>JARBWI010000008.1:7168360-8523790 GCA_037576405.1 Campoplex capitator | reverse complement strand
ACCATGCACTAACTTTTTGAGAAAACCGTTCGCATTTTCGAACGGAAAGCACGATGTGGCCCAAAGTGGACCCAATTTTGTTACGACTCGCGGCAGGTGTAACAGACAATGAAGGTTGATTGTCATGTACCGTTGACCATACAAATTTTCGAATTTTGAAACGTACAACTTTAGTGCTTCTTCAGCCGTCCGTATCATGTTAGCGGAAATGCTTGATTGATTAAGTAGATATATCCCGAGAACAAGCAGTTTGTGGTGCTCAAAATATTCGTCTTCCATTATGTCGGACAAAACAGGAAGAGAATAGTAAAGCAGCCACATTTTCAACTCAGCAGCTTTCCAATCCGCAATATCCGAGACTCGGCGAGGTAATCGGCCCAGGTACTGTGGCGGTGTTAAATTGATAATAATTTTGTCGACTAATTCTTTAAAACGCGTGAGCGAGAATGGTTGATCGTGATATTCTGGCGAGAACCACAGTTTTATCAACTTTTTTGCAACTCCTAAATAAGCAAGATGCATTATATCTGCACTGGTCGTTTCAATAAAATTGAACACCAACATTGCCAGTATTGTTATGCCTTTCACCCCAAAAACTGACGGTTTTTTCTTTCCAGCAATACGGTTTCTGTGAGCTTGTATACCGTATTGTATGGTGTTGGTTGTTGTCCGTAATTTGGCAGCTGGTTTGTAAGGATATGCGCGAGTTCTACCTATCAATATCCCTTTCTGCAAGCAATGTGGACATCCATGTTCACCATTGAACTGCTTGGTATTGAAAAAGTGGCACTTCGCTGGCAAGTCACAGGTGCCACATAGCATGGCTCCTTTGATTTTTACACGTTCCTCTTGCGACGGAATGAAAAATTCAACCCCATTACGAAGCCTGCTCATACTTTCCGTCAAACATTTATCCAGGAAAAGAGTGACGTCAGGTTTACTTTTTTCAAACCACAATCCAACCAAGAGAATATTTTCTGTTTTTATTCTTTCAATATACGGCAATTCGTTTATTCGAAGATAAATTGGCCAAACACTATATTTTGTTGACGACCAAACAGGAAACCCATCAGAGTTCCAAGTGAACGTTATCCATTTCTCTCCAGGTGAAATATTTTCTTGCTCGAACTCCTTATATGCTTCACCATCGTATATATCCTCGTAATTTTCTTTTTGTTTTTTCACGCGAGTCATCGGGTAGCTCAATTTTTCATAAAAGCCTGGTTGAGCGAGCAATTTTTGTAATTGTGCAATTAAATCCGGTTCTAAAAAGAACCTTTGTGAGCTACTATTTCCATTGCAATTTGGACACGGTGACTCTAGCTTTTCGAGCGAGAAGGAACAATCCGAACAGAAATAATGACGTTTCATCGGCGTCTCAATATTTTTGAAGTATTTTTTCAATTTGTACACCGAGCCTACTATTTTGTTTTCTTTTTTGCAATGTAGAGATATCAACTCTAAAGTACTTGACAGACAAGCAGTCGAAAGGTCGTGCTTTAAAAAATAAGTCAAGATCGCCGCAATACTCTCGTCAACTGTTATTTGGGCCCCATCGTAAATGAGCTCGTTACTTTCGTTTGTCGATGAGGAATCACAAACACCAAATTCTTCATCGCTGCAATATTCTGAATCTTGATCCGTAATGCTGTTAATAGAGTCTCGATCTGTCAGGTCCTCGTCAGATGATGAACTTGAAAATGATGAAGATAAAGAACTATTAAATTGTTCTTCGTTATCAGGCATATCCCCTGAATTATTAATTGAATCGTCGAGGAGACGAGTATTTGAGGAGAGTGAAGATTCGGTGGGTCCTTTGTATGGATTATTCCAGTTCTTCTCTCTTCTAACCGGAAGGTCCAATTCATCCTCACTTGTTTCAGAAACATCTGAACTTGCGTCATTTCTTCTAAACTCTTCCAATTTTTCATCACTTCCAGAACTATCTTCGTCAGCATTTTTTTTAGCTCTTTTCAACCAACGATATTTGGTTGAAATGGATAGATCGTCGAAGAATTTTCCTCGTTTTGACATGATATAAAAAATTTTTTTTAGATACAGGAATGATAGTCAAAACCCTAAAATACAGTATAAGAAATCAAATCAATAGGGAAATAATATCGGGATATAGAAGAGTGGGACGATTGCTGATATAGGGGAACATGGGGAAAACTGAACACAAAATGAACACAGAGTTAATTTTGCCCGATAATTTTGATTTCTGAAGCAAAATGAACTTTTTTTTCAAGGGCTTAGAAATGGATTAAATATAATTTATTCACTAGCGCAGTAGACCCAATTTTTATTTTTTGCACGACACGAAAAATTGGTCCAATAGCGATCTCAGGATTTGCCTCATTTTTCTTCCTTACATCAGAAAAAAAATCCCATTTGCTTTATAATATTGCCAAGTTCCTGATCTCTATACCACTAAGAGGTCATGTTCATTTTGCCCCAAAAATATTTTTTTGCGAAATTGGGGAAATTAATACTTGGCATAGGGTGGCTGCTGCATCTTGCGATTTATTCACTGACATGTCTCAAACTGTGTATCATTTTTAAAATTATCAAATGAGCTCATCTAGAACGAAGTGACGAGGCTGCGAAACAAAAATACAAAAGAAAGACAGGACGACAAAATAAAAGATCGGGAAAACGAGAGGAAGAAAGTGTGAAAAAACATAAGTGAAAAACAAGAGAACGAGAGAACGTGAGCGAGAAACGAGAGAACGAAAAACGAGAAAACGAAAAACGAGAAAACAAAAAACGAGAGAACGAAAAACGAGAGAACGAAAAACGAGAGAACGAAAAACGAGAGAACGAAAAACGAGAGAACGAAAAACGAGAGAACGAAAAACGAGAGAACGAAAAACGAGAGAACTGAAAACGAGAGAACGAAAAACGAGAGAACGAAAAACGAGAAACGAGAGAATGAGAGGACGAGAGAACGAGACACAGGAGGACGAGGATCGAAAGGATCAAGAGTGAGAAACGAAAGAATAAAAAACGAGAGAACAAAAAACTAGAGAACGAAAAACGAGAGAACGAAAAACGAGAGAACGAAAAACGAGAGATCGAAAAGCGAGAGAAAGAAAAACGAGAGAACGAGAAACGAGAGAGTAGAGGACAAGAGAACGAGACACAAGAGGACGAAGATCGAGAGGATCAAGAGTGAGAAACGAGAGAATAAAAAACGACAGAACAAAAAACGAGAGAACGGAAAACGAGAGAACGAAAAACGAGAGGAAGAGAGGACGAGAGAATGAGACACGAGAGGTCGAGGATCGAGAGGAACAAGAGCGAGAAACGAGAGAATAAAAAACGAGACAAAAGCGACGTACGAGAGGACGAGAGCGAGAGAACGAAAAGCGAGAGAACGAAATATGAGAGAAAGAAAAACGAAAGAACGAAAAACGAGAGAAAGAGAGGACGAGAGAACGAGACACGAGAGGACGAGGATCGAGAGGAACAAGAGCGAAAAACGAGAGAATAAAAAACGAGACAAAAGCGACGTACGAGAGGACGAGGAACGAGAGAATGAAAAGCGAGAGAACGAAATATGAGGGAACGAAAAACGAACGAACGAAAAAACGAGAGAATGAGAAACGAGAGTATGAGAGGACGACAGAACGAGACACAAGAGGACGAAAATCGAGAGGATCAAGAGTGAGAAACGAGAGAATAAAAAACGAGAGAACGGAAAACGAGAGAACGAAAAACGACAGAATGAAAAACGAAAGAATAAGAGGACGAGAGAACGAGACACAAAAGGACGAGGATCGAAAGGATCAAGAGTGAGAACCGAAAGAATAAAAAACGAGAGAAAAACGATGAACGAGAGAACGAAAAACGAGAGGAAGAGAGGACGAGAGAACGAGACACGAGAGGACGAGGATCGAGAGGAACAAGAGCGAGAAACGAGAGAATAAAAAACGAGACAAAAGCGACGTACGAGAGGACGAGGAACGAGAGAATGAAAAGCGAGAGAACGAAATATGAGAGAACGAAAAACGAACGAACGAAAAAACGAGAGAACGAGAAACGAGAGTATGAGAGGACGACAGAACGAGACACAAGAGGACGAAAATCGAGAGGATCAAGAGTGAGAAACGAGAGAATAAAAAACGAGAGAAAAAAAAACGAGAGAACGGAAAACGAGAGAACGAAAAACGACAGAATGAAAAACGAAAGAATAAGAGGACGAGAGAACGAGACACAAAAGGACGAGGATCGAAAGGATCAAGAGAACCGAAAGAATAAAAAACGAGAGAAAAACGATGAACGAGAGAACGAAAAACGAGAGGAAGAGAGGACGAGAGAACGAGACACGAGAGGACGAGGATCGAGAGGAACAAGAGCGAGAAACGAGAGAATATAAAACGAGACAAAAGCGACGAACGAGAGGACGAGGAACGAGAGAACGAAAAGCGAGAGAACGAAATATGAGAGAACGAAAAACGAAAGAACGAAAAACGAGAGTAAGAGAGGACGAGGATCGAGAGGAACAAGAGCGAGAAACGAGAGAATATAAAACGAGACAAAAGCGACGAACGAGAGGACGAGGAACGAGAGAACGAAAAGCGAGAGAACGAAAAACGAAAGAACGAAAAACGAGAGTAAGAGAGGACGAGGATCGAGAGGAACAAGAGCGAGAAACGAGAGAATAAAAAACGAGATAAAAGCGACGTACGAGAGGACGAGGAACGAGAGAACGAAATATGAGAGAACGAAAAACGAACGAACGAAAAACGAACGAACGAAAAAACGAGAGAACGAAAAATGAGAGAACGAGAAACGAGAGTATGAGAGGACGAGAGAACGAGACACAAAAGGACGAGAATCGAGAGGATCAAGAGTGAGAAACGAGAGAATAAAAAACGAGAGAAAAGTGATAAACGAGAGAACGAAAAACGAGCGCATGAGAGGACGAGAGAACGACACACAAGATGACAAGGATCAAGAGGAACAAGAGCGAGAAACGAGAGAATAAAAAAGGAGAGAAAAACGATGAACGAGGAAACGAAATAATTAACGAGAGAATTAAATAATTAAAATAATTCATTTTCAGATGAGTCATACCTTCTATTTTTTCTGTGTGTTTTTGTTTGTATTTCTCTTGTATTTTTATTCTTTTCCTCTTCTCCCGAATCAAATCGGAAATAATCTTTTCTCCTAGATATGGATCTTTTCCGCAACGAAACGTCCAACTTCTTTGAAAAAATCGAAATTTTTTCGACTACGTTTTTTTTTTCGAATCCTAGTTCACTCCATTCCATCAACGCATGCTTTTTTATTTTCCAAAGCACATGCAATCATAGTACGCGCAATAAACTTCTGTCATAAGACACAGCTGACAGCAAACGTCACTTTGACGAAAAAAGAAATAAAGTGAAAGTGTGGACTACGAATGAGTGAACGACGAATGAGTGGACGACGAACGAGTGGACGACGAACGAAATGACGACGAACGAGAGGAGGACGACGAACGAGAGGACGACGTACGAAATGACGACGAACGAGAGGACGACGAACGCGAGGACGACGAACGAGAGGACGACGAACGAGTGAACGACGAAAGAGAAGACGACGAACGCGAGGAGGACGACGAACGAGAGGAGGACGACGAACGAGTGAACGACGAACGAGAAGACTACGAACGCGAGGACGACGAACGCGAGGACGACGAACGCGAGGACGACGAACGAGAGGAGGACGACGAACGAGTGAACGACGAACGAGAAGACGACGAACGCGAGGACGACGAACGCGAGGACGACGAACGAGAGGAGGACGACGAACGAGAGGACGACGAACGAGAGGAGGACGACGAACGAGTGAACGACGAACGAGAAGACGACGAACGCGAGGACGACGAACGCGAGGACGACGAACGAGAGGACGACGAACGCGAGGACGACGAACGAGAGGACGACGAACGAGAGGAGGACGACGAACGAGAGGAGGACGACGAACGAGAGGAGGACGACGAACGAGAGGAGGACGACGAACGAGTGAACGACGAACGAGAAGACGACGAACGCGAGGACGACGAACGCGAGGACGACGAACGAGAGGAGGACGACGAACGAGAGGACGACGAACGAGAGGAGGACGACGAACGAGTGAACGACGAACGAGAAGACGACGAACGCGAGGACGACGAACGCGAGGACGACGAACGAGAGGACGACGAACGAGAGGACGACGAACGAGAGGACGACGAACGAGAGGAGGACGACGAACGAGAGGACGACGAACGAGAGGAGGACGACGAACGAGAGGAGGACGACGAACGAGTGAACGACGAACGAGAAGACGACGAACGCGAGGACGACGAACGCGAGGACGACGAACGAGAGGAGGACGACGAACGAGTGAACGACGAACGAGTGAACGACGAACGAGTGGACGACGAACGAGTGAACGACGAACGAGTGAACGACGAACGAGAGGAGGACGACGAACGAGAGGAGGACGACGAACGAGATGAGGACGACGAACGAGAGGACGACGACGAACGAGAGGAGGACGACGAACGAGAGGAGGACGACGAACGAGAGGAGGACGATGAACGAGAGGAGGACGACGAACGAGTGAACGACGAACGAGAGGACGACGAACGAGAGGACGACGAACGAGAGGACGACGAACGAGAGGACGACGAACGAGAGGACGACGAACGAGAGGACGAGGAACGAGGTGACAAGAGGTCAAGGAACGTGACAACGAGAGAACGAGACGACGAGTTGGCGAGAGGTCGAGGAATAAGACAACGAGAGGACGAGAGGTCGCGAAACGAGACAAAGAGAGAACGAGGGCGATGACGAGAGGGTAAGAAAACGAGGAACGAGGGGACAAAAGAACGAGGAAAGGAGAGAACGCGAAACGAGAGGATAAGGAACAAAGAGCCAGAGAGCGAGAGATCGATGAACGAGAGACAGAGAGAGCGGGAACGAAGCAATTTAATTTATAAATGATAAATTTAAAAAAAAATGATGTAAATGATGAACAATAAAAAATAAAGAATAACTTTTCCGAACATTATTTGTGCATTTAGTGTTTATTGATTTATACTGATTTGTTCATTCATCATATTTATTTATTTATCATTTATTAATTTTTCATCTATTTTTGATAAAAACACTGCACTCCATGTGCTGTTTCACTCAACGTCAACTCATAGAAAAGAATTTCTTACACGGTATTTCAAGATCCGACGTTAAAGGAAGTTTACGTTCATTTACAAAACATCTGGTACGAACAGCGACGAAAAAATAAAAGATTAAAAAGTAATTAAATATTTTTAATGCATAAAGTTTATTCGCAATTGGTTCCGTGAATATCTTCTAAATATATGTGTATTACTGATTTTTATGGGAATAGTGTAACGAGCGGTGACTGCGTATACTGTGGAACGACAATCACTTCGCACTTCATTCCGTTCGGTGGCGGAAAAAAAGTCACGAGGGTGTCAAAAAATAACCATGTTTTCGGTGGTCCTTTGGACAAATTGCAAGAAAAAAACAATAAATGTGATCCCCAGCACCAATATTTCTTTCAATGATGACGGGACGGCCTCAGCGAAGTGGGCGAACAAAAATTACGACGTAGAAGTTTTGCGATCAAGCGGTATATTTTTTTCCGAGAATAAATATTTTTTTTGAGTTTAATCTCTTATCAAGAGCGCGGAATTCACGGTCATTTCAATGTTGTCAAATTGCTGTCCACATATTCTCTTTCCAATCTGCTCGTTACAATAGTTTTTTTTATACTGTAATATTTCAAAATAAAATTGTAGATAATAAAGAATACTTAGAAGCCCTGGATTTTATCGATGGCATCGGACTCGTATCGCCAAAAAAATTTGGTGATGCTAGGAAACGCCAGCAGGAAAGCGAAGATGCGGCGCTGTCTAAACGAAAGAAAGCCGTCATGGATATTCGGAATTCTGAGATTCTAAATAAGTTAAATGGTCAAGAACCATCAAATATTATTTCTACAGATGGACCTTCGGCATGCCCACAATGCACTGCCTTTTCAAAATGTCAGTAAGAATTAACGAGTAAGAGAGAGAGAGAGAGAGATAACGATTGTTCATTAGGGAGGAATCTCATCTTTGCGGAAAATTCGACTTTCGCAAAATATACAGTTGAAATTCCCGCAGAGGTAGGCCATAAATAATTTTTTTGCAGTATCATCAAAACACATCGAAGTTCTACAAGAAATCGTCGAATGTATTAAGCAAACATGCAATTCTGATGTCAGCTTCCCTACGCTGAAGTCCCAAGATTGTCTTCAGTCAAAGGTTACGATATAAAATTTTGAAAAAAAAAAAAAAAAAAAAAAAAAAAAAAAAAACATTGACACGACTTTACTTATCTATTTTAATATAGGTCCCTCTACTCCCTGGATCAACAATATACATAGATGCCAGACATTTACAAGCTGTCACGAAAACATTTAGGAAAGATCCTAAAGAAATGATAAGGAAAATTATAAAAGCCTGTATAGCCCCGAGGAAATTAGAAAACATGACAAGAACTGGTAAAGGAAATTCAGAAAAAATACCGACTGATTTACTAGAAGATACAAAAGGTAATTGAACACGAATGGACGAACGGACATAAATACAAATATATATGACAATATATTTGTTCTTCTCCAGTTTATGTTAACAAGAACGTTCCGAAAAGTCTTCGGATTAATCAAAAAGATTTTGACAACTGCATCACGACGATGATTAATACAATGAAGAGATCCAAACCAAAAAAAAATCCGATAACCCTTTCGCAGAAGCCGGAGTGTATCGCAGAGAATCTTGAAATGGACGAGACAGATAAGAATTGGTGAGAATTCAATAACAACTGCAAAATTGAAAAAAATTGAGGTCAATTTTCTTCGTATACCAACCTAATTCCTTATATTTATTTTTTTCTGATAGTGCTCAAAAAAAAGACGTAGTCTGGAATGGATACAACGATGAATGGGGTTTCGATGAACCATTAGACAGGATGATATCGGTTCGATCGACGTTAGATCACATTAATACCAAGAGAGAAGTTGGGAACAGACAGTCAACAGAGAGAGAGTTCAACAGAGATCGTGAAAATAATGGCACTAATTATATTAATGAAGAACAAGAATGCATAAGTTCAAGAGAACAGGAGAGCGAGAGTGAGAATGACGAAGAGATCAAATTCTGCGAAAGCAACGATAGTAAAAGAAAGCAAGATGAGATGAAAAAAAAATATGACAGGGTGAAGAGAGATGACATAAGACCAAAAGATGATCCGACAATAATACGAGACAATAAAAGCGAGGAAATTTTGCCTGATGACAGAGAAAATACAATGAAAAAAGATGATAAAAGGAGAGAGAGAAAGAAAACAACCGAAAATGATTCCAGTAGCGACATAGCCTATGAGAGCGAAACAGGTAGTCGGAGGGAGAAATATGAAGAAAAAGACTACAGCGAAGAGATAGAAAACGCAAATAAATATTGTAATGAGAGAAAGCAAAAGAAAATAAGTCACCAAAATCATTCCGATGAGCAGGAGGATACTACAATACAAAATTACAGTAGGAAAGAAGAAAACCCAAGACGGGAGAAGGATTCTAGTGGAGAAAAAGCTTCAATGAGAGAAAGAAATATTAAGAGAGAGCGAACTAAGAAAGAAGAAAAAGCTTATAGCAATGAGAAAGAGTCTATGAAAAAATATGATTGTAGAAGAAAGCAGTATAAAGAAAACGGAAAACATCATTCACATGAGAGAGGAGAGTCAGAAAATTACGACAGGAGAGGGGGAAATGAAAAAAAAGAAAAACATCAAAGCGTGGAAAGAGAATATCTAAGCCGAAAGGATGATTTAAAAAAAAAAGATCAGGAAAAAGTTTATAAGGAAGGGAGAGACTACATTAAAAACAATGATAACAGAGGAAGGCAACATAACGAAAACGAAAAACATCGTAGAGCTGAGAGAGAGAAACCAACAGAGAATGGAAGTAGAAGAGAAAATAAGAAAAAAGACAAAGATCATAGCGAGCAAAGGGAATATGCAAGACGAAAAGATAACAAGATAACAAGAAAACAAGATAATAAAAACGATAAAGCCTACAGCGAAGACAGGGAATACAGAAGAAGAAATGATGAAATTGAGAAAAGCAGGGGAAAAAAATACGAAAAATATCATCGTAATGAAAGGGTGAAAGAGAGTGAGAGACGGTGGTAAAGAAAAGATGAAAGAATGATGAAAAAAATATAATACACTGGACCAAAATCAGGAGTAGACATCGAAAGAGAGAGAGAGAGAGAGAGAGAGAGAGAGAGAGAGAGAGAGAGAGAGAGATTTATTTATTGATCGATATATGAAGTTTGTTTTACAGTGTGTTGTTGTTGTTGTATCATTGATACTTTCCGTTGTTTTACATTACGTTTACATGCATTTTACGTTGAGAAACAGAAAGAGACAGAGAGAGAACGAAGCAATGTAATTTATAAATGATAAATTAAAAAAAAAAAGATGTAAATGATGATTAATAAAAAATAAAGAATAACTTTTTCGAACATTATTTGTGCATTTAGTGTTTATTTATTTATACTGATTTGTTCATTCATCATATTTATTTATTTATCATTTATTAATTTCTCATCTATTTTTGATAAAAACACTGCACTCCATGTGCTGTTTCATGTGCTACTCATGAGTTACTCATGAGTGACTTATGCGTAACCCAATATAAGTTACTCATGTTTCACGTATAAGCAACTCATGAGTAACTTATTCTCATTTGGTACATGTGTGGCGTATTTTGCGTCGCGCATGTTCCAAATATGAGTGACTTACCACAATTTTTTTACTCGGGTTCATGATCAGTGCGTCAAGTCTAAATCCTCTCCTCATATTTAGTCATACGTTCGAGAAAGTATATCGCCCAGTAAAATTTTGAGAAGATTCATGGACCTCAAAACCCTGGTATTTTTCGTGACGCATCTTCTGATATTAATCTTTCGTTTTCCTGCCTCATCAACAGCTTCGTACTCGACTTTTTCGATGATTCGTTCGTACTTATTATATCTCCTGATTACTAAACATAGTAACTTACATAAATTCGATAAATCATGATTCTTTTTAATACGCTTGAGCCGTGAGAACACGCAGGCAGCTCTTCCTATGTTGTATAATATTAGTAGTTATGGTCGCCCCTGAAGGAACAAATTTGAATCTCGTTTTAGGTTGTATCATTGTATTTGTTCTACATACAATCACCTTAATAATATTCGAAATGAGAATGCTCGCAAAAAGCTTATTTCTGGAATCAGCAAATCCGACCATGATTTTTAATAAATCAGTAATACAATATTAAAATCGAATCTTCGACGCATTCCTATAATTTTCTTTATTCGCGCGATTGAAACAAATATATACGTGCTCTAGAATATCATCAGTCACTTCCGAAGTTATTCTCGATAAATTTGTTTTTATTCTTTGCGGAGTGAAAAAAAAAGCTGCACGTGTGCGGTGACAAAATATGACGAGTATAAGGTGCGGGTGCGGTCACTTTTAGCGATGGAAGTAAACTTATGAAAAGAGTGATTGATCTGTTGGGAAGATCTAGCGAAAAACAATATGATGGTGGATGGACATGGGAAGAGCAAGAAAGAGACTATTCACGGGTACACACAAAAAAGGGGACCAACTGAGGCAGGCGGTGCCAGAAAACGAAGACGAAAATTCTGAGAAGGATCTGGCACCGATGAATAATTGTTTCGGGTGTGAAAAATGACTCGCTCCTTTCTTATCATTCTAAGGGGACCCACGGTCCCAGGGGATTTAGACGAGAATCTTTCGGGGCCTCTCGCGATCGAGGTCATCGTGAATCCTGATATGTTAATGGAGGAGCTCGAGATTTAAAAAAAAAAAAAATTATAAAAACTAGCTCAACTCGGTATGTCACGAAACAGAACTGTTAAAGTTCTCAGGTATATCATGATTTTCAGCTTTACGAAAGTATTGTATGATGATGAGTAACGTGAAATACGAACAAATCTGGAAAACGTTCGAAACATAAAATATCTTTATGACGTACATGTGAATATGAAATGTTTGAGATATTCCAATGTATCTCTGACTTTAATAATTCGCTTTCCGAAAGCAAATGCATGTCCGCATCGTTTAACCAGCAAGGCTTCCAAAAGTTTAGCTGAAGTTGTGTAGTTCATAAAATATTGAAATTTCGTCTCTCATCACAACAGAAATTTAAAGTAAAAAATCGTTCTGAATTGTATTTTTGGTATAAATATCAAACAGAAAATAATATTTAGAAATATTTCTTAAATGCTGCTATATATTTTGTGATAATATCGATTTTCAATGCAAATTTCAACGTTCGATAAAATTAGCTACCGATTCGAAAAAAATCTCTTTACTTTTCCATTATTTATACGAATATTTTTTTCGTCACCATGAAAAATTCCTGTGCTTAGAAGTCAAGTTACGAAGATGAGGTAGAAAGAGGAGAAAACGGAGAAAATTCTGGGCGTTGACGCAACTAACAGTTGAGCATCGTAAACACACACTCTGCTTTCCATGCTTGTAATAATTTATAATTCACCAGAGGGTTGAATATATTACGTCGGCAGGTCACGAGACCAAGGAGTCGCGAGAATCAGCAAGGCGTTACCATTTTTATAGTCGTTGCATCATTTGCTTCATCGCTCGTTCTATAACACGAAATTGTGGTGATGATGCAAGCCAAGCACATCCCCAGTGTCCCATGGAAATTTACATCGGAGCATCACCTAGACAAGAGATGACTCTCTTTAATTTTGAAACGTATAGAATTTATTTTTCTAGAGAAATCTTACCTCAGCGTGATGCTTCATTATTGATCATTTTATTTTACGTAAAAATAAATTGCATTAATTACACATAAAAATTGAACATTATATCTTCATTTTTTCCGAGCTTCCGATATTTATCAGCTTTAGATTTCATGAAAGTATCGACACTCGACTATCGAACCATTCGAAATTTTTAAAAAAAATTTTCAATGAATTCCAAACGTGTTGGTGTTATTCCTCTCATATTTTTCTCGCGTTTTATGCCGGTCAAAGTTTGAACGGATCAAAACGACCGAGAAAATACGACGCGAAGGTAGAAGTATGAAAACGGAGGAAAACCGTACGCGAGGGTGCGGAAAATGGAATCGGTGACGTGGGAGTGAGAGCGATGCATGAACGAATGCGAGAAATGGGTTGGAAGTGTCTCCCAAGAGAGTTATGGCCACATCGAAGATGTTTTGGCTCAGATAAAGAAGTGGATATCAGGAACTTATATCGGAAAGTCCAATAATCTTCGAAAAAAGGTTCGGAAGATTAGCAATATATTGCTATTGCATTATTACATTCGCTCCATAGTGTTCGTTAAAGACTAAGAAGTTTTTGGCTATTTTCTGAATGAAAAAAATCTGACAGTGGTATGTCAAATTTGTTGATATTTATTCGGTTGGATAATATCGTTGACAAATTTTTTGTCGGACGCTATGCACTTTAACGCTGATTCAAAGTTTCCGTTGTATGCAAGAACGATGGGATAGAACCTTTAAGAACATTCAATCGTTTTCACATATCTTTCTTATCTCGTGAAGGCACTTTATACCACCGCCGGTAAAGAGGAAGTAGGAAAATGGCATAATCGTTTGCTTAATGCGAAGCGAAACTTCTCTGCTCTCACGTCTGACCATAGTCGTGCTGAGACTACTTGGAAGCTTGATAGGGATATAGTTTGATGATAGCAGCCATGGTGTCGTGCAACGTGCCGGTCTGATGGGCAGATTTTCCTTCCACAGTCTCTCGCGTTAGTATCACGATAAAATAGATAAAATCGAAGAGCTCTGGATCAGGTTAAATAGCTACGATTAGACCAGCGCTCTCACAAACACAGGGTGATTGGCTTTACGAAAATTAAGACAAAAATACTTTGAAGTGACTTCACAAATGGTTCAACTGGTTGTATTGAAAAAAAATAAGATTACGATCGCGCTGTCATTTAGAAATCAAGAACCGTTCGACTCTTTTTTTCTAAATAAGAAAACACGTAATTATTTCTGTTGAAAAACGTACTGAGGAAAAAAAAATCGTGAAACTATCATTCAAAATATGCTGTTCTCCACCCCTCTTATTAGGTGGAATTATTTCATTTCTTGTGTTTCTTGTGATTAATATCACGAAAATCATTGTGATGAAACTCCGGATACTTTTTCATTAACGAAGCTTACGTGATCTCTTATCCAAGAATCCGTTGCGTTATTACATGAGATTATATGGATTCAGGTGTTGATTACAGCAGGAATCGATAAATCAAGGTTTCCAATACCACATAGACAACCGTAATTCTCCGTGCGTGGTCGCGTAACCGTGATTAGTGGTCAACTCGATGTTTGGTCAGACCGAATAGGGTAGCAGTTGCGGAGGTTAATATAAGACGATAGACATGTTGCTGCAGGAGAGGCGGATGAAATCTCAGACCCCCTCAAACATTCTCCTCTTCGCCCTTTCTCGGTAAATGAATTGCCACCCGTACTGACGTACATATATCTTCGAAGAAGTTAAGTGCAGAATAACGAAACCTGGGTGAACGGACCGATGGAAGCGAAACAAGTTTCAGTCGTTCGGCCGGGTCGTTTCACCGTTCATGCTCACAGTCTTTATACTTCTTTCTCCTCCGAGTGAAGTATTTCGGACATAAAAAACCATTCGAAACTGTAGTTAAACGAACTTTTTGCTTATATGTACTATAAATATATATCTAGACGATGCAAACATGCGAGCAAGACCTTCATGAGTCTACATGTTTGTGTACAGTGGTAAAATGTCTTGATTCTGATTGGTTAACTCGTTGACCAGTTAACTCGATGAGCGTCTCCTTACATCTAAGTCTTGAACTTTGGACAAATTGAGTTAACTCGAGCCAGTGCTTTTATAGGTTGTACTATTTTGATTTTGGCAGCTTTGCAGAAGCGAATTACTCGTTTTTGAAACTCATTCACTGTTTTCTTTCATCGGTGGTTCTAGAACTCTTGAAATCGGCCAATTCCATGGAATAAAACTGCGACTTTTTCGTACGTTGCACTGCGAAGATTGA
The DNA here is from genome assembly GCA_037576405.1 of Campoplex capitator. Taxonomy (NCBI): domain Eukaryota; kingdom Metazoa; phylum Arthropoda; class Insecta; order Hymenoptera; family Ichneumonidae; genus Campoplex; species Campoplex capitator. The sequence continues at coordinate 8,508,647 of JARBWI010000008.1, read as the reverse complement.
AACGAAAATCCTGCTAAAAATATGATGATCGCCATAACTGAATCCCAGAAATCTGCCTTCAAATGTTGCGCCATTTGATCATCGATCAGTGCGAAGATCGGTCCATATGAGAGTATTACGTATCCGCGATGCATATATCAGCAATATTAGGGATTCATGAAAAGAAGACTCTGCTGACGTCTATAGAAACAAAAGATTTTTTTCGTTGAGGCAGGCATTTTGTCGAATCATATTTCCCATCTTCTCTCTCATTTACTTTCTTTTTTTTTCATAGAAAACCAAGGATTTCATTTCCCTTGTCATATATGTTGAGTGTGCACATCTATATCTGTACGTTTTTATCGGACGTGAGGTATTGGATTAGATGAAAAAGCATTCAGGAGAACACGACACCGAAATGATAGTGTCACATTCATACAAAAGGTTTATATAGCAGCGACAAGGAGATTTGACGCCGCAGGAAGAAGAATGACAAGGACGTCGACAACGACAAGTGTCTGGGTGTAAACCATCATGGAAAAATGGCAGAAGCGGAGGTTGAAAAACGAAGGGGCTGCTTTACTGTAGAAAAAGAAAGATAGTTTGAGAGCGAGAGAAAGAGAGAGAGAGAAGGAGCCAAAAAATGAGCAGGGGATGGTGGATATCGGTGAAACGTTCCCTCAGAGTTGACTTCCGGTTGGGAAGTAAGCCCTCTGTCGTTGGTTCCGGTTTCCAGTTTCGTTCTTGTCGTTATTCTCCTTTCGTCTATATCAACGGTGATACGTACACGTTGTGATGTCGTTCATAGGACGTGTATCCTCGAAAAGATACACGAAAACTGAGTTGAGGGAAAAAAAAGAAAGATAGACAGAAAGAAAGATAAAAACCGAGAAAAAATGGAATATGGATGGGACGAAGCTGAGTTATACGTAAGGAACAAAACTCCGAAACATCCTATCTTATTAAAAAATCATATATTAACAATAACATTCAGACTACCTTTCGGTTTGAATCCTTACCGTTACTTTCTTTCATATATTTAATTAGACGAATATTAATATTCAAAAATATCATCTTTACGAGGGACTCAATGATTTTTTCATTGTTATAAATAAGTTATACTTTCTATTCGTCGCTGTTATGCTTTTTTTTAAATATATGAATGGTTAGGAAGAATCAATAGACTCAAAACAATGAATCTTTATACTTGACTATCATGAAAGCAAATCTTCATAGCACAGATGTAGAAAACTGTATACAGAAAAGTGCAGAGCGATTGAAGAAGGATAGAATACGTACTAAACGTGGTGAGAACTTCAATTATATGAGGGATAAATAAAGCAATAGCGAGAGCTCGTTCAATTGGTTTCCTTCTTTCATGAAACGAAAATTGGAAGCTTTATCGCCGGTTGATTGGAAATGTTTTCTAGTTCACTAGTCTCTTCAACTTACTGAGTCTAACCATCTATCTTCAACAGTCAATCTATCCTCGGCTATTCGTTGCTGCAGTCTCTCGAGAGTGTCTATTTGTCGATAGATAACTGCTTCTGCTTCTATTTTAGAAAAGTCGAAGAAAATAAAAAAACTCGCCGCTTATTCCTTGCCGTGAACTAATTCCTCGTACAAACAATTGTCTAAAGAATAGCAGTGAAGAGATTAAGAGAGAAGTTTAATAGAATCGAGTCACTCTATGTAATCTGCGCGCGAATGTTTCTAAAATTTATGCATCCCGGTACATAAAAACAATTAATTCTGACTCAAAGTTTCTCTGTCTTCGTCGTCATTTTTTTTTGCTTCTTTCGTAACACCAACAATCAACCGGAGGTTATTTTCAGTATAGAAAAGCGCGAGATCCCTGTGTTTGCCCTCATTTATATAAAAATTAAATAATCAACTCAATTAGACAATAAATAATGTTTGCAAAGATCTGATCAGGACCATAAACTTTTCTCTGCGCTAAACAAACGGCAAAGCAGCTAAATTGTTCATAGAAAATAGTAGCGGTTTGCAACAGAGTATCTTACATTAGGAATGTCCCGTGTCTTGCTTTAAAATTACAATGGACATGAAACACTGACATATTTGAAAACCTTAATTCAAATCGACGTTCTGACATCTCATGTAAAGTCGAACGAGTTTATGGCGTGTTAGATAAATTTTCCTCATCCTTCAAAACGAATATCATGGCGAATCAGACGCAGGCAAATTGGTACGAAATCTATGCTCGCCAATGCACGCCAAGAAGATAAAAAGAGAAGCAGTATTTGACGTGAGAAATTCAGAAATCGTTCATGATGTTCCTATGGGTTGCGTGCATCCGTACGTGTTCACTAACGTTCCCCATGCTTCGAACATGCATGAAACTGGAGCCGTAACAGGAAACACTCGTCAAGAATAGACGCAACCTAATTGGACAGGGTTACGAAAACAGAGTTCTCCTGTAATGGTAGTAATAGACGCATGATCGTTCGTGAAATGGTGATGTAATACTGTATTTTCATCTATTTACCATTTACCTTTTACGTGGTGCCAGAAAGTTTTGTAGTAATCGAAATTATTTGGGTATAAGAATGAAAAGATACAAAGCTAACGAGAACATCGAGAAAAAGAGTCGAAAATGACGAAGGAAAACTTGGAATCAAGAAAAATAAAGCTTTGGTGATAATCATTCTCGCTCTCGAGTGAATTTTTTCTGTCTACTGTACATTCAGCCATACTCAAACCACTATATGTATGTATATATATTCATAGCAAGAGGTATGTACAGAAACCCAGAACTACTTTTAATAAAAGCTCAGTAGAAAAATGTGTCCGCACCCGGATTGAGACTAATAGTCGAGGGACGAGAGTAGAGGAGCTTTGTTACATAATAAATCTACCTGCCTACACGTTTTGGTTTCCTACCCAATAACTGGTGGACATTTCTCACTGCTGTCTCGTTGCATTGGCCCGTCCACTGTCCAAGCCCGGTGCACGTATTAAATGTGGCTCTGGCATTTTGCAGCGCATTTCTCTTTTGGTGTACACAAATTCCCCAAATCCTAATACCCGTCCGATCTTCGCGAACTGAAATATATTTCATAGGTGTAATAGAACTAAGCCCCATACTTCGGAATGCTGGTCTATAATCACAGACATAAAAGAGACGAGATTGAGAAGCCGACAGATAAAGAATACTAAATCTCTATCATCGAGGACATCAATATGATTCTATTCGATAGGTCCATTTGATCAAAATCTATATGAAAATAATAGAAAGTATGATTCGTAACGACTCATGGTTCTTATGAGTTATTATGAATTTACGATCAACAAATTAACGATAGTGCAGTAATTCGTTGGTTGATCGCAGTTTACCTGCAGCTTTCACCTGCTCTTCCGAGGAGTATACGTATAGTGTTAACTACGAAACTGCGACCCTGAGTATACCGGGTATCTTGATTGGGTAATACAAATATTTTCAGCCGAATTGCTTTTTTTTTTTAGAGGAAGGGCAAGGAGCTGCTACTGGAATTTCCGTTTAACTGTGAATGCACCAAGCTCGCGTAATAAATAATTTCTCTATCATCATATCTCTCAGAGTCCACTTTGGGAGGTTTTTGCAACACTATAATTGGACATTTTTTGGCTAATAAAACTATGAATGGAACACCGTATGCATAGTTGAATTTGTAGGTACATATTACGCACACATTTACATTACTTGAATTTCTCTTTACCTGCTCTCATAAGGTTGCCTTCGTTGAAGACTATCCTGGTGTACGTACAATGAAGGATGTTTCCTCGTTGTTATCGGTATCGTAGTCTCATCGCGTGACTTAGTACCTCAATAAAATCGGAACGAGCGAATACAAAGTTTTCAATAGCAACCATAATGCAGTAGTTGAGTACTGCTAAAATCCAGAAAGGCTGAAAATGGGGAAAGTACGTATAGGGAATCTTAGGAAAATAGTCTTGAATTTTCTACAGGCTATAAACAGCTCTTGGCGTTCATGATTCATGAACACATGTGCTTACGAAATGCGACCCACCGACGGATCAATGGCGTTCAACATGGTTGAAGTTTAGAATTTTTATAACTTCATCCCACTTGGGGTGCCTGTCAAACTCGTACTGTTTCAGTACATACATCGTGGAGCTTCATATGACCTTCTATCAAACCAAACTTCATGACGTTGCTTTAAACGAAAATGGAACACGAACTTCGTGAACGTGTGTTTCACTCAATGCCCACAAACTTCAACGAAACTCTCGTTAATCAAACATCCAATCCAGCAATTTCGGTAGATCGCCGACAGTTTCAAGACAATCGAATCCCTCGCTCCCAAACCAAATTCCTCATCGGTATAGAATTCATTTTCCGCACCACTTCTGTCCTCTCGATCTGATGAATCAAATATCTCCACTCCAGCACTGGACTCCGGGGTGAACTTAATTTGTCTTTGAATTTGCGGCAACCTCTACAATAAGTGTACAAATCGATTCAATTTTTTTACATAAATTTTTCGATTACTTGTTTCTTCGCGTGACTTCAAATGAAATTCTTTTTTCAGAGATATGAATCAAGTAACGGAGAATCGATAAAGGATATAAGATTGAACCATTCAACTTATCGTCAACCATTTTTCGAATTCCAAAAATTGGTTATCGACCAAATGAATTTCAGAGACTCCGTTCTGCAGCATTGTCACATGATGTACCGTGATTTTATCACTTATTTGCACTCAGATGCTTTTGTATGTATCTGCATGTTCATTGAAAAGAGAAAAAAGCTGGAACGTGAAGCAAGAATGTCAAGGAATTGTTTCCATCCCAGTTGGTAATCGTTGAACTATTTGATGACAGACATAAAATTTCAGGAATTGCTTTGGTATCGGTTCAGCGAAACGATAAAAAAATATCAATAAACAGCAAAATCAAATATTTCTCGATAGGTATTAGTTGAACGTTGAACACGATCTAGGGCAAGTCCTTGTCACACCCGATCAGTAGGACAAAGCCTTAGCCCAGTGGACCAATTGGACTGTTTCGACGTCATCCCAAAGTGTCGAAAACCAAACTCCCTTTGAAACTATTGTGAATCTCTTTGGCTATAAGAAGAAGCCCCCAAGATAAGATCCCTGAATGAAGGGATGTGTATAAATCTCCCTAATTCGACTGGAGCTTCGAAAATTGAGTCAATAGGGATCGTGGCAGGGATTCTTGTTGGACAAATTTATCGGTTAACGGGGGTCTTCGGGAATGTGGATTGAGTTGCCATTATAGAAAAACGTTTTGGACTCCATATCTTCCAAAATAAGCTTTGTACTGGTCTAGGAAACGCTTACTCGGACTTTGTTGCTGTGCAGGAGACCAAGAGGGTTCAAGCAATATCTTGGACGGAGATCTAGAACAACGATAGACAGATGGATGGCACTATGGATTAACCAGATCGGGTTATGAGTTTCGTCGGCATTTCCGCGTATCGATTTATTCGAGGCTCCTGAGGTTCATGAATCGGAAGCTGAATATGTCAGCATCCAACGAGTGACCTTCCGTATGGTGTACTCTATTTCGTATAATTTCACAAAAGAGAGAAAGTCCGGTTCACATCATACTATTTCACCAGCAACATCCCATAGTAGGCCGTAGAAAATCATTACATCTGAAAGACTATCATTGCAACAGAGTTTCCGAAACAATGTTAAGAGAGTGAAAGGAACGATGGATAGACGAGAGAAACAAGAAATGCCGCAGGGAAATAAACAGTAACTATATGCGATAGGGAGGTAACGTTTCTGTAGTAGGTTGAGTAGAGAAATCCACATACAAGTAGGATGAACGCCCAACCGTGAACAACCTCGGTTCTGACCCCATACGGTCGTTTACCACTTAGTCGGCGAGAACGCGGGTGAGCGCGAATCCTGAGGGAATCTCGTTTGGTGACAACAGTAGCAATCTTGCCACGTGAGCTCCTAATATAGGTCTAGTATAGCAGCAGTAAAGCAGACCAGAAATTCTCATTTGCATGCGTGCTCCAGCCTTACGCGACACATAGAGAAACACGCCCTGTTCTCATCGTTACCTTATCACGAAGGGTCGAGATCGGTGTAGTTTTCGCACTCTTGCCAAAGTTCAGCCGTTCTAGCTATTCTGATGATCCTGCATCCGCTGTTCACAGCTCTACTCGTTCTCATAAAGCATCTCTTCGATAATTCTGCTCAGACACTTGTCGGGACGATATGTTTTTGTCTGGCTTGATGATTGCTTCGTGCTTGGACACTATCATATAAAAAATATGGGACTTAATCCTCTTTCTTAATCTAAAGTAGATTTATGTATCTAAGAAATGAAGTTACATGTCGATTGATCATCCAATGTGGGTTGATATTAAAAAATGAAAACTGCTGACAGTCACTATCGTGGTCCACGCTCCACTAAGAATGGTGATCACATTTGATTGAAGTTTCATAACTCATCGTTTTTATCAACTACGAAACCAAGCAATCTACGAAGAAACAATAATGCAATTATAAAATATCAGTCTCGATCTGAAAAGTGTACGAAGTTTAAAGTTGGTAGAGTCGAAACGCACTTTGGCAGTGTTCCCAATTTTCAAGGGTGGCCAGGCAGGGTGCGGTATAATATTTGCAGCCCGATCGTGCTTTGCCTTCATCTTGTTCCCTGCACGTTGTCGTGTTCTCGTCTGCATGCTCTTGGAATTTGAAACACTCGGATTTCTCTCGAGACGAAACGAAATTTCTAATAACGAAACACCAGAGTCTGGCTAGAATCTGAAAGGACGAAAGGGCACAGCAGCGATGTACGATGGAGGTCGCGCGTTGTTCACAGCGAATAGTGCTCCGTACCAACGTTGAGTGCTTCCGTTAATTGCTTTAATCCAATTACAGTAAACCGTAGAATAGTTTCATTATCTTGAGAGATCTCTTCTCTTTCTCGTCCTATCATTCGCAAAAAGCGTTGTATTTCGCATAGAGAATATTTTTTCTACCAGGTTCTCTAAACAAGGTAGAAAAGAATAGAAAACAAATCAAGAGCACTTGCTCTTTAATGCAATTCTGCACTTTAATACAATCGAATGATCTCAATAGAACGATTGAAAAATGTCTGATGTAGTACTTCAGAATCGACGGTGTACATCATTTCTTAAAAGTCTAGTGCTATGCTCAAACCGTGCAAGAAAAACTTATCGGCAACTCTGTCCCCGTGATACTCTTGGGTAAAGTAAAAAGCTACTTTGCAGCATCGAAGAATAGATCGAGTAAAGAGATCCACTGTTAGTCCTCTTTCTATTCGCGCGAAGTTTAATTCTGTTAATGCGACACACGCGATAAAAGCTGAGTGACTGATGGACAATCCGTAGCCTGACCAGATTCCACATCGTTCTATATATTTTCTCTTTTTTGATGGTTCGAGTGAGATTCTGCGAAAAAATCTCTTATACATACCCTGCAAAAGTACCTACATCCATTTCCACAATACCAATTTTATGGTGTCACCCCTGTGAACCTTTTTCACTGCTCCCTTTAAATGTACATGTATATATGTGCCAAGCTTTCCCTAGTAGTCGGAGTAACGTACATACCCTTCTAGCGAGAATTGCATTTGAAATTGTAATTTCTTTTATATGCCCCAAATCCGCTATCCAAACGATAAAGCTCGTTTGGGATTCCCGCAGTTTCGTTTCCGCTCGTTCGCACTCGTTCTCTGATAGTTCCCAGCTCCCGATCCCCCTTCAGATCTGGCCCATATATTTTCTCCTTTTTTCCTCGTATCTTCACGTTTGTAGCACTCATTTACCTTGCTTGCTTATTACATTTTCTTTCGAGATTTACTGCTTTCGCTCTCGTGAAAACTAGCATTGTTTTACATTTGACATTTACAAGTATCACCTTCCTGCTTTCTTGCCGTTACACGTACTACCTGAAATCAGATTTTGAATGTGAAATGTAGACTCCGAGCGGCTAAACCGTTCGGCTTTTACTCAATGGAATGAACATTTTTATCATATTCATTCCTTCCCACAATCCTTCAAGTTTCTAAATATTTTTTGTAGTTCTCTCTACAAGCCCCTTCTGACAAGAATACGCTGCTATCAAGTCAACTTTAATGAAAAATTTAATTCCTTACTTTCAAGTCATAGGGGTCTACTTCGTGCTTGATGGAATCAACAGAGTATGTAGTAACGCAAGGCGAAATGGCTTTCTGGACTGTGCGATGCTCTCTCTTACTATGGTGTTTAATTTTATGCGGTCCTGGGACTGCGAATGAATTTTCTAGATATATGTATAGAAGAAAAAATCCGGAGATAACGACTCCGTTGTGCACGATTAACCTTCAGCCTTTATCCGGGTTCGAAAGTTAAATCTTCCATAACCTCGCTTATTTCGAGCCCGTTGAAAAAACGTTACGAGGTTGTAAAACGTTCTGCAAAAATCCACGTGTCGTCACGTTTTCAACGGCTTTTTTGTACGAAAGGAGTAAGAGGCTCTCAATACAGGGAAGAAAAGTACAGGGTGAATTGAGAGCTTCGATACACGAGGGAATATATGTAACTACGTGTACGACGTAGAGAGCAAACGACTGCGTATGTATGCGCAGTAACTTTTGTAGAACATGCTATGTGGAACACGTATAGAAATGTATCTATAAAAAGTATCAACTAATATATCTACGTGCACACTTAAATGTGTGTTAGCACTTATATACCTAAACATATCCATGTATATGTGTGTCTCCACATGCGTGTGTTTCGAAGGTTAGTAGGTGGGGACCTCTGAAAGGAGATGGTTGGAATTTTACGAGATCATTTTATAGAGCTTCTCCATCACGTTGCAACTCAGTTCTATGGGGTAACAACGACATTCCGCCCGTTACAAGAAAGAACCCCTTTCTCTTCTGTCACCCTCTTCTATCGCTTTATCGTTTCAAGGCTTCTGACTGGTAGCACCACTTATAGATTGCAATTTTTCTACATGTACACTCGCACTGATTTGGCCAACGTGAAATCAGTGCGAATTTACTGCAGATTGATTTTCAAAAATGCTTGTGTAGTGGTTAGCAAAATTATTAGTTCGTACGTTGCTCTAAAGCATCCATATTAGCTTTCAGAATTTAAAGTTGCTGGTCACTAAAAACACTCGCCATTACGTAAACGAAAATTCTGTCTTTTGAAAGGCTATCGGGTCAGGCTGCAGTACCAAAATGTATTTTTGTAATTGAATCATTGCACAGCAACTCGGATACAGAGGTATAGAACATACCTGTATTGTAGTTGAAACAAAAAAAAATCTCTATTTTCACGTGGTTGTTGTAATCACAATTAAACCGGAAGGTAGATTCTCACCAGCGATTAGATCAACGCGCATTCTTTCTACGTTGAGAGAAACACACCATATCAGCAGATTCGTGAAACAAAACAACCGAATGCGAAGTATGTAGGTAGATAGGATGGGAACGGTTGACCTGCCGGAAAATCTCCCTACTGGGCCATTGACAAAGCGTTGTATCTCACTTCCGAGAGACTACGATATTCCGATACATATACAACGATGCAAATATGTGGGCCTTCACCGCCAAAGTATTTTTATGTTGCGAAACGAGAGATCCGGGACTACTAGTAGCCACAGCTGGTATACGTACGATATATATTCTTCTTGAACTGAAATTCCATGCAGTATTTTCACTGTCGTTTCGTATCGTCACATCCATTCGGTTACAATGGCCATCCGATCGGTCTCGTAATTTCATTGGTTATGATGGTGGAAAAGCTGAAAGGTATTACGCGAAGAGGAATGAAATACGCTGATATAAAAGCGATGAAGGGACCAAGTGCAGTTGGATTGTACAAAGTTTTAGTGTCTCTCCGGTATGGAATCCTCCGATACTCACGAGCTTGGCATTGGTTTTTTTTCTCAACAGCGATGATTACATTTTGTGTTGTAATAAATTTTAATGCTCCTGGAGAATTAAAGCTGACAGAGATGAGTATCGCGAGTAGTAATACATCAGCTACTTTACAAGGGCCCATCAGACAACATGGGTGAAAGGAAGAAAGTGAAAAGGAGAAGCATATCTTTTCGAAGTACCTTTTGTGCCTGAAAGTACCAAGAAAATATTCTCGTCACCGGGCATGGAATATTTGACACTAAGATTCGCACCCAAGTGATAATAAAAAAAAAATTTTAATAAATCAAGTTTTTCTACCCAATTCGTTTCTTCGTGAGACCGGTTTGGAAAAAACGAACAGCCCAAAAACTTCATTCGTATTATAACGTATCACCCGATAAATAAAATATAGAAGAGCTAATTGTAAAAAGATTTTTGCACTTCCAATAAAAAAAAAAAATTCGAAAAATCTGTTACAACACGATGGATAATCCTCTCTACTTCGAAATACCTATGTAAAAACCACATGAGTGAAACAGGAAAAACCTCTCGTGGTTCTTCTCTATGTAAACCTATACGTATATCTTTTATCAATTTTCGCTGACCCAATTCGCGGTTTAATCACCACACTGGTAGCTCTCTTCTCTCTATACTAAATACCGTTATCCGTGTGTGGTTGTTTATACATATAACTAACATCCTATATTTTTAAAAGCCAATTCATAGATACATGGAGCATGACGGCATTCACTGAATACAAAACTCCAGTTATACGGTACACGTAACTATACCCAAAACCAAGGTGCCTCGTCTATTTTTAAATTCAGTAATTAATGGGTACTTCGCACCATTTTATTCTTTGAACTAGGTCTCTGCACGATGAAAACTTTTTGGGAATGGTTTGTATGAAACTTGGATTGAAATGTGGGCCGGGGCAAAGGATCAATTTGATAAAAAAAAAACGGTAGAATTTTTTTTTCCGTGGTTGAACATAATCAAATGGCATTTAGGAAGTTCATGCCATGGAATTGGAATGAGCGGAGAGATTTACTCTGTGGATGCCTGAAAGCTTTTCTAACAGCCACGTCGTTGGTTTATTTCTTTTTCGTCTTCCTGCATTTCAGGATTTGGCATTTTTTGATAAACTTTAAAGAATTGATGATGAATCCTCTTTTTTCTATTCTGCTTAATGGAGATTAGAGGGATTGTTCAAAAAGCATTTCGTCTCTCGCGGATTGTAGGCGAAATAGTCTTGATAAATTTGTAAGTTAAGTGTCTTCAAGATTCCGACGCATGGATGTTTTATTGTCTACCATTAGAGGAGCCGTGGACGAGCTTTATTCTTCCAATTTATTTTTTGATGTCAGGCGTACCGTTAGAAAGCTGGGATTATCGTTCGAAAAATTGTGCTGAAGCACTTTTACATAACAATAATTGTTTACCATATTCTTTGTGAGAGCAGACAAAATACAAGTTTTGCTACAACGGCTTCCTCAATATGAACTACATGTGCCTGAGGAAAAATTGAATACAGTGAAGAAGATAACTAGAACCAATATTTTTTGACGAAACGAGGAAAGCAGGTACATTTACGTGGCAAAACTGGTGGTGCCACCAATAGCTGGAAACGTTACTGATAAGCTTATCCTCTCGTAAGCTTCTGCAATGTCGTTTCGCTTAAGGCGAGGCTAAACACCCTTTTCCGCTTTCTCTTCTTCGGCTGCAGCTCGTCTTAAGCCAACGTGGTTTCGCTGCATTTCTGGATTTTCTCATATGGTCACGCCAAGCTCTTGCTTCGGACTTTGAAGCACAGCCGGAAGGTTTTCATCCAAAAAGTAAAAGAAAACGATAAAGATTATGTGTAAAAAAAAAAAAAAGTCGAAACGGTGGAGGAATAAAAGACTCGAAGCGATTGCGCAAGTCGATTCTACAAGAGAAAGTAGACTACTGTACAAATGGAGCGGGATCTCGTGGTTCGATTAATGGGCTGAATCGGCAACCTCTTTTCGATCTTGGCTCTGCCTTCTACGTTCTGCCGTCTTTCTTTTTCTTCCTCTCATCGTCAATTTCATTTTGTTCTTTTTCGCTGTTCCGTTCCCGTAGCTTTGCGCATCCCGGAAATCTCTCATTCTAATCCAACGGTGATGTGGATCGTGGCACCGTTTCCGACGACAGTCACAACCCTGCCCGTTTTCGGATATCCTGAGTGGAATATCAATCGGATGAGTCCTCTCGTTCCACTCTCTCCTTTTAACCCGAATAAAATCGAACGCCAGCTCGCTTTTCGTTCGCCGATGTGACTGTATAGTCGCCCACATATATCCACACAAGCTGTGTGTCAGTGTCTCTTCTGCTTTTGCCATTTCTATCGCTCGAGTCCACGGCGTTTTTGCATATATATTAGTTCCCAGGGTGCACACTGGGTCGCGCACAGTACACTCGAATGGCATGGACCTTTTGTATCCAGATAGTATAGACAACGGAGTTCTTACGGTTCACAGTTCTCTCTGGAGATCCTGAAATTGTAGGTCGAATACTCAAAACACGTGATGTCTTATTTCCTTTTTTTATTCTCTTCCCGTTTTACTCGCACGCGGTATAGGTTACCACGTCTGAATATACGATAAAAAAAATCTAAAGAACAGTTTGGACTGTTTCATTCCACAGATCTAAGCAAAGTTAACAACAAACATTTGCAACTCAAGGTCTCAGCAAATTGGATAAACTTTCGCTCAATATTCGTAATAACATTTAGTTTCAGTCCGGGCCTCCGGACTCTAACTCGCAGTCTGAAACCAACAATATGAAGTCATGACGAATATGCATCTCATATTTCATCATTCTTTATTTTTTGTTTGCATAAAAATCAATTACCTGCGACTGAAATGCTGCGATTGATCGAAGTATTCATATTTGTGGATGATTCGTAATTTTAGAACAAATTCAAATATGCTTTGGCTAACGAAAATATATCATTTTGCATCATATTTTCTACGCTTTTCTCCTAATTGTTTCTGCACTTTGAATAATAATATGTGATGCGATATTGTGATGTTGATATTTATTCCTGTTTTACATACATAAAAAAAATCTATTCAAATTTATTACGAAGCGATAAATGTTTCTGAAAATTCTATTTAAATTAGAAGTTGAAGGATATTCAACGGGATTTTTGTGCCTCGTCTTCCTGATACGTTTTACGTACCAGGCTGTATCATTTTATCAATCACTTTCCTGAGGTAGCTCATCCGCGCTCTGTAATTTCGACAGCCTCAAAGTACAGGGATGATGTAAGGCATCTTGCGGAATGCAATATAATCGGATAACGTTATGGGTCGCATACCTGTGCACCTTGGATGGCGACGGAATATTGGAGAAAATTTGAGCAAGCGAGGACGCAAAAAAAGGGATGAAAATCAATTCGTATGAAATTTCTCGAGTTCGTTTAAAGTAAATTTTACTAGAGCGACGAAGTCAAATTGTTACACGATGTACCGTTTTTATTCGTAGCTAAAAATGTAATTTTCAGATATACGTTAAACAAAGCGAATACGACGAAAGGAGAACATTTGTAACTCGAGTCGTGCCATCGGATACACTCATATATTCGTTCAAGATTGAAACCTTATACGATAAAATAACAAACAGGGGTTAGATTATTTTCTGATATAATCGACATTACTTTCTTACCATGAAAACCCCATCGTGGCCTTCCAACAAACTGAGATAGTAAGCCTAGATCGTTGAAGATTCCATCACGATATCAAAATCATCCGCTTCATTATTTAGAAGATTCTTACCAGTTCACATGGATCTACTCACTCTCTGAAAGCGTTAAATCCTCTTAAAAGATTTAACAAGCTTTTAACAACGGGGGAAAAAAATTATGAGAGCCTCGTATCGTTTCTTCCGGCCCTTATAGTTTTGAACGGTGAAATAGCAGATGTTTTTCTGCTTATTGATTTTTTTATTTATCTCTGCTGGTTCGCTCATCTCTGGGAATCTTGTAACCTATTTTTTTCAAAGCTCGTATTTAGGAACTTGGAAGACGAAAAAAAATTCGATCATCATAATAATGATGACGATCGTTGTAATTCCTTCTCGCCCGCTGGGTTTTTTTATCAGCCAACCAAAAGTCGAAGCTAATAATTCAGGGATAAAGAGACTCTCATTTCACACGATGTCTTTTTTTTTCTATTGTTAGATGTCGACTGGTTCATCTATCGGGACCCAGTTTGCAAGAACTTTTGGCTGGATAATCCGCTAGGCTTCGCACGGTTTATCCGATGCGTTATCCCATTTCAGCTATAGAAACCGCACTTTTTCGGGCAGTCACGACCCTTGACCCGCAGGACCAGCCAAATTAATCACGTTGGTGACCAGGGAGCTCACTCCCCCCCCCCCCCCCCCCTCGTCACTTTTTCACCCGGTTTTTGTTTTTCGTTTATCACGCCAGCCAAAACGTGTTTGTGTTTTTATTTTCGCGTGTCGCACACCTCATGCAGCTTCCCTTTTTTGTCGACTTTACCTCCCTCCTTCTCTCTTCCTTTTTCTCTTTCGACCTCTGTTTTTCTCTCTTTGCTCTAGGCTGTGGAATTTTTTTGATACTATGGGTCCCAGGGGACTGGGACGTGTTCGTCGCTGGTCAACAGCCACATGGACCATTGGAATACCACACACAGATCCACTGATCCCAATTCCAGCGTTCCAACACAGATGACAAATCACCAAAGAAATTACGCCAACAGTAACACGAGATATCCACCAAAAACTGCCGCTTCTCGTTGTGCGAAAATGTCTTCATTTGTCTCTTGTTTCCATTCAATCCTCCATACGGCACTAATTGCCACAAACATAATGAGAAACATTGTAGAGAAAGATCAATTGTTTCAAACAATCAACCAGATACAGTGCGTGAAATGGAATTTACAGAAGCTCAATTGTTGAATGAAAGACCATTGTCCTGTTACATTGTTGAGAACTTTACCGAGATACAGTCTTATCCAAAATAAAATTTCGTACAGATTGTCAAATTTCTAATAATAGTATTCGCGTAAGATTTAAAACGAATAAAAATTTGATTAAAAGAATGATCGTGTTCGAATGATGACACTCTTCTTCGAAATTTTTGTCTCATCCGCAGTTTCCTGATTGATCGAAACATTTATTTGTTTCCACTGGTCATATCTCGTTGAGTTATGCAGCATAGTAAAACGTTGAGAGCAGTGTGTGCAATACAAATTACGATTCGTATCGCGTGTGCTCTTGTTGATGGGTCCGTGCATGGGTTATAGCCCACTTAACGCGTCCAGTGTGTGTCAAGCCGAGCATGGAAATCAGGCCACTGCCCAATCGTGTAGGAAGCGTGAATCGGGGGTGGATTATGGCAGGACAGGGTATCATGCGATGCCAACCCTTTCGCCTCATTTAATCTCGGTAGCAGTTGACACTACGACAAGATATATACAACACGAAAGAATTTTCTCGTGCAACTCGTAACACGATTAATATTATATTTCTATGCTTGAATAATGAACTGTAATAGGCCCGGAACCGAATAAAAATTCCATATTCGAAGAACCATAAAATTAAACGATAAACTCCGACTATTTTTTCCGCTCTGATTCTATCTCACCAACAAATTTCATTCGATTATTTACGGTTGAGACTTAAAACCACACCCACCCGTTTCCGTAGCGGAAAATCGAAGCGGACGGATGTCCGGTAGAAAATCTGCACCCACTGAATTCTGCAAGAGTTAAATCGGTTTTGACAGGTGACCAGAAAAATCGCAGAATGTTCGAATGGCGAGTTAGTGGAAACAGTGGACTTTATTGAAGTACTAGAGGTTGAAAAAAAAAAATATTACTTTTCATCAAAATCATTTTTCATTCCAATTCAGGCGTTTTGCGTGAAAAATATCGTCCGGAAACAGACCCATCGCCCTAGAATAGAAGCTACCAGAAGTTGGAATAAAATTTTTTATTTTTCACTGGAAAAAAACTATTGGAGGGAAGCTCGTGTTTTTACAAAATACACAATGTGCTAAAAATTTCTATTTTTTTTTTTCGTGATTATTTTTTCATAGAAAATCAGGAATACTTTTTCTACCACCTTAGATAATGGAATTTTCGTGTTACTGAATTTACGGGCATGTGAGGATTGGAAAATCGAGGGTTCCTCGATAGTCTGACTTCGAGAATGGTCAAAGCATGTCAAAGGGACGAAGCGAGGGTAAGAAATATATTCTCGAATGACTCTGGAATCTGGCTACTTACGACTTTGACAACATTTTCTCAAAAGCCGAGGAGGGGGGAGGGGATGTTCACGCCTCAATTATTTTGCCTGTTAGGGACCTTCACATATACTTCGTATGGCTGACACACAAGATCTATTTGAATCCCTAGTTCCATAAATGTATTAAGAGAACTGCAGTCGATTTGGAACGAGGAATTCTGAAAAAGCTTCATTTATTTCATCATTTACACGCGCATCTTACTACCCCCGTAAAATTCGTAATGTGATTATATTCCCAAATTAGAGAACGTGCGTATTCCGTATCATCTTGAATGTTTGATCGATCGATATGGACCCTTGAGACCTTGGAGATTGGAAATTTACCCAGTGAATATATAATGGTTCCGATCCAACCTACTTTTTTCTTGTGTTCCATTGTTCGTCCTCATTTTATCGACGTGCTACGTCAGAAGACAATGATTGGGGTGTAGATTTTCAATCTTGACGGTAATGATTGAAGACTGATGGCTGCAAAAAGAGAAAAGAAGCTCCAAGAATCGAGAGTCAAAAAAGTGAGGGGTATATACAGTTTCATGGAAGAAAATGACTAGAAAAAACTAAAGGAGCTTCACTTATAATTTTGACGTCTTTCTTCGTTGCTCGTAAATGTTCCGACATTTTTTTTTCCTATGTCTAAAGATCGCTTCAAACTTCAAAGAACAAGACAGACGTCTGTGTGTCCCGCTGGGTCTTCCACGACAGAGATTATACCGCCTGCCATAAGCTCTGCTTCGATGGAATATACTGATGCTTTCGCATCTGCAAGGTTTCCCGACGGTTCTCATAATTTCAACGTCAAGTGAACGTCAAGGCGTATCCTCTAGCATATTGAAGACCGTAGTCAGAAAAATGATCATAAATGTTCTTTTTGTCGTCTGGAACTTTTTTTTATTAAAAAAAAAAATGAGCGTTCGTTCATTTAACGTTGATGATTTATTTTCAGACATACATGTAGTACATCTCATCTATGGATTTATCAAAATACGCTTTAAACTTTGGATTCGGATAACGACGTAATTTCAGTGATGAAAAATTTTGTAATGAATTTCGAATAACTTTGTCGATTTTAATTTGAGAAAAATCAAACTCGCTTATAATTGGGCATAACTATTCCAACCTCCATCCAATTCCAATTCCAATAATGATAAGCACACACGATTTTGCTCTCTCATACCGCCCCAGCTGCCCTCCGAACTTTCTACTCCCCCCAGTCTATCTATACTCCATGTGAAAAGAATACTCACTCTCGAATTTTTCTTCAATTCATTCCCTTTCTCAGCGAAACTCTGCCGGGTCTTTAACGCAGTCGAACCTCTCACATTTCACCTGTAAAATAAAAAAATAAAGAATGAAAAAAGATCTTATGGAAGGAGCGAAGCAGAGTGACCACGCTTTCACAGTACCATTTTATTTGTGTGCTCCAGCTCGTGAAAGCGTTTGCGGCTGTTGAATTCTACGCGTAGCTTTTAAAAAGACCCGATCTTGGTGCTTAGAACTTCGTGTAATTTAGAGAGTATGCGGAAAAGCTGCAAATATATAGACGTCTTTATACATGCTTAGACATATTTGTATACATTTATACAGCACAACTTCAGATGAAGCTATTATATACGAAAAATCGATTTACGAAGAGGATGGAAGTAAGGTCAATGCATCAGGAATCTTGAGTATGCGGTGCTTTCGGTATGGTAGGAGTTGGATGTATGGCTTGCATTGGTTTCTCGGCTTTCGCCTGTAGTATCGACGTGTGTACATTAACACTGTACTCTGTCTCTCTATTACTGTATCGAATCTCGGCTATTACTGGAATATATACATATCCGTTGAAATACTCTTAGTCATATGCCGTAACTTAATCGAGGTATATGTGTTGAGAATTATCAATATATCATGCAGTCTAGCCATGCAGTCATCTACCACAAACGCCAAATTCAGTCGAAGTAGTTTACCTCTGGAGTTTTCTATATCCCGTGTACGCGTTCGTCGACGTCTCTAGATTTATTTTATTACAGGATAATGCAAAATAAATGCCTCAAATTAGATAAGTTGAATGGCTCATGTTTGACATCGTCACGAAATGCAAATCGGATTAACGAAACTTTCATCAACGCTAACACATCAACAATGTTATTTTCGCCTAACCTGAAAGCATTTAGATATTATTCCGAGCAAAATTTCGTACACGAGCCAGTTTATGGTATTAACCATTGAATTTTCGACCCCAGATGTATGTGACCCATACAGGTACGCGAAATGCCAACAGATTGCTTTACCACTCGTCAAGTCAGTTATATGAGCTCAATCTCATATAAACCTGTTCGCATAAATCTATATATACACGAGTATTAATTCTTGTACCCCAACTTGCGACACAATCGAAAGTTGATGGAATAACATCGCGTGGGAATGCGACGAAACGGGAGTGCATTCGGGGGCCATAAACCAATTGCAATTTTCATCGTACGAATGTTACTCAAATATCCGATCCCTACGTTCATTCTTGTTGCCGCATACACAATCAATCTATAATATGGAACCTCGACCCAAGCAAGTTGCCGATCGATATTCCTTTACGGTAAGATTAATGACGTCATTTTCGTTCTCTTACGTTAGCGCTCAACTCTTAGCTTTCGACATCATGGATACACGTTTAGGAATACATTTTGATGAACTGCATGTTGTAGATATGAAGGGAACGATGCTTATCGCTTGCCTACAATCTCCACTCGTCGATTTTTTTTCTCTTTTCATGACCTGTCAAAACTCACTTGCACCAAATTTATGGTTACGATCAAATTACAAGAATCATTCAATTTCAAGATTACATTGAAATCAGGTCAATAATTTTCTCGAGCTTTTATAAAAGATTCAGCCATTCTGGACTATTACGTAAAAAAAAAAGAAGGAATAAACCTCCAATCTACGTTACACAATATGAAAAAAAAACTGAGTCTGTATATACTTGATCATCGTGTGGTTTATTTTTTCTGAATAGTGATAGGCATTGCTGGCATTAATAGCCGAGGACAGGGAGTGTATGGTACACCACACTTTCGAGCTTGCATGCCTGCATCGTTTTCGGAGTTTCCTCTCGGAGACGATAAATTCAACCTTACAACCCCAAAAGCCTTGCTATTGCGAACGACCTTTTTCGCTGGAAGGGTTGTGCAATCTCGAGACTGCAACCCCTCGAGACATTCCTGTAGAACGGTGAGTCGCGGTTACTCGTAAGTGTGCGAACGACCGAGCTTACCCGTGGTCCCTTCAAATCCATGGGTATCGCGATACGCACATACACACACTCGCATAACCACATATACTGAGACGTGCGCGCGCGCACACACATACTTATGGATACCTGTATGTGGGTAATCTTGTGTAGAAATGTTATTCTGAAAATAACCACTTCGACCATAGATACCTCAACTGCTCGGAGGAATGATCAATGTATATAGGGCATCCCATAGGAACAGAAACAAATTTAATCCACGAACTTAATTGCGAAGGTAAACATAAATTTCACTTTGTTTTTTTTTTTTGTACTTTTGACACCTTTTTACGACCAAAATTGAACTTGGTATTTCGATACCACAAATGTGACCTTTTTTATCATTGTTTTCACGTAATTTTTATACTCTATATCATGGTTGCTCTCAATTATTCCGATTGTCAGAAATTTGGACACTAGTTAAGAAAAATTCTATCAATTGTTGCAATCTTCATTTTTTTTCCCACAATTCAGGATCGGGTCAATTTATTCCTTTTTCATTTTAATTGATAATTCAGTCATTTTATTCTTAACCCTTTGAAGGGCAGCGGGACATATATGTCCCACCTTTTTTCTGCAGTTTTTTTCATTATTGCCGTTCTATTTTCCAATACGTTTACCACCTATGATTTTAAAAATTTTTTCCATAGAAAAATGTGCCCCTCAAAGGGTTAAAACTCGAAGAGAATTTTCCCTTACTAAATTTGGCAATCCAATATATTTTCTATCTTTTTATCTATGTCACGATTAATTGAAATCATTGTCTGCAAATGGATCTACTATATGACTTCTAACGATTCTATAGCGAGAGCCTGAAGGCTCTCGTATGGTTGTGAGACAAACATAATGCGACGCACAGTAAGCCTTCTTGCTGTAATATACAACGATCGAATTCATGGGGTATAGCTATCACCACCCCGAAGTGGTGTATATTTATAGTCAGAACTACAAAGTTCCAAAATTTATAGAGGTGAGGGTAAAAAATGGTGAGCAATAATGCTGAACGTTATAAACGCAAATAATGTAGTAGAACTGGAAATGTTCGGTACTAGAAAATTTTTTCATTCACAAAATAGATATCTTATTGAGCGTTGATTACTCGCGGTGGAAGATGAATGGAAAAAAAAGAGAACAAATTGATTCACAAAAGAGACTCGAGGGGAGAAAAAAAAATTAAAATACGAAAAAAGAGAAGAAAAATTCGCTCAACCGTCGATGACAGACTTGATCGAATTTAAATTCCCATTATTTTGCCGGTATACACGATCCGCAATAGCGATCAACACACTCGTCGATTGAATTGAGTGAAAAATGAGGTAGTAAAAGAAAAAGAAGAAAAAGAACGAGGATTGAAAAAGAAGTTTGGAAGTGGGAATCGTTTTCATTTCCGGCAAATCGACAGGGGCGTTTCATGTTTTTTTTTTTTTTTTTTTTTTTTCGAAACAACGCTCGCAAACGGAATAGTGTAATATCGAACGCTCAGAATTGTTTTACGATTTTATCCCTTACTTTACCTCGATTTATTGTTATTCGTTAAAGTTGATACTGATCTGGGCTATTTTTTCCCCTATCGAATACAAATTCGGTCGCGTTGCTCACTGAGTCTCTTTCATTTGTGCCGAAGGGAGGTTTGCTCGGAGTTTTATGAAATTTATAGCTCGTATTTTAATAATCCTCATCACTTTCCGGATTTTTATGAATTGTGATTTAAATTCATTTGAAATATTTATGATAAAAATTAAGGATACGAAAATAGTCGATGTTTATGTATGATGCTCCAAATAAACATTCCAAATTCTACCAAAATTTCTACCTAAAATATTGAAACAGGTAAAATTTGATTGTTTTTGAAATGCTTGTAAATACATAAAAGCTTGTATCGAGTATGCATAGCAAGAGGCATGCATATCGCTCGAAATTCTAGTTCGAAGTTTGATAATTACCGAAGCGCCAAGCTGCAATTAAAACGTGTAAGATTGAAAGTGGTGTAGCTTTGATAGTGAAGGACGCAGCTACAATGCGAAGAAGTTGGTGGCAGAAATTTGAAAGTGGTATGAGAACCAGGAAAGCTAGACGGACCGGATATTACGTGAGATAAAAATCAAATTAACTTCGCGCCGTCGGGCCCGAAACCGCGAACGATCCTAGCGCATCGCGTTGGTTCAACGGGTGCGGCCCCTCGCGAATTCTCCCACAGGACAGCATTTTCGGCTGTAGATATATAGCACAGCATAAGCGAGTGCTTTGCTGCTTCTCGTATGACTCGAGGTCAGAGCAAGGGAGGAAGCAAAAGAGAAAGAGAGAGAGAGAGAGAGAGGGAGACGTCCTGATGGAGCTTCCCGTTACAATTCGTTGGGAATTGCAATTTCGTCCTTCCTCGCTTCTGTAGAAGATTGCAATTTTCGGCTGCTAGCTTGCCGCATTTGCAAGAGTCACCTCGACCTATCCTTTTTATTCGAAAAAGGTTCCACCTTTCGAGCAATGAAAAACGAACGTTACCCAGATTTTTTTTTCTCGCCTTTACCAGGGATAATCTCGTGTCTATTTATTTTATGATCGTTTGAAAACATGTTTCACTGTTTTTACAGCATCACCCGTTCGGATTTTTTTTAACATATTTCGTTACACGTTCAAATAAATTCATATAATTACGTTTCGTTCGTAGAAAGAAAACTCATTCGAATGTTTTTGTTTTCCTATTTTTTCACTCTTCTAGTTCAAATTTTATGTAATAATAAGATAGCAAATGAATACGTACTTTTCCACAATTACTTTGACTCGATTAGTGAATCAAAAAATAGTCCACTCCTATGTTGCCCCTAGTTTGAGATAATGGAAAAAAAAAATTTTGCAAATCCACAAGGAATTGCCACATCAGTATCATTTCGAAAAAATTGAAGTATTCATGATTCACTTCAGCAATTGGAAACCAAGTATCTTGTCAATATGTAAAATTTTGTCAAATAATTTTATGAAGAGGACGAAGATTGTATAATTCTTCTAAATTGAAAAGCATCAATGGAAGCAATTTCACCTTCTGAAATTTAATTCTCTTGAATCAGCATTCTTTTTCGACATTTTCTATGTTTATTTTTTAGCTAATAGCTATTTTTAAACGAGGACAATATTTTTATATTCGTATGTATTCTTGTATGTTCCAGGTGAGCTAAAGCAATCTGACGATTTTCCTGGAAACAATAGAAAAAATATTCGCCGTAACATCAGGGTAAGGAAGGAATAATGAAAGGCATCATTTTTATTTTCCACGATTTTTCATTTTTATTAGCATAAATCATACAGTTGACACATTTGTCCGAGGATGCGAAGGCATATGAATAGAAACATTTTACGATGCTGTAAATCTTCCCCAACGTAACATCACATCCTGCTGGTAGTAACATTCGCAAAACTGTTTCGTGTCCCATTTCCGACATCATATGAGAACGATATAGTTTCAGCATGGGAGAGTAAAGATTGTCGACTTCATCGTACCACATTGTATACATTGTACGAACATTGTGTTTTAGATCAAGTTGAATGCACTAATTAAACGCGGTAAAAGCGTATTTGTATCACATAATGTCTTATTAAGGTAGAAAAATATGGAAAATGATAGTGATTAATGTGAATTTCCATTATGGTCCATTCTCGTTAGGATTTTTTCAAAAATAATATCCAATTTTCAACCGCCTGTAATACATCACGTCTTATTATGTTTCGTTCTCTGCGCGATTCACTACGAGTTCGCAACGTAATTTTTTCCCAACTTTATTCAAATAAATAATTATATTTAATATAATGATTCAATATTCGATTAAATAATTCAAATAAAAATAAAATTACAAATTATATCGATTTGTTTATCAAAGATTATTTTTGTCAAATAAACAATTGTCACGTGGATGGTTAACGTGATGTATTAAAATATACAGAAAAATACAGATTATTCTTCGAACAATTCCGATGAATATGTGTCATGAAAATTTGAATCTATCAGTTTATGGTTTCCATCATTATCCAAGTTATTTTGGGTTTAAAAAAGACAGGCTGTCTTACAAATTCATCTTCACTGTGTTCAATTAGTGAATTAAACTAAACAAACGAAACAATTGTCGAAATTGAGCACCCATTTGAGTAGCATCCAGTTCACTAATTATCTCAAAAAAAAAAAAAACAATTCATAATTATCATCATAATTATCATAATTATTTCAGACAGTCGTTTTCTTTTATTTGAACGCCAATGCCAGTATGTAGAAAATGGGATCACAAAATAGACTGTTTGAAACGGTTCACCACGAAAATTCCAAATATCAAAGATCCAGGAATTTGCTAAAGAATTTACTGACTGTAGAGCTTCGACTTTTGAACCTAGACACCCACGTTATTCAACCAGCCCATGGGATTTTCTAAAATTACTCCACTTCAAATTCCATGGCTCTAAATGAAGGCAAAACAAACGTTACGGTGAGATAATCGTGTAGAAATTTTGTTAAGATATTGCGTAAATATGACAGCATTATGAAACCAAATACGCAAACCAAATACGGAACAAAAACGTTTATAGTGCGAGACAAATCATCCAATGTTACCTACATTCGCACAGAAAAGAAGCGAACAAGTTAGCTGAGGTTTAGAAAAACTGTGAAGCTTTTGCACAACAGATTTTCATAATCCCTCAAGAGGTTGTACGAGAGCTTTCGCAGAGCTTTATATAGGGGAAAAATAATAATTTGCCCGCGTGCATAAGAACCCCAGCGCAAGGTGCATAACTCTTATGGTCTCGGCTTGGTTGAACTACAATATGATAAAAATTTTTTCCTCTCAACGGTGGCTGCAGATGGCAATGCACGTTTTTGACACATATGGGCTGGTGTGCACGGGAGTGCACGCCACTTTGACATGCATGCATGTCCCGGTTGGATGAATATAATCCTCTAGGTGCTTTAACTCGAGGAAACATATGACCGACTATAAAACTTAGTGAAGTTCGCAAAGGCTAGTTCCCACCAGTACGAGGCTTTTATTTAAACTGCATGGCCGAATTATGTGCGCTGCATATGTAAACTTGGGTACTATTAGGTTCGTACACGGAAGAAAATATACTTAGGAGTGTGTAACGAAGAATCTACGCAGAGGCTTCCAACTAGAAATAAATACTTTCAAAACTCCAATACTACGTGAAGATGACCTTAAAAATATTTGCTTTCGTCTCGAAGACATGCAGAAAATGATCAATGGGAAAAAGATAAATAACCGACTGGAATGTCAGAGCGATGGAAAGATCACAAATATTTCACTGTAGATATCGAGGCGTGATATTGAAATGGTGGCGGCTATCCGCGGAGGTCCAGTAAGAAGCAAATATTCGATGAAGAGGGTTGAAATTCATCATTGAATTGTCAATGCTGTCACATACAAAAAAAACGTTGCCGGAAAGGGTTTTTTATGTAGAATAAAAAAAATTCTATCGAGTTTTCTTCTTCAGAGATGAAATGGCAGAAAGAAATTGACTCTTGGAATTAAAAAAAAAAAATCAGAGGAAATATCTTTTGATCGAATTTTTATTAACGATGGAATATTTTCGTTCACACTCCATACTCCCCACAAAAGTTTTATGGGATTATTCAATTTTCTGAATCTGCAAACGCGAAGGAGCTTTCTATAATATCCCGGTGATAAAGCTCAAGTCCTTAATCACGTTCCGCTTGGATGAACTTCAAAAAGATTTCAAAGTGGGATTGTGAACTATTCTCACATAAGAGATAAAACTGGAAGATTATTTTCATATGGTGTTCAAAAAAACTGTAAGATCCCAGACAACTTGAGGATATAGATTGAGGTCAATCGTGCAGTAGGTTTTTTTTGCAAGTGAACGTACTCGACAATATCATTGTCCTATCATTGACCTATTTCAATGTTTGAGAACAAATAACACGTTTCTGTTTCTGAAAAATCACGATTCTCGATCTACCTGTCATTTTTTTGCGTACTACTCTTCATCGTTTCATACTGCGGTATATCCACGAAGAGAACCATTCTGTAATGGTAAGAAAACTATGGGGATAACGAAGAAAAACGTCTACATTTCTGGAGCAGCCTGCGGCGAGCACGTTTCAGTTGAAAAAAAAAACGAGAGAAGGATTCAGGATATGCCACGGAACCGAAGATGATAGACATTGGCTTAAGTCCAAAGTTCACCGGACGGTCCCAGAGAATCGCTGGTAAACCAAAGATCCTCGGATATCTCGAATTTATATCCCCAGACAGAATAATCTATATATTTTCTCTTTGGCGCAAAAGAAGGCGGGCGTAATAGATAAGAAGAAAAGAAAAAGACGACAGGTACTTTACTTTTTAGTGCGGGCGTCAATGACGATCATAGATCATTTGGCTCTTGATCATGCTAAAAAATATATATCACATAAACTTGAGATCATCATCTGAATGTTTTAGGATACAACCCCCGTCCGTCTTGCGTTATCTGCTTAACGTCGTCCCCGATGAAAGAGCATATAGGTATTTTCGCCTGTCCCAAGCTCCGACAGGAGTGCACATACTTGATGGTGGTATATACAACTCTATGCCTCATGTGGGGAAGTTTCCCCAATCGTTATTAAACGAACAGACTAGCTCCCGGACGTAGGTATCATTAATCTGGATTACTTAGCGTGAGCGTTTCATCGGGCAGTTAGCTCAACACCGGCATAGCTTTCTCTCCATAACTCAGTAACCCGTCCGATATATGGCATGACGTAGTACGACCTTATTCCTGAAAAGCCTAGACCTCCCTTTACCTTGAACTATTCGACTCTCGCTGCGCGAGTATAGACGTTGTGCGAGGAACTGTCTACAGTGATGTGTCCATCGCGTGATTTCTCCTACATAGTTGAATCTGTCCTTCAACTCGTTGTATTCGAATTTTCAACGTGACTGCATTGTAAGATGTCCCTCGTAAACTTTTGACAGAATCTTCACTACCTGATATCGTGAGTTTTTCTTCAAAATTCGGTACTCGAGTGCGTGCCCGTCTCGGGTCGAGCAGAAGTGTCTGAACTTTCATTTATCACACTTTCGAAGTGGTGGGTAATAAAGAAAAAAGTTAAGTTTTCGTCGTAATGCTGAGATGATACGGGCCCTGGAGTGACATGCCCGGACTGACTAATGACCTGACTCACGAGAGTAACGTCTGTGCTGCAAGGAACCGAATCATTTTTTAAATAAGCTCAAATCCTAACTTATTCATAACCCCATTCCAGATAACGGAGCTTAGCAGGTCCCTTCTTTCCAATCACTAAATGAACATGAATAATATCTGTCTGAAAAAAAAACGCAGAAAGGATGATTTCACCATTTTTTTCCTTTCGATCGTGAAATGATTAACGATCACATTCGAAATCAAAATCTTCCGGATTGATAGTGGTTTCGGGTAAAATAGGTACTTTCTTTTTTAATTTTGATTATCGAGAAAGAAGCACAGAAATTTTTTTTTGTCTACGTCAGTGTTTGAATAGATCTAGTGTCCGACTAAGTTAGAAAGCCATTGTGGACCTATAAGCCATTGCTGCTACTCTCTACATACAGTTTCTGTACAGGATTAACTTTGTCCAGGACTTTTTGGTACGTTCTGAATTAACCGATAGACGTCTGAGCAATCATAACGCTGCATATGAAGCTTCCAGAGTAATTCTACGAAAACCAGATGTTGCAGTGCGCTGAATATGTGTTTTATGTGCCACCGGCTAAACTGTTTTAATCCACTGGTAAAACTTAACCTTCATCGTTGAGAGAAAGCCTAGGGGTCTAGTCTGCTGTCCACTGCCTCTATGTTCATTCTTGTCTTCCACTATAACTCCTGCTTTCTACAGTTTTCCTGCTAGTATGTCTTTCGTCAGATCTTTCGGATGTCCACATTTCGAAGCAAGTGGGATGAGCACAACCGGGAATTCCAAAAGGTCACTGGGTTGTTCGTGAACATTTGCAGCTCCTCGGTGGAACCAGATCACCACGACAAGTTCAAAAAATGTTTGTGTGTAAAAGGGACAAAAGACAGTAGAGAGAAAGCGACAGCGAAGGAGGGATCCGGAACTTCCTGGGTCACAATTTATAACCGAGGAACTGTCCCACTATGTATGCAATGTCCAACTGTACGTTCGAGAATTAATGGCTGAAAGTATTAAAGCTGCATTCCGATGCAATGGACATCCTTTATGAGAATCTTCTAATCCCCCAAAACATGTACAGCGCCGCATGGAAATATACGTATTTTATAACCATTGTACATAAATACAAATTATTTGTT
This sequence comes from Campoplex capitator, assembly GCA_037576405.1. Taxonomy (NCBI): domain Eukaryota; kingdom Metazoa; phylum Arthropoda; class Insecta; order Hymenoptera; family Ichneumonidae; genus Campoplex; species Campoplex capitator. Next base: position 8,480,914 of record JARBWI010000008.1, on the reverse strand, counting down.
TGATGTACTAAATTTATTAGATTCAGTTTCAATATTAAGGATAAAACTATTTGACGGATAAGCTATCAACTCTGTATTATATGGATGTTCCTTTGGCTTCACCACATTGGTAATAGAATGAATTCCAATCAACGTAGCGGCCGAAAGGAACACTCAAGGTTTTGAACAATACGAATCTCCAGTGTGTAGACCACCATTTTAGCGTGCCAAATTAGTGGCACTTTGGTCCCGAAATTGGTATGTACATCGCATCGTATTCGAATGAGAGAAAACAGAAAAGCTCAAGAGAGCAGGATGTGCAGGGTATCGAGGCGTATTCTCTTCGCTCGAGTTAATTGTATAAATTTACAACGAATTAACGCCGTCTCACCAAGGCGGTGAACATTGCTGCTTGCTCGTATTCTATGCGAATGTGTAACATTTAAACTTGAATGGAAACCTCCCTCCTGCCTGACAAGCAAAACTTGTGGAGGGATGGATCACACAAACACACCAACCCTCATAACGCTACCAAACTCTCGTTGCATATATTACAACTTGTACTGTAATCTGAATCAGATAAGAATACTAATCACCAAAGGATATCTCTTCGACCGAGACTTTACCATTTCGTTAAAAGGCATTTCAAATTAATTATTCACTGAGTGCGGGTTTCAGTGAGTAGCGGGAAAATGAAAATTGAATAAAATTTTACTTTGTTCTCACTGAGTGCTAAATTTAATTGAATATTTTCTATTATCAAAGATTCGCAGCAATGCATCTCCGAAATGTAATAAGATACTCTATTTCGAGCTAATAGCAAACGCTCCCTTAGATGTAATATTCGGAAGAAAAATTCTAATAAACCAGAATACTCAGAACCTGTGGTTTAATGATGAAAAAGGAGCTGCCATTATTCTCTGCTTTGTAATTTTGATTCTTTGAAATACACCAGCTCAATCCCTCAGAAACTTTCAATAGTCTTCTATCTGACAGCCACGTAATTCGAGAACTAAAAAACGTCTGAACAGCCAAACGTGACGGTAGAAACGTCTTGGCCTTTCGAGGCATCAGGGTATCGTAATATGGATGCCGTTGAAGGTACAACGTACAACTCTCGACGGGGAAGTAAAGAAAGAGACAAGGTATATGTATAGAAAGTGAGAAAGGTAGAGTTGAAAAGTGCGGCAAAGAATAAAGAAGAAAAAAATCCAGAGGTTTCGCGAGCGAGTAAGCACTAGAAGCTTGGCTAGGGTTCGTGGTTCAAGACGATCGAAGCCACTTAGCCAAGGGACGGCTGCTTCTTACGGTGTTCTCTTTCTCGTCATTGCGTTCTTTCGCTCCCTCGCTCTCAACTGTAGAGTGATTTCCAATTTTTCTTCCGACAGAGTCTCACGGCGAGCATTTCCAGTGCAAGAGATGATGAAGAAGAATCTACACGTGCAGGGTACATGATGAGACCATCAGCACAAATCACGATTCTCCACTGAGGTAATTCTTTTCGAGCGTGATTTCATCAAAACCAAGACATTATGCAGTCAAGACTCTCTCGACTTATCATAACGATTCCTGTCAAATTTACATCTTCAGTAAGTTTCTCAGTTGGGAATAGTCTTGAAAGTACTTCTCGTTTTTTGGCTCTTCATCTCCATACAGGTCCATCGAAAAATTGAATTTCATTATCTTCTATAATATGCCGTTCAATCGAAAGTTACCACTTTTTTTGATGAATGTCATTCCACAATCTTCTAACCACGAAAGTTAGGATTTCCCATGGACGGAATCTGGTATTCTCATGATGAAAATGACTGTAGTTCACGCAAACCGTTTTTTTCCGACTACATGCGTCATTTACGACCGCTCATACCAGATGTATACCGTTGGTAGGCAACCTCATAGGGTGGCTTCATGGGTGAAAAGACCATGGCTGTGAGGCGTATCGCGTTTCCACAGGACTGAACGGGACCACCACGCCGTAATGCCAAAGCAACCGTAACGGAACTTGGGTAGGAGGACCATGGTTGTGTGGTTCATATACGGCCCTCTATATACGATCAGCAATGATGTAGGAACGTGGAAAGTGAAAAGCTCGCAACGGATACGAATAGGGGTAAGGGGTATAAAACCTGTCACTTCATACACACCAAACTGTAGATAAATCCGGTAACGTGTTTCGCGTCTCGTTGTTAATGCAAGATAGGATTATACGCTTCGAGTGCAAAAGATCCGTTATTGTAGGCAGAGTGGCTGGTTGTGTAGCCAAGATAGCGTCTTCTGAAGCTCTGACGCACTCACGTGCGATTCAACGACATCCTTCGATGTCCACTCGTACCGCATTACTCCACCGAGTAATTGCACGAAATCCATTACTCACTGGCTACGTCCTGCACACATTGATCTCTTTCCAAACTCTTCCAAATGGTTGCCCCGGTAAATTGGCAATTTTTCGATACGCTGGACCCCCAGATCACTTTACGAGTCGTTTTTGTATCATTTTGAGTCCGGCCAATTTTCCATCGCAAGATAGTGTTTGTGGAGATAGATGGGAAAAGAGGTTGATTAACGGTTGAAACGTCGAGGTAACGGTGCAGTTAAAACCCATTCGGTTGAGATCTAATCTACCCTTGGACTTTTCTAGAGATCTTTACTCATCTTAATTTAATTTTTGTTGAAGTTTCACTAGCTCCATTCCCAATGACCCGTGCAGATACGAGAAAAAATCTTTTTGATTTATAATCACGTCTGTCTATGCGTTCGTCCGTTATATAACCGCAATTCTCACAATTTTCAATATAAGCAGATGTTGTTCGGTATGTAAATTGTACATCTAACGAACTCAAAGCTAAACCTAAAGCAAGAATCAATTCCTCAAATAATTTATTATTTCTATAGGAAGAGTGTATTGGAAAAGATGGTTTGACTGCTACTCTATGGAAAGAAGCTTCACTCCTTATATTTACTCAGAATCAGCAGAGCTAACAACAGAAACCTACTTGTGCTAGTTCCATCTTGCGCGAGACTACTTGTTCAATATGATAATATCATGGAATCTTCAAAATGATGAAGAGAAAAGCATCAATCGAAGGAGAGCAGGAGAAGTTGGGAAAATTGCATTACGGATACAACAAATCACTTCCATATCATTATTTTTGAGTTGCCAATCAACCATCCTCAGTTTGTCAGCTCCTAACTGATCAATGTTCCATGGTTTGAGATATTTGGTATCCACGATTAGGAAAGGAGAACGTTGAGTTTTTTTTTTTTTTTTTATCAAAAGAAATTCGCAAATTTTCGCCAAAGTTCGGTGAATACTTCATACCGGATTATAGGGATAGGTCGGGTATGCTGCGGGATTTTGGTGCTCCCCACCATCGTGCTCCGTTACCATATCGACATCCGCAGTGCTGCTGTTGGCTACGGTCCAATTTCTACTTCGAGCTTCCGCGTTCAGCCCGGGCTAGCTCGAAGGGTCGTTAGTCCACATTTTCACGTCGTCTTTGTCGCACTCGTTCAGCAGAAATGAAGGAACAGAAAGAGGAAGAAAGAGAGAAAGATAAAGGGGGAGGGATCGGGGCAGAAGGAGAGGACGATGCACGCGATGCCCTTTCCCTTGACCGGTGGATTCTCGCCATCCTGTAACGTGCCATATAGATATAAAACGGATGACATGGCTAACGCGGGGAAAAATTGAAAAATAAATTCGCTATTTCCATCGGCACATACTCGATACGATTATAAATGGCCCTTGGCGTATATATATTGTGTCCCCGACTCTTACAGCTGTAGGGGAAGAAGTATGTGCAATCTAATAAAGTAAATTTAACAATTTGTATCGCTGTACGGTTTGCAGCGATCCTCCACGACTTTGATCAATGTATCGTAAAAAATTGGAAGCTCGAAAGATCCATGTAGTACAGACGTGACGACAGTAATACAATGTTCCGTACAATGACGACACAAGAGTATTTCTCGTGTAAAACGTATGTAACTGTGAGTCGCAAAAAAGTTTCATCTTGAATCTCGGGCTCATATATCTCTGATCATGTGTGCGTGTGTGTTACGCCCAGAAAACTTCAAAGCACTCATTGCTTTTTGTCTTTTTTCTATCTTCTTCTGGTCCTTTGCAACTCACCCAACAGTAACGTCCACTTGCCAGGACCTCCTTTCTGCCATTCCTTATCGCTTAGAGAAGGGTTCGTTCAGTTATATGAATCCACATGATGAAAACTATCCATTTTGAAACAGCTAACGTATACCGACGAAGATAATCCAGGGGACGATGCGCAACGGTTAAGATGCGATAATTTCAGAATGATCGTCTATCTTATCGGAATATCTTAAGTACACATAACAAAAGCTCCAAACTGTCATCGTACCTAAACTGCTTTTAAAATTTCACTTTTTACCTGAAAATAATCTTCAAACTGTCAACGTTCTTATTGAATTCAAAAACGAAAAAAGATAGGTGAAGTTCGATATTCATTTGATTCTAAGGATCAAAATGTATCATTTTATTGGCTCAATGATTGAAAAATTTTCCTTATCAATCGAGAATTTGAATTCTTTTATCATTTAAATATTATGGCTCTTTGGCTTATATCGATAAACTACCTAAAATATCGACCTAAATTAAAGTGAACCTTGGCTCGTTGTTATAGGCTCAGTACTGTAGCAGAGATTCATTTTGCACCAGTGATTGAGGTCGCTGTAACAACAAAAGCGAGAGTCCATTAATGCAACCCATGATAACGACATAGTCGGAGTACTTGCAGAATTTCAAGCCGCTTTAACCTTTAATGACCGCAATAAATACTGGTAGTAGCCGTGGAAAATGGCCATAATTTACATTCATCTGTGCGTCCAAATGCAACAAAATCTTCACCGGATTACCTCGCTTTTCAGTAACCTTACGTCTTCATCTCGTTATTCATCATTCCCTCAACCCTTTCACGTTTCGCTCCGAATTTTATATGAAACTACCATTATTTTTTAGCAACGCGTAGTAATCGTTTGCATGGTTATTGTTGGCCCTAAATTTAGATGTTATCATTCTTTACGCTTTTCTCTATCGCTATCCTACTCCCGTACATACCTGCAAAATAATGACAATGAACGTTGGCTCAAAGTGGTTTGTGCATCGAAGCAGGAAAATTAGGTCGAGGGAGGCGAAAGTTTGTTTTTGAGCTTGACTACAATGTCTCAAACTGTTTTAACATCCTCATTTGGAAGGGCATTTTCAACTTTTGTATGACGAAAATTTCAGTGCTACGAAGAAAAATAGATGCTGGATACTTTATCTATAATCAAAATCTTACAACAGAACCTAAAAAAAAAGTTCGAAACTTGAATTCTGCAGAGGTATAATGAAAAAAAAGCTTTTTAAAGATACTGCGGCCTCATGCGGACCTATGAAATGGAAATCGTGTTCGCTTGCCGAAATGAAATCATTTCATAGCGATCATGCATGAACCATGAACCTCGTTCAATCAGCTGAACTTTTCCTAAATCAATATACATTCTTTATATCTGTCGTAACGAATACTGCACAAATGGATGCATGTTTCTGTTCCATAAAAAGGGACACACGTGCACTAGCACCTTTTACTGCATTATGCAGCTGTTGTTTCGATCCAGTTTAATTTATTTTCTCAATGGCCACAACCGCAACCATGCCCTGATATATATGTATAACCGAGCTGTTCCTTGCTACCATTTTCAGAGAAATCCTGCTCGAGTACATCGACCTAGTCTCGAAATATCCGTGAAGTTAGGACTGTGTTAAGACCAAAACTCGTTCGAGTATATCTGGCTTCCCTAGCACGTTTATAATACAGTCGTAAAAATTTCATTTCGGTACGCAAGTAACCCACCAACATTGGCCAATCATTGACCAGTAAAATAGCAGTTATCTCGATCATAGCTCAGAATTACGGGTAAAGTTACATCCAGGCAGCAATCAAAATGATGAACTCTGTAGCACAGCACCAGTGAAGTCAATTCCATGCAACGAACGTGTGGACGATGCCCGACAAAATTGTACCCATGGTTGTTCGTTATGTTCACCAATTCACTTTTGTATCAGTGGCAACTGAGCTTACAGAAGAGTCTTGGAAATTCAGCTATCTCCAATTTCTGCTTATTTGTAGGCAAGGATGGACAGTGAAAATGCTCTGTCGATTAAGAACATGTTGAAGATATTAAAAATTGGATCGTCGCATAACAATTACAAAACCAGAGGGTAAAAATATTACAAAAGCAGATAGGGAAGCGATGTTCCTGACATCTCTGATATTTAGCTTTTAGAAGCATAACGGATAAAAGGTTACGACATGTGATAATTTACGATCGAATCTCCCACAGGGAATTGGAAACGTTCACATATCAGGACATTTTCCTGGAGGATGAAAGAGTGAAGAGACGTTCGTCTGCTTGAACGTTCGATAAAGGGTTTTACCGGAACACACACAAAGGGAAAAGCGAGTGGATATACTGATCGAATTCTCAGCGTTTATATGTCCGAGATGAGATTGAAACTATTCCGTCTTATTCTTCCAATCGCCTCTCATAAATCGATTCCCAAAACGATCATATTTTATTATATGAGCTATAAATGTCCAGCCTGTCTTAAATAAAGCTTGAGAGAAGTAAGACACTGAGATTCTTGCTGGGAGATTGAATATACGAGTGAAAATTTGCCAATAACGTAGCAAAAATCAAACGGAGGTTCAAATCATTACGACGCTATTTTCTCTCTGATATATCAAAACGATCGCAATCTTCTAGAAATTTACGGTTTTCCTAGTGCTCGACGTATATGAGTGTACGAATATACGGTTGAATTCTTGGTGAAAATCGTACAATGGAGCAAGGCTGAGAATGAGAGCGAAAAAAAATTCGAATTTTTGTTCCCCTTGGTTTGACCTACTTGAGGACACGTTCGCAGCTTTCCATTGAGATCATTCGATTTCTACGAAGAAATGACCCGAAGTTTCGGATCACCGATTCAAAATGTTCGGAAGAAGGTGTGTAGAATGGAATCGAGAGGAAAATAGCAAAAGCGAGATAGAGCAAGTGATTTTAAGCACTTGTCCTTTTTTCGACATGCCTTCGGCCAAGAGGTTTATGATCTGCGGGGGAAAGCGAGTTCTAACCAATGCTATATTGAGTCCCTGCGAAGAGGGATAATCTACCATAGTATATATTCCATTCGTGTCCGATATCCGTTGGGGTTGAATGTTATATAGAACGATTTCAGTTGCCGCAGATGAGAAAGGGCTCAAGCAGAGAGAGAGAGAGAGAGAGAGAAGCGACGTGAGAGAGCCAGACTTCACCGCGGCCTCTCCGCAATATCCTTGCTAAGTACGTTCGATTGTAAGTCGTGGTAGGTGTGCGGTTTAAGGTTGATTTACGGTCGGTGCTCTCCACGAGGAACGGTAGGAGTAAAATAGCGAATTGGCCAGTACAGTCGTTCAAGCTTCTCACAGCTATCCAAGCCCGCAACTAGGGATTATATACAAGAGGGGATGTGAGAGATTTTAACGACGTATGGTTTGTAGAAAGACAGAGAAGGATAGAACGCGTATTGCACGTGAGTGGACTTCCGGCGTTGAACTACCATTAGAAAGCTCCCTCGAGTCGTAGAATACCAAAGTCAACGTAGAATAAACTGCAGCCGTTTTCACTACGTAGATATTTTACCGGCTTAATCATCATCGCCTAATTTACGGCAACACGGTAATAGCATGTTATAGACCGAACAGACCCAGTCATTAATGTTGAGATTGCACCGAAAAGTACGTCCAAGTCATACGTCTTGATGAGTAGACTAAATTTGTAAGAAGAAAAATCCTTGAAGGGAGTCACACCGATGTTCTCTTCGTGAACTGTTCATTCCTTAGAAATAGCAGATTTGAAACGTACAAGAAAGAAAACTGAGAGTTGGGGAATTGTGCGTCTATCATTCTGTTTGTAAGGATCAGCTTGAACCTTGTGACATCGTACTTGCCACGCCCTCTCGTTGTGAAATCACTGCGAGGACCATATTTTCGAGTGAAAAATAAAATTCACCAATGACTTATTCGAATGAAAAATACATCAAGACTATCTGTCCAGTAATTCACTATTTATACAGAGCTTTCAAAGATGAAATCTGAGCTTTAAAATATTCAGAAGTGGAAAAGTTTTCTTTATTCGATACAAAAGTTGAAATGGAAATGTCCCAGATATGATACTGTGCAGTATACGTCTTTTGCTCGTCCCTGAAAAAAAAAGTATAATTTTTAAACAGTCGTCAACGAGATCGTTGTGTTGTGGAAAACTTAATTTTATACTTTATTTATATTATTCGTAAAATATTTCATCTATTTTAAAAGGAGCGTACCCACTATTTTATTTTTCATGCTTAACAGGTTTATATAAGGCTACAAATGATTATATAATGTCATGGGGAAAAGAATATGATATCGGAAAGATTGTTCTATCTCTGCCTGTTTTAAACTGCACCAGAGTTAATTTGAACCCTGGCAGTCCGAGTTGAGAGTAAAAAGTCTTCACTAGTGAGAATGGTCAGAAAAAGAAATAGTAGAGCAAAGAAAATCGATCATCGCTAAAGAGGTATGAGATTTAACGTGGCTGGGAAGACTCAGATGAGATGAGATATAAGGTAAGGAAGGGAAGACTCGGAACTTCTGAGCTATACGGAAAAGCGGAAGAGAGTAACTGCAATTAGTCAGACAATTGAGTTCTCCTTAAAAGGATCAACCCGGTATGCCCGTGCGGGTATGTTCCACACCTCTTCGAGTCGGGAGAGCGAGCGAGAGGACCCTCCACTCAGAACAATCAGACACTGGGAAACCCCAGGACTTTTCTCGTGTGCGTCGACGCCTTCGAGGCGTCCCTTCTTCATCCTTGTTCCTCTTAGAATGTGACCTACGACCTTTTCATCACCGTGGCCATCAAGCATCTCGAACTCGTCGCAGAAGCCTGAATTTCGCTGGGGTATTTTTCTTTTCTTCTCACTTTTCAGCTCACTCTTCTCTCAACACTACAAAAAATGCTCGAGCTATTTCGTATTTGAATAATGAAGTCAAGCTTTCTGCCAGTGCTTATATCCACCGTCATTCTAAGATTCTACTTCGCTCTTCCTCTATTATTAAATTTCTCTATCGCCAGCTGGAGTTTCGGACCACCGACCCCGAGATTCCAACCATTCACGTAAGGTTAGAGCACCCAGTTATTCCACCCAGACCAAGTCATCCAGAGTCAACGAGACGAGACGGCATTTTCGAAATTTTTTCTCAATACCCACCTCGATTTATCTTTTTTTAAATAATAATTTATTATATCGATGGATTAACGAATAAAAACTCCAGTTCATTTTAAGAAACCGAAAAAATACTTTATTTACCGTTTTTTTATTCATGAATATGATGAGTTTATGAATAAATCGCTCATTTCGTATTGTCATCAATTTTTTTGAAAATACTTTGCAAATTTACTCAAAAAATGAATTATTATATACCGAATGGTAAAATAGGTTCGAATTCATATTTATTGATCATGAAACTGAATCATTTCATTGGTTTTAATCATATGAAAAAAGTGTCAATGGGAATGACACTATTGTGGAGTAGAAAATAAATAAAAGAGCCATGATATTTATGACCGGAAAGACTCTACAGCTAATACTGTGAAAAAACAAGTGAAAAATCTTTTTTTTTCCATGGTTTTTTCGATTATTCTTAAAATTTATTCGCACACCCGATTGAACATTTAGCTCAGCATGAACTTCTCGTTTACGTAGAAAACAGGAGTGATATAAACAAACGACGTGACTATAAATTTTCTCGAACAATTTCGCTATCTCTACGTGCCGTTACAAACACGAACGAAGACAAATTCAATGTTGCTCGGTCCAACGCGTTATTTTCGATGTAGGATATCGTTATCGGTAACGAGAGAAAAAAAGAAAAGAAGAGTGAAAAGAGGAGCCCTCTCGTGAGTGGAACGATCTATCGAGACTTGGTACGCGTAAGGAGGGAAGGGGTAAATAAAAAGCTATTCAGTGACTCGAAAAGTTTCATTTCATGCGAACGAAGACCGGAGTCTATAGGTAGAAATACAAGAATGGAACCATCTAAATCCTCGTAGGAAATACGTCGTTCCATAAAGAGAGGTAGACCCAATAGACAAGCGCTTTGTCTTATCTGTTACTATACGTTACATTTAAGTCGAGACGGTGAGCTGAAACCATAGGGAAGCAGAGATTTCTACCATCCTCCCTTTTTCTAAGAGCATCTCGTAGATCGTCATTGGGATCTAATTTGTTGATGTTAATGTTCGAAAGCAATATTGGTGTACGATGGAAAAAATGGCAAGAATGAGAATGAAGGGATGAAAATAACGGACCGTAATCCATCGACAACGAGTCCGATAGAGTTGGTGAGAAAAAGTTGCCAAGAGAAAGGTGATAGATGCATGATGTAGGCTCATTCGAGAATCGACAAAACACCGAATCTTCATAGAAGAGTCAAAAAAATTGGATTTATGTTTCTTAGTCCTTTCATTCCAAGTTTATCATAAGATAACTAAATCCATTAACAGATTTCTTTCAACTTTTTCAAATTAGGGTCATTTACAAATGGAAAAAAAAGTGAATAGCGAATTACATTGAAAACACGAAAAACTTGACTGAATCTGGCGATGATATAATATAAGCAACTATTATCAACGGAGAGAGCAAGAGAGTGGTTGATACGGATGGTACTTGCTAAGCGCCTCTGGTGGCAATGCTTGAGCGTTATGAACATCTGGATGACACAAGCGTCGTGAAATCCTTCTCTCATCTGGCTCCACCCACTTGCTGGTGGCAAGTTTTTTTCCCGTATTACTTTCACGTCGTTTCCTCGGTGGACGTCTGGAGGGACGAATGAACCCGTTGAGCTCAATCAACGAACTCGTGCGACTAATAATGAGAGTGGCGCGTGAATCAAAAGGCAAGGAATGGTGGAACGGTGGAAGAGACGACTCATGAAAATAGCTGAGATGAGATAAATTGGACAGAAAAGAAAGAGAAGGGTGGGGATACGAAGACCAGAGATAGAAAGTAGAAGGAAATGATTTTCTAATTAAGGGACAACCTCAAAGTCCGCGCGTGATCTCAATTCAGAAGACGTTCAGTTTCCTCGAGCTCTCTTTTCCTCTTCACTTTCTCTCATAGCTTGAGGCTCAAAACCGCGATGCGAGACCGACTATAAAGTTGCTCTTAAAGTATTCCCATATCGCTTCGGCGATGGTATGCCAATATAACATAGAATCGCGTGCGACCTCTTCGACGTCGTTGTCGTCGACGTCGTTGGCATCGTTCTTCCGTCGGGAGACCCAACCCCTTTGTTCCGTCACGATCACCCGTCCTTCTCGAACGCTCTCATTCCGCTCTGTACAAGACCCCCCCATATAAAGTCGCTCTATATACCAATTTCATCCTGTACATCGTAATCCTATATATATATATGTATATGTATATATATATGACATAACTATGTCCGCCCTAGCCCGCATACTTCGAGACGAACGCTACGGTATGTCTGCATACCCGGTGGATGATAATGATTACGACAGGGGTCGTCCGGACAGTCAAAGGAGCCACAGCCACGCGTAAGCAGCATACATGTCACTTCCACTCAAACCATATCTATCCTAACGTCTCAGGGGATGAAATATACCCCACATGAAGTTTGTGAATGAATAAGGTCTCTTCTAACCTATCTTGACTTTCACACGGACTTAATTCTACTAAAGAAAAAGTTGATATTGTGCCTAGCATTAAATTCAGTTGGTAATTGTGGTTAGTTCATTCGATAGAAAATTGTTATTGACTTTTTCTTATCACACGCGAAATATCTCGGAATTTCGCACGTCCATTATGATCAGTGTTGATAATTACGGTACGAAATTCATTTACGATTGTGCTCGAAAGTGTACAAATCAGTTGGTACGAATTCGACGCCTTGCTACAGGTCGCCATTGATCCAACTGACGATCATCATTTGACTGATGAAAATGAACGCCATGTGAAACACTGCAATGACCACTGTTCAATGTGAAATTCTCACGAATTCTTCTTCAATTGTGCTAAAGATAATACAAATTAATGATTGTCTAGCACATTTAATCTTCGCACCAGTGATAAAGTTGAGCAGGGGTTGAGCATGCTTTGTAACTACCACGTCGATGACCGTCATTCGCTGCAAAGATTTCATCAAACGAATAAATGAATTTGTGGCATTTACCAGAAGAAATGTTTTAGGGATGTCATTACAGTGAGTAAAAGTTGTGGACACTGAAAGAAAAACGATAAAGAAAATGAATAATTAAACATGTTGCATCCATCATGAATTTCCTCGTTGTTGCCACTGGCTAAAATCTAGTATCCCCATACTTTCTTTCTTCCCTGTTGTTTTTTTTTGTGATGTGCGGAAACGAGAATTTAGGCGATTCGTGGTGTATATCGTAAAGCTTCGTTGTGCTTCGCCACTGCGATCGGCCCGAAGTGTTCCAACAGCATCGCACCTACGCGCTGAGGGTGTAAGGTTACTCGTTCGTTCAGTGGCGTCGGAAACGCTCTTTGCATTATTCAACGACCACTCCTATTTATCAAGCAGATAACACGCTGCTCTCTCTCTCCATCTTCCTCCCTCTTTTTCTCTTCGTCTCTTTTTTTTGCTATTTCTCCGTATATCCATCTCTCTCTAACTTTTTCGTTCCAAGGCGAAGGCACCGGAGTCTCCAGCTGCTTTCCAAATAGTATACAAGAGAGCTGGAGGCACGCGTGTTCCGCAAGCTTTTTCTGATCCTTGCTTTCTCTCAACATTCCCTTCGCTCTCCCTCGACCTTCCTCTGTAATATGTATACGTATAACCCGTTGCCTGATTTCAAAAAGTATCTCATGTATCTTTCGACCCTGTTATCCTCAGAATGAATCCCGATAGCGTACATGATAACCTCTGCAAACTCGAAAGTGGACGAGAGCTGCCCACTCACTTTTGCTGCACTCGTATTTGTAAGCTGCACACCAAACTCCATTTATTCGTAACTTTTTTATCTCTACGTACACCACAAAATCATTTTGAGTTCTTATTCTTGTGATTTTTCATGAACAACAGCCGTTGCTATATTTCAAATAATGTTGATGACGTCATTTTTAAGAATTCATAAAAAAGTTGCAAGTTATAATACAATAATAATAATAATGAAACAGCAATGAATAATACTGATATTAAAAAAAAAAAAAACACATTCACAAGTTCTATGCGAGAAACTCCAGCATAGCATGAAAATTTATAATCAAAAATGAGAGTTCCATTCGTTACAAAAATTTTGCATCTGGCTACCTCCCAAAATTGCGTGTCACCAAGAAATATGTACAGGCATTCATTGATTTCAAAAATACTTTCATATTATTCTTTGGCATTTTTAATGGTGCTATGGGTTTTTTCCAATTTATTATTATAGGGCAGTGGATACTTATAACAACTGGATTGTAACAGCTCGATATATAAACAAAAGAAAATAATGGGGGAAAAGAAATTTTAGCTTTGTAACGGTTTGGTATTGATAAATTATCTAACATCTTTCTGGAGAAGTTTTGTTCGTTATACGACTAAAATGTGCCGAGGTTTCAGTCTGTTGGAACACATGAATAAAGGATGGGTATCATTGGCGTACGAGAGTGAGTATGAGGAGCCCTTTCGTTCGGAAAGGGCTGAGCACAGGCGTTATTTGCTACAGACGTGATGGATGCTCGAGCGGGTAGTTGATAAATTAACTGTAACTTGGTGAAAAGCACAAGTGATCTATACACGTATATACGTTTATCCATATATATGTGTGTCTCTGTGTGTGTTGTACGCGGAACTATCTCAAGTTAACCGTCGCAAGGGTGAATGATAATAAACGGACCGAGTACTAAAACCCAGTGGAATCAATCAGTTGAGGTCATAAATATATTTTCAATCTTGGATAATACAGTCGACGAGTGATGAACAACGAAACATATTTTTTGAGATGAATACATAATTGAGAATCCCAAAAACGTTTTGCTGATGATAATATAATTCATGAATTATCGCGCAAAATAAAAATGAAAAATGACTCAATTGATTCAGGTTGGTTCCGGCAAGAAAAATTGGGGTACGCAAGCGTTACGAGAAAATATAACGCAGGCTATAAGCATAGCTACTGAAACAATCCCCGAGAACAAATAATTGACGTGAATCAATAAAATTGTCGATGCAAATGATCGAATTATTGACTTTCATTGCCAGTATGCTAAACGATTATAATATGAACTTGGTCCATGCTTCACCAGGACGATAAAAAAGTGTCTTATCCATTGTAAATCTTGAGACCGCACGATCTAATAAATAATATTGAATTTTCTCTAGCAATACCTATCAACGTGATAATATTCCCTCTCGTTTCGTAAGGAATTGTAGTAATATCCTCGGACTCTCTGAGCGTACGTAACCCTCGAAGCACTTCCCCTTCTGCATCGTTTGAGCATAGCATACAGAATTCCTGTATTCTAATCTCGATCCATCGGAGGAACCAAGGCGCGGTTTGCCGTGGCCAATATAATTAGTCTTACGATAGGTGCCTGTGTATATCAAACTGCCTTGGTATACACCCAATACGTGATACCAATATCGTATTATGTGTACAATCGATTTACCACGAGGAATCTATATCCCCCATTCCTATCTAACCAAAGAAATAACCATATTTTACGTCAATATTTCTTCAACCCCGTCTCGACCGTAAATCATCAAAGCAGGGGACAAAAAAATATTCATCCAACAACGAAAAACGTACTTTTCACGAATTTCGGATGTCACGCGTACGTCAAAAATATTTATTGCAATATTCAATGGAAATAATATTTAAATATTCGCTGATAATAATACTGCAGGCTTTTTATTCACGATGAGTAAAGCTATGAGGAACATCTAACAGGCACGATCGAGTCATCACAAATTATCAAATATTCTTTCACGTCGAATTTATAAATCTTCCCTCGACTGCATCATCTATTGCAAATTATTCGAAATGCTTCGTCAATATTCGACAAATTCTGGACAACCGAGTAAAAATGGTCAAGTATTTATCATAGAGAAAAATGTGCCAAGTATTTTAATTCTACTATATTTATATCAAAATTAATTTTCAAAAAATATCATCGAGATTATTTCGGTCGTATGAATCATGCCAATCTCATAACTTGCAAAATGATTGAAACATTCTTTCGATATGAAAACTTTAACGGAATCATATTAAAACAAAAAAGTGAAAAGCTCGAAAGGACATAATACGAACTAAAAAACGTTGGATTTAAACACAAAATCGTAAGAGAGCGACGTGTCGACGCGGATTCCCCTTCGAAAAGAAAATTCCTTGTGTCACCCCTAGGAATTACCGTGAACCATGTCGATTTGACTTAACGTTTCGAGGCGAAATTTTGCCTCATCCCCTTGATACGTGAAACGTCACGAGGAACGTTTACCACGACAGACTCTTGTGACATGTCACGTTTTGGCCAGAGGTTTTCGTCGTTGGCGTGATTCTCGAGGACATTCAAGCATTCGGGAGTGTCGTGTTTGATATTCGATAGCGGAGTAAGCACACTGGAGTATCGATATATGTGACGCATTTGAGTGAAGTGTGTGCCCCACTTCCTCAAAAGCTCGTCCCCTCTAGACAAATGAATGTCACGAACATTCCACCTATCTTACAAAAATGAAAAACATTTTAGCGCTTTTCGAAAATCCCTTCAATACCCGGTGAAGTAACGGTGAAACAAAAGAACTCCGAACCTTGTTGAAAAATGTTCCAAAAGATGTGTTAATAGACGCTCTTAAACCGTTCGTTTCTACTTTATTCTATTGTCACATTCGCTTTATCTTCTGAAAACCCTTACAATTCCTGCAAACTCTTATTTTCAGTTATTTACCATCGTGGAAACTTAACACTGATTCCGTTGAAGACAAAGAACAGTGCGAGGACTTTGGACGATGAATTTTTTTTATCCGAACGAATTACAAATGACAGTTGACTGAAATCGAATGTGAGGGTCTTTGGAAATTCGATTTCAAAAGAATTCGATAGAATCGGGTAAAACATAAGCAAATTTTGGAACTTGAAGAGGAGTTGAAAAAATTCTGTCAATATTCCAAACGACTTTTCTGATGTGTGGCACTCGTCCGAAAGTTTTTCGTAACGATAAAATTCAATGCACGAAATACCAACAAAGGAGAACCAATAGACTTGTAAAATAGAGGTCCAAATCTCGTTAATGGCATTAATAAAAGTCGAAATGTATTCTACCAGAGTAGCGAAGCCGGAGAAATGTCCCGAGCACATTTATTCTCACGAAACTTCCTGCTCATACGAAGAGACATTTTTTGGCCAACCGTGTTATTCAGACTATCCGGACAATTTTAGTCCCTCTGAACATTTGAATCTTAAATATTCTTTATTCATGAAAGTACGAGTATCTCGGGTAGAATGTAAAAAGAGAGAAAAATAGTTGGACGCGGTAAAGGATCGTGAAAAAGAGGAGAGCGAGAAAGAGAGATCGTGTGAGAGGCGGGGGAATAGTTTTCCCATATTTTTTTTTTGCAGTTTCACGGTTCCAGTCTCGCGCGCGGTTGTCTCTTTCATCCCCGTAGCGGGATTGCGCGGGATCTGCGAACTTAAGAAGACCGGTGCTATCCTACCCGCAAATTTCCCTCTCCGTGAGCTTCGATGTGTTCCCCTCTGTCCCCTCTATCCGGTTAGCTTTCGCGAATCCCAAACACGCCCCCTGTGTAAGCTGGTGGGGTGGTACAACGAGTGGGGGAGGTTTTTGCGCTGGGGGAAGAGAGTCGGGAGACGATGGACAGCACTGAGTGGAGAAAGGGATGAAAAGAAGGGAGAGGAACAGAGGGGGAGAGTTGATAGAAGTGGTGGTGGTGGTGGTGGTGGTGGTGGTGGTGCTGGTGCTGGTTGAACACTGCGGCGGTAGTTTCACTGCCGGCAGTCGAGTCTGACCGTTACGGCGCCAGTACTACTGTCGCCACCATCACGACCGCAGGCACAAGACGCCATGGACATACTGGGTATGTCCGTTTCAACCGCATGCACTTTTAACTGTGATATTCGTGTTCTTCGCAGCTTATTCCTTTTCACATATAAATATCAATACTTATATAAATAATATTGTATACATATGTATAGTTATACATACGTATGTGAACGATATATGTATCTATTGACGTTTGATGTATATAATTAAATGTATATACGTATATTTTAACGTATTCCGTTGATGCGATGTATGTAAAATTTGAAAACACGTACGAGCAGAAACCGATCGCATTGTTTCCGAATAGATTTTTTTTTTAAATCATCAAAATCTAACCGAAACGTGAAATAGTTTTATAAACTTTTGGTTTTACAACGGTCAGGGATAATGGATCGTCGCATAGTTCGATATGACAATGATAGATTCGAGGTTAACGTTCTGTGACAGCGAGCTGATCAAGATGACTCGTCGTATTAGTGTGGATCAAATTAATCGGGAATAATCGTTTTAAAGTTCGGGAATTTATTGAAAAACTATCGAATACGGATTTGTGATGAAAAGAGAGAAAAAAAACAAATGAGCGACGAGGGTTCGTACAAAAAAGTGTGCCCCATACTGACGTAGCCGAGAGGTGAAAAATTATGTAAGGAAGAAAATTCTATGTACGCAGTGCGCAAAAGTTGGATGAAACGATTCGGCTATTCGGTTCTCTGTTGTATATGAAGTTTACATATGAATACATACATACGTAGATGTTATATGTCTCCATTCAGTATGCTTATATGTATGGATACACACTCGTGAAAAAGTTTGGGCAGGGCGGTAAGCGATGAGACGACACCCTCGGTAAAGTGTGCAAGAGGGAGAGATAGAGAGAAAGAGGTTGCGAAGCGCGCGACGAGAATCCTCGGTTGGGCTAGGTCATGAACGATGCTGGCGCCCGATTACTGCTTATATATGTAGGGAACCACCTCCACAGTGTTAAGAAAAATATATACATATGAAGATATATATACGTCTATACTTTTGTTCGCCGTGCCCCCTCCGTCGTATCACCAACTTTTGCGCCCTCTTTCGCGCTGCCCAACATCATCCGAACGATTCTTTCTTGCTCCACTAATTCACCCATTCCTCATGAGTCTTGTATACGTTCCTTATTTTTTTCTCTTTGTGTGGAATGGAAAAAAAAATTTGACGTCATTAAATTACACGTTACTTGAGGAAAACTTTGGCAATTCATTTTTTTTCTGATTTATTCATCGATTGTGGCTCGACGAAGTTTTTCTTTACACATTCCGATAATATGGTAGATTAATTGCGAGCGTTTTTATCGTATGAAATCTTCACAGATTGGAATCCAGTTGAATTTTTAAGGAAACAATATTTGAGCGAATATGTTTGACGTTTTTAGGGATATCAATTTATCAATTTGCAGGACGTTTTTTTTTTCATTTTTGTTTTTACGTTTTTCACGATACGGTCTGTGAGCAAGCGATGTGTTTATTTTATTTTGGATGTAGGTGTGGTGGGAAAAATCTAAGAGGTTGAAGAATCGAATGCCGTCAGATGGTTTGTGGGATTAATTTCGTAGGAAACTTTCGGCAAACTCGAATTGCGGTAACGAGAGCATCGTTAAAGCATCGTCGAAGAGGGGAAAAACAGGGGCGCCTACTCCATTCGGAATTGGCAAATTGCCAGCATTAGAGGTCCCTCTCATTCACTTACCGAAATCTTACAGGGTATATACCAGTTTCTTTATTTCTTTTTACTTCGACAAATTATTGCTTGAACTTTTTTAGAAGAAAATCAACCACCTCACAGCTCGTTTCGATATAAATTTACGTTCTTTTTACGAAAGTTTTTCCACAAATGTTAAAAGCAATTTGATCAATTTCTATGAGAAAGTATGATTTGTCGATCATGCCAAATAAAGCTCAATATCGAATAAAAATTTGAAAGGTCACAGGTTCTTTCTTCTTTCTACCGTTTTAAGGAGGTTGGCTACACACAACAATGTTGCCATGTTAAAAGCACAGGATAATTCGAAATGATTAGAATTTAATGAAATTTGGTGAGCATATTCTTTTGGATTAAATATGAATATAGAAATTTTTTAAGATTTTTCTTCCACATAGTTTTCGAGTAATTTAACCCTAGAGTTTACATTCGTAAGCATAGGATTCTGATATATATAGGTATATCTTTTGCATATTGTAAACTCCAATTATTCGACAACTATGTAGACGAAAAATTTGAAAAAATTTGTGTCATTGCATTTGATGCTAAAGAATGTTGTCACTAAATTTTATTAAATTGTTATCATATTGTCGTATGTAGCCACCCTCCTTAAGCATTTCAACAGAGAAAACAAAATTCTAGTTAGATGGATATTGTGCTAGAAATTTTGAAATTGCATTTACTGTCAAATGTGATGCTCGACGATACAGCTATATATGAAGATAGCGTTGTTGCCTCATGTAACTTTTGAAAGCGTGGAGTAAAAGGATTCTACAGAGTGGCTAAACCCTTTGTCCTTTCGTCAGCAACGTCGTCACGTACAGTAGAGAGGCAACCTCGGCTTTGCCAAAACCTTCGCTACATTGAATACCAGATGTTTTACTCCTTCTCTCTCTCTCTCTCTTTCTTTCTGCGTGTCTGATGCCCAACCCCCACCATTTTTACCTGCTGTCTCTCTTACGTCTGCACTCGAGCATCACTCTTAAACTTTCCTCTCTATTTCGCTCAGCTGTAATTGGAACACTCAGGCCCTTTCCCCATATATTATGAAAACTTGGCGCAATCCATTCAACCTTTTTTTCCCTCTTTTACAAATCATTCGAGTCTTCGAATTCCCTTAAAAAGTCAGCGATTTATAGTAAACGCGGGAGAATCTAGAGTGACGATGACAAGAACTCCTTGTACTTTTACATCGACTAACATGTGGTCAAAATCCGTTAAATGAAAACCTGTTGTACACGGAATTCGAAAAGAATCTAATTCCATTTTCAAAAAATAAAAAAATGTAAACATCGAAAACTGAGCTGAAATCTTATCCGACAAATTTCGACAGAACATTTGATTCAAGTATAAAAGTATATAAAGTGCAAAAGTGATGGTCATTTTTTTACTCGCTTTATCAGTTTTCTAAGCCTTCATGATTCATATTACAAATTTTTATTATCAAGAAACGATTTCTCTTGAATTTCGCAGAATTTCTAGCTTCTTACACATAAACAAATGTTAGTCGGTAACTGAACGTGTGTGCGAAGCTTTTGGACCTCTGACTGCCACATGCTGATGCATTTCGTTTAGCAAGCCTGCATATTCGCTATGACCTCGTTGCTGAACAGAGACAAGAGAAAGAAAAAGCTGGATCGAGATAAAACGAGAATATAGAGAAATAAAAACCGCGATGAAGATCGCTGAGGGAGGCAAGGGGTAAAGAAAAGATAGAGAACAAACACGCTCTTGCCGGGATGAGAAAAACGAAAGAAAAAAAAAAAAAAAAAAAATGTCTACAATGACGCG
This sequence comes from Campoplex capitator, assembly GCA_037576405.1. Taxonomy (NCBI): domain Eukaryota; kingdom Metazoa; phylum Arthropoda; class Insecta; order Hymenoptera; family Ichneumonidae; genus Campoplex; species Campoplex capitator. The sequence continues at coordinate 8,460,288 of JARBWI010000008.1, read as the reverse complement.
GAAGATCGAATAGGAATCCAATTCCCTCAGGGAAGTAGACTGAGACACACATACATACACCGTCCCACACTTATACACACAGACATACACATTTGCACACCCTGATCGAGAAGTTAGATAGAAATAGCTGTGGGGATAAGAATGAGACGAGATGCGGTCGCGCATCTTATGTGATGCTTCTCAGCACAGAGGAATCCCTCTTGAGAATCGTATAAGAGACTGAAATTCCACAGACCCCAAACTCCCTAAGGGACTTTGTTTTCGTTTTTGGCCGTGGGTACAAGAAGTCTGGGCACCATCATCCTTTCCCTGAATCTTCTTATTTTCATTTCTCATCAACCTTCTCGTTGCTAAAAGTCACAAAGACGTAAAAGAGGAGTTTCTTCATTATAGTCTTCTTCAAAATTACGATTTCTCGCAAGTTCATCCGAAAACAATGATGATTTATTCCTGTCGAAAAAAAAGGAGTGACAAATGAAAATTGTATTTTCGCTATAGCAAAAAAATGTAGGAAAAATCTTTTCGAACAAACAGATGGGTATTCTGCACTGATTTTTTTCGTTGAAAATACAAAGACCCATGGGAAAAAAAAACAAAGAGTAGACAGAAAGAAGGCAGATTCGTGCAGCAGTGAATGGACGAGTAAAACGTGTCGAGTTAAGCGATCCAAATTCGTGTGTTGACTTCAACGATGCATTCGATTTCTAGTGCTCAATCAAAGACTCTAACTAAAATAAAAGATACGAATTTGAGTCAAGCGTTCACGAGAGAATTTCGATAGGAGCTTTTTGTTAAACATTTCTCTCAACCAGTTTGTATACAGCTGTGCGCACATATGGACATTGAAATCGAGGGCATCGTCACCTCAATGTTCTTCTCGTTGTTTCTCTCTGTTGTTCCACTCAGTATATATACGTTTGGTTTTTTTACTACCCTGTTTTGTTTCGTTTTCTCGTTCGTTGCTTCCTCTGCCTCGTCGATTTGGAAAGGAAGGTAAAAAACAAAAAAAAAAAAACAAAAAAGAGAGAAACTTCCGATTCTAAAAGTTCCGTGTTTGCACGCCATATTCGTGCTAGGCAAAGGTATTAGCTATTGTACTGGAAAACACAATCGACTCTTCACGTGTAGAGGGTTGCAAAAGTATAGCTACAAGCATTACTTGCTTACACGGATATAAACATTTTTGCAACAAACCTTTAACATGATGGCGTATACGAAAAACCAAGCAGAAAATCGTGATTGTAGGAACTGCGAAGCAGAAAGGAACAAAATCAAATTATTTTCGATTTTTCGTTAAACCTGATCGTTAATATTGAAAAATAATCGCCCAAATTTCGATGAGTGAAATTCAAAAGAATTTGACATAATAAACATTCCTAAAACAACAGAAAATTTTGAAATAAATTTACCATTTTCTTTTTCATAAATAGCGAATTAATAGCAGAGCAAAGAGATTTTGATTCAAAAAGTTTCTCTCTAAAAAGGCTCCATCATGCTTCGAACTTCATTCGTATTTAACCTGAAACACCTGTAACCAACGTTATTTGACTCAGAAGCATTTTCTTAGAGCGTGATCAAATTTCCTGAATTTCCTTTGCCATTTTAACTCTGGTATTTTATTTCACTCTCAATTTAATATAAACTTTAATATAAGCCTTATGAAAATTACATGAGAAATGACACTAATGGATATTTGTAAACGTTTGCCACTATGGTAAAGACTTTGTTCGATCAAACGACGATAAAGCTACTAACGATGGGAGTGAAGAGTGCAAAACGGTTATAACGGCATGGGAGAAGTTCGTATAAATCCATATATCTATATATATATAAGTGTATGTGAAGCAGAAACATACAGAGAGGGACGAGTCGGCGTTCAGTAGGGTTGTAAATAGAAGTCGTTCGTAAGGAGAATTAATCCCACTGGTCGGACTGTTCGTGAATCCACCCTCGAAAACCAACCCCGACCCTCGTTATCTCTGCTCGACCACTGCAGCAGCAATGCTCCGGGCCACATACATTCCCTCGGCTCGGTGAATCGATGCACATACTGCGCCAACCCTGCGTGAAAAACTCAAGCGTGCTAATGTACTGCCACCGATTCAGAAGCTTGTATTTTCTCAAATTATTTTCCGTTTTGCAGCTTTCTTCTTGAAGGTTTCTGTTAATTTGTATGTATTACCACATTCTTTATTTTTTAATTATATTTTAAAATTAGAAGCTATTTTTTCGAAGTTACACGATTCACTGAACATCAGATAAATATAAAAATGTTTTGTGGCTCCAACACGAAACGTAAATTATATAAAAGCGACCTAGTTGTTTGATTTTTCACTGTCAGAATCATCGAAATTTCAATATAGGCGCTTGGTAGTCAGATGTGTATTCCGTAATTAATTACCACTCATTAATCAAAACCAATGGTAAAACAGAATCGTGCGCTCCATTATTTTGCTCAAACCTTCATCCAAATTGGGCTCGTTGTAAATCTGACGAATTAGCAATTTGTATACGCAGAAATGAGGAAATCTGATGCAAATATTATAGACAAAATTGTAACTTCCAATTCTGTTCGCTTTTGAATATTTCAACTGATTCAGAAAATCCAATATGGAATAATAACAGTATGCTGCCAACGGATTGTTCAACAAATCCTTTAACGTTGCTCAATACAATTCAATAGTTCACTTTAAACCGTAATTTCCATCGATGTATAATCTATTAGTTTTGTAATCACAAAACATTGTTGTATCATGATTAATGAAAAGAAAATAGTTTCGAAAAATCAACCTTTTCTCGCTCAGTACCGAGTTGACTTTTTCATTCTCCTTTTTTTCCTCATAACTCTCTCTCTTGATTTCTTTCTCTCGGTCAGCTTTTATTCATGCAGCACGCCATAGTCGAAGAAAACAGTTTCTCTACGATCATGTGATAATGCAAAAAAAAAAATAATAATTAAAAAAAAAATCCGGTGGCTGTACACGTAATGTGGAAATTATGATCCAGTTGCATAGGCATGGATTATGTGCCTGGAGATTTTAATAAGATTTCATACACGACACGTTTCCGAATTTTAGCATATGTGCCCACATGCACATATGGCTTATCGACAAACACACTTCTTCCTCTAAATATACCCTCATGTATTTATGTATTTATATATGAAAACAAAAGTCCAATAATATACGTATCATGTGCAGAATCGAAATATATATTTTCATATGCAGCCTTGCATAATTATTCGATGTTCTCACGTGTGAACAATGTTTATATATAATATGTCCTATTCCAGTTTATGTGCAGCTAATACGTGACTATACTTTATTAAATGTACATATGAAGAGAAAGATGGAGGAGAAGCAAAAGTTGTTCGGCAATTGCCTGCACCTTGGAGCGCGCCAGCACGTGCTCGTGCCGAAATAGATCTACGTCACGTACGAATTCAGGGGATATATAAACGTATATATATATATAAACACTCACAACATCACTACAAAACTCGCAACCCTTGTTTTCGGATTAATTGCAACGAGAGTTCACGAATTGTTGACTTATTCCGACATATACATATACACTTTGTTTTCCCTTCGTGTTTCGTACTCTCTTCGTAAAAAAAAAAGAAAGAGATTTGTTATACTACAGAACCGATGAAGATAGAAGTACAAAGTTTTACTCGAAACCCATCGTAAGACAAAGAATAATCCGATGGATTTAAAACTTTAAAGAAACAATTCAGCTTCGATGGATACGATCCAATCCAATTTCTGGTCAAGTTTTTCCGCTCTTATCTACCGAGAAAAGAAAAAAATTGTTCGAAACAAACTCCTCGCTAACGTTTCACTGAGCATAATATTAAATAATGAATTTATTTATCGCAAATTTTATTATTCGTGATCGATATTTTTTATACCAACTATAATCATGATTGTCAAATTTAAAGGAAACATAATATTGGTTGGAGGTTCAATTATAATTATCTCAACGCTGTTTGCTGAAGCCTCAAACAGTCATTCATTCCACTACACGTTCATTCTCCTCCCGGAACAAATATGTTTGACGTGTATTTTCATCCATTAATAATGACGATTCGCAGGAAGTGAACAAAAAAAACTCTCATTAACGATTAGAATTACAGTGAACACATCTGCAGTCGAATGCTACTGACGAAATGTTGATAAATGAAATGAAGTAACGTAAAGTAATTAAATATCTCATCGTATGAAACGAATAGAAAAATGCTTTTTATTTAGTTCGACAAAATCTGACAGCTGCAAAATAGATCACACTCCATGATTTCCTTTATACCTTCACCCTATCAAAATCGTAGTCGGCAAAAGAATTTTACGTCGCACGTCCGATATTTTGCTCTACTCTTAATGATTTATTATCTCTTTACGCCCGTGGGATTCGTCGGAGATTTTACGAATCACAAAGTAAGCTGCAAGAGTAATCAATCTTTTACTCCAACTAGATATTTCCTGAGTTCTTCAACAACGCAGGTTTATACCACCGTAATAAAGCTCTTATCGCAGCGAATGGTAGGAGGTCACGCTAATTAACAGATATCTTGAAAACTTTCGTGCACTTTATTTTATTCTCAACATACGTCTATTTTTTATTTTCAACTTTTCTTATTACCGTGCTGCTACAAAGTTCTGTTTTTCACCATATTTATTTCGTAATTTCTTCGGTAATTTTCTTATCGATAATCCTCCTACTGTTTTTAAATTCTTTCTGTTTTTATACCGAAAAAAACTTACCACTCGATTTCATAACGAAACAATGGTTCAATCTCAAAACGAATAGAGAAATTTTATCGACGAAAAAAAAAAAGTTTTAATTACTTGCACTTTTATTTCATCAATGTTCCATTGATTTGTATTTTTAAATAAAAGAACCGGAGGATGTATGTTACATATGTTTCTGAATTGGACAAACGTGATAGGATTGTTTGCGACAGTATAAAACGAAATTCGAATCAGGTTGAAAGGCTCTGCGTCAAATTATATTCTGTATCGTGGCATTTATGTCGATTTATGGGCTTTAAATTGTGGAACGTAGCAAGGCATGATGTTGCCGAACTATCGGTGTAAATATCTATACATATAGCCAGAGATAATACATTGATTTAATTGCAATTGTGTGACATAGAGAAGCCGATTACGCGTAATGGAACTCAATGAAATTCGAGCTCGTAGAATGAGAATTCCATCTCCTCGTCTCGACACTCGAAAATGACAATGTTCCATAACCAACGCATTTTCCAACGCTCGTAATTCTCTGTGTACATAGATTTCTAAGGGGTTATCGGATACTTGCCGCGAGGGTGAAAAAAATCCCCCATAATCATGAATATTCCACTTAGCTTGTTTGCCCAAATAAAAAAAAAAAAAAAAAAGCGAAAGAGTTTCTCGGCCATTTTGATTAGCATAGAATTACCGCAACTCAGATATATTCCCCTTGATTATTCGCTCGTCAATATATTGACTTATTAAATCCATGAATATTTCAAATCGAAAAAATGAACTTTTACATTTTCTATCGTAACTCATGAATAATCGAATTAACAAATTGACTCTGTGGTGTGTGCTATGTTTAACCTTTTTTTTTTAATTATTGATTTACATACATTTCCAATTCGAGACTCGATCAAGTTTGAACCATCGTGGCGATGAAAAATTTTGATTAGTTACAACTACCCTTGACAAGATTTATTTTTTTAATCTAAATACAGAAAAGAAAAAAAATCAATCGTAGATTTATGAATCACTGACGTTAACTGAATGACTATTAAAGATAAAATACCTGAAAATTTGAAATTCAATTCTCAATAGAAACGACATCATCTCACTGCGAAATTTCGCAGTCGACTTTAATATTTTACTTCATCGAATGATCGAATGTATTTTACTGAACACGAATTAATTACCACTGTTACACTTCGATTATTACTGCAGTAAGAGAATTTATAGCCCAATGAATTTTTTGTGCTGAAAATTCATTTAGAACCATACAATAAAAATTTGATAAAGAATGAAATTAAAATTGTATACGAATAATAAAATAACACACTGTCTAAAATTTGTTAAAATAACAGTCCGTTCCCGACAATACGAAATCATGGCTGGGATGGAACATAATATCCGGATTGATTTTTCAATTTAACGACGCATACACACACAGCTCTGCGCGCATATGGAATATCGAGTTCCCTTTGGATTATACATTTGTTCTTCCTCGCGGCCATGCAGCACCGGTTGTTTGTTATTCAGTTCTTGGTCCCTCGATAATTCGACACAATTCTCAAAGTTTAACCAGTGAACGCTATATGTTTATATATTTAATCCCCCGTCTCGTTCGTACCGGAAGTTCGCTGAGTTAGCCGGGAATGATATTACCGAATTAATGTAATAACAATGTCGAAGGGGAAGGTTCGTTGGAGAGAAATATCTTATAGCCATATTCTCTTGATCTTGTTGGATAAGCGACGGTGCTCGTGTACGGAGAATTTAGGGGGAGTACACGGTGAACTATCTCGAGTGCGTAAAGCTCTTGGTGTCAGAAGAGCGTGAGGGCTATGTGCTCGATATATTGTACTCGTGGTGTAACATACTTCGACACTTGGCACCATTGATAAGGGACTCGTAGTCGGGAAGCGACGCAATCTCCAGTGTTTTGCTTGTATCCGTATACATACACGACGGAAGCCTTGTGAATCAGAAGACGTAACTTCTAGGATTAAACGTGTAAAACGCAGGATTTAGATCCATTTGTCTTCTTATAAACGTTTTGAAACATTTCAACCTTATCGGATCATATATTTGTGTTCATGGATACATATGATTGAACAAATAGAGTATAATCGCTCAACATATTGAGAAGAATGAATACGAGAAAAAAAAAATAGAACGAAAACGAAAAAATTATTTTTTCCCTTAAAAATAATACGCGCATTCAAGCTGATGTGATATGTTTGATAAAATATATATAGTAAATGGATGTGTGCTTCGAGTTTTATTGAGGAATAACCGCAAGGGACAATTGCTTGATCGTAAAATAAAGAGACACGAGAAATCCGATGTTCACGTACTTTGTCGAAATTACTTATCGTATATATAGCAGGTAAGAATTTGATACATTTAACAAGTGTATGAAAGAAAAGCGGAATTCCGCGCGTTTCTGACAAGAAACACGACATTCAGGGAGCAAATAGTCGACGATAAAGTAAATCAAAGACGATCCACTACATCCGGGGATCGCGCAGCAGTCGAGCTTTGTAACTGTAATTCTTTTCTATCGACAAGAACAAGAAACACAAACAACGGACCACCGTGCACTACCGACGTAACGACCATTTTCAACGTCTTATACGGAAACAGATTTATATAAACGTGTAGAACCATACTTGGAAGAAAAGAAACGAAATAAGGTGAACCGGATATACTGCAATAACACGAAACAGCTAAAAATTCGAAGGAGCAAACATTTCATTCGCGTTGAGCTCGATTTCTCCCTTCTACGAAAGCTTATTTCGTGACTTTTTTTTCGTTCGCAAAGCGACGGGAAATTTAAACGAATCAAAAGCCTTTTTGATCGTATAACGACAGCGATATGCTTATAAATCAACCACTTGATTTTAGAAAAAACAAAAATATTTTATTATTTTAATAGAGATAGACGCAGAGAGCTTTTCACAGAGTTATAGAGATATCAATTGACTTAATAAATGCTACGACTGAAAATTCCCTTATGAATAAACATTACTCGTACTATTCATCGCTCAATACAACCGATGTTTCGTATATATTTTGCACACGAATTCTACAGCTATAATACTTGAAAATCAAGTTCCTAGCACGATACACCCGACAACGTTCGTTCAATTTTTTTCTTCGTACAATCAATTTACTATTTTTTCCTTATTCACAGTAGTCCGATAGATTTTCACTAGTTTAAGATCATGCGAGAGAAGTAATTAATGTGCGAACGAATTGATGAAAACGCTGAATCAATTTCGAAGGAGTAATATGAATAAATGTTGGACAAAAAGTTCAAAAAATATGCCACAGCGATCAACATGATCTTGACAAAAAAAATTGCAAATTTGATCAAATTATATTCTAGCGCCGCTTATACGTCATGCGTATGAATAATCGAATAAAGAAATTTCAAAAATAGCGGAATACTTCCGATAATAACGTAACTACGAGTCGATTCTTTGGGTCGGAAAAGCTTTACCAATATATTACTCGAAGAATGCAGCTCCAAAATGAGAGAGTTCGAACAAGCCAATGCTAATTAGGTCACTCCACTATACATATGTATATCACATACTGCAGCGCTTGTTTCCTGCTTTCCGTATTTTATCTCCCACTCCAGTATGAGAGCATTTTACTTGTTCGCGTATAACTATCTCGAGCGATTCGCAGCTAATTAGTGGGTAAAACGAGGGTTGAATATACATACGTGAAGCTCGTAAGAGCAGTTTTACGTATATATGAGCGCGAAGCACATGAAAGAAATGTCAACGATAGAAAAAAAAAAGGATTCCGCTCGGTGGATGATCATGGAAAACGAGTATATCAGAGAGCACGAAACGTTGAACACATGAGTTTGCATATGTGTAGATTCGAGTTGTGTTCATCGGTTGATATGTACGTATCAGCTGTGAATATCGATTCGATTTTGAATTAATTCAGCTCACCAAACGATAAACAAGAAAACAGAGGAATCGGCGTGGCATCGTATACGTATAATATCTATGGTGTACTATATACTGATACACGAAATATATAGACGATGCATATTATATAGATACGATCTCGCAGCAGGGACAGAACTGATGGAACCGAGAAACAAGCCCGATAAGGACTCCAATTAATTGTGACACGGAAAACACCCGGCTCGAATCCTATTCGAGAATTCTATAGGGAGAAACACATGCAACTCCGCGCGGGCATATGAATGTACGAACATTCTCATACTAGTAGTCGCTAAAAATGTCCTTACTGCCATTTGCAAAATTGTTCATTTGAGTATTCTTCCAAGTTCAGTTTTTCGGAAATATGACAGAGCCTGTGGCATATGAAATTGGTTGATAAATAACATTATTCCTGATTCGATATCGTTGTTTCATCATTTTCCATACTAATTGCCTGCGTATAGTTGACCATATTATGAATTTTTAACAAAAGCTTTTTTTTTATTCAATCGTTTTATCAATTTCGAAGCGATCCCAAGCTGAATTTGCTATAATCTTGTCAAAAAAAAGTATTTTTTTACTGACATCCTCATTGATGCTGGTGTGTAAAATTTTTGTGAACAAAATATTTTTAAATCCATTGAGGTATAAAAGTAAACTGAGAAAATTCTGTTATTTGGTGTGATGATATCCAACTTAGTTGCTGACATACTTCTCATTCTTGCTACATTTTTTTCCATGCCAGCATATCGAATTATTTAAATATTTCGCAGATCGATCATTCGTTTTGTCTATAATTTTTTTCTTGTCAACATTGTTTGGACTTCCATCAGGTCACGAACCTTCATTGAAAGTCAGCATTGACAATGTTACGAGGAAGAGTGAACGAAAAAAAAAAGAGAAAAAAAAATAGTATAGTGAGTAGTTTGAGGATCGAATACGCGGGATCCCGCTTCGAAGATAATTTGAAACCGCATAAGGGAACTATGATCGATCGACTTTCTTCCGTGTGCTTGTAAACGCGCATCTGTATATGCATTTAGAAACTTTTTTTTTCATAGCCCCGGATTCGTGTCCGTGTGTTAACGGGTGTGCGATGACTTTTGCCACTACGAAGTTCGCGTCACCGACATCGGTCACGTGCCGGACGTGGATGAACTGCTGAGGTTTCCTCTTTACCACACACTTGTCCACCTCTCAACATCAACCATCGTCTTTTCTCATCGCGAAGCTCCTTCTCCCTCTCTCTCCCTCTCTCTTCCTCTCTCACTCTTTCTGTCACTCTTTTTCATTCTTTTTCTTTTTTCTCTTTAATGTTCTTCATCTCTATCTCTTTTTTTTCACTACATCCTCAGACTCAAAGGTAGCCTCGAGGCCGAAAAAAAGTACAAGTTTACACGTATACAAACTGGCCTACTTTTAGCAAGAACTACATACACAAAACAGTTTTCATTGCTTCCGGCAAAATTGCACTAAGAACACACCAATCCTTATTTTTATCACTAGCAAGAAAAATCTTAACGGAGATGGGCAAACATTTATTTAGAAGGAGCACGACAAACTCTTGTTATTTTCGAGTCATACATATGTTGAAACTGGATATATCTCCGTTACAGCGATTTAGAATTCATTTTTTTTCTATAAAATAGCTCGATGAATCTTTCAGGGTATGAAAAATTTTTTTTATACTTACGAATAACGCCATATTTCCTGCAAATTTTTTTTCATACTCAATGAATAACTTTTCAAAGAATTTTCCAATCAAATTTTTTTATTCATTACTTCGAAAATGGTCCCCGAATACCGGTAAAATACACAATTCGACGAGCCATGAGGTGTTGCGGTTTCGAAAAGATCGATGAAAATCAGACGACCCCCGTTTCTCTGACGTGACCGCATAAATCCCGGAAAATGCTCGAATACACACGGTTGACCTATTTTTTTTCTACAGAAAATTTGCACCCCTAAAACCAAACTCGGACGAAATGAGGTCAGTGAAGAAAAACGTCGTTTTTTTTTCTTCCATGAATTGTAAAAATCGGTACTCTTGACTTTTCTCGAAAACTCGAGACGCGTAAATCTTTTATTTCTCGTCCATTGTCTAAACTTTACTCTCGGGGCCGATTATCAGAACGTCTGTCGGCTCTTATTCCGCGACTGTAACTCGTAGAAATTTTTACACAAAACGCCTACCGAGAGCGACTTACGAAAAAAAAACTTGAAGACAAAATAATGCAAGCTCCAATCTGCGAAGACACGAAATGTCGTTTCAGTATATAAAAGCACATGAAAACAAAACATGTGCAATAATTTTTGACTTTCGAAAGAATATGAGCTTGGGATAAGAGTTCGAAAAATACATTAGCCAAATACGAGAAGCATTGTTTTTTCGATGTATATACGCGTCCTTGTATAATCTAAAAACCTGCGGAGTCAACAATTGTACAATGACTTCATTCCCGGAAAAACCTCTTTGACGTTAAGAAAAATCTCTTCTTCCTTTCTTTTATGCACGCTTTCGTTTCTGCTATACGTATCTTTTCGTTTTACCCCGGTGGTTTCGAGGTTCTCGGATGAAGAAAAAAAAAAAAGCATACATTCCCACTCCATTTCTCGTGGCTTTCGGGTCTGTAAAGCTCACGTAAGGCTGCTGCGGGACATGAAATTCGAACCTTGAATCTGGTCCAAAAGACAAAGAAGAAAAGGGAAAGGATAGAATCCGTGCAACATGAGAAAAGATAAACTTCACTCTGCATTCACATAGAATTCGTACATGAAAGCAGTCCTCTTTATATATTATTCTGTATGTGTGTGTGCGTGTGTGCACGTGTATGTTTCTTTAGATTGCGCCACTGGCATAGCTTTTACACGTCCAGACATTTTTTTTCATGTAATACGCTGTCTTTCTCAAATCCTACTAATATCCTTTTATCTCCAGTACAAAACTGTTGTTTTCACTTTTTCTAAGAATAAAAAATAATGAGCATTTGTTATTCAAAATTGTGCAAATTTTTATTTTCAACCAAATTTTACAGTTGTATTACGTTTGTCTACAATAAATATGAACTTAATTTTTTGCGTTGAGATTTTGGACTTTTTTTCACGCATAATTGTGAGTTTTCATGTCATCGATGTCTGCTTATCGTCTAGACAATACAGGCGTATATGAGAAAAAATATTTAATGGCATAAAGTTCTCGCGATGTATGATAGCTCGATCGTGTCAGTGGATGGCGTGCGAATTCTACCAAAACTAAATAGGCATTTTGCTCATTGAAATCCGGAGAGAGTCTAAGCATGTGCTGTCACTCGTGTCTCCCTTTATTTCACTGATTTTTAGCATTCTCCAAACGTGTACACTAAAATAGAGATTCTTACACGTCACATTAGTTTCACGAGTCTCTTAAGAGGCTTTGTTGTGATGGGTCCCTCATACAGAAATAGAAAATGAGCCGAATATTACAGTGAGGTTAAAATTTATCATTGATGGTATCATCGCATGTGAGCGAACCTCTCGACGAATTATCAAATTTCCCTGGAGATGCTTTCATTGCCACAGAAATATATCGAATCGTGATGCATCTTCTACTTCAATTTTGCATCTTCTTATTTCTCGAGCGTTCCTGAATAAAAACTATAAATAACAATTCACCAGCAGTAATATATTCGAATCTTGACACGCGAGGGAGTCTTGCGAGGGTTGGCTACGTGCACGAACGAAAACGATCGGTCTGTGCCAAGAGGCAAAGATCGAGAGAGAGAGAAAGAGAGCACGGAAGAAAGAGGATAGAAAAAAAAACGCACGAACAAACCTCTCGGAATATTGGCGATTGTCTGGCCAAAGTATGATATCGCGTGCCATACAAATCGTTGAACCGTTAACTCCCAAAGTCGTTCAACTCTTGGGTTTAAGTTTGTTCCGAATGGTTGAAGAATAATATTAGGAAGAATGAGAATTTCGAAAGATGAAATCGAACTAGTACAGAGACGTCATAGTAGAATTTGTAATTATCGATAAATCGGTTCTGTACCAATAATTTCCGATAATCGATCCGCTGTGAGCGTATAGTAACGATTTCAGCCTTATTCAGAAAGCAAAATTGCGTAGATCATTTTTGAAAAATTATGTTTTAGCGTCTTCGTTAATTTTATTTATTGAACTTGACATGAATTCTATTAATCGCTCACGTATCTTCATAAGCCCTGTGAGATGAATATATTCAGGAACTGAAGATAGAAAAAGTGTCTCAATTTTCCATTTTCAATAAAAATTTCAATATGATTAAGTAATCTTTACAAAAAGAAAACCATCTTCGCAGTCGTTAACTCCGCGTCGACGTAAACTCACTACCGGAGAACCGTTTCGAACGGTTTTTTTTTTATTCTCACCTTGTCGTAAAAACCTCGTTCGGTCGGTCGAAGAAAAGGGCTGGAGGACATAAGAAGAAAAAAGATAGGAGATAAGCTCGAATGGCTTATCTCGTACGGTACAAATGCTTCTCGGTGTCTTTCCAAACGGAGAGCTTCTCGATACTGCTAGATACTAAATTGAATGGCGAAATGAGGGGAAATTAGGGTAAACGAGAACGAAGGCTACGAACAACGTTGAATAAGAGGGTCGAAGGATAAACGGTACACGGGAATTGGATGAGCTACGCATTGGGATGTCCCGTACGTCAATTTACTTCAATCCCCATCCTTTCTTCCATCTTTTTCACCCTCGAATTTCACCTTAATTCTTCTCAGATATATATATATATATTTTTTTTTTCGTACGCGTTAACAAAGTTACGAAATTGTTTTATTTACAATGCCTTTTTACAAGATGTAGATTTTTTGTAGCCAGCGTAACTTGTTATTTTATTCATGACGAAACACAGCGCGTTATCCGATTTAAAAAACGTTCGAAAATTATACAAATTTCAGCAAATTCGAAGCTGCAACTACTCACTAGTTAAGAATGCTCTTCTCATAACAGATCAATTGAAAAAAAGTTTATCAAGATGGTGATCGTTTCTGAGATCGAGAAATCTCTTACATCATTTAGCTTGCACAATTTGATCGATTGGCATAAGGAAAAGAAAAATCTTTCATAGATCATTCGAAAAATTGGCTCTAAATGACGACGTACCGATGTAGAAGAATTTCGTTCATTTGAATCTTCAGATCCTCTCTCGTAAGAGAACGTTTTCATCATTTCTTGTAATTTTCAAGAAGTTCTCAATAGTTCCCACTCAATTATTTCAACAAGATAAAAATTTATCGAAAGGCATAATACACTGAGAAAAATGAATTCGTAAATTCAACAAATTTTTTGTTGGTTCGACAAATTTTCTGTTGGTTCAACGAATTTTTTTGTTGGTTCAATGAATCGTAGCGAACAAAATGAAATTTGTTAACCCAAACGAAATTTGGTTCATTCAAATACTTAATTTTTCACCACGACAAAAATATCGTTGAATCAACAAAAGTTTTGTAGAATCAACAAATTTAATTTGTTCGCCACAATTTCAAATTTTTTTTCTCAGTGTAACAGCATCGAACCTTCTCAATCTGGCAAACTGACTTTTTCGACTGTTACGAGCTGGCAGAAAATTATCATGTCGTTGAAATTTCATGCATCCGTTATATACTCAATTCCAATTACCCCTATCAACTGTCCATCTTCGTCTTCCCTATATCTTTTTCTCTATCCCATCGAACGAATTACATAAATCGAATAAAGGCAACACGAACGATTCGGAGTTAGAGGATAGAGGAAGGTCCGTTCGATTTTTCTCTCTGACATATAGCATAGGTTGGATTTTCAGTGATTGAGAGATAGCGAAAGAGGTAAAAAGAGAGAGAGAGAGATAGAAACAGAGAGGCAAATGTGAATTTTCCAGATAGCACTTACTTTTTGTGCTATATACTATGTGTATCCGTCTCTGAGAGGAATCTCTATTTCACGCGTTTCGATAAATATATATGTATATAGAGTAGGATATGGTTCGTTACCTCTGTATCGGATGATTTACGCGAAATGGCATCCAGGATCGTATAGAGTTCAATTACTACTGAATCCAACTAGACCGCTAGGATCGATCGAGTTTGCTTGTAGAGAGAGCTTTTCTCTGTAGTGGTATACGCAATCCTTGGCGAAACAATCCTTTCACCGTGATGTGTAGATCGAGCAATGTACTGGGAGTCCGATTACGTCTGATTCAAAACGATGCGAAGAGGGAAGCGAAGGTAGAAAGCGGTACCGTGCGGAAAATGGATATAATCAAAGAGGGAGAGAGAAACGAAAAAATGTAGGAAGCAGACAGAAGAGAGTAGATGCGAGTGGAAATAAAAAAATCTTCGTACACTATTCAGTTAAATGAAAATTCTAATGAAATCGATCACTCCGCGAGACAATCTGCTGACGTATAACTACACATGACATCGCATTCGCGGAATCGTTGAAGCCAGAAAACGTCACTGATATCTGCAGTTGAGAGAAATGAATTTTCTAGATTGTTGTCGAATAGAGAATATAAAACGCAAAACAAGAAATTTATATTCCCATCAACGAGTGTAGAATGGTAGGAGGAAAAAAAAATGAGTATGAAAGCTCGCCAGAGATTTGCTGGCTGTTCGGGACCAGAGAAATATGCTTGAAATTCGCTTGGTTGCTATACCAGAGTATATATATAACATTGCTCTCTACACTGTTGGTACGCTAACGCTGTGCAAAACTTTTCTCCTGCTTTCATAATAAAGTTATACCCTCGAGCTAATTAACGCTATCCCCAATCGTCGGATAATATTTCTCGATTACGCGGCCGCCTGAACAGAAGCATATTCTCTAATATTTTTGTCGTTATAACATCCTTATTACGATAATTTTTTTTACACTTCCTCGTATTATTATTTTTTTCGCGAGACTCTTATCAACGAATCGTTTCCAGATAAATCGTATGCTTATTTGATCTACACGTACTAAAAACATTTGAGCTATTTTCTTCCCCATTTCCTCAACAAAAAACAAAATGCGACTCAACACTAAAATTATTCTGCTCAAATGCCAGGTTCATCGTGACACCAAATTTGTATGTTTGAAAACATTTTCAAATGTTTCTTCAAAGATGTTGGATCGAATACCGTTGTATCAGATAAAGATAGCGAGCTGTTGAGACTTTTGCGTGTGAAATTTAAGAAAATAGACGCTCTTTAAGGATTATTAAGTAACTGACGCGAAAAGAACGATACCCTGATGAGACTGCGGTACAAGCTGAATTAAAATTCAAATTAAACCACGAGATAGTGCGAGACACGAAGGCATATCGCCCGAGGAGTATTCTGTGCGGCACACCATCCACGTAGAGTATCTCATTCACTGAATTGCGAAGGGAAACTATCGTTGCCTTAGTAAGAAAGTGAGAAAGTACGAGAGAAAAGGAAAGAGAGAGAGAAAGAAAGTGAGAGAATGAAGAAGCTGTGGCGACACAAAAGAGAATGACTATCACAACGACGAGGGTTCGTGACACGCTTCATGCCCTCACCGCAATTGCGCTACACCTCCACGACAAACTCTTGTTGTCACAGTGTCGAGGATTGTTTAGTTGAGTTTGAATTACGTGTATTCGTTCTATATATTTATGACCAAAAAATGTATTCTAAAGAAGCAAAACTGCTGTTGAGAGAAGATAAAACTTTCAACTGCAAATGAATTCGCTTCCGATCTTTTAGAGGAACTTACAAATCTAACAAGAATGAAAAAGAAGATTTCGGTGTTTTTTTTTTCTTTTCAAATAGTGCAATAGCGCCGTGATGTGACTTTGTGAAATAACAATCTATCGCCTAATTTGGTTAGGCAACTTTGTTTGTCTTCTGCATAAAAAGCCAAAAACATTTTGACAAGCAGATGTTCCCAGGCATGCAGCCACGTTCATGGATTCAAGTATCAGTATCTTTCCACCTTTCGTCGTGTGAAATTTCATGTAAATAAAAAAATAAAAAAAGACGTATCTCAGAATAACGTTGAAAAGATACTTAAACGGTAAACCTTACCGAGCAAACGTGTCAGATGCGAATGAAAGACAATGTAATTGTTGGAGAGAAATTGATAGAAAAGGTTCATTCACATGAGACGTTCATCCTAATATCAAAGAGACAAAATTGACGCAACGAAATCTCCTGGGACCAGAATGGAGTCTATTAAGTAACGATTTATGTATATACATGTATTTCTCTCTATACTTATGGTTATGAAAGAGTAAAAGTTAGGGAACGGACAGGAGATGGATGCGGGACGAAAAACTGTAGAGGGTGACATTATACAAGAAACATCGAGGGTAGACGAGGGTCACAGATGAAGTAAAAGGGGTGGTGTCATCCGCAGTGCGGAAACCCTGTCGACTCTGGAAAACTAGTTTGCCGAAAGATAGGAGACCTCTTATCACGATAAGAGATACAAAATTGTAGCATGGGGAATAAGAACGCTAACTCAGCTGTATATGCAAGTGAATGTTGGATATAAAGAACGGTGTACCGAGGGTCAACCGGTACTATATGGGAATCATTAAGATTTATCACGAAAGAAACTCTTAAAGAAGAACAAATAGAAGACATTGAACGTTTTCAATTGTAAAAAGATGTCCGAGTCTCATCAAGAGTGATCCGAAATTATAATCATGGTGGTGACAATCAACATATAACTATTTGTCGTAAACCTGCTTTTCAACCAAAGCATGATTATAATGTGATTTTTATTCGTTAAAATTCGAGCGAATGAATTTTTTTTAAAACTTTTTAACATCGTTAATTAGTGAACGAAATTCTGAGCACGAGATTGTTGTACTACTCATTAATTAAACCTCGTTAATTAACAATTTTCCAACACGTTAACAATATCGACAGATTTTTTCGATACGAGTATTACAAATGTAGAAATGGATATTCTGATTATAATATTTCATCGAATACTCCGAGTCATCATTTACATTATTCAAAATTATACGAAATTCATATTCATTCATTGTGCTCTCATTTGTTCGAAGTAATTAAATCGATAATGATTTCACATTTATTCTGGTTCGAATAATTATCGTGAATCTATCATTTCATCGTGGAGTCATGACGAATGGTATTCTGTTCGTGACTATAATTGTTTAAAGCATCGGGAAAATGTAATCGTTGGGTTATAAACGGTCACGAAAACGAAAGCGACAATTATCAAACACTATCTCGTACTCTTCCTCACCATCGCTGTCTCTTTCTCTCTCTCTCTCTCTCTCTCTTTCTCTCTCGATCTCTTCTCGTGTTGGCTCCTGTATGCCGCATTGCAGCAATTTCGATGCAATATGCCTTCTCGAAACGGAAGATCTCTCGAGTTGCCTGACAATTTCGCAAACAATAGGCGGAGCACTTACAACAGAAAATACCTTGCTCTCACGCTTCTCAAAAGAAAATTTCACGTCGCGCTAATGCTTATCGTTGTCTCGAATGCGTCGTAAATTTTATGCGTTTATATCCATAAAGACTGGAGCTAACGTTCCTTCAAACCTGACCGCTATCTTCACTTTTTATCTATTTACATTAATGACTTTCAATCATTAAATTTCATGGCTTCATAAAAACATCTAATTTTTAAAACTCTTTTTAATGATTTTTCTTTATCAACCTGTTTATCACTTTTCCCGCGAATAACAATTCGTTTGTAGTTTTTATCAGAATCCAAAACTTTTTCAATATGCTTCTATCCATCATTCTCGACGGTATGAAAATCCCTGCGTGAAAATAAAAAGAATCGCTTCACAAAATAATTAAGTAAGAGTTCGATAGCGTTGCCAGTTTCAAATTGTTGAGGTATAGAGTTGGGCAAAGCTGAAAAAATGATGAGAAAATTCAAGTGTCATCCGACACTGTAAAGTTTTTTGTATGTGCGTTGTTTTTTTTTTTGACACAGTTACGTGTATCCAATGCGGAATAATTAAAAGTGACCTTCCCTCGAATGCAATTTTGTAAACTGCGAGACATATCGCAGAGGGCTCGAATTTCGTGCTGTCCATAGAAAATTTATTAAAAAACAGAAGACCCCGACTTTAACAATTTTACGTGTTAAATCGTCCGAGCTACGTCCTTCAGTTTCTATAGCATTTCAAAATATATACATACATCCCATTTTCATCATCTTTCTCGCCTACGGATACTTCACAGAAGGTCCAATTTTCATGAGAGATTATATATATCTCTGTTTTGCAATAAGGACCTGGCGTCTGTGCCAAACTCTTTTGTCGTCAAATTTGTCGCTTGTATATATTGTAATTCACCCACGAATATGTGTCTGCTCGAACGTCGAACTGGCAAAGAATGAGATGTACATTTTAATCGGGTTTAACCTCTACTCAATTCTTCGTACTAAAATATTAACGCGTATACGTGTGTATAAAAATATAAATGAATAAAAAATTGATCCTGGTGCGGTACATAAGAATAAAGAGTCGATTCGTAGCTGCCAATCATCAGCTGCGACGACTATTCGCAGAGAAACGAGATTACCGATCGATTTATGTGAAAAACCGAATGGGAAAAAGAGTGAAAGACGAATAAATAAATAGATATATGCATATATATATATATATATTTGTGAATGTTTATATTAGCGAAAGCCAGAAAGCGTGAGAATTCAAGAGGATTCCGTGCAAAAGAGACGGAGGGATAAACCCATCGAGATGAGTCGTTTTCACTCTTTTTCTCTCTTAAGAGGTGCGTCGATAATACCTGACCGGCATACACATCGATGTGCTCAAAGTAAAAAGGGCGTTTTAGAATATACTTTCGTACAGACGAGTGCAGCCTTTTGAATGCGCGGAAATAATTTATCTGTATATATGGAAAGTATTGGTGAACGCGGTCTCGCGTTTCCATCCTGGCGGATTAGCCGATAACCGAAGGGACACTACGGGATACGAGAGGATTATTCGTTTCCCTCGAGCTTGAAACTACCGAACCGACGGTGAATCCTCCCTCTCGTTTTATCTCATTCTCTACCACTCTTTCTACCTTTCTACCATTATTTTTCAAGTTCCTTTTGTCTCTTTATTCACTTTTACACATTCTGCCTTTTGAAAAGAGCCATAAGAAATGACCGTAGAGCTGTCCGTAATCCGTAAGGCTTATAACGAAAACTCAAACAGTCCTTCGACATCAAGAATCGATGACGAATCAAGGTTTTGATGGAAACGAACTCAAAAAACATCACACGCTGCATGCACCGACGTTTTTGAGTCGATCGTGAATAGTTACGAGTCTTCAGAGAATATATTAGAGAAGACAATTTTTTTTTTTCGATTCTTTTGCTCATGAGATCCGCATCCAAATAAAGAAAAAAAAAAGTTCATTTCACCTCTTCTCTTCATTGAATATTTGTGTCCATTTTATCCAAATGGTGCAGCTTCCCCATTTAAACTTCATTAGCTAATTACTTTTTTAGATACTTTACTCAATTATTTCTACCTCTTCTGTTAATCGCGCTGTAGAAAAAATATTGTACCGTTTGCGTGGTATGCTAATGAAAAGGCAACGCAATTTGAGAAATTGTTTTGAAAGAAGCGTTCGCTGAGAAAATTCAATAGTCTTGAAACGATGATTCCGTGTAATTACAAATCGCATATTATTTTCAGCTCGAACAGCGTGCTCGGTTGATTCGATTCAACAAATTTTTATTGACGTATCATAAAGCTATGAGAATATTTTATTTTTTCAGCATTTTGTTAAACAACGTTTTCTAACCGCTGGAATATTTCATGCCTCGTCGATAAAACTTAAAAAGCATCCTAAATGTTTGCAAATTCGACCATGATGTGATGAGTTGTGAAAAAGGTAAAAATGTACGTTCAATATAAAACTTCATTTTGGGTGTTGTGCTGCTATTTCGGAGCCTGTAAAAGCGTGGTAGATATAAGGTGTAGGTGGCCAAGTGGAAAGAGCGAGGATATGATCAGACGGGACATGCTGGCACTCTCCACGAACGGTTAAGCTGACGCAGCGCTAACACTTTTAAATATGTATATATACGTCTCATGCCCCATTAGCATCCATTCTGTATCTATTTACTCTCTTCCCTGCTAGCCTGGCTCGCTTACCCGTAACTATTAGCCGAGTCTGCATCCGCCAAAGTTGTGCCTTTACCCTCATTCTCTCTCACCTTCCCCATTCCCTTATTTTTCAATCCTCGCACTCCACAGCCTTGTCCTCTTTCGTTTGTATGGATTTTTCGCTCACTCGACAGTTTCATGCTGCAAAGAAAATTTACGTTTAACAGAGCAAACAAAGACCTCCGTACAGTGAAATCCATGAGATCGTTGAATTAACCGTATATTGAATGAATAAATTATCAAAGGTTTAGTGAAATTTAATTCGATGGATCTTTGCAACCATTATCGTTGACCGATATAACGTCTGGAAATATGCCACTCTAGTCAAAAATGAAAATAATATTAACGAATAAAAATTCCATCGTTTTTTACAACTGAATTATTTATTTTCGTGTGCAACATCGAATAACTTCCATAATTTCAACAAAATACCCGAGCTCCGGGATGCAGTCGCGAGTCAGTAACAAAATAACCCCACTGATCCCATAACTTTCAACATTCTTGGCTTTCGGAGAATTCCAAACGGACTCGAGATCAAAGAATTTGCACAAAACTTTCAATATCCCTCATCGTCG
Organism: Campoplex capitator; assembly: GCA_037576405.1. NCBI lineage: Eukaryota > Metazoa > Arthropoda > Insecta > Hymenoptera > Ichneumonidae > Campoplex > Campoplex capitator. The sequence continues at coordinate 8,438,891 of JARBWI010000008.1, read as the reverse complement.
ACGTGCCTCGCGCATACTTCTTTTTTATTTCATTTTTTTTTTTCCACATATAAGTCAGCATCTACTATTCTCCGATACATATATATAGGTATATATATTGGTCTATAATACACGTTCTCGTTTCGTTGTACACGCGAGACTTTCATCCCGGGAAAGGGAGATGAGTCGAAACTTTATTTGTTCTATCGTTTCCTGTTGTTATCATTCTTCGCCGCTTCATGCCTCGTATTGTGCTATTGAAACTGGTACAATGCCATAGAATATCAAAAGCGAAAGATTCCAAGAGAGAAAATAAGGGCTGGTTGAATGGAAGAAATGGAGAGAAGAAAACGACTTGAGGAAAACGCGAAGACGGTCCCGAGAGCGCTTTTCTCTCGTTCTACTTATCTTTCAAACATGAGTTTCGTTGCTCTATCACTGCTCGCGATTCGCGCTCAAAATTCTTGTTTTATACATCACATATATACACATACAATTACTTCTGGGAGAGTCTACCTCGTGAGATTATCCCGTGAAACTATATCCAACGTCAACCACTTGTTTTCGTCGTGTCGCTCGTAATTTCAACACATTTTCTCCATCGTTACGATTCCACGGGAGCGGGCATAATCGTAACAAAGCGCTATAATGACAGATAGATCTGTATTCAGATGAAATCGTAGAAGTAGACATCTTCATATATTTACATTGAATTTTTCATACCGATCTTATACTTTTCAAAATTTAATAAACCGTTGAAATTTATAAACCTCTGTCGTATAATTTTTTAATACGCAGATTTTGCCTCGTCATGGTTGCGTCAAATTTCGACATGACGCAAATTTGACGAAATAACCTTTTTAAGAAACAATGCTGAATAATTTCTGAACATTCGAGGATCAGAAATCTACTGTTTTGTTGTTGTTGTTGTTTTTTTTTTTTTTTACCGTATAGAAATGGCAAGCACTCGGCATTATTTTCGAATTTTATCGTGGAATACTAATGGCGTTGGAGAGTAACGCCTGATTTGACATCTCTCAGGATTCAAAGTGAGAAAACAGGCATATTGACGAGGACAAGAAAGATATTGGTGTCCTGCATATATCTATAGGAGAGAAACTGCGTCGGGGACTACGAGAAGTGAAGGTGGAGGGCACTTAGGCAAATTATCGGATCATTCAGTAGTCTCTCGGCGTTCGACATCCTTCACACCTTCGCCCTTAGACTCCCTCTCTCTCTCTCTCTCTCACTCTCTCTCTATTCCCCTGGTCGTATGCGTCCTGCCATCCTCGTCCATCATTGTCTCCCCTTCCCTCTCGAGCTCGTTCTTGATAGCTCTTATGCCTATTCTCTGCAGACAAGGTTGAGGAGGATCCTCTCGTCCTTCCACGATCTCTACCTCGACGTGCCAACACACTACATACCCGATCTGATATACATGTGCATAATTTTATGAATCTGTATGTGCGAACCGGAGAGCTCGCTCATCGTATACACGAACAAGGTCCACCAACAAGAACCTTTTAGAATATTTAAACTCGACCAATAATTTATGACTCGAGGATACGCAGACGAATAAATGCGAAACTCAGACGTGGAAAGAGGCCAGAGAGCGTTATTTTCATGCCGGCTTATTCTGGGATTAATAGACTATCCTGTACTGTGATGGCTCAATAAACAATGAGATCTTCAGGAATGAATTTCAAGATAACTAGAAATACGATTTTTTATTATTTTCGGTTAAGATATAAATATAACACTCAAGAATTTACTGCGTTGGCTGAAGTATCACGGTGGCAACTCGTTTTGTTCGCACTCATTCGTGAAAATAAATTTTTATCTTTTTCAAAAACATTTTCTCCGTTGATTCGAAACGAGACTATTAGGATTCTGTGAAGAAGACAAATAATTTATAAAAATCTTTCGTGAGATAAATTTTATTTCGCATAGACATGTATTCTAAATTTGGAATTGGTTGATTGTAGCGTTTGAGGTACATATATAATGGATACAGTATTTCGTACTATCCGAGAAAATCGATTGTTCGAATGAATAACGGAAAAAATAACTGTTCAAAAGTTCAATCTCTATTTCGATTTGACAGCTAAGTTCTGTTTTGGTTCTCGATAATGAAAAAAAAATGAATGATTCGAATTCGAACCTAATTGCTCGCTGATCAATGTATACTTACTGAGTTAAATTCTTGATTTCTATTCTTATCATGATCGATAGATTTGGTTTTATGTGCCAAGTGGATTGAAGGATTGTGCTCAATCATTCAACCCTCATTCCACTTACGTCCATGCAAATCCCTATTCTTCATCCACCAAAAATAGTCTTGCCGAGAAAAAAAAAAAAACTATTTTACCGAGACCTTTTCTATGCAAATGGCGAACCGCGGAAACCAAATCTTCCAGCGAAAAAACACACTTTTTTATACTTTTTATTAGCAAAATCTGGGCTACCAGATAACGGAACTCGAAATTTTAGCTCGTGGTCGATAAACACGATCCTTTTATGCTTATTGCACTCTGGAGATTTTCACAAAAAGTGAAATACGAAGAGTGCTCTCATTGGTAGAATGCAGATCCACTACGAAGCCCTCTTTTCTTAAATTCCTTTCACGTAAACCTTCGAAACTGCAGTGCTCAGAGTTTTCAATTTCAAAATATACAGATCTATGCATTTCGCTTCATGCAGATAAGATGAACTAAATATATAGATATACCTTTTATAGATAGACTTTCATAAACCCAATTATCCATTGCACAAAGATAAGGGCTGTTGTTGCTGTCTGCAGCCGCAAGTACTCACCGACAAATCCAAGGATACTTCTTTTATTTGTCGCTGTGCAATCTCACCGTTAGAATTATTTTTCCTCTGCTTCGTCATCTCAGTGATTTTTTCGCCTGCATCTCTCTACAGCCCGTACATTTCAATGACGTTTATTCGTGGGTACATAAAAATTCACACCAAGAGAACTAGACCGAGCGTCAGCTTGATTGTCCTCCGATTTTCAAAACTCTTTATTCCCAAGCCACCATTCCCCCGCGGGAATTAACGAGCCGAGAGAATCGACCCCACGCTCTCGACCATTTTTGTTTTCTTTTCTTTTTTTTTTTTGGGCTGGTTCTCTCTCGAGCGAAATCGCAAACGATTTAATTCCCTCTCCTCCTCCCCAGCCGCTCGTCGGCCCTCATACCGAACTCCTTTCTCGTGCCCTGAATTCGCATTTTCACGGGACTTTGGATTATTCCAATTAGCGTTGGAGAATTAATGCGTGAATGAAATGGAAAAAGAAGATAATGGAAACGAAGGTATACATACTACAGACTGTGCCTGCCTGATCTACCTCCAGTATTCCCCACAGCTTTATCCTTCTCGTTTTCTCTCAAACTATACCATCATCCACTTCTCTTATGTATAAATCGCGGACAAGCTTTTTGCGGCTAGACACAACTCTCCGTCGCAAAACTTGCAAACTCAATTTGCAAGGACGATTAATAATACTCGTGAAACGTGAATACTCCAGGTTTTCCTGAATTTCCAATCGCGGCATATTTATCTGTACGAATGTCCAGATGCATGTGAAGCTGAAGATCTTAAATCATGGGCCGCATAGAATTTTCTTTTCTTTTTTCCAAATACGGACATTTTTTTTGCCATCTAACTGGTTGAGAAGTTACTTTGAGACGATAAAAGAAAGTTTACCAAAGAAGAGCTCGAAATAAAAAATATCTAGAGGTGACTCACGCTTATTGTAGTTTCCCCTTTAAATAACATGGAAAATACGACTTTGCGTGTTTAGCGGTGTATACCTCCTCAACAACAATTGCAATCACTTATTTTATAATATGTTTTGTAGAAAATTTGACGCTCTACAAAAAAGGTCCTTTGCTAAAAAATCCTAAATCCAATCATTCAAGAGTTATTAACCTTCAAAGTTATATTTGTATAAAATTTTACCGTTATTCAACTATTTCGACAAAACTGTCAGTTTTTCCGCAATATTTCTTGATCATTGTTTGCAGAACATCCAATTTGCAGCACATTGATACTTGTGAAGAATTCGTGAATTTCATAGATTAGGAATTGAAGGTTATGAAATCAATTTATTACAAAAATATTGATTTTCATTGCTGGCTTCTGTTGGTAAAAGTAGACTGTAGAGTCAACAGGATTGGTACAAATTTATTTGGCATATTTTGACAGATTAATACTCAATTGCATTGGAATTATTAGCACCGTTAACAATTTTGATGAACCATTGACTTTGTTGTGTTACAATCCTTCGAAGTATCTTGTTTCTCATTATTTTCACCAGCATTTTGATGAGTAACAAACGTAATATCCGAATGAAATATATTAATTGAAACGTTAGTACCAGATTCAATAAAATTAGTTGAACGATACTTGAAATTGATTTAGCGACGAAGCGAATTTGGGAATTAACCACGATCTACTAGTATACACAGCCGAGCGTAACATTTTAATTGTCCTCGTTCGGTAATATGTCAAATTCAGTTGTGCAGTCAGGCTTCCTCTCGGTACGACTTATTTAATTGATAATAATCATTACTGCAATCAACATAGATGTAGTTATAAAATTTGTTTCTACTCGGTTCAATGCTTTACTCCATATTAACGAGCTTGTTGGTATTCTGGGTAAAAAAAAAAAAAAAAATATTCCGTAATACTAATATTTACATCAGTAAAAACGTTTCAGTGCAATGAATATGTGTAAACATGCCGCATGATATAAGTTTTATTTATAATTTTGTTGGCAAATAGTAAATTCGCCGCAGATCCTTGACGAATAGGCTTTTTGACAAAAAAAAAACACTTTCACAATAATTTATGCGTGACGTGTATGAGAAAACCTCTAAGGTAGTTGCAACCCTCGAAACCTTGGAATTAATGAGAATTATCTAAAGTGCAAGGCAGCTTGTGTGTACTTAAATCAAAAGAGAAAACGTAAACTTGAAGCATTCGTCTCTTTTGAAATTGCGTGGCTTGACACAAATTGGAATTCAAGGAAAAGAATTTTTTTCATAACCTTTCTCTATGGGATCGTTAACGTACTTCAGTCAACAAAATATGCTCAGATATTATAGAAAAAAGGTAACGAGGCCAGCTGAGGATCAAAAATCAAATATCAAAATAAGGCAACTGTTGGCTGTGCTCGGAGGGAAAATAATAACACAGAAGTAGGCCATAGTAATGAAGTGCTTTCAGAATTTATGTATTTTCTTTTCTTTTGTAAAATAATATAAAGAATTGCACGATTGTACAAAATACTTGAGACAAAAAATCAAATAGTTTTTCTCATATTTTCATACACATAAATATTTCAAGAGATTTTACCCTTCAAAGATAACCGTGCTATTGTACAAGTTCTTGTTAAGAGACTCTGCTATGTACGAAACTTTTACAAGCGGATCTATCGAAAGTATTTCAGTGTATTCCATGGATTAAGCAAACTTCTTCAACCGAAAACAGTGAATAGTAGGTATTAAAGGAAAAGTGCTATTCTACGCGGTGAAACTCCTACGAGAATTCGTAATCTTCCGGAATACAAGCCCCTACAATCGGTGACAAAATGGTCTAAACTTTAGCAGCTACCAAAAGTGAAATTCCGATAGTTCCACGTGTGCGTATACAAATAAGATTTCACTTCGAAGTCTGTACACGGTATAAAAATACAAAAACTGAAACCAACGTAACATTAGAACCGAAAGTTAGCAAAGTAATCAACGATAATGGACTGAAAAAAGCTTATAAAATTCAGGCTGAATTTTCTCATGAGCGATTCATAACTCGAGCTCTAAAATATTGAACGATTCGTATTTTTTGTCTAGTTATATTCGACCAATTTGTTGTAATTTATTATGAGTTATACGTTTGATGTTCTGTTGTAAAAATATAAATCGAATCTGTTTGAAAACTATTATTTCTCAATTGTATTAGACGCTGAACCAAAAATTCCGTTGATTCGTTTACTATTTCTAAAAATGACGCAGAAATATGCGACCCAGAAATAGTAGACTGGAATAAAAATTGTTTTTCGTATGATTAACCATTTTTTTAGTCAAAAATTTTCGACTCAAAAATAAATATTGAAATCATGAATTCACGAGTGAACACGGACGATGCGTTGGTTATATTTACCAAAGGTAAATCCGAAAAATATTGAATCGTCGGAATGTAAAAAAAAAAGAAAAAAAAATCAAATAGCGTAAAGTGAGTATGAAAAAAATATACTCGGAGAAAATACGAGAAAAGTATTAATTCCTGCGGAGAAGCCGGAGGCCGTTTTTCACGGATCATTCTCGCGTTTCCTTCATCCCTTATATCTCCGCGCAGCCGTCACTCACTCTGTGGAAAACTCGACGTCTGCTACACGCACTATATAATCTCGATGAGAGAAGAAAAGAATATCCTTTTTTTTTTTTTCTTTCCGCTCGGCAATGATAGTCTAGAATTGCAAAGAGACATTAATTCTCTCTCGACGTGAGCAGTTTTTCCCAACGTGAAATACTCGTATCCGTTCCACGTACGATGAAAGAAAAATTCTGTATTTTTTCCACCCCAGAGGCTCCTTTACGCTCGGTACTGTCATGATATCCTAGATCAATGTGCAAAAATAAAGTAAAAAGAATGAAATTAAAACAAATGAGAAATTGACATTGGCCTGTCACTTTTAAGATGTCAACTTAACGTCTATTTCTCGTTTTTTTAAATCTTCGAGCTAAAATTTGAAAAAAAAAAAAAAACATGCCAATAAAAATGGTAATCATGTATTGATGATTTCCATGTTTTTCGATAAGAGTCGGCAGTAAACGCATTTTTTAAGATCATCCATCATATTCGGGTCATTGAGCTGGAAATAGAAGAAATAAAACCAAAGGTACAGAGATAATCGAATAATGAAAGGGTATGAAAATGAACAAAACCGAAATTCAATCTCATGAATAAAAAAGCACTGCTGTCATAATAATTATACAAATTTTATTTCCAGAATTATAGCACTAATTTAAAACGTCAATTTATGAAATTAAATTACACACGAAACCCGAATGAGTATGCGTTTCTAGAGTGCACGAGTAAAGTAATGACGAAAAAATCATCGCTGCAGAAGCTTCGTATATTTTAATCATTAAAATTGCATCTCTGTTTTTCCTCTGCTCTTGTTATTTAGGATAGTATTTTCACGAGCGTAAAATGCATAATTTTCGAATAAACAAAGTGTCCTCGTATACTTGTTAGAGAAAACGTGCACGATAAAAAAAAAACTAAAGAGTTTCGAAAAGCACATAGTCACGAAAATATTGCACGAAGAATTATGAGGCACAGAAGAATACATCCGTTGCCTAAAAAAAAAAAGTATACCGTGGTTTGTATCCACCATGAATTCTCTCTTGTCGTTTCTAGGGAGATGTAAAAGTGGATATCGAGAAAGACAGAAACACGAGAAAGATAAGGTGGAAACATAATCGTGTCAGCTAGTAGAAGTTGAAAATAAAAAATATATGTACTGTACGCACACATAAAGAGGGATCAGTGCAAAGGAAGAGATAAAGGGGACAAGGAAACAATGAAAATCTTAAAGAAGACTAGGAAGAAGAATGGAAGCAAGGGAGAAAAAACTCTCTTATATATGTGGAAAAGTCAACAGGAGTTATCCTGGAAGCTTTAATCTTTCAACAAGCCAATAAAACTTCGTTAAGCTGCAAATGCTTCGCGTATAAACTTGGACTCCATGATTTACTGTCTTCAACTTTGTAGCAGAATGAAAGGGAATTCATTTATATTTAGGTAGAAAAAAAAATTTGACATTATTCGTTCATTTTCATACTGAAGTATGCCTGCTATGCCGATGCCTGCACACTGCGCAAATAATTTAAAAAATGTAAGCTCATGTATTCAATCAATGCGGTTTTATTTTTTTTATGAATGAACAAAGGGAATTTTAAAAAATTCGACAACTCTCTTTATCAAACTCCGGCCATTATCACTACAGCCTACGTTCTGTTTTGTGCTACTGAAATGAAGCTGTCATATCAATATTGACAAAGCTCTTAACGACTAAAACTCAACGTGCCACGATTCGTTGAGTGTCCTCGTAGCACAGGGTAATTCGATCATCCCTCCATGTTCCCCAAGAGTTTCAGGTCAAATCCTTAAGCGGCTCAATCACCTCTACATCACACCGAGTTCAAAAAATCACTATTGACTGTTATAATAATTGTATTGAAAAGTATTAAAATTCTGTATTTTTTGGTTAACACAAGGGTTCACGAATTTGCAAAGCAATTCAATTTCAACTTTCTCAAGTGATCCTTTTAAAATCTGTTGATACATAGTTATATTAAACCAGAGCTCATAGAAAGTAAGGCTCAGAAAAAAAATTCGCTCCAATCTCGAATGATTTCTCGAATGAACTTGTTTTCCATTGTCAAAACCCATCAACGATTATTCTACTTTCTAAAATTCCGACCAGCAAAAAAACTCGATGCTGTTAAACAATAAATATTCATTGGGAACAAAAGATGCATCATTTTTTTATCACGATTATTTCGGATTCCTCTTATCGTGAATTGTATTTTTTTGCACATTACTATCCTTGGCAGGATTAATTACTGAGATTCATTCGGAGATGGGGAAAGAGACTAATTTACTCAGAGCTGTCGCACTTTTTCTCGTTTCCTCAAAAAGTCAAAAAGCTTCTGCTAATTTCGGGGTCATCGAACAAACGACGTATACGATGACGTTGAAATTTCTACCTGGTACTACCGTGTGCTGGTTACGTGGTATATACAATACACTTCCAGTTCTGTGTGGGTGAGTGTGTGTGTGTATGCATGTGGATCTGTTCGCGTGCCTATGCTCTCAACAAGATAGTGACTGGGTCAATCCACGTACTAATATAAGTACATGTATGTAGTTATGTACGTACATAAATTCACAAGTAATCTTGTACACGTCAATCAGTGGACCATCCCTACGTAAAGAAGGGCTTTCTACACCTTAAACAATCCGTGGAACGATTTCAACGTCGAGAAACTCGTTAACCATTGGAATATTTACTGCAATTTATCCTTTGGAAAAGATTTGTGGAATTTTCTAAATTGTATTTACAGAATATTTATGCGAGGACTCATTCGAACGGTACAAACATGTACTTTTTACCAATTTCAAAAAGCAGTCCGAATACAAGGGTTTTCATGGAATTATCTCCAGATTATTTCCAATTGTACGATTCCATTCATCATTCAAACATATTTTTCCGGAAGTTTATTCCGAGTAAAGCGCTATTGAAAAGAGTACTAATGGAAAAACGAACTTTTCGTTTTGCAGGTGCGGTGGGTGGGGAGGGTGGCGACGAAGATGACAAGGAAAAGGAAGAGGAGGCCGAGAGGGAAAGACAGGAGGCCATCAAGGAGGCCGAGGACAGAAGGAAAGAGAAACATCGCAAGATGGAGGAGGAGCGAGAGAAAATGCGACAAGAGATCAGAGATAAGGTAAGAATTACAGCTCATAACAATCACAGTGATCACAGCATTGATAATAGAATTTTGATGATCGTGGCAATTATAAATTTGATTTTCAAGAAAATCAAAAATCACTCTACAATTAAAAAATTTTTCATGACTCCTTACTCCATGACGAAACGATGCTTAATTCAAAATAAAAATCAATAAAAACTCGATAAAAAGAAAAAGAATGAAGAACCGAGCACAGATTACGTGTGTAGATTAATAGAATTTGCTTAATCACGTGAATCACGAGATATTGGTGGTCGACTTTTGGTATAACGCGTCGAAAGCAGAGCTATATAATCCAGCATGCTTCTCGCATATTGACCTGAATAAGGGGGGTAATTGAATCGCTGACGAGTTTCGAGAGTGTGCCCCGGCGATTAATATGCCCTATATATAGTTACGTGTTTACTGTATATGTATATGCCAGGATCGTTGTATAGCTGCAGGGCGGATAACACACCTATTGTTGTAAACGCAGGTCCACTTTATAACTATATGTATATATCCGGGTGGAGACGTGTATATTTTTAAGTACACGACTTTAACTAATGACGGTTCTAGCAGCGACAAGATTTTTATATTCGAGGAACACGCCAACCTTTCAGCGATCGTTCAAAAACTATAAATTAATGTAAAGAAGAAAAAAAAAGAAAAGAAGCTTCGCATTGTAAGAGATTTTGCGATAACGGCTCAAGTCCGAGCTTTTCGAATCCGATCGTAATTTCTTGATATTTTTGAGCTTACGTGCCTGTGTGTATATAAATAAACACAGAAGATTAAAGATACCCGTGGTTACGAGAATATTATACCTCAGGTCCACCCATCTATGATATTTTTTTTATTCCGAGGTGTTGGTTTACACAGCACTTAACAAAAATTCAACCAAGACTTATTTTTTCTTTGGCTGCACGCGATTCCAAGGTTTATGTCTTGGAGTTTTTGTTTTTTTTTGTTTTTTTTTTACTTGTACTAGAACCTTCTAAAAATAAGGGCTGCTGAAAACACTGTTGAATCGTGATACTGGATTTTTACATACGTTTCTGTCATTCTGGATTGAATAATCATTCTCTTCGTCGTGCGGGATTTTTCAGAGTATCGCAGTAATGTTTTTATAGTATAATGAGGCTGATTGATAAAAATAATCGTAATGGTTATCAACAATACCGTTGTTTTATAGTCCGAAAGATTTCACCTATAAATCGAGAATTTGCAGCACCACTTACTCGTGCGAACAAATGGAAACATCGTCATCCGGTGACTGCATTCTTTAATCCCAGTGTAAATACGTGTATTTTTTCATATCTCAACATGTGAGTTGTTGGAAGGTTTTTTTTTTTAGAAAAGTTAATGAAACGTATTCTTTCTGGCTTCAGATACGACTTTAACCGTCGTGGACATTATTTCTGTTGAATTTTTCTTGATATAAAAAACTCGTGACCCCGGACTTTCAATATTTCTTTTTGAAATCTTTCATCTACGTTTCCTACATCTTTGCTCACGCTAATGAAGTGATTTACAAAACTCTATACATTTCACGTAGTCCGATCCTTTTACATATACGAATTATTTTCCCCGGCATTGCGTAACCATGCTTCATAGCTCAATTGAGCTCGTACATTTGAATACAATTTCAGCATGAATCAATTTGTTGGAAAAATTCGGTTGATGGTCATCGATCTCGATAAAATTCTGATTTCTTTGATAGTGTATTGGATCATGAGGAAGAATCTTAATCGAAATGACGTTAACGCGAGTATTCTCGTTCAGGGAACTTGAAAATGAGTCGCTTCAAATCTCACCACTGAAATAAGCCGATTCGAAGAAAGAAATACTGATAAAAATGCAAAACAAAAATTTCAACTGCTTCACAAATCTCGTTAAAGCGTTGAAAAAATTTCAAATTTAATCCAACAAGACTGAAAAGTAAGATGTCAGTTGATTAACAGTGACGTTAATTTATTGAAAGAAAATCCGTCGAATAAACTGTGTGAAGTATTTAATTGAGCTGTATAGGCTAAAAAATTAGCAATTCAGAATGCTTTTGCGCTCTGTGCAGTATTTAGAAAAAGGAATATTTTCCCTTCTTCCCTGTATTTGAAATGACCGTTCTCGTGTTTTAGCCTCGTGCCTTTAAAAGCACGGCAAAACAGCCCGGTCGTGACGATGACGAGCCCTATCTGACGCATAAACAAGTTACACGATTAAATCGCGTTGCCAACATCGTTCGAATATATGTATATATACGTTCTTGGAGTACTCGGCTGTTTACTAAAGAAAACAGCGACCCCGTAACAGGGAATGCGCCCAACTTCGGCATTAAATAACTTTTCATTCATTTATCCTCGTTGCATAATTCCTCCAGGATAATGTACTACACGCATGATATATTTACACTTACGTATTGCCACAGTTGATACGTATCTGTACATATAAACGTTTTAACCATATTTATCATTTCACGCGTAAGCAATCCATACAATATTGTTTCAAAATGACATTCAAACAGGGATCACATGTCCTACGTGTGAAAAAACATACCGCTATATGCATCATTCACACAAGTAAAATTTCATGATTTTACTCGTGTAAATAAACTCACTTGTGTAAATCAAACATAAATTTAATGAAAACTTTGCACTCCCCTCTGCTTATACATCATTGCACTCGGATTCGCACTCTTCTCTGCTGATACATCATTAACCTAGGAAAATATTCAAAGCTTAGGGCCAAACGGCACATTTACCCTTTGCACTCGAAAACATCTCGTGAATGACCCACCTGCTATTTGACTGCAATCATTCAAGATTTAGTGCATAAAAGCGACTTCATATTGGATGGAAAATTGCAAGCAATGTAGTTTTTTTTTTTTTCCTGAAAAGTATATTTAAAAAAGCCATGCACTGAGTACAGCGAAGTGAAAATATGGAACAAGCACGATTTTCCTCAACAGCCAGATACTTTCGCTTTAATTTTATTTCGCATTTGACTGAATGATTCCTTAAAGGTCGTTCAGTGCTCAGCAGCTCAAAAATATTTCATGATGAATGAGAGCTTTGGGACCATGCATATGAATAATTTGAAATTAATTTTAGTAATAAAAAAAAACAAAAACAAAAACAACAATTAGCAGAATGATTTTTAATTTTAGTAACATGATAACGTATAAAGAGATTGCGTATTCATCGATTGAGTTGAATTGCCAGAAAAACTCGTTGTATTAGACAGACAAAAAATGTAACAGAAATAGGAAAAAGAAATAGTCAAACATTTCTATGCAGAAATGAGACGAAAAAGTGGTTTTGAAGTTAAAAATAAAAGGGATCAGGTAAACGATGAAACTGAGTAGAATTTTCATAGATAGAAAAAGAAATGGATAGAGATGAGAAAGTGAAAAAAGATATAGTAAAACATTACGATACAGCAACGAGAGGAGAGGGTAGTTTGAAGTTTTAAGAAAAAGAAAAAATACGTGAAGAAACTGAGTAGTTCGAGCAAGGAAAGCGAAGCTGTAATAGAAAATAGAATAACGTTATTTACAGCTTCCAAGATACTTGCAAATCCTCTGATTCTGCGAATCGGAAGCGGGATTTTGGGATGAGTAGAGCACAAAAGCCCTGAGAAGCTTGAGAATCCAAGGCAACGTTGATTTTTAAGGAAAAGAGAAGCAATTTTGTTGTTGTTGTTTTTTTTTTAGTGGAACTTGAAAAGCTCTCCGTCTGATCTTAGAATATAATAAGATGTATATAGTAATAGCTAAGATGAATATCAAAAAGTGAAAGGCTTCGTAAGGGAAAAGCACTGAAAAATAACACACACACACACAAGGACTGCATATTGCTTGTAAATATTTTGTGCAAGCACCGGTCTACTCTTTCACCGATGCTTTTATCCTTTTTTTGTAACCCTCGGACCAAAGTACAGCGACTTGAGACAAAAAATCCTCGGGGAATTATAAAGCGTGATGGAACGATCCGGTGCTGGCCCAAAGAGAATATATCGTAAAAAGAAATTGAATGAATTCTGGCTGGTATAGGTCTTGAAAGTTTCGGTCACGTTGCAACATTCACATATATTATTCAATACATCGAATATACACTACCCGTCAAAAGTTTCCGGACAAAATTGCGAAAAAGTGTCGGAGCCATTTTTGATGTCATTTTTTTAGCAGTATAGATAAACAAATTTAATAAACGGCATTTTGAAGGGAAGGAATTCCTCTTCAGTTTGCTTTTTTTGAAAATGTTGTACGATTTTTTTTACGTCCGCTACATTGTTTTGAACACGACCGTTTTCCACCTTTTTTTTTAAGGTTTGCAGTTGGACCGCGTTTCGAGAAAAAAAATTTTTTCGACTTCTTTGCGACCAGAACCTTAACAGGGACAGCGAAAACTTCAATTTCGTTTTTTAAAAAGTTCTGTACGATTTTTTTTCATGTAGTTATCTCATTTTTAGCGAAAAAAGCAAAATTTGGAATATGCCACATAACACGAAAACTAGTGAGTTTTTCAAAAAACCTCAAGAGGGTAAAAAAATGAGTTTGGTTTGGCCAAATTCATCAGAATTTTTATTGAATTTTTTCTCAAAATTTTTTTTTCCGACTGATTTCAGTCAAAATTCTGAAAATTTGATCGCGCTTACTTGTTAAATATGGGGTTTTTGATAAAATTTCAAGATAGAAAAAAGTTTTGTTTTTCAATTCTGAAGACATCAGAATTTTTTCAAATTTTTTTTCGAAATTATTTTTTTCAATTTGCGAAAAAAAGTTAGAAACAAAATGTCGAAAAAAAATTTGAAAAAATTCTGATGTCTTCAGAATTGAAAAACAAAACTTTTTTCTATCCTGAAATTTTATCGAAAACCCCATATTTAACAAGTAATCGCTATAAAATTTTCAGAATTTTGAGTGAAATCAGTCGGGAAAAAAAATTTTGAGCAAAAATTCGGAAAAAATTCTGATGAATTTGGCCAAACCAAACTCATTTTTTTACCCTATTGAGGTTTTTTGAAAAACTCACTAGTTTTCGTGTTATGTGGCATATTCCAAATTTTGCTTTTTTTCGCTAAAAATGAGATAACTACATGAAAAAAAATCGTACAGAACTTTTTAAAAAACGAAATTGAAGTTTTCGCTGTCCCTGTTAAGGTTCTGGTCGCAAAGAAGTCGAAAAAATTTTTTTTCTCAAAACGCGGTCCAACTGTAAATCTTAAAAAAAAAGGTGGAAAACGGTCATGTTCAAAACAATGTAGCGGACGTAAAAAAAATCGTACAACATTTTCAAAAAAAGCATACTAAAGAGGAATTCCTTCCCTTCAAAATGCCGTTTATTAAATTTGTTTATCTGTACTGCTGAAAAAATGACATCAAAAATGGCTCCGACACTTTTTCGCAATTTTGTCCGGAAACTTTTGACGGGTAGTGTATATAGGGCACGAAAAATCGCACGGAGTCAAACTTCTTTACTTGAAAGTAATTTTCGAAGAGAAATAAATATGAGTAAATTGAAATCGCGATAATCCGAAAGATTGCATTCGATTAAACGATTTCAAAATTATAATGATACAAATAATATGAACAAAAAAAGTTGAATTTTTGTAACAAATTTCTGAAGTTACTCACAGATAAGTAAACAGCAAAGGATTTTCGCTTCTATGTTTCACTGTCGTCTTTCGTACGATGTAATATTTATAAATGTTGCGTTTAAGCGAAATTTTGTAGGACGAATGGTGGATAGAAAAGTTCTATTTGGCACGTCATAATCCGTCTGGTTGAACGTGTGCCTATGATACAGTTGATTATACGAGAACTGTGGCGAGTATACGAGTCACTCACGAGCATAGTTAGAGGGTGTATATAAGAGTTGAGGCTGGTGGAACATTGCCACGACAGAAACTGCGAATCCGTTGAAACGAATATACCTCTGTATGTGCATAAGTAAAGAGTGTGAGTACGGCTTAAAATGCAAATTCGATTATAAAACGTCGAGGAGAGAGTCTAGGCATGCACGAACTGTCACGTGCAGGAGGTATCAGAGCTCTTTTCATGCATAAAATAACGCAACAGTTTGTGCCGGACGTCGACTTTTTGTACGTATAAAACAGATATTATATTGCATTCCCATAAGGAGGGTGTAGCTGCAGCATAAATGAAAGCAAATACGCGACAGACGTAACGAGTCAAGAATCTATCTTGAATTTTGCTTTCCACGAGACTCGCTTCATTTTATGAAATAGATTTTCCAGAAGCATCGAACCTTCGAAATCAGAGACTTTCGAAGCTTCTCCTCTGGAAACTGCAATTAATAATAATGAAAATGTTCGTTTAACGAATCAGCGAGATATTCTGAGCTTCGAGCAGTCAGTATGCAATTAATAATGAGATAAAACATTTGAAAATCAACATCAATGCGTTATAAATGGATAAGACCTCGATAAAACGAGGTTGACGATGGGAAATCGTTACCAGTTGTTAGCTCGAGGTTCAAAAAGTCTATTCCATCTGCATGAACTCTCCAGCGGCTTTGTTCATCCGTCTTAATTTACATGCTCGAATATCGGTGCTCACCTGAGTCTGTCAATCATCAATAACGTCCACGCGAACGGAAGTTATAATTCAAGCTGCGACCGGATGGATAACGGAGCCTCAAATCGAATAAATCATTTGGCAATGGATAGTAAAATTGTGCAGGGAGAACGGGAGCTGAAATCACCGGTGCGCGATTCAGGGAAATGCGGCATATAACTAACGCACGTGGTGATAACGCGGTCACTCGTTGATAGGATAAGATAAATCCGGCCTCGCTGCTTTGTTATGAGCGTCGAGCTTTCTCTCTCGGTCTCACACTCTCATCGGATAGAACATAATCGTAAATCCTCATGTTGGCTTAGTCATTTTCAAAGAGCGTTATCTCTCACCGTTTTTATTTATGGAGATCGGAAAATTCGGGCTTTTGCTGTAGTCAAAACAGTCGAATTGCAAAGTTCATAAACATTTTTTTTTTTCTTTAATAAAATTCAATTGAGAAATTAAAAGATCTCGTTGCTGCGTAGACTTTGGACGTGCTTCATGGCACACTACTTTGATGGTATTGAATTGGTATGAACGTGCTGCCATTTTAGGCCACTTGCTTGGAGCTCACCTTCATTGGTTATCGCCAAATAAATTAACAAACGATTTTAGCTATGACTAATAATCTTTATTATTTTTTTGATTAAACGGTAGACAGGATTTAGGACAAATATTCGTAGCATGCATAAATTCGTTAGTAGCAAGAGTTTAGCACGTTTTTATCGCTCATGAAATAAGAGACGGATCATATTCTTTGGTCGATATGAACAAATTTTCAATAAAGAGAATGTCTTATTGCTAATCTTTCTTTTATGATAAATCCATTAAATGCGAATCTCAGATGCTACCATTTTAATTAACAATTAGTAGGATAGTTTAGCCAAGTGATTAAAGGATAACAGGCTTTTTCTGGAATACGAAAGCTTAATAAAAAATAAATGTGGCCACAAATTTTTAACTGGTTTCTTTAACAATACAAAAACTTTGAACTTTATGCTATGGAAATATGCGCTTTAATTATGAGAATAAAGAAGACTTTACTACTTTGGCTTCAAATCAGTATTGCTTTTCAAAGCGCTTTAATCATGAGTTTAAAGGAAGACTTTTCTACTTTGGCTTCGAATCAGTATTGCTCTTCAAACCGCCATTTTTTCTTCAGCACTGTCTACAAAAAAAAAAATTTTTTTAAACAATGAAATCGGACAATTTAAGTAGGCAAAAAACATTTTTTCATGCTCGATTTTGAGAAGCGTGCCTCTAACGGTTCGAGTAATCAGCTCCAAGGCCATCGATTCATTCGTCTACCATTTCAGAGCAGCAAGCTCTATTTACTCCAAGTTATTGCAAAACGTTTTAAAGTTTTGCAGAAAAAAAAAAAAATGTGCAAAAGTCTGTCATGCGCTGACATCAACGTTCAGCTCGTGTCTGTCGATTCACGTGTAAATTCGAGTCTGTGTTTAGCGCGTCCGGAGTCTGGTGGAAACAGAATGAAATATTCATACATAACGGCTCTTATATACAGCAAACGGAATTGTTTATCCTGACGAGGTCCACCAAAGCGGCCTACATTTTCCACGCCCGCCGATCTCTTTTTCGAAACGTTTCGCACATGGATGTTATATATTCATCCGCGTATACACCTAAAAAACAGTTCGAAAAAGGTTCACTCTTCCGGACGCCATATACGAACCTCTTCTTCTCTCGCACAGTTGTTCTTTATTCCTTACGTTTTGTTTTTTCATGTTTTTTTTTTTTTTTTTATGGGAGCTCTTCAAACGTTCATTTCGTTTCGTTCCATTTTTTTTTCTCCGCTTCTATATCGTTTCTCATTCGTGACCAACCCAACGTATACCCTTTTTTTAGGTAATTCTTTTCCTAACTCGCAAGAGCTCGTAAATGTTTGTTTTTTCATCATTTGCCTGCCTCAAGCTCGCGCCTGCTTTTTCTCAGCCATAGTTCTCACGTGTTCTTTCCCTGCTTGGAGGCTATCGAATACACACATACACACATTATTCTCGACAAAGCTCACGCGAACCGATTATCGCATAATTACCCAGATATTATTTCGTGTGCACGTAATTATATGCCCTAACATTAACACGATAAAACAAAAACAAAAGAAATATTCTCGTGATCGTTAAATTCGTATACGGTTGCGACTTGCAAAATTATTCACCATTATTCAAACCTTTTAATTTCTCAATATAGTACCCCGTACGAGCGATTGGTAAAATTTAATATGTCGCTTGAATTTTATTGTGCATTTTTCCGTGAAACGAACGAGGCATAAATTTCATTTCCTAACATATTTTATATTCGTGTTTTCATCCAATTATATTTGATAATCAGAATCCTCGATTCTGGCGTAGAACGATTAAAACTATATGAATTCGATATTTTCTATTTTAATATTCAGAAACTTGTCAACTGTATCGTTCGGTAATTAATCAGTGAAACGCATTTTCATATTCATAATGATCGTGTTTTAATTTAAATTGAACGACCGATGAAGGCCTCGGATAATATCTCTTGATATGTTCAACGTGTTCTCATTTTACTCATCCTTTCTCCGTTTATTTAAATCATAAATGTTTCATACTGTGTCAAAAAAAAATGGAATATTCGTCATGCAATACTGATAACTCCCGTTATATTCATCGAGTAGGCAATTTGTTTGAATTAATCATTTCTTTGATGCTATATATAACGGTGAAAATTGTGTGAAATGTAAAAGCGAAAAATAAGAAAAATTCAATTGCATCGACCGCTCATATCTCATACACCGTATAATATCGTTATTGAAAAGTACAATCCGTGATTCATTGTGATAATTCAATTTCTGTATTTTACGTATATGAATTTTCATCTGAAAACGTATATATATCACTGTCCAATGAAACGTGACCGAGAGACTCAGATTCGCACGATTTTCAACGTAATTCAAAATTTCTCGACGAAATTAAAGTTCACTCGGTATTGAGTATTCATTTTATCGAGCATAGTATCATTTGTCATTCGTTTGATTACGAAAAACGAAATATTTGTAACTAGTTTAGTGAATATATGTATGGAACGCGGCACACATAATGAAACAAACCTTTACAATGCATTTGCATTTTCATCCATTCGCGATTTATATTATCCCGATGTATATAAATAGCCAACAAAAGAGGATTATTAACGAGAACAAAATTTACAAATAACAAATCTTTCTCATTAAAATAAAAGTTGATTTTTTGCTTAAACAGAACGAACAGAAACAACGAAAACAAATGGTGCACGATTCTCTAACAAATAGACGTATCTACATATGGATTCGAATATTAAAATGTTCTCGTATTCTCAGCTTAGTTTGATAAATAAATTCACAACGACTGTCAGCATGAGCAGTCGTTATTATGAGTGTCGTGAACAAAAAAAAATCATGACACACTTCAAAATGCGATGAAGAAGCATTCGAGCGTTTACGATATTTCAATTTTTTTGAAAGCATTGGAATGATAATACACCGAGCTGAAAAAAAAATGTACAGAAATAAAGAAAAACAAACATTTTCCAGAAACTTTCGTAATTTTTAAATGAAAAGAAAGAAAAATCAATTCGCAAAGAGAGTGACGATTTGAAAAAACCGACTCGAAAAAGCACGTTTTATGTGAATGTATTATTTAAAAAAAAATATGAGAATAAATAGAATTTAATCACTTCCTAAATTTGATTTCATTGAAATTATTTCATTTTATACTGTACAATCCGACGAATAATTGTCACTGCATGCGGAATGTTTAATATCATTTTAAACTACCAATATTTTTTAACGTCCATCGGGTCATTTTGATTGTCAATAATTATGAATACTTGGTCATCGAGCAATTCTGGGCTTTGGAAAATATGAATTTAAAAAGATATCCGTGAAATATATCACTGCGGTCCACGAGAGTTATCCCTTGAAAAGATAAAAAACAAGATTTTCGTTTCCAATTTTTCCGTCGACAATGTTTTGTGAAATTTTTTTTCAACGTCATATTTTTATGAGCTGAAAAAATATAATTCAAAAAAGACGTTTTTTTTTATATAATTTCCACAATTATTTGTAGCGTATGGGACAGATTACAATATCAATAGACCGCGGAGGCTCTTCGGACTCTTTGAAAACAGATTCGTTTGTCTTATTCAAAGTCTCCTTTTCGAATTTTCATCGTTTGATTTTGCGTCGTGATGCTAAAAGCCTCCATGGAAAATTCAAATACTCATTATATTATGAGAATGTATAATTAAAGTCACGATCGCGAGCATAATATGACAAAGGGATCACGTGAATAATTAATAAACTGAGAAAGACTGTCGAGCGACAGGGGACATCAGAGTCAATGCGAAATCGATGCTGCATAAAATCATTGACAGATCCTGAATTGTCAATTTGAAAACTTTTGATTACGATAGTCAAAGGTGTCAAAAAAATCATTGAAAAATATATTCGTCAAATTCAGTTTATACCAAAAGATAAAAACAAATAATTCAGTAGCCAATTAATGGCTAATAAAAGCATCGTTCAGTTTATAATTACAGAGAACTCAATCAAATTTACAAACGTGATTTTGACGTAATATTTTGACAAACAAAATTCTATCGAAGCATCCCATTCTGTAAATATTTTCATCGAGCATCAGCTTGAATATAAATAAAATAAGTCTCAGCAGAATAATAGCAGTTACGATAATGAATATACCGAGAAAATACGAACCAGAGATGGAACATTTCGCATGTATATTTAAATAATGAAGATATTTGAGATAATCTTGGCACATTACAATACGCAGGATTTGTGTCTGATGACAGGTCCGCGTATACACAACGATGAAGCTTGGTTTGTCTCTTTTTCTGCTCGTGTAACCTGACCCGGATGGAAAAGCCTCGAGTTTCATGTAAAAAATTATCACGAACTAAAATTTTTATGAATACAAAGATATTTTGTAAGAGAAAACATGTAAAGTGACACAAACAAAAACAACGAATACACAAACTTCTGTTATAAATAGAAAATGGAATGATATAGCGATTGGGAGGCAAAAAATAACTCGACAATGATGAATTAGTGGCAATTATGACAGATTAAAACCACATAATTTCAATGTTTTGATCTTTTGATATGAAAATGATCATTTATTTTTGCTCGTGACAAATTTTGTTTGAAAAATGTTCATTTTTTTTATCTGCATGATAATCTTATTATTGGAAAATAAATTGATGTTTGTTCTCGTCAACCTGCATGAAATATTATAAATGGCGTTATGTTCCCTTTCCAATGAATTCGCGACGCTTATACACAATTAAATTCTGTTAATCCTAATAAATAAAATAACTTTTAAAAAGTCTCTTCATGTGACTGTTTTTTTTCAAGAGAGCAATATTAAAAATATCGATATCCTCTCGTAATCATTCAATGAATTTTCTTCCTATTCGAAAGCTGTGATTTTTGTAACACCGAGCGAGACCTCGACGAAAACTGAAACTGCGGGTTAAATATAAGATTATATTCGTGAAATTCTCAGCATAAATGTGAAAACTTCCCGAAAGGTCGTCAGAAAGTATAGGAATACTCAAGGAATATTAAAAAATGTATTCCGAGGAAAGGGTGTTCGCATACGCATGCAGAATTTTATGCGAGAGGGAAGCGCACGTAAATGTAAAGATATCGATCGTGAAGCATTGAATCCATTTGAGGCTTCTCCAAGGCACTGTACTCGCGACGATGCCCAGGCTACTCGTAAAGGTCTCACGATTTTATATATTTCTCCCTTGCAAAGCGAAGTAAACAAGCTCGGTGAAGAAATTATCCGCTTTTAAGGGATGAAGCTTTGTGCGAAAAAAGATATATAGCACGAATCCTCAACCTCGCCGTCTCACGATCTTTTATCGTGGAGCACCACTTCCGTGATGATAAAGTTATTTAAGTTTCGCAAAGAGTCACTTGGAAAAGTTGCATCCATCGGACGTTCGAAATTACGTCAGCTTAGAGCTCTGAGCGTTGAATGCTTGATAAAATTATACGGGAAATCGCTATACGAAAGTCGTTTTCCGAACAAGAAACTAAAGTTATTTTTTCTATACAAATAAAAATTTATTGCCGAATGGATTCATTTTTTCATCAAGCAAAATACGCGCAAAATTTTTTTTTAATTAATGAGGAAGAAAGTATTATTCATGATCTTATCATATCTCGTGGATCTCACTTTTTCATTTCCAGCGAACGCACTTGAATCGTGACGAGGGATATTTATGAAAGGGAAAAAAAAAAAAAAAACAATTATTTCTGTACGATTGAAAAGCTATTTTTCTAATGACTCGCTTTCAATCTTGTGTCTAAGTAATTGATAGTCACTTTTTTTTTATTCGATCAAACTGATTCCTGAAAATTCGTGCGTAATTTAAAGTCATGATTTTAGTCATATTGAATTTATTGACACTGCCCATATTTTTTTCAGGCTCAATGCTCAATATTTAATTTCATCCCAGTTACATCAAACTTCATCGGTATCCAAAATGTGCAAAAATTACTGAAAAATTTCGAAGATGTGCTCATCGACTTTAATTAAAAGCAATGCTATCAAACGAATAACACGAAAACGATGAACATTCCGATAGTAATTAAATTGATCTCCATTAAAATGGACAGAAGCGAAAAAAGTTGGATAACTTTTTTGATTTTCATTTATTTATTTTTTTTCCAATATTTGTCGAAGCGTAGAATTTGACCGAACTCTGCTCGTTAAAAATACCAGAATTTTTTAAAACCATTTCGAATTCAATGAAATATTATACCAGAAGAACAGAAAATGTATTGTATTTCGTTCCGTTTCGTTGAGTTTTTTAAATCATGGAGTCAAGTCCGGTCGACTAACAATAAGAGAAAATGAGAGGGTACGAAACTCTCGAGCTACGATGACCTGGTAAATCTCACATTTACAGCATCCTCCGAGCTTTTGTGTATATGATAACCTCAAATTTGCATCTTCAGTCCCCTTCATGTGACTCACTCGCAAGCCCATCGTGTTTTCCCAACAATTACATCATAAATTCTAGTAATACATACGTATTTGCTGACAGACTCGAGTCTCGAATTGCATCTGACATGCATGGAAATCTGGCTGACACATATATTCCACAGGTAATAAACTGTCGTGCAGCAGCTTGTTGAAAACATTAGGAAATATCGTAGCACGTATGAAATTGTATCTAACTCTTCGTTTTACATTCGTCCGTACATAAGCTTGTTTTGCCACATGTAAATCTATGAAAATTTCGTATTCAGTGTTTCGTTGTTCTCTCAACGTTGCATCGCCGTTAATCAAATTACGACTAATCTACGACTTATTGGCTTAACTTATATCATCTTTCAGCTATTCAACATTTCGATCTGAAAATAATACCATTCATGAAAATCTATCATTTCTAAAGGAATTGGAAGGTTGAATCCTTCCCACTAATATCCAAAATTATGTAAAATTCGAGAATGATTATTATCCACACGCTTACGAATCTCGCTTTACATTTCTTCACCGAAAGTCTGTTTTCTTCGAATATTCAATGTTTTTAAATACAATTCTTCAGTTTTTGTACAAAATACAATAAAAATCCTTGGTCGAAAATCGTTGTCACTGGAATTTAGACATTTGACAAAGTTATCAAAATATTGCAAAAATTTTTTAACAACGAAACCGTACATTTGTTCAAAAAAATATATAGATATCTGGTATTGATGAATAATTGCGAGTCGACATTATTGTTATTTATTTCTCAGTCAAACAATGAGTTCATTACCCTTGCGCACTACCCCGCAGCGTTGATGCGTGAGATGCACATTAAGATAACAATAAATACATATTTATACTACCGATATTTATATATATTTATCCCGGAGATGAATAAATGAGGATGAGAGTACCTCGATGTAGGTCCCATCAGCAGCAAAGTTTGAATGAAATGGAAAAAAGATGGATTTGAGGAGACGAAGAAAAAAAAGCCGAGGGTTGTGCAGAAATGCGGGTGTAAAGGGCGCACAATACGAAGTGAGATAAAGCAGGAAGTGCAAAAAAAACAAGAGGGCAAATGGTGGTGGAACGGTAAAGAAACGTGGGGATAAAAAAAAAGAAAAAAACGAAAAAAAAAAGAAAGAGGCGAGGTAGAAAAAGCGTGCGACGTCGACGACGAACCCCTACGATTCTGAATACGACCCCCAGAGCCGAGATATTTTTTTTTACGACTCTCCAGACTCTTTTTCTCTCGTTGCTTCCTCTTTTCACTCTTTCATATATAAACTAGGCTGTCCGTTGTACTTCTCACTATTTTCCATTCTCTCTTTCTTTTTCCTTCTTTCATGCTCTCTCCCCTTATCCCCCCCACTGTTTATTCTTCCCAGATCTGGGTCATAATTCTCCTTTTTTATTCCTTTTCTCCTCCTCTCGTGCTATGTACACCTCACGTTACTTTTTTTATTCCCTCGAACAGCAGCCCGCACGTTCGTTGCCGCACGACAAAATACAATTAATAGCGCACTGACTCAATCCCTTTTATTTCTTCAATAAACGTACGTGAGGAATAAAAAAAAGGCGAGAAAGCAGGCAAGGATAGGACGAAAGAGGGACAATTAAAGGGTAAAGTCGTGAAAAAACGATATGCAAATCTTCCCGATACGAAACAATCTACGAACTATTTATTACACATCGGTTTTAAACCCAAATTGTAAAGCTCATTGCTGATACTTTTGCCAGCATATATTTTTTCGATTAGGCACTGTTATTTTCTTCTATTTTGCTCGTTAAAGGACATTTACGTAGCAGAGCTATATGTGACTCTGTACGTAAGTAACATCTGAAAGAAACGTATACAGTGCGCTGTGCACGTATCAGGTATACCATGTTATTATGTAATTTTATCAATTTAGGAAGCATGTGTATCGCAAATTGCCATTGCGGTAATTGGCAAATTCAATCAGTAAAATGGTATAGGAAAAGTTGGAAATGCTCCATAGAAACGGACCCAATTCCGCAAATGTCGCAGTAAAATGTTCTGCATATCTATACACATTAGTCGGTAGAAAAGCGTGCAAATGCACAAACACGGGGGGCGTATCGATTCGGCAAGCTCAATAGCTTCAAAAGTCATTTCTTGCTTATATATGTATAGAGCAATTTCAATTTGAGTAAACATGTCAAATTCCGAGAGAATTATTTAAAACGATATTTCAATGTGATTCGTTAATAAAACGAGGTGTTTCGAAATTGGATGAAACGAGGCATGTTCGTTAAAATTGAAATATCGCTCGGCGAATAACACTAGTCGGCGTTTTTACGTTTGGCTGCAGTGCTTTCGAATTTAAACCCATAAATAACACCCTCATTTTTCCTTTCAATTCTACCAAACACTCGAATTGATTGAGTTTTTGATATCGGGTTATTCGCAAACTTATTTCATTTTTATTCAATTTTTCGATCAATCATATTTTTTAATAAAATGAACAAAAAATTGTTCGTAACTTCACGAAAGCACGACTTTTCACTGGAAGGTATGCCAATTTGACATTCCGACAGATTTATTTATGCCACAGTAAGAATAAGTATGTTGGAAAGACGATAAAGCTACAAGGCCGAACTCATTTTGTCGTGCAGATCGTTCGAGAGCTTGCATAGGAATGATGAATAATAGAAAAATGAATTAGTTCGAATGACCTAGCCAGCGGTATCTTCTTACATAAAAAGCCTGCTGCTCATCGCTACCGACCAAGCAGAGTACGTTGTAAAAAAATGTAGGTGGTTCGATATAGCCACGATTGATTCTCTAGCTGTACGATGACTCCGCCCAGATTATTCGTGATGTAACGTCATTGCTGGTCACACACCAACCACTTCTCAAGTGAATGCGCACAGATAAAAAAGAAACAAAATTGCATAATGTCTGGATGGATCGTATAGTCATGGACAAAAATTAATTTCCAATATCCACCAGCTTCTGGTAGAATCAAGGCACTAGTTATTATTCTCACTCTCTCTTGGGGGAATGTGATTTTCGTCTAACGTCAATTTCAACAATTTTCAATTATCATTTTCTTTTAGTTATAAAATCAATTGAATATTGAAAATTAAATCCAGGAGACCTCTTGATTACTCAAGAGGTTTTGCCTGGTATCAGGTGTGTTTTACCTCAGTCGAAAAGATAATTTAGACAATAAACAAAGAAAGAATGATGTTTATGCCGATGTAACAGGCTTAAATAATTTTTCGAAGCAGCAGTTTTTTTTTTTGTAGAGTGACTGTACAGCTTTAACCACATAAACCAACAAATCGAATCGCTACAGCCACCTACTCATCCCGATAGTTCTCTTTTCGTTTTCTGTCTCTGTATATATACCTCTCTGTTTCACGTTGCCATTTATCCGCAAGCTTCTCTAGGGAAAACGACGAATGCCAGAGCAGCATCGACCGGAGGCCAACACGCTCGACCTCAATTGGAAATCAATCTCGGGTATTATTTGCATTATTTAGTGGAGGCTTTTATATTCTTCAACCTATCTTTTTTTTCAACCTCTCTCTCACCCCCCCCCCCCCCCCCCCCCTCCCTCTCCTACTCTCCTTGCTAATGGTCAGTTACGTACCGTTTATTCATTTATGTTCATTTGTATAATGGTCGGTAAATGGTTATGAATAGAAACATTTTCCTTTCAAGTGTAGCGCCTCTTCATTTTTATCTCTATACGGAATGAAAAGCGAACTAAAATCCAATTCAGTTCCATTCAAATTTCATGAAACTCGCAGCGAGATACGCGTTGATAAAAATCGATCCTCGGCAATGAGATATACCAGGAAGTCTCTCTTTTGGAAAAATGCAAATAATTATTACGATCGAGAAGAAAAAATGGGTTATCAGATGGTTACTTCAGTAACAATCTAATAAAAACAAGATACAAGAACGAGTATAAAATACTGATGTGAAAGTGACAAAAGTCTACTATATATTCATCAAAAAAGATTGTCCCATCAAAAATAGTAATACTCACTAATGACTCAATCGTAATTCGCATTGCGAAAGATATTCATATACCAAAGTTATCTTATTTAACTTTACGATAGGAAAAAGTATAATTTTAAACATCACTCTGCTTTGAATGTCCATAATAAAATTTAAAAAAAAAACAGCGAAGAACTTTTGATCCGCAGAATTCAAAGCAACGTACGGGGAACATATTCCTGAAAAAAAAAAAACACTCTTTACGCAGAAAAATTCAGCAGTGCACTCATAAGTTTCGTACGTATGTCGTAACGAGTTCTTCTCGTTCATACACTCGCGCACTCTAACGGTTGAACGAGAGAGGAGGAGGTACCTACAACGTGCGTTTTCGCGTCTGCCTGGACGACGTGGAAAAGAGGCTATGCACGCAAATAACGTCGGCTCATGAGTCTCCCGGAAGTAGAAGAAATAAAGGAGAGAACCAAACAGAACGTGCTGTGAAAGGGTGCACGGTGTCTGTGTAGACATTGTGCACTCTACCATGCCACATGCATACATTTACATTCGCGCTCACACGAATACACTGCTCGCGTATATATAGATATGTACAGAGTGTCCCTTAATTCGTGGACAAGACAATCCAATATGAATATCAATTTATTATTCTGAAACCCTCTGGCGATGAGATTTCAGCTGGTAAAAGAAATAAAGGTTCTGCTGCGAACTGGCTGAAAAGAGGGAAAAAAAATCGAAAGAGAATTTCTCAATTAGTCTTCAGTACAATTTTCAAAACATCGAATGACTCCTGAGCTTTGTAATTGGACGAAATGACATGCCAATTTTACCCCCACCACCACGAATCGTTTTTCTCCAAAATCAACCTCGGGCTAGCAGATGACAGTCAATGTACTTGTTCCGAGACTCTACCGAGTCTTTTGATGCGGAAGTTAGAAGAATTGAGCTAATGTGGGTCAGCCAGACCCAGTCCCTGCATACTTATTTTACTGTGTACAATTACGAGTAGAGAGTAATGTTACAAGCTGCACGCGAATTTTGCGACACTGCGTATACGTATACGCACATAGATACGTGCCATTGGTGATACGAGCAACGAGGTGGAATATGTCCGCAGTGCGACTCCGAAAAACGTACACATACATGCAGACAGTTTTCTCCTGAGCACGAGAGAGTTTCAACGGCGGGGGGGCTAAACTTTTCGACAAAATTGACCTAATGCTTACACACTTTGCGAAAGAGGCTAAACCACCCTTATGCTGTTCCTTCGACTCTGCAGAAGCTTGCACAAGCACATACGTATGCGCGGACGTTTGCCGGAATTCGGAAGAAGATAAATAGAAACTGGAGAAAAGACTATATGACGACGATAGCGAAAATGTTCTGTGCCATAGTTTCAATGGTTTTCGTATATATCTCTGCGACTCACTCTCTCTCTCTCTCTTTTTACCTTTTCTTCGTGTCAGCAGTATTTTTTTAGTTTTCGACTCTTACGTGCAACATTTTTATGTATTTCTTTACATAAAAGACGCGCGTCGTTAAATTCTTTAGATGACCACGTTTCTATAAAATAAAAATGTTCCCAAGTTTTATTACCTCAAGCTCGTCTCTACAAAATTGGCTTTGGCGTATGTTGTATTAACTTTTGAAAAGCACAATGTGACCATGTGCGCTACACAAAACAAGTTATTAAAACAGACAAAAGTCACTCACAGTCCCATGAATTATTTACTTCAATGTATGGCTTTTGGGCATTTTGGACTAATAAGGAAAAAAAATGGGAATCCATTCAATGTGCCTGCTATTAAAACCACGAGGTTCATATACATACGAAGCACCACTCTATTCGTATTAACTTTAATCATAAACTGAAAAACAATTCGAGACACTCGTTCGCGTTGGCTCGCTGCTGCTAATAAATCGATTTTTTTTTCTCTGTCCGACCGATTTAAAACTTAACTACTACTTGCATCGAAATATATTTCTTAATGTTATCTTAAACAGTTTCCCATGGTTTACTGAGCCATCGATATAATTATCCGACGAGCGTACAAGCCCTTGAGCTCGACATAAAAAAAAAAAGCCTGGTTTTATCCAACGGGGGTGCGAGAGATAGAAACATTATGCAAATTTCATTCGCGGGTATAATTGTTTGCTCGGATACTAGCTGTTCGGGACGATGGAGTTCTCATCGCGCTTTATATATATAAAATATATACATGTATATCTTGGAAGAAGAACACAATTTCCTGGCCGTTGAAACGTTGTAGCCATGGAGTATCCGGAGTATATACGTACAAGAGGGGCTTCCACCTCACGTATAACATACTCGGCGAGCATGCTGATTCGGTTTTAACGAGTGTATTCAGGATAACGTTTGCATTTTATGCGATTAAATGAAATTTCCGAGCGAGAGAAACCATTCGGGGGTAGAGTCTGGCTTGTTTGACGAAAGTGCTTCACGGAGCTTTTTTCTACTTTTCCTCGCTGCAATGTACCGGGACGTATAGCTGACCACTGCTCCACCATGATTATTCATTTTTTTTCAGCTCTTCAAGGAGTCTCGCTCGGATCAACAGTCGGTTATGAACATTTTTAAAATAACAAACCCGGACGATTGGTTCAAGATGCGGTTTTTTTATGGCTCGAGAACACCGCAATTTTCTATTTATATAAGTTTATGATTGATATCGAAATCCAGCTTCGAAAACTATTTTGAACTCATGTGTTACCTTGTTCGCAATCAAAGCGACGGATTGTGTAATTAACTTGAAAAAAAAAACGATTCGAAAACCATCTGGAATTCTCAGGCTGTTACTCGAGCGAAGTTCTTTGCATTTAAAAGGTTTGAGGATGAAAATAATTAGAAAAATCAATAGCTCGAGGGAAAATTTGTTATGATTGAAGGGTAGAAGCAGAAGATGAGACACGAAGGTTACGGACAAAAGTTCGTAGACCCACAGTTCGTGTTACCAATGATACATGTTGCTTAACAAACAGAGTTCAAAGTTCTGAAATTTCATAGTATAACTGTACTTCAAGTTTGAGTTCTTGGAGTACGAAAAGAAAAATTGCTCGATTCAGAAACTTTTAAGTACCCGAGGCTTCTCCCTCCCTTAGCAACGTTCACTTGATCAATCGAGAAACGTGAATAAAATGAATTTGGCTCGACTGAAAATTCTTCCGTTGCACAATAAACGAAAAATAGATCGAGGACACTTATGTATTTCAAATGAAGAGTCGAATTGCTGGCCGACATTGGATCCAATTGGGATTAAAGCAATAACGTACATGGCGAAGGATTTCCGGGTAAAAGGAGTAGCAGCACGGAGTCGTGCTAATGACAAAGCTCGTTCACCATTGTTCCAGCACGTGCTACAGCTTCGTTATGCACTAAACGAGTACGAATTCCAGTGCAATGAATTCCCTCTTTTGGAACAAGGGATATTGGTTCTTGCTCAACGATACACCACTCTCATAAATACACACGTTACACAAATATACAACGTAAATTCTCGCTGTCACGAATCCTCGGAAAATACTCGAATACTGCAGTATTAACGTTTCTCATTGCACGTATACAGTACGTCCTAAAAGTCACATAAGAGGCCATTTTTCACAGCATTCAGGTTAATCATAAAGATTTTCGATCGTCAATCAAATCCTAATTAACTTATCGACGCTTGTTCAATTTGAGAGTAAACAATAATTATGAAAGAGCTATTATGCTAAGCTTCGGATGCTTTTCTCAACGGTTGCCATATCATTAACAATCATTATTTCATGAAGACTTGGGGCAGAAAATAGGTAGGACTTTTGTTCAGAATATCAAAATCTTTTTCACCCTGTATAAACATGCGAATATTTTATCCATCATGTTCCTTAAATCCGCGCTTAGTTTCTCTCCCCCAAATATTTTGGAGGCTCATAAAAAACGGACTTTTGATCCTCCGCGTTTTTTACCCAAAAGAGCTTACGTCAAATAAGAATTTTTCTTATGAACATAACAAAAATCGAAACGGTTAAACAATGAAGAAAAATAACGCGCCTCATATATATGTGTGTGAAAGAAGTGAATCGCCACCGGCACCAGGGCTTACGTGATGAGATAGTAATCTCTCGACTGCCTCGTATAAAGTTCTTTGCATGCGAGCACACGAGGCGTTCAGTGTGCTATTATATTACACGAAATAGTATACAGACCACATGAAAATTTATGCCCAGCACGTGTACAGCATGATTCATTGTTAATCGAGCACCGTATCAACTTGGACTTGTTCATTCAATTTAGACAAGAAGTTGAACCAACTTTTCATGAAAATAACAAAAGCTTAAACTTCATCACAAACAAAAAAACTTCGACTCAACTATTATAGTAATTGATGAATCGCAAGCTAGAATTACGGCTCTGCGCCGAGTACCCTAGAAATGAGCAAAAGCGATATTTTTCAACCACAATTACTTGATTCCTTCGAGCAAAATTTTCGAAGCTCAGCCCTTTAAGCTCAAAATTTTACAAACCGCACAATTTTCAAGCAAAAAGATCGCAGATATTTCAGCTTCGTCTGTTTTATTTTGCCACAACTGTACCGCGTAATAGTTGGGAACTACCAAAAAGTGTCGCAACCGTTTCTGTTACCATAGTAAATGTGAATACACATTTGGCATGAAAAAAATAAATAAATAAATAAAACTGCAGCGGTGCTCATGAATACAGGAAATTGCGGCTTGGAAAAAATATACCTGAAAGTTATTGCTTACGGATGCGGTGAATTTGCACAGAGAAACAAAAAATAGATGTAAGTTATACCTTTTGTACTATAGTTTCGTACGTACTAGTAGACATATATACGTATGACTGCACTGTAATCACGTATACCGCGGCACCCCGATCGTTATCGTAGCGCCCCAAGCCAATGCGAAAAGCGAGGGATGGTGCTCTCCAATTTTCCTCTACACAGAGATGCAAGTCAACGTGCGATTTTGAGCACGACGTTCTCATCCCCAAATCCAGCAAATATGCATGTGTGTGTGTGTGTGTGTTTCAGTGGAAGGTGTAATCATATGGGTAAGAGTATACATTGACGCGTGTATGGGTGAGAATCTGTGCGTGTGTGTGTGTGTGTAAGCATAAGCGTGCAGTATATGGGCATGACGCGCAAATGGATCACGAAAATATCGCCTCAGCACTCTCGCGGTCGAGGTTTTGCGATCAATCAGGATAATGCATGGATTGCCGAAGAGACGAGGATATATGAGCTCTGCAGCATTGTCTATGTGTATATAGTGCCCAAAGTCTGAAGTAACAATCGAATTTTTTTTTCCTCGTCCTCTTCTTCTCTTGTTTTTATTTTGAATATTCTCGAGAAACGCGAGGCGGTAGTGGCATTCTTCATGACTTTAGAACAATTTATAACAGCTCGGAGTCAAGTCAATTTTTGTTTTTTATTTTCTGGATTCAAGAAAATCAATCACTTATGGCTTTTCTCTTCAAGTGCTCCATTCACAATGATAAATTATCATTCGAATCCTTCACAATGGGTACGGGATGAAAGAATTTTGTTTTTTTTTTTCGCCGAGTTCAAATTATCTATATTTTCGGTTATATTCATTATTTTATTGAGAAAATTCATAATTCCTGTCAGAAATTTCGAAAGTTTTTTCTCTCTATCTAGCAGCAGGTGAAAATCTTTTTTTTCAACGGAATGATTCGCTTCGTGATAAGACAATCCTTAAATTTACCTCTCCACATTGTTCTTATTTATTAACCGGAAAGAACAACGTATGTATATATATATAGTTTATTTTCACTTATGCCATTCGATGCCATCTGCTATTCGAAAAAGCTATTTTCCTCACGGCAGTTTTTATCTGGTTTCGTTTCACATTTCGCCGATCGTTTCCACGTCTGGTTCATACGCTTCGGTAAATTTTCATGTAATATATATGTTCGTGTATACCTGGAACGGTGACATGTACCAAAGGCTCAAAGGAGAAATATACATATATCTTGATCGTCGTCACGCACCACCAAAACGTTATTGACAGACGTGCCCCCCCCCCTCTCCCCCTCCTTCCTCTTTCCTGCCCCCGTATTTCTCTGAGCCAATCTAACAAAACAGGCAACATTCCCAATATTCATGTATTCGATACTCGATAGCTCGATCGTTGATATCCATCCGCTGTAGAATAAAAATGCTTCAGCTACATCACCTGATCGTTTCTTTTTTTTTTTTTTTTTTTCTAAACCGACTATCGACACTTTTCTTCTCTCATCTTTTTTACCATTCTCTTTGCCGTCTTCGCTCGTATACACGAAAACCTATTCGAAAATGTTATCACAATGATATTTCCTGACACATTTTCAAATTCCAATGTGATCGAGAAAATAACGAAAATGTCAACAAGAAGTTTACAACGAATATCTTTACTTTTTTTCACATCGTTAGATTCGTGCATTCTGATCAATACTCACGATTAACAATATTTAAGAGCACGATCAAAATGAATTATTTTTCGTAATAGTAAAGCACAAGCGAATGAAAATGTGACCGTAATGTATGGCTGCAAGTTTATCTACGTATACATGAGATGAGTTGCCTTTTGCATTTATTCCAAAGTTTTAAAACACCTTGATGACGATAGTAGTTACCAAGAATTGAACATCAAATGAGAATTTCAAAAGTTTAGCCGTATAAAATGTTTCATCAGAGATTATATTTTCGCTAAACACATCGATTATATTTTTAGAACGAGATATCGAACGGTGGAAGAATTTGTTTCCTTTACCATTGCAGTCGAACGATTCAATACAATCGGAATTCTTTGTTTTTTTTTTTCTTCTATTTTTCCAGCTCTTTCACATCGTATTAAATAAAACATCAGAGTGCCTTTGATGATGATAAAAATTCTCTGTACACTCGGGAGAACAGTTCGACGAATGGAAACACATGAAAAATTAGTACGTAGCCTTGGGTTATTTTTTCTATAGCTGCGATGCTGAATCAAACGAGGAAAAGCTGAAGAGCTACGATTGAAATGAGAAGTTTCGTATCGGTCGTTTTTTTTTTTTTTTTTTAATTGTGCGTATGTGTGTGTGTGTATGTGTGTGAGAGAGAGAGAAAGAGAGAGGGAATTGACCAAGTGTTTATGAAGAGTCTTACCGGTATGTTTTGAACGATTCATCAGCAAACACAGGTGGCTTCCACTGAAATACGATGAGTATTCGAGCTGAGGGGGTAGAGGGGGGAGGGGGTAGGGGGGGTAGGGAGTAAACGAAGTGTGCAGGATTCGAATGAGTGGCTGTCCAATCGGAAATCGAATTCAACCGGTCTGACGAAGCGTTTCAAGTACAAGCCCATATATTCATAATGTATATATACGAAATACATTCATATGAATATATATATTGACAGTAAGAGTGGGAATGCCACATCGCTTGATGCTTCTGTCCCTTGGATAGATGAATCGAGCCATGCTTTAGAAATTACGTTCAACGATGAAAATTGTCGGGGAAAAAATAAAATAGTTTGAGTATTAACGAGGAGACGTTCTCTCGACAGTAAAATGCTCTCTCTCGAATCTGTAAGTCCACGAATTATATTATTCCTTTGATCGGTTCATGGTACAATGTCAAATGCACAATATTTTTGTGAAAGTTTCGTGTCAAACGCGATGATGAACAATCGATCGAAATCTGACAGTGACATGATCGTGATCGAGTATCGGAATTGTGCGATTAATTACATAAGTTGCGGAAAAAATGTTCAACATTTGTAGGAATAAAAAAGTTATATCAGAAGAAATCACTGATTATTGTCATTGAAAAATTGGGTGAAAGTATTGTCTTGAAAAATAAATCATTCAATGTTCGTAAGCTCTCGTGACGAAACATTCGAATTTTGCAAATAAACTTGGAACAGTTTTTTTTTTCTTTCATTTTTCGAATATACACAGATGCACATTAAATGAAATTCGATGATACTATGTAGATGGTAAGAATTTTGGATTATTGTACTTCATCCGCTACTTGATTGTAAAATATTTTCAACTAGAATATTGAGAAAGAGAGCATAATGTTGCAAGAGTTGGAGGTAAGAGGTTGCACAAGTGGCCACTCCGAATAATAAGCAGTTTGATAATTGAGAGGAAGATGAGAAAAAAAAGCGTAAAAGAGGACCGTAAGTTCCAGTTACTCTGTGTCTATATAAAAGGAAGCATCGCTGATGAAAGGAACAAGCCTGCTGGAGTGAGAGAAAGATCGACCAAGGAAGAAGTTTACTTCGTGGATGGACTAGCAGCGGAATTCAACGGAAGGAGAAAGAAGATTGAACTTAACTGGGGTCAAATTGACTCTAGTAGGGAGTCCCTGCATTCAATATGGCGACTTCCTAATAGAGTCAGGCTGACTCCTTTTAAGACGTTCACCATGATCTCCGCGACGCTACTTGAAATTTATTTAAGAAAAGAACAGAGAAATACGACAGTATAAAGGGAGAATGGGGAGTTAAGTTTTGTCCTTTGCTTCTTACTGCAGAAGATTCACAGATACGTAATTAGCAATTATAAAAGACGTTGCACTTTCCTCGTAGTCGTGAGATAATTGTATAACTACATAGACCGTAATATTTCATGATATTAAAGAGGACAAAGTGCCAATAAGCTTAGATATATATATGTGTTCATGTATAAGTTAACTCGATTGAATGTAAAAAAGATTGCGTCAAGACCGTCTCGAGAGTTAGCTACAAAGCGACACTATATAAGTGATTTAGAATCGAGCGAACTTTGTGAAAAAAAAAAAAAAAACAAACAAAAATGCTTTACAGAGTGAATACACTATTAAGTGGAATTAAATACGAATAAGGGAGCAATGAAGCAACGAGACGAGCGAGAAATTTATCTTGAAGTTTTTGAGCTTTACGATCTTTGCAACTGAACTTTAAATTGTCATTAGTATCTCCTTGTTTTTTTTTCAGCTACAAAAAACGAACGATGCTGCTTCAATGTCTTAGCGTTTAAGTCATCGATTGTGACCGTTTTTCACTATTCGTAGTTTCAATATTTTTAAAAGTAAATTTTTGAAATTTCAATTTTGAAAAATGCTACTCTGCTTATTTAATTTTTAATTTATCAAAAAAGTTTACTGACTCAATGATTTTCGACAATTTCACGATGACGAGAAAAAAATACTTGTTCAACCTCAGTGCCGATTCTGTTGTCCCCTTTGTCTAACAATTTCGGGGTACTCGACTGTAAATATCGCGTGTGTCATGAAAGGCTGTTGCGAGTTTTCTTGACTTTTCTTTTAACCCTTTCCCCTGGCACGCTTTTACGAACGGACGAGGAATAAACGGCTTCGTAAGATATTCAAATAGCGTGTTATGCGACAAGTTTTATGGGCGAACAATTTTTCATGTATAAAGCAGTAATACAAAGCGATACATAATACCGAGGAATTGCGGAATAAATAGTCGTTTATAGGTAAATCGGGTCGATATGTATTCAAAACACGTCGACGATATCGGGAAAAAAAAAACGTATATGCAATAAGCGTGCAATGTGAAAAAAAATATGTATATATTTAAATCTATGCAATCGATTCTCGCGAGGATATAAAAATATCAATAAAACTTACGACAATTTAAATAAAGAAAAAACATAAAAGTATGAAACGCATCGATAAAGAGTGATTTTCGTTTTCTAAAACGTTTTAAACTGCTATATTCGTCAATTTAATATTAATTGAAATGACGTAAAAATGATTGTGTCGAATCCTCTGTAAAATTTTCTTCGAAATCATTATTGTAAGTATGTTTCAAACGGTCGGAGCTAAACGCAAGCAACGACGATAGTCCGATTCTCTCTTAATCGGCTGTAGACAGAGATTTTTTTCCCTTACACAACGAGAACACGTTTCTCATTCCCTCTATTCTCAACGAGAGGAATGTGAAAAAAAAAAAAACAAAATTGTGACAATTATTCGCGACCACTAATTTTCGGGAGCAGAGCCATTTTCACTTCCGTCCACTCCATTTTTTGTTCCACTATTTTTATTCCATCCCCGTAAAATATAAAAAGGTTCACCTAATTCTTTTTTGCATCTCATTACACACTCTCACACGAGAACGACCGCTAATTGCGGAAGCAATTTCATCCGTACCCTCGAGGGGAAGGATATTCATAAAGGGATGTAAAAAATATACTGCACGTCTATCCTTTCATTTTTCGTTACATATTTTCCGCATGTACATTCTCCTACGTTACACGCTGCTATTTTTTTACCATCTCGTTTCGTCTACCTACATTCACGAGTAAAATGCTTCTCATATGCCATACATACGTACCTGTCTGTGTGCCTATTTATGATGTATGTTTTCATATACTTATGGCTTTATATGCAGCTGTATATTGTACAAATACGTGAAATGATTGTGGACATTTTCCAACAAAACGCTATTTTCTGCTGACTGCAATCCGCAATGCAGAGGGCGACATATGATCGTATATCTACATATTTTATATATAGATAAGCCGATGTGTGTGTAGGCTCGGTATTATTGCGATGTAGGGTGGCCCATAAGGAGTGTGGAACCCTCGAGGCAGGTGCCAGCTCACAACTCGTTAAATCGAATTAGGCCAATTAGATTAAGACTTTAATTTAATATGACAATATATAGATATATATGTGTGCATGTGTGCATGTAGATACATAAATATAACGCATCCTGTTCGTGTCGTACGTGAGTATGACTGCCTTGGTAGGGCCCGACGTAAGCCCGCACGAGGGATGCTTCTCGTCGAGCATACGAAAAAAAGTGAAGGCACAGGGTAGAAAGAAAAAAAATCTGCGGATATTTCTGTACGTGATGAATGCGGCAATGCGGAGGAAAAAAAAAATGAAAACGGAAGCACGTAACGACGAAAATTACACTTACCATTATTTCACCGACTGTGAATCGTGCGCTCTCTGTAGAAATTTTCTAGTAAAAAAAAGATATTTTTCAACGCTGTTGAAACAATACTAATGAGAAAATGTTCAAATATAAAATTTCACTGCGAGGATTATAAATACGAAAACAATGAAACTGTTGACAAATGTCCACGTACGCGAAATTGCTGATCTCAGGGTAAAGGTTAGGTCTCGTTTACACTCGAATTCCAGTACACACAGCACAGAGTATTCGCTGACTTTGCGAGACTGTTATATATCGAGTCGTGATGTATTCTCTCGGACGTGTGAATTATTATGCATGAGGTATTCTTGACTAATGAAGACAGCGTTTGAGTCTGACCCCTTTTCATTTTTTTATTATTTTCATTTCGAAAAATATCATTTAAATTTAAGGGATTGTTGTTTTCAGTGTTCAAACATTTTTTCGCTTATCAATGTAACGTACTGACATTACGGATTTCAGTTAAAGACAGCTTTAGGGGCCTTTGAATTCTTATTTCAATTTATGGAAATTGAATATTTTTGAATTTAATACAAGTATTTGAAACGACTAGTTCGAGACGACGATTTCAAGCTCGAGATATGATTTCTTGTGAAACAGCAAGGGGAATTCATGACAGATTTTTCAATGACGAATCTCGAGGTCATAGTACGAAATCAATATCGCCTCGAATGCTTTCGTCGAGAGGAAAGATTGAAATATGCATGTTGGTTATTTCAGAAGGTCTCGAAATATTGGACTGCTGGTTCCATTTTACTGAAACACACCAACAGAAACAATGGAATCGGCTGGAAATTTATTGTCCACATGCATGTAATATAAAAGTTTATCGAATCGAAACGTAACAAAATTTGAAAAGCAATCAATTT
Source organism: Campoplex capitator (assembly GCA_037576405.1). Classification (NCBI taxonomy): domain Eukaryota; kingdom Metazoa; phylum Arthropoda; class Insecta; order Hymenoptera; family Ichneumonidae; genus Campoplex; species Campoplex capitator. The sequence goes on along the minus strand of JARBWI010000008.1, from coordinate 8,399,965 downwards.
GCTTAGATTGCAGTACACACAATGTATGTAATGCATGTAATAATCAATGTGTGTCGAATCAAAATTCGATAAAAACTGAAAAGCAATCAATTTAATGGACTTTGCCTGTAAAATATTGAAATTAATAAATTTGCTTTACGAATGCACATAATAAGAGTACTTCACTGAAATATTCGTTAATTAGAAGAAACTTTTTCAATCGAGTGTTCTTTGCGAAGGTGACTCATTAAATATTGTGAAAGTGCAATGTTCGACAGTTCTCAGCCATAGAATTTTAACTCGATAAATTAAAAAATATAACAAAATGAGTAGCAAAAAAATCGAAATCCTTCGTTGAAACTGGTACAGGGAAGTATTTGCTTAAAATGATAACGAAAATGCATTAAATCCTTGTCGATTGGCTTCTGTTTAGATGTTAAAAATCAATTTCATCATAATACCCGATAGAAAATTATGATGAAATTCTATTGACACTTTTTGACATAACAATTTACTTTACGTGCATCCTATACGAGCTCACGAATACTCTCTCATGCGTTCCAATTTCTCGTTCACCACTCCAGAGAAGCTCTGGAATTTCGTTATGGACCACACGCATCGTGATTCAAAGTGCTATCGATCAGAGATGCGTTACGTTTGCCATCGGAAAGAGAGAAGAGGGGAATAGAGGAAGAGAGAGAGAGGTAGATAGATAGAAAGGGTGAGATAGAGGTAGAGAGGAAGAGAAAGGGAATGAGAAGAACTGAGAAAGAGGGGTGCAGCAGGGAAAGAGGGACAGAACTGAATCCATAGAGATGAACAAAGAAAGGGGTATAGGCCTCATCGACACGCCAGCATACATATCAACGTATAGATATGCAAATCTTCCCTTTGATCCATTACAATAGCTTTACGAAATTTGTACCTTTTATCACGATCCTATTAGGTCATGCACTTTCCAACACCAACGATATGACGATCCCGTACGAACTTCGCTCTATAACTACACCCTCATGAAATTGATTCTCGATCAAAAGCCACATTTATGAGGCTACGAAACTAATCTCTTGACCACAACGCAAAATTAATTAACGGATAGATATAAATGCTTTGATGCTGTCGATATTAGTAACAAAATGGACCGACGCCAATCGCAGCTTCATGGAGGAGCACAGTTCCAAAAACCTAATTTCTCTTCTGTGTTATCCGCTAGCGAAATACTTTTTTCAGATTTCTTATACTAATATATGAAATATACTCTGTAAGAATTCTTCTCAACACGAAATTTTTCTTATCCACGTAAAAGGCACTGGCAGCACTCTAAAATTTGAGGGGAACAATTTACGAATTTATTCCCTTCGCGTTACCATCGCAATGGTCTTTTACAACGTCGATGACAAAGCTTAGTTCATATATCAAACAAAATTTTTTTGCAAAGTTTCTATGCAAAAACAAATCAGTTCATTCGAGATTGAAGCAAATTCTCGAAATCACTAAAATGTAGACGTGGACACTCGATACGAACGAATTATCGTCAATTTTCTATCAACGAATATTTATACGACTCATTTTTCATTTGAATTCAGTTAATCGATGCGTTCAAAAATTCTGAAAAATAATCATAAATACTTATACAGTATTTTATTCAAGAATTCGATAATTAATAAACCACGTGTAGTGAACGCTTGTAAAAATAGTCGTAACTCTTAATATTATCAGTCAAGTATACAGATTTGTGTCTACTTCAAACAGTGTATATCTATAGATTCATATATAATGCCATAGAACGATGAACATTTGCATGTGGAGTCTCACCAGATAGGATTTGAGGAGTATTAATTAACGTCAGAGCCACCAGCATCACGTTTGACGGTACCGTGAGCTATGACCTCATTTATGTCCCTCGCTATCTGTCTCCTCGACGCGAAACCCGATAGATTCACCTCTCTCACAGATTCTCTCACCCAGCTCCAAAACATAGATGCACGAGTCTCAACTGTCATCCCTTATGGACATATTTCTACGCGATTCCAACGAGCTCTGCTAGAAGTTGAGTTAAAAATAAAGAGAGTATCTGAACTCCTTCTTCCGGATATGATCAATGAAATATTAACTAATTAACGAAAGTGAATCTGGTGAAACATTATGAGGAAGATTGTCAAAGGCATCAAAATTGCAATTGAATTTTTTTCCAGTAGAACGAAGCAGCCCTTTTATACATTCAGCCCTCGTGAAAAAATAAATCTCCCATAACTATTTTTTTGATAATACAACGATTTACATGTGCCCCGTGAATCTTACAATACACGTAGCGCATATATATTGCTCGTTATCCCAAAACCATTGAACTGGCTAAGGACTGTATTTAGTGCCTGCTGACCGTACACACTATCACGATTTCGAAATTGCGCACGCGTCGCGAAATTGTAAATATTATTGATGGAGATGCTGTACAAAGATGATTTGTAGCTAGGAATATATGTACTTGGATATGATACTTTGGGTCGTGACGAGCCCGAATGACTCTGCGAATCTCCAAGGCAGAAAATTGGTCACGAATATACGAGCCAATTGATATCACTGTACGACTTAAACGTCATTATCATCATTATTAATTATCAAAAAGACAATAAAAAGTTCATGTCAACTTGCAACCGAAAGATCATTTTGAAATATGCAAGAATAAGGATATGGCGCAAATAGTTCCTTTTTGGAATCATTTTTTATTGTTCAGATTTCATCAGTTACTATTCTGCACGAAAAACTCAATGTCTTACTGTCTCCAATCATTACAATTCAACGTTCTTTAGCAATCAGTATCACCATTTTGATGACACGATATAGAAGAGATATCATTGCATTTTTTTACTTCGATTATGGCTGATTCTTTAAGTTGCCAAAAAAATGTATTTCAATGATGACTCCACAAATAAATCGAATCCGATAAAAAAATCATGGCACCTGGTGAGAAAATTCTTAACAAGTCAAATGGAAAAATCTCCACGTATTCGAACATCCGAATCGATGAATCAAATCGATTTTCCGATCTTTTCTGATGAATGTCCAGACGAAAAGTGACACCGTGAATAGAGGACGGAATAACAAGTCCCTTGCTTAAAACTGTCTAAACTCACGTCGTATCTCGCTGTCACCCACATTTCATAATTTTTCGAGGCATAGAAACTTAAAAAGAGGCTTAACTCGTCACGTATGTTACCTGCCAAACCCGATTCCCAAACAGAGTAGCTTTTTTTCTATTAGTTACAAAGTAGTTTGTTCTTGAAATCAAATAGGAATAACCCATTTTTTTCAGAAATCAGATTTAGCCGGTAAGCGTTAACCGGCATTGCGTCAAGTCTCATCCTCTTAAGCCGGTGATAAAACGATTTGTTGCTCAGTGTAAGAAAAAAGTCTTGGTATATACGTGTTGTTCAGTTAAATCATCCCCGTTTATTCGATTACGTTTTTAATCTTTCAGAAGGTTCGAATCAATGCTGATTCGCAACATTGACTGTCTGATTTCCGATTTTATTGAGGAAAAACGTCCATTTCCATGTCAAACAAGCCAGCGAATGGATCCACACGTAATTGGTCGGTCTAGAAAAAATAATTAGGAGATAGTACAAACTCGACAAGCCTCAGGCCAGCAGACGACAGAACTGTTAATGCTCTTGTCCCCAAACTCTACCGAGTCTCTTGATATACAGTAATAGAAAAGTTTTGTTACAACTGTAGAATGTTGAGTGAGCTTTCAATTACGTGATTTTGAAATAAATTCATTAATTTTTAAGAGGAATAATAATAACAAATTAGGATTTTTAATTCTTTTTTCAAACAGAGTGAATTGGGATATAATTTTTTTTCTTCTTTTAGTTGGATTTTTTTGAATGTTTATTAATTTCAATATGCCGATCGATTTAATTCGTCAAATGATCTCCTAGAAATAGAATAGTCGAATATTACTTAACAAATAAAATTTGAAAAAAAAACCTTCGTGTCATTGTTAAAGACGACCCATCCTTCGTCATATGCGAGCATAGTACGTGTGTGATAACAATAATAATCCATGCACATCCAAATTTATATGCTCGAATATCTCGTTGTACATTCATCGATCGATGCATCAGCTGCAACGACGATTCTAGACAAGCTGTCTCTCCCGCGGCCTCTTTCAATGAAATCGATAAGCACGGGAGACACTACATGCATCGAAGAATATGTTGTTCAAAGCTTTTGATAGCCAATGATGCGTGAGCTTTACTTCTACCCTTGTTGTAACCCTCTCGAAATCATTGAGCGGCAGAGAGGAGTAGGCAGGACTAGAAACCTCTGAGAAAAAAAAATGCATTGTCCCTCACGATCCCCTCTACTGACGATGTATTTTTTATAGGTACTCTCGTTATGTTCCATCGAATAATGCATCGATCTTTCAATTTTTTATATCCTGAGAGCAAGCTGATCGTAAAAGTCTGTATTCGCCAGGGCGAACAACAATTGTTTGTCATCGCGTTTCCGCGTATTTTTTCACCTGTAATATCGCCTCGTTCCTCTGCTCTTTCAATCAACAACATTTTTATTTTTCATTGAAAATTTCGTAGATTAAAAATTTTTTAATCACTGTGCAGTGCAAATTTTTTTTCTTTTCCACGATTTTTATTAAAATATACGATTTTTCATTGAAATACTAAACCTTTTTCTTTATTCCGAAACAACCAAAATTGCAGTTACAAAAAATTGTTCTAAAATTCACCCAAGATAGCTGAGTACAGTTTTCTTCTGAAAAATACGGTTATATTTAACTAAAAATTTGTTCTCCACACTGTTAATATTGAATGTCATCATCAACGTTACCAGGAAGACAATTTTTTTTGTTATTACAGAACTGAAAGTTCCTCGAAAAAAAAAAAAAAAACTCTCTTATAAGCTTATGTAAGCACAGACACGTGATTGTCGAGCCAATGAGCACAGGGATCACTGAAGGGATACAAAATTCCACGCGCACGTCATGAAATTGATGATGGTAGTCGAACCTTCACCGTGGGTGCTATTTTCCCGAAGCATAATATTCGCATAAACGTCAAGGCTGTAAAGTAACTAAAAATAGAAAGCGCTCTATACAAAAGTTAGTAATCAGGACGCCGCATAAAGAGGAATAGCTTCGTGAAGGGAATGAAAATATCTTCCTTCCACAGGGATAAACAGACAATATGCGAGTCCATTTATTTTTTGATCTCATGATAATAAATCGTGGGTATCAAGCATTTGACACTTTACTATATCAAGACGAAACGAGCACAAAGACATTTGGGGTCCGACTATTATTATCGACGGAAAAAAAAATATTTCATTAGTTCAGAAAATCGAGAGTTACGTTCCGCCTCAAAACTGAGCGATGCATTGAATACGAAATTTCGGCGTTTCCATCGATAACGAAAAAAAAAAAAAATTCTATTTGTAACGATGAAAATATATCCTACTCCGAGACACTGGTATTTTTTAACAAAGGTTTTTTTTCTTTGTCAATATTTACAGTACAATATAAAGAAACGAGAGGAGGTGCAAGAGATGATGCCTCAGGAAGAACCAAATCCTTTGATGCGAAAAAAGAAGACACCTGAAGAGCTTGCAGCCGAAGCCGAGGCTGAGGACGAGGACGAATTTACGAGTGAGTTTATTTTTATCTAGTCCCAAAATCACTTTTCTTACTGCAGTTCATGGAAACTAAAGTTTTTGAGAAATTCGCCAAATTCTTGATTATTATATTATAATATTATAATATTATAATGATCAGAACATGCGACACGTTCATTCGTCATGTCCATCATTGTGAAGGTAGCAATCAAAGCGAAGTGATAAATTCTCAACAATTTATTGAAATAATATATTTACTTTTGAAAAAGAGTTAGATAACGCGAACGAATGCCTCCCTGATTGAGAATGAAGTTTGTGTCCCTCTTAGTCAACCGTCGATTACAAAATTCTGATGAGAAAAGCTCTCTCATCCATTAGTCTGTCCGCTGCAGCGTTGTTCCGATCGCCAGTAATGAGCGATAACCAAACGAGACGTCGACAAACACGATCCACCAGCCACGTTGTAATAACCAATCGTATTGACTGTCACTAAGTCATTACTCCAAACTACGGAGCAATGAAGAGACGAACGGATATGGGACTCGCCACAGATATACGATTCACTGATTCTGACCTAAAGCTCTTTTTGATTCAAGTTTAGGATCCTTTGATTAGAATCCTCTGTAAAAATGTTTGATGAAATTTTGATTTTTTTTTATTGTCAAGCATTTCTATATCGTTTCATTATATTAACATACGATCAGGAGAACAAATTTATGAAAAGTATAACCGAAGCTTTTTCACTATTACTTTTCAACTTTATATGCAACATAAATGTGTGTATGTGGCGGCCTTGCACCAAGCTTTAGAAAGAATCGGACTCGCATAAAGTTGCGGTAACACGATTTGCTATATGTATAACGTTTCGAGCATGGATGCGAATTCGTGAGATAAGTTGAACCGCGTATGTAGAATTGAGTGAAAAGTTGCAAGAGTTTAGAACTCTATAAGTCTCCAAAGATTCGAGACTTCTATACCTTTCACCGGGAATATGAGTGTGTGTACTATCGATAATTCACGAGCTTTGATCGACGTTCAATGGAGTATGAATATATTTCACGGTTTATATTCAATCTGGGGCCATCGAAAATTCTCCACCGAATATACGAACTTCTCTCTCGTGGATATCCACGTAGTCGTCAAAGGTCCCTTTTACTATTTTTATCCAAAATTCGCTTTGCTTCGCGAACGATTCAATAAATTTGTAAATTTCGACCTAAAAACTTAAGATTTTACTTTTCATCGTATTCACACTCGCTTTTTCAACCAGACATCAAAGCTATTTTTATTTAAACTCATCTGCACTGTTGGAACTGCGGATTAGAGTGAACGTTTGTCGACTCGCGTCCGGCTATTACTTTTTTTCGCGATGATTTTGAATATTGGCGTTTTTCAATATCAAACAAATATTATGAACCAGAATCACTCGGGGAATGAAATTTTTATCGGGATCGATCTTAACCTTTCGGTTGTTAAACTGTGACAGAATTCATATGCATACATGAATACGTATTTCACATTTTCACACAACGGGAACAACAGTATCGAACCAATGAACGAGATAACCTCACCTGCGATGGCTCTTAAAACATCGCGGTTCAACTATCACATATCGTTGATACGGATTCATTCCAACTAAACATGGTGAATAATAATAATGATAAAAATAATACGATTTCACAGCGAGTAGAAAGCTGATCGGAGGGATAAAAAGCGTGATAAAGCTGTCTGCATTTTCCACTTTTTGCCCGACTCCCTCGCTCCGTCTTCAGTCTTCCTTCCTTCCTCAGTCCTCTGTCCTTCTTCCCTTTCACGAATCTGATGCAAAGGACCACGAGGTGAATAACGTTAGTTATGGCCGCAGCACGCTGCGACCCCGCAGGTTCAATCAATAATTGTTTAACGAGCCAGGGTAGCAATCAAACAGAACAGCATTGCCTAAGCAAATCGAACGAGTGTCGACAAACTTGGTGTTCTCGATTTCCCAATAGACAATGATTGACTGTGGTACATCCGTCGAAACAAAATTAACGTTATGCACCTCCACAGAACTAGTAAGCCACGATAACTCGGTGAATAGGGATTGTGGTTACGGCTGTTTCGTGCAACTTCATTTTTCAACGAAAATTATTTCGTGTCAAGCAAGTCGTTTACAATCCGCATCGCTCATTTCATCTGCTCGTTAACGCTTAGGAAACTAGCATTAGACTGAAAAATCACACTGACACTTAGCTGAGTTTCATAATGTTAAAAACCCTAATGATAATTTTGAAAAAGGCCTTGCTGCGTTTGAAACGGATGACCATAACAATATTGTTTATTTCTGTTTGTTTTAGAACTGAAAAACTCATTGACGACGGGCGTAAACGAGTTGAAGACAAAGTTCGATAATGGCTGCAGTCTGCAATGAGTCAGCCCATTCGATTGGTCGAAGTCGATGACGTCGTTGGATGTCATCGGGATCGGCCATTTAACCCGATCCCCGCCACCAGCAGAGCGAGAAGAACCCGAAGAAAACGGTTTGTCAAGAGGAAAGAGAAAAGTTTGTGAAAGAAGACGAAGCAGCGAAATTGGCCAGCGGAAGAGAAACGAGGAGAGAAGAAAAACAACGGGAAGAAGACGTGGAAGAAGAAGAAAAAGAGGTGGAGAAGAAGCAGCCAGGAACGTAGAGTTTACAATATTGCGCTTCATCGATTAAAGACAGGCGAGGAAATGTTTCAAAATGAAAATTTGTGATGAAAAGAGTTTTTTTTTAAGCCGAGAATAAGAAACAGAAAAAATAACATCTTTCGTCGTCCAATCGTCGGGATCGTCATTATTATTCGGGACAAAGTATCGGGATCGAAAACAAGACCACAAAAGACACGTTAACATGGTTATTCGAGCACACGAGTGAAAAATGGCTAACACGCCTTTCACCACATGAACGTTCGTGGTAAAAAAAATCCTGCTGAATTCTGCAATGGATCTGATCATACGAGACCATTTTTCACCCCGATCCACTATTTATCACTTTCTCTTTTCTCTATCTTTCGGGTGCTCTCGATATTCGGTTTTATTCTTGCTCCATAGTTCTTGAAATCGAAAGATGTCTGTGGATCAAAGAGGAAAATAACGGAAGCGATATGAAAATAAGAAATGCGAGAATGACGACGCGACTGACGTCGTCGTAACGAAATGTCTTTCTACCTTTCGACCCGAACATTCTGCTCCTGTTGAAGAAAAGAGTTGAACAAAACTGTGAATGATAGAGATAGGAAAAAGAAAGACTCAACGAGGATTGAATATGAAGAACGAGCCAACAGACCCATCCACGAATGATTTGTAGTTTTTTTTTTCCCTTTCCAACGATACGTGAATATTTTGAATCACCGGTTCATCAAGAATAACAGTCGATTCGAACGAAGTTTTATAGTACTCGAAAAATTCTCGTTGCCGAAGGAACGCATTGGGATTCTTTAGATTAATTGAAGTGGAGCTCTTGAAAGATAGATTGAAGGAGATGACAGAAGAGAGAGCGAGAGAGAGAGAGAGTTGCCGATAAATCAATGGCAGTGCAGCCAAAGAGATTTGAGGAGAAGTGAAAAAAAAAAAAAAAACAACATGACCGAGCAATCTGAGAAAAGAGTCGAAGGCCGCTCCCAAAGGGCTGCTGCAAATTACTAGCTCCAACCGTTCGACTTCGCGACGCAAAAGTGAAAACTGTGACAGATAAAAGTGGAGAATTAAGGGTTCTTAGCGAGGCCACTATTGTTCCATCTCTCGATGAATCACCCTGGTATGCTGGTACTCCACACAGCCAACGTTTCACTCGATCTTCTCGTTTCTCATTCGATCCTGCATCGGCACCGTGTGATGCGAACTCTGAAAATCCTCTCTTAATTATCAACGAAAAAAAAAAGCTCTAATCGGCAAGATGGAAACTTCTCGAATCCTCGTTAAAACCTCCTCGATAAATCAATCTATTGAAATATCCAATGAGAACAAATTTAATGGTTGGTGAAAAAGTATTCATTTCATCGAAAAGAGAAGACTCATATTCGAAATATCATGAACAAACGATCGTTCATTGAGTATTTCAAATTCTCAATCAAAAGTGAAAATACTTCCGCTGTTATCTGACGTACTAACGTTAATGATGAGCCAACGTGGAATAAATATATGAATATTGAAAAACGTAATTCATAGAAATTGATATCGCCTTTGGTCTACGGAAGAACAAGAAAAAAAGCACATATAAAAACTGGAGAACGTGGACAAGAAATAAAAAGACAGAGAGCAAGAGAAATAAAGAATAAGAGAAATGAAGAAAGTGAGACGACACAAAAGGGGTGAACAATGAAGAAATCAGCATGAAAATAAAAAATAAAAAACATAGAAAGTAATAAGCAGCTAAAGAAAGAAGTGAAGGAAATTCAATGGGAGAGTCTGTATGGCTCTTTCTTGCCTATGCTTTCGCCGGTATGGACGACGATGGATGTAGAGTGAATCCCCAAGACGATGGGCAGCATTTAAATCATAATTAAACTCAAAAACACAATAAATAAAAATAAAAAGAAAAGAAAACGAATAACAAGAGTATATTCGATGAAAGACAATTCTCGCATCACGTCGCGTACGTCAAAAGTTGCTTTTTTTTTATTATTTCGTTTTACATTTCAACGGATATACAGAAAAGATAAGAACGGAGAAAGGAAGAAACGAAAGATTGAAAGTTATAGATCGAAGCCGCAAGAAGACGTGAGAAAAGAAACGGCAGACACAAAAAAAAATGAGAATGATTTGAAGACGACGAAGGGAAGAATGAAGATGTATTTAGGTCTTAAGTTTCTAGCGAATTAACGAATAGACAAAAGATGGAGAAAAAAAAACACACACACACCTTAATCGATAAATAGCGGAGTTATGTAGTTGTTGAACCGTGCGACGGCTGTTTGAATAATAACGATTATATAGCAAATAAAAAGAAAAAAGAAAAAAAAAAAAAAAGACACTAGTTGAAACTTTGTAGTTAGGGGAGATTTTGCCCAAGATGTCCGAGAGAAAGGGACAACTCGTGAACGAAAGTGAGTGCTTGTGCGTTTGCGATCGTATGCTTCTCGACTGTTTCGCTTTATGAATTGAGAAAAAAAAAAGAAATAATCTTAAAAACATCATGCATATACATGAAATACAAGAAAAGAAAAAAAAATACACAAGTGAGTTTACGGAAAGGATTGGGAGAAAAAATAAACAGTGTGCCTGTATATGCACGAGTACGTTTGACGATAATAGTGTAGCGTGTATTTAAATTGTATGTATGTCCGAATAAGTTTATTTGAATACATGAGTAAGTAGACATTAGGCTCGTGAAGATGAAACAGCGAAATATAGGAAAAGGATGAAAAAATTAGCACACGATGCGTCGATAAATCAACGTGGTTAAAAACCAAGTCTTTGCTTCGTTTCGACATAGCGCTCCCGGAAAGAAAAAAAAAAGCTCGTTCAAAACATTACTGATGAATGAAATGAATTAGCCATCGATGATGAACCACAGAAATGCTCGGATTCATGTGATGGAGGATACGAAGCGTCATTCGTTCGTTTCGGCGCGTCGAAGCATTTGTTAAAGTTATTATAGTTTAGTGTTGAGTCCAAGACGTACCGGAACGGAATATTGACGTTTAACGAGAAAATCTGTAAACGCTAATTAAGGATTATGCCACGAAATTTGGAAATTTTCAAATTGTCAGAGTACACATTTAAAAATCAGCATTGACCAATTGATCAACGACCAATCAATTGACTGTTCGATCGATCATTTGATCGAATGATTTTTCAACTTTATAAAATGATCGATGATACCGCCATGAATCAACACGCGAACGCTGATTCACCGGTTATTTTTCTCATCAAACAGACTCGTACTCGGCAATTCGTGTGACCGATAAATGAAGGTGCGACATGAACGATCGAAGCATGGACTTTCCGGTGGATAACGCATGCCTTATATATATTAAAGAAGAATACTAAAAAGAGGGAAAAAAAAATGGAGAGAAAAAAAAATCATACGTGTTAAGAAACGCTCGCAGAATACTCAAAAATAAAGGGTGTTTGAAAAATTTCGTTATGCACGTGAATTACGCAGAAAGTCGATCGTTAGAGTAAGGTGAAAAATACGTTTGGAATATTTGAAAAATACTATCAACATCGTCGTCTTACTTGCTGCTGGAGAACGAATGAGCGAAACGGAATAAGGTCGAATAAAGTAAATAACGCAAAAACGATGATGAAAAGTCGCTCTGAACCGTATGATCCGGAGAATAAACGATGCCATAGCTGTTTTATTTTCTTTCAACGAACGTATGTATTGTATAGAGCAATGTATGATTTGTGGAAAAACGACGTACGTTATGAAAAACAAAAAGCGAAACAGTGTGAGAGAGAGAGAGAGAGAGAAAGAGAGCGAGAGAGAAAGAGAGAGAGAGAGAGAGAGGAAGAGAGAGAGAGAAAGATAGAAAGCGAGAAAAAAAATGAGAAAACTTGAAAAAAAAAAAAAGTTTAGAGCCATTTTTGTATGGACGATGGAGAAAACAAAGTGTATTTTTTTATTTTCAATTCTCCTTCGCGATTCTCAACAACACTTTCCGACGATTCTTCGTACGACAAAGGAACATATAAAACAAAACATAAAAACAAAAAAGAAGGATCACTATTCCGCTCAAAATCCTGTGACACGATTCTATTCCTCACCGTCTTTGTCCCTAAATATTTCGTCTCAATTTCTACGATGAATCAATAATTACTGAATAAATAAACTGAAATTTTTGAACGATCGAAAATAGCGAATAAAAATGTTTGCAAAATTATCGTTTTCCTCGGCGAAACGATCTCGAATCGGTGCAACCGAATTAATTACAAAACTTGGAAAGGAAAAAAAACCGTTTATCGACGTTCGGCATCGTTGTAACCGTCGCAGCTTTCAATGTTACTTTTTTTTCTCTCTTATACTGCTGCTGTAAGTGTTGTAAATGTTTCTCCGATAAGTCGATACTCTTCCCTTGTTGAAATAATAAATAGAGGGAAAAAATAATAAACAAGAGGGAGATAGAGAGAGAGAGAGTGAGACAGAAAAAGGTAGGGAAAGAGAGAGAAAAAGAAATATCAGAAGAATAATTAAAGTGAGACCGTTTCGAATTTTTCTTGTGTTTCGTTTTGATCAATAACATTTTTTTCGTTTTTAACATCACCTGATCTTCCTTCGCTTTATCTAACAAACTTGTGGCTCGTCGTTTCATCGTAAAACAAAACTGTATATAGATATATTGTTTCACTCGTTCGATCTCAACTTTACGAGCGAAAAACCGATGTGGTAAAGTTTCTAAAGTCTCGATAGCTTCGTGGCACCTTCCAGCTGTAAAAGAGAAAAACCTGAACGCTTGACATACATAAATATATATGCAGTTGCCTGGAGTTACAAAACTTTTGGTGACTTAGCTTTTACGAGAACGTGAAACGAAGAAAATCATCGACCCCTGTCCTCTCGTACATTTTCGTAGTCCACTGCAGCAACGGAAAAAAAAAAAAAAAAATACAAAAAAGAATAAAGTTACAGGACATCCGAGGCGTACTTCCGGTGTTGAAAGAATCGATATTGCGACCGTTCCACGGTCAAGAGAGAGAAAAAAAAAAGTTATAGAACCGAGTATCTACTCGAGAAAAGTTCGCAAGAAAAGAAGTGCTTGAGGTAGCAGTGGTGAAGTACCAGAAATCTGTACACCGAAGCTTGAAGAATCGAGCCAAGATGAAATCGAGAATAGAATTGCATGAAGAAATAAAACGAGGAAGATGCAGGATAAGAATGGTTCGGTAAATCGAGTCACCATATATTTGATTATGATCTTTTTTACTCCAAAAAGCATGTTCTTTTCTCGTGTGTATTCAAGAGCCACTTTTGTAACTCAATTTGCCAATAATTTCATTATTTGCGTAATACAGTATCGAAAAAATCGAAGAAAGGCGATTTTATCTGCATAAAATTGAAGCTGATCGAATTTATAAGAGCCCATTATTTTTTTTTTATGATATTCAACAATGGGCCGTGCAATTTATAGTTCCTGTCGATTTGAATTAAACACATTTTTCCAACTTGACAAGAATGAAGTTCTCCCTTTTTCTCTCTTTCTCTCTCTCTCTCTCCCTCTTCAGGTATCGCCTCGAACTACATGCTTTTGTGCAAATCTTTTCTCTCTCTCTAACACTGTTTCATGATGGCACTTCGATGTTGCATGTTCGTACGGATTTTCGTGTACTATAAATTCTACTGTCTGGACTCTTGACTCATAAATGTATTTTATTGGTTATCGTATGAATGGATGTGCGCGCGTTTACTTCTTCTGTCGTCTGTGTGTCGTCTTTGAAGCTGTGTAAAATTCGCTGACGCTTTACACGGCGGGTCCGGTTCGTCGAGAATTTATTTCATCCAGCGAATACCTATTGAATTTTTCAATTTCTCCAAACACAATGCGATCTAAATTCGTTTGTAGATAAATCTTGATAAAAAAAAAAAAAAAAGAAAAACTGTGAATAATTTCGGATGTAATGTAGCATCGATTGTTGGAAGTTAACTTTTTTCATTAGCTCTTCTTCAGAGATTATATTTTTTGGTTTCAATTCGTTTGAGATATCGCGGATGAAAATCTATTAGAAAAAACGAGCTCGTAATGAATTTATTTTCGCCGAAATGTGCCGTTACAATCGCTATTCTAAAATCAGAGTCAATAGCCTCAGATCTGTGTCTCGCTCATCTAACGCGTATATTTTTTCATGAAATACGAACGTTGTACACAGACAATCAAAATTAATTATGAAAGTGAAGAATATATGATTGTTATATCGACGAAAAGAGAGAAAAAGAAAAGAAAAACAAGTTTTTCAAGCTTTAAAAATAAGATTTTGGACGAACTGGACCACGCTTTCATCTCTATGTCTCTCTTCCTCTCAATCTCTCTCTCTCTCTCTCTCTCTCTTTATCTTTCTCTATGTCTCTGTCTCTCTTGATCTGTCCTTATTCTCTCTTTCTTATTCTGGGGACTCCTCTTTCATCCACACTACTTCGTCTCCGATCTTGATACATCTCGATTGATAATTAAAAGATCAATATTATTTGTTAAACGCGGTTATTACTCTGACAAACCTCCCTAACCAGAAAGAACTTCTCGAGAGCTCTACTCCTGCTCTGTTGGATGACCCGACCCAAAAATCTTGATGATCAAAGTCCAACGACAGCTTCGTGCACGTCTACGAATGGATCATTAAATAATCCAGTCGACAAATGGTCCGAACCTCCTTCAATTATCCCGAAACAATATACTTGAAGTCAATTAACTCAATTAACCCCAAAAAATGTATATTTAATTAGTCGAAAGTTCGCGATTTCGTTTATTCTTTTCTCGTAATAAAAATTCATAAAATAAATATTATATTCAAATTACATTGAATTATTCGTCACTCGCAAATTTTTTCATTCAGCCTCGATATCTTATTATGGTGAAAAAAAAAAAAAAAAAAAACCCGCTAAAGAAGACATGGTTGTCGATAAAATTTGCGAGAAAATACGTAGATCGACGAAAACAAACAGAAAAGCAAATAAACCAATAAAATAAAAATAATAAGAAACGGGACAAATATAAAAGAGAATATTTATGATTATAAACTGTAATAAGATCTGTGTAATTCTTGTATATCGTTATTAATCACACGCTTGGGAATGGAACAAAATATTTTTATGGTTTCGTTCTTCTAATGTGTTACGCTTACGATCATCGATTATTCAAATAGGAAGATTTATGAAAAAAAAAAAGAAAACAAAACACCACATTATCCCGACTCAAAAATCTTCGTGTAACGTCGTTATTGTTACGAAATAAAATCGTTAATCGTTTATGGTCGAGCGATGTCCCCGCGAACGAATATTTTTCCTTTATTTATATATAAATATATATAAATATATCATCATCAATATATATGTCTAATTCTATATAAATACATATATATTACAAATCGTGATCTCTATTTCCGATTCACGTACGATTGTCAATCGTAGACGAACAAACAAACAAACAAACAAACAAAGTTCTTTCATCTGTCTCTGAACTCGCACCTTCGATGTCTCTGCGTGCATGTATGCTACTGCAATTCGTTAAATATATATACAAATATATATGCAATATTGTGTATATGCGTGTATATATAACTATTAAATATGTGAAAAAAAATATATACATATATATTTTGCTGCCTGCCAGGAATGCAGAGGAGTGAGACTGCATTACGAAAAATAGATGAAAGCGTGAGGAGATTAACGAACTTCAAACAGAAATCGCGTTAATCTTCTTTTTTTCAGAAAAACTAGTCTCGCTCGCTCTTATACAAGTATATATATATATATATATATGTAATCAACTCCGAGATATACACGAATCTCTCGCGTTCTCATGTATCAGTGAAATGATTAACTTGTGCGATTGCTCTGTTGCTTTCAAAGGATAATAATGCAATTTTCCGAGTCCCACTAACACCACAGTTAATCGGGGAATCATAAAACAAGATCATAACTCGAGAGGAGTACGGGGAGGAAAAAAAAACACCTTGAAAATACTCGATACCTGTGGCACTGTGTCTACTTATTCGTATCTCACTGTGAAACACAAAAAAAAATATATATATATATCAAAAGAGAGATGCAATGTTGCTGCTACTGTTATAATGCTAATTAATGTCGTATGTTGTTGTTGTTTCTCGATATTCAAAACTTCAATGCACCGTCGTCAATATACGCATGTACGTCAATATCTACGTCGATTCAATCGATGATCAACCGGTCGTTCCGCTATTGAGCGATTCCAGCTGAATTCACTTTATTTTTTTTCCTACTATTTTCCGGTTACTGAATTTTTGGATAAGTTTTTTTTTCTATTTTCTTCGCGAAATCATGAATCCACGTTTTCGAAAGACTGGGCTTCATGCTGTACTATTGAATATTTTTCTTTGCTTTCTTTGCTTCATTCGGATTGTTCATTTCTGTGAAAATTTCAAAAGTAATCAATGTTTTTCGAGGTTAAAGGATTTTACTTTCGAAAAGTAACGCTCGTGGGGAAAAAGGCAGCAAACTTTGATGATCATTATGAAGAAAAAAAAATCGACTTCAGCTGCAATGGCTTTTATGTGCATACAGAATCGATGGTAAATGTGACTTTACGCACATTTTCGTACGTCTATTAGCGAACGCTTGAAACTCGTTATGAAAAACAAAAAGTACATGATGATGATCGGTAAACCGATGATCCTCGATTCGAGAATCGTTACGCCCTTTCGATATTTCACGAATGAAATTCAATCCGTTGTTGACACCTTATGAACATAACTGGTACGAGACAAAATGACACTAAATTGATGAACCGTTGCGGCCTAAAATTCATCGCTCTTTCGACAATCTTCTTTTCAAAAGTCGTTTCGAAAATTACACAAATATCGCCACACTCTTTCGACACGGTTTGCGACGACTCCGATTGCCCTTTATCTCTGCGAAACGCGATCTTCATCTTTCTCAATTTCAATGACGAACTTCGTCGATTGGAGTACAGCGTTGAAGCGCTCCGTTCAGGAGCGAAGGGCGAGTATTATATTCTGACGACTCAAAAGATCGATTCTACGTCATCCAAGAATGTGGGAGTTTGCGAAAAAACAGTGAATATAAGTTTCTTCTCGCCTCACATTCGAAAAATTCGACATTTTTTCAAACTCCCTATTAATTCTAAACAATCTTTTTGTATATTTCTGATTTTCGTCTCTTCTCCTAAGCTCTCCAACGCTTTTACTTAAGCCACCCTAAGCCACAACGAGGCAACGTGGCACGTGATATATAAAAAAGAGAATCGACAAACAAACACACAGTCACAGGCAGACGCAAACTCTGCACACATGACGCACACATACACTTCTCAATGCGTATAAGCATCGATGCATACGATTAGAGACACCCCCCCCCCCCCACACACACACACACACATACACTCACACATATTGACACTCGAGAGTTACTCAATTCGTGTTTCATACAAGCTACTACAGCCGCGCAGACATACGATGCTGATTATTGAATGTTAAGCAAGAGTGTGCAAGAATGTTGAAAAGTCGCAAGTCAGTTCGGCGCTCGAGAAATGAATTAGCAGAGGGGATAAAATAAATATGTTTTCTCCTCCCCTCTGTAAGTCGCGCGATAACCCATTTATAAATTGCTCGCGCACTTATCGAAAAATTTGTCTATGAGATTTTTCGATTTCAAGTGGTAAGCTTGGGTCTTGATAAGTTATTGAAAAACCAGGTATAAAAGACAACAAATCGACCTTAATGACAACGTTAGATAATTATAATCGAAAAACAGATATAAGAAGAAAAAAAAAAAAATATAGTAAAAGATGCAAGCGAGTGAGCGATTTAGCGAATGAAATGATAAACTCAATCAAACGCGAGACTATAACGACCCGAGGAACTTTTATAAGTGTGACGATGGATATACGACAAAGGAATGATTAACTCATTATTTCGAAGAAAAAAAAAAAAAAAAAAAAAATGCGCCGAAGAATTGACGTCGCTCGCGACAGAGACTGTTGTGTTTGAATTATTTTTGCCCCAAATGTAAATAATCCTTATTAAATATAAAACAAAATAAATGAAAAACGAATGAAGACTCCGACGAAGACGAAACTCCGTGATGATAACCAAAAGAATAAAAACTTGTGTGCGCGTCTTAAAAAGATGCATGTCGATTGAGCGACATGTATTCCACCTCCACGAACTTCACGAAGTATATGTATATCGACATGTGAATGTATATACTTCGACGACAAATCAACACGCAAATTATGTAACAGACCGACGAAAGTCAGTTTGACTGAAAAAAAAAAAGGAAAAAAAAAAAAAATGACAGCGTTACGAACAAAATACAAAATTAATAAAGAATTGTAAACTAACGTAAGAGAATTAGACAAATGTACGTGAACCACATAATATGATTATTCAGAGACAACGACACAACGCATTAATAAAGTAATAATAATCCTAACCATTACCGAATTTATTGATAACGCGATTAATTATCGTCATTATTACGACGATGAAACAACAAATATTAATAGATATTAGTACCATGATGATGAGAATGATGATCATTCATTGTGCGTACAATACAATATACATAAATCTTTATTTATATATATACATATGTTATGTATATATACGCGTATACATATATATACATATATAAAAAAAATATATGTATATTTTACAGCATGAGCCACCAAAGACGAACGGTCCGGAAAACCGAATCAGTCGTTAGGATGGAAGAAAATATCTCCACGTTTTTTCTTTTTTTTTTTTGGATCGAGGAGATAAATTGTGATGGTAAAGGTTACAGAGGTTTGATATATAAAAGTGAATGTGATGATATTCAAAAAAAAAAAAAAAAAACTGGAGGTAAGCTCGAATTCTTCGAAGCCCTTCTGTCTGACGAATTGAAGACATTATTCGGCTGGTCGATCTTAGGTGACGCACTCTGTATACGGTAGCGTGATAAGGTGAGCTTGCAGTTCGGTACGATGTATTACTGGAAAGGAAAAAAAAAAAAAAAAAAACCAAAAAAATGGCAAAGAAAATAATATTTCACGAGACAAAAATATAATTAGGCTTTAGCTTTGTACGTGAGGGAAGAAAAACGTGTGCTTAGTAAAGTAGAAAAAAAATAAAAAAATAAAACAACAACAGCGGACGTGAGAGAGACCGGCATCGGCATAATTTATTGGATGCGAGATTCAACCGCTGAGAAATAATGATACTAAATCAAGGGAAAACAAAAAACAGTCATCTCGAACGTTAATTGAATTGTTTCGAGTGCCATTTTGGTATGAAATTTGAGTATATTTCCATCATCCTCGAAGCGTACTCAATTCGATTTTTAGGATTGTCGGATCGAGCGCATTAGGCTGCAGGAAATATCACTCTCGTCGATTTTCTGTCGTTATTTTCGTTTAATAACCATCACGATTATTGTATTTCCCATCTCATGAGTAATCGTCAAATGAAATTATATCGAAGATGAATTTCATTATTGCGCGTACAATTGAGCGAGCAATATTATCTTAATGAGGAAAAAAAAAAGATACTTGAAAGGACCCGCATTCTTCTAAATTCTCTGATCGGTGATCGGTGCGATCCGATGAACCAAGAAGCAATACTGTTGATGCCTATTATACTATTATACGAGCCTTTTAGCCAAAAATAAATGAAGAATGAAAAAAAAGAAATCAACACTGCGTTGAAAAAGAAGTATTGTGAACAAACGAAAAAAAGAAAAAACAAACAAACAAACAGAAAAGTGATAAAATGAAAATCGAGCATGTGACTACCTTGCGGAGTCTTTACTATGCCTAAAGTTCGCGGCAATACGTATTCCAGCAGTTCGACGAATGATGAAATCGAACGAGATCAAAACCATCTAAACCGCACGTTCTCTACGACACCGAAACCAACAAAATCTCGATGATTTTTCATTGAAAAAAAAATGGAACAAATGACACTGAGTTTAAACGAAACAAACAAAAAAATACACTCGACACTCTGACAGGACTGAAAATATACGGGAATCGAGTCTCTCGCGTGTCCAAAAATCGCACGAAATTTGCTCATGAGTTTTAGGAAACGGATAATATAAAATAGAGTCGAATAAGTTGAATGAATAAATAAATAAACAAACAAAAATACAAATCAATAAACAGAAGAGACGAGAAAAAAGTTGAAAACAAGAACGCGAAGGGATTTCGTGGGTATTCGACGAGTAGCATATTAGATATATTGTACTGCATAAAGATACACACCGAAGGTAGAGAACAAGGAGAAATACAAAATATAGATACACTTTGAAAAATAAATAAATAAAAAAAAACAAAAATTAAAAAAACAAAAAGAAATCGACGAATCCAAGTGAATATATAAAACGGGGGAGGAACTCTTGTATAAAGTAGCGTGCGTAGTGGCTGAACGAAAAAAAATTAAAATAAAAAAAAAAACACGAGCGAGTTTGTTGTTGAACATAATATTATTGTAAGCATTGAGAACTAAAAAAATAAAATTGAACAAAAAAACGAATATACCAGTGATGGTGACAATGATTATAATATTATATTATTGTTGTTAAATATATATATATACATATATGCATACATAATATGGATATGTATATATAAATATATACACATACCTTTACCTCCATATGCATACGTCTAAATGTGTGGGCATAAATCACAATGATAATGAATTAATCTAAACTGTAAATGATTAAACGGAATACACATCACAGACACGATAACAATAAATGAAAAAATTCGGAGATTTTTCTCGACAAAGTAATACTCTGTATCATCTACTTTTATGACCATGACAAGAACGATACACGCATCAATACTCAGTTACAATAACATGACGTGCAATTTTTCGAACAGAAAAAAGCTCCCTGCTTACATACACTGTTCAATCCTTTTCCCTGCCTCTACAATCATCACGTTTCTGTTCGAGACGATCGGGAGGGCTGTATCGGTGCTGGCTACTAACTTCAAACATTTATCTGTTCATCCAATATATCATTCCAAAGAGACTAAATTCCAAACGGAATCGACATGAATTACACGAAAATTCATACACCACGTGATCACCTGAATGCTCAATTTGTGATGGTGTTTAGAAAACATCGTAATTCGTGTAAAAATTCACACGAACCAGACGAATCAATCGCATTTACAAATCTATTATTATTTGTCAGTCAGAAATGTTGGCAATGTAAATTTTACTTTAATCGACAAACTGAACGATTGAGGGGTTTTTGAATGTGATGATGATGAAATATACTTGAAAAGTTTTCTAGTCTGGCAATTCAAAAATAGACATTTGATTTCGATTGTGGTGATCTGCTAGCTGGTAACCAAGATACAATTAAGAATGTTGTTCACAGATAATAGTCAGTTCGAGATCGAAAAATCGGAATCGATGTATATGTATACACGAACATCTAACGAGTTTTATGATTATTTCTTCGTTCGAGCACGTTCACATTTATTTTTTCAACAAATCAACGAATCGATATTTTAACTCAAATAATTAAACTTCATAATTCCTTCCTTCTATCTTCAGAGCTGCGTTACGTGAACTACGATTTGTCCACGTGCTGATACGAACTCTCGATCGATCCTTTTTTTATCCCTCACCAAGATCGCGTAACCTTTAACCATTATCTTTGTAGTCATATTAAGATTAACGACTAAAACTGAAGTGAAATAAGAACATAAACACGTAAGAATATGCGTTGATGTTATTTAGTTCTAATCGTTGGAAACAAAAAGAAAAGTAATAAACGAAATCATGTTACAGAAATTCGTCGTCTTGTATTCTATCTCTGCAACTTTTTCCTTCATTTCAATCCAATGGGAACTATTACCGGCTGAGCTAGATCGTTTTCGAGCATACGAAGTGAATCCCAAATATCACAATGTAGCAAGCTGGAGACGATCGTAATTGGTTAATATTTTGATCTCGAATTTCGAACGATTGGAATTTTGACTGTCAAGTTCTTTGTAGTTTTCAAGTTTCTTTAAAGATAGCATGAATTTTATTATTGATATTATTCATATTCTTACTGCCATTTTCTTAGTACACTCAAAACTGTGTTTATATTTAAAAGCTTGTGGACATCGAGAAGAAATTCACAGTATGCGAAAGGTTTGCAATGGACTCCTGAGCGGAAAATCGCTAAGATGGCAAAGTTTTTATAACCCAGATACGCGTTCGACAGACTTACGCAACCACAATATTTTTCACAACTCCGTTTATCGCTTCGTATTCGAATTTCAAAATCGAACATCCAACAATTAGTCAATTTGTACGTAATTTTTATGACACTCGTTAATGCCTCTGTATCCTTTAAAAATTGCAAATCCAGCAAAATATATTTAGCAATACTTTCGTTCAAGCTGACACAGTTTTTCGTTGGAAATTCAACAGTCTGAAGAGTTTCGACGAAGCATGCAGTCCATTTTCCGTTGGTCTGGCGTCAGTATGGATATTATTTTTTAAAGGGTTGAACCTTTTGTAATATTGAAAAGTAAAAGAAAATTTTTTAATTAACGGTCGAGGATCGGTGCAGCGAAGGCGTGTTTGAAGGAAATTAATCTGTATGCATGAAAGAACATACCACCGGGAGTAGATTGTAAGAAGAATAGAAAAAAAATACGAAGTGGCAACAAGGTGACGAAGAAAAGCCATAAAAATGGCTGGACTTACCGGCTCGCTGGGTGATTTACGGCTCCTGCTCTGGTCGCTCCTCCTCGTCACAACTTTCATCTTTTTACCCAATGTTTCTAACGCCGATGAGATTTTTCTCACCGTTAACGTTAAAAAACCCTTGGCTTTGACGAGCGACAAATTTCTCAGTTACACTCTCGATCCTACGGTCGTTCTCACCGGAGATGCTCTTACGTAAGTAATAACATGCGACATATTTATCAGGATAATCAGTCTGAATATTCTAGCTTTATAACAAAATACGAAACATTCATTTTTACAACCACTTTAGAATGTCACGATTCATTCAGTCGAATCAATTTTCCAGTAATTTATTGAATAGATCACCGGAATGACATGTTCCGTTGACACCTTTTATCAACTTCATCTCTGAATATTCACTCTGAATATTTTTCTTTCATATACATTCAAACTCACACATATATTTTTATTTAAAAAATACTTTTTACAAGTGCATGGAATGTGGAATTGACACTGCTCTGTTATTCGTTTCATTAAATCGGTAACTCGCAAACAATTGGCAAAAGAGCTATCAAATACTGCAATTGCAACGGGTGCGCTTTGTGTGTAGAGGTATGTGTATTCATTTGGTCTTGCTGTCGACATGTTCAGTGGCAAGAGGGATGGTACATCAAGTGACGAGAGCTCACCGCGGAATGCAATAACTAGGAAGAGAGACGGAGAGAGGAAGAGAGAGAGTGAGAGAGAGTGAGTGAGTGAGAGAGAGAGATGGAATAAAAACAGATAGAGAGCAACAAGCTCGAGTTAGCTGCTTGAATGCACCGTTGTACAAGGTCCGGTACACGAAAAATCCCTGCAAATGGAGAACAGAACTGGTACACGATCGGTTTTCCGGTCTGGTGTATTGAAAGCGAGTTGTACGTTTGCAGTATGTTTGCGATTTAAATTAAACCTTCGACATTGAGTTCTCCGCTTATTCGTAGATGCCTGATGTTCGTTCCTATATACCTACGTGTTCACCGATAGATAAATATGACATGTATGCAATGGTATGTTACAACTCTAATTTCCAGGGGTCAAAAGATTTTATGCAATAGAATAGACAGTTAGAGAAAGTTATAGATAATTATATAGATATAGAGTTGTATCAAAAAAAAAAATTGACTAGTCTGTCATGAGTTTCAATGCTACCGAAACATTTACAGAATTTTTTTGCACTTAAGGTATCACATATTTCCGGTTCATAGTTTCACAAATAGTCGAAGAAAATGATTGGTGTACGCGTATAATAATCTAGTCATTATGACACGACTTCCGAACGGTTTTGAGCAATTGCAACAACACTTCAATTCTAAATATACAATCGAAGCAGATGCGGTACACTTTAGTGTGTTTTGACAAAAATGAATTCATTGAATGGAAATAAATGAAAATCGTTTAATTTTTGTTTCACTTATTCTGCACGAACGAATGAAGGAAAAGCTTGAAGCTGAAATTTATTATTATTTTTAACCTTTGTTTTTTGATTTTCCTACAGACAACTGATAAGGGAATAACATGTTGTCTGTTCGAATATGTCAACGATGATCGAAAAATATCGAAAACTTTTTTAAATCTTTTATCAGAATAGATAGATGCAATCGTTCACGTTTTTTTCCAAAAACTGAACTATCTACCTATGGAATCATGAGCTTCGAGAAGCATGTATGAAAAAAACGATGGAATCTTAGTTTTTGAATAATTAAACATATTTACGATCAACAACCGCAAGGGCAGCTTGATATTAAGAATTAAAAGAACTAGAAATACACAGAATTGTTTATATTCGTGATTATTCCCATTATCATTCATTATTTAATATAATTATTTACTTTTCAGAAGACATGCCCAAAGGAGCGTCAACATGGCGAGAGCTCTCTCACCTGCGTTCGTCAGAATCGGTGGACCTCGAAGTAATTCGTATACCTTCGTGAGACCTCATCGCATGCACTTCGAGGAAGATCCAAATTTTACAATCACTGGTTAGTTTTTGAATCGTTAGTATACCATGCGAAAGCTTAATATATAAAAGTAGGGTAACGATAGTCACTTTTGTAGCGGGACAATTTACTGTCTCTAAATTAGCAAAAAAAAAAAAGAATACCAAAACCACTTGAGTTAAGAGAGCGGTAGGAATTTGGGGTCCACTCTATGTCAAGACATAAATTTACACTCGCAGAGTTATCTCTTCGATTGTCAAGAGATTTACCGGGTTTTATATGTGGGTCATGAGCTTGGACAATTCTACTACTGATAGCCGAAGGAGACGGTTATGCTCGATCGTAAAGTGCACATAACCGCCCACGAGGTCTCCCAGCCATGAAAACGATTCCGAGCGGTTTCATCTATCACAAGAAATATAATGACCGATTCACACATATATATATATAGCCCGGAGATATGGCATTCTAATGTACCAGCCAGATATGCACAATACAGATTCCCTAAAGATTGTGAGCGAAAAAGTTTTCATAAAATCCTCAAGTCCTGGGGATGATTCCTGGATTTTTAAAAGTAAATAAAAGCTTCGCTATTATTTTCCTTCCTCGGGGCAACGGTCCCGAGATATCGACCGATTGATTTCCTGCTCTAAAATGACGAGGCTTTTTTCGTATGGAACATTTATTCAAATTCGTCGATCTTATAACTTCGTGAAACGTTGGACACATGTTTTGAAACACTTTATATGAACAGTGGTGACGCACTGTTTCCCGCTTAGTTGAGCAAAGTGAAATGTTTCCCAGCTTCGCTGAACACGTTGAAAGGGGTGAGACAAGTTAAACCTCCGCAAAGCGCCAATCACATACCCGTTACGTTTCTAATCCGGTTTCTATTTTTTTCTTCTTCAAGAATAAACCCAACCTCTGCACTCATTTTTCCTTGGAACTTCTTAATTCGCCATGAATAAAAACCGACCAAAATCCCTCGTGAACTATCTCTGTACTTTTATGCGAAAACCAATTTCGTCGTCGTCCAATATTGTACTCTTGTTTACGAGCCTTTAAATCAATTCGCTTTGTGTCTCATTAAAAATTGTTAAGAATTTCGAACTATATGATAAAAACTTTTCATCATTAATAGATCAGTTCCCACCAAAAATTGATTTCTTATTATAAACGAATCCTTCCAAAGCAACAAAGTAGTTTTTCCAAGATTACACATTTGGGACATGAACCGATAAAACTGTTTCCATGATTTTCTTCAACGCAAACTTCAATCACAGTAATGATCGCTAAATCGAAAAATCAATCAAACCCACTGCAATAATTATCTTTTAAACATGCTTTTTTACTCGATCGCATGTGTCTCAATTGTAATTTCAATCACAGACAATGTTTGGACAAAAAAACCTCAATGTGAGCCGGCTATTTTGCAAACTCCTGTGACAATCCGGAAGAGAGATTCACCTTTATATTTCACGGCACTGCTATAAGCTCAGTAGCTGTGGTATAGAACGATATTTACGAGGTCATTAAAGTTACGGACGCATATCCGCAGAAACCGCGAGTTTACCACCTTCCCCTCTGCCTCGAATATCCAGAATATCCTATGTGTTATTTCGTACTGTTCTAGTGGAGCTTGCTATACCAATTTTGTGATCCTGTGCCTCGGTAGTCACATGTTTGTCACATTCAAGCTGCCCCATACCATGCATAAGTATCATAGACCAATGAGACCCATGAATTTTTGAAAAACGATCACGTTCGTTATTCGTATTCGTTTAATATTTGTTGTCTTTTGCTCATTATTCTCAATCAACTGTTAACTTTTCTTATTTTTTCTCAAAGATACAAAGAAATGCTCAGGACTGATTCCATTAATGGATTTGACTCGATGAAAATAAACTTCATAGATTATTATAAATTTATGAGTCTATGAAAATTTGTACAATTTCCAAACACAGAAAATACGTCAGAAAAAATACTTAATTTCACAAACGTTTGAAAATACATCACACATACAAATACATACAAATATCTTAATTGACTAGATGAATATCGAAACTGCTCAAAGAATAATACTATACATCTCATTTCGTTGAGTTCACAGTGATTTCGTGTTCTCAATTCTTCGTGCTATCGATCGCTCTACATCGCATGTCTGAAAGACGGATGTCCTCTCAGACTATCTTTCCTCTAGATGAATTGCAGTCGATAATAATAAAAATAATAGGATTCTCGTACGAACACAGAGTCAAACTGGATCGACGTTAATCGCTGGGCAGAGAATGCAGGTCTAGACATACTGGTATGCATCGCACCGCAACATACTGAGATCGGAGGTGGAGATTCTGTCTGGGATTCGAGAAACGCTCTGGACCTCATCTCATTCAGTGATCAAATGGGTTTCAATACCAGCTGGCAGCTTGGTTACGGTAATAAAT
The DNA here is from genome assembly GCA_037576405.1 of Campoplex capitator. Lineage (NCBI taxonomy): Eukaryota > Metazoa > Arthropoda > Insecta > Hymenoptera > Ichneumonidae > Campoplex > Campoplex capitator. The sequence continues at coordinate 8,372,583 of JARBWI010000008.1, read as the reverse complement.
CACTCCTATTTGTACTTTTATTTAAGCTACGAAAGAATAATGCAATTGAAAGATTTCTCGTAAAAACGATTGGAACACCTCAGGTTTCTTGAGCATTTGAGGCTCGTCCGGATTGAACTGTAAGAAAACAACTGATCGCAACTTTTATTCGCAGGAATAGTAAAATAGATGCTTTGAACCATGCAATTATTTTTTAACGTATCGAGTTGCTGGTTTATCAATTATTTTCGCAATAAAATGGTATAGTCTTTTTGCATTTAAAAACCGCAAATAAAACAACGCTTCACCGATCATTTTTCCATACAATTTAATGATGAAATCGCTTCACCAACGTGCAATATTATGATTCACATTTTTAATCGTGTCACATAAAGTTTTTCTTGTTAATCTAAAAGCTATAACAAATATCTAGCACACCATAAAACATTTCGATAAGCTCTTTTATTTTTCCCATCATTTTCTGCGCAAAGTCAACGTTTCAGCGTTTCGTAAGAGGCTTCAACGGTTTTATAAAGTCACTGGATCGATTCTATGATACTGCGAGAGCTCCAGAGAAGCCCGATTACAACATTCCACACCGTTGAGTGCAGTTGCGATTTAGAACGATTTATAAGGTCGTGCAATCCGCCTCTAACTCCAACAACCATGCGGCGATTTCCGAGAGAAATAACGAAAAGAAAAAGAGCAAGATAGAGGGAGGAAAAGCAATGTTGGAGTCTCATATTTTATCTCCTTTATCGCAATCCACGGGGTGGATTTATTCCCATTGGGTTTCGTTGCCGGAAAGAATCGCTTGGTTGCACCAAGCTTACCTTTAATGGATAATAATGGACTTTAAAGCGATTTACTTCACAAATCGATGAATCATCCTGAAATTATTAACTTTTCGTGTGTTCGATCGATATGACAACTAAATTTTCATACTATTAAATTTAACGAAACATTTTATCGATAAAATATTACAATATTTCAACATAAAAAAAGAAAATTCACAATTTATTCAAATTTGTTAATCAAATAGTTTTCAGACACATTTTTCCCATGTATTTACTTCAAAGTGTTTCATCAGAGATTCAGAATTTCCTGTTTTTATTATTATCACTATTATTATTATTATAATGATGTAATCAACGGTATTTTTATTTTGCAAAATGTGGAACCGAAAATTGGCTTTTACTGTCTATACTGTTCATGGAAAACTTTTTTAGAATATGAATTTTCTTTTCATAGAGTGTCAAACTCGTTGCGATGTAACTGGCATCGATAGTGGTAAAGCAGTTATGCGACTACGCAGTATGCTAGATGCATTTCCAAGGTACTCGAAGAGTCTCGTGACTGGTCCAGATGTCGTAGCATATCGAACGAAACAGCAACACCAATACCTGCAAGATTATCTGAACGTTGCGGGAAATGCACTTTCGGCAATAACTTGGCATCCGTGAGTGAACTCAGCAATTCTGTCATTTTCATCTTTCAAATAAACTGATGCAGTCATACTTTTTTCCAGACAAATTTCCTTTTTTCTCAGTACCATTTTGATTTGTATTTTTGAAAAACAAAAAAGAAACAAATATATATATATTAATCCCGTTGCAAATATTTTTGCCACATTTTCAAATCCATCTTTGTTTTATATCAATTTTTTAAATCGGTTTAGAAACTTTGCTGGCGTAACGTTCGACGATGAGGGTGTATCGATGCAGCACGATAGTTTGGCGATCGACAGAGATAGCCTTTATAGACTCGTAGGACGCGCTATTTGGAAAAAACCCCTTTGGATTGGTAAAAACACCATAAAACAATTTAATGTTTGGTTAACGTCAATCATGAGTGTCGAAAGAAACATTTTGCTCGTATTATTCATGCAAATATTTAAAATCCACGAATCATGAATACGGATAATAATCAGCTAATAATGAGTTGATCATTTACATTTTCGTTGTTCTTTTCAATTACCTCATTGATCGAGTACGAACTATTTTTACCATAAAGAATGAACGAACGGTTGATTCAATTTTGCTTTATTTTTTAAGCTGAATCAAAGCCGGAAGATTGTAAAAAACAATTTTTGGGTGCTCTCGTATGGACGAGACGCCTGGGCAACGCAGCGAGACTTGGAGTTCAAGTTATCTTGAGACAGCCCAACGGTTCTAACTTGCTTCAACCAACCCCCGTGAGATTTGAACCATTAAAATACTAGCCTGAATCAATGAAAATATTTTCTGAACAGTATTGATAAGTTTCAACACAATTTCTCTCACCAATATTCGCAGGATTATTGGGTTTCCGTACTCCATAAAGCTCTGGTAGGTCGTGAAGTCCTCGACGCGAAGATAACCAACGGGAATCGCAGTCACGTACACTTTTATTGCCAGTGTACGAAACCGTCGTCAAAATACGAGAAAGGTTCGTTGACCATTTTCGGAATAAATCTAACGCCGAAGAAAATAGTCGTTAATCTGAAGAGTTTGAAGGCCAAAACAATTCACAAATATATATTGCTGCCTGGTTTCGATGCGGATAACCGAATGTTCTCCGAGTAAGTATAAAATCTCTTCTTTTTTAAACTGATCGTTTCCTCAGAATAAACTATTAGCGGAGTCGATCTAACTTCTCTTCGATATTTCAGAACTGTCCTGCTCAACAATGCGCCCTTGAGGCTCATCAATGAACGAGAGTTGCCTGAAATAAGACCAACTGTTTTGAACGCTAGTAACGGAATTTCTCTGAAACTTCCATCCGGAGGCATAGGTTTCTGGGTTTTACCAGGTCTCAAGGTGATTATAAGTAAAAAAAAAAATGTCGGCTATTAGGCTTAAGCAGCTGATCCTAGATCAACAGTCAGCTACAAAATGTGAGCCCAGTTTATAAAAAACTGCGTAACGACTATAATTTTGAGATTAACAGAAACATTTCAAACGTGGACGAAGACTTCACTCAGCTTTCAACTTTTTTCATGTACACAAAAGTCCAAATCTTGGAGCATTCGGGCGCTTTCGGACTTTCCCTCATGTTTCCAGAAAACGTAGATTCATCTTTTAATTTATCTTTTATGATTCCCTTATACTCTCCAATCAATTTGAATCAATTCACATTCCATCACGCAAAAAAAAAGAATGACATAGAAAATTACTTTGGTATCGTAGTAACCCGATAACATTTCGGATTTCTGATGGTCTGCAGCAGAAATCTAACAATTTAATTGATAAATAACAATTCGAAATTGAGGCAAATATTACTAAGTTTTCATTGAAAGCCCTCGGAATCACGATACGGTACTCGGTTACAACGAGACCATAGTAATTCATGGGTCAATTATTTTTTTTTTTATTAACAACGATAAAATGTTGAAGGACCGTTAACTCATTGCAGATCAAATCATGTGGTGGCCTCGAGGATGATAATACTGATAAAAAGTTATTGAAAAGATCATCAAAGCGTCTGGAAGAGTCAGAATTTGACGAGAACAACGGTGCCGGTAAAGAGACAAATGACAACGTTAATTCATGGATGAAATTGGACAAAAACCAAAAGCGCAGTAACCAATATTACAACGGGAAAGGTGATAGCGAAAGACATTACATAAAAATAGAGGCAAAGAGAGATCTCGATAAGCTCGAAAAGATGTTTCGAAAACGTGAAAATTACGACGATCGGATGTCAATATGGAGAGGACGCACATCTTATTTCGGCTTCGACGACCGGATTCCAGAAAGACAATTCGATGAAAATAACTCTGACGACGGGACAAGCCGAGAGATGAGGAATAAATTGAAAGAATACAAAAGACGGTTGAAGCAATATGAGCACAAAATTAAGAGGATTGAACCTTCGTCACGAACCTATGCGGCACATAGCGGAGAGACAGTCGATAGTGAAAAGGTGATCGATGCCATGAAATTGATATCAAAAATGGAGAACGCAATGAGGAAACTCGAGGCGGACGACCAAACTAATGAAGCAACTCTCGATAGACATGGCGCAAGTAACGTTCGATGGACTCCGACCAACAATGGGAACGATCGAGATGACACATTTCTCGATAAATTGCTTGACTCCAAAAAAATCAAACGCAGCAGCGTGCCATCCAGAATCGAGGAACAATTGCGAGCGATCTACCAGATGCTGGCCGATGAAAGAGAGAGACGACGTAGAAATAACGCAGAGAGTGAAGGAACTACTGGAAAACAAGTTGGCGTTGTAAGCTCCACAACAGTCGGGGGAAATTCTTCTAGACCCCGGAGAGACACTGGCACGAAATTTGGTGTCGATCCACTCGGGCTTAGAAGAGAAGGGATCTATCGGAGATTGAGCCGGTTCACCGACGAGACCAAAGATCGAAGGAATCGGCGGAAGGACGAGCGTAGCAGAGACAGATATGCCTTCATAATTGATTCAAAAGATTCCTCTGACAGTGAGGAGGACGATGATTTTTATGGCTTTCATAAACGTAAACCCATCAGGGACTTTCTACATGGTGATGTTCATCTCTCGATTGGAAACTCCAAGGAAGAACCTTCAAGCGAGTACGATTATGAGATGGAAGATGATGAAGAGCGACATCCGAGAAAAATGTCAAAAGGTTCCAGAATGGATAAGACTCTGAAAGGAAAAGTTGACGAAGATAAAAATCTGTGGGTAGAAGTAGAAAATATTAGAGCTGGTCACGTACCCATTAATTATTTCGAAAACGTTAAACTGCCCACTCGGCCACAATACCATAAAAACATGAAAGGCCATAGTGAGCTTTGGGAAGACGAATCGATGAGTAAAGAAAGTCATGATAGTTCGAGCGCTGAAATAGATCGATTGGTAACAGTCGAGGAAATTGTTCCAGAAAGACACGCTGATGTGCAGAAAGATCGAAGAGCTAAAGAATTGATAGTCGAAAAGCTCATCAACTATTTCAACGGCCCGAGTTCCGAAACAGACGAAATATCAGAGTATGAAAGTAACGAAGAGTACGAATACGCCGAAAGTTATGAGAGGACTCCAGCCCAAACAATCAGGAATCGTGATGAATCGAATTTGAAAGTCGAATTCAATTCCCATTCTCCGGTTATTCAAACAAAACGTGGTGAAAGACACAAAAAACGTGAGGAAAAATCATGTTTGATGTCGGATGGATCCGACAATTTAACAGCTGTTAAGCCAATGGATTTCAATGAATCCTTGAAACTCATTTTGGAAAACTCAACTAGTCTTCCAAAGGAAGAAACTACCAGTAGTGCCAACATGACCTATAAAATCACAGATGAACCTGCCAATAGAAATAAAAGATCAACGAACAATTTGCTCGAAGATCTCGATCGTGAAATGATTTTCCAGGATGACAATAATCTGAAAGATTGCGATTGCAGGGTCCCCAGAAGCATTAAAGCTATGAAACACGATGAACATGGAAAAAAAGGAAAACGGCTATTGAAGAAATCATTGACTTCCACACGATCAGGGTCTCGCGTAAGGAGCCCACTTCGAAAAAACCGAAATCGCGAAGAAACTTCAACTTCAAAACCTGCCATTAGTCAACAGCGAAACAGCCCACGATTAACGAGACGTAAACGAAGTTCGCAATCATCGGATGACAAAATCGGGAAAAAAGAAGCGGCGACCGTGAATGGAATGATCCAAGAAAAAATGGATTTTCCAACAAATTATAAAAGTTTAGATTCTGATAAATACGAAAATACGAATAGTAATGATTCACCAAAAAATCTGAGAAAAAATAACCAAGCAACAAAAAATGTGCCGTTAAACAACGGTAAATCGGTAACAACGGAAATAGTAAATCGTGTGCCCGAACGTAAATTTATAGGAACTCGCAAGGCCGTTAAACGCCGTGACAAATCAAAATCGTCTACGATTCTTCTACAGTCTCAAGAGACAAATTTTGAGACCCAAGAGTCTTCTACATTGAAAATTGAACCAGTACCAGAGAAAAATAAAGTCGTGACGACGGTGGCACCGAATACAAATTATTTTCGATTACGGAAGGTTAGAAAAGGAAGCGCAAAAGAGCTCAACGAAACGGCGGAAGAAACGAGCTATTCGAACGGTACGACTGTACCGAGTGTCGGGCTCAGGAGCTCGCTTTATAAGGGAAACAAGATGGTATCTTCCCGCAAGAGTGTAACGACTACGACTAATGCGCCTCCGTCGGCTGCTCTCCCGGAGAAGAACCTTGAGAAATCGACTGCGAAAACTGAGGAACCGAATGCGCTTGTTACAGAGCCTTCGAAATTGAATAAAAAATGGGGGAATTCGGAATCAGCGCTGTCGAAATCGCGACGTAAGATGGTAACGGCAACCGCAACGCCAACGATCGCTGCTCCAACCGAAAGTCTCCTTGAGGCAATCAAAGCCTTGACAACCGAATCGCCTGCTCCAAAGGTGAAAAAATCAGTGAAAATGGAGACAACACGGATGCCGCTTATTGCTGAACCAAGAAGAAGAAGAAGAAAAAAAAAGCAGACCACGACTGTGCCCCCAATTGTGGCTGCGATGAAAAGTAACGATGAGACAAAAAATCTTAGAGCCAAAAGACTTGAGCTATTTCTACAAAAGTTTTTGGAGATATCATCGCCCTCAGGTTTAAAAACCATGAAAAGTAACAATGAGAAACGATCCCCGAAGCCTAAAAGTATAACATTGAAACAGACTCTGGAAACGACAACGACGACAACTCCGGTTGTGACACCTTTGAAAAATAACGATGAGAAAAAATCGTTAAAATCTAAAAAAGCAGAACTATTGAAACAGTTGATCGAGACAACTCCGTCCCCGGTTGTAGGATCCATAAAAAATAACGATGGGAAGAAACTGCTCAAATCGAAAAAAGACAAGTTGGAAAAATTGCAGGAAGAGTCATTCCCCGTTGAAGCATCTATGAAAAACAACATTGAGAAACAATCGCGCAAACCGAAAAAAATCGAATTATTGCAGGAAAATTCGTCCCCCGTTGTAGCTTCTATGAAAAACGTCACTGATAAACAATCGTTGAAAGCGAAAAAAGCTGAATTATTGCAAAAATTGCAGGCCAAATTGCGGGAAAAGAGGGAAAAGCTGGTGAATGATTATCGCAGAGAATTATTGAGTGAGATCAACGCTACGAGTGAGGAGAATAGAAATATTTACCGACGTGAAGTTATGGGCATGATGATGAATGAGACAGAACTCCGTGATCTCGTGGATCGAGCGAAATTCGAATATCTCAAGCATAACAAACCCATAGATTACCAGATTACAGATGAGTCCCACAATGTTAACAATACTGAAATAAGTCAACAGAAATACCTACCAAAAATGCAGGAGATTTTTAGATCGCTCCACGTGACCCAAGAAAAAAAAGTAACGCCACGAACTCAAAATATCGAAATGACCGTCAATCCGGAATTACTTGATGCGCAGGAAGAAGCATCGAAGGCTAAAGATATCAGTCCACGCCTGAATGATGACGCTACGAATCACAAGATTGCAAGACGTGACGACAAACCACACTACGAGAACGTCGATAGCTTAGAGAGAATACCGTTCTATGAACCTCTGAGATACGGAGAAGATTTTCTTGACAGGACATCCGTCGAAGCGAAAGGATCTGTCGAGTTTAGAGAATCGTTGGAAACATTCTCTCATTCACAGAATGATAAAAAAATCATGCCCAATTACACGGCTGAAAACCAATTTGACTATTCCGATGAACTTGGCGATGTTATTTACGACACAATTTTAGATCCGCATGATGAGGAGAGTATTCAGAGTTCAAAATTGTCCGAAGAGCTAGAAAATTTCATGGGAGATACCGGGGCCCAAAATGGTGTGTTGCTACAGACAAATTCAGAACACAATTCGAGCAATAGCGCAGAAAAATCGCTCGGATTTTTAAAGGGCAAAAATCCATATCATGCAATCACAAATGATACGAAAGCTATCGAGGCTATGCATGTTTCGAAGAGATATTTAAACAGTTCAGATTTCGATCGCGATTCCCAGTACGACGGTCCGAAGTACGCGAGACTGTCCGTAGACGGAAGTGAGTTTCTTCAGGGAAACAAAATGGCAGAGACGATGGCCAATGATCGAGACAGCAAAGAAAAGTTGAAGGACATTGGAACCAAAATTCTGAGAAATAAAAAAGTTGGGGCAGATGATGAAAATACATCGTGGATCGTCAAACGTTTAATGGATAATTATCAGGAGAATCCCTCGGCCATGATCGATCATGCTAATTTGGACGGAGCATTAAACTCTGGCGATTACGAACTAGTTATGCTGATTCCTGTGAATGATGAAGCGAAAAAAATCCGACAAAAAAGACACATAGACAGCCAGGTAACGAGAGATCTAGGAAATTCAGGGACACATGATATAACAATTGATATGATACCGAAAAACCGTTTCAAGAAAGAAGATGCAACGATTGATCATGACGATTTCAATATCCGAACAAACGAAATCGTCTCCGTTCGTGTACCATCAATTAATATTTTGAACAATCATGAAAAAGACGATCATTCGATGGGAGAATATTCGATACCCATTATCGATAATAGACTGAAAATGTCAAAGAAAAACGATGTAAAGATACTCGAAAACAGATTCATTCAGGATGAAACAGTTCCGTCTATTCCAGAGATCGTTTTAACTCTGGGAAAAAAATCTCTCAACGACGAAGAACTTCCCGATCTTCTGGAAACGGCTATGCCAAAAGTAGAGGCTACTGTGACTGACGGTATTGGCAAAGAAAAATCCATCGACGATTTTGGAGACAGATATCATCAGGAGGAAATCAAATACGAGATCAAACGTGACACTTCAGAGAGAAACGCAGAAAACAATTTTCCAATTGATAGTGACATTTTTAGTACGACGATTATGAACGTGAAGAAATTATTTAATTTTCTCTCGGGACTCGTACAAGCATTTCGAATCAATTAACATTTGAAGATTATTCTTTTGCTTCACAATGTTATACGCATAATGTAGAGTTCATTATTTATGTACGATTTTTTTTACACTTTTTGTACGAACCTTACGATATATTCATCGAAAATGTACAAATAAAACACGATGTTACCCAATGTGCCAATGTTTCAATGAACATCATTTATTTTATGTAATAAAATATTTTACTGCCTAATATGTGCTAGTTGTGAAATTTCTTGTCTACTGAAGCGGAACGAATCGTTTCTTATTACCTACACGGAATTTCTATTGCAAAAGTAGTATACAATAGTTATAAATACTCAAACCTATATGTACAGGATGTTCCATTTGAGCTTTTACGCAGCAATGATTTTCAAATATTTTTGTTTAATAAAACTTGTCTCTTGTCCTTCAATAAGGACTCAAAATGAATAACGATTTTTTTAAGAAACTTTCAATTTCCTTTTAACATCTTCATTCACATCTTCGAATTCATTCATCGTTCCATATAACTGAATTATTATTGATGCTGAAAATAAACAAAATTTTTTCAAATTGTGTTTTAACATGCAATGGCTTCGAAAAAGCGCAGATTGATGTTACATTTTAACGAAAAACGATGAAGATGACATTCGTGATAAATTTTATTACTATTCAGATGCGTACACGCCTCCGCGTCTTGAAGCAAATGTTTGTATATTTACGGGTGAAGAAAAGTAAATAAAGTGAATATCAATGGATTGCTTACTTCCTCCGTTAACACCGATCAATATTCATACAATTTTAAACTGCTAAATCTAATTCCCTTTCTAATAATATTTGGAGTCGATCTATCAATGACTCACTGTCCACTACGCATTTTCCCATGCAAATTTCGTAATGCCTAATTTCGCAATGTTGCAACCGCATGATTTTTTTTAACCCGGTCAAACTTTTTCGCCGAAACGATCAGTGACTCCGAAGAAGTGATATCATACGGATCGTGCTCGTAGTAAATTTCAAGATTTTCCTATGTATGTCAGACGGTAATGAATAATGTTATAAATTAGGTTAATAATTGTATCGCTCACGATACTCTTGATAGTTGATCGTATAGTCAGTATTTCCGCCATTTTTTACACCACGAATCGATTGCCTTAAAAATGAAATTTTTGTTAAATTTTATTAAGTGATTCTGAAGAAAACAAACGTAACAAGTGAGTTAATTAATTGACAACTTGAACCATGGAAATGTTAATGCCCATGTTCGTCTTGATCGTGATGCTGTCTCGACTAGGAAATACGTCTCCAGCATTCAAAAATGTAGCAAACGATAACGGGTAAGTTTTTTGTTTTCATTTTTCAACTTCATTTCAAATCCAATGTGACTATCATTTATGAACAGTAAAGTGAAACGACTTTAACTTACTTCATGACAACAGAATTCTTTCAATCTTGATACACGTTCGAGCCAGTCGAAAGACTTGAATTCTGAATAATCGTTGACATCAGCTCATTTTTTAAAGCGTACATGATTATATGTGTGAAACGTACGAGTGTATCAATTTTTTCGGCTTCGATCGGGCATGCAAATATATGCATGCTTGCAAAATAACACAGTTCGCGTTTCTGGAATGTCACAAATTCATGAACGTTCGACAATTCGAAAACTGCTACCCTACTACTATACTGTTGTACACCAAATATTCTGAGAATATATGAAATCCACAACATAATCTCTCCCACAACATTTTTTCTAAAAAAAAAAAAACTTTTTATTATGTTCCAATCTTAGTAAACAACCCAGCAAACCCAACTTGGATAGTTTTCGTAACTTTGATGTAAAAGCAACGAATTCGTGTAAAGTTTGCATAAAAGTTACGAAAATGATGCAAGTGTGTTTGCTGGGAAAGTACTTAATTTAGGTAGTCACGCGAATGAGAGGGAAAAAATGTAAACAAAAACATACACCTTTAAATGTGTGCCATCATACCTAGTGACCATGATATGCTGACGAGTTTTTTTTCCACGTAGTATATATACAGGGTGCCCCACCAATGCCGAAATGGCAAGAGTTGAAAAATAACCAGATCTATAAATTTGTTTTGAAACGTAAATTAGTAAATTTATTTATAACTTTCATAAGAAATACTTGTTTAGTTACTTCTCATTTTCAGCTATTCAAGTACCACCAATATACCATTCAACTTGAGAGGATTTAAAAACAATATTGAAGAGGCCAACAAGCCTCTTCCTATGCAGCCAATTTCTGTGGGAAATATCGAGGAAATAGAAAAATTCGGAAAGAGAGAGATCAAACAATTAGACAAGATACCGTCGCTCAGCCGTAAAGTTCGATGTAAATATCCACGAAGCACCTGGAAATCTAGGCGTGCAAAAAAACTTTTAGGTGTCCCAGCAAAGCCGTTAAAAAGCGTATCCGCTTCGAAATCTACCATCACCGAACGACGTACCGGAAACGTTCTCAGAAAACCAAATTTCCAAACAGCTTCACTAGTGAACACCGGGAATCCACTGAATACTTTGAGCATCTCAAAAACCAAGAAGCGCGAAAATGAACAAATTCAAGAAATGATGATGCTGCAACCTCGTGTTGGAGACACTGTCGTTTTAATTAATGATGATCCAAGTCAGCATTTCGATGAGAGCGATAAGACAACGAAACCTTCATATAAACAGCTCACACCTCACATGTCATTCAAAGAAAAAAATCTTGCAGAAATTTTCCCTAAGACTCGGCAGAACAAGCAAAAAATTCAGGAGAATTCGGTGGAAGTCAATGATCTGGAAGCTACACATCAACGCCAAGACAATCCAATCCCGCAGATTCCCATGAAAGAATCAACCATTTCGAAAAGATTGGCAAAGAATCCTTCTCCATCTTGTGTTCCAGAACCAACAGTAATCAGAGAACCAATGAAAATAGGCATACCACTGAATGCAAATCAAGAATCAAACAACTTTTTTTACCAAAGGAATGGCAAATGGTATTCCGGAGAAACCTCACATAATCTCATGAATAACAGACAAATGAAACCTGAAATGTACCCACCGTTCGGAATTAATAAGAATAACCATTGTCCGGACTTGATCTCTTGCATTACTCAAAAACATATTACATACCCAACGTACACCGAAAAACCCATGTACCAGGATACCTTAGTAGGGAGCGCCATCAGGTTGGATCAACCATTATCTCGTGACGAACAATCTGTACCCGGTCAACTCGATTTAAATTCACCGCCGTTGACTGTCATGGAAATGGAGAAATGCATCGAATTGTACGGTCTTGAACATTGCATCCCAATACCTGGAAATTTGCGCAGTTACGCCCCACATAATTTAGGAAACGGTGCTTATGATCCAAAAATCGACTTTCAATCTGTACCTGGTCAACTCGATGTAAGTTCACCGCCGGTAACTGTCATGGAAATGGAGAAATGCATCGAATTGTACGGTCTTGAACATTGCATCCCAAAACCTGGAAATTTGCGCAGTTACGCCCCACATAATTTAGGAAACGGTGCTTATGATCCAAAAATCGACTTCCAACACCCTGGAGAAATTAGTCCAAGTACTGCAGATTCATACAAGAGTGGAATAAATCGATGGAATTATCCAACGAGTGATTTGAAGCCCGAGAAATTCAGTAGTAATTATGGAATTCCTGGAGCCATTGAAGTTAATGGAATAACCTTGGATTTTACTGTACCAAATTCTGCAATCCAATCTTTCGACCAACCTCCAATTCCCTTGTTCCAGTTAACCAATCCAAATTTTACTAGTGAACCAGATAATGAAGACCAAGATTCTCATTTTTCAACCACCGCCAAGTACGTATTTGTTAATCCAGCAATACACGAAACCGAACCGAATGCAAACGATAACCACTATATCAATACATCAACGCCACCAAACTACCATGGACAGGACGTTGATCATACTTCTGTGTCTGAAGATCCAGGCAAAACTGAGGACCACTACAATGATTCCAATAAATTGGGAGGAACTGGAATTACCGCATCAATTGAAGAGGCTATTGTGACCGGATATCCTGAATTGAATACTCAAGAAGAATCAAAAACATACCAACGTGCTCACGACCAGTTATCGTTTCACCACGAAAATATGGAGATGAAATCAATTGGTTCTGATGAGGATAATTATCTCGTAAATAATGTTACAGAAGAACACAACCAGTCTTACCAAGATGAACATATTTTCGCCGAAATGACACATGAGCGAGGAGGCACCAACTTTGAAGAAGAAACCACAAAATCTCATAATTACATGGAAAAACATAACCAAATGATGGATTTTCATGTCTCTTCCGACGATGGTACAGAATTATCAGAAGAATCGATCAAACGAATATCAACTACATCCATTCCTGATATAATAGAAAACAAAGATATGTCTGGTACGGCGAATGTTGCAGTACATCGGGTACACGATAACCTTTCAAATTCCAAAAAGGATAATTCAAGAGCAGCGAATTCTGAAAATGATGGATTGATGGCTCGCAATACACCCGTGATCGATCGTGATGGCTACTCCGAAGAAACAACGTTACGTTTCGACCCAACGAAAAATGAAGATACATCGAAATATAAAAAAAAAATACAATCCAACTTAGAATCTTTGGAGGACCAAACTCAGACGAACACCCAAAATAATGATGCATCAAAAAATCAATATGGCAATGAATTAACACCAAAAGATAAGGAAATCTTGGAATCATTACTCGGACAGGCGGTAAATAATTTCAAAAAAGCAGCATCATCTAATTCATCCAAAGGAGTATCCCTGGCTAGCCAACTAAGACTGACTGATGAAATGGCAGTGGCACGGAGGCTTCTTCTCATACCAGATGTCCAGTATCTTGTACTTCAAGACGCCAAGCTTTTTATTTCTGACATAAGTGATTTGACCAAGTTTGGGTTGTCAATGGCCCGTGTGGCAGATGACATTACTGCAATGCTTTTAATGAATGTATTGGACAGCTTGGCGGCTGCAATCGAACCTAATTTGCTGCCAGTTCCGGAGATAGCAGCAGAATTACGATCAACCGGCCAAGCAACGCTTTCGAACGCAGAGTTGAAAGATTATATTACAAATTTAATAAAATATTCTGGAATTACAACTGAGGAAGCCAAATCAGAGATTACGAAAAACATACTTTTCAGAACAATTGAACACTCATTGACAAATGCCGGAATAAAAACTAATAAAATGCAAATTTGGGAAGTCCTGAAAAGTGTCATTTCTGAATCAAAGTTGCCTCGTAAGAATTCTATAAAAAATCGAGCGATTAATGAACGAGTATCCATGATTCGCTCTACCGGCACACCGGCTGGAAGTACTAAGAGGCTTCCTATTATTCCTGTCAAAGAACGAGTTTTCAAAGATGGACGTTGGTTAGACAAAAACACTTTCCTTGGTAGTACAGGAAAACCTGTCAGGCCGAAAGGATCCCTCAAACCAACATCCACAAAAAAGAAGGAAAATGATTCAGAACTCACAACTAGGCAAATCGACCATAAACTTTTGGCCAACCCTGAAAGCAGAATACCCAAAGAATTGAATACGGATAATTCCAATCCTGGGAAGGACACGGGCGCCATAAATAGTCTGAATGATCCTACGATTACAGAGCCCCTATCAACGAGTCACCAATTAAAAGCTAACGATCAAGAAAATGAAAAAATTCCGATAAAGTATTATTCGCCAACAGGCCGATTATTGGCGTACAGGAAAAAAATTCAAGCTCCTAAAGTGATGTTCCAATCGAAAAAAAAAACTACGATCTCTCCTCAAGTTACCAAACTTAACACAATCAAAAATTCCTTGTCTCCAGCTGCCTCAATAACTCGAAAATTTACTCCAACAACACGCAATGTAATCGAAGTTTCAAAACCTTTTAGTGAATCTAGAACACTACACATATCAAACCTAAATTTACCATCGCACGAAAGATTGGACGAAAAACCAGGTTACTTGAGTAGCTCTGAACGCGACAAAAAGGCTCAATATGTTGATAAAGATATTCTCGGCATTGTAAATTTTAGTACTGTTACTGAATACGTCCCAATACCGGATGACGAGGAATATTCAATGACAGCAAGAAACAAGGTCGAGTTAACAACAACAACGAAAGATGATTCCGTTAAAAACATTAAAAAAATAAAGAAAAACTTGACGTACAGGAAATCACTGATAAAAACAACTACTGAAAGTACATTAAACTCAGCAAAGAATTTAAACAGTCGTACACGGTATCAAAAAATTTCCAATAAACGAGTCGATATCCCACAAGATAAAATCTCAGTTAACAAAAAATCATCTTTGATCGAACGATCAATCGTCGCAGCCCCGGAATACGATCCAACATATTTCGGAAAAATATCGCTGAATGCGCCTAACTCTCAAGAAAAAATTTCTGATCTGATGGACACAGACTTATTTTATATCGGCGATGGCGTTAAAATTCCGCTGAAACTTACGAAAATGTCAGATGACTCTTGGGGACTCTCGATATCCGAGAAAATTTGTGACAATTTCGTTAAACATAAGTGCCCACGCTCTGTACCGAACGAAGGAAACATTGTTGAAGAAAAAGAACGTCCGAAAAAAGACATAAGCAGTAGCGAGAATACCACACAAAGTACGGCGAAAAATCATAATTTCCTCCTTAATGAAACCGGCAGTTCGATATCCATTGATAGCCCAAAAGAGCGTCGCACTCGCTCGTTTCTGAAAAGTGATCATATGACCACCAATGTATCACCTGTCACCGAATTCGTTAAGAGATACAATCTAACACTTAATCCGGAAAATGTTCCCAGGTCTTTAATACTTTCGCGAAATTCAACGATAAAAATCAATAATACTGGAACTACTCAATTCAGGAATAACGCAGAATTTCCAAGTACCACACCTATTCCGAAAATCTCCATAAATTCGAAACGTATAAATAGTGAAATTGGTGGAAAATACGAGTCTCAAATGAACGATGACGAAGACTTGAATGAGACGTCGAAAAGATCGATCATTATGGAAATTGAAGAGTTACCTTACAGCAAAAAAAACAACGAATTTCCTGAAAGCCTCTCAAGCATCAACGTCATATCTGAGGCTCAAATCGAACCGGAATCTTTCAAAATCGACAAAAGGACTAAAATAGAATATGCCAAGTTCAATGGAAAATCGAGCGATGGTTCCATGAATTCTAATATTGCAGAAAATCCTAGAATCACGTCAAACTACCAAGAGGTCATTGATTCTGGAATCAACGATCTATCCAAAATAAAAATAATTATGAGTGAAAATCCTATCGTTTATTCAACCGATCCCAACGATACACAACAACTTGAGTCCATAGCGGGGGATCTGGATATCGAGGAGCCGAAACTTTTGGAAATTCACGGTTCATCCAAAGATCAAAATGACACAGTGATTGAAAACCCGATCGATGACTCCACGAAGTTCAGTTCTGCAAAAAATTTTAGCCACACGAAAAATTATCAGATCACCAAGGAACCTGAACTCTTCACCATCAATAACATATCCCAAATTGGAAATGAGGTCAGTGAAGGTCCTATTGACAGTCTAATTAATTACAAAGCAGTATAAAATCTTAAAACTACAAAAAAGTATCAAAATATCACCGAATCATAATTCTTGAAAATAAACGATTTGTTCCAGATAGAAAAAACCGTGAGTGGTATTCCTCGAAACAACTTGGAGAATTCTGGAACTTTACGAGAACTTGGATCTATGCTGGAGCATCGCAATATTTACAAACCAAACGTTCCGAATATTCATCATGTACCTGGAAATGAAATTGATCAAGTCTTTGAAAGTCCAGTCAATGATTCGTCGACTTCCGATCGTGAACAAAATCTTAGTCACTTGGTGAACTATCAGAACATTGCAGAACCAAAATTTTTGAAAACGATTGACGAGTCAATAAATCTGAATGCTCCACAACATTTCGAGCCCATGATGAAACATCTGGAAATCAACAAACCGAACCTTCTGGAAGTCAACATTTTACCTGAAGCCAAAAGCGCCAAGATCACAAGGAATTCTGACTACTTCCTGAAAACCAATCTGGAGACCACTGGACCAAAACTCTCGAAAAATGACACTAATTTTCAAACTACCAATGGCAAAGTTATGGATCGTTGGTCTTGGGTCCATGATTTGGTTGATTCCAATGTACACAATTCTGCACCAAAACACAACGTCATCATGAGTTCTCGGAATATCGACAAATCGGTACTCAGGAAATTTCACGATGTAATGCAACCTGAAAATGCTAAAGTCGTGGAATACCCTGTCGATGATTCAATGAATTTCAATTTCACGCCAAGTGTTAGCACCACAACGAACTACCAGCCAACCATTGAATCGAAACACTCGAAAATCAATAGTATAACTCAAACTGAAAAGGTCAATGTCACAGAAAATTCTGTTGAAGCCACGATGCGTTCTAAAAAATCACCAAAAATTCACACCGCAATGAAGCATCAGATTATTGACGAGTCGAAACTCTCAACATCCGAAGCCACTAATGCTAGTTTCAAACGCATTTTAAACAACGGTTCGAAGGATTTTCATTCTACAAACAATTATAGCCCCGTGGAAGGTGACAAGGGAGATATCGTCGTACCCAAAATTCGAAAAATTGAGAATGTACACCAAACGGAAAATGCCGCGGTTGTAGAGCATTCAATCTACAGTCAAAAAATTTTGAATCCCGTACAGAATAACATTCCAAAAATGAAGCATCCAAATACTAATAAACCCAAAATCGAGATTTCTAAGCAAAACCAGAAAAAATTAAATGAGTATGAATATGATGATTATGATTTCAACATAATGACGAACGAAATGCCGAAATACGATTACCAGAAGGACAATCTGATATTAAAAAGAATACGGTTCATGAAGGAAAAACAGTTGAGCACTAAACCTTACAGATACCAAAAATACATTGATGACGACGCTCAAGAAAGGATGGACGTTATGAAGACGGTATTACATTGGTTGAAGGAAGTTTTTTTTGAGCCCACTGCCCTGAGTGATGACTAAGCATGAATCAGCTATGGGTAAAAATAGCAAAATTTTCTTTGCAAATAAAACCCATAAACTGAGAGTTCTATAAACTATTTCCCATATATATAATAATAATAAATAAAAATATGGGATATATAAAATATATCCCATAAGTTATACTAAGATTATTTATTGCTATTTTTTATTAATCTATTTTCATTCTGTTTTTTGTTCATGTAAAATTAATTCCACAAATGATCGAATCATCTAATTTTATATGTAGATTTCATTATTTATTAAAACACGAATAAATTATACACGATTATTTTCCTGCCAATCTCAGTCGATTACCATTAATTGTTACACAAATTATATCGACAGCCACCATTCTCGTTTCTCCAAGTTAACGATCTTTAGTCGGTCTTCTACTGTGGAGCTCTGCAGCAGGGCAAGTATTTTCATTTGAAGAACGTCGATGCATGTAGTACTTAGCCTTTTAAAGATCGCAGCATGGGAAGGGTACAAACCTGCTGAAATAAAAACATGGCTCAGAGAGACGTTCCCAGCATACTCTTCGGCAGAGAGCTACAGAATATATACCACCACATGTTTTTTTTTTTTCTTGAAAGACATCGAAATCTAGATCACCCATATCAAACGTCAATTATTCTCAGTATTCGAACAATCGGAAAACTGCCCTAAAGAACTCAATCGTCTACAAAAAAAGAACAGTTTCAGACAATATATTCTCTTTGATCGCCATTTTCTTTTCTTCTATAATCGTTACATTAATTGAACTATTTCTTGGTTACCGGGTCAGCTTATGCAACTAAGACATTTTGAATAATTCGATTAATAATTGACACGAAGAATAATTTGATGATTCATTTTGTCTTCGTACATTAGCACGACAGTTTTTACAACTATATAGAAAGTAAAATTACTCCACTAACGATGAATTACTTTTTGTTTAAAATCATTGATGAATAAAGTGGATGAACACGAAAATGGATTCCTACGACTCACGATTCACTTTTCTTCACCTCCTTAGTGCGTAACATTCTCATAGACAGAAGTTGTTTGAAAAGGCTGTTTTCCCTTCATACGTTGTCTTAGAGGCTTACCTTAAGGCGTCTAAACCAGGTTCTCTTGCTTTTTTTCTGTGATCCAACTTTTTTTTCTCCGACGAGCTTAGCAAGAATCTGACTGGTTTACACTTATGCACGTTTGACATCAGCTCCTCTATATACCAATGGAAAGCTAAAAACTCGATACGAGCAAAATTTGGACGCATCAATTCTTAGGCGATATTGCAATTTTATCAAGAATCCTCAATTTAAAGTTTACAATTTCGATATGACTGTCATTAGGCAATTCACATTAAATAGCACAACCGGTCGGGACGGAAAAAAAGCTTGCTCTATTTTAGACATATTTCTGAGTGGTCTGATCTTTATATTAATTCTCTTCAATCATCTCGTTCTGACTGAACTGCTTGGCGAAATCCAAAAACAATTGAATGCAGAAAATTGAATAACGACTTCCCTCTTGACTACTTTACCAGTTACTCTCCCTGTAAACCGGTGGTACCGCTTCTGAAGCATCCTATCAAGTTTATTGAAAGCTAAAATTTTTAGATCTTCACTTTCCACCGTCATCATTTTTTCTCATGGACTAGAAGATTCGTGTAGCCCCATGTGGAATGTCGGGTTTTCATTAAAGACCCGAAAGCTTTCGAAAAAGAAATTGTTCAATAATTAATTCAAACGAAAGACAACTATCATATAACAACTTACGACGATCAAGTTCTCCATGAAAAAATACTATAGGAATTGTATTTATTGATCAGGATTTCATCCTGAGGATGTCTGGCGAGTAAATGAGATTCATTCTTGATGATGGGATACCAATGGCTCTGGTTTATATTCGGTCGCGCTCTAGGAGGGCAACTCTCAACTAGTTTATCTTCTAAAGTTCTCATACCACGAAGTTTTGAACAGCATGTACATGGCGATGATGGACCATGTATCTGACCGGTTTTCTATAATTTATGTCGGAGAGTAGCTAACGAACATTGCAGTTAGTTGTACTACTTCACCCTATGGGCTCCATAAAGAACTCGTCTGGGTTGAGCCTTCGGCGAAGCTGATGTGTGTAACCTTGGACCAATCCTTATGATGATACATAGTTTGGAGCTGAAACTGTTTACTTCATACCAAAACAGGCCCGAGTCATGTGATTACTCATGCTACATAACCGAACGACTGTGACTGCGGCGTGTTGTTATTTGTGATCGATGCTAGCTGTGTTGTGTACAAAAATAAATGAAATCGAGTCGAAGTCATTTTAAATTCAAGGGCATCAACGGGAGAGCGAAGAGAGGTCGTCTCGTACATTAAAGGTCGAGATAAAACTGCAAAGGGTCTCGTAAAAAGTGTTTATTTCTCCCTCGGGACCAAAGAGAAGTAGAGAAAGGAATGGAAGACGGTAACAGGCTCGAGAAAGAGAGAAATGGAGAAAGAGACCAGTGTGAGATAGCAATAACGAACGAAAGAAGAAGAAGAAATACGAGACAGACCAAAAGAAGTATATCGAATCGAGTAGAGAACTGTTGTAAACAGGACAGCTTCTGTCCCGATCGTCTCTTCCAATGCTTATACCCTTGAGTCAAGGCGATCGTCTTCGACTCGTCTGCGGGAAGACGAGGACTCGTCTCATCGATGATACGCCATTCGAGCGATCTTAAGGAAGTTAAAAGACTCTACAGGACTTTCCAAAAGTTCCCTATAAGTTGTGTAGAATAGGTAGCGATAAAATACTAACTATATAGACACATTATATCTCGTTTACTGACAAAGACAAGTAGGACGAACAAAAGTAGCGCAATTACGTGCGGACCGATTCGACGCCCCTTCACATCTCCGCAGTTGGTTTCAACGGTGAATGACCGAATCGCTCAACACCACTTAGGTAATATCTAATAAACTGAAATATCCATCCGAGAAATAGAGGCATTACATCAATTTTATCATCAACGCTTTGATTTATTACCCATGACTCTGAACACTACCCGTGGTTATGAAAACTTTTTCATTATTATTTTCTTGATATTTTTTTGACCAATGATAAACTGTGGAGCTTCGTGCAAACGCCGCTCAGCTGCTTTTCATTATTGTTTCTTTATGCAAAAATTTTGAATAATGTGCAATTTCCGAAAAACTATTTTTAAACTTACCAATATATTTTACCTAGTTTTTTTTTTCTTTTTTTTGAGAACTCAGACTTTTTTTGTGATTTCTGTGACTGGAAACAAAACTATTCAACTGTATTTTTAAAACGAATGAAAATATATCGGAAAATCGGTATTTTTGTAAATGGAAATTCAGCCCACATCTATAGGAATACGTAGAAAAATAATCATTACTCATTAAAAATAAATACGTGTTTATATATAGATATTTTATTTTTCTGTAGCTCAACAGAATCCTTGAGGTTTTCGATCCATCAATCAATCCTCAGATATACGCATAAGTGAAATGTAAAAAAAAAAAAGATTGTCGATCGTATAATATTGGACACAACAAGACGCAAAGGAATTTTCATCCAAAGAATATATTTATATACAAGCATATAAAAATTTCTCTTATTAAGAAAAAATTCTTGTAACGTATAATCCATAAAATTACGATATCTTCGAATTCGGTGGACAGATTGACTCGCAACGAGGAGCAATAAAAAGAAGAACAAAAAAAACATGAAGAATGGTCTTTCAAACAGTCAGATTTTCAACTCAACCAGTTCTTCCGTGACAGCTGATTGAAAAGGAAGAAAAATTCAAAAACCGTCATATTCGAGTATGTAAGAGTACGCGACAGGGACCACATTGTTTTTTTTTCTTTTCTTTTAATAATTGCCATCGAGCCACTGCCGTGGCTCTCGATATCGTGTAGAACAGAAACAATGACGAAGACAGCTCTTTCACACGTACATTATCGTAATACAGCCTTTGATTTCAACGCGATTTCGTTTTTACGTATCTTGAGGTCACAATATAAAAAATAATAGATTCTATGATAATTTCGATTTTTTAGTAATCTCATAACAAAATTTGTTTCTTTTTTGTGAACACGAACATGAACATTTCACAAAATTGTATAGAATCGTCATCCAAATGTTACGAGGTTTCCGCATTTATTTCAATCGTACCTCGATCGTGCGAGTCCAATATCCATGATTTTGATTTTTATGTCGCGGTGCATCAACATCGCATACGTCGGTATATATTTTTTTCTTATATCAGCGTTTTACTCAATCGTATTCACGTTTGCAGATATGATGACAAACATCGTACATCGACAGCACTCTGCAGAAATTTCGATGATCCATAATTTTGTTAAACTCGGAACGCGACCCTTTGCAGTAAAATTGTTATTCAATACACATTTATTTACGAAAATGCATACATCAGTCAGGCTTAAAATTCAGTCTTGCAATTCAATAACTATAATTACTAACGGATATTCCATTTTCTCTAGAAATACATGCCATTAAAAACAAAACAATATTTATAAAAGCTTTGATATCAGTTGGGAATGACATTTGTTTCTTTCTTTAATTCATTACAATCACGGATTGTTACAAATAGTAGAAATGAATGTTTCATGCAGACGGAGAGGCTTGGGAATCGAGTTTTCTCGGTTGTAGCTTGAGATGGAAAGGATCTGGAGGGACAGCAACGCAGCCAGGGAGTAGGTGAATCTTAAGATTATCGGTGACAGGAAGTACGTCGTATCTCGATACCAAAGCGGTTACAATGATAAACGCAAAACCCTGGACTAATCTCTGTCCGATGCAGGTACGTTTGCCAGTGGAGAATGGAACAAAATGTTCGGGCTTGTAAACGCGATATTTCGGACCATCATATTTCGCATCATTGATCGAAACCCCTTCGACCGGTTTGAGAAAACGTTCAGGACGAAATTCCCGTGAGTCCGGACCCCAGTAAGATTCGCCGAGATTTAAATGAAAATTGTTGACAAATATTACAGTATCCTTGGCCACAGGATAACCATCGATATCCGTGTCCTCGGTTGCAACGTGAGGCACGATCGGTGAGCTAGCGATTCGCAGTGTTTCCCATATAACAGCTTCTGTATAAGCCATATCCAAACGATCGTTAAACGAAATCAATTTGTCGGTTCGATCATCTCGCGATAGTATATTGTCGCATTCGGCTTGTATTTTTTTCTGGACTTCAGGATATACCGCGGTGTTAGCTAGTATCAACATAACGAGATTTCCAACCGCTGAATGTCCGCCGATAAAATCTTCAAGCTCGTAAATAATGTGCTGCCAAGACAAATCTGTCTTAGGACTCTCGAGATGCAAGAGAAGAGCGTCCGTGAAATCGCGTGGTATACCAGTCACGGTATCGAGAGTTTCGCGATGACGATCTATTATTCTACGCAATATGAAGCTCCTTATTTCCGTCGACCAATCGTTCAAACGGTTCATCTGTTTCGTATAGAACGGACTTAGCCAAGGCAAAAAATCGACCGGCGAGCCTTGATTTATGTCCCAAAAAATTTCGTCAAAGGAACGCACGATACGGCAAAATTCCTCATCGTCGTAACTGAATCTCGTGGAGCACATGTAACGAGTGAACATGTTTGCTATAGAGGCCAATAAGAGTGGCTTCAGCGACTGCTTGCCTTCTAATATCGGGATCGAATCATTCTTCTCGAGAGCTGCAAGCAACTGGGTCGCTTCGAGTGTACCGATTCTCGAAAATTCCTCCTGTTGGGGACTCCCGCCACGTGGTGAGCAAAAACTTCGAGCTATCGATCTTCTCTGACGTTGAAGGTCCGACCAGTCGCACAGAGCTAATGCTGCAATCATACAGAAAAATACCATCTAATTAATAACGGCTAATTATTCTCGTAATGAGGATAATTGAAAGAACCACCATGTCTTGGTAGAAACTTCACGATGATATTTAATTGAATGATGGAGTTTTTCAAAGTAGCTTCGAGTATACCGTCCATCAAATTGACAGTTGGAAGAAATTCAACAACATTTGAAATCAGTTGATTACTAGCCTTTTACTCATCTTAATCCTATTTGACGTCGTTGTATCAGTTTCGATCATTTCAAAAGAAATTATGATGAGTCAACCCACAACTTTTTTCTTAATTATAGTAAGAACTGTTTACGTATAATTTTATCGCAATCATTTTGTGTCATTCAAACATGATTTCTCTTTATCAAAATAGTGAAGCAAATCTGTATGAGTATAATTTGAAATTTGGAGCTTTTTCGGAGTTCCCTTATTTACCGAGGTGAACAAAGTTTTAGAAATTTCGATCGTTCCTGCGCGCCGTGCTATTAAGAAGATTTGAAATTGTTATGATAACTATATTTAATCAATGACATGTACCCGATAAAAGTTCTCGTATAATTATCCAGCAAAACCATGGTGCAGTTAAAGTATCCTCATCATACTCGAATCAGATTCTAAGAGGGTTGATGAGTGATCGAATGATATAATACCCTTCGAAAATTCGGGGCAAAGGTTCATCGAAAACGATGGGCATAAAAATATCCTGTCGACCAAGAATTATAAAACAACAATTGACAATGAATAAAGTAGAATTTTATCACGAATACGAATCCTGCTCCGGAAGACAATAAAGAGAGAAACAGGAGAGGAAAATTTTTTTCTGGTATTGTTAGTTCTACATTTTTTATATTCATTTATCTTAAATAATAATATTGACATGAGTATTCCTATGAAACGATATTCGACAGCAATGGGGCGACTTGAAGGATATGCTGGACGATGTCGACGAAGATCCAAAAATAAAATGCGCCTAGGGATTATAATTTCACCATGAGGAAGATACGTCAAGGGGGAAGTTGAAGAGTGGCAATTTTAGTCCTGTTCAGAAAATGAGTATATATATTTGCGTGATTAAAGAGATCTTATGCGGCGAGTAACTCATGCATTTGCCAAAAAAAAATGTGATGCATATAACGAGCGGTGGCCCTTGTGGCTCTCATTGCGCCTCGTGCATGACTATGAAAGGACGAGGATCAAAGCAGAAAAGATAGCCGGTGCGCATCGCGAGAGCGTAATCAGAAGAGACAGCAGATGCTGCTTCATGCAGGCTCACACCAGTATATCTGGGCTGTCCGTTCCGAGAAGCGGTTAATTCGACTGTCAAGTTATATCTCGAGGAGGCCGAGACCGCTTCCTGCTCCCAGTATTACGAGTTTACCCGGCGAGCATCAACAACCAGTCGCAATCTACATCCTGCAACGAACGCTCGTTCGAGAAATCATTTATTTTTCACCACTCAGCAACACACCCCATCGCTTGCTTTTTCCCCTTTCCGAGAAGACACACGTATTCAGATTCAAAAGCTCATCCATACGTTCCGATACGTGTGGGTTTTTTTTTTCAATAATTCATTAACGCTGAGAAATTAAAATAGCATTGATAGAGCCTAAATTGGGATTGTCTCGATGTCGCGTTATTTCTTCGTAATTTTTATTTCATGCGTCCCAAACCGTATTTTTTTTTTGTACGTTGCTAATAACCAAATCAATTGAAAAAAGAAATACTTGACACCACAAAATTATATATTAGGAACAATGAAATAATTTTCTTTTAGGTTCGCACAATTAGTTCGGTTTGATACGAAAATATTATCAAAAATGATTCTCTCTCTCCCTCTATCAAATGATTATTGTAGCTTCGAGGCTTTCATGAGCAATATCGTTCCAAAAGTTTAAGACACCCGGATGCATGCCATGTTAATATATCGTAGAAGCATATCCTCAGTTTTTGATTCTCGAATAATCGGACTGATAAATGACTCATTGAGTATCCGATTGATCGTTACCTCTACTGATCAAATGGAATAGCGATACACGAGTGAGCGTATCGAATATTTTTATCGTGAGAAAAGGACCATCGGTCCGATTACTTAACCGTCGACCGTGCGAAAATCTATACAGCTCAGCTGGTCGACGTACACCAAGCTCGTTCGTCCACGTACTCGATGCTTTAGATTTTAGTACAGGTTGCGTGGCAGGTAATCGATGCAGGAAAGAACACATGGACGCGTGGACAATTCACGGAGTCATAAGTAAACATATAATCGACCGATAGACATCACGATTCACGACGAAAAACTGCATTAATCGTAGCATTATTACTCATGAATTGATTATTATCGCGCATGCTGTATTATGCGAAACGGTGCTGATCTTTCATTACTGGATAATTATTATTTTTCGGTGAGAAAAAATGAATGACAAAAATATCGTGATCGCTTGATGAAACTCGGAAAAAGTTCATCGACTCCTACGATTAAGACGTGCTAGAGTGTATAACTCGTGATTAATCAATTCGAAGAGGAATATAATTGAACCGTGACACTTTCTACCGAACTGGACCGATCCATTTGGATCAGTGCATAAAACAAAATAGATTTTCGTCATTAAGTGCGAAACATTTTGCTTCAAATTGGACAAATTGACTTCTCGGAAAAAAAAAAAAAAAAAAACTATTTAACTCGTAAACAAAAAGTTCCAAACAATATCCATAAACCGTGTGCGGAATATCATACTAGAACAATAAAGAAGCGAAGAGAAACAGTGGACAACAGTTATTCTATGAAGTGAGTCGAGGAGTTACAAATAGTGTACATTTTTTTTCCATTCTTTATTCACGGGCATTAGGTCAAGAGCATAACTAAAGCTGAGAGAGTACGAAGAGTATGGCAAAGCACCTTTGGCAGCAAATTTGATAAACGAAAATTGCAATTTTTGATCAAATCTAAGAATTAAAAATTTGAAAAAATCATCATAACGTTATGATCGGAGCAATGATATTGAGTAATTGTGAAAGTATTTTATGGACTATGATTAATTTTTTTTTTTTCATTTGACATCCGTAGTTTAATTTTTACTAGAATATTCTTCATGCACAAACTTCACCATGTTTATGGCATATGGGTATAAAAATTTTTCTAATATTTGGAAACGCAAATTCACACAATGATGACGTGTAATAGTGTATAGATTTAGGTCACCGGTCTAGCAATTAATCAGCATAAAGTATCTAGCAATGCATAGGTTGACCGCAATGATTTTACTGTCGCGTCCTCGAGAGGCCCACAGAGGGGCGTTCTCCAGCCTTTCTCTACTTAAAATAAATAGATTAAATCATCTTATTCCAATGAGTCTGTTCCACGCTTTCGTCAACTCGCACTTTCCTACACTGTGAGAGGCATTCGATGTTCGAGTTAAGATTTCACCTTACTAGACACGTGATACACTCGTGCAACTCCTCGAATCGTATATACATTCTTGGCCTGATATTCTTATGACCAAGTGATAGAGAATAGCTAAATTTTCAACGAGTTTAACACTAAAATTCGCGTTCTAATATCAAAGCTATTCGAATTGAAAAAACTTGAAGCAATGCGTAAAAGTCTTATTGGAGTTCCATGTTATCTTTTTCTCTTTTGGTTTATCCGCAATACCGGTTTTTCTATCATCTCCAACTGGGAACATTATTTATTTCATGACTTTTCACTTAATTTCAAATAAAAGAAAATCTAACAAAATTGGAATTCGAAAATCTTCCTTGTAGTCACCTGCAACAAGTCTGCAGTTCGA
The DNA here is from genome assembly GCA_037576405.1 of Campoplex capitator. NCBI lineage: Eukaryota > Metazoa > Arthropoda > Insecta > Hymenoptera > Ichneumonidae > Campoplex > Campoplex capitator. The sequence goes on along the minus strand of JARBWI010000008.1, from coordinate 8,344,914 downwards.
TAGCCAAATTTTCTGTAAGGAAAGCCTTCGTTACGTTCAGAAAAAAAAAACCGGTTCATACATTTTCTCAATCGTGTGAACGCTAATATTAGAGTTTTACATAATTTAAAACATTATCGATCGTACTTTGTAAGTGTGGTGCTATGCACGTGCTAGTCTCGGAAATAGAAACGTGAAACTTTATTTCCATGCAATGAGAAACACTGGTTCGGTATTAACAAATTATGAATGCTGGGTATTTCTTACTTTTGGAGCACCCAAAACTTTTGGAAAATACTAAAATATCAGTGCCTCTAGGCTTGACTATTAAACATGTAGCCTACGTTCTTCCTCTGTAAGACTCCACCACCGAGCTGCCTCTATTATTTCAGCAATGCGAATTCAATGTTCAACAACATTCGTGAATAAACGTAGTAAACATTTGTTCGTGTCTGACCACAGCGAGATATATGATTCCTCGCTTTTTATATACTTTCATGTCACACATGAATGCCGATATGTATGAAAGTATAACTTCCAAGTAGATGGCAGCACATACGTAACAATATATTTCTTCTCATTTACATTCAACAAGTTCAGCATCGCGAAATATTTGTTGAGCTAAATCTCATGTTTTCCTTAAGTAATTACCTTTGTTATAAAGCGATAAAAATATCGTTGCGATAAAAAAAAACACACACACAGACACAAAATAAAACAAGACGCGATTACCACGCGGCTAATCGCCGCGACATGTCAACTTCCGCAATACGAAACTCTCTGTCTGGGACAGAAAGTTGCGTCAGCTTAAATCAATTCCTCAGGCCCTATTTCTCGGGACTGACTGAAAACAAGAAGAAAGATATCGTCTTCCTTCTGATGGTAAACGGACCGTTTAAATTTTCATGCAGGCGATATATTTCTTACCAGGCTATAAGCGACGACATCTTAGTCTAAAAATATAGAGTGGTACAAAAACTTCATTTTAATCGTTTGGTTGTTTTTCTTTTTCAATTATTATTTGAACTGGGTCAAACCATGCACGTGGAAGTTATGGCAACTGATTTTGTTTTTCTACATCAGGACGTTGCTATTAAACAATTGAATCAGATTCGATTAGATGAGAAATTTGCGTTGAAGGCATTTTCATGTCGTCCGAAGTTTTAATTTATGAATTCTAACAAAATCATTATTATCCTCACACTCTTTAGCATATGATTTTCTCACTATTACGAATGTTTCAATGTCAACGAGTGTACTTACAATTATTGCGATCACCACCGAACAACTGATGAAATCGAAGAAAGTCCGGACGTCCACCAAACTGACTACCCTTTGTGATGAGAACCTCTTTGAGAAGATTGTAACTACTAACGACAATGCATTTCGCAACTCCAAGCTGAATCTCGTAGATGTCACCGTACTGGAGTGAAAGCCTTGTAAACGCGTCAAATGGTCCTGCAGGCCCTCGAAGAAGATGAAGACTACCGATTAATGGAAAAGGCGTTGGTCCGCGAAGAACTTTTTTCTCGTAAGCCCCATTCGAAACGTGTGATTCTTCAGAATTGTTGAACTCATCTTGATTGAATTTGTTGGCTCGTTCTTTTCGTGATTTTCTACCACCCCTTACAGCTGTTCCCTCGGTTCTTGCTAGTTGAGGATATTTCTCGTTTTTCCTGGCTTGTGTTCGCCATGACAATATCTTTGTGAGTATCCAAAGAGCCGTTACGCAAGAAAGTAAAACCCAAAAAATAATGGAAGCCATAATTGCTAAATATTATACAAAAATTTAGCGACTCGTTGTAAAACAGAACCAGCGATAATCCGGTTTTATACTTGAGTTTATCGTTACCGAGGCTAATTTATAATTTTTTTTCCATCAATTCACGCATCGAGTACACACGTTTTTATTTTTTCTCGTCACTGCTATCGGTGCGAATCTCCGATCTTCCTTTTATCGTGATTGAATTCGTGGACGTATACTCGATTGTTAAATCAATAATTCACTATCACTCTTATCAACTTGATTTTATAGTGGAGCTTTCAACAACTCGATGTTTATGAGTGTACTCGATAATCAATATTTTTATGATTCACTATCGTCCACATCGGTGAATTACAATAATCAAATTTTGTACATTAATTCCAACTTCTTGATGTCAAAGTTCAAGTCAAACGGAGTTTTCAATTTTTTAATTCCCAAAAATATTGCTTTTCAGACGTTTTTTCAAAAACATATAACCACCGAGACCGTGATAATTTCGTTCATTACTTTTTTTTTTTTTTCCAAGTATCGAAAAATGTTCTTGATTATACTCAATGGTTTATCACTCGGAGATTATTGAAATTTGATTTTTTTCACCCGCGCCACTGTTTGCCGCGCACAACGCACAACTCTTGAGCGGGCTGTATTTATACTGTTTATGTATAAGAGGGTATCCGCGAAAGTATTCACGTGGTCTGACCGCAGCGCACGAGAACCGTTAGAATATCGTGTCTATATATCGCAGGCTTTTATAGAGCTATATATCGTCTATGCAAGCCTCTCTCAAGTTCTCCTCTCTTGCTCTCGCTCTCTCAATAAAATTGCACGCACTTGGAGAAAATAAAATATTCTTTGATTTTTAATTTTTTGCACACAACGTTTGAGATTTTAGGGCTAAATGAAAGCTTTTTTTCATCGAGTCACACACAGTCGAAAAAGGTAGTAATGATTCAACAATCCGGAGAGACTCGTAAGTGTAAAAAATATTAATCAGTTCCTGTGAAGTTTTTCTCTCAGATAATTCATTGGAAATTGTCGAGGTTACGGCATTTATAGTGCACGATTATTGGAGTCTCTGGTTTAAAAATTTTTTCTAATTTCTGTAATAATTTGATCAAAAAGTTGTTTCTTCGTTTGAATTAAACAACAAAAATTGATCAATTTGTGAGTGATCCCGTTCGTACGTATATGTATAGCGTTGCGCGGCCGATAGAGACGCGGCAGTGGATCCGTTGCACTTGAACGAATGCGGTTTGAACGAAAAGCGCGCTCAACTACCAACGACAGGACGCCGAGAAGATGCACGGAAGATCTCTCGGGTGCGCTGGAAATTAATAGGACGAGAGAAGAGAGAAGGAAGGAATGCAAGGAAGGGAGTGAAAACAGGAAAGAGAGACGGAGACAGAAGAAGATAGAAAAAAAAGAAAGAGGGAGAGAGAGAGAGAGAGAGAGAGAGAGAAAGAGAATAACTGACAAACCTCCCGAGTAACTGAAGAAGGAAAGAGGGAACGCGGCGACGAAGAGTTGTGCACTCGCGGACTCGATGTTCCAGCTCAGACTCGAGATGCTACAGTTTTAGTTGCTCGCGGATGCACATGCATCGATACCACCACGGTGAGAAATAGAGTGAGAGAGAGAAAGAGAAAGAGAGAGCGAGAGAGAAAGAGGGAGAACGGCCCCGGCTATCAGACGAAGGTGGGAGATGTAGGAGGTGGAAATCAAGAGAAAAAGGTGCCTAGGGTGAGAGCCCTTCGAGAGGGGGAAATACGTAGAAAAAAGCGAGATGCGAAAGTTATGTAGAGAAACGATAAATACGTGTATTATAGTTTATTACTATTTCAGTTTATATTCGTTGTGTGCTGTATATATCAATAGTGTAAAATAATTGTGACCATAAAATCTGCTGATCCACTTCTCTTCAATTCAATTGTCAATCATTTCCTCCCAACATTTGTTATCACTCGAAAATTTGTTTTTTTTTTTGCGATAAAACGAGAGAACGAGGAAAAATCCGGAATCGAATTGACTGAAACGTTTTCACTGTTGATACTGGTGCGATTTTACAGATACGAGTTACCCACCCGTTTTTCAATACCTCTCGTGAGTCGAACTACGTGTACAAAATTTTTATATCTTAACGCGTGTCTATTGTTTATGGTGATTAAGTGTGAACGTTTTAAATTTCGCGACAACAATTTGGATGGGTGAAAATGTGAGGTGCTATCTTGTTACTGAATGGAAGCATCTTTCGCGAAACCCGGCTTCTTATAGTTCGCGGTCCCGGAGGTCTGACAGAACCGGCGGAGAGTTATTACACAGGAGAGATATATACACGTAAGCGAGTATAGCGTGGGCCACGACGAGATTTTTCGTCAATGACGTTTCAGAATTTGTATTTATTCTCTTTTTTTTTTTTAGATTGTTCATACTAACGAGCTCATTTTAAATCGGCCAGTATATACGAATTTATCTAATTCGACACCACATTTTACTTTTTTTCTGTTGTCATTTTTATAAAAAATAATAACCTTGCTATTTTTTCAATAAAAAACAAGATAGCAAGGACAGTATTTTAGAGCTTGAAAAGAATTGTTTTAGTTGAACCCTAGAAGCTGATTTCATCGTTGCAAGAAATTTTTTATTTTCGACATTTTAACGTTTCAAATGCTACAGAGCCAGCAGTTTTGTTGAAATGCGATAACGCAAGATCAATAAGTTTTATTCGCATTAAAGGTTTGTTTTTTTTTCGTTTTACTATTGCATGAAGGACGCTGAGCTGCCTCTCTAAACCGTGCAAAAAAATGTATAAATAAATCATTAATTACGAATACACCGGGTAGACAGAATGTGACCTTCCTCAACGTCGAGCTTCGCGAAAACGCCCCCAAAATATAACACTAATGACGATCGGAACCTGAATGGAATGAACCACAAAAAGAAGAATACTGAAGAACCGGGGAAGAAAAAAAATACAGGTAAAGGAAGTGGAGACGAGAGAATGGTTCGAGAAAGCGTGTAAGTGTGTATCCGTGAGGGTATCAGGGAGAACTACACAGAAAGACAAAGACAGAAAGAAAGATGAGAGGAAAATATAACGTGTACAGCCCTTTGATAATGAATGGACGATGCTAGATAAAAATACCTCCTGAGACGCTAGAAAAGGATCGCGTCAGGTATGCAACGAAGAAAAAGAAAGCAAGTCGTAAAATGGTCGGTGTGTGATGGTCGCCACAAATGTGAATACATGTATAAGACATTCCACGCCTAATTATCGAATCTTTGGGGCTCATCTTTTGAAAAATTGTCTCGTCATGTCTTCAAAGTTTCATTCATCATGTCTGGAGTAAATGTACCACGATTTTATCATTTTTTGAAAAACACTTTTGAGTAATCCTATTTTGTTGGCTCGTGGGAATAATGAATTGGCATTCCAGAAGGAATCTTAACATTTTAGGGGCTCATAAATACTTCATCGATTTAGAATTTTTTTCAAGTAACGCTTTTTGCATAGTGCCTTTTTTTGGAAATTCATAAGAAGAAAATTTGGCTTGACAGAATATATCTGAAAATAGACTTGCCCGAGAATTTTTTGGAATTTCCCGAGAATTCAAATTGAATGTAGTTCAAAAGGCCTTTCGATCAAAAAATTCTTTCAAAAATAACAGCATCGTAAGATTTGTATCTATTCCATACCATTGTACAGTTTTTAAAACTTGTTAATTTTTTTTTTCATATTCAGTACGCCATTCCTATAGTTCTATTGATTCAAAGTAATTTTTGGCAATAAAATGGAATAGAAACTGATGAACATCAGTTTTGATCGACTTTAGACAGTAGAAAAACCATATCAACAGACTTATTCGCTCGTTTCGAAATAATATGAATTTATTCGAACGTTTTCTTCTAAAGTATTTGAAAAAACCACGCATATAAGAAGAAACTCGTCTCGCGTTTGCGAATCCAAAGACACCAGGAGTCCACGTAGGGCAGCCTTTCAAGATATAGATGAAAATAGCATTTGGGAGAAAAAAAGTTCTACAGATTTCTTAATCCTTCTTATTCCACAGTGGGAATTGTTGATTGATCCCGTAAAAATCATGAAAAGATGTTAAAAAAGTATGATTTTTAAGATCGAAGGATTTGAGGGTGACGAGTCTACCGATATGTTCTGGAATATCCCATGCATGTAGCTTCCTTCTGGTATTAGTATGAATAATAATCTATCCCGAGGCAGCGTCAAGATTATACGAGGGTGGAGGGACAATGATAAAATTCAGCAGAGAACGTAACTAAGAAACGTAGACGGTAGTCAGTGAGACGGGAAGACAGTGAAAAGAGAAGAAAGAAAATAAAAAGAAGAGAAGATGATGATGAAGATGAAGTTGAAGAAGAGGCGCGTCTGTTGGAGCGCCGTTTGGGCCCCTTTTTGTGCATATATATAAAGAGACCTAGGTGGTGGTGGTGTGGTGCGGTAGGACTAGCTCACGAGGTCATGGTTCCTTCTGGTCTTTTCCATAATCGGAAACCTGTTAGGGCCGCACAAGTTATCTTTCTCTTGGAGGAGGGCCCGTCGCGTGTAAACGATTAGAAAACGACTATAAAAGAGTGAAAAAAAGGTAAAAACGTCCTTGCATAATGTATAGATCGCGTGAAGCCCGGCAAAAGGACGGTTAATGATATAACTTCTCGTGCTAAATCATCTCGATCAGCTCCATTTTGATTGCAGGCTATTCGTTTCCCATAGTTGTATACGTGTGTATACGTATTGCTTGTATTTATGTATGGCACAGTCCTTGATGTCCTGTAACAGCACTGAAGGGCTCGCGCGTTCATTGGTTATTCCGCAGGAGTGTGCCCTTTCGATAGTGGATCTGGCTTCTGGCTTACAGAGGAAGAACCCTCTCTTTATTCTTACGCTTGCACCGTTTGTTTAGTTAACCCTAACAAATCTTAAACCCTTTAATATAAAAAAAAGGGTTTACTCAAAAATCTACTGAAAAGTGCAGTGAGGAAAGATAACAAATCAATCAAATTGGCATCTCACACTAAGGGATACCATCCCTCTAGGATTTTGGAAAAATCAAGCTTTTTTCTTCTGCTCGAACAATAGTTTAGGGTCATGAAAACAAAATTCAACGGATCCTATGGCCGAAATACTATAATACTATAATATACATACACATATATTATATTTACGAAAACTTAAAAAACTTTAAACACGAGTTACCGGTTTCAACAAAGTTGATTAAAAAACTAACCTAACAACAAATTCTGCTTAATCAAAATCAGTAGATTTACTTTTTTTTTCATGACGTTCAAATCGTGATACTAGATCATACCTATTTACCACTTATATTGAATGCCGAAATCAGTAAGAGTTTCTAAAAATATACAATGAAATAAATTCTTTGATCATTGGCTTCAATTGTTTGAAAAACAGAAACATTTTTGTATCACTTTTGGTTTATAATTACAGTGACATTCGCTGCCTTGAATCATCATAGCTTATGTTCATTTCAAAGCTACCAAGTTCATGTCAACAACTTAAATTAGTGAGGGCACATCAATTACAACCAATGAATTATTCCTGTACGAATTTGAAAAAAGAGAAGGAGCATTGTTTTTCAAATGTTAATATTTATTAACGTCAAATTTAGCGATTCACGATGATCTCACAATTTTTGTGAATCTATAATATTCGACTTTCCCCTTGTCGAGAGAAAGAAACGTGTATCAAATATTTACCATCGTTGGACACTCTTTAATATCGACAGTTTATTTTCAGAACCGCGCGATCGCGTCGTGATTTCGAGGAAACGATCACACCAACATATATCTATATACACGTGTCCGATTTCTTTTACCTTCAGAATATACAGAGGCTGTCGTTGGATGAGAGACGAGCTCGCGATAGGTACAAGAGGCCCAATTTGATGTTATTTTTTCTTCATTGAGAACGCGGGTTAAAACAACTATTGTTTTGTTTTTTTTTTTTTGCTTCAACCAACTTTCAAATCATCATCAAGAGCGTTGGGGTAGATACTTGAGAAAGTTTGAAAATTCTACTTCATCGCTGTATCAGAAAAATTTTCATAAATTTTCATTCCATCGACGAACAAATCAGAAGTTTCGAATTCATTCCTAATTTAAGGATATTCTCTTCATCGGTCTTCATCGATGTCCTCTCCTTATGACTGATCTCCGTGTGGCAGCACCTCCAATCATGGGAAAAAATGTTTCGTTCTGATGTTCCATTAATGGACTATGAAATGTGATTTTTGGTCGTGATCATAACGAATGAAACGATTCGCTAAACAGAGCTCGAACTTTGTTGGGTTACTAAAATATTCGCATGATGAAATATCAATGACGTTGAATTACAAAACTGCTGGCTAATTGGTAGAATTTCATGACTAGATCAGGATTTAAGGGACCGTTTGAAAGTCTATTAATGTTGGCGAATGAAACGATCGATCTTTGCGTCACAGAGTTGCGATTCGACGATCGATTGATTTTTCTCCTAACGATCGATTATATCACAGCGGACAAGATTGAAACGAAAATGTAGCATTCGTCGGTGAGATATCAAACGAAATGTGAGAATACAAGGAAACAAGATTAAGGAAAGAGAACTAACGATATTAACGATACAGGTAAAAGAGAATTCGCGAGACGATAAGAAAAAAGAAGAAAAAGAAGAAGATGAGGACGAAGAAATAAGCGACATGAGTCGAAAAATTAAACGTTACCAGAGCAGGAAGAGAGGAGAGGGTGAAAAACGAGGAGAAGCGAACAAGAGTAAGAGACATGAAAAGAAGAAACGAGAGCCAGCAAGGAGTAGAAGGAAGAAGCCCAGGAGGAGAAGCAGAGAGAAGCCTACTGAACACAATATTTCGCAGTAATTTCGTGTCAGCAGAAGCAACGAGCCTTCTACCAACCTCTATAACCGAAACCGAGCTCTATATCGTCTCTCTGTCTCAGATATACTTAATCAACGGTGTGTCCATTGGGTGAGTCTCTCTTTATCACTCATATATCCCTTTCATTTAATTATATTCTCTTCCTTCTCGTTTCGATCATCGAACAGAGGATAAATCGTTTTTTTATTTGATATTTTTTTTTCCCATCAATAGATTTACGAAATAGATTGACGCTCATTAATATCGAGGTGCTTAAACCGAGGTGCATTGAAAATAAATTTTAAAAATCATTTATTTTCTCTTCTCTCTTTTCTCAATTTTTTAGGGTTACGATACTCTGTTAAGGTATATTTTGTTTCCGATTTTGTCGAAATTCCTATCGTTCTCACTTGAAATCGACATCGAAATATCAGAAAAAAAATCGTTTCGTTTTTTTTCTCGCTGACTATAATTAACGTGTGCGCTTACACGTGTCACGGCTTCGTATTTCATTGGACACCGTTTTTTCCCATGGACCCACGTGCTACCGTCAACGGAAATCGGAACGCGTTGCTCATTCACTGACACATGTATACCCGCGTACATACATATATTTGTTTGTATGTACGATGAGTACGAATACACGTGTCGTCGTAATACTACCTCAGAATTCAATACACTCGACTGCGTCCTTGCAACAATAGCGTTTTCATTTCGTTTCGTTTAGGCGTCGCAATCGGATGCTTCGATGACTGCTCGTTTAATTAAAATACATACTCGTTTATATTTAATACATCAACTTTCAATCTCTATTTTGTCTACACGAGATATAAAAAATCATTTGAAAAAAAGCGATTTATAAATTCAATAATAATTAATAATGTTAATTAGTATCACTGTTGATGAAGTTAAGTCGCAACTTTCGCATTTGAAGCTAGTTTCGTTACCTTGCAGAATCGATTGACAGAGCTGCCATGAAAACGTTACTTTGACCTGTCGTTCTAGAAACTGTAACAAATGATCATTTTTCCAAGCTATTTTGGCTTTAGCCTGCGTTCCAATGCTTTCAAAACCGTTGCCACTTGCTTTGTTATCGGTAAAAAAACTAAAATAAATGAAAATAAAATTGGTAACAAAACCGAATGGATCTTGAAAAAAATTTGGCAAATTACGTGGCACAGAGTATTATTTTGTTTCGCGAATGTCAAATTGTACTAAAAAATTGACGAGTCTCGAACAGGGAACAGGGATTGTAAGTTTCAAAACTAAATCGAAACAACGTAATGAGATTTTATGTCGATCATCCGAGAATTTCATTCGTTAAGAGTGTTCATATCGTGTAAGGCAAGAATATCAATTAAGCAAACATGAAAAAAGCACGTATGAGGATCACCTTTCCCAGAACTTGACGACATGTTTTCTCTTTTTATTAAGTGCACCCTGTGCACTTCCATTTTTGCTGACCAGCAGTACGATCATCGGTTGTATGCACAAAAGGAATAAAATCACATCATCTGAGTAGATTACTGGACCTAATAGCCGTGTAACGTTACTCAGTTGCCGGAGTAATCATTGGAATCTTCTTGATCGTAATCGGAAGCGTTGCTTTTTGGTTACGAATTCTTTGCAAATCGGTTTTTCTCTTTTTTTTTAGCTCGTTTTCTCATTAACTCTTATCTCTAGGGTTATTTTTATTTCGAAGGAACCGGCAAAACCGACATTACTTCTAACTTGTGTGCGGTTGCACCGATCCACTGAGGAACGGTATCTTGATTGATACAATTTGAAAATTTTTCTCAAATGCTATGTTTGGTTATCAATTCTGGTCTCGATTTTTCTCTCATAATCGTATCACACTCCAAGTCTCCATGCTGATTGAAAGCCAATAATTCGATGATAAATCTGCAGAATATCGCGTAGATTTTTTAAAAAAAAATCATTGAAATTCATTATCTAACAATAAATATAAATTCTTGAAATATTGAAATCATTCATCGATAAATGTTGGTATTTCCTGGATATAGCCGAAAGAAGCTTCGTTGACCGAAACAACATTGCGTCATTGGAATTTTCTTGAACCTTCGAAAAAGATCCTTCCGAAGAGACTTGACATGCTGAACTCGTACTCGCGCGAAACCCACGTCATCGCTGGGTTTCACGAGTGCACGCACTTTTCAATTACGTATTTACGTCGATACGTATATACACACGTATTCGATCCACTCATTGCGGAATACGGTGGAAGACTCGAGAAATGAAAGTTCATTGCCCACGTCGATTTATATGACTCATGAAATTATTCGGCCACACGGAAATAGGGATTGGTTGAGGAAAAAACCAAAATAAAACAGAGTTTATCATCGAACTAAATCGATTTCGATGTTTCTGAATTCTTTATGTTTAAACATGCATAAATAAAAATCTTTATATTATAAAAGCTCATTTTTTTCAAATAGACTACATAATTGTTATTACTCATCACGACAAAAGTATTACACGCTAATGAATACTCTTTTGATTATATTTCGAACAGACTTTAACTTACACGAATCTCAAAAAATGCAACGATTAATTCATAGAAGCAGCACACTCATTAACTTGTAGAGAATAACCTAAATTTCGGGACGAAAAATAGTTGACAATATTTCTCGATTCGAGTAACCATCATTTGGAGGAAAAAAAAACCCATAACAGCAGAGTTATGCATTCGAGTGGTTAAAATATAAAAATGTATTGATATCGAACCAGAAAAAAAATATTTTTTTCTTGATATGGGAACTTCTCTTGGGAGGCTGAATACTTTTTGCAGTTAATATTTTACTTTTTTCTAATCGATTTTCTTATCAAATCTTGGCGAATTTTGATCCAACACGATTGAAGTGAAAGCAACGAAAATCAGCAGTGATTTATAAAGTAAATTTTCATCGATTATTATCAAAGTTTCTTCGTGACGATTCTGCCCGATGAACCAAATTTTACCGAACCTCGATCACGAAACAAGAAAAATTACGGAAAATTCACCTAAAAAAAATCCACTCATTGCTTGAATCTGGATTAAAGAGCTCCTTGATGAACTCTCGATGAGGATTGTTAAAAATTAACCCGAAGTCATCAATCGAAACAGGTATGCTCAATGTAAATCAATGGAAACGTCATCGAGCATCCCTTAACCAACAAGGAAGAAAGAAATAAGAAAATCTGAAAAGTTTAAAATTAAAATGAAGAAATTACAGGAATCGACACTGCACAGAGATAATTTGAGAGAAAAAGTAAGATTTTTGAATGCGAAAAAAAGTCAAATCGTGATTTCGAAAGTTGAAAAAATAATATCGAGTGCACAAATGATAAACTGAGAAGATGAAGAAGTTTGTGAGGAAGTTAATCGGAGTTACACTGTATATAGAGAAATGCTCGAAGAACAAAAATATAAGCGAGAGCGTGTATACTCTACAGGAGTAACCGAGGTTCGAGTGGTTACTTGTTTGTCAGGAGCACGAGAGCGTAATACGGAGTGCAAGTAAAGCGTTCTACACCTATAAGGAAGAGTCAGTCAAGTTCAGGGACTTCCAGTTTCTCACAGCCGGTCGGTGGTGCGGCTTGGACGGAGCTCGTGAATACTGAGAGCCTGTCAGATCCCGAGATGGAGAGACAGAGCCGTAGAAGAATAAGAAAGGGAAGGGGAAAACGGGGGATGATCATGATGAGGAGGATGCATGCACGGAGATGCTGTAAAACTCGGGCGCTACCGCGTCTTGCGTTAAAATCCACTCTCTCGCGATCAGCTGATGAGTAAAGAACGGATATACTAATGGAGGAAGCTCTGAATAATTGAGTTCAATAATAAAAGCAATAGGATGCTGTAACAATTGTTTGAAACTTCGCGGCATCGTCATAAATAATAAAACTAAATATGCGGCATTAATTTTCACAACAGGAAAAGTTATTTCGAACACGGTTCATGCGGAGGAAAAATATCATCATCATCTTTGAAGAAGAAAAAATCGATTCAGAAGAGATGGACGATTATAAAAAATTCGAAATTTTCGAATGGTTCGTTTCATAGAAGAAAACTGAACATTTCACGCGACGATTCGAAATAACGAGACGAATAGTCGTTATTTCGCGAATACGAAATAAATTCGGAAGAATAAAAAAAAAAAAAATAAGTTCTACTGATTGACGGAAATTAATGAGAAGGAATATTTTATTAAAGAGATGAGACCTGAACGCCGATCAATAGTATACCGACAGAAATTGCTGTACGTTTCTGCGAACATCGAATTTCTGTTCCCTCGTGCACTGATTGGCAAAAAATAAATGATAAGATTGATTTTCTCGGAGATGAGATCTTCGACACTTATTAGTTACAACTGGATCGTAGTAGTTTAAGGCCCTTGGGAATAATCGACAGGGAAGATAGATCAAAATGGCAGGAAACTTGGGACGTCGCAAGACGAGCAGTTCTGGAAACTTGTTAAGTGTGGTCCGTGGATTGGGAAGCAATGCATAAGCTGTGTATACTACAAGTTCGCCTTTATAAAAGGAAGAGGAGCGAGGGAGGGGTCGAAAAGCGACGATCTCGAACAGGCGAGAACGAGAATGTACCAGAGATGAAAAAATAAAATGACACGATCAGAGTCGCTTCTTCGTTAAGAACAGAGACAGTCCTAAAAAAGAGAGGGAGAGAGATGAAAAAAAAAAAAAAAAAAATAAGAAGAAAAAAAAAGAAGAAGAAAACACATAATTTAAATTTATGCTCGTCTCGCGCAGCTGCTCTACCAAAAACTCATTGGTCCTGCGTCCCTGCCGTGTTGTGCACCTTGCCCTTGCCCTTGCACGGATGAGACAAGATATATCCTCGTCTACAGCATCCAACCGCCGTATCCTCTTCCATATCTCTTTCTTCCTCTTACACTTTTTTTTATTCACTTTCTCTCTTACTCGCACTTATACTCTTCGTTCTCTTTCGTGATTACTTTTTCATTTTTTTTCTCACTTTATGTATATAGTCCTGCATATTCCGTATATTGATTGCTATCGAACAAAAAGGCGTAACCCCCCCTCTTTTAACACGTAACATAAGCTCAGTTACGCCATTTTGTTGCCCGTAACTCGACGTATATAGCTGACCTGTCATTTCCAACGTAAAAATTTACGGTTGCGTATACATGCTTTGAAAGTGAAGCTTCATTTGCCGTGCAATTACGCAGTCGCCCTACGTACTATGCTTTAATAAACAGCACATTCGAGAGAGGGAGAGACAGAGAGGTAGATCGAGGGAGGGAGTGAGAGAGAGGGTTGAAGCGAAGCGATAAAAAAATCTCACTGAGAAATATTCATACATATGAATAGAAAAATGTAATTAAATTTAATTAAATTGGTGTAATGAGTTAAGGAAAAGTGGATATTTGACGTACGTTTTTTTCTACTCCATTCGAATTTAGGCCTGGACCAATCTCATGGCTCTTCTCCTTTCATCTTTCTTTTTCTTCGTCTGTCTGCGAAGAACTTTTAGTTTCAAGCTCTCCTCAAAGAAATATTTTCGGTCCATCTCAACCACTTTCGTTAACGATTATACAAAAAACGTTAAAAAAAATCTTCAATCGCTGTACCCAACGAATTTCACATTTGTAACAATTAAATATTTATTTTCATCGGTAATTCATGCATTTAGCAAAAAAATGTCTGTCTTCGTTCATTTACATGAATATATCGGTAAATCAAAAAAATTCGAGGAAACCTTTTGATCCTTTCTACTCATAAAAATATTAGCACGAAGGCAAATCGAAACATTCTCAATTTTTTTTATGTATTTGCAGTCACAACTTCGTATTGACTCGTTATACGTACGACGAAGATATAATGACTGTCTCAAAAATAAGCTTCAAAAACGTGTGTTTATAAAACTTTTTTTATTTAGCCTCATAGATAAGGTATGTAAATTGTTTTTTTAAGGAAGTTCATTTGATACCTCCTTTTTTTCTCTTTAACCTCCTTCTTCGAGACTAATTTATTTATTCCGAACCTCATAAGTATCGAATAGATTTTACAAAGTCGTGAAAAATGTTCTTTGGATATTTTTTTAGCATTTATAAAAATTTTGTTCGAAATCGTTTGTCAATGCTTGCGAATTCAATGTTTACAGACGAGAAAACTACATAAACGCATAAGCAGAAACCGTGTTAAATTGGAAAATCTGTTTTTCTATTAATTTCTCTCGAACAAAGTATTCTAATGGCTTGAAATTTTGACAGATGATTTTGTTCATATTGACAAGTGTATTCAATTTTTTCAAATCAATATCCGTTTGTCAATTAAGCTCCTTAAGCTGGTATTTTCATTTCCACTGACATCTAGTCGGATGTGATCAGAAAAAAACGATAAAACGTATAAATATTTTTGCAAGATCGGAAACGTATGTTTATGCTTTCGAAAAGCCTCTGCCGTCAAAACAAGCTCAATTATCATATAGAGCGTAAAAGCAGCGAGAAACTTTTCCAAAATATGCAGCTTTTGTTACGAATGCCCCAGAACTTGATGTTCTCAAACTATAGTTTATTTTTGTTGACTCAGATTACGTATAGATCAGCGTGAGATTGAAGTGACATTACAGAAAAAAGAAGTAATAAGATCTGGATCACGGAAAAAGAGCGATCGCCGAATCAATGACTAGCAGAAAATTCCGTTTCCGCTCTTCCAACAGCGTGCCCGATCTTTCCTATTTCGAAAATATCTTTAGAACATGAATATCTGAACGTAGAATACAATAAATAAAAATGAAACTTCGTAAATAATAATTGACAGTAAAATAATTTTTAGGATTATTTCATCGTTGAAAAATTGCAGAAATTTGAGGTTGAAAAACGTACGAAAATGTTGAACCCCGGAAGTCCAATATTTATATGTATAGAAATCGTGAAGCATTCGGTACGACAGCGTTGAAAATCATTCCCATATAATCCTCGTCGTTGTCGTCAACGACCAAAGTCGATGCTAAGATCCTTCAACGGATAAGAAAATAAGATGCATGTATTCTCGAGCTCTCGATGACGCGCACGTAGCTCATCATCATCGAGAATTCACGAAAAAGGCAACACAGGTATATACCTCTTGGTCGAATAGAGAATACATGGGATTTGTCTTACATTTGACTAGTCCGAGTGACCCAGGATTTGGATAGCAATCGCGGATACAAAACTACGGGTAGATAAACTGGCGAGAACCTCTCACTGTTTCAGTTCACTGAATGTGTCTCTCGTATCTCGGACCAGATTCTTCTCGTACGAAAATTATTCTTGCTTTATTCTTGCGTTTTTCTCAAACTCAGTGCTCAATATTGGGCATATTAATTTTATTGTGTTCGAGCCGAATTTAATTGGTGATTCATTACTTTCGTTATTTCATGGAGTAATGAAAAGTAATAAAAAAAAATTTCGAATTAATGGATCAGTAACGCGAAAAATTATCGATGGCAAATATTTATTTTCAATATCAATTGGATTACGACAAAATCTAATGCATCGGTGAATAAATGCATTGATGACCACCGATGTAAGCGGTTAAATAAGTTCTACATATAAACATTCTTTTTTTCTTTTAACTCACCTAATCATCCTGTTGGAAGTTGATTTTGTTAACTATATAAAAATCACTCTATTTTAGAGGGTACGAAACGAATTATTTCGTAATTTGATTTTTCAAAATGACGAGTCTTCAGTGGCTTGAAATTGATTGAATCTCACAATTGACTTGAAACTTCCAATTTCTCAGCAAAAAAAAAAGTCGAGTTAAATCAGCTGATGTGACTCAGAAAACGTTCTGTTGATTTTCTGTAGACAACCTTCGAATACACTTGGATATTTTGTTATTTTTAAACTCTCGCAATTTGTAGTGTATCGATTTGATACTGTTCGAGTTCTGCGTGCCATGTGTTTTATTATTAAATTGATTTTTAAGTATGCAACAAAGCATTGGATTCTCGGTGAATTAAATGATACCCTCAAAGTGCCTCGATCTTTTTGATACGAACATTAATCTGTAAAATGTCGTGTTTAAAGAAAAATATAGATATTTGATAAGAAAAAAATTTGACACAGATCGTGGAAACGAAGAAACGTCGCAAACTCAACGAAGGTAACAGACAAATTCAGAGACAGAAGAAAAGAGGAAAATTCTGGGTAAAATGATCGATTGGTGGACCGGAGGAACGGTCACTTTGCTGACCTTACTCATTTATGTAGCCTTCTTCTGGAAGCTTAACTGGGTCAGGGTAAGCATCATCGAGGTCATTGCATACATTATTTTATCTTTTGTAATATGTGCTGGACTAAACGGGAAGAATACTGGACCGTTCGAATATATGGGTCGAGAGTAAATATTTATGATACTGTGAAGTTTTGAATTATTAATTTATAATTTTCATGTCGAAGCATTTTGATTGTTGTTGAAATATGTTTCTGTAAAATTATACGATTGGAGGGTAAAAACTTCGAAAAAAATCGATTCAATTGTGTATTTAATCCTCGATTTTTCGTAACAGCATATGAATTTTTACAATGGACAATCCGCTTCATGCAAAATAATAAACGTTTCACATAATTTGTCGTTCATTTTTTCAGAATAGTAAAGAAAACGTGAATTCTCGTCGTAGCCGTTATGCAGGCGCGAGCAATCGAAAGGTCGGAAAATTACCCCCCGTTTATCCGAACGGTTGGTTCGGACTACTGGAAAGCAGGCAGCTTAAACGGGGTGAGGTTAAACACATAGCAGCTCTGGGAGAAAACTTTGCAGTTTTTAGGTATGATATTTAACGAAAACGATTATGATAACATTTTCCCGAGTTATTTCGTTAGTGTACGGGTGATTAAGGTAACCCGAATTCACGATTACATTTTAACAAATTTCAACAAATTATGAATACGTCCAACTATTTCATAATCTAATCAATTCAACAACATTGTTCAAATGTGTTACTGGAAAGTAGTTTATTAAAAAATCGTGTAACATTACCAAGTTATCTTGTTTTCATTCGAGTCGATTCTAAACCTCATTCCCCAACCGATTATATCATTGAACATTGAATTTCGCGAACTGGACATGCGAATGATCTTTCATGTTGTTTTACCACCAGTCAATTTATTGTGTTTCTTTTTTTCTAATGGAACAGGACAGAAAAAGGTGAAGTAAAAATTTTACACGCGTACTGTCCTCATCTTGGTGCCAATATCGGCGAGGGTGGTAAAGTGAAGGGCGATTGTCTCGAGTGTCCTTTTCACAGCTGGCTCTTTCGGGGTGATGATGGTCAATGTCAAAGCATTCCATACACTAAAAAAGGTAGATATTTCAGGAATTAGCCATGAATGAATGATCGAATTAATAGAAAAATGTAAACGGCGAACGCTGCTTTGTTTCGTCTATCAATTGAACAAGGCTATCGAAACATTTCATGAATTTCTGATCAATCCATTTCCAACATTCTGTTATCAGTTCCTTAATTAAATGTCGACGCTTGGTTTTATTTTTTCTCTCTCAGTCCCAGAATCGGCGAACACGAAGGCGTGGAAGTGTCGCGAAGTCAACCAAATTATCTTCGTCTGGTATCACGCGGAATCGGCCGATCCTTACTGGCAAATTGAGCCGATTGAGGAGATAGCCAATGGAACTTGGTGGGATCATGGTCGAAACGAGTATTTTATCGACTGTCACATACAAGTACGTTATTTTAGAGTTTTTTTTTTTTTTTTTTTTAATAACAAAAAGCAATTCTTCTATTCAATATCATCCGAGCAATGAAATATGTTGAAAAAATTGAAAAGAAATAAAATCGTTTAACGTACAACTGTGAATGAAAATTTCTCGAAGGAAATACCGGAAAACGGAGCGGACATGGCTCATTTCAGTACAGTTCACGGGCCAGGAATATTTTTCAACAATTCATTATGGGGTTTTCTGAAACATTCTTGGACCGATGCTACCTGGTCGACAAAAATGTCACGAACATTGTCAAACGATGAACCGATCGAAAAGCTCGAAACGACCATAGGCAACGGCGATCATTCATTGGAGAGTCATCGAGCCACTGGAACGTTGAAGCATAGCACAATACTCTTCGGTCGTTATTCCATGCTCCACTTGGAAGTGACAGCTAAGCAAATCGGGCCTGGTTACGTCGAGATGTGGATCGACACGAGATTTGGACAAATGTGCATACTCCAAACTGTAACTCCGTTCGGACCTCTTTCCCAACGGGTTACACACACCATTTTTGCATCACCGTTTCTCGGGCCATACGCCAAAATTGTAATGCTCGGCGAGTGCATCATGTTCGAACGTGACATGGCAGTGTGGAATCACAAAAAATTTTTAAAACGACCTGTTCTCGTGCGCGAAGATCGCACGATATGCGCGTTTCGACGCTGGTATGAACAATTTTACACAACCAATAGTCCCACTTATGAATCTACAATGAGCCTCGATTGGTAAAACACCCGAATACGAAATGATTCTCATTTTTGTTTTATTAAACACTTCGTATCGTTTTATTGCCACGATTTCCGTACGAATTTAGACGCACACATACAGAGACATAAATATTCGGGCTGTTCTACTCATTTTTTTTACAGTTAATTATTTTATCCGACGACAATTTTGGTAATCAGCGATTTGAAAAGAAATTCAAAATCTTTGAAACGTTATGATGAAAAATTTTGACAATTTTCTCACACGAGACAAATTCTTCAACAGATAATTTTTTATTCTTTCAAATACGTTCAAATTCGTTACGAATTTTTGTTTCTTTTTAAAATCATAAGAATTATGTAAATAATTGAAAGTAAAGAGAGTTAAAATATTATCAAGATTTTCATAAATCTTTAGTATAACGAATTTACAACTTTGTTTTCATTCACGCGAGGAACTTGCATGATATCATGTTTGAAAACATTTTCATTCTAGCTAGTTGGTAATGCTTTTTGCTATTATTGCTGCGAATCAACTTTCGTGGAACCTTTAAATCTTTGCTGAATATTTCTAATGAAATTAAATCTTTGGCTGATGTAAACGATTTTAAAACAAAAAAAAACCAAGAAAATTCATTTTTATCTACGAGTGCATACAAATGGTACTTGAAAATTATTTGTACTGACTCCACACATTTTTTTGTCGTTTCCCACATACTCCGAACGTATCAGGAAAAGTTTGATGTACAAAGTCGCGACAATTCATCTCGAATTTCATGTTTTTCCTTTGCTTCCAATGCAAAGTGTTCGGAATTTAATAAAATTCGAGATGACGTTGAACATAAGCTCTGTAGCCAAAAATGAGTCTTGAAAAATAATTTCAAAACGTGAATGTAATCTCGAAAAAACATTAACGAAAATGAAAAAAAAAAAAAGAAAAAGAAAAATCGAAATTACGAAAAGTATAAAAATAACGAAAAATGATAATTCCTGTGAATGACTTTGTTGCAAGTCTTTCCACCTGAGTGATTGAGAAAATTGTAAAACATATAAGTTCAACTAGTTGTACGAATTTTTTTAGTTTGTAAAAACGTGTAGCAAGGAGATTCGAGGGCTAATGAATTCGATAAACGTCCTCAGCATTAACCAAATAAATACTGAGCTCTCGAAATGTTTACAACAATTTCTCGTGTTAATTTACATCAAGACTAATTATGATGAAAAATAATGTACCGTTATGCATACCGTCGATATAGATTTTAGATGAATATTTGTAGGAATAAATTTGTAATAAATATCGACTCGTTTCTGTCAATTTTTTCGAAGTTTTCAACCGTCTTTTTGTAAAAAGAAAAAAAAATCGAAAGCATGTTTACATACGTTTTTAACCTGGGAGGCTCGAATTGGAACACTTTCGCTCTCCAGTCTGAAACACCGGCGAGAAGCTCGTCGCCGTTAACCCCGAGCCTCAAATCTTGCTCATTATCACGTGTGTAAGCAGGTAATCGCGAATAATCGGATCGAATTGTTGGAGTACGACGACCAACATCTAACAGCCTGCGGACCTCGTCTATTGACGAGTGTCACCATAGACGATCTCGTTCAAGCCTGAGCTATCGATTCTATATCTTTGATTATCGTCGTAGATTACTTTATTGGCTTCAAGAATACCGTCTGTGGATGCAGGCAGGTGGAGGAGATTCAGGACTTGCGGCGAGCTGCCCAAAATTGTATTATCGTGGACTCGAGTTTCGCCTCTTCTTGTCGCCGGATTCATCGTTGAAGATTCGCCAGCAGCGTTAGCCGGATCCTTCTCTTCTGAAATTGTAAACGTAAGTCAACTTTTTGCTCTTAATTTTGAATTTTGTGTTACTCGGAGCAATGATATTCAAGTGGCTTTTGAGTTTTCGATATTTTGCCAAAAATAGTGATTGATTTTCAGTGGAAACTTTCTGTGCAGCAAAATTATGAATGGGCTTTTACGCGGTGACGTTTTTCTACGATTTTTCTATATTTATTTTCATTTTTAATCTCTGATAGAAATTCTCTTTTGTTTATAAACGTTGAAGACAAGATTTGTTCTGAACTGTTTTGTTCTGTTGTTTCCGGTTGTAAAATATCTTTTTAGTCTTTTAATCAGCTCTTAAAAGATTTCGATGGGTACAAGGAACCCTGAAAGTTTGGAATATTGTGCAGGTGTTACAATGATACGATCTCTCGATATTCACTGATATTATAAGATGTTTGTACAGATGATCCGAAAAAAATATTTTTTCCGCATCTAACACCCACTGATATAATTATCTGAACAATTTGATGCTCCTTTACGTTCTTTCTATGCACCTGAAGTTTACGATTTTCAATTTTCTAATGAATCTAGCGCTATAAATACGTAGGAATGTTTCCAAATTCCACTTTTATGTAATTAATTTGACACACTTTAAAATGAACATTGGATTGTCTAAAAATTTTATTTTCGTAACAGCGTGATTCGTGTACCGATAATAAGTTTCTAGTCATATTGTCATGCAGATTACATCGACTCCAAAATTCAATATATTTCAAGCGATAACGATATACTTCCAAGAAATATTTGAAAAATCGTAAACCTTGAGGAATGTAATAAGGGATGAAGAAACATTTTATTGTTCAGATAATAAATCAATGGCTGATGTTAGATGCAAAAAAATGTTGATTCTACGTATTAGTACCAAGATCTTGTCAGATCAGTCAACAGAATAATATCTTATCGTTGGAACACCTGCAGAAATTATTGCCAAACCTGCGGAATCATTTCGCCTCTCGAAACTCGATTAAAAAGCTGATTACAGAAAATAGGTGTCTTCTGTTCTTTGATTGGCGACAAAGTATCAGAAAAACATCGAAATCGAAGGAGAAAATCACTCAAGTTTCTTTCCTTGCGAGCTGCCATTAGTGGGTGAGATATTTCGCTTCTGAAGATACAAATTCCACATTTACAGAACTATACAACAACATGCAGCACGGAGTGTTTCTTGTTTTTTTTTTTTTTACTCATAATATAATCTTTTAAGGTGAAAAGGTAGAAATATCGAAGCATAGAGGACAACGGTTTTTGTGATCTTCACGATTCGATCGATAGAAAAAAAAATTTATGCCAACGAAATTACGCATGGCATCTGATCATTTCCGATATACCGCTGTGACTAAAGATCAAAACTGATTTGATGTGAAACGACACTCAATTATTGTTCTAATCAAGTTTTATTCACAAACCAAGAGGCACGACTTTCCTTTGAACAGAAAATAAAAACTGATTGGTCACCCGTCGCTTTCACGATCTTTATGACTGCTCTACAAGACCAATGATCATGCATATCTGATTCGAAAAAATTGATCAGCTGTCGTTTAAAAAATTTTGAACAATCTTCCATGTTGAATAATCGGGTTTCTTGTGACGAAATTCTGTGAAAAATTCTTCGATGAAAAATCCAACGAACAAGTGTTTTCAAAATAAAGCTTGTTCAAAGAAAAGTGTTTCTGAATGAAGTCTGACGTAAAAAAAAAAATTATATTTCCTATCGAAAAACAGAGATCTCATAAATTGCATGCAGAAAAAAGAATGAATAAATAAACGTAAAATCGAAACAAAGAATTTTTGTACAGAGACATTTATGACAGGAACAATTTGAAAGAACTGAGATGATGGAAAGAGAAAATGATGGAATCGAGAATCGAATATTCTGGATTAGCAATTTGAAAAAATCTCGTAATATCCAGTGAACAAATGATGGGCTGAAAAAAAGGGGAGTTCATGAGGAAGTTATTGCTGATCCAAAATTTACGCGTGTATACTCTACTAGGGAATAGGGAGGATCGATACTCGTTTGTCAGGAGCACAAGAGCGTAATTCAAAGTGGAAGTAACGCGTCCTACACATTTCAGGAAGAGTCAGTCAAGTTCAGGGACTTCCAGTTTCTCAGCACTACCGCGGTCGTGGTGTGGCTGGGACGGAGTTCCCGACGCGGAGAGACAAAGCCGTAGAGAGTAAAAAAAGGGAAGGAGACAACGGGGGATGATCATGATAAGGAACGTCTTGCGTTAAAATTCACTCCTCCGCGATCAGCTGATGAGAGAGTAACGTATATTTATATATTTGAATGGAGCTCTATAGCAAAGTAAGATATCGACACGAGAAGTTGTTTCTTTATTAAAGAATATGAATAGAAAAAATACTTTCCCACGGTTCTGAAGATCGTCCGTTCGCTCTCTCAACCACTGATTGACAGAAATGAATGATGAAAAGTATGTTATCGAAGAGATCAGGCGTTCAAGACCGATCAATAGAAAAAATCAACTGCTATGCGCTCCGACCCTCCTGCCCACTGCAATTATCAAAGCAGCGAGTCTCACGTCCGGTAATATCCAGATTCATCGAGATTGTTCTTCGCAATTTGGAGATCGAATCCCAAGCAGTTGAAAAGAAAAAAAAAACAAATTCCACCGTAAGTAAATCGCCAGAGGAATGACGAAAGTCAGAGACAGTCACCAGCAGCTCACAAAACAGTGTCGACAGAGTTTGTTTCATTGCAAAAAAAAAAAAAAAACAAAAAAGTCCTTGCCAATAATCGACATCAGGAAAGATAGATCAAAATGGTAGGAAACTTAGGACGTCGATTCGAGCAGTTCTGCATAGTAAGTGAAATGGGAAGCAAAAGACATAAGTTATGTATAGTACAAGCTCGCCTTTATAAAATAAAAACGAGTATGAGGGAAGGGGATCGAAAAGCGACGATATCGAAAAGGCGATAACGAGAATGTGTACCATAGATGGGAAAATAAAATGACACGATAAGAATCGCTTCTTCGGTGAGGACAGAGACAGACCTGAAAAAAAGAGGGGGGGAGAGAGATGAAAAGAAAATGAGAAAAAAAGAAAACGCATCATTTGCATTTATGCTCGTCTCGTGCAGCTGCCCTACCAAAAACTCATTCGTCCTGAGTCCCCGCCGTGCTGTGTACCTTGCCCTTGCCCTTGCACGGATGAGACAAGATATATCTTCGTCTACAGCATCCACCAATCCTCTCCTCTTCCTCATCCTTTTTTCTCCTTTCACTTTTTTCCGTTTTCTCTCTAACTCAAACATGGATACTTTTCGTTCTGTTTCGTAAATACTTGTTCATTTTTGTTTCTCAAATTCATGTATACAGCTCTGCATATTCCGATGATAATGATTGCCGAAGGAGAAAAAAGACGTCTTCAACGCATAACGTAAATCCAATTACACCATTTTCTTCCCTACAACTCGACTATATAGCTGCCTCTTAAGTGAAATCTTATTCGTCGTGCAATTACACAAACGTCCTCCAGATTATGCTTCAATTAAAAGCTCATTCAAGAGAGAGAGAGAGAGAGAAAGAGAGCATGAGGGAGAGGGGAGGAGAGAGACAGAAAGATTCTTTATGAAGCGAATCATTTATGTATCAAAGATCTCCAACATAGCAGGTTCATAAATATAAATGGGAAAATGTCATCGAATTCTTAGTGAAAGTGAGTTAATGAAAAGAAAACATTCGAACAATTCTCAAATTACAATTTCTCGAAGACTATTGGCGATGCCTCAAAAATCCTTTGACTGCAAGTTGTGCATGGCATAATTAATAGATTTTTTGTATCAAAGTGCTAAAATCGAGTTCATTTCAATGATGAGGGCTGGTCGTACCTTTCTTCATTCGCATCCCTGTATTTCCGATTCACTTATCTTCTGTTGTTCACCTTTTTGTGAACTTGCGACAACACTTTCCGGTTAATTGAATTACACCCTAAAACAGTGCCTCGATACTTTGACCATGTATGCAAAAGTAAAGTTCCAGAATATCGTGTTTCAGGAAAAATATTTGATGGAAAAAAAAACATTCCTAGATCGTTGAAACGAAGAAACGTCGTGAGCTCATCGAAAGTAATAGAGGAATTCATAGAGACAAAAAGGAGGACGAAAATGCAGAGTGAAATGATTGATTGGTGGACCGCAGGAACTGCCACCTTCGTGACCTTACTCGTTTACGTGGCCTTCTTCTGGAAGCTCAACCGGGTCAAGGCAAGCGTCGATAAGATCATTTTATTCATTATTTTATCTTTTATCATCAGTCCCGAAAAAAAAACGGAAAGAATATTGGACCGTTTGAATAAATAAATTGAGAATAAATATTTCTGAATCTTCAAACTTTCGAAGCGTCGATTGCTTTGGAATTAATTTTTTTTGAATGAACAAATTAAAACGCTGCATTGTACAGATAAGTTTCTTAAATTGAAATTGAAAATTAAATTGAAATATTGCTGATTGTTCTTTATCATGAATAATCAGCTTCGTTAATAATGACAAACTTTTCTAAAAATTCTGTCAATGTTATTTTCAGCATTTTGAAAACCACACGAATATTCGACGTGCCCGTTATACAGACATGAGCAATCAACGGCCCGATAAATTACCTCCCGTTTATCCGAACGGTTGGTTCGGACTATTGGAAAGCGGGCAGCTTAAACGGGGTGAAGTTAAACACGTAGCAGCTCTGGGTCAAAACTTTGCAGTTTTTAGGTATGATATTGAACGAAAACGATTATGATAACATTTTCCCGAGTTATTTCGTTACTGTACGGGTGATTAAGGTAACCCGAACTCACGATTACATTTTAACAAATTTCAACAAATTATGAATACGTCCAACTATTTCATAATCTAATCAATTCAACAACATTGTTCAAATATGTTACTGGAAAGTAGTTTATTAAAAAATCGTGTAACATTACCAAGTTATCTTGTTTTCATTCGATTCGATTCCAAACCTCATTTCCCCAACCGATTATATCAATGAACATTTAATTTCGCGAACTGGACATGCGAATGATCTTTCATGTTGTTTTACCACCATTCAATTTATTGTGTTTTTTTTTTTTTCTAATGAAACAGGACAGAAAAAGGTGAAGCAAAAATTTTACACGCGTACTGTCCTCATGTTGGTGCCGATATGGCCAGAGGTGGTAAGGTGAGGGGCGATTGTCTCGAGTGTCCTTTTCACGGTTGGCTCTTTCGGGGCGAGGATGGTCGATGTACAAGCATTCCATACGCAAAAGAAGGTAAATTTTTCAAGAATTTGTATTAGAAGGAGGAATGAAATGTGTTTACGGGAACAACACCGAATTGTTTTGTCCATCGAATGATCGAGATTGCCAGAAGCATTTTTTGAAGGTTGATCCTAAATGGAATGTCGACAATTATCTTTGGATACTTCTAGTTCCAGAATTGGCGCACACCAAGGCTTGGAAATGTTGCGAAATCAACCAAATTATCTTCGTATGGTTTCATGCAGAATCGGCTGAGCCTTATTGGCAAGTTGAGCCTGTCGAGAAGGTAGTCGATGGAACTTGGTGGAATCATTGTAGAAACGAGTATCTCGTCAACTGTCACATACGAGTACGTTATTTGAGCCGTTTCTTTCGAATGATAAATTCGCCAATGTCTCGACATTACTAAAATTCGATTTTTCTGAATTAATGTTCATTCATTTCGAATTTCATTTTCATTCAGTTCGAGCTTTTCCCTGAAAGCATGCTCACGTTCACATTTTTACTGTTGTTTTTTTTTTTTTTTTTTTTTTTTCCAAGATTTTACGTATTTCGAAAGATTCAACAATCTGGATTCGAGTTATTGAAAAATTCTTAATAAAATTTTAAAGGAATCACTGAAAAAATGATGTAAACTAATGACGGATTAATAAAAATAATAATTTTTTAAGGACGTGCCGGAAAATCTAGCGGATATGGCTCATTTCGGTACTGTTCATGGGCCAGGAATATACTTCAACGATTCCAATTTTCTAAGACATGTTTGGACGAATACTACCTGGGCACCAAAAATGTCACGAACATTGTCGAAGGATGAACCAATCGGAAAGCCTGAGACGAGCCTAGACGACGACGATAGTTTGGTGAAAAGTCATCAAACCGAAGGAACGTTAAATCACAGTTTACAAATATTCGGTCGTTATTCTATGCTCCAGTTGAGAGTGACAGCTAAACAAATTGGGCCTGGTTACGTCGAAATATGGGTCGATACGAGTTTTGGTAGAATGTGCATACTACAAACGGTAACTCCGTTGGGACCTTTTCTGCAACGGGTTACACACAACATATTCGCATCACCGCTTCTCGGACCATACGTCAAATTAGTATTCCTAGGCGAGTGCATCATGTTCGAACGTGACATAGCGGTGTGGAACTACAAAAAATGTTTAAAACGACCCGTTCTCGTGCGCGAAGATCGTACAATATCCGCGTTTCGACGCTGGTATGAACAATTTTTCACAATCAATAGTCCCACTTATGAATCGTCGATGGGCCTCGATTGGTAAAACACGCTGATACGATCAGATTTTCATTTTTGTTCTATGAAACACGTCGTATTATTTTATTACCGCGATTTTCGTACGAATTTAGACACACACACGCATACAGAGGCATAAATCTTCAGGCTGTTTTACTCATTTTTTGTTTTTTTTTTTTTTTTTACAGATAATTATTTTATTCAACTACCATTTCAGTAATCGGTGATTTGAATGAAAAATCAAAAATCATTTGAACTTTACGAAAAAAAAGCTCTTTACAATTTGCTCGCACGAATAATTCATCAGCACAAAATGTGCTGAATAAAGTGCAAGAATAAAGAGACGGAGAATATTCTCAAGATTATTATAAATTTTTTGTCAAATGAATAATTTAAATTGTTTCGATAAATTTTCCATTCAAACATGTTGCTAGTGCTTTTTCGACATTTTTGCTGCAAATCAACGTTCGTTCCGACTTAGAATTTTCGCTAAAATTCTAATCATTACAATTTTCCTCGAATAAAAATTGTTTGAATTTTGGTAAAATTCGAGATTGACTCTCCCCAAACTTGTGTCTTGAAAAATAATTTACAACTACGGTTGTACTTTTGAGAAATCTTTAACGAATATAACAAAAATAAAATAAAATAATGAAAACGACGAAATGGCAATATCTGATATGAATAATCCGAAATATTACCTTTTCTCACAAGAATTTTTAACAAAATATTCGAAACAAATTCTCAATTGCATACAAACATTTAACGAAATTAGTCAAAACTGCTGAGAATTTTACCGATCAATTGGGATTAGTTTCAGAACCGTTCAATTTCAAAGATATGCCGACAGAAAGTATGAACCGAGAACAATCATAATAATATGTGGGCAAATTTCTTCAGACATTTTTCCAGTTTTATAAGTTTTCACGTTCCCATTCCCATGAAATTTAAAAACTGACATTATTAGTATATCCCGCAAGTTCAATGCCAGCTGCCATTCACTAATCTCCGAGAATTTTCGCACATGATCGTGGTCGAGACAACTAAGTTGTAGAAAAAAAATGTTTGGATCTAAAATTCGTTTGGAACCCTCGCAACAGGGTGAAAGTGCTTCCATCTAAAAGGCTCAATTACGTGTACGTATATGAAGTATCGATTGGTCCTTTTATTCACCAAAACAATAATGTTATCGATAATTATCATCATGAATAATAATAATAATAATAATAATAATGAATGTGCGTGTGCAGTTTATACGAACACACGGACAGACGTACGATATTTATATACACTGACGTTTCTCCTTCCTACACGTATACTCTTCTCTACAGATATACAATGTATGTAAATTATCACAGAGTATGCTTTGCTCTCTTACTTTCTCCTTATTTCTCATAAACATCTCGTCGAAATGTTTCTCCACATGCACAGTTAACGTCACACATTCATTCGAGATTTATATTTTGTGGTACACGCTTACCAAAAAATCTCGTTAAAAAAATTCATACTTTACTTATTAATTCTTCGAGCTGCCCTCAATTGGACGCATTGACACAATAGTACCGATAAATCTCAGTCATTACAAATTTCACTGTAGAAATTCTTATCAGCCGCCAGAAAATGGTTTCTCTTTCAAGGGAGTCAAAAATTTGAAAAAATAACGTACTTCTAAGTTTTTTTTTTCAATCCGAACAACGAGCGAGCTCAGCGCAGTTGTTTAACGTATTCCAAACTGCTCGATTCACCCTCGAAAACGCTATACGAGCGGAGAACCTTATTATCATTGCAATTGTTGCAGAACAAATGTTTTGGCAATTTATAGTACGTTTCTAATCTACTACTAACCCATGGACAAAGCACAAATTGGAAATATCATATATAAAACGATTCTCAGGATGTATCGCCTCAAGCCGAGTTATCGATACCAAAATTGTTGAAATTTTTTTTTTCGTTATTGCTGCACGGTATCGAAACTATCAAAAATATTCTTCCTCGTTTAAGTGACGAAATAGTTACAGCTTCTTTATGTAAATTACATAACTTTTATTTCAACTTTCATTCACGTTGGAATGTCAGTTCTGTTTGAATAAATTTAATTTTTCTTTTTCTTTTGGAATGTAAAATAATCCAAGATTTCGTTAAGACCTTGCAAACCTCCTTCTCCGAATAAGGTTTGGCGATCATCAATGAAAAAAACAACTTTTCATAAAATAATTTGAGATTCATATGTAAGAAAATTAGGTCTACAGATGACTTGAATATTTTCCGAAACAAGTAGCTTGCCAGAGGAAAAGAATATGCAAAAGGAACCGAGAGGAACAAAAATGGACAACTTCCATTTTTTTTTCTCGAAAAAAGAGAATAAAACATGATTCAACGAATTGAAAAAATCTAAGAAATAAACGGTTTGATCGATTTCCCATCGGGGTGTTTTTTGTTCGATACGCTCTCAATTTCAGACTCCCTTGTAACGTTCTTACGCTAAGGGAACGGCAGAGAGCCGAGAAAAAAAATATTTAATTTTCACTCTCACTGCATGACAAAATTCTTGTAATTACGCATGGAGCGTAATTTTTTGCGCAACGACGAAACAAGATCGGTCGGTTGTATAACGATCGAAATGTCCCGACCAACAGCGCGAAAACGTTCGCAAGCACCGCCGTCGAAAATGTTCAACGGTTTGCCATTTATCTCGGTCAGGGTCCACGTGGTATTCGAACCAGCAGGAGCTGTTGGATCGGTCGCTGTCGCCAGTGGCGGTAAACCCATGCTGAGCGCGACACCGGAAACACCGGAAACCTCGTTGCCGTTAACCTCGAGGCCAAACTCATCGCTGTCGTTTCTCTTGGTCAGTGTCACGGCACGTGCGTAAGGTAATCGACGAACAATCACCTCGACCTGGATAACGAAAAAGAAGTTATTTCGTGTCATCTGATTGAGTTGTTACGGAACGACAAAAAATTTTATTTTTATTTCATCAGCCTTCCACATAATTCGATCCTTTTTTTAATTCAGTTTTAAAATTCCAACACAATTCGTTCAACCATCATTTTTAGGCACCGGAATGCAAACTTTAAACTGAAAAACGTCATTACATCTTATGATTCGGTTAATTAAGGGAAAAATTGATGAATAAGCCAATAATTAATACACGATGTAGATGAATTATTTAATTTTTAGGAACCGTAATTGCAATCGTGTAATTTTTCGTATACCGATTTTTCAACATGTTTTTAATATTTTCTCTCACTATTCCAGGCGCATTACTGTTGTTCACCAATGACCGTAGGCATCTTGCCATATTGAAAAGTATTTTTTTGATACTTAATTTCACAAAAACGGTGTAGACGATCGGTTTAAAATTTGCTACGAACATCCAGTACATGCGTCAAATAGTACACTGTAAATTTAACGTAGATGGTAACATTTTGGCACGGATTCCGAACGTCTTAAACCGGGATTGAAAACTTTTGCCAACTTCGAACAATAAAATCTAATATTTACGTACACGTGGCGTAGTGCAACCCTTCAGTATATCTTTTATAGCGGTCGCATTGAGTGGCGTTATGCCAGCTACACTGAGAACCAAATCACCCACGTGAAGAACATTGTAGAGCAAAGGATGTTCTCGCTGTTTCCAACCTGCGACCCTAAGAACCCAAGCACATCAGATATTATTAGTTGATAAATAATCCATAAAGAAAAACAAGCTTCGAAAACGAACAAAATGATGTGCCAATTTTACCCCCACCACCGCGAAAAGTTTTGTTTCGAGAAAGTATAGTCTCGGCGAGCCTCGGGCCAGCAGACGACAAAGCTGTCAATGTACTTGTCCCGAGACTCTACCGAGTCTCTTGATACTCTAGTTTGACGAGCATACAAATTGAGAGTTCGATAAATATTTACTATCTAGGAATAAAATTGTCCCTCCTCGATCACAGTTTCCTTCATTTCTGACTTTCGTTTGGGAAGTCAAAAAATAAGTAAGTTCATGAAAAATTGGAGAAGCTTTCGACAATTTTCAACGACTTACTGTAGCTTTAGAGAAATCGAAATCCAAAAGTGGTTTTCAATGGTAAACTTTTTAGAATGTAACGGTACATTTTCATGTTCTCATTGCAACGCGGTTGAAAATTGTTGTTTAGAAACTTTAAAATTTTTATTATACTTAGAAATACTTAGAAAACAAACCAATTGAAAAGTCGTTAGCAAAACTAGGAAGAATACGGTTGAAGATGATCTTTTTTGTTCTCGAAAGTAAAATGCTCTAAAATATTGAATATACGATACCAAATTCGAGACACCAAACAATAAATAATTCAATTGCAAACAGTTTTATAAAATATCGAGATTTTAACCGTCGATAATGACACGAGTGCAGATTTCTACAATGTAAATCGCACTTTCCGAGAGCTTTTGTTTACGTTGTGACACGATTCTACAACGTAAATAATATTTTTCGAATTTGTGACTATAATCGTCGAGTTCCTAAGGGTTTTTAACTTCAAGAATCTCGAGTTATCAAATGATTTTCAATTATTTATGCGACAGTTTGATGATGCAAAATTACAAATCGCGCCGCAGTGACTCGTGACAGAAGCGTGGATCCTACAGGTAAATTTAGAAGAATAATTCTCACCAAACAGCACCGTATGTATCGACGAATGCGATACTGTCCTTGCAGTCTCTTCGACCCAGTAACAATCGTACACCAGCAGGATGAGCCATTTCTCGTCTAAGTTGAAAAACTTGTTGTTCTCGAAGTGTAAGTTGACGACGAGTATTGGGGTTAGCGGAAGTGGTGGATCGAGGTTCGACGGTATTGTTCGTTGGGCGAGTTGGTTGAGGTCGATTCGTTTCCGCGCTGCTCGACGAACTTCTGTATTCCATTAACGCAGCGTATCTTTCGTTGGAGGAATCTCCGCCAGTTTGTGAAATATCACGTGCTGCACGAGCAGAATCAGCGGTCGGGGAATACGACGAAGCCATAAAAATGCTCTCGTACCCTGAATCACTCGCGCTCGTTTCCTCGCTCGTTGCTGCTGCTGTCACGATTCTCGGGCTCGGAGTTGGCGGGGCTGCAGCACGTTGAATTCCACTCTGCGTTGGTCTCGCCGATCTTCTCTCCTCAAGTGAAATATCGTCGAACGTAAATACCATCGGTGCTGTGTCCACGCTCGTTCCTGCCTCACGACCCGGACTCGATGTATTCGAATCACTCAAGTACGTCGTCACACTGCTCGTCACAACTATTGGAACGTTACTACTCGTCGACGTACTTGGAACGGTGCTGCTACTCGCCGGTGGCGAATTATTCACAGCTGCGACAGCCGTTGACGTTTGTTGGGTCTGCTGGACCATTGACGATCTACGAAAATACTTAAATTTTAGTTATTTTCATTTTCAATTCACAATAATAACGACAGCAGTAAAAATCGCAACATTTTCATATCATTTCATGTCGTGTATAGAAAAATTTCCGATTCTCCATTACAATCGTTCATGTGTCACTACGACATTCGAATTTCTACGCAAAATTCAGCTTAAGGAGGTTGGCTACACACAACAATGTTGCCATGTTAAAAGCATAGGAAAATTCTAAATGATTAGAATTCAATGAAATTTGGTGAGCATATTCTTTTGGATTAAATATGAATATACAAATTTTTTAAGATTTTTCTTCTACATAGTTTTCGAGTAATTTAACACTAGAGTTTACATCCATAAGCATAGGATTCTGATATATATAGGTATATCTTTTGCATATTGTAAACTCCAATTATTCGACAACTATGTAGACGAAAAATTTGAAAAAATTTGTGTCATTGCATTTGATGCTAGAGAATGTTATCACTAAATTTTATTAAATTCTTATCATATTGTCGTATGTAGCCACCCTCCTTAAATACGTTTTTCCAGAAGAAAGGTTCGGTTCATAATATAGCTTTTAATATTTCGTTTTTTTTTTTTTTTTTCAAGTCAAGTTTTGAGAATATTTATCCTAAGTGCCATTGAATTCAAATGTCATCTGTGAATATTTTGTCTCAGATATGCGAAGGAGTTTTTTAGTGTCTCGTTAACAAGTTACGTGAATTTTCTGACAAATGATTTTCAAGCCTATAAAGCGTAATTTTTCCGTATGAAATAGTACTACGTCTTATGAACGAATATTAATGAATAAATGTACGAAGGTCATGAAATGCAGTTCATCGCCGGCTTTCGGATTAATATCAATAAAATTACTGTGAGTCAATCGAGTCTAATCAACAATGCTAAATTGTAATATCGTTTGGTTCGTAACGTGGGCACGAAATAGGAGCATCGTACGGTATCGCAGTTCAGAATAAATATTAATGTTGCGAGTTGACAGCTTATCATGTATGAAGAAAAACACCAAGAAAAATTTAAACGCGATTGCCAAGAATCAACTGCTTCAATCTTCTCCAAGAGAATACTCGAAACCAAAAGGAAGGTCTGAAAATTGAAAAAATTAAGGAAAAACGTTTAGAACCGCCGCTATTGAAACATTTATGAAGATGTTGAAATTTTTCCAACATTTCGATGAGCAATGAAAAAAACTCATGATCATCGTGATACATTCCAATAAAAATTAGTATTGAAATAGTTGAAATCGATAAAATGACCTTCGCTCAATTCTTAAGTGATTAGTAAATTGAAAAATCAATAAAATTAAGTAATTAATAAAGTAGAGTGTTGAGCCTGTGAAAAAAAAAAATTCTCGAAAATCGATCAATTTTGTTTTCTGCTCATTTTGGCCGATACGAAAATTTTAGGTTTCTCGAAAGGTAAAAAGCAGAGTTAGAAAAGAAGATTACATGGAAACAAAAAAAATGGGGGAATGATTCAGTGAGCAAAATATTTTTCGTCCCCCTTGAGCGATGCGATTTTACGTAGTAAATAAATATAACGGCATACCCGGTTGAAAGTGGTGGAGGAGGTAAAGGGCTGGTCGGATCTCTGGTGGCGATGCGTTCGGGTCCTTTGGAATAAAGATTTTCTTTTGGTCGCAAAACCTTCATGTCGGTTAATTTTCGAGTGATTAATTGTACCCAATCGAGCATTCCTTGATAGGTAGGTGCGGCCAATCGGAGAACGCGATCGTCGTTAAAATTGACGCAAAATTCGTAATCGTGTCGTTGGGTGGCACAAAGCGTTGGTGAAAGATGTTGAATGTGGCGCAGCGAGTGCGCCCACATAGGGGAATGAGTGGTGGCTTGTTTCTGATCGGCAAAGCCTTCGAGACGCGGTTCGGTATCGTCGTGGACACAAAATGCGACCCAAAAACGATTAGTTTCTTTGTCAGTTTTGTCGGTACGTCTGAGCCAACCATTTTTATAAATTTCACGAAATTGTACGGAACCCTCGTTCGCTACCGAGGTCACAGAAGCGGACGAACTTTGTGGCACCGGATCCATCGTTTCTTCGCTGTCCCGTCGACGATGATGATGCTGATGGTGATGGTGATGATGAGGATGATTATGATGATTGTTTTCCGCCGGTCGAGCCAGTTCGGTCAGCAATCGGACTGCTTGGAGCATTGTAACGATATGTACGAGGATGGACGGACTTTCGTTCACTACTTTGCTCTAAATTCTTCAATCCAAATACCATGTTACTGCATACAATTTCTTTTTTTAATCAAATTTATATTTCTTCTTTTCTTCCTAATCCTCTCTCCACAGCTGTCTACGACTGGAGTCTCCGCCGAATATGAAGTCACTGTTTGAAAGAAACAAAAAACACAAACAGAATAAATGATATATTCGATTGGGTTGGATCGTTCGCTCGATAAAAATAATATTCAAATTTTCTTCATGAACACACACATGCAACGAAATTATTTTTTAATTACTTGAAAAATTTTCGGTGCACTGGGAAGAAATTTAGTGCTCTGGTAAAGAGGAAAAAAGGAAATCGGTTGCATTGCAACGGTGCAAGATTCAACGTCGTAAAAAATTGTAAATTTACTGAATATAATTACACAATTTGTAAATGTTTGAGCGAATGAAATATACACGGAAATATTCATTAATTTTTTGATGAATTTGCAATTCTTCGATAAAACTCGATTCGTAATCGTGAAAAATTTCCATCATTGATTATCAATGAAACACGATGCTTCAGGAAAATGTATTATTGTTTACTAATTTTAGAGCGCGGTGCATTCACATAATCATTGATATTCGTGTTAGATATGCGAATTAATTTCCATTATTTTCTATATTTATGTTTCAATATTAAAAATTATGCGTATTTATTTTCATGTAACCTGCGAACTAATTTCCATATAAAATCGCACGACCTGCAACAAAGATTTGATGAAAAACAATAATAAATTTTCCAGAAACTTTGTGCTTTATCAATACTTTATGAACAAAATTTTTGTTTTTTTTAT
This sequence comes from Campoplex capitator, assembly GCA_037576405.1. Classification (NCBI taxonomy): domain Eukaryota; kingdom Metazoa; phylum Arthropoda; class Insecta; order Hymenoptera; family Ichneumonidae; genus Campoplex; species Campoplex capitator. The sequence continues at coordinate 8,309,038 of JARBWI010000008.1, read as the reverse complement.
GAACGCGATCATTCAAGCACGAATCGGACGATTGAATGATCGTATCAAAGTTTATTAAACCAATTTTATTTACAGTATTTTTTTTTTAATTATTTGATGTACTTTATTTTGTTTCTTCGAATCTTACATGCTTCGTAGCTTTTGAAATTCGTTCGGTTTTCGTCTCGAATTGCCCGTCGTACTCTGATTCATTTTTTTTCTACGATCAGGCGATTTCTCTTTAACATTTCTATTGAAAGTATTTTTCATTTCACATTCTCATCAAAGAAATCTTCAATGGTTTCATGACGATTTTTCGGTTCAGTTCGAATTGATTATTGCGATTGTTGATTTTCGATTCAACAACAATTTCTGAAAATTCGAAAAAAAAATAACGAACCTCAAGATTTTATGGATAATTTTTCACTATTTCAGATCGAAATGGTTGTGAGTTTATTGACTTGTCATTTTTATTTTATTCCGATTTCCCATTATTATGATTGTAAAATATTTTTTTAATAGCAAACAAATTATTTCCTATTTTATATTTTGATACCCTCCGAGTTAGAAATTGGCGCAAAAAAATTGGGTTTCCACTTATCTGAAGATGAAAAAGAATAATGAAAAATATTTTTCGTTTCGTTTAAACTGTACAAACTTCAAAAACCTATTTGCTCATCGTTTAAAATTTTTAGATGCACAAATTCGGATTTACTATTCAGATGAAAAAAATTATTTTAAGAGTTTACATTTTTTGCATATTATTGAAGTTTTTTCAAAACATTTATTCAAAATCTTAGACTTTTCATCATTGGTAACGTTTCGAAGGATCGAGGAATTTTCACGAGTTACTATAATTCTCTTCTCTTTTTCGGTAACAACATTTGAATCAATATTCAAACACACGAAATTTCGTTTGTGGATAAAATGGCATTTTTGTTTACACGTAAAATGAATAATATGTCAATTCGATGTGTATTTGTATGAGAAGTATGAACGTTTCAAGGACGATATCCTCGTACATATGGACATCTCAACTTCCACTGACCGACCCCCCCTCCCACTTCCGATTTTGGCAATGGTGTGACGAAGAAATTGTCGCACTGAGATGTAATGAAAAAAAAAAGACTACCATTGATTGAAAACCGCTTGAAAATCCACACAGGTTCGATAATATTCTTCATGACAAAATGTTTATTCAAACTCACAACGATATGAAAAAATATTATTTCACTTAGTCAGGATTATATCTTGTGGAGAAGAGTTTAAAAAAAAATGGTCTTACCGCACAGTAATTGATTAATTCGATTACTTCTCTGAGCCAGACGTCAGCTTCGATCTCCCACAGCTGATTCCTCGAGTAGCGCTACGTTTATAGCTATACACTCACAATTGACAAGAAACTGTGACAATTGGAAAGATTCTAAAATATCTTGGTTCTCGAAATACAAATAAGTTAGTACTTATTTTTCTACTAGACTACAATTAAATACTCGTATATTTAAAAACAAAATGCAGCGCATGTTGCTCGAGATAAAAGTTGAACTAGAACTATTTTCTGCCGTGTGTATACTGCTGCTAGCTGCTAGCCACAGTGTGTAGGTACTTTACGCGTCACGCATCCGTGCACAGCAAGAATAAAAAAAAAGGAATAGAGCGCGACGCGAGGGGAAGAGTTATTGTTCGTAAGACTTTTTTCCCACACGCGATTGGACGGTAATCTCAATGACAGTGTCTTTAGGATATTTATTAGTACGCTTTATTGTACGAGCAAAAAGCAACTGTTGTTCGGGGAGCGTGCGAACAAGAACGGGTGTCGGAATACCGAATCGCTAACCCGCAGCCAACCATCTTGGCTTGCATTCCGCGACTATGTATCGTTCTTTCTTTGTCACTCTCTCCCTCTCTCTTCGTCTGCCCCTCTCTCTGTCTTTCTTCTTCATGGATTCCTTTCCCTCTGCTTTTTTTTCAGGCACGAATCAACGCGCTTCAAATATTTTTCATTCGATCCAAAAAAACAAAAATTGATACGACGAAGAATTTTTGTTTTTACGATATCGATGTAAATATTTGATTTATTCGTGTAAATTATGTTTATTGAAACAGAAAAAGGGAAAAATCACAGCGCCATCTTGCGGAACCGGTACATCACGAGAATTCAAAATTACTTGTTTGTTTTATTGCTGTGTGGGCTTCCTGTCGAATGATGAGACTTGAATGCGACTTTCTCAAATCAGTTTTTGAAAGTCATTTTTCATACAAAACTAAGTTTTGTAGGAATTTTGTCGTTTTTGGACTTGAAAGATTTTTTTCAAAATTTTTTCAGGTTATCGTATTGTAATTCGGGTAATTTATTTATCAAAATAAAATGTCAACAAACATTTGAACCATCAAGTTTTTAAAAATTAAAGCAAAAGAAATATTCACATTTTTTAAATATAGTGATAGAAAATGTCGATGTAAAAGGGTGGTTCCATTGAGAGTACAAAAACGAGCATGATGCAGGAGTCAATGACTAAACAATCGATAAGAAGTGTACTTTATTCGTAATATCTACAAAAGCCTAACTTTATTGTCATTAATACTAACTTCCGTTATTTTTGGAAGTTTTTTTTCAAATTTCGAAAGTGCCTTTTCGAAAGTAATAGAATTATCACGATGATTGACGTAACGATTGCAAACTTTTTTTCGTAATTTTTTCAAACTAATTTCTTCGTTCGAGCCAATGATTTCTAAAATTGTAGCTTTCCAATCAAACTTCAAAGTTTCTTCATTTTCATTTTGGCACACTGGCGTAACGGTTGTGTCTTCGACTATTTCTTCAACAGATTTCTTTTTGCGTTTCTTCTTCGGTAGCTCCTCAACCGGTGTAACATCGGTTTCTGTCAAATCTCGTTTTTTCGTTTTCTTTTTTTTCTCAGCAACAACCTCTGGAATTTCTGTGCCATTCTCCGTTGGAAGTCCCTTCTCTCTTGATATATTTTCATTATTTTGATTTTCTGCTATGTTTTCATGATTTTCAACCGAAGTCAAACCATTCGTTTGTTCCTTTGTTTCTTTTTTGATCGTGCCTAAATATCATTGAAAATTAGATGAATTTAATGATATATTTATGCATCGACGATATAAAGTTATGAAAAGTTGTAACTAAATTATGTTCAATTATAAATCGAATACTAAACAATTATAGGAAATAATTTTATTTTATTGTAATTAATGTCAGTCCTTCTACAATAATTACCATTGGTACTTTGTCCTTGAGGTTTATTAGCTTCAACGGCTTCCTTGAATGCTGTTTCCATCTTGGCCCATATACCATCGATGACAGGCATATTTATCCTGTTACCGATAACGCTACGGATAAAGTTCAGAAATCTGGGTTTCTTTCTTGGTATATTGTCGTATTTGGATAAAATATTTAAGATTCTTCGCTCTTCCATGGTCAAATTTTTGGCTGTTTCAATGACATTTTTCACAACATTTATCCATTCTTGTTGCTTTCTTTCACCCTTGTTCTGTCCAGGCTTGGCAACATAGTCTTGTCCTCCATATCTTTCAGATTCCGTTATACATTTGGTATGAGTTACATATTCTTGTCCACTGAAAACAAATGATTAAAATTTTCACCATATTCATTTTATGCTAGCAAAAACAATAGAATAAAAATAGCGATGAATGAGACAACTTACTAAAAGTCCTTATGACAATCGACGCAGGTCAAATTTTCCGAACTTTTGCATTGAAACTGATAATGCTTTGCTACCTTTGGCTTTTGCAAAGAGTCTCCGCAATTGTTACACGTAAATACAACCATGTTGAACGTGAGTTCAGAGTATGTTCACGATAAATCGGTGGATGGAATTTTATGTTACAAATTGATAGTCGCAGTGAAAAATCCTGAGAAGCAAGAAAATTGTTGCTTGTGGCGGAGATAAAGTTGTAGAGGTTATACTTTTCGAACTCTTATTTACAAAAATACATCGTATTTTTCGAAAGCGAGAAACATTGGACGTTCGCAAAAAATAGGTTTAGGGGGAATCCTTGAAAACAACAACAATAATTAACGATAAACAATTTGAATCGTCTATGTGGTGCAAATATACACGTGTTTGGTGTTCACGCACAGCCACGAGCGCCAGTTCAAGAAAATAGTAGTGCATGTGAAAAGTGAATTAGCGAATGTGCAGTGCACGTTCCGTACAGTCTCTGCCGTACCGACAACCCTGGAAAATTTCATTAACGCCATCTGTTAGGAGTGGGAATCTAGGGAGAAGTTGAGAATACGGAATTTTTTTTCTTCCTATCAGGTTGACAAGTCAGGGCGCCAAGGGTGTTCCCGGTCGGGCGTTGTGGTTGATTAGGTTGAGTCAGTTGAGTGTCATAACGAAAACCTAACCTCGAATTTGACGTTACGTAGGCCGCTGGCCCCGCTGGCAATATATGAGTATTACATTATTACATATATGGCGTATACGTGAATAATACATAACCTCGATTCCACTTCACGACTCTAGACGACTGACGTTAACACAAATACGAATACAACGTACATGTTTTTCTTATGTTTGCCTACGATACGCAAAAAAAGATTAACATGGCCGTCCAGATCTCATTATGAGAGGTTCGATAAATAAGATACCATAAACCGAAGAAGTGACGTTTATACCATATATAGTGCCGAAAACGTTGAAAAATTCTAATCAAGCTTAGCAATTGATTCAATGCTCGTTCTTATATGAACTGTAGGTTATCTCGGTGAGTACTTGAAGAATAATCACGTGACAAAAACTTCTCAAACATTCATAGATGAAAAATTGCAAAAATGATATTTCTTTCTGCTATAACTTAATTATTGTTACCGGATGATCTATCTAAAAGATCAAATGCGTTTCGGGATTTTATCACGTTTTTCCGTGTATGCAAATGTTCTGAATTATATCGAATCGTTCCCAGAAAATGGTACTCAACTACTTTGACAAATAGATGTTGAAAAATTTATTTGCAAGAAATACAAAAAATTGGGTACAATGGGCGTTATTCTTAATCTTAAAACTCTAAATATGCCTCAAAGATCTAATTTGCAAAAGTAATTTTAGTTCTCTGGAAATGAAAAAGATTGGGATCATTGCTTACAATGAGCCTTTCGATTTTAGGGCAGTGCACCTGATCAAAGCTCTGATGTACCTCTCAAGAGTTAAGCGATCAAATCCCGATCCATGTTTAGGGTTGATAGATGCTCGAAATAATGTTAAATTCAATAATTCACTGTATAATAAATTTTTCTTACTTTTTTATATTAATCTTGTTCAACAAAATGATTGCAGCTGTCAATATGAATGAGCTATTGAAAAAATCAACTATCGACTTTAAGAATAAGCAGCCACGCGAAGTAGCCAAGAGATTGCCGCTCATGATAGTGGAGGGCGAGGTTGCAAAAAAAAGTGGTGATTTTAAAAAAGCTTTTATTTATCTCAAGAGATGGCTGAATACAGTAGGATGGATCAAATCTACCAAGGACTTTAAAAACGAGGGACCTTCCAGCAAAGTTTTTAACTTCGACAGAGTAATAAAAAATATAATATTATTATACGTATTCTTGAGTCGCAAATACAAGTGACAGAGTTGCATCACTTATTGCATACCATTTTTCAATGCTACAAAGCATTCATAATGTAAAAATTTGCTGACATAGAACTTATTGGATAGCGATTCGTCATAAACAAAATGTTTTTAGGAGGACGAAGTTAGAGCACTCTTTGCGGAGGTTGAAAAAAAAGTGCTTGCTTCTTTTTCTCCGCCAAAGACTGTGCCTGAGATCGAAGATGTATCCATGATAGAAGCTCGTGACAAAAAGAAAAATCCGTTAAGCGAGAGTATCCTGAATCTTCCGGAAACGCCCACGGATGAACCACTCCCAAAAAAGACTGATGATTTCACTTCTTGCCTTGAGTTATTTCAGATTTTGAAATCAGATACTAAACTGTTGCTCATTGACATCAGACCACGGAAAGACTATAACGAATCCAGGATAAAAACTGACCGATGTATTAATATGCCAGGTGACGACATCAGACTTGGGTGAGTAATTTTTATTTTTTTATTTATCTTTCATGACAAAAATTCGCCACAGAACATTCATATACCTCTCAAATTAATTTTGCCTGCTGAATCACAAATTTATATTCGAAATACAGGCTGTTGGCTCAAAATTACGAGAAACTTTTCAATGCAGACGAAAGGTCACGCAGTCTGTACGAAAATCGAGGTCACAAAATGACCGACATAATTGTATTACTCGACTGGAGTACAACGTCCGCGACACTTTTTCCTGAGAACAAAATGTATGTGCTGAAAGATATACTAAAGAATTGGGACCCAGGTACGAAACCACCAAAAATGACAATTCTCGACGGTGGATATTCAGACTGGCTGAATCGTTACCCAACATTGGTGACGAATCCAAAAGTGAAAACCCCTGACATGCAGACAAACGCTATGGATGAAATTCTTGAAGAAGTCGAATATCCTGAGTGGCTAAATTCGGACGAGAATTCAAGTCCTTTTTCCAAGCTGCGAATACAGTCGTCGGAAAAAAATGAATTGAAAACTAAAAGTACTTTTGATAATCGAAGACTCGACGATTCGATAACGCCCGAATCGAGGAAGGAGGAAATTTCGTCGAAAACGAATAATAAAACGTTGACAACTCATAACGATGAAAGCATGGATTTTGTTACGTTCCGTAAAGGAACCTTGAAAAAGGGAAATAATTCCACTGATGAAATCAAACATCCCTATCAATCTATCAACAAAAAAGTTACAGAAATGTCGAAATATAATCACGTCCCAATGGATAACGATCCCACGAACGATATGATCGTCGACGACGAGGACGAACTTATTTTCGAAACTGCGAAATTTCCTAGCAACACGAACGTGAAAACTCCAACGATGAAACCGAAGATTGACAGGAGCTCGAAGCCATCGAGCTTCGTTAAAACTAGTTCTCAAGCGGGCAAACAGCTTTTGACGCTGAAAGTTCAGCTTAGCGATTTGTTGAAAAATCTGGAACGTTGTGAAAAACACATATTGTGGATAGAAACCGAATTTTACGAGCAAGATGAGAACGACAACAGAGTTATAAACGAAGAAGCCAGAGACAAGTACAAAACACATTTGAAATCTCTGCATTCTGATGTTGCTAAATTGGTAAGTAAATTCTATTTGACGAAATTTTCACTCTTTTAGAAATATTTGTCGTGCCAAAGCATTTTTTTTACTTAAAAAATTGAAATTCCAAGTTTTTCCAACTTCTCTGAAATTTTCTTATGAAAGGTTTCACCTTTCCAATTTATTATAGATTGAAAAAAAAATATATATCCCCAGCTATACGGAGCAACATTCGACTTAATATATAGAGAAAAGATTAATTTAAAATTAATATTCAGATATTCTGCGAATCACATTGAGTCCCTCATATTTACCATAAAGGTGAAATGGAGTATGATACATAACGGAATTTTTGCGAAATGATAAAAATCGACTTCCCCCAAGAAAGTAATTACTTTGCCCGAGTAATCTTTGAGAACACTAAAAAACAATGGAGTAGTTTATTATATGACGAGTTTTTGTACTCTTGGTTTCATATCTATGCATAAAAAATGGTAAATTTAATTTAAGGATTGTTACAATCAATTTTTTTCTTGTAAATTCTTTTTCTACACCAGAATTTCTCACTCGAACATTTTTCATCAATTATACGGTATAAAAATAAATAAATATTCTTAGTTTGAAATCTTGAGATTCTCCACAAGTATTTATGAGTCAAACTAGCCGTTAAGCGAGCTATCAAATTTTGTTTCGAATGTCGAGTGCAAACCTAGAAATTACATGACTCGCAGGATTTTGCAACCATTGATTCATTTTTCCTACACTTCGAGACAGTAATGACTGTTTAATTATAACAAATGAAACTGATGTTTTAATTACGAGTAGAAAAAGGAGAAGGATCAAGTGAAAGAGGCTCTCGCAAAATTACCTGAATCCATATCGCTCAGTGTCAGCGAAGAAAATAAAAAACGTCAGCTGGATTTGCGCATCGGTGGTTTGGAACAGCGTCTCTGGGACATATCTCTGAAAAGGCAAACCCTCAAAGAGTACGCATTGAAACTAAGCTTGCAATTCATTATTTGAAAGTATCTAACAATGAGTTGAACAGTTTTTCATGTAAATGCTGTATTTCAGGAAAATGATAAACAAGGAAAAGGACAAGCTGAATACATTGAAAATTAATGAAAATGGCATCACGAAAGAGCCATTGAAATCCGATGGTTCCTCAGCTAATACCGGTTTAAAGCGATCACATTCCAGTCCAAACCTCGCGCAGGTAAAGAAGTTAAAAGTAGACAGCAAAGTAAATATCACTTCATTTCTTTCCCTTTCTCTCTCTTCTTCTTAATTCCATTTCTTCATCTTTTTTGTAAAAGAGATTTTTGATACTTTGTTTTTGTGGTTAAGAAAAATATAGCAGCGCGAGATTGTTTTGATTGTCTGGCGACATGATAGTCAGCAAACATTCAAATTGAGTCATGTATATAAAACTTTTCGTTGAGTCATCGCTCAGTAATTAATCTAAACTCAGTCCAAATGACTGTTGCGATTTCTCCTTTTTTTTATAACTCCAATGTTCATTTCCCAATATTTTTCCAATATTCCGTGAGAAAACAGAAATTTAAACTTATTCGTGTCAAATTGAAAGTACAAAAAGAAAATAAGTGGAAATGGAGAGTTCGAAAATAACAGTCAGTTGCTTCGAATTTTAGAGACTTTTCGTTCAAAGATTAGCATGAAAACAAATTATCGTTTTTTTTTTTTCTTATTCAAGATAAATCTTCGAAATATTTAATGGACGCTCTAATGAAAAATCGAAATCTCCACTGGTATTTAGTCTTTATGCGTAAGAGAGACAAAACAGATAAAAAGATATGATTTTGCAAACATACAGAGAAAACAAAAACAAAGTGTCAAACAGTCTGTATCACTTAACCCAAAAAATTCCGACATTTTGATGGACTACACATGTTCTCTGCAATAAAAAATCAACAGCTTCATTGCTGCTCGTATATCTCTTGAATTCTTATCAGTCTGAAGATGTTTTAATTGATGTATTATTCAATCAAAAGTAATGTCCACGTGCAAGTTTAATTGTGCGAGCAATAATTAAGACGATGGTCGTTCAGGATGAATAACGTTTACATTTCAATGTAAATAAAAGTTTTGTTTTATAGTCACCATTGTTGTGCCTATTCGAATTGCTGGAACGACTGTGCCCGGGCATGCAATAACATTTTTTCCGTTGATTTTTGAAAGAGCAAAAGACATAAAACGATACACGAATATAACTACGCTTCTAATGTTTTTCCCTGGCAACTCGATTTTTGTTTTTATGGATATTTTCATGATATTTTTCTGATGATCATGCCAATTTTGTTTTTTTTTTTCAAAAGCTATATCTTTTAAAAATCTGAACAACTTTATTTGGGTAGAGCCTGTATACACATCTGTCCTGTTTTTTCGTTAAGAAATTAGGAGATTTATGTCGTCAACAATTGAACAGCGACATAAAAAAAATGTGTCGCGTGCAAAAACCGGTTTTTCAAAACGTGCAATAGAACGGAATTTTTTTTATTCCCGCGCGTACTACAATCTTGCTAATATTTCTACAAATATTGAAGAGATTTTCGAAATAAAGTATATCGTTTGATAAAGAGTGCTGATTACGACGATATTTGTCTTTGTCAACGTAGTTCATAAAACGTTCTAAATAAATAATACTTGAGGAATGCTGACGCAGGGAATACGAAGAAAAGAGAATTTACGAGGAGCGACGTCGCCTGAATTTGATAGCCTCTAATTTAGTTCCGCGTGCAATCTTTATTTCTTCCGACATTTATTAGCTCCAAATAAAAGCTGAGTCTTATATCATCGGCCATAAGAAATATTTACTCTATTTTTTTTTACTTCTTTACTCCGAAAAGTTGATCTCAATCCATTAATTTCAATCGAGTATCAAAATTATTTTGGAAACATAAAAAATTCTGGCTTTCTGGCCTCGCTTCTTGAGAAAATGCAATGGAAAATTAGCAAAAGTTTTCAGTTATTGCGAATTTTTCGATAAATAATTAACTCTTAACTTGTGAAGAAGAATTCGAGTGTCATGAAAACCCGATCGAAAATATATGAAATGAAAAATAATCTGTTGTAGCGGTAAATTCATCAATTTATTTATTGAAGTGTCTAAACCAAAAATGATGAAATCAATAAAAATAACGTGCGTGCCTACTACACGATTTGCGAAAGACGAACTTTTTAATCGTATTTAAATATCGCTAGAATTGAAATGAAACTCAGAGTTCATTATAAAGTTAGTCCTAAATTAAAATGTGGGTGAATATCTTGAATTTTTCGATGATTAGTAAATGAGTGCCAAGAAAATTTGACTTGAAGAACGTATATTTAAATTTTATTGGAAGAATTTTATTTAACTAAAAAGTCATTTTTAATATTCATTATTTTGTTGGTTTTCTGTTCGTATGGCCAAAATCAGCTGGACAACGGAAAAATACCACTAGTCGATAGATCATCGAAACCTCGTCTGCCGGTGGCACAAGTTCCAAGCAGAGCAACGACCAGTGCTTATCCAAAACTCACATGGAAGGATCGACAACAACGTATGGAACCTATATTTCGTGATACAGTGAGTATCTCATTTATTTTGTGCGTCTCAATCAAAAGAATCGTAGATTCATATGAAAATGTTTTAAAATTTCGAAATTTTGATTATGGCTGATGAACTCATGGCTACAGGATTGGCTTCACGGTTTTTTGTCTTTTTTAATGCTCGAGAAATACATAATTTTTCCTCTTGAATAAATACAAAAATAATTGAGGCAATGAAATGTATTCCAATTCGATATTCGAAGAAAATGGCAACTTGCAACATTCATTTTTCGCATTTATTCAATAATTAGTCGGTGGGTCGACCTTGGAATTTAATTTATGATAATCGTTGTGTTCCAATCTGTGGGCTCCGTACACACAAATCTTCTCAGCGAGCCTCCTACACGGAAGCTCCCTACATACCTATTACGTAGGAAAACTTTAACGTCATTAGAAGGATTACAGTTCAGTCACGTTTTGTTATATTGTGTTTATTCGAGTTCAACCGTTTTCTTTTTTCTTCTCGAATGTATCTTGGTGCGATACAAAAAAACTTCGTTCATTGAACTAAAAAAAACGATGATCAGTTCTTTCAATACTATTTTGCAACTTCAACAGATTAAATTTTTTTTTTAATGAATACAATTATATTTGCAACACATTTGTTTTATGAAATATTTCATTTATACTTGAAAAAAATCTGAAACAATCGACTGCGTCAACTGCATAAATGTTTAGTTCAATTTTTCAAAATTTTACTCATACGAAAGAATCCATGAGAAGTGAATTTTTAGAGGAAAGAAAAAAACTGAATTTATTTGAACTACCAAAAATTATTGTGACTGAAAGAATTTGGTGTAATGATTGTGATTTTCGTTGAAAGAACAGACACTTTCTTCATTGTTTCGACATTGATTTTGAAATTCGTTAGAGAAAATAACTGAGAAAATGAGTTTTCTACGCCACTTTGAATGACTGATTCATGTATTTCTAAGAGAAGCTTCTCATTTCACGATTATAATACAGATAAATATATTGAAAATGGAAAACTGATGAGTCTCCGATTTTTTAAATGAATTTTTTATCTGAAACGTTACTGTTGTGATTATCTTGGTGGAAAGATGGAAAATTTCATTCTTTGTCATAACATTATTTGCTCGTTATACACGAAGACGAAACGACACAGCTGTGTGCACCTCGACTCGAATTATGCATGGCCTGTACAAATTCTAACTTTATCAAAGATCAGCAACTCCTGTACAGGCTGATTTCTGTAATCACGTGATGTTACATTCGACGTAAGATAAATTTGTTATCACGTGCCAGTTGTCTCGCAGCTCCCGTAGCGTTCGCCATTCTGAAATACACCTTCACTAGACGAACAAAATAATCAACAATGTTGATTATCTTTTGTTTTTGACGCGTTATTCAAAGTGTTGGTTTTATTATTTTTTATTCTTCAATTACGCTTCACTGAGGGATCTTCGTTTCAGTGAACGAAAGAAAATCAGTTTTTTTTTTGTTGTTGTTTTTTTTTTTTTAAGTAGAGTCTCGTGCGAATATGGTACAAATACAAATTCTCAGTGTCGTACACCACAGTAATCCAGTAAGTAACAAATATCATCAACTTTTTGAGCCTTTTCCATTATTATTTTTATTTTTTTTCAATTTTCTTTTTTTTTTCAACTCGATTGTTTCTATTTCGATGCTACTTTTCGTATTGTTCTTTCATTCATTTGCGATGCTGTATTATTGATGACACTTTTAATCGATGATAAGAAATCAGTGTCGACAACGATCGAACGTCAATCGGAATGTCGTCCGACCTTGTTTAGTTATCAACATCATCAGTATAGATAACGTTGATCATTCCACGACACCCGATAGAAAAATTCGTTTTACCCAAAAGCTTCTTTACTATGTGATAATCCGAGAGAAAAAAAAAAATATATTATTTCTCAACATTTCGTTGAGTATTTTTCGGGGTCATTAATTTTTTGATGATAAAAATTGTCGATTTTTTTTCTTTACGTACTCGTAAGAGGAATTTCCTTTATTTTTCTTATCCGTTGGATGAGATATCAGAGAGTACATGAAAATTGGACATTCGAATGTGCAAAAATAATAAAAATTCGATTTAATGCGTTTCATTTGGAAAACAATATTTCTCAGAAGCGAGAAAGTATATTTAAGAAAGTCTGCAAATTGTATTTGACTTAAATTCTTATACTCTTCGATGTATTCTTAAGCCTCGCGAGAAAGCACATTGACAAATTTTGGCTTCATCTGAGTCGGAGCTTTCTTAAATACAGAGAAACGAAAAGTAATTTGTAAATGTAATTTGTAGGCTTTTTTTTTCTCCTCCTCATCTTGAGAATTCAGTGCTTATACACCAACGAAAAAAAAAAAAAAAAAAAAAAAAAAAAAAAAACAATATTTCCAGAATAAAGTGACACTTAAATAAAGTAACGTATCATTGAAAATTGACAACCACAAAGTAAAATCATTTCACATTTTATTAAAATATTCAAAGTTTCACGAAATCTAAAATACTTGACGAATTCTCAGTCGATTCAATACCGAATGTTATTTAAAAATAAAAAAATTAAATCTCGAAAGACAAAATTCTCGTTAAATTGAAAAAAAAAAAAAAAAAAAAAAAAGAAAATGTAAAACCACGTGTGAGCAGTTTGAATTTAGCTATATTTCAAGCATCTTACAGACATAGTTTTAGCTTATGAGAAAATAAATTCAAACTTCGTAAAATTTCCATAATTTGTAGACCAGACAAACGCTTCTTAGGTAAATAGTCGTCGGCATAGTTTAAGATATTTTTGGTGAGTCTATAGATTTATCGGAATATTTGGAACATTCCGAGCACGTTGTGGCATTGAAAAATGGAGATAAGAGATATGTTTTCCCATCGTCCCATAATTTGAGTAAAAAAAAAAGAAAGAGAGAGAGAGAGAGAGAGAGAAGAAACGATAAGATTATGACGAATTTGGTTTTGTGGTGGAGTTTATTCTGTGCGAGTCGAGGTAGGCACGTGTTTGAGGAAACGCGGTAGGCACTTGACAGTCTTCCAAATCCAATTCGACACGAACGGTTCCAGCTCGAAACGATAATGAAAACGCATGTGGATATCCAAGAGAGCACGGATGTCTAAACAGCGTCGAGTAAAAAAAAGCCCAAACTCACTCTCTCCTCGGTCAACTTCCCGAATAAACGTAGCAGACGAAAGATAAATAATAACCAATGTTAGGCTATTGAGCACGGTCGATGTCCTCTAAATTTTCATACGTTTTCAAAGTGATTTTACGTTCATTTCGATCAGTTAAAACCATTAAATCTCACGTGAATACGAATTATGAAAAATTCTCCGTCGAGCATCAATCTGAACAAAATCAACGATCCAAATCGCCACTGTCAATATATGCCGCTCTCAGTGCCTGTGCTTTACGGCTTCTGCTGGATAATATAATACGAATAAAACATTATTCCAATAAAAAATCAAACAAAACAGTGTCGTTTGTTTATGTAGTCGAACGATAAGTTCGTTAATAATTGAACAATGGTGTATCTCCGTAGAAAATTTACTCCATATTACATAGTGACGTACTTCAAAAAGGTAAAACATCGTACGAGTTCAAAATCGCCCTGGCAGACGATAGCGAGAGAAAAATCACACCGAATTGTTTTTCGATCTTTTTAAACGTATAATTGTGCCGAAAAAAAAGACTCAATTTAGTCTGTTTTGTAAATTTTTTCTAAGCTTTTTTTTTTTGTAATGAATTGACTTTGAAGTTAGCAGTAAAACTAGCTGATTTTGAAACGACTCGATTAAGTTTTTTATTCGGCAAATTAAACGTTGAAATAGACCAAGATTTTGGTCGCCATGATCTGCCGGAGCGTTTATTCATTTTTATTTCCACGATGTATTTTTTTCGAATTTCGCTTGCATCAACTTTGTGCCAACGATTTTGATGAATAATCAATTTTTGTTTTCTTCTTATTCAAATTTTTTTTTTATTGTTTCTCTTGATCTACAGCGTCCGGGAATAACAGGACTGAAAAATTTGGGGAATTCATGCTACATGAACAGTATAATACAGTGTCTGAGCAACAACATTCGTCTTGCCAAATATTTCAACGAAGATGCGTATTTGGATGATCTCAATAAGAGTTTGAACATCTGTAAGCAGGGCCAAGTTGCCGACGAAGTAGCTCACGTCATTAAAGCATTATGGAGAGGACAGTACAAGAGCATATCGCCACGTGATCTCAAGGTAATAAAATCAATGAAGAGTAAAGAAAAAAAACGAAAGAAGAAGAATCAAGCACTTTTTTTTTCAATGTTCATGTTTCGTTGGTTTAATTGGACATAATTTTTTCTCGTTCTCAGGTTGTCATTGGGCAGTACAGGTTACAGTTCGACTGTAACGAGCAACAAGATTCCCATGAATTTCTTGTTTTTCTCCTCGATTGGTTACACAACGATTTGAAAAAAGTAAATATTCGGAAACAGCAACGTTATAATAATTATGATTGCCGTTATTGATTCAATGATGTTTAATGGTAATGATAATTTTTTTGATTTTTTTCAGGGAGTCGAATATTATTTGGGCAATCATAATATCGCAAGGAAACAGTGGTTCAAATCTCTCAATAATGGTGAATCCATTATTTCGGAGTTGTTTATGGGACAATTGAAATCAAGTATTATTTGCAGCACTTGCAACAACAGCAGCATCACGTACGAGACTTTTAACAGTCTGACCTTATCGTTACCGAACACGAATCGGTGCACGCTCGATGTGAGTTCAAAATACTTTTATAATCGTGATAATATTTAAAAAAAAAAAAAACGATGTTTCTTCGTTTGCAATTGAGTAAACTTCAATACAGCTGGTGTTTCCACTTTAAAGATTCGGTTGATCCGCATTATCGTGATTTTTATAAAGTCAAATCAAAAGTACAGCTTTGAGTTTCATTGCTGTCCAACATATTATTGTGAAAAATAAAAAATCAATTATTAAACTTCAGATAATTGTAAATTAGAGAACCGTCTATCATTGTATCGGAAAAATTGGCATTATTCTAAAAAATATTGATTTTAATTTTTTTTCCCAAGTTTTCATGAGTTAGGAAAATAGAAAAACAAATCTGTTGTGATATCTTTTTATGATGTCATTGCCAATGGCTTCAGAAATACTCCTATACTATCAGAATCATTCCCGGTGCTCTAAAATAATCAAAATAATATCGAGCTGAGAAAAAAGAAAGATAAAAACGATTGATCGATCGATATCTCCTCGAATAATTAGTGTAACGAAACCAACGGCTTTACACCTCTTAATTTTTCCAGGATTGTGTGAAAAAATTCGTAACCGGACAAAAAGTATCGGGCTGGACGTGTGACAACTGCAAGGCGCCTCGCGAAGCGACAAAAAAGTTCGATTTTATCAAATTACCACCAACCGTCGTCATACATTTAAATCGTTTCGCCGACAACGAAGGATGGCTTCAAAAGTCAAATACTTCGGTCGATTTCCCACTTTGTGACTTCAATCTGGACACGTATCTCGTTGACGATGACAATTCCACCGACAACCAAATACAATATGATTTTCATAGAATGTCACTGTACGCCGTTTCGGTACACTACGGCACCATGTCTGGCGGTCATTATACGGCGTATTGCAGAAATGTTGGCCAACAGAAGTAAGACTAACATACAAATTCCAAAAATAACGATTAGATGTTCTTGAAGCATGAAAAACTTCACTGCAAAAATCATTAATTTTCGCGATTCAGCTGAATTTTACTGAGTTTATAAATTTTGGGACTTAATATCACTCTCGCAATTCCCAGAAAGCCCGTTCTATTTAAAATCACTTTGCTGTTACATTTACTATTATTGCATCGAACTCCTGATTTGTAAACAAACAGAAAAAAATTATGCAAAATATGTAGCTTTTTAATTTCAATTGTATTCAAAAATATTGAATGAAACCTCGGCATAATTTACGAAAAAATTGTATACGAGAAACTCAATTTCAATTTGATTTAGTATATTGAATTAACCGGAAGAGCAGTGAAATCCTATTCCTTAATAACTTACAATATTGATCAAAATGTTTTTGCTCAAGTTCAGCATTCGAATCATCAACTGGATTAATTTTATTAAAATTTTGAAGACTCAATTGCAAATTGGTCAATATTACCTAGACTCTGTAATCAATAAAACTAAGAACAAAAGAATTTCTTCTTAGTTCTTGTTCTAGAACAACGATCATTTGACTCTCAAATTCACAACTCTTGATACACATTTCGAAAAATATGGATAAAAACGATAGAGCTCTTCCAGAGTTAATGAATCGCTAGTATTGAAACGAGAACATGGAATGAGTTGAAAGATTTGAAAATTAACAGTGCATTTTGTATTTTAGATGGTACAAATACGACGATCAACTTGTTAGCGAAGTATCAGCGAACGAAGTGAAGAATCAAGGGACCAGTGCTTATCTTTTATTCTACACAACGATTGGGAACGAATCATATCCTTACATACAGCGAGGTCCTCTGATGAAGTTAGGACGTCTCTGAACACGGGAGTCGTGCGATAAACAATCGTTTCTAGCGTAAATCACCGTTCATTAACGATCGATTTTTAAATTGATTTTCTTTTCTTTTTTTTTTTTATTGTTATTATTATTTATTCTCTTTTGCGATTAAAGAAATCGCATAAGAATTGCTAACACACACGGACGTATACGAATGAAAATCAATGGAAGTCCGTGTGTTTCAAATGTACAAAGTGTCAATCGTATTGTGGAAGAAACGAGTAACAAGTCATTCCAGATCAAAGCAAAAATGGAATTCTTATGGGTGCTTCGATACAATGTAAATATGTAAATAATTATATAAAATAATTAAATTAGACATGACCTATACATATATATATATACACACATGATATGTGTATGTTTATATACGGGGTGTCCCACCACGGAAGTTGGAGCCAATGCAGATTCGGGATCAAATTTTAAGCTGAACAATTCTTAATCATTGAAACTGATGAAGAAGCGTACTTTGATCGCGTATTGTGTCGAACCGGTTAGTGATAGAAGAAAAATGCATAGAACCGATCTTTTAGAGCATCAATTTTTCTACAAAAAGTTTTTACCCGATTTTTTTCTATCTCCAATAGTTTAGTCGTGAGATTGTATCGAAAGAAAAGACCGTAAACCATCGACTCCAGAAACCGAGACGTTTTTGAGCTTCTCTCGGGATCAAAATAGCGAAGATAAAAAATTACGATCAACTACTTTTTCATAGAAAATTTTGTGCTCTACGAGATTGGTCCTATGAATTTTTGCTCTATCTCTCTCCGTTTTGACAGCATGTCAATGATTGTACGTAACTTGTTCGATTTTAGTAACTCGTCATGAAAGAGTTCGACGAAAAATCTAAATTTTACGCTTTTCGATTTAGAATTTCGTTGTTCAAATTATATTTACAACATACGCGGTGGGACATGTAGTAATTGTTACACGCTTTAAAGCCTCACGCTTTGCCTTTTGTTAGGAATAATGAAATTAAGAATATTGTCTTCATCGTATTCCCAAAGTATATTTTTCGGTATAAACGCAGCGAATGAAAGTCAAAGACATACGTATTTAGAAGAAGAAAAAAACAAAAAAAAAACAAAAAAAAACATAACCATTTCAATTGTTTCGCGTCAAGTCTCGTCAATAGTGATTATGATGTACGACATATTTTAAAAGTCTATCAATTACATATTAATTAATTAATTGATCTTTGAAAAAAAAAAAAAAACAAAAAAAATACTGCATTTACGGTATTCCGACTTCTTTTGTTTTGCCTGCGGCGCGCGCATCTGTGATCGATAAGCTTTTTGTCGGCTTTATGGCCTGTCGTACTGTACACACATGTCTACTCGAAATATACTTGTATTTCGAAAAAATCGAATACGAGAATACACTTTTGCTAGTGGTGAAATTCAAACAGAAAAAATACAGAAGTTTAAAACTTTTGCAAAGAAAAAAAAAAAACCAAAATGTCTATCGCTTATTTCGATCCTTCTCCATTTTGTTTACCTTCACTGGACCAGAATCCAGCGTTTCTTCAATCCCATCATTGAGTCTTTTGGATCTAGACTAAAAACGGATTCGTTGATCGAACTGAATTTCACCTTTTTCAAACCTCATCATTGGGTCTTTTTGATACAGGCTAAAATCGCTATTTTTAACTGGATTAAAATACATTTTTATAAAAATCATTTTTTTCGTTGTTTGAATGAAAAATATCGGAAGATATTGATTCAGTCGACGGTTGAGCGTTATTATAAGCTGTCTCTGGATCTCAATCACATGGGATTGTATAGATCGGGCCCAAGAACGATAGTAATTGAATTTTCATTTTATTTTTTGAGATTTTTTACAGAATAATATGACGGTCGATATAGACCCTTATTTTCCTTCGAAATTTGCTGAAAAAGCATCAGCAACTACAAAACAACGATCGAAATTTCGATGTTTCAAGATTTTTAAAAAGATTATTGCGTTGTCCATATTTCTAGGTCAGAATCGACCAGGAAATCGATGATATTGTCAAAACATAAAAATGAAGGTTACCACTAGGAGTTTCTGCTTATTATTTATATTTCTTCAATATAAACCGAATACTATAATAAAACAATTGAATCTCGTCACGTGAAAAATTTAACTTACAGAAACACAATGGTTTAATTTACAAATAAAAAAGTATGGAACTATTAAAAGTTGGTAGCCAGCACTAATACGAAAACGAATCACGTAAAAAAGTTACAACGATTCTTCAAGTATATCTTTTTTTGCATATATGTGGGACGTTTCACTCTTGTCTCCATGGTTTCCTGTGCTTTTGTGATAAAAAATTTAATTTATCACAAATATATACCGTTGGTGAGCGATACGTTTTTGTTTGTTTTTTTTTCTTTCTCGAAATCCAAGAGATGGTGCTTTGACCCGAGGAAAGAGAGAAAGAGAGGGAGAGAGAGGTCTTCTGTGTTTCTATGGGTGACGCGAGAGTCGCGAGTCGCGAGCGCACAGTCGAGGCGATGACATTTGGAAGATCGTCAGTCCGTCGATTTATACTGTGATTTTAACGCCGGTGAAAAAATCGTCGCCCACTTTATCAGGAGCAAAATACAAATATATTTTCGTAATAATAACTAGATATTTATTTTTATTTCTGATCATTTTACTCGATTGTATGTGTCGCTTTTGATATTCACTTGCGCAAAGCATCGATGTCTTTAATTCGAGTCAGGATCGGTTCACTTGGAAGGGAAGACGTTGCAAGACGAAGACACATGAACAATGTAAGTATTATTTCACATAAGCTATAATTTTTTCTAGCAAAATAACCAAAAGTTTGTTTCTCAATGTGCGAATAGCAACAACTCGACTTTTGGCATTTGTTATTCTTAAACATTATATTATTACAATCATTGTCGGACGATATAAGTATAATAGTTTTATTTTATGGTACAAAAAATTTCAACAATCGTCATGACGAATTGACAAGTTGTTAGCTGCATAAATTTTTTTTTCTTTCAAAAACACGTTAGAATAATGGAGAGAACAAAATTAGGGGAAGGCTTCAATTTTTTCTTCAATTTGTACACTAATCAAAAACTATTAATTAGTGAATAATTCTTAAAATAACTATTCACTACTCACATACCACGATATTCGTAACTCTAAACGCATAAGTGATTGTTTTTTTCAAAAGGATACGATAGATTTAAAAATAAGTGAGGTAAACCAGCGCATTCCTGTAAGTTTCAAGAAACAAGCTTATAAACTATTTTTTATCGATAAAATTCATATCATATATAATATACGCTCATCACTTTTATACAAATTTTGATTACTGTGAAATTTGTGTCGGTTGAGATTTAATTGAAGCTAAAATTCCTACGAAACATGAAAAATTCGCAGTATTTGTCCGCTCATAGGATACATGTAAAATCACGCGCCACTCGCCCTTGAGCGGACGCTCGCGCGTACAGTGTTTCAACGTTTTTCCGGGAAACCCGGTTCTTTTCGGAGAATAAATGTTGTACGGAACGATACTTTAAAACAATGATGCACCCGATTAAAGGGAATTATGTCTTTTCAGACAATTTACTCTCGAAAAAATTGCCTATTAAATGAATTTATGTTTTCTTTATTGCCTTTAACTTATTTTTTATAATTTTGTGAGGAAAATTACGGAATACCGACGACTGGTAAGAATAACTGGTACAACTTCACGGCGCGCACGTCTCGGAAATGAATAAGAGGTTATTAACTTTGCATGTGTTTGCGCTTAGAATTCCGATATTGCATGTTCAATATTTCAAGGTCATTCACGGTCTAATTCCAGCACAATATCGTTCCACAGTTTCTCAAGTATAACCTATTTTTTTACAATTTTTTTTTATCTTATAGAACAAAAATCCTGCTAATTTTTCGGAAAAATCATCTTTAAAATCTCGAGGACCTACCTCAATAAAGTATATATTTATTTCAGTATTTAAACAGAAAAACGATTAAAAATACCTGACATGAAATGTGTAATTTTATAAAAATTTCCGGAAGAGAGAGTGGATAACTGAAAAGTCCGCATTTTTCATAAGTTTAGATCAATCCATTGAAACGAGAAAATTTACTGCTCCGTAGATTAAAAAAAAAAAAAAAAAAAAAACAGTAACACATTCCACGATTAGATTTTATTGTTCTACGATTCCAAAAGTGAACCAAAGCTGATCGGAATCGTAGAAATAAATATCTAATACTGCAAACGCAATGCGAGCGTAGTAGAATATTCGTGTGTAAATTATAAAAAGTATTGAAGAGGACTGCGTTAGGCCGATAAGTTCGAGAAAAAGGTGCAATTTCGCATTTTGTAACGTTTCCAAGAATGCGCGCTACGTTCCGCTCATCGTGAACGGTTGGTTTGTTGCGCGCAAAAGTGGGGCGGCAGACGGAAGGGGGGGAGTATCTGCGCGAACGAAAAACGAAAAGCTGGGTGCTATAGGGTGGGAGGCAGGAATGGGGATGTGAGGAAAAAAAAACAAGAGCCGCAGTAATCAGTAATACCGTCGTGGCCAAACGGGTTAGATCGTCGCGTGTGTCTCCTACTGAGAAAGCGCGGATTCACGCGGAGCGACGAAAAGAAGAGGTAATGAAAAAGAATGTATCTGTACAGAATTTTGTACATGCTTTTCACATTTAGATAGTGTTTATCGCCAAAATGTGCAGGTTTTAATTCCCCTCGGCCTAACATTTCGGATAAATCGAAATTTTTTTACGATCACCTTTGCTCACTGTCCTCACGACAACACCATCTCTGTGTGTGTGTGTGTGTGTGTGTGTGTGGGTGAAGGTGCTAGTGCAAGTTTCGTGTTTACGTGTATATTGCATCAGCAGTAGGACACTAAGCCTACGAAGTAAGCAAGAAATTTGAACATATATATGTATTTTTACATATGTATATGCATATAAATGTGTATGTGGATATGGTGTATTCATTTGTATGTAAAAACGTATATATATGTATGAACATACGTGTATATTAATATACATACACGTCGATACATATATGCATATGCATAATATACTTAGATGTATATAGCGGTGTGGGAGGACAGGCGCACACGAGTCGCATAGTGAAAACGGTAATGGCAGGCGGCGAACGTAAACCCTGATAAATGGCTCTCTCCAAGGTGCAAAATTTGGCTTCGATACTCAGCAACAATGCTCTCGCCGGTGGCCAGGTATTTTAATCCTCCTCTTATAAAACGTTCAATGAAACACTTTACTGTTCGCCGCACCATTCATTGTATTTCTGTTTTTTTTTTCTCCCGACTTTAACGTCCTTTATTTTCTCGTTCTTTCCTCCGATCTATATCTATAGATGTATATACGATGCAAGATGACCCAGACGAGAGACAAACGACAAATTGCGACGTTTTCTCAAACCTCTCGCCGATTTCAGAATCGAAAATAATTATCGATGAACAATTCATCAAATTTTTCAACACTCTCGAATTTTCGTACCAATTTTTCCTCGTCGATTTTGCAGGTTGAGAAAAAATATGATTCGCTCTTGTTCTTCGGTTCGCAAATCATTTTCCCCAACGTTTTTTTATTCTTTTTTAGTTCGCTCTGTAGGTTTCGATCGGCAGTATTTTTTTTCATGTCGCTGCAAAATCCATTTTGTCAAAGTACTCGTGTTCGGCGTAGCCTGCAAAAATTTTTGTTGCGCACAGCAAATTTGAGGAATTTATATTAATCCTAACGGTGTTTGCGACTTTGTGATTCTGACAGATTGAAAACAGCTTCAACATGTTCGAAGCCCCGCCGAACAATTGCTCCACCGACACAAGGCACGGAGAGTACGATCCATGGAGTTACGATCTACTGGGCAGAAACTCCAACAACAAGGTAAAGAAATACTTTTATTAGAATTTTATTCCAACGGAATGAGGATAGCGGAACCTATTCAAATATTTTAGTCCGTCGTTTCGAACCTCATTGTGATAATATAAAATTTGCGAACAATCTAGAAAACGTAATAAAAATGAAAGTGCACGTTTTTTTTATTATTATTTTCGAGTGAAAATAGTGTTCCAACATGAATCGATTGATCGATAATTATTCTGTTAATGGATTCAGTTCTCGAGCGATTTTTTTTTGAAATAACAAAAAATGAACGAAGATGAATTGCAGAAAATCTTTAAATCTTGAAAACGATTTCCAAAATTTGATGAAATTTTTATCAAGAGAAATAAAATATTTTTTCTTTAACGGTGCATAAATTTTCATAACGATTTTTAGCTTCATAGATTATTGTTTTTCAGGCACCCTTGGAAGACGAAGAGGCGCAAGATCTTAACAATTCGATGGTGAACGATCTCGTGGCGAAGATTCTCGACGACGATCCTATAGTAACCGAAGAAACATACGGCAACGGATACAATGGGAACGCACGTTCTTACGATACGCAAAATTCGCGTATGTTAAAAGGGAGAAACGCATCACTGGGCAACTATCATGACGAAATAGGAATTTCACAGATTTATTATCCGTACAACAACAAATTGCCAAACGTTGTAACGAGTCAGGAGGACAATCATCGTGAATTTGTAAACATGTGCAGCGCTTTGAACAGCATGTCATTGAACGATTGCATAGCGCAGACTCTCGAAAAAACAAACGATTATGGAAGCATTACGAGCTCGAATTGTCAACGAACGATTCTCGGGGACCAACAACAACAACAACGTGCTCGCGTGTCGAACGACATTACGAATATTCCGTTGAGAAATTATGCGACAGTGACCAACAACCTTTTGACAACGACCAACGGCCAAAATTACGCGGCTTTACAATCGTCAAACTGGTCGGACACCGTTCAAAGCCACGATTACGCTAATGACTTATTCGGTAATTATCAAACGATGCAAAATTCAACGAATCACGATATGAATTACAACACGATAACGCTCGCTGAGATGGATCTTCGTGGCAATATTGGCAATAATTTGACGCCTAATCAACATCATCATCGTCATCATCATTACAACAATCAAACTTTGAATATACCGGATTCTTATAATTCGACGACTGCCAACAGCCAGAACTTCAGGTCTCCCTCGACGATCAATGAGTTAGCCGCGGATCCCGTATTCAATACCAATTCTCCATTGCAACATTTTTCACCGTCCGAAAACGCGCTTCAAAATTGCTTAAGTACCAATTATTCACGAAATAATTACGACGATTATAAGGAAATTCATGACAACACGAGCATCAATATGTCCAACGTGATGCACAACGATTCCCTATATCTCCAGCAACAGCAGCAGCAGCAACAACAACAACAACAACAACAACAACAACAACAACAACAACAAAACAGTTACAAGCTCGACAGGCAAATGGATCAAAATTACAAAGCACTGATGAATCGTTTTTTAAGTTTAAACGATTTCAATATACCTCCGAACGGTGACGTATGCTCAATCGATTGCAGTCCAATGACGTTGAATCACAATCATAGAATCGAGGCTAATTTACTTAAAGTCATAAGTCCACGATCAACGAAAAATCGTGATTCGCACAATAATCAAACTTCTAAATTGCGGGGTTATCCGAAAAATTTGAGCGGATTACAGTGTCAAAATAACGAACAACCGAACACCGACAAGTATAATTATCACGTACACAACGGTTATCAGCATTATACTGCCAATAACAGCGAGAGCCTCAAAGCAATACCATCAAATTCCTCGGCTTATTCAGCTCCCTTGAAACGCCCGAGCCTCAATCAATGCTCGTACAAAATAGATCCGTACGATCTTGCCAACGAGATTCCATTCAACGGAAACGCTCATTTGGCCCAACAAATCGCTCGAGCCTCCATGGAACATAATGTTTTTAATCAAATAATGAAACAACGACATCAACAGATTCAAAGAATGCCCGGCGTTCCCGGAGCTGGTGTGCTCTTAAACGCCCGGTTAATGAGACCCGGAAATCCCCAAGCTCCGAATTCCGTCTTCCCCTCGGTCATGCCAGTCGTACAAGTTCCCGTTCCCTCCATTAACACCATGTCCGTACTTTTTGGCGGTCTCAACTTACGCAACGGCACCAGACCCGCCCGACGAGCTGGCGCATCCAGCGTACTTCATTTTCGACTCGAACAAACCTTCGAACAATTCAAACAACTTGAAAAAGAACGGAAAAAGTGCGAAGCCGGATTGGCCGATCATTTTCCCGGGAAACGCGTCAGCAGCGCTAACAACATACCGACTCCACGATTACAGGGTAACTCGTCACGGGCCGATCGTCTTATCGTTGATCATTTTCAAGAACATGCTCGTGTCATCACTCTCATTGCTAAGGTGAGCTCCGATCCACGAATTATTCAACTTCGCTCAATAACATTCAAATCTCATTGCGCATGCATCTCTTTATTTTTTCACACGATTCGGGAATTTTCATGGTTTTATAGTTTGTACCGTTGGAATTTATTGAAAAACATTCTTCTCGTTTGCGCGGAGAGGATTAAAATTGATAACTTACTGCTATAGAACAAAAAAATGGGGAATATCCTTGGATTTTCGGTATTTTTACTGAGCAAATGAAATATTGGTGTAAGTGACATAAATTCATGGATAATACAGGAAATTTTAATTTCCTATCATCGTAGTTTACATCGTGATGAGTAAAAATCACAAAAATCAAATTGCTGTATTGCTATTGCTGTAACGATACTTTTTCAATGAACATTTTTCATGTGTATTTTATTTTTATTCCCGATAAAAATTCAATCGCCTAGTCAACATTTAATATGGACAGAACTAAATTTCCTTCGATATCGGTAACTCAATTAATTCGTAAGAAGATTGTACGCTTCAGACTCTCATCTTTAAGCTGGAGACTAATTAAACTTATTTTGCGATTGTTCGTCGATGCAAAAAAAAAAACAAAGATGGAGCATCTGAGAGGAGCAACAATGAGCGAACGAATTCACAAGGCAATGGAATACTGGCTCGAAGCCATCAAATACGTTCAGGAGTGTCGCAAGAAGGAGATTGAGTTCGCAAACATGCGGAGGAAGGAAAGCCGCGAGTGCATACCGATGAATGACGACAAACGTGAGTAGCTTTATAAAAAAAAAAAAAATTGAAAATAATATTGAATGCATTCACGTTTATAATTAATTATGATTCTAATTTAATTATCTTTATTAGTTCAACGACAATCGTTTTACAAGCGCGTTTAAAAGTTCATAATTCGATACAATTTTGTTTTTTCAAACCATCAAGATTGTTAACTTTTTAACGACAATAAAACAGCTTTTTTTGTATCACATGTATCGAAACGTTGAAAAATTATTCAAACAAGTTAAACACAATATGTTTGAAACCATATTTTTGTTCATTCGTAAATTTATAATCAAAAGTTTGATCTTCAAATTTCTATATTAAAATTTGAAAAATAACGATGAGGATTCTCTGTAATTTAAAATGTGTTCTCGCTAATAATTAAATTTAAATAGCAACGGTGGTTGAATAACGTGAATTCTGTTTGTCCGAATCATCGAATATATAAATTCGTTACGAATCATTTTAATCCCCTAATTCCATCCGATAGTAATCCAATAAAACCGAATCGCTTCGATCGAGACAAAAAATATTGGACACAATAAGTTCCCTCGCGTTATTCTTTTATTCTTCAAATTTTTCATGCATTGATATTGATTGACGTCCATAGTAAGATTTCAAAGCTAATTATAATGGTTTTTAGTGATACAAAAATATGATTTTTCCCTAACAATGAAATGAATGAGAAATTGATCGAGTAACATGAGATTTTTCGATGCACAGACGTACTAGCACTAGCTGTTAGTGTTCACCAATTGACAAAAGCATCGAGAATGGCACGCACGGCAATGAATAATGCTTTGCAATCGACATTGCTCCACGACAAGGATTTTGAGAGAACAATAGTCGAGAAGTCAATCGATCCAATAGTACCGGTCGAGAACGAAGCGGATGGGCAATCCTCGACGAACGGTGAGATTGGACAGTTCACAAAAAGTACCTAGCAATATTTCGAAACTCACGAGATTCTTGAGGATCAACAAGCAATCGTCAAGGTCGACGTTTCCTCGTCGTTGATGGAAGAATCGTTGAAGGTAACGAATCGTTTCGTGGCTCCGTGAACAGCGCTGAGTAAAAGCTCTTGAAAACAACGTTCTTTCGTCTCGAGCTCGTGACATGACGAATTTTTCGAATCGTATTTATTATCAGATTGGTGCTAATTTAATGCCGAAAGTAGTAATCGAGTTTTCCGAAGTATAAAAATTTCTCGATTTGGGTGAAGAGATAAGGAAGCAAAAAAGCTGAATTCATTTTCAAGCTTACGCGGCACAAATAGACGAGAAAAACCTGACATAACGAAACCAAAAAAAAACTTAAAAACGGAAGAAAACTAGAAAAAAAAACTGCGTTCAAACGCTATGAATTAAACGACGAATCGACATTTCTTCTCGATGCTTCGACGTCGACATCGAAAGTCGTTTTTTACGTGATAAATTTTGGCTCCGTGACATTTTTTATGCCTCCGAAATCCCCGCAAATAAAATCCTCTCGCTCGCGCTTAAAACGCGTCTAAATTGTGACGCATTACGAACAAGAGCGAGAGAAAGCAAACAAAAAATAAACAAATAAGATTAATGTACTAATCGGGTAGAAAAGTTTTAAAACTAGCTTGCCGGGCTCAAACGAGTCTGTCACTCGGACGGTTTTTAACATTAACATTTTATCATTGAAAAATGAACTTTTTCCTCTCGACGAGCAAAAGTAACGATTTCCTTTTTTTTCCTCGTTCAATCGTGGTAGCGACCAAGTGGAGAGAAAATTTTTCTCGGACAACTTACTTTTTTCATTCAAAGAATCCGTGGATACGCCGAAGACCACTATTATTCAGTATAAATATGGTGTGTGCGCGCGTGTGTGCATTCGTGAGTGCGTGTGTGTGTGTGTTGTTTTTTCTCTCAGTATCTCAATCACACCGCGTTGAAGGGAAAAAAAATGGAAGATTGTTCGTTCGTAGAGAAAATTGTCTCGGGATATTTGCCCGCCGGCCGTTAGTCGCGCTTTGGTCAATTTTTAGGCTCTAAGGAAGAAGGTATCGGGGGGTGGAGGCGAAACTACGATTTTAGTCGCGAACGCGTTGAATAAACATTTGTTTTTCTTTTCTCTCTCGTTAGAATAGTTCAATGTGGCCTTCCTCGAGTGTGCGAACCCAAGGACACGCGTCCAATGTTAGTGAAGCTACAGATAAAAAGAAGGAAAAAACAAAAACAGTACAATGAGCAGAGGTTAATGGCACGATTTTCTTCAGCGAAAATCGTTCGATTGACCAAATCCATTGTATTTCGTTCGCGCAATAAAGATAAAAATCTTTGACTAATCGATTTAATGTGAATCAATCGAAAACCAAAATTCCTGTCCGTCGTTCTGTCTCCTGTGCGCGTTTCCGAGCTCTTCCGGATAACAATAGAACGAGAAATTCGACTCAAAGACAGTGATTTCGCAGAAACACAATTCATTTGAATTTAACTGAGTCAAAAAAAATTCAAATGAATCATTCTATTTCAATAAATCGATAAACTTTCGGTTTACTTACTGTATCCAGAAATATAACAGCGCGCAGAGACAAAACGCACAGAACAGGGAAACAAACACCCGCGTCTAAGCAACTTAATTGATGGAAACAAAAACAACTTTACATGGGAACTATTTTACACGCGACGGTTTACGATATAACTGATATGCCGTGAAAGTTTTAATATATCTATTATTATTATTATTATTATTATATATGGATTGAATGATGATAATATAAATATATATATAATATATGCTACACGTGATCTACGCATAGGGAAGTTTGGTCCTAAAATAACACGCTATTGTTGCTATATATATGTACATGAATATGAACTTGAATATTGATGTACATATAAAATATATGCAGCAATTGACTTATAAAAATTCCGTACAATTTCCGTACGGTTGATACGCTCTGGTATTCAAAGTTTTCCTATTATATCTAATTAAAAACGCCTTTTTTTCGTACAACAAAACTAGGCGAAATGAAAAAAAAAAAAAAAAACGTCACGTGAGAAAAGTAAAATGGAAATGAAAAGAAAAAAAAAACAAAAAAACAAACAAACAAAACAAAACCAAAACTGACGCAAAACTGAAAACAGCTATGAAATAAAAAATTTCTTCGCGTATAGATTTTTTACTGACTATTTTCAGTCGTTTCGCAATCTCCGAGCCGAATAAGCTAAACATTGATAAATAGTTATTACGAACGTATTCACTCACATGAAATACCCTTCCTACGATTATTCGTCCATGTGTCGTGTCCACGAGCAGTTCTCGTTTCAATATTTACGAGGCTCTATTTTATAACGATACGCGCGCACCGTTTTTTATCGCATCGACTATTTTACTCGCGATTCTGACGATCGAGGATCGTCGTTGGATACATGGAAATTTTCTCTTCTCTTATTGCCACGGAAATGCTGTAATTTTGTCATTTTCTAAACTACGATTTATTAATTCTTATTTTAATTTTTGGTAATAACAATGTTTTGCAGATTTATCAAAGTCTCTTTAGTCAAATTTGGTTGCATTGCCTTAATGAAAAGATAAGTAAAACAAAATTGGTACACATATCAATGTTAGAATAATTGAAAAATTCGGTTTTCTTTAATTGATCTGAATTATTGCAGATTTTCGACATTATTTGAGTTCTTTTTTTTAACAATTTTAAATATGGCAGTACATATGAGGTACGAATAAGGTGATAGTGATATAAAGAAAGAAATGAAAAAACAGTGGAAACGATTCAAATGTTCACTTACTTTATCTCGAAAATTCCTTAGAGAGATTTAAGCTCAAAAGATTGAGTGTCAAATTTCTGAATCGAATAACCCGAATTATTGTGAAATAAATGCACAAATATTTAGTTGAAAAAGAAAATGATATTTTGCGTGGCAATAGAAGTCAAAATTATCCATTCCCGAGATCTTACGAATTCGTATAGTTTTCAAATTACTATGGTTATAAAAAAATGAAATTTCTAGTTTAGAAAAGAAGAAGAAAAAAAAATTAGTAAAGATTGACATGCACGGAGCGTTGAAAAATCGTTAGTGGCGTAGTACTCTGGTACTCGCAAAAACATGCAATTTTCCATGAGGATAGGTGAGGATATAGAAAAGAACTGCACCGAGTTCAACGAGAGAGAGAGAGAGCGGTCATTTTTGTAACATGAGAAAAAAGTTATCGCGTGCGAGGGCGTGTGCTAATTTATTTTTATTTTGTTTTGTTTTGTTTTGTTTTTTTTTTTTTCTAATTCTTAATCGAGAAAAAAGCAACGAGAAAAAAACATGATTTTTCTAATTATATTGTAACTGTGATAATCCTCATGCCTAACTCTCGTTCTGTCTGCGACTAAACCAAAAAAAAAAAAAAAAACGAAAACAAGAAAATGAATGAAAAGTGCGATAAAAACATATTTATTGAATTTTCGCTTCGATATTCTTCCGCCTCGCGAGTTGCTTCTCAACCTTTGCCTAAAAAGTAACGACACGAGAAACACAAAACTAAAAACAAAACAAAAAAGATTTAAAAAAAAAAAAAAAAAAATACCATTTGAAAACGCGAAGTGTTTGTACTTAAAACGATAGTGACTGACAGAAAAAACCCCACCAAAAATCAGGGAAGCAGTCAAATTCCTAACGCTATGCGTCGACAACGACCACAATCATAAGTGTTTATGCGGATAAACATTAAAAAAATTCCTACGCGGCGTTCAGGGGGACAAAAAAAAACAAAAAACAAAAACTCCCACCCACCTGTCAAATCTGCTCGCTCAAATAAGAGAAAAGAAAAGATGAACAAAAAAATAAAAAAAACATTCAGGAGTCTTCGCAATCACTGACTGAGACTTTCGCTACTAGTGCGTCTAGATGTTTAATATACTAGCTACATTTAGCAGGGTTTTCGCGAATGTCCATTACGACCGTAGTTTCAAGAAAGCAAATGGATAGAAGCAAAAAAAATTGAAGTTGAGTCGATACATTTCTTTTTTATCACGCCAT
This sequence comes from Campoplex capitator, assembly GCA_037576405.1. Classification (NCBI taxonomy): domain Eukaryota; kingdom Metazoa; phylum Arthropoda; class Insecta; order Hymenoptera; family Ichneumonidae; genus Campoplex; species Campoplex capitator. The sequence continues at coordinate 8,277,598 of JARBWI010000008.1, read as the reverse complement.
GGTGATGCACTTTTGGATAGGCAATTGATATTTAGAAGACGAAAAACATATGGAAAGTGACTAAGTATTGGCGATCACGCGCAGGAAAAGGTAGAAATTAGGAAGACGGATGATAAAAAAGTAAGGAAAAGTATAAATAATCCACCGCATTGGTCACGGTAAATACTGAATTACTAGGAGATAGAGGATCTCGTAGGTTCGTGTCCGACAATCCTATTTTAATTGCATGTGATATTATACTACTGAATACATACATATATATATGTACATTTATATATTAATATATATACATTACGATTAATATACATGTACATATATGTATATGAAACGATATTAACAATAACGGAGGATATACAATCGTATGAACAATGATATATTAAAGAACGTAGAATAAAACGAGAAGAAAAAAAAAAAAGAATAGCTGAAATAAAAGAGCAAATAATGATTGACTCAGTGAAGCATCGACGATTTAACAGGAGTGAGAGAGATACGAAGAATTCATAATTAGTTCGTACAGCCGCCGGGAGTAAAATGACCAATTGTATATGTCTCGAGCTATTTGCCAAGCGTACACATATGTATGTATATCGAACACGTAATATGTAATACCGAAATATCGGATAGATTTATTCAACGGAGTTAACGAAAAAAGCATCGCGATACGCCCTTTTTCCAGTATAAAATTATCATTCACATTTATTGTCGTAAAACTTGGCGTTTTCAATCGAGATTTCGAGCAAGAGAAAAACAAGTGAAAAAATACAAAAATAGATAGGTCGATGCTGAGAGGACGAAAATCCCCCGCTCTTTCGTACTCACAAACGTCCATTGTATCCGCTAAAATAAAAAAAAAAATGTCCAACTTTTACGAACCTCATACACGAAAGATTTAACCACCATCTTGAATCATTATCAAACTTTATCCGATTTTCGAGACTAGAAATTTGTAATTCACGATAATAATCAAACATGAATTTTCAACGAGAGTCAGTCGAGAAAAAATTCACCTGCATTTTTTTTTTTTATGTTATTCCTCATTTCTCTCGTATTTTTCTATTACCACGTTGAAATAATACAGACTGACATTTGTCGTTGCACGAAATTAGATAGAAAATAGATTGAAAATCATTTTGGTGAACAATTATTCCTGACTAAGCTTCGATCAACGCTTTTTCATAGAATCTCGTGCGCGTATTTACTTTAATTGTTGTATCATTGCTACCAATCGGTGCAATTTATCGAGAAACTATATAATTTTTATTTAACGAATAAATGGCGGCTTTCCTCGCCTTTAAATGTAGACGTTGTGTTGTGTGTGTGTGTGTCGATACGTGTATATTATTTATATACACGTATTATACATGCATGCGTGCATAAAAAAAAAACGTGCATATAGATGGCTCAATGTGAAAATTACAAGTCTGGTTTATAAGATTAAATACAAAAATCAATAAATAAATATATATATATTATATAAAAGTTATTAAATTAAAAATATCTAGTTGACCGTCGACGTGTAAAGGATTTAGGCGCGGCGTGAATTGCATCGTACAATATATCTGATTATATCTGTTGTGTGAGTGGCTGCGCGTATGGAGAAATATTTTAAAAAAAAAAGAAAAAAAACAACCCGTCGAATTATCAAGTTAAAGAAATAATAATCGTAAAACGAAAATTTAAATCCATATATATATGATGTACCTAAGACGTATTAGAGATAGAACAAAGAAAGAAAAGAAACGTGTTAAAACGGAGTAGAATGACAAACATCGATAAAGCGATAAATAATATTAATGCGCATATCACACATAATTGGGTGATCATGATTCACTGACAAAAGAAAAGAAATGATGATGAATGCGATAGCAACGAAAATGAAACGAAAAAAAGATTGATAGAACGCTTTTGCATGGTGAATAAATAAATCGCGGATAAACGATCGATGTTTGAGACGCGGAACCCTCGAGAGTTCACCGTGTCCGCATAAAGAGCGGAATTCATAATCGTATGTTTTCGGATAAACGAAAATTTATTTGCAGCGATTGCTTTCCTTGGAAAAATAAAGGGCTTGCTTTAAATTCGCGTTCGAATAAATTTTCGGTGACTCGAAACACACAGAGCACGTATACCGGAAAAAAAAAAAAATCAACCTCGTTCTTAATAACTTAGAAAAATAACGCTCTCGACGAATTTTCCAACCGATATATTCTCGATTAATGATACACTTGCAATCGTCAAGTTTTTTCGAACGACGATCAAACCGGAGTACGCTTTTTTCAAAATGTTCACGTCCATTTTATGCCAAGCTGTCTCCCTATTTCTCCCTCTCTCTTTCTCTCTGTCTTTCTAATTTACAATGAAGCGATGTAGTGACAGGCAAGGACAAAACGAAGCGTTATCGTATTCGTTAAAGATAGTGAATTTTTTTTGATACGCTCAGACTGAATGAGACTTGCAAAAGGGCAAAAAATGATGAATCAGCTGTAAATATCCTGGAATTCCGAAACATCGGATATCAGTGATTTTATAGAAAAAAAAAAAAAAAAAAAAAAAAAAATGAGTTCAAACACACGTATTACACAGTTCCATATGAAAAAAGTTGGAAAAATGAAGAAATAAAGGGAAATAAAACGAATTGTAAATTCTTTTAATCAATGATGCGTTGAGCGCGTCGTCAATGACGCACCGTGTCCTAAAACATGAAAGTGTACATATAGAAGAAATTCAAAATGAAACAATATCATCGAGATATGTAATAAGAGATTTTTCAAATCTTGGTCAAGGTCAATGTAGACTAGCGTATTTCACGTTATTTACATGCGACGATAGCCACGTGTGTGTGTGTGGATGTGTGTGTGTGTTTATTTCAAATTTGATTTGATCCGCTTATCACAAATACACTGTGAAAAAAAGTTCCGTTGACGTTATTATAAAAATAAGCATTTTTCGAGATCGTTCAGAACGATACGATATATCATTGGATCAAAAGAGAGAAACAAAGAGTAAAAATGCAAAAATCGTTGCGATTGATATAATTAGATGATTCTCGCTCAAGCTGAAAGTGAGGGGAAACTCGTTTTTTTTTTTATCGTTCGTTTCCCGTTCTCAATAAAACATTGTAATTGTCAATTTGACCGAAAATTTCTAAACGAGTGTGCTTTTGTAGTGGTTTGCTTGAGTTTGATAAAAAAAAAAGGGTCAGAAAAAAACGAATGAAATTGCGTAACGAAAACGCTGAATAAAACGAATTTCTGAGCAAAACGAAACTGTAGATGTCTCGATAGTTGGCTAGATTTCTATGTATCCATGTCGTTCCAGTCATTATTTTTCACTCTCTTTTTTCGTTTAGCTTTCACTCAAAAGAAAAAGGTATATTCGAGCGAAGATGTAAGAAATTATTAAGAAAATCCTCAATCAAATTCAGGCGACTCGAGCTCCGCTGTGCACGCGTCTTCCACACTCGTAAATTTGTTATTTAGGGCTTGATATTTAAAGGGGAAACAGACGAATAGAAAATGAAAAGCGTCGTGTAAACTCATGCTGAGAAAATTGCTTAACACTTCGATGATATTTTGGTTGAAACCACATTATTTTTGCCTCTCCTCAGAGAAATTGCAATTGATTTCTCTTCGCGTCAAAACTAACTGCTGCTCTCGTACTCGAGATTCTCTCCATCTCTTGCGCCTATCGTTTCGCAAATAAAAGAGTAAAATGAAAAAATAAAACAATTGTCCTCTTCGCGAGAGAGACCATTTTTGCTCTTCGGACTCTTGCAGTTCGAAATAATATTAGACAATCTTGTTACACTGCTTCAGAGTTTAAGGATTTCTGGCTACGTAGAGACGCGAAGTATAATTGGACGGAGGATACTGGCGACTCAAGGATAGTTCAACGAGTGGGCAGGAAAATAAAAAAAAAAAAATTAAAGAATTGAAGTTAAATAGACACTGACGAGATAAACAAGAAAAAAATAAAAATGAACACGAGATACAGTGATATAATTATACTCGATTCCGCGGACCACTGGAACACTGTACAACGACTAAGTTACAATAATTATTAAATATATAGAATCGAGTCTTTAAGGTCAAGGCACACGGGGCGCGCTAGTGTACATTATTTTTCGATAAATTATTCATTATTCACAAAGCCTTGTCGCACGATTGAAAAAAAAATAAAATAAAAAAAAATAAAAAAAATAAATCGTTTTTTAAATAGCCAAAAAAGAAAAATATCAAAGCAATTTGATTGAGGATTGAGAAAAAATACAAGAGCCGAATGTGCAAGGCTTTTGTTTGAATCGTTGATTATCGGTATTGACACGGTTACAGAGCGTTTGATTTTCGTGAATCGCGCGACAACACCGAGACTAAAAATTGTTTTTTTCTTGATTTTTTCAACTCGATTGCTCATTCGATTGTTACTTTTCTTTACACATGATAATCGAGCACCGATATAATCGTCATGTTTTGGTCGGCTGATAGTCTTAGGGTAGTATTCAAATCGATAGTTTTTTTTTTTGTTTTTCAATAACTAATATTTATCATCAAACGATGGGTGGTTCATTAAAAAAACGTATAGAATGAGCCCCGCTCCGTTCGATCGACGTCGATCGGTCTCGATGTCCCTTTAAAACTTGAGAAACTTTTTGCTACGCTGCTCCGAGTCGTTTATTCGAATAAATTGTACGCGGAGATAAGAGAACGAGGAATAAAGTTGAAATTGATAGTTCAATTGAAATAGAGAACAAAAAAAAGAGGCTAAATATTTAGATAGTTGTGACGAATTAGATTTTAGGATGAATCGATGACAGAGAGAAAGATTAGTCTCGTTTGATAAACTTACAGAGAAGGAACAATGCTTGTAGCCTCATCGAGAGAACTTAGTGTCGCTTTTTTAATTCATGTTGGTGGTGATATTATTGTTTGTTTTTGCTATGAAAACTGTAGCTTCGTATAGAGGAAGAAAAATAATGATTTCTTCTTTCGGAAATAACATTGGCGAATGGTAATTAGTGTGATTATTAAGGGGGATTGTTATACATAGTCAAATAGCCTTAGTTACCGATTTTCATTCGAGGTCAGTCGAAATACATACAAAAAAAAAAATATATATATTAAATATGAAAATGAAAAATATTCGCGTAAGCGTATCATCATACTTGTTATATTCGTTCGCATAATCGGTTTACTGACTCAGTGAAGCTTATTAATTTCCTTTATCGATGTAAAATTGAATAGCAAGCGTCCAAAAGGACGCACGACTGCCAAGAAAATCGTCTTATTATGTTTATTATTATTATTATTGCGTGAGAAATGAAATATTTTTATTTTTATTTTGTATACGTTATCTGGAGCCATTCTCAAGGAATCATATAAAATAAATTATTAAATGAAGCCTAGTTATGGTTTGTTTTCAGAGAGAATAGCGAGAGAATTAAAAAAAAAAAAAAAATGAATAAAGATGAGGGAGATCGTGATTGAAGAAAAAAAAAACGATCGTCTCGATGGTAGTTCGAAGGCCTAGTCCTCATTAGATAGCAACGATTATTTAGGGAAAATCTATCGCGAGATTGTACACTCGTACAGGACATAATCTTCGTAAAAATTTTCAACAATTATTATATTCTTGCCTATTTCGCGGCAAATAAAGCTAACGTTGATTATTCATTTTCTTTCGATGTTTCCATCGATTCCGCGCTCTTCGCGGAAACTGCGCTTCCATTGCAAAAACAACCGCGAGAAAACGATAAAAAAAAAAAAAAAAAATAAGAAGAAAAAAACGTTTCAATCAGAGCTTTTTTCGGAGCAAGCTATTTTTATTTTTTATCTCCATCGAGAAATCAGTATTCTCGCGGAGTCTCTCTCCTAAAAAAATTAAACCACGGTATCTCTACTCTCTCAAACATTCTTTCTCTCTCTCTTACTCGCGTATTTTCTGGGGAAAAGGAAACGCAGAAATAACGAAAATCGAGAAAGTACCTTGTGATTAGTCAAGACGTGATGAAGCTTTTGTCACTTCTTCTCACCCTTTGCTTTTTTTTCCTCTGTCATTCCCATATCGATACGAAAATAAACTTTTTTTTTTTTATATCACGAAGAGAGAGAGAGAGTAAGTGAGCCTGAGTTTGAGACAAATAAATACTGTCGCATAGAAGCTCAATATAATTTACTTTGTAGCAGAAAGATGAAAATTCTTTTTTCGTAGTTCAAAAAAAGAGCAAAGAGACTAACTGTTTTTTGTATTTTATGTTAAATGTATAACACGTATCGTACTAATGATATCATACATTTATATATATATCTATGTATACAAATATATACATATATATATAAATATATTATTATACAATAAAATTACAACAAAAAAAATATAAATATATATATATAAAATAATATATCGTTAAATGGGCTGTGGTAGAAAACCTTTGTATACTCCGTGCGCACCAAGCGAGACGAGTCCTGATCTAAGTTTCAGGTTGCCTCGATTTCGCAGTTTTCATGAATGAATCATAAAATTAAATGTGCTAGAGAGCAAAAAAAAAAAAAACAAGAAAAATAATGGAGATAGAGATGTGGGTTGTGGACGGACCCGTCTCATATTCTGTCACACAACGACCACCGTGCACAAAACTGTACCTTATTAATAAATAATAGATAGATCCGTCATAATAATTGTCAATAAAGCTGTAACCTGACTCGCGTCTATTATTTGGACGTGGCTCGTGATAAGTTCACGGTATGAAAAATAAAAAGCTAAAATGAGCTCGACTAATGGAGAGAAAAAAATGAAAGAAAAAAACATTGCAAGCGCCGAACGTCAATCATAATTGCATAAAAACAAAGAGAAAGAAAACGTATGTGAAAATACTGTTGAATCGCGATATTTCGATGTACTACGCTGACCGTTTCACTAAAAATATAAATTTTGTGAAAGTGTTATAGGTGATGATATTACTGGATTTCATTGTCAAACATTGTTATATTCATTCGTGCGAATTGGTGACTTATCTAAATTATTAAATGAGATGTGTCGTTTAGTAGAATATCCTGCCTCCTTGATTGCTCAATTTTTAGACTTTTTTTTCAGTAGATTTTTTTGTCTTGAATTTATAATGATTTGAATAATGATTCATCAGAACATTTGGATTAACAGTCGATGATTTTGATTCCAAATCGCAGACTAAAACACAGTTTTTTCCAACCGATGACAATCATTGGCATGATCTAAGAATCTAAAAGTATTTTCCTTTTCTTCTCTCGATTAATAAAAATATCATTTCGAGCCACTAGTATCACGTGCTCTTTGCGGCGAATCGTTGAAAAAATCCTTCGACTAATACAAAAATAAAATTTTGTGCAATACATTCGATTAAATTAGGGTACTAAATTATATCTGATTAAAAAATTTGAATTTGATATTACGAGTAATTCATACATTTCGAAAATTTGAGTTGATGCGCATCAATATCATGAATAATCGGAATCAGCTATTTAAAAAATTCTAAAAATTGAGTAACAAGCAAGAAATGGATGATACTCATGCTTATCGTATGTTTTTCCGGCATTTTAATGTCGTTTTTCATGTGTTTCTTTAACTGTAAGCTCATTGAGCGTGTTGGTGATTTTTTTTAATCAACACAAAAAAAAAAATATATGAGCGATGGCTTATCGTGTGATAGTACGAATGAGCTAATAAGCCTATTATAAATCAACGATATCGCATTTTATAAAATTCAAACAAATTCGTAATTGTTAGCGATAATTGCATGATAGTTGATGAAAGAGATAAAACAAAGAACGAAAATGAACGGAGAGGAAACTGCATACATTTTCAAGTTCCTGCTCGACAAATAACATCCGCTTGAAGTTAATAAAAAGGGAAGAGACTGTGTTCGAAAGCAAACGAGAAAAACATGATTTAGATTATTTTTGTTTCCCGCAACCATTTTTACGATTTGCTTTCAATAAAAAAATTTGTAAATTCTCGTTTTAACAATGAAATCTAATTTTGCAAAGGGTTTTCGAGGACGAGACTCTTCCCTTGATGAATATTCAGAAATGGCACGTAAAAAACTCGTTCCTCTGTGTGCCTCTCTCGATCACAAAGTTCTCGAAACTTTATTCCATCGTTTTTCTTTTTCATCGCTATTCAGTCGCTTACCATGTAATTTAAGTCAATTTCAAAATAATACTGATACTGACACGACGTTGCGCGCGCCCCGTACGTGTCGAACCTGTCGAATTATATTTAAGCAATTACTTTGTAAAGAAATAACGAAGAAAAAAAAAAGCAGTAACGAGTCAAAAGAAATCCCGAGCTTATCATGCCCGCCTGTAAATTTCGAGTATAATTCCCATTTGTACCTTACAACAGTTAACTACACTCTCGACTGTTAATCGTATGTAATTAATCGATCATAGTGCGTGAAAGAATGAAACGAAATGATAAATAAGCTATGCCACTTTGTTGTGGAGTGTTGAAAGTAGAAATGCCTATCGTTGATTATATTCATTTACATTATTGCGTTTTTATCGTGTTTCCCCTTAACACACGAGGTGCTTAGGATGTTTTTAATGCGTAAATGCATATATATTTGTGACGGACTCGCGGACACGTTAAATCGAGAAGTCTTCATGAATTTTCGCGTGTTTTCAATAATATTTATGATCGTTCGTAAATATGTGAGAAAAAGAGGTCAAGTCAAACGAGCAAAGTTGCTGTTTCTTGATTTTTCTTTATTTTTTTTTTTTCTCTTCTTGAAGATACACAACGACCTCATGAGAGATTATACTGGGTAAGAATCCATTTTATGTATATCTTTGGATCTGCTAAGCAGTTGCGTTTTATTCGAAGTGTCCTTTCTATGTAAACTTGTTTGTCCCAAAAAAAAAGAAGGAAAATCAATTATTAATAAATGGTACCTTTCATGTTCGGAATCAAGTTGTCGACTGTGTTCTTTCCTTACGTGTTTCATGAATTTTTTCATTTCGTTTTTATGCATAAATACCTGTTGTAAATTGTACGACGAATTAGAATTTCTTTTCTAATCCTGAATAATTATTTCTCGTGATCAATAATCGAGGAGGAAATAATATTAATGTTCTCTCACTGATCTAACGTGAAATATTTCGAAATAGTTTCTGTTTTAATCTGAATTTCATTTTTTTTTACAGTTGAATGAGATTTTCGCTATTCTTTCTCAATAAAGCTCTTGGGTCTCTTTACATAACTGAAAAATTTGATTCTAGAATTCACAGACTATTTTGAACATGAAATTCGGAGAAAAAGTTTCATTCATTTTTTTATTGCAAATCTGAGGCAATTAATTCGTAAAAAATTAGCCCTATTTGTTAAGAATTGGAAATATTTAACTCTTCAAAGGTGCACTGGGTGATACGACCGAGCCTTGGCAGAGTAGTCGACTCCGGAGCGAGGTAAGATGTTGGCTTATAATCTTAAAACTTTTTTTTCTCAAAATTTCAGGTTGCATGATTTTTAATTCAAATCTAAAAATACCAGTGTAAATTGATGTTGAAAAATTTCTAAACTATAATTGAGAATACTTTCAGTGCAAAAATTACTATTTTCAAATTTGCCTCTGCACTGTTCTCCGAACAATGCAGTTTCAATCGAACCAATAATTTTTCAGTCAAAAAACCCATTTTCCAGTCCACTCGCCCAAGCGTAATTTGGAAAAAGCTCTGAAAAAGATGATTCCGAATACTGGTTAAGTTTTAGGAGACAAAAAAAACTCGTTAGACGGTGTTGCATTCACGTATTTTATTCAAGTTCTTACATATTCTACACTATACGCAACGTGCATTTTGTTTTTATTGTATATTTACACATTATTTGTTTGTTCATATCGTTTTTTCTCATTTTTTTCTCTTCACATATGCCACTATGTGTTTATCGATCGTTACGTACTCATTAATTTCCAAATGTTTCTCAAATCGAGAGCCTTGGTGAATGCGATTTTCTTTTTCTCTTGTAAAACAAATGAAAAATAAATCAGAGTGAGTCCTTCGTTCAAGGATTCTGCCTAACCGAATAGCATCAAGATGACTGAAAAATGCTCGCTATTGACACAAAGCCCGAAATTTATTGGAAGGATTTTCCATAGTTTCGATTTTACGACGATGAACATCAATTTTTCCTTTTTTTTTTTTTCATCGCGTTGCACCGCACTATGGATATTTTTTTTATTAGACTTTATAGAATATTGAGTATATGATAAGAGAAAAAAATAAATCAACAGAAAACAGTAAATCGTGTATAATTGGGATATTTCAAAAATGACGGTTCGATTTTCCGATATGGAAATTTGATTCGTGTGTGCTTTTTCCTTTGAAAACAATTTCAATTGTACGAGATTATTCATATATATATATATATATATTTTTTTTTCTATACATATATATATAATATTATCGGTTCATTTGCTATACACAAAAGCCTGAAGACACAAAATAAAAGTAAAAGAATTACATATATATTGATATATAAAAGATAAAATTCGATCGCTATTGACGTGACACGCCCCGAAGCTCATTGAGCCCCTCTCAAAAGAGAGCAGCAGGACATATTAATCTTCGAATAAAAGTTCCGATACGCTACGAAAAGTCGAAGATAAGTTAAAGAAACAAAATAGAGAGAAAAAAAAAACACATGTAATTACGACTAAGTTAAAGTTCCTCAGTTGGCGCGCGCGTGTCTCTCGCGACGATCTTGATTTTCATTTTTTATGCACCATTTGAAAGAGTCGGAGAGTTTCTCGCTCATGTTTGAACGAAAAAAGCCAGACAAACAGATCGCCTCTCACTTCTGTTTTCATCGTTCATCGCTGAGAGAAATATCTATGACCGGTTTAACTCTAACAATGCAGTTAATTCATCCAAACTCCGAGTTGCACCGACTTGCGAACACGAAAAAAAAAACACCCTTTTTACAGGCGCTTCTGACGAAATTTGTTGGATTTTCAAAAAACAGCCGCATTCTCTCTTCCTTTGTTTCTTCCCTCCTCCACGTTGATCTGTCCCTATCTGTCCCATTCGCTTCACTCAGCTTTTTCTTTTATCGTGATCGGAGCTCAAAATACTTAACTAATATTCAAGATATAACGCAATTCGATTTTTCTTGAACATTCCCGTCTGCCTTTTCGATTTCCATCAGTAGGGTGTGAAAAATATCGGCAACGGACTGTAAAATGAAAAATAAGATAAGTGTCAAGTGTGTGATCAATTGAACCAGAGGTAAATTGCTTTGCCTTATTTTTTGCTTAATATTTATATAAACGTATGTATCTAGTTTCGAAAAATGAAACGGAAAATGCAGGTGCTTTTCAAGTTGATTAATTTCTTATTTACTTTCTTTCGAAATGCAAAAAAGAAGGATATTATTGTCAATTGATAAATAAAATTATTATAACCTCATTCTGTTTAGCACTGGTTTCAAAAAAGGCAGCGTGCCACACATCGGCCAAACGTTTTCCCTCGTCGGTCTTTACCATTCTATCTACATAGAGATCCGTTTTGTTGCCCACCAATACGATCGGGACGCTGCGATAAAATTCAACGAATTAACGAATAGTAGGGATTTTTCTTCATGCATAATTCTTTCGATCCTTTTAATGGATGATTTATTTGATGTTTGCACAAAAATATTTTTGTTCAACCGTCCTTCTGACTCAAACTCACTTTCGTTTGCCGGTGATGTCAAGCAATTTGTCGTAAATAATTTGTACGACTTCAAAACTCTTTGCACTCGTTATACTGTAGACGAGAACGTAACCGTGAATATCCATGGAATATTGTGTTGGGAATATACTGTATTCATCCTGACCAGCTGTGTCGACCAATTTCACTTCATAATCTTGACTGTTGACTCGAGTGTTTTTGGTGAATGCTGTGAAAAAATATTTTTTGTCATATAGTAGTCGACAATTTTACAGGAATACTGAAGACGTTTTCAAATAAAATATTCATTTCAGATTAAAATTTCCAGGGGCTGCTGAATCAAATTCACATATTTCATTTCAATGTACATATCGATTGTTATACGGTATGCCATAATTTCATTGATTAATGAATTTTTTAAAACAAATAATCGAGTTGAACGTTTTTTTCGATCCTGTTTGTACAAATAATTTTAATTGGGCAAACATTTTTTTCTCGCATAGACAGTTGAATGAAAAAAAATGGACTAAAAATTTCTTCAATTTGATAAATAAGTGGAATAAAAGGTTTAATGTTAATTGAACAAATGTTGGACAGAACATTTCTTTTATCTAACCATCCAAATAAGTTTACCGAACATTGAACATATTTTTTCTTCAATGCATAAATGTACTGAAATTTCACTTCGCCAACAATGTTTTTCCACAAAGAATATATTCAATTGGAAACCCACGGTGTTCACCGGCTTTAAAATTTGAAATACAGGGTTCCCCATAAAGTTTGATCGATTAGAATAAAAGTTGGCTTAGCCTGTGCAGAACTATCAAAAAAATAAACTTTATTCATCTGAATCGGAAGTATGTACGTTTAAGTGTTGAAGATTTGGAATAACTTACTGTTTTCAATGGTAGGGTCATAAGAGTCGACGAATTGTCCCTCTACAAACTGTATACTGAGCGACGATTTTCCTGTAAATAAAATTGAGTGTCATGAAGATGATTTATGAACATGAAGTTGGAAGCTTTTATGTTTTTCGCAAAATGATTTCTTCATTGACAAAACTTACCTACAGACCTATAGCCCATAATAGCTACTTTTCTCTGTTTAGGAGGCATTTTTCAAGAACTTTACACGTTTGTAAAGCAGCAACAATAGTCCATAAAGACTCGTTCATGCTCCAGTTGAATACTGCGAAAAAAGGATACAAGCAAACGTAAAAAATGAAATACGAGACTCCTATTATTGTGTACTGTTTGAGTTGAAAAACAGGGAATTTTATAACAAGGAAGAAAAGATAGACAAAGAAAGAGAGGGAGGAGAATGAATGAAAAACATGACGTTTCGAAACCGTTTGACCTCGCGACCTTTCGATAAACTGTCGGAAAAAGAATAATTTGAAAAAAAAAATGAAAAACCAAACAATAATTTCGTCGAGACACCGCGGAAAAGTCACGTTGCAAAACTAAATTTCCATTTGGTCTCAATATGCAAATGTATTCGTGGAAAGGAACGCGTAACGTGTTTCATTTGGCACACGTTTCAATAACGCGTGTTAATGCGACGTCACTGGAGAGTTAAACTCACGAATTTCGAATACACTCTCATACAACCGAAATATGGAATTTTCAACAACACTTCTGTGTAGTGAAGAAAAAATACAGAAAAATCAATGAGCGCGAAGGCAAAGTTATTCGAGCTCGCGTAATAATCTCTGCCACACTCTTGTATTTTATTTCTGACAATAGTCACAGGGGGAAAACTCGATACAGGCAGGGGCATACGAGCGAGCGAGCGAGCAAGCAGAAGAGACAAAGTGTAATCTCGAGCCAGCTGCGAGTCGCTAATATTGAAACGTTTCGGTGTGTATAGAGAATGAAAAACAAACGGGGCGAAAAAACTCGTCATGAATATCATAATATGTTAAAAAACCATGACAAAACCTCGATTTTGTGTTCTGTTTGTCGAATAAGTTTAACGGGCGTGGGTGGGATATAGACGCGTTATTTTGCCTTCGTGCTTAGGTCACGCCGGAACGAAGCGTCTTTGACATATCCTTATATATACCTATTTTCAATACACGATTCTTTGGAGATTCTTGATGCTCAATATTTCGATTATTATCACAACTCTCCGTTATAATCTGGAGCAACAAACACTTTTTATATACTTGCTATATCTAATTCCGTGATCCGATCGTACACGTAATTCACGTACGTAAACCCGTAGTGCTCGTAGCTCGTAATTACACACTGCGCGGATATTTCCCCCACGTATTTACCGACAACGCAAGGAGTCAGAATTTATATGTATATATGTAGGTTATATGACAATATATGTACCATTGAGGAAATGTTGGTGTACGTATATGTATAGTCGACCGTGCACAAACGAACGTAGAGATAGATGATTCTCCGGATATGTATTCTGTTACCCGTTAGAAAGAGCCAGAAGATATGTCATGGCGACGACCTAACCCTACCCAGTGCTCAATAGGACCATAGGCGCCATCGCGCCACGGTCCGTATGCAAGACCGTGATCTCGACCATCTCGACCAATCAAGCGCGTGGCAAATTATCCAACAATGCTTACATTGGTCGACGATTGTCAATTGTCATTGAGTGTCACTGGCGTTACTCTGATGAATCCTCCGAATTATATTCGGAGTATTTAGAGAGTGTTTAGATTTGTTTAGGACGAATTCAGTCAATAATAAATCGTGACTAAAAAGGGAAACAAACCAACGACCTTTTACATACTATCAGTTGAGTTTGGTATAGCAAATATTACTTTTGTATTCAGGATTGAAATAAAAACAACGGAAAAAGATCGTTCGTTTTTTGTGTCAATATTTACATAGTGATAAAATTCCAACCTCAAAAAAGAATTGACTTGGACTTTCGGAGCTCTGCATATTTTGGACTTTCTAAAGTTCGGAAATCGTAGAATTTAACCTCAAAAACGCACACGGAAACTTGTCGATTTCGTTTGCTACTTTTGTAGTGAACGGAAAATAGAACTCTTTCTAGGTTCTATTTTCGTTGAGGAAAATCGATTAATCGTATAAACGAATGATCATTGCAAGAAGATGCCCGGAGGTCGGAGAAATCCTGGTGGACGTGGTGGTCCTGGTGGACGAATGCAGTTTAACGTATGCCCCAGCTCTCAATCGGGCAACACAGTTACAAATGGTAGCCCCAACAGTTTAATCGACGAAAAAAGACTCTGTGAACCCATCGGCGGTCGACCTCTGGCTCCTAAACATGTCCCAATCCCAGCTGTCCCTGTCGATGGTCAACTCATGTTTGAAGCGCTTTCTTTAGGAATTTCCATCGTAGCGGCCTGTCTCCAGCTTCTCAATCTCTACAGAACTGTTTGGTGGCTGCCGCAATCATATAACGAGTATAGTATGGTACGCTAATTAATAAATTCTCACATCTACATATTGGATTTTAATCAGTTTTTTTTTTTTTCTCTGAATCTTTGTACACATGGATTGTTGTTGTCAAATTTTTCAATATTTTATTTTTTTGGGTTCACAATCTCTTACAGATTCAGCATGTACACACGAAAGAATTCAATCAAAATTTAGGACAATTCAAGAGTTCTACAGCTACTGATTTGGAAAGATCTGTTATAATTTCTGATACAAGCAAAAAAATGATCTTGTTAATTTAAAAAATAAGTTTTTCTTTGAGGATTGATTTCAAAAATTTTTTCACTCGGATTGTAAGCTATGATTGATAATTCTTCGACTTGTAAAATAAAAAAATTCTCTACAACGAAAGTGAATATTCCATGAAAAAATATTTATTCATTATGCTACACAGTTTAGTAGGAAAGCGAGATATGGCTTTTCCAAAAGTAACTACAGTGCATCTCAGTTTGAAAATTGCAGAGTAAAAGGAAAAACAGCTGAATACCAGAATTATCAAAGTTGTATCAATACCAAAAACAATTAATATTGATATCGGTAATAATGAATTTGATAATAATCGTATCATTACCAAATCGTATAAAATTTCATTGAAATTTTTTCAACGTAGAGAAAATCATAGACTCTCAAGGAAGTCGCAAACTCAACGTTTTTTCTTCTGTTTCAGAATTTCTATTTGATAGATCCTTATCTTTTGGTTTTTATCGTCACAATGGTGGCAAGAAGATTCATATATGCATTGCTGAGAAGATTCATCGATGCTGTTTCACCAGCAAGATGGTTGCCGGCAGCCCAGAGAATTATGAGGTATCATATACATTTTCTACTGCAATAAAAAGTGAAATACAAAAAATATCGAATTTTGTATCGTTCCGAAGCAACATTTCTAAGGCCGAATAATTTGAATGCAAATATTTGGAGTATAAAAATTGATCAATTAGAACAATTAGAAAACTTATGATGTGAATTTTCATTGCTTTTCAACGATGCCGAGTTCAATATCATTTGAAAAGATATTTGATCGGAACAATAAACACATAAAAAGTGTTGTAGCGCACGAAGATTGCGTGTATTTTGTTTTAGTATCGAGGATTTATGTTTGAATGATATTCAGGATCGTTCTACTGATACTGGTAGTCTCCGTACTCTTGTGGTGCCTGTATTACATGAGCGAGAGACACAATTCCATGAAAGTCTTTTATCTGTGTTATCCGTACGTATAAATTCCCATTGAATTCATATTTTCAAGCGGACGTTGTATAAAGTCGAATCGAGTATAAAATAATGAAGTTTTTTTTTTTTTCTTTTTTTCTTTTCAAGTTAATCATACGATCTCGTTGGTCAAGATCACCTTCAGAAATAGTCAGTTTTGATTGCTCTGAAAAATATAGAAATAAATCATTGAGCTCTCGGAATTTTATCTTGTTTCGACTGTACGCAACATTCGAATAATGAACTTTACAACAATAAAACTGATTTATCTGTTAATTACTGTTGTTTTATACCCAGAAGCATATCCGTCTATTTCCTAATGTTCGGTGTGAGCATCGGACCATTCTTTGACATTTCTACTGCTCCGCTCTATGTTAAAGAAGATCGAAAGACGAAATTCTTACTTGGTGAGGCATTTTTTACATTTTGTTCTGTTTAGAGGCATGTACAGCTAATGGGTTTGAAAAATCGGTTTTAATAAAAAAAATTCTTGATTTTTTCTAGATAAACCACTGCACAATTGTTCTTTAAGCGCGCCAGCCATTAGGGCCGAAGTATCTAGTCTCAGATCGGATTTTAATCGTCGTCTCAAACGAGCCCTTTTCGCGTCGTCTGGAAGCGCGTACGTCTGTGGTATTGCACCAGTTATATTTGTACCTCCGCATCTTCACTTCAATATTACATGGGTCGTTCAGCACATCGTGCTGTTCTGGCTGGGCCGTTTGAGTGCACATTTTGCGCAGGCATATCCAGTCAGGTGAGATGAACGATGAACATCTTTCTACTTTACTTTTGGTACAAGCCATTCCGATTATTAGCTTTTGTTTTTTTAAAACAACAATTTGTTCCGTTTGTTTTTGACAAAAATCTCTATAACAATTGTAATTATTTAATTTCGGTTATTACACACTACTGCCCATAAGATAGCTTCCAAAATTCCTATCATAAATTTATCTTGAAGCAACTAATTCAATTTTACAACTGTAAGACTACGATTTTTGGAAAAAAGATTATTGAGATTTATGATTCAAAAACAGTAACTTTGATACAGAATTTTGTGTGAAAGCGTTCTCACTGGATTTTACTGGTATTTTTATCTTGATTGAGTAATTTTTCTGTCGATAATTGAGTGAATCATTGTGGGCCACTGACAAATTGGAAGGGAGCTGTATCTAAACTATTTTTTGCAAAATAATGAATGTTTGGAGGAAAAAATTGTATAGTGATTGAGAATTAATCGACACTTGTGTTATTTTTTTTTTCAGATATTGTGACGTTTTGCACAGAGCAGCATTACATTTGGGCCGATGGTCTAAGGTCGAAGGTCGGAATGTCCACATTCCGACGCAAATGTGGAACGATGCCGTATTATGGCCTCATGGATCTCTCGTTAAGCACAACAAAGAGTTGTACCGCTCCGAAGGACTTTGTACAGCCGCAGAACCCGGAAACTCAAGTCATTATAGGTTTCATGTAAATATAACAATTATTTGAACGGTCGTTGATCGCGCGATGCGACATTTGCTCACAAGCAATTGAAGTTATAATTATGAGAAAATCTCTCATCGCGCGACCAACATTTGAAGTGCAATAATGTGAGAGAAAAAATGAAAAATAATGGATTTCTTTGTTGGTTTCTTTTGTTTATTAAAACAGGCTTTATTCAGTAGTCCAACAATGTTACTGTGTTCCTTGCTGGGTCTTCAATTATTGCTCGTTGCTGTACAGCTGGTAATACTTGTGCGAACTATTGAATGGTACCAGGTATTATCGATGGCATTACTTTTGGTAACGAATTATTATACTCTCTTCAAACTCGCTAGAGATTATCTCGTGTGTTGGAAAGTGTACAGAGCCGAACAAATAGTACAAGAACGTACACAAGCTGCCATAACAACTGTAACTCAATAATCCTCCGAGTCATTTATTTTTAAGAACTAACCTTAAGGATCTTTTGTGATTACAGTGTTTTTGTTTCCTTTTTTTTTTTTTTTATTTAATAAATAAATGATAATTTATTGACCGAAACAAGCTCAATTATTCAACTGCTCAACAACAATTTTGATTGATAAAAATATGCACGTCGCATGAACGTTTTATATGAAAAACAATGTGTCACTATGTAAATATAATACACATGATTTAATACTTTTAGGGGTAAAATACTAAAGAAAAATGTATAAAAAAATTCATTATGATATCGCATAAATGCGGATATGTTTGTAGCATATAAAACAATAATTAAAGTAATCGTTGAATGGTTCAATACGAGTGATAGATAATTTAGTCTTACTTGCATTATTCCTCAATATTTACTGTTTACTCTAGTCTTTTTACAATACCTCATCCAATGATTTTGACTTGGAAATATTAAATAATACGGAGTTCGAGAAATTTTGAAGCACTTCTGCGCGACAATTTGAAATAATCAATGATAACGATATTGATATAAATTAATAAGTGTTATGTTAGTAATAGAAGAATAATATAACGATACTTTTCCACACCTGTTGCATAAAAATATGAAAATAAATATGAGAACACTTATCAACGAGATTGATTGATAATCGATTTAACAATAATTTTTAAATAACGCGGTAAGACACTTTGGCATTTATATTCTATGTCAAAAAATGTCTTCGTGTTATAATTGAGCATTTGTTTTCTTGCGGGAAAGATATTCTGAACGTTGCACCACTAAACTAGCATGAATTTTCAAAGGTTGAGTATTTTTTTTTCTTGATTAGAAGGATCGAAGAAACGTATCGAAGAAGGTATCATAAAACTGTAAGTTTGATGCCGCTTTTGTGATATTCGCGAATATCTTTAGTCACGAAGTTTTATAAACTTCTCGGATCCGAAGACTGTCGTTTCCTCATAGTTCCGAAGATCCCGCTATTAACGAACGACGTTCAATGGTATGGTCATATTACGAGGTAATCGGGTTGCCAGTGAATCTGCGAGATTAGTTGAAAGTTCATGCCAAACGTATTTCCCAATAATCGCAACTTCCTCGAGCGGCGGTCGAAATGATACGAGAAGAGTGAAACAAAGACCATCGCCGCCTTGGCCTCCGCTAAACTCAACGGACAAAAGACCGTGAGGTCTGTGCTGAGCCACTCCGTCTCCAAATATCTCCTGAAATAATCAAATAAAATCGTTCTTATTCATCACTATTTACAGTTGGAAATTTTCTCCATTGCGATACTCTTTTTTTTAAATAACTCGTTGATAATTAACTTACGACCATAAATTTGTGTAACGTAGAGTGTAAATTTCTATTGGGATTTATCTCACAGATGGGCAAGTGGAGGGAAGTTTTTTCTGACACCAATACGTGCATTCTGTTCCTGTTAGAGAAAAACAACAATAATTACAATTGTTATCGGCAATGTTTAAAATTTCGAATACATGTTTTGAAAGTTTCATTTTCTAGCAGTTCAACGCGATTCTCGTTAGAATGTACTCGTCTTAGGAATCGAATTAATATTTAATTGCAAATTCGAATGAATCTAGTTTGTCATGAAAATTCGAACCACATTTGAAATATTTCAAATTCAAAATATTTAACATGATGACATTGTAGCACGAGAACTGCTTTGATAAAATAAATGTGAATACTCACGTTGCTTTTTTCCTCACGCAAACGATTAAACGCAGATAGAGTTTAGAGCGCGGTTTTGAAACAGGTAACAGTGGAGAGTGCCAAGGTGAATTTGCTCCACTGAGGTAATCCCTTCCTCGTTGTATCAAAGGTAAAATATCGCTTGATCTCAAGGACAACTCGCTGACATTTTGTACCCAAATTGCTTGCAGAGATTCCTCGTTCGCTTGATCAGGGGTTTTCAAAACACCTCCGGTAACTTTGCCAGCCATAACAAAACGAAACCATGAACCACTCGCGCATTCTATCATTATCAGGGATTCCGGTATCATCGTTAAGCCTGTTTCCTCCAAAACTTCACGTTTTACAGCATCCAACAAGTTTTCATTGGGCTCAACTCTACCTGCTGGCAAATACCACTTTCCTGCGCATGATGCTTTTGCTTCTTGAATCATTAATACTTCGTCGCTCTCGTTAAATAAAACTGCCGCTACTATATATGTCACTGTTTTTTGGCATATGGGAATGTAGTTTGAACTTGCAGTTGGTTGGATCCCTTTTGCTTCTGTTAATGATAAATCAGTATTATAAAAAATTCAATAATTCATTTAGGAATAATTGTTCATCGCTATGAACAGGCTGATACAATTTGTATTTAATATTGTGATTCATGCAAATTTTTCACTATCATTTAGCCACATTATCAATTTTGTGATTATTTTTCATGAAATTCTTATTTCATTTTTATACATCTCATAACGCTTGGATTTTTTTTCATATTATCGTTTTTATGTTTTAATAATATTGTTATTGTGACTATAAGTTTTTTTTGTGTGCAATATTCTTGAAACTTCCTGAAAAATTGCTTGATAACAAACACATTGTTGAAAAACAATTTTCTAGCATGTACTGATATCTTGTTTATCAATGTTATTCACAATAAACTTTAAAGAATTTTAAATATGGCAAGCTCAATACTGCGATAAGAAAGTATTAATTATTTTTGTTTGGATCGGGAGATGTTCTTGTTTCTTAAGTTATGTACAATAAACTCGACAAAACATTACATGTGCATGGTATTTGATGTTGCATTAAAAATAAAGGAAAAATCCATTACTGTTATGTTATGACTGTTGTCATTCATTTGTCACACAATTGAACAAATACTGAATGAGTTTCAAATTCAATATTGTAGCAAAAAGCAAATTAGAAGCAAATTAGAAAGCAAAATCAAAGAAGAACTTTGCTTATAGATTAATTCTTCATTTGTTTTGGTTTTTCTAAAGATTGTTGGTATCATTTCCATTAATGGAATTTTAAATAAAATGATTGCTTGCTCATTGAGGGGCAGGACCAGATTAGAATGCCCTTTCGAAAATAATACATTTTTCCGAAATATATGAACTTTCGTTGAGATTTTTTATGAGTGTACCTCGTAATATTTTGTCAATGGGAAAGTCATACAATGAAAAAAAAATTTTACAAAGCCACTTTACTCAAGCTTTGACATTTTGATATTTGTCGTAAATTTATAATCAAGTTAAACTGAAAAAGTAAAAAAATGGAAATTTTTAATTACCGATAGCTTCATTTTGCGCAACGAGGGTAAAATCGCAAAGATCGTCATCCTCGTTGACACTTTGACCGGCGAGAACGCGGTTTATTTTTTCCTCGATAACATCTGGCATCTTGGTATCGACACTTTGTCAATTGGTAATGTTTATAGTTTTTCACATGCGTAGATTATGACAGTAATTAAAAAAAAAAAAACGTCTATGAAAAAGAAACTTCAAACTAATTCACGAGTTTTTGAATGCACATTTATTAATCGCGCGATATTCTTTTAACGTTGGGCGTTTTACAATTAACGCTCATAATAACTGTAAACTCTTATTAGTCACGAAGTTGCGTTTCGTTCGTCTCGTTACGTACGTCATCCAATCGTATCGTGTATACCCTTTTACAACACACGTCAAAATATTCATAACGCGTGTGGTGATGGCCTTTTCCTTCTAGCTCTCTGCATTCTAGGTCATTGACAACAGCCGCCAGCGAGCGGCGGCCAGTTAGGCAAGCAGTATTGTTAGATTTTGTTTTTTTTTTTTAAACGCGGCGCTTTTTGTAGCGGTCAATGTAAGAAGTTCGGATCTCTCTACGCTCTTCTTTACTCGGTCGAGGCTGTAGATCATCCAAAGGATTATCAGTATTGTTGCGCGAGTGGGAGAAATACAGCAATGTAAATTTGGGCCTCCGACATGAGTTTTTTAAAAGTTTTCCGATTTCAATCGTTCTTCGTCGTTTGTAAAGTATTGTGAAAACAAAATGAACGTTTGTGAGACGAACTATTTCGAAAAAATAAAATAAAAATAATAAAATAGATTAAAAAAAACCAATGAAATTCGATTGATGGTATTTTTTTTGCTATTGGCATTTTCATGCGTTGGGGAAACCAATGAAATTCGATTGATGGTATTTTTTTTGCTATTGGCATTTTCAAAACGAAAGAATAAAACGTTGTTGAATTTTTGTAAAATATTCATACGGTAACAAAAATGTGATCGCTAAATATTGGCGAATGAATGTCCCTCGTGGAGCCTCGACTCTGTGTTTACG
The DNA here is from genome assembly GCA_037576405.1 of Campoplex capitator. Taxonomy (NCBI): domain Eukaryota; kingdom Metazoa; phylum Arthropoda; class Insecta; order Hymenoptera; family Ichneumonidae; genus Campoplex; species Campoplex capitator. Next base: position 8,255,057 of record JARBWI010000008.1, on the reverse strand, counting down.
TTTACGCGCTTTCGCGCTTGGCCCGCTAAGCCGTTCCGTAGTGGGGATGGTGGGGGGAGAGTTCACGCCGGGGCGACTGGAAGCGGCAGGCGCGTGACTGTAGCATGCGCGGGGCAAGGAGGGAGCGAGCGAGAGTTCACGCCGGGGCGACTGGAAGGGGCAGGCGCGAGAACTGGATCATGCGCGGGGCAACGAGGGAGCGAGCGAGCACTCGCGTTCATTCAGTCGCCCGCGGGACGCGGGGCGGGGCGACGAGTAGCGCGCGGAGAGAGTTGCATTAGCATCGGTCGGCTAGTGCAATACCGCGCATTATCGTTCGTTGATTGCAACGAAATTGATAAAACAGAGTGCGGAATAAATGACGAAAATCTTTATATAAAATACTTCAAACGGTCTGAATTGTCGTTAAACCAAATAAAAATACAACGGTGGATAATAAAAAAACGGAAAATCATGATTAAATTTTTTATTATTAAAACCATCCAAATCTATAATTTTTACAAAATTTTTTATCGCAATTTCCGTTAATTAGAGCTTGAAAATATGCGCGATTTCTCGAAAACGAACCATGCACGAAAACGCTATGAAAAGAATATTAGGGTCGTAAAACACAATTCGCTCGTTTGTCAATCGTAATGAATTTTCAATTATTTCTCTTTCGTCAACGAGTTTTCTTCTCGCAACGTGATAAGCGATAAGCCGGTAGGAAAGCCTCTTGCCCACGATATTATTTTTCGTGCTAAATTAAAGGACGAATTACTTTGAATATTTGATCGAATCACGATAAATGGTAGCGTGAGCAAGGGTCTTGAGTTACAGACGGTCTAGTGACGGCTGTGTTATAGCTTCGAAAATCGTGTGTATGCTCGCACGCACGCGTGTTCGCAAGCGGAGCTAAGATGCAACCATAAATGCGAGTCGCGCAACGCAACGCAAAGCACCAAACGCACGCAGGCCGTAAAGCCATGGGATTGTCGGCAAGAATAACGGAACGAAAGCTATAAATCTACTCTGTAGTTTGCTGTTTCCGAACGCGATACAGTTTCTGTATCGCATATCGAAGTCGCGCAGGCAAGGTCCATGCATATAACCCGGATGCTGCAAACGGTCCACGCAACGCAATGCACGCAAGGCATGTATAACCGCAGCTATTGTACAGCATTGCGAATAGTTTTTACTATCGCAATTGCTAGAGTACAATAGAACGCAAGCGCCCGTGCACGCGTGCATCCACGTGAGCACGCACGATTTTCCACGAAACTGTGGCACAAGTTGCCATTACACTTTCTGTCACTTATCATCGACCGTATTATTCAATTGCGAAAAGAAAGTTTATTGCCACAAGAGAAATACATTTTTTGAGTTAGCAGAATAAAGAAATATTGAATGGATTTTTTAATTTCGTGCAAGAGTTCGTTGACGTGGAAATGAAAAAAATCTTGACGTCTTAATCACTCGTGGACTATCTCGAAAGTATAAAAAGTTGAAGTAGTTTTTGAATTACGATGAACTATCGTTTTCATCGTTGAAAAAACGACGCTGCTGCTGCTCGTCTGAATTCAAACTCATGGATTAGGAAAAAAACGAGTGGAAAATAATCAAGTCCAATGAGTGTCCTACAACGGAAGTGAATATTAACTGTGCTTAATATTTCAGAAATGTGAACAATAATATTGATTTTCAATCAGTGCTAGTAAATTCTGAATAATAGTGCGAGTCGCGTGTGCAAAATGTATTTAATCTCATTTAACCGAAAAAAATCTAGTGTTAATCTACATCGGAAATGGATCTCAGCTGCCCAATTCTCGAAGGATTATGCCACAAGTAGGAGATAGACGATTCATTATTGGGGAGGGGAACAAGACATCGAAGAGTGAGTACATAAATCCATTATTTTAATTGTTTTCAGTTCTGTGCATAGTAATTTTTTCAAAATCGCTAAGTAGAAATAATTGGTTTTTTTTTTTTAAGCAATAGTAGATATAGTAGTGTGCTACAAACGATTTTGCATTGATTTCCGTACAATTGGACTCATAAAGATTAAAAAATTGAATGGGCGGGCTAACTTCACGCTAATTTTTATTTTTGATTTTTTCGCGACAAACTCATCTCACGAACGTTTATTTTGTTCTAACAATACTTTACAAACGGTATAAAAACGATTGAAATCAGAAAACTTTGGAAAAGTTCATGTCGGGGAGTCAAGTTCACATCGATGCGACGGCCAGCTAGGCAAGCAGTCTGTTTTTTTTTTTTAAACGCGGCGCTTTTTGTAGCGGTCAATGTAAGAAGTTTGAATCGCTCTACTTTATTCGGTCGAGGTTGTAGATTAGCCAAAGGATCATCAGTTTTGTTGCGCGAGTGCGAGAAATACAGCTGAAAAGTAGATTCAAATTGGTTTCGGAGATGACGGAATTTCCAAACGAAAGAAAAGTCACGTCTCCTTTTCTGATGAAAATAAATCAACCTATAACTAGATTAAAAAAAAACCAATTTATTTTCCTCGGAATAAGTCAACTTTCTTTGCTAGCAAAATGTATGGACTCTTACCGACTGAAGAACTGTTTGAACATCTTGAACATTATTGAAATGAAATAAATTGGGCGTGCAAACGAAATTGTAGAATCGAGAGTGTATTCTAAATGGCCTATTTGAGTGGAACAAAAAATTTTTATCGAGTTTTCCTGTTTTTGTATGAATTAAGGTTTTTTTATGATCTCGGTTGGTTAAGTCATTTCGAAGCTTAACAATCCAATGTAAACCCAACGGTTGGTCTGACGGGAAATTTGATTTTTCAAAAAATACATGAAAAATAAATTAAAATACCTTCCAGAATCACCGTGATATGTTCAATTAACTTTTCGTTTGGTTCGAGAAAGAAAACAAAGTTGAACACACTTTGTTTTTTTTTAAATTTCGTTATAAAATGTTCTTTTGATCAAATAATAAACTCAAACAATTCATCTGTTTTCGCTTCCGTCTATTTTCAAGCAAATTCTGCATAAATTTTATGAAACGTAAACTGCTTGACGAATCAGCACGAAAAAAGTGCGAATTAGACTCGCGCTTTCTCGATATCGTACCACTGAACAGAATTGTTTGACTTGAAATAAAAACAAATTAAAAAAAATACAAACAGCAAGAGCACAGTTATACTATGGAGATTTATGTTTATTGAAACTCGATTCATATTCGTTTTTTTTTTCAATTGGTAGCTCGTGTGATCTTTTTTTACCTTTTACAAAAAATCAATACAGACGAAAAACTGGGCCAAAGATGAGTTTGGATTCATTGAAAGTTTTCATTGATCTTTTTCAACGTTATCCATATTTTTTGTGCTCGGTATCAGTCGATGGACTGCATTTTTCAAAATATTACATTTAATTTTATTTCACCGTCACTTTTTCGTTATCATTATCGACCGAGAAAATAAAATAAAAATAAAAAGTTTCGTAGTAAAATTTTGCACGATATTTGAAAAAAGTTTTTTTTTTCACTTGAATATTCAACCCAACTTTTTTCAGTCTCCTTTCAATTATTATTCCATAAAAACTAATGATCATTTTATGAAATTTAACAAATTTTCAATCAAACAAACGTCAAATAAAAAAGAAAATAATATTTCTTGATTTTTATATGAGCATTATTTGCATCATTGTACTCGTCGTAAAAGCCAGAAATTTTGATTTCATCAGCGATGAAACTAGTGCAACTTGAAAGTAAAAAAAAATATTATTGATGATGGGAGGAAATAAAAATGACGTAATCACGTAAACATTTGTAATACATTAGTTAACACTAATAATCTATTTATTTATAAAATAGTGGCATATACTTCAATTTGTGATACAGTATCTGTTATAATGTAAACGTAACAGTGACCAAGTATTCGCAATAAAACTAAGATGCTTTGGATGAAGCAGCTGATCATTTAAAGTTGTCTATCAATTCGTTAAGGTACGCGTTGCGATTAAAACTCGATTGATAAAATAATGAGGGATTGGGAAGACCCGGACGCGTAAATACTCATAACAGAAGGTTTTTTTTTTTTTTTTCCTTAAAGAAGGCTAAATTGATATGATGTCCCTGCGCGAAAGGTCGGCCAACCTCCTTTCTTCCGGCAGTGAAGACACTCTGAAGCGCAAGCAAATCTCATTTATTTTCTTCCCAGATATAAAGAAACTTTACAATATATCGAACTGGGAAAAGAATCGAACAACTGTGACATCGTTGTAGCAACTATATAAGCGTCTTGTTTATGAAAAAAAAAAACTTATCCGTGGCCGTAGCGCTACGTAACTGCTCTGTAAACATTCTAAAATGTAGAGCATTGGAATAAAAAATAAAAAAAAATGGTGAGTTCGAGTGGCCATGAGGATCGATCACCCCATCCGAAAATAGCATCAATCAACCGCTTATAGAGCTGATTGATCGTATTCGAAAGACTATTCGATTTTGTAGCAAACCTGCAGACAAAATTCACCCGGTTTAATCGTGTTTATCGGGTTCGTTTTTTGACAGGAACAATGGATTACTTAATTTAGCTACTGTCGATCAGTAGATGGGAAGTTGTATGAATCTATGTTGTATATATAAAAAGCTGTTTTCCCCGATGAAAAATTAAAGGCTAACGAAAATGCAAACTAATGTTGCCAAGTTCAATTATCATTGGATGGTATAATATCTCTGTCGTCTTTACAATATCATATATATCTTTTTATGTCTTTAAATCTCTCGGATAAATACACGCTACTAACATTTAACAATCAACATCCAAACAATTAATGTACAGGCTCGACTGCGAGGCTGGCAGGAGGATGCGTTTCTTTGTTTGTTTTTCCTTTGACCAACAAAATCAGGATCTGATATATATATATATTGTTCTTTGGTATTCGTTCACATCATTTTTCTACATATTTCAGTTTCCATTAGTAATCAATCGGCCCTTTCTCGGCTATCAGCGAGTTGGAAAAGCCATTTCAATTTTATCATTGCGACAGCACAAATGATGGACATGTGATCCTAGTCAGTCAATTTGAATTGCACATTGGCCAAATTACACATGGATTAGTCGGTTTAAAGCTATTACATACGTAGTCTTACCACGTTTACATTACATATACCGCCGAAAATATATCGCCGCGTGAATCATTTACCTCTGCAACCCGTTCATATCCAACGTCATATATTTCTTTTTTAATCTTATTTCTATATTTATTTGTTTATTTATTTATTTATTTATTTATTAGCATATCAACGGTTTCATTCTCAGAGCTACGTTCCTTCTTCTGAGAGTCGTTCGAGCTACGATTTAACGACGTTGGAGTCCAACGAAATGAACGAAAAAAAAATCGTTTGTAATGCAATAATTTTTCATTTCACGAATCATTGGTGTAGATTGAAAAACTACGAATTGCAAATTCGGCAGGGAACAAAATTGGATAATTACTGAAATTACTGGAGAGTTTTTTTATATCATTTCGTTGGACTCCAACGTTGCAAACTTCAGCGTCATACGATTTATGGATTTCATTGAAATGAACGAACCGTATACGTTCATCAAACGCAACATCAAGTTCATCGAGTCTAATAACGATTCTCAGAAGCTACACAATGGGATAGAATAATTTATTTGTTTTTTTTTTTTTTATTATTTTGTTATCTTTGTATGAGTGTGTGTTTGTGTGTGTATTTTGTTTATCGCTTATTCGTACAATAATACTATATATAGTCTATGATTGGACCATCTGACCATATTTTAAATTAATAATTCGCCGGATATTTCTTTTCGTTAACCGGAAATACGTAGATTCTTTATTTCTTGTCAATATTATCTATTTATTCAAGCTGCCCGTATCTTTGTCTGGTTACTGGGGCAGCGTTATCTTTGCCGTTATTTCGTAATTAATCCCTGCAATGTTAGATCCGTTACACGAGAGGCAAGCCATTAAGATCGAAGATTCATTGTGTATGGAGAAGGAAACTAATTTCTGTTCTATTTGTTTTTCATTTTTTTTTTTGGTGCATAGTGCGTTTTGTCAAAGTACAGTTGGCAATACGAAATTTTTCTTTTTTTTTTCAGTCACAAAAGCTCGAAGAAATGCGATCATGAAAATTTGACTATCGAATCTGTCGAAAATCATTTTTTGACGAAATTCGATAAATCTAGAAGGAGCAAGTGAATTTTACAGGTTTCAGTGGTTATTCCGATGCTGCTAAGTTTAGTTCGGAGAACAAATTCGCATTGAATTGTATTTCCCCGTTCGTTTAACTTTACGAATCCTGAAATCACACAAAATATAAAACGAGACAAATTTTTTTAGGCTTCGTTGAAAACGACTGAAAATTACGTATCGGATTTCGGATTACTTTTGAATAAAGTCGACCGGAGAATCAATCTTCTCCTTTTGTTAGTAAATACGTTTTGAAACCCATATAGCGTAGAGATTAGCGCATTACAGATTTAACTATTCAGGTCTAGAGTATCCCGTTAAGTGCTACCCGTAGATAATTTACAAGATTATGTTCCATTTTCGAATCTAAGTTAGATAAGACGTTATTAGAGAGTTCCCGAAGATAACAGATTCGTAGGTATGAGCGATGCGAAATACTGCAGTCCCTTCAGGCATTTGCAAGAAGATAATTATTATAAAAATTCGAATACAGGAAGTAGAAGAAGATTCAAATATCTTTTTGTAAATTTGAGCTGCGTTCGATTTTGATTTGTATTCGATTTAGAGAATTTCTTTGTTTTTATACGATCGAAATGAAGCATCAAACATGCAATGAGAATAATTAATGAATTGCTTGCGCTGAGTAACTGAGAATAGCAGTAAAAAGGTTTACGATTTCTACTAGAATGTCAGGATGAATTGCAGTGAATGAGGGATTCATCAATTTTTTATAGAGTAGTTTTCTTCTTATTTTTTTCCTCTACTTTTCGTAATATCACAGTAGATATTGAAACTATTTTTTTTTCCATTTGTAGAAGCGATGAAATGATCCGAACCATCAAAACAAAAACGAATAATGATGAATGATTTTTTCGGTTACTTTTAATGTATCGAATAATTTTTTAAATACTATTCAAGTCTCGAACTATCTGAGTAAAATATGTTACGTACCGAAGGTTTTGGAAGTCAATAATTCACACGAACGTCTCGTTATGAATCGATTTTATAGTTATAAATTCGTTTGTTTTGCAGCAATTTTAGAAATCACGATTTCACTAAAATGCTTATTAATTGCAAAGTTGACAACTAGAAGGTATTGTAATAGCGAAGAATATACACGGAGTCAGATTATTCATTCACTGCTGAATCACCCCGATAATGTTATAAGCAAAGTACAAATCAAAAAGAGAACTCACATCAGTCGGAAGATAAGGAGAAAAGAAAAGAAAGTGCAAAGAGAGAGAAAGAGAGAGAGAGAGAGATTCGCGTTGGAAATACCTAACAATCAGTGAATGACAACTTTCAAAATTCTATCTAACGTTAAAACCCGTCGAACTCTGCACAGAGATTGAAACCGCCGGAGATTTGTACCATATAATACTATCTCTCGTGACCGGTTCAATGTCATTATACATTATTTGTAATTACAGGTAACTTCAAAGACATGCGGTAGTGATCGTGTTTTTTTGAGATAACTTTCGACATGGAATCTCGGTTGATCTCAGTTAACACTATAATCAACTTATTTTCTAATTGCAGCCCAGCTAAGAATCAAAAAAATTCACTGACACCGTTTTTCTGCGTTTGCTGCCAATAAATGACTTCTTTCTTTAAACTTTCTCGGAAAGCGTACATTTTTGTTTTATCTTTTTCGATGCATCATAATCTTTCTTACAGTTTTTCATGAAATGTTTCATTCGAAATAATTATGGCTACAAATGAATGTATATTAACGAAAGTTTGAAAATAAATTTCATCGTCGATGTTGAAGAAAAACTCTTGTTTCAACATATAATCGCCACTTTCACGGGTGCGTGATTATAGCGTTTACCGTTCTTGGGATAAAACCTAAAATCGTAATTTAGATTCAAATAAGATATATAATGCTGTCGAAAACTAACTAGATAGGTTCGACTTTTTCGATGCATCGCGGTGTATAATCGAGCACGCGTATTCGTGTCTCGTTTCACACCCTCATTCCTTATAGTAATTAACCCGAATTAGGCAGTGATAAAAAATGATTATATATCCCTGAAAAAATGTATCTCGCGATAAATAATTTGCACCAATTTCATCGGTATGCCTCGATGCTAATCGCCCACAGGAAACTGTCGAGAATTTTTCATCTCTCCAACCCCCATCATTTTTCACGATCGTTCTTCACTTATTTTTGTTTTTTTTTTTTCCCCATTCTGTATTTTTAGTAGCACAACACTTACAACATCTAACACCTAATTTACGATATAATTTATATACTTTTCAACCTCTCACAAAAATAAATACTTTTTTTTTTTTTTCATCGCTTTTCGCTCACATCGCTTGGTTACACACTATAAACAACAGAATTTTGAAAATTCATGTACCGATCGACTGACTATACTCGTCAGTATTTCATTTCTTTCCCTTCGATCTACCTCACTGATTTCCCATTATTTTTTTCTAATTATTATTTTTCTCTATATCACCTCAGTGAGGAAACGAGACAAGGAAATAACAGGGTCCAGGTGAACCTTATGAAAAATATTGACAAAAAACAATCGATCAAAACATACACTATATTCTAAATAATGACGAATTAGCATTAATTGTTACAAAAATACTACTAAACACTTTCATTTCAATTGATGTCAATCGGAAAAAATTAAAATAATGCCCAGTAAGGGAAGGATCCAGCCTCTGATGATTTGATAATACATATTCTTTAGGTATTACTCCAATCAACATGATTATCTACAACGACATTACGTGAATAAATATTTGGCAATAAAAATTACACCTTCTTCGGTCTAATGCACATTTTATCGACTTCCGTGTATCGCACAAATATTGTGACAGTTGAACAAACGATACATCAAATAAATCGTATCTCACTTTGTGATTTTGATAAATCATCTGCTAAATTTTTTTTCTGAGCCCAGCGTAGTAAAAGCAATCTTATAGAGATATTACGTTACCAAAGAATTTACGTTTACAATTAAGTTGTATGGTACGTTTTCGTTTCAACGCATTTATACGATGTCCATTTGAAATAGTATCGGACGATGGAATTATGAAGTAACCATTTATTTATCTTCGTTCAATTTTGATTATTGGATGCAGCTTAAAATTTTAAATGTTACTTTCGTTTTTATACAACTCTTCAATTGGTTTACCCAATGTAGCGATTTTTGTTTTTGTTATTCGTGTCTGAAGCAATTGTCGATTAAAATGATAATATGTTGATCGAATCGTACGGTAAATAAAAACCTTGTTAAGTTTTTTTTTTTTTTTTCAGTTTTCACTGAATTAATTTCTTTCTCGTCGACAACAAAGCACTCGGCGTTTGCTGGATTCAGAATTATTGATATAAAAATAATTCGACTCAAATTTAGCCTCTGTTTTTCTTTTTTTTTTTTTATGCACGTTGAGATAACTTCTTGAGTCATAAGGTATCGATAAAAAATATTAGAATCTGAGTCGTTCACGGAAATATTGGTCGGTGAATTTGAGTTTATTTCACTCAATAACAGAGCTCTTTTCACCTGCTGGATGCAGAATCGTGGATGTATAACCCACTTCACCAAAATCTTATGTTTTCTATGATTTTGTGAAATCTGTGTGAAGTGTCAACGTTCGAAAATATTTAAAATTTGTCTTATCTATAAAAAGTGTAGTTCAATGATTCGAAAAATGAATAATCATTCAAAATTATGATTATCAATTCAATAATGAAGAAAAAAACGAAAATTTAAAAGTATGCAAAACGCACGTTTTCTTCTCGACTACACTTTACGTCCAAACATGATTTAAGAACAAGCTTCCATGTATGATAAAAATCTATAGTTAAGAAAAATAAAATCCAATCATCGAGCTAGAAAATAACTGTTTCGAACAGCTGATATTTTTGAAATATCAGAAAACCCTTCGATTAACAGTGAGGAGATAAAAAACAGCAAAGACTTTTTCATTGAACTATTAGTTCAAAGTCATAAAAATTTCGATGATCAGACATGAATGGCTGTTTAATTCGAATTGGGTGGAAAAAAAACTGAGACAAGAGAACATCGGGCGTGGTGGAATCTAATGAAAATATGTCAGCCATTGAATCATGAGTTTTTTGGTGAAATCAAGAGACGCGGTAGCGTCTCGACGCCAAGTATTAAAAGAAAAATAAAAGAAAAGTTTAAATAAACGGAAAAGAAAAAGCCAGCGCGAGGCCTACCGCACTCTTATATACTCGAATATGCCGGTTTTATGACGTCACGGCGTTTTTAAACCGTTCTGACGGACGAACCGTTTGGTCAAAAAATTTGAATTTTCGTGACGATTTTTTTTCGATTTTTCTCTTTCTATTGGTCTTTGTTGCATGTAAATCCGTCCAGCCAATCTTGAGATATGATGATTTAGCGAAATAAAATCGAACATTTCGGGATACTCTGCTTTCTTGGGAGCAGACAGGCGTAAGTCACGCTCGAATGGGCGGGACATACGTCCTTTTAATAATAATGGACATTTCTCTGCTTCGCGTCACCTAGTCTCCGCTAAACGAGGCTACCCCCACTTCTCGCGCGCCGCTGAGTGAGAGAGACAGCACGCGGCTGCGCGTTCCCTCTTCCTCGGCATGGCGCGTTCTCTCTCGTTCGCGTTTCTCAACGCGTAGACGATACCGGCATGGTCGCGTCTTTTAATACTTGGCGTTCTTTTTTTACTTTTTAAAAAGTAGTTTATACACATATATACGCTCTGGGAAAATCGTGATATGCAAGAAATTTTGTATAGTCCGATGGAACACGGAGGTAATCATGTTCGACGTCATTTAGTCGTTTGCGAGAAAAAAAAATGGGAGAAAAATGATTTTTCCATTCGTTGGAGCTCCCTCTGGTCGTATCACAATAAACCGTTTGATACCAAGGGAGACTGAACGCGCCTGATCGTTGTATCCGTTCTCAACTTTCGTTCCTGAAGTTAACGTTACGATTGTGATATTTTTATTGTTTTGAAACGTCTTTTTTTTGGCACTTTCCAGGATTCGTATCAAATCGGATACACCTTTCTCGACTCTCTCTCTCTCTCTCTCTCTCTCTCTCTCTGTTGATTCAACTAACGTGCAACGGCAACTAGATGATTTTCTGTTGGCCATAGTGAAAAATTTCACTACTTCTGCTGCTGCGATATAACGTTGCCAATTTTGATGACAATAGACAACCGATCCCAACGATCGGAGTTTCAATTTCGATATATTCTGATGAGCGATTCGTTCAAACAATTTCAATGACGTCCGAGCTCTTATTCCCAAAGTACTCGTTTCTATCTCGAGAATGAAACATCTCTTCGGTAGAAAATCGTAAGGCAAAGTCTGCGCAACGATCGTCCAAACTTTGGACATTTCCATGCTACGACTTTATCATTACATGACTTTTCCAATTATCATATTTCTTTCCCTTGTTCCTCGGGAACCAACAATATTGAGCGATTTTCTTTATTTCGGCTGGCTTCAGGACTCGTTCAGGTCCACGGTGCATAACGAGGTCTGGATGCCGGGTGTCAGAAGGCCGTGTCCAAGGCTGCCATATTTGTTGAAATTTCTGGATCAGCACGACACGCTTCCAAAAATTCCGAAAGCGTTACCACCCCGTCCTTGTTGCCGTCCATTTTCTGAAAAACCATTTTTTTTCCAGTTGTAATTTAAAATTTTTATTTCCGTTATTTTAGAATCATTAGGAGAAAAATGGGTAACGCACGAGCAATTGATTACATCGAACTTAAAATATTAACTTTTATTTTTTATTGATCCGGTAAACGTCTTCATCTGTCAATAGCTAGCGAGAAAATCCTGGCCCAAAAATATCGAGAGCCTCGAACATGAGGAATGTCTGTATTTGAAAAGCTATTTCCGGTTCAGATGAAAATACCGACAGGAAGAAAATGAAAGAATAATCCGTCTGGAAGTTGTTTTTTGATGGAATCTTGATATTTTAAGTCCTTTGAAATTTGCTGCTGTCGATATTGATGATTGACGTTGACTTTATCACGATCGGTTCGAGCATTGGCTTTGTCATAACTAAATTGCTCGTGCACATACAATGTTTTTCATCGATCAATGAAAGGAGAACTAATGTCGACTCATTCGATTTATTTCATGCCCTGTTTAAATATTCATTCGAGCTGGTCCTTCTTATGAATTCTTCAGAATCTTACCTGAAACATCCGATCAACCTTATCCCTTACGCCATCATGGTTCATATTAGGATCCGCGAATTTTCCCATCAGTTCATAAACAGCGGTGACGATGTCAGTCATTTCTTCTTTGGTGATGCAGCCGTCTCCGTTGATGTCATACAGAGAAAAAGTCCATCGAAGTTTTTCGTCCATAGAGCCACGTGACAAAATGCTTAGGCCAGTCACAAAATCCTGTGGCAATCACAGGAGCTTTGATAAGATTAAATTGAAACGTGTGCACAAACGTGACGATGATTCGCATTAAAAAGGGATGATCCTGAATGGATGACATTGGAGGTTACAAATAATATTTGGATATTTTGGGTTCACAGTTTATGAAGCGTATTGATTGCATGAATTAGATATTCTATTTTTATTTCACCGACAGCGATGGCTGCACAATCGCTGTGTGGTTTTGGCGGTCTTCCAACTTGAGCAGCTTCCTATGAGGGCAGTCCGCGGATGGATGACCGCTCAAACATACACCAGCTCGTCCATCGATCACTGAGCCGAAGGCAGTGTTTCTGAGTTTCTAATTGTGTTAACCAACTAAAACTCACTAAAAGTATAGTCGTCCAATCAACACAGGTCTTCCACGGTTTTCCTGACTTCTCGTGAAAACGTAATCTTGGAAACATGGGAATCGCAGGAGCATGAGAATTAGTGTGGCGAAGTAGAAGTGATGGAATAAGAACGTGAAACTGAAAAGAACGTGGCAAGGAAGCGTTCATTAACAATATTTTTCTTTGCTCGTTATCTTGTTAAACGAGGGCAACAACAAGTTATCCAAACTTTGTTATTTGTATTTTATTTAGTATATGACTTTAAACTTTTCCGTTTTTCAAGAGCTCTTCCCTTCACTTTGATTCCATTTTTCTACAAATTCACTGACTTCCATGTTCCTGTAAGCCTCTGTAAAAGTGTCGCTGATAGCGACTCCCTTCTCTATTGTCCTACTGTATCAAGTTTGCACGATGGCTCAGGAAAACTGAAAAAACTTGTGTCGAAACGGTCGGCTATAATTTTAGGGATATTCAATTTGTTTAAAACGTCGGTAATTCAAAGAAAAAATGTCTCATGCTGAGCCATTGATACACGGATCAGTGTTCGGATGAGCGGCCACCCACCTAAGAATGGGTTTTCCTTAAAATAACCTGGAAAATCGCCAATGCCACAAAAGATCTACCGCGAATGCATCACTGTCGGTTCAGCGAAAAATCTTTCTAAGTATGAATATATTGATTGAAAAAAGCCTACCTCGAAACTGAGAATTCCGCTGTGATCTTGGTCAAGAGTGTTGAATACGTAGTGCGCGTATTGGCTCGTATTTGCTGGACAACCAAAAAAAATTAACGTTTCTTTCAATGGACTCTTAATGGATGATGAAAAAATTGCTACACGGAGAAAACTAAAGCTAAAAAGTCATCGTGCAGTAAAAATATATTTCTTTCGCGAAGAGCCGTATTTTATGGGCGCATAAGTATAGCACTCGTTGATCATGTGGAATTTGGACTGGCTCTTAATAAAAATGCAAGAAATAAAAAATACGAAGAAAGCAAAAAAGGAATCAAAACTTTTTCCCCAATTAACCAGCTTACGGTGTTGTCATTTACGAAAAACGTTCTGCTTGTGACATTTTTTCTACAATTATCGTTAATATTTGCATTTTGATCGCGGTAATAATCGCAAAAATCATAGTTTGTCTGCTGCTTCTGTTGTTACCCAGTATATTTCTTGAGTTTCAATTTTCTCATTGTGAAAGTTGATGTTGCGCCGGTAGATAAAATGAAGTAAAGTAATTGAATGTGAACGGGGCTGAAATAACTCACCTCCTTGGGGAAAGAATTGAGAATATATGCACTTGAAAGTATCCTCTCTGACCACTCCAGTTGGACATTCGGCTTTAAAACCTCGATAAATTCTTTTCAGCTCTGCCTCAGTGAAACGCGTAGCTCTGCACAGACTTGCCAATGAGTCGGGCCTGTACCTTGGTGTTTGTTCCTCCTCGTATTCCGAATCTGTAAGATCATGAATGTGAAAGTTGTATTAGGAAAAAACTTGCTCACTGTGGGTTTCTGAGGAGTGATCGACTCGATTCGAGTAACCTTCGCAATTGAGAGAGCATTAGCGATAAGTTTTCTTGAGGGCTGGCAGAAAATGTTCTCTTTATCATAAAACTTCAACGAGAGCTCTCCCGTTTGTTCGTTTTTCATGGTTTTCTCGTAAAAAGTGAAATAATTTGAATTTCATGTATTTCTGATTCTATAGAGTACGTGTGTCTGGGTAAAGAAATAATCGAGATGAAAAAATGCTCGACTCATATTCGAAAGAGCTGCATTGAAATAGTTTGATTTTTATTCAGCAGCTGCTTCGGATGTCATCCCATTTGAATGTTTTCTAAAGAAATTCATTTCGAGCAATCCAGAAAAGTGTTCGGGAAAGATAATCATCAAAAACTTCGAGTGCGAACAATGGAGAAATCTTCACAGTTATATCTGTAGTTGTACTTTTGTCTGGTGAGTCGATCATGATTATGAATCGACCAAGTTTCGTTTTGCTATGGGAATAGCATGTCTGGGTAAGAATCACGAAAGTGAAAAATTATTGCTATAATAAAATAATAATTGCTCAATTTGAGAAATGATACACATTATAAACTATTTTCGATTTGGATGAATTCCAACAGAAATAAATTTAAAAAGTAATGCCAGTTTTTATCTGCGATATCAGTATTATGGCCTGTCAAATTTGTTTCGGTGCATCGACACTGCTATCGACTGCTACAAGATCTATCCATAGTATTGTGATTAGCTGTCAAGAGTTCATAGCTGATCGATTCACAATACTGGAAAAACAAGATTTGACACGGTGGAGCAAAGACTTTTCGGCGGGAGATAGACAGAAATATTTCGCATCATACCAATGGATCATTTAGATATTTCTGTGTTCGAGAATCAACGATATTCTTGTTGAATGCGCTCTAATTAACCGGCTCGGAGCAGGCCGTTTCGAACCGCCTGTTAGCGCTTGCGTTATTACGTTTGTGGGCTTGTGTTAGTTCGATGTATGTAAGGCAAAAGTAGGAAACACGAGAATTCCAACAGAGATATATATATATATATATATATTGGTGTCCTACCGTAACAATACCAGTCATTTCAATGATGTGTTGAATCAGTTTGGATGGGACATTTCAGTGACTAAAGTACGATGCGTACTGAAGGTAGAGCAGAACAAACGAAGTAGCGGTGACCGAGTTCTTAATTGCTGAAAACAATCACTCACCATGTTTGCCTCTCGCCTCATTAAATTCGCGTGGTTTTAGTTGAACGGACGAACGATATGGTATCAAAGATAACCCCCCAGAGGTCACAAAGTAAAAGGAGAAATAGTGTCGCTGATGAATTATGATACCGGAAAAAAGTGCTAATTAACCCCTTCACTGGTGGGCCCGTTGATACTAATTTGGTATATCAAATGAGATACCATTGGTTGATGCCATTAGTGTCCCATGGATTCCCATGGAATCCGATGGACTCTTAACATCACCAATCAAGATTTTAATTTAATCAATAAGAAAAAAAATGGTTGGCATAAAATGTGGCACGATTATTGCCATTTTTGATTAAATAATAAATTACAATTTGTCAAGGTAGCTTTCCTCTCTTAATTTGAAGAAATTTTTTTTTCATGTTTTTTGGTCTTCAAGGAATACTGTACTCGAGAGTTCGAATATCTTCTATGAATTCAAATATTTCCTTTTGCAATGATTCGTCTACTAGAAATGTCCACTTCGCACACCCAAACTGTCTACCGCAGTGATAGGGTTAAAAGGAGCTTTCGGAGCTATCAACGGAGAAATTCGTTTTGGAAACCAGCACTAGATAGTATTTCGTTTACTATATCTAACAGAAGATTAAAATCAATATTACACAATAGCGAAAACAATAAACGCGCTATGCAATTTCCGAAGCAAAACTGCGTGCGAGGATTTGGCGTGTATTGTTACGTCGAATAATCCTTGAAAAATAACCGGCTTACCGTGTACATATTTTTACCACAAAAATAAACCTCTGCAACTCTCCATCCCTGCTGTAGAGCGATTTTCATGTAAACCTATTACATTCCAGTTTTAACGAGATTCTATACCCGATTGTGGTATGATTTCAGTATTTATATATTTTTGGACATTTCAAAAAGCAAATTTCAACTTGGTGCGAACGAGTTTAAAATCATTCTCGCATTTAATGACTTTTTTTTTCTTAGATTGATTCATTTCTCGCGATATTCGATTCAACTATTGAACTCATTTTACCGTTTGAATCAATGATAATTACTGCCTCACTGTCCGTTGTCAAACTAGTCACATCCACTTTCGTCGAGAATCTACTCTTTAGAGGGATAATCAATGGAATAACTATGAAAATAATGATGCCTGCCAACCCTCTTACCTGTCCTTGTGCAAAAATACGGTTTTGTTGACTCCACGGAAAAAGAACAGATGAGTGGCTACGCGAATAAATATATTGCAAGAGTCCTCAGAAATCGTTGAATGCGAGCTTTCCTATTCGGATGCATCCGTATCACGGGTAAAGCAAGATTGTTAACTCCGTCGCTGAGATCCCGAGTTCTTGTATAATAATTCAAAATAACTTGTGCATCGTTCCTGGCAATTATGGAACCGTGATTCCAATTTTAATGCATCAAATCATTTAATATTTTATTTTTAATAGTTTTTTAGACGTAAAAAATTATGAGCGCTCGATCCCGATTCATTTTAGACCGAAGGATAGTATATGACTGCCTGTAAACGTGTAAAATAAGTATAACAACCGCGATGCTGTGAAAAAGTTGAGACGAACTTTCACACTCGCGATCTTTATGACCTCATTTTTTAACCTCACAACTATCACTATTAATCCGTGATCACGATCTTTGTAACCTTTTTCAACTTACAATTGTCACTGTAATGTTAAAAAGTCGGTTGTAGCATCGAGGAAACGCAGGGTGCCATCGACTTGGACGCTTTCGCGCTCAAAGCCTGGCTCGACTATGGAGCAGTATTACTATACATTGCGCTTTGAGCAGCTTTAAACGCCAAATGCGCCCAAGTCGAACACGCTCTCACAGTCTCACATAAATCAGCAGAATATTTATATTTGCAACTAGTGTCACTAGACAGCAATCGCGAAACGTCAAAAAATGTGTGCAAAAAACGCCACCTCTTTTTCAATGCCTCGGAAAAATGAGATATTGATATCTACAACATGCGTAAAGTTACACGGAGCTCTGAATAGTCGCGATCGAAAGAGAAAAAAATAAATAAAAAATACGCGAACTCGTAACTACGTTGAAAACGCTGAAATCGAATAAATATCATGGAAACAGTTTTCAGGAACTTTGATAAAACGTTCGATCAGCTCTGCTTGCTGTAAAGACTCTTTTTCTTTTTGGCATATATGGTAACGTAAACGTGCTTGTCTCGAGTCGCTTCGAACGCACGTGTAAGCGTATTTCTAAACTCTCTTCGCTTTAGACCGAAAGGAATTAAAGTTTCACGTGTAAACTGAGTCGTATTCTTCGTAATCGCATGTTGGTAATAAAATCTTGACAGTTTTTACGGCGCAATACAGAGAAAATCCGCATACTTTCTGTCTCAAATTTTTTACTGTGTTACTTTGTAAAAGGGAATGAGATCTGTGACAAATGCAGATGAAAATGCATGACACGGTATCTAATTCGAATGAATATTTTTTGGCAACATTTTGTGAATGATTTTTATGGTTTTACTTTATGGTTTTCGTAGAAGAATAAAAAAAAGGAAAAGAGCCTTTGTTGTTTTGCTTGACACAGCACGACGAAAGTGTATTGACACAATGATTGCTTTTGTGGAATTTTTTCTTCTTCGTAATAATATTTTGATGAATAATTTTAATGAAAAGCTAATGAAAAATTGAACCGTCATGCAAAAGGACGAAATCTCTGTAAAAATGTTGATTTTTCTATGAAATAAATTGATGAACAACTACTGAATGAAGCAATTAGTATATACCTAAAGCAAATTTCACGCCGGTCCACGCCTGTCGTACGTAGTTTATGAAACGTCTGTACAGGGGTCTTGGTGGCCTCTTCGGTCTTTCCTCTTCGTCGTCTTCGTCTTCCTTATTCGTTGATGTTCCAGGTGGTGGTCCGACACCGCTGAGCGTTCCAACTTGATTTCTCTCGCCGAGGATATTCACGACCTCACGAAATCCGGGACCAACTCCCTCAAGTCCTGGGGGATAATTCGCGGGGGCGGCACCGGAACCAAGTAAGGTCGAAGCGCCGCCCCCGCGTCCTCTGTCTCGTCCACGTCCACCTCGACCCCAAGACCCTGTGCCACCTTGATCAGAATGGTACCAGAGATGTGATAATTTTTGGAAATTACGTTACAAGTTGCTCTTTTGAGCTTCGACGAAAACTCTTTTTGAGATAACTGAAAGATTTTTAAATTATGTTTTACAATTCGGGGCTGTACCTTGCCGCTTTTTGTAGGAGGGGAGCCCCACCACGGGGCCACATCCCCCCGCGCTCCCCGCGACCGAGGAGCTGATGGTGACAAGACAAGGGTTCCCAGGACCGCCACCCCCGCACCTTTCGATTTCACGTCGACGGCTTCGACCGCCGCCTCCACCTCCTCCACCTCCACCACCCCCGGCAGACAACACCACGACGGGCCCCCGGGTACAATATCAGTCCTCTCGACTTACGATTCCCTTATTATCACTCCTCAACAGGCCTCAATTTTTTCTACACCAATTCTTACTCCCCGTTGTTTAACTTGAAAATAATGAACGACAAATTCAGATATTATTGCGAGTGGGAAAATAAATGTTTAACAAAGTCCTACTTTTCCGCTGATAGTTGATCGTTAAAAGTACTGAATATGCAGAATTGTGTATGAAGCATTCCATGTCAACCCGGCGGATTTATTCCCTGATCCTCTTCTTTCCTGAATCGTTTTTATTCTGGGTTAATTGCAAGTTTTAAAACTATCGAGAACATTTTTTTTTTGGGTACCAAAATATTTAAACATCTGTCCAAAGTCAGCGGTTCTTGAATCTTTTGGAATTTTTCCAATTTTCATGACGGATTTTCGGGGATTTTTTCAGACTATTCAAACGGGGCGTTTTTTTTTCGATTTTTTTTTTCTATAAGTGCTGTTTATGGAAATTTTAAAGAATCCAGAGTGTCTTTTAGGCTCAATGCAATTACATAAAAAAAAAAAATGAATCAAATTGGCAGGGGTCAGGAAAAATGTACGCCGGGTCGACGTGAAATGCCTCATTCGGACAAAGGTATCTCTATTAATTGTTACGAAAAATTTCTACTCCAAAATAAGTTAAAATGCAATTGCGAGATGCAACTTGTGACGTGCATGACTCTTGATCAAAACTGTGTGGCTCTCTGTAAAAATTGTTGTTTTAATTTATGTTCGTGTAATCGTATTTGACATAAAATGTGACCAGGCAGCCCGGGGAAGCTTTCTGTGTTATAAAAGAGGAATATTTTTTTTTTAATCACATTGAAATTGAAATTTAGTTGAATCTTCAAAACTGCTGTAGTGTTTCTCCGTTCCAATGATTTTCCAACACTCTTCTAAAATATATTCTTCCAGTACAAAACGATGATCGATGTTTCAATAAATATACTAATCTACAACTAAAAACTTGGTCCGCATCTAAGATATTTTTTTTTGTGGACGGGCGATTTTTATGCAACCTGCATGTTGGTGTGTGCAAAAAGGCAATCCTAGCTATCATCCGATAATATACTATATGCACGGAAACTCGATACACTTTTGACTAGTAAGCGTTTTTACTGAACAAACGCGTGTGAGAGAGCGAGAGAGAGAGAGAGAGAGAGAGATCTCTTGTATGAAAAAGGTTTCGAGCTCGCGAAGATATCGAATTTTTCAAAGCTGCGGATACAGTGACATGAAATTGTGATTCGTTTCAATACTGCTCGGTGAGCCAGAATCGTGAGCGAATATTTAAAGATAAGATATGTTTGGATGGTTCACGAAACAGGAAAAAGAGAGAGAAATAATGTTGTCCAAATGACAAAGCGTCGTGGATACGAGGAAGTACCGTTCGGATATCAGGAAATCTATTCGACCACGAACTTTTATATTGCATTTAAACTATTACGGTTTTTTTTTTTTTTTTCTTTTTGTTACGACTTCGGTTTAGGAGTTCTCTTAGACGATAAATTGGAGCAAGCCCTATTCAAAACTCCTTGGAAATCGATTATTCGGTTCTATTAGTTAGTCAACTTCAACTACTACTGCATTAATGGGTCTGAAAGACCTATACGAAAGATTTGAACATTTCGAATCGCAGGAGGATAATAAAAATTATGATGACAGATCCTTCTTTTTCTCATGGTTTATCGTGTAAATTCAGAAAACAGGATGCAATTATATAGTGGAGCTAAGCGAATTTCGATAATAATTGGATTGGTAGTTGTTAGGAAACTTCGATCAAAATTCATTACAGTGTTAAGATTTTACAAAGTTCCGAGAAGCAATTACTGGTGTAATGGAATAATAATTTACAAAAGTGACTGCTCGTGGCACTAAAACGAAATGATTGATAATTGAAAAGCAAAGTTCAAATTCTCTTACCGTATGTGATGCTCTGAAACCTTGTAGATTCGTGCTTCAGAATAAAAACATTTGAATGTGTCACCAGCCAGATTACGCTTCGAAATGTTTATTCCGATGGTATGGAACCGGAAATTATTTTCTCGTCTTCGAGTTTTTCCTTAACTGAGAGAATGCAGCAGCTACTTCGGTTCTCTTTAAAGCGTTAGTTGAATATTCTGTCGCGCTTACTAGCCTTTTGCACCCTGTAAGTGTTGAATTAGCACGGACGCTTGTATATTCTTTCGCGACACGACCACCCTTGAGATTTGGTTACAATTTCATTTGATAGGGTGGTTTTCTCAGTGGAGCCATAATCCCACGACATTGCAGTGAAATCTTTAGTTCGCGGACTCTCCACTCGCAGTTAGTCTCGGTCTTATATAACTATCTTCTTTTGTGCTTTCTTTCTTTTTTCATGTTAGTATCTGAAACAAGCCAATGGACAGAGTTTTGGTTACATTAAATTGCGAAAAACAACGATATCGGAAAAAAAATTGGAAAAGGAAATGAAAGGAGAAACATGGCAAAGAAAATTTTCCATCTAATATTCAATTGGAACGAATAAAGTTTGAGCCGAGACTTTCGGTGCTCGTTCGAAGGAATTATTGATAAAACGAAAATTGAATAAACAGTCGAATAACTGGCTACAGGCAACAAATAAGCATATTTACTCTGCATAATAAAAAAAAAAAAACCAACCGCAACCTATGCTGTTTTCTAATTATTATTTGTTCATTTTCTTGGGTAATTAGAACAGTGCATACCCAACGTTGTATGGCGCGACCCAACGTTGCGTTTTATAGTTAGTATGCTTTTCTATGGTTTATTGATGATTGGAATGTAAAAATGTAGAAAAAAAAGATGTCGCTTATAAAAAATATCATTGGTAGTGAGCCTATAAACTAAAAATAAATGAACACTATTCCGTACTTGGATACATGAACCGTTAATTACTTTTTTACCCTACCGAAGAATAAAAAATTAACGATTAATTAATTAATGAGAATTTCATTCAGCATGTCTATGTGAGTCTCGTTTTCAGACGAATAAGCAGTAAATCGTGAGCTATAATGTGCGCTATAAATGTTTTTATAATGTCAAGATACTCATTTGTACTAATATATCGAATAGCAAAAAAATTCTTTCGTGTTATAATATCATAAAAAAAGCAGTGAGTTTGAACATTCCGAAGGTGTAATCAACTTGGAAATTACTATGGTAGTTAAAAAAAAAAAATCGTCATAGAAACGCTTTTTCTTTCTTGACGGACAGACATTATATCTTCCTCTTTCAAATTATGTGGGGCCTGCATAACGACTCGGGCGAGGGTGTAAACTTTGCGATGACTGGATGTATGAAAGTTATCGTCGTACCATTGTTCTAAGGAAGTCGTTTCGTCTCGCACCGCAGTCAACGGGGACCGTAAATGGAAAAATGTTTTTAAATAATTAGTACTCGCTGGTGACATTATTCGTAAAATATTTGGACAATGATAATACACGGAGCAAAAGCAATCTCGAAAAATTGAATAATATTAACTGCTCATAACAGTTAAAGGAGTATTCGTTTGGCATGGAATTATCGGACCATTTTTTTCATGATAAGATCTCGTTGAAAAATAGTCGTGAATGAAAAAAATAACAGTCATTTTGTGGCTTTGAATTTCTGTAGTTCAAACTGTTTTGTAGTTCAAACAAAAATGGTTTCTTCTCCTTTGCATGTTATTTCGCAAAGTTACTGTTTGATGGATGATTGAAGAATAATATTTCTCGCGATTTTTTAAGTAATGCCTGAAAGTTATTTTTTTTCTCTGTTATATTCGAATTGAAATGTATTGAAAACACGAATATTCTGTTTCTGTTTGTTTTACCGAATATTCTCTCGAGACTACCTGTCAGTTACTCGCCTAATGCCTGAGAGTACGAGAGATGTTGGGAATAATATCAGATTCCTATTTTTCTCAAACTCAGTTGAAATTCACAGGAAAAAGAAAAGTAACGTATCATTCCCCGGTGAAAGGAGAATAACGTAAATCTTCATCGAATATTTATCCGTGTAGGAAGAAAATGAGCTACAGGATTTTTTTTTTCCACTCAACGAATATGACAGATCACTCTCAGAACATCGTAAACTCAATTTTGAATTCAAAAGTTTTTTTCCTTCTTCATGTTGTCGAGAGCCCAACCTTTACAATAACTCCGAAAAGGCATATTCTGTTTTATTCGGTAAATATTGAGAGTAAAATGTTGTTGAGGGTTATCAGTTCAGAGCTATCCAGTTTAGAGTGTGCTGGATTATTGAAAAATGAGGGATAGAAGTCTCTTATGATACTGGTTGAGTAAAATGTCGCAAATAAAATTATTTCCTATGTAAAACACAGTCGAGATAAAACTCAGACAAACGTCATGAGTTACTACGTTAAATGTAAAAATGTTTGAATTTAATCTAACTGTTGATAAGGTTTCTTCGAATTTTTCTTCTTCCCCGCACTGTTATTTTTATCTAAATTATTTTTCGATATCTTTATGTCTGATAATGCATTTACCGCAACGACCGTTTTAAAAAGGAACGACAATTTGTGGGAGTGTCATCGTCGCGTAGAACAGAAGCGACATGCGGGTATTAATGCGCCACGTTTACTGACATATCTCACGTTACGTAAAACTGACATCTAACGTGGCTATATTTATAAAAGACATTTATATCAGGGAGGGATTCCGCTAATGGGTTAGTAGAATATCTCGTGTGGCATAAGGATATACGTCACCAAAGAGACCGAGAACCGCACCTGAAATATAACACACCACCTTCCCGACGTTCCAGCAGGACGTGACGTTTCTCCTGTCTCGGAAAGTTGTCTTCTCTGTAGCGTGTACCGATACCGACGTCGAGAGGAGAAGATTCACTCACGACTTGACAACCGTGGCCAATTTATATGTACGCGTTTGGAACCCTCGTTGCTTGATTAAATTAACCGCATAGTTGCAAGCTCCGCGATGTTTGCTGAAGATATTGATTTTTTCTTTTTCTTTTTTTTTTTTTTTTTTTACAATTATCCAAATGGAGTGTTAGCACTATGCTCGAAATGTTGGGAGTTGAAATTTCCAACAAATATTTTGCACCTGTTAACTCTCGAAACCACACTCCATTAACTAGCCAACATTTCCACACCCCCATGCAGTCTTTCATTTTGCTAATATCTCCGAATAGATCAGTTTTTGCCAGTTTGAATATTAAAAAAAAGCTGTTTAAAAACTTTAACGAAATGGAACGTATAATTTCAATTAACTTTCATCTTTAGGTTTTTCAATTGTTGATAAAGAATGAAGACATTTATAAAGCAAACGAAATTATGTTTTCGCATAGATCTTCCTCACCGAGAACAATGCTCGGCGACATAGCTCTGAGGTAAGAATATATTTCTCTACAATATCATCCGAAATATACGTTTGCTCTAGACGAGATTTTCCTTAGAACAATAGAATCTTGAACTCAGCGAATCTCGACTATATATTCTTGTCGATCTTTAAATTTTCACTCAGAAAAACACTTTCAGATCTACGCTCAGTTGATTTATCGCATGTGAGATGTATCACTGAAAACACTTCACTTATTCCGAAGCCGTATGTTGCTAACAAAACAGACTACCATTTTTTTTTCTCCTACGTGTATCCTTCACGGCAGACTGTTAACGGGTAGTCTTTTTCAGCGATAAAAAGCCCCGATTACGTTATTATCGGGTTCAATTTTTTTTTCCTTTATATTTCACGATTATTTTTAATTTTCTTAAGTTTGGACTCAAATATTTCAGATGTTTCGTAAATGCAGTTAAAAAAATTCATTCAGATCCTGAGCAGAGGAAATTTTCACGAGAAAAAGCTCAAAGTACAACGTTCGAACAGATGCACGACGTGTCCTAAATGTTTCTCACCGGAAAGAGTCTCGAGTAACAGGTTGAGTAATTGCTCTCGAATCTTTGGGATTCGAACGTACTTAAGAAAGCAATTATCATTGTCTCTCTTGGTATCTTCGGCTCAGAAGTACTCAAGAGCTTTCGAGTCGTTTCGTTCGCTACATTTGTTCAACGAGAAAGTCAATTTATGCAGAGTATCCGGGTGTATAGTATAGCTGTAGAAATATATTCGTAGTTATGTCCCGTAGGGGTAGAGCCATATGCTTTGGCTATTCAACAAAGCCAAATGCACCACGACGAACGTTCGTGTCGTCCAGAGTTATACAATTTCAAATTCACAAAGCATCGGAACGTGTGTGCGGATATAGAGAATGGTAAGTATATCGAGCTATACACAAGTTGCAACGATCATTATATATACGTAGCTCGAGTCACGATTTACGTGCGGTCGTTTCTGTCACTGTTTGATGGAGAGCTTAAAGCCACCGAATGCGACGCTACCGGTTGAGGCGCGCGCAGTGTCGTTGAGAATTTGTGCGGGAGTTTAATAGAAATAATTGAAAATCGTTACCCCTTCTCGGCTGATTTTATTTTTCAATAAAGTTCAAACTTCTTTCGCCATATAAAAATCGATAAAAACCCTCGAAATGTTTCGATCTCGATCGCTAGTTCAGAGATCCGAAGACGTTATTCATCTAATTGCGATTTATAACAGGTGATTCGAACATTTTACAGAGGCAGAGTCGCTATGGAAAATTGATAAAGAAAAAAAAGGCATTGAGTGATTACTAATTGAAAAAAAAAAAAAAAAAAAAAATATCGATTGAAAAAATTTCGATTAAACGAAGGATTCTACTCGACTGCGTATATCGATCCACGCGCGATGTTTGGTGGGGTGTAGCGCTGGACCAGTAGCGGCACTGTGAGATACAAGGTCAGCGTCGCGCAGAGTAAGGAGAGAAATTCCAATTTGAGCAAGTTTCATAGTCCTGCGGCGTTTTTTGTCCGATGGCTTTTCTTGAAATCGTGATCGTACAATAAAAATAAAGTTTCTTCTTTTTAAATCTCGTTGATAAATTGCGGTCCTTTGGGCAAAGCAATAAATTGACATTTGCGAAAGAATACAGAGGATATTCAGCGAAGTGCTCCAGAGGGATAGTTAATCCAGACTTCTCGTAATTGCGAAGAAAAGGCTTTATTTGCATTCGTCGTAATAGCTCGTGCGGAGCCAGCGCAGCAGTCCTCTCTTTAACCAATGCCTCCTACCTTTATGCCATCGCACAATTATTAGGGGTTGGAAATGAACGATCATTCAAATTGATAAACATAGCCCCACCACGGTTCACAACTGAGCTATATTCAGTTACATATACAGATATATATATATGTATATATGTGAGTAGCAGAAAGGCAGCGCCAATAATATAACAGTGGCGAAGGAAAAGCTCTCCCCGCGCCAGCCAGGCGGCTGTTGCTCTCCCAGCGGTAGTCATGGCAACAGGTGGTGGGTCTTTTCGGAACGACTCTCACATCGCCACTGTTTCCCCCTTGCCGGTTCCGTTACCCTCTTTCACTATTTCACAGCTGTCTTTCGTCTTAGCATGTATACCACTCGAGGGATATCTCTCTTGCTTTCACTTCATATAACACGTCGAACACGGGGCATAGACTCTTTTTATGATTTCCCATTTGCCATGCTTTTTAACTTATTCCATCATTCTTTAAGCAACTTTCGAGGCAGTGAACACGAACTTCGTGATGTATTTAGGCGAGCTCTGATATAAGAATATTTCACAGCAGAGCCCATTTCGAGCACGATACAAGTGAGAAAGTCAAGTGATGAAATATTCTCAGCTTTATTATTACTATGCGTATTATATTATTCAAAGTTCAATATAAGAAAATAATAAAAATAACGGAGCCGTAAATTGCCATTGAGAATTTTTTCGGATCAATGATTGACGCGTATCCGGAACGAAACAGTGAGAAACTTTTGCAATAGACGCCTGGTGGTAAAAAAAGCTTTTCTCTAAGCTCTAGTGTTGACGAAACGAGAACGAGGGTGCGAGAAAGAGAGAGAGAGAGAGAGAGAGAGATATGATAGAGAGGTCGTCCCTTTGATGGATGAGCCAGGTCAACGGTGCTTGAAAGCTCAAACGTGATTGATTCTGGGACTGAGTTGCTCGCTATGCTGCTCTGGAGAAACGTCACCGATCAGAAAAGATCACGAAAGTATTTGCGATCCTGCCGGTCTATTCCTAAAGTTCCACCGATATTCACTGTGTGTATAAAGAAGTTCGCGACGCCCGAAATATTACAAATGGATCGCTTACTTTCGAAACTGGACGTAAGAAAAAAAGGCTCGATCAGAAAAGAGTTAACCTGTACGGAGATCCCAATAAATTATTATCAATCATCGGTAAACGTAAGATTTTGTATAAACGCTGAGAACATTTCAACACACATTTTCCTATAACTGAACTTTCCGTTTTAGCTTTTCTCGGAATATTTTTTCTTTTTCCGCAGCTGTTACTGATGCAGCCTCCTTATTTGTCATGCTCTCGTTTTTTTCTCCTCGTTTTTCTTTCGGTCGAACATTTTTGTTATTAATTATGCTCGAAGAAATTAGGTATGCTGAGCACGCTCTTTGAGAATCTTTGTTCGTTCGAGATACACGCGGCTAAAAGGAAGGTATGCCTTGAAAATGCAGCGAGGTAACAGGCTAGCAAAGAGCAAGGGTGTCGGGGAGATCGTGCAACATCCTTTATAATTAGAAGTAGCGGGTAGAATCGCCCTCGGACCTTTCCTGCTCCATGAATACTGTTGTATGGACTGCTGGATTTTAACTTCAAAATATTATTGCTAAAGTCTCGGAAAATATAAGAACGTTATCGTAAGATAGCTCGTCGTCCAATCCGCAGCTTCTATCCGCTCGATATTTTACTTGTACACTTCGGCTAAACTGTTTTCACTGCGTTTTAACGTCGATTAAATACCGGGGTTATTAATATTCAGACATTTTTACGAGGCACGTAAAAAATATAGGTCTGCCGGCTCCGACACAGTCGTTCGAAAAAAAAAAAAAAAAAAAAAAAAAAAAACGAGCGTTAGTGCTTGTCGTAAATATACCTTTCGATATTTCCCTGATGCTTTTCCGATAGCGGTAATACATCGACTTATATTATCGAGCAAATAATATAAAGTTATGATCGCTGATATCGTTAAATTATTTATGAACAATCTTCAATCATTCATCGGCGAATGTTACCTGTATCGTACCAATTGCAACGAACCATGATTTACTACTTCATTCCAATCTCTGCTGTCCGATAGTTCTCTACAAATTCAACAATATCGGAAGCACACCATCGACGCAATCGGCAATATCATATTTGAACTATGTAGATGGCCTCACCGATCAACTGTACACATCAACCACTCGACGCGAGGAGATGAACCATTGCCCATAAAGGAGCTTTATGTCTTAATGTTTTTCCGGACGATTCGTTGAAAAATAATTCCAACATTTCGCTCTTTATAATATTAAAAAAATAAAAAATCGACACATAATACCTGGTTTATCTCCAATTAAAATTTCATACAGAAAAAGTAGGGAAAACCGTTGTATATACAGCAGGAAAACTCTAATACCGTTATAATTTTCTATTGACGATCTTTCCCTTCTTAATTAAAATGTATTCAAGTGGTGAGCTGAGATAAAACAAAAAAAAAACATCGAGTGGCAACTATTCATCGGATTTTTAAAGAGGATACCTTTTTCAGCGTTACCTTCCCTCCGAATTATCCACTGTAAGTTATATGTATGCGTATACATTTTTGCGAATCTCCCTTTCAACCAATTCACCGGTATCTCTTGCTTAGATACACATGCACTTGCGACAAGATGAATTGGATATCCGCTCATCATGTGCTATGCAAACCCCGCTGAGTGTAACCAATGTTTTCCGACGCGGTGAATGCGTTTGATGTTTCGTGAGAGCATACGAGTATCAGATAAGTGGGATAAACGATATACAGCCGTCAGGGAGGCTTTGAAATCGATATTAAACGGTACATTTCTCTCTCTCTCTCTCTCTCTGTTCGGGCGCGATTAGATCCAGTCGATAAGTCATTTAGCATATAACTGTACAGAAAGCGTGTTTGATAGGACGATAGTACCCCAACATATATTAGTCCTCAGGCAGGAGAGTTGCTTCGTTTCAGCCCAGGCCACGCTGCATGAATTTATTCGTTAACGCCATACATAGACATTCATGGGTATGCAATGTAAAACGAAAGATTGATGGCTATTTTTTGTCTTTCACCCTGTGTCCAGGAGGAAGATTTGTTGTTGTGACAACACGTGCATATTTTGGGTTTAGTTTTTTTTTTTTTTTTTTTTTTTTTTTATACTACCCTCGTCTCGAAACGTCCGAGAGCTCTTCATAAAAAATACTTTAACGAACAATGCGAAATTGCAGACTCGAACTTTGATTCTTGATGGCTATTTTCAATTAACGAAGCATTTTTTTTTTATTTGAAAAATTTTTTTTTTGCAATAAAAATTTTATTTTTATGGAAACATGTATTTTGAAAGGTCGCACTGAATTTCCCTTTGAAAATTATCATGATGTATCAATTTTGTATGAATTTCTATTAATATTACGGGGAACAGAATAAATTGTCGATATTGTTAAAATTTTAAGATGAACAATGTGCTAATCGCACATAATATGGGCTGGTTTGGATAACGTGTCATATTTCCATGTGAATTTTGAAGAATTTTTCAATGATTGGTAATTTAATCGATAAAATATTTTTAAACTCCCCGAGGTGGGAAATCGAGAATAATTTTAAAGTAGTTCGCGTTAGGTCAGATCTCGCGAGAGATGAATTTCCCTAGGTTACTCTTGCTCTCGGTCCATCTTCATCGAATAATTATGTTCCTCGTGTATTCTATTTTCTCGATAATGAATTTTCTACCGAGGTCTTATCGAACCAACCGAATGAGAGTAAGTTAATTACCGCTTTGGATGCTCGAGCTATAAAAGTTTTGTGCCTGGAATTTCACAAGATCGTGCGACGTCTAAAGCTGCCATCAGCACTTTTTTGCTGAGGTGTGATTTATCCGCATTCATTTTTTTCGAGCCTGCCTCAAAGTGCAAATTCATTTTGCCAGAAAGATTAATTATTTCTACTCTATAATTCAAAATTTTAAGATCAAAATCTTTTTTTTTTGGCCAAATTTTACTTTCTCAATGCAATAGTGATTTTGAAAAACTGATTTATTGAGCTGATTTCGGCTCCTTTGGTGGTACATATTACGAATATGCACGGTCAGTACTTTTTTCGAAATTGTAGCGAACACGAGAGAGCGCATTGTTCCATCATTACAGTAGCAATAGTCTCTCGACCAACGACTGAATATTTTATACAGAAGATCGAGTGGAGTGCATAGTGGAATCACTTGGGCGTGATGCTTCATGAATCCATCAATTTTGCGAAGCGACGAAAATTCACGGTTCTCTCTCCCCAAAGAGAACATCGAGAAACTCAGTTCGACCCAATGAACACGTTCAAATGAAAAAAAAAAAAACAAAAATGGAGTACAGAACGAAAAACGAAATAGAGACAGGGTGACGAGAACGAAATGATGATTTCACGTGCTCGTTTATTGGATGGCATTTTGAAGAATCGATGGAGCATAATGATGAATGCACGAAATACAACAGTCCATTTTCATCAGTAGCTGATAATTGAAATCCTCTCTGCAGCTCACCCTTCCAAAATATTCGAAATATCGTAGAAAATAAAGAGTTTTCGAACATTAATTAAATCTCTCATATTATTTGAAACTCTTCGTTCGAACGAGGAGCTAATAATTGAAAGATTGAGCTGGGAAAAATGTTTCAAAATTCCTAAAAAAAAAATAATAAAAATCTATCGAATTGTATTATAATGAAATGGAGTTTTTCTTTCTTTTCGATAAATTTTTATGTCAGGCGGTTGGTGGTACCGAACAAAAATACCTCAACCGAGCAAGAAGAGCTGAAGCTTTTGTTCACAAGCTTGATACTAATTTCCTCATAAAAAGAATAAATACGGAGTTTTAACACTTTTTCTGACGATTTAAAAACCACAAGACTTTGTTGGATTCTGCGGTTTAACAAGGGCGTTTCCTCGAGCTTCGTTGAAGAATGGGGAGGAGCTTCGACCATAACTCTGTTCAGCTTTCATCCCGGAAGTTTAGAACTCTTCTATTTCTGTAAAAGCCGAGCTATATACCCGGGTTCCGTAACTTTTTTTTTTATCCCTAGCAAACTGGACATTGAGCGTGCCAAGAAGATAACCGCGATATCCTCTTCTAATTACTTCACACCAGAAGTAAATCGTATTACTTTTACTCGCGATTTCGAAATTGTAGCTTAAGAAGCAAAAGTATAGAATTTATCGAGTCATAAAAACGTCATTATTGCTTACCATCTTTTCTGCTGGTTTTTTTATTTTTATTTTTTTTTTATTCTTCCGAGTATCAAAATAGATGTTATCATTGCTGAAATAATTCAAGTCGGAGCAGAAGCTCATGCGTGCATGGTAAAGTAAAAAGTCACCGAAAGTTTTCTTCTCTATCACGAAATGGAGTTCTCGCGTTACCGCGATAAATGTATGTAAAAGAGCTTAACAGCTAAAAGCTGCGAAGCTAGAGAAAGGTGTGTCCATTAAACAACCGTTGGAATAAACTGAAACGATGAGGACTGCTATGCATCCGGAGTATATACAATGAGTAATTCAGTGCGTAATCGCATAAGGCCTTTTTATAGGGTATATATACAGAGACAAGAGAGATGCACTAAGCTGATTAATCGTTCATGAACAACGCATGTATGAATCAACATACATTTACGTTTATTATTTTGTTGATGAAAAAATATCAATCTACTTACGAGTAATGAGATGCAGCAGAGATATCTTCCACACGATCAGTACAGTAGGCGCCACCGACTCGACAAAGACTGCTACTAACACATACCATGCACGGGAGCATACATGTAAATCTAATTCCCATTCATACGGAACGGAGTCCAATAAAAAAAAATACAAAAAAACATGAAATAGGGTCCGGTGTTGAGATTAATTCTGATAAAAGGGAAAAATATATATATTTTCCTTCGTCATACCGTGACTTTAAATACCAATATTCAGGAAATATTCAAACGATTGCTCTGGAAAACCTACATTGATTCGATAGCAAACAGACAACTAAAAAAGGCAAACGAATACTGAAATTTTGTTTTTTTTTGTCTCCTCGAGTATATAAAGATTTGAAAGCAGAGGAATAAACGATGAAATTTAAAATGTTTGCATTATCTGTTCAGCGACTGTGGTTTTTGGAAGGTGCTCTCCTCGCAAAGAATCTGTTATCTTTCAGTCATTGTGCAGACGGCACTGCGCTCTCTTGAAAGACCAGATCCCTATATCTATTTTCACATGCGGATACTCAAAGGATTTACGACGGATTTCTTCAATCGTTTCAGTTATGGCAGGAAGTCTATAAAATGTAAGATAAGACGGTGAAAAAGGCGAGTTGCTTTCGCGGTATCGTGGTCACGTCGAACCATACTATTTTTATTTTTTATTTTTTTTTTTCACAATCTATACGTATAATTTCACAACATAACAGATCGTTGGGGATGTTGTTGAAGTGAATGAGAAATAAAATATTTATTGCACCGGTACTTGAGAATTTTTTAGTAGCTGGTGAAATTCTTTCTTTTTTTTTTTTTTTCATTTTAATCATTCATAGTTCTTCAATCATCGCGACGTGAATTTTTTTTCTTTAAATCCCAATTCATTTTTCGTTCTTGAAGACTCGGTGAATATTTAAAATGCGAGATGGAATCCGAGACAGAATGGATTTGTGATAAGCCAGCAGCTCTTTGGTTCTGAACGAACGTCGGGCTTGGAGAGCGACCAATTGTGCAAATGGGCGGATGAAACTCGGGTCCATATCCCTTGCTTTTTTCACGTTACTATGTCTTGCCGCTACCTCACACTTGGAAGCCTACCGGGAATACATGAATAAAATATTAAAACAGCGAACGAGAAAATGCAGTGCCTAAAATCTCGTTATCCGTATCTTCAGTTTTTTTGTTTTTTTTTTCTCCCATTTTACCTGTCATCGTTATTTTATTTGACGCGTATGAAGATCTTTTTGCGATGACAAAGTAGCACGGAAATGTATTCGACATGTTGAATTGGCATATCGGATGGTGGAAACGACGGTAGAGATGACAATCTGTTTGACTTTTGAATTCGTTGATCTGTGAATGAAGCGCGAGTTCTTTATTCTTATGGCATGTCTTGAAAAGACTTTTCTCGGATATCGAGTCACTTGTCTTTCTCTACGTTGAATGTTTCTTTTTTTTTTTTTTTTTTGGTTTGTTAACGAAAGTTCATACGAAGAGAGGATTTGTACATCAGTTTTACGACGATTCTCGAGGAAGGCTCGAGCTCTCGCTCATCTGTACTCTATCG
This sequence comes from Campoplex capitator, assembly GCA_037576405.1. Classification (NCBI taxonomy): domain Eukaryota; kingdom Metazoa; phylum Arthropoda; class Insecta; order Hymenoptera; family Ichneumonidae; genus Campoplex; species Campoplex capitator. The sequence continues at coordinate 8,221,552 of JARBWI010000008.1, read as the reverse complement.
CAACGGCCCGCGGTAGAAGCGAGGCACGTATGTAGATAATTTCGTTTTACCTCTACTTCCTGAGTTTTCCATGTTCACCGGATGCTATGCTTTTATTCGTGACATATACGTTCTTTATGAAGAGTGCACGTATTATTTGCCACATCAAGTTGTAAAAAAATATGCATACATGCCCATGAAATGAGTTGTGCTCGCTCTCTGCCGTGAAAAACCTTTGCTAAGTGCAAACCTTTTAGAAGCTGACGTGACCTTTCAACAATTCAGGAAAATTGCTTGATATTTGTGAGTGGAAAAAAAGGCTGTTAATGAAAGAATAAAAGCATGTGACGGTTTTTTAAAATTGTTATTACCGGGTTATTTGACAGAAAAAAGTTAATATTTGTCTCGCGGAGGCATCCAAAACAGATTTTGTTTTTTTTTTTTTTTTTTTTTTTTTAGCATTGATCATATCTCGATTGACTTTTTTTCCTTCCAACATTTTTATTTAAATGCAGATACTTTAAATCTTACACGGTTTTTTTTTTTTCGTAAACAAAAAAGTCTTTGCTTTGTGGTGCGACTGTGCTAAACCGCTGGAGGACCCGAAGCAGTTTAGTGGATGCAAGAAGTTTTTCATTATTATACAAAGCTCGCCCGAGTCGGTAATGAAGCAGATAAAGAGTATATAACTACCATACTGACCTATATAAGAATCTGCGGAAGCAGAAGGTCCTAAAAATTTTATGTTTTTGCTAAATTTCACAGTCAACCGATCTCACTGAATAGTTTTTGTTTTTTTTTTAATGAAACTAAAACCATCAAGAAAAGATTATGCAAAACTATGTTACAGGAGGATCGAAGAGTTGAATGAAAATTATGATCAAAACTTGTTAATCGTCGTTAAAATTGTTTGCTGCATTCGTTCAATTTGAGGCAGTACGGATCCTGATTCTTGAGAAAAAAAAAAAAACAAAATTACTATTCTAATAGATCGCGAAACAGTTTACTCGAAATGTAAATAACCGATGAATCTATGTTGCCAGATCATCAAACGCTTTTTCATGGAGCATGTGTGCTGACATAGCTTATCTAACTGTATAGTGATTCGAATATAAGCAAAACGAAAAGTTTACGTGTTACGAGGAGTATATTTTGTTTACGTTTCCCGAACGTGGCGGTTTGATGGTATTGGTAAATTGGTACTAACTTAACAGGGGAATTCAGTCTCTAAACAACTACTCATAACCTCGAGACTTCACCTCAAAATTGTTACGAAGTAAAGGGAGTACCTCGTAACTTCGTGAACCAGCGACATTCTATAACAAACCTACAATCCAATTTGCTCGTTGTGAAGTTCGATTTCTACTGCACTACGACCTCGATTTCGGTCCGTCGCTCAACCTCGAGATAATCCACGTGACTCTTATTTCAATCGAGGTTGCGCACTTTATTCTGTGCAGCTGACCTTGCAGCAAGCAGTCTCGCCACTGGCCCAGTGCTTCTTCCTTAACCATACGTCACATGAATCAATATACGCAACCCAGTAGAGAAATTTTTCTTTGAATCAAAGTTTCCTAAATTGAGGTCTCGCCGTACGTGAGAGACATCATTTTACACGATTGCACGCGATTCTTATCAATGACTCTTCGTCCTCTATTTCACTGATTCTTTCAATAAGTTTTCTTCTAAATTCTACCAAGTTAGTCTCAAGTTTATGGTAGAAACGAAGACCGGGTTGAAAAAAGTTTTTGAGGTTTTTAACGTATTGGTACAAACATAGTACTTTGCAAAGTTACAGCTAACCGGAAAGAGCTTCTTGCATAATCAGAGTGGAATGGTACGTTTAAATTTGTTTGAACAATCGTTTTACTAACATCTACAATTGGATTATAGAATTTATTTTAGTACGAGTTGTTTTTTTTTAATTTCCATGAACGGATCAACTCTTCATGATGTAAGAAAAATTCTTCCTTGAATGGTGAAAATCTTTTTTCGTACAGATAACAAATGTTCAGGATTTCACATCGATTCAATTAGCAATCTCTGATCTTACGGAAATTGGAAACAAATCATAGATTGGTTCGCTTTCTATACCAAAGTAATTCTGAATTGTGCTGCTGTCAAGCAGGTCTTTTGGTCTTACCTCAAAAAGAGAATAATTAGTGCCTCATTAGCAGCTCAAACTGATAAATAATCTTCTGTAATGTATAGAGCGTGTCTATAGAACAATGAAACAGTCACGCTATATGTATATCGTGTCTTGGATGGTAGGCAGTAGAAAAATCAATTTTCTTGTATCTCTTGAAAGCGTAGATCGTGTAAAACGGCGTTTATTAAATGTCAAAATTCGTGAAATCAGATATTTCACAGCGGAAAAGGTCGTAAGGAGCATGAACTCTCTGCGCAATCCTTTTAAACTTTGAACTTTTTCCTCCGGAAACTTTGTTTTTCTCAGTTTCGCTTCCATAACGACTAAACAGAAGTTCACACAAAGTTGAACAAATTTCAGAAGATGTAAAATGCATGTTATTTAAAATCGAGGAGAGAAGAATTCGAATTTCCTCGTGGAGAATAATTAATCCACATTGAATATTATGTTTGATTATCTTCATTCGATTCCTAACTGTTTGTGAATTACGTTAAGCTCGAGAATGCAACCCTAACGAAGATAAATTGCAAGACAAAAGCTTTTTTTTAATTTCAAATCATCATACTTTCGTTCTAACGTTTTGTCTATTTGTGCATGTATTTGAAATCAACTTTACGTAAAAACTAGAATATAGAAAGAAATCTTAAAATGACAAAAAAGATATTTTTATTGCTTTGTACTGACCGAATGGGAAAGAATGTTTTTTTTCGGAAGCAGTCTCGTTGTCTGATACCCTTAACCTTGCGGTTATAAAAGCATGTGCCGATAGAAAAAGCTTGACACTAGGACGATAACTCATCGTACTAACAATGAAGGTAAAGAGCTGCAGGCGACCCGCTGTTACGGTTCCTCAGCTAAAGCGGCGAGCTTGTGGTCACGTTGCTACGATTTTAGGTCAGGGAATTCGCTAGCTAACATGTCTGACCACAAATTGTTACGACCACTGGAATATCGGTGTAAGTACTTGTCTACATTCGGTCTTTCTCGCGCACGATTGGAGCGTCGCGTTTTATGAATATATAAGAGGTGCAATCCCATCCGAGCCTTCACTTCCATTGGGAATTGCATTGTCATTGCAGAAGTTACAATTTTGCAGACTCTTCAGAATGTATTCATGAAAAAAGCAAATAAAGGACATTTCGATTTCCGACTGATAAATACGAAGGGGCTGTAAACTGTGATCAAGAAATTCTGCAAATGTCTGAAAACCTATCAAACATTCCTTCTTCCACTTTCATTTCAAATGAAAATAAGCAGTAGAAATAAAACTTGCTGGTAAGTTAGAAGTTTCTGATTTTCCATGTAATCTTCCATGATTTTCATTATTCAATTGCAGTCCGTGGCTTTATGAATCAACGTTCTTATCTTTCTTGCGGTAATTGGTAAGATCAAATGGAGCTTTCGGCTAATAAGGGAACGAGTACACTCGTGGTTGCCATATCTTTACCACTAATTATTCACGCGCAAAGGGTGCTCTCGTATATTTCTGCTGTATTCATTCCTCAATCCGTTTGATGCAAAGGCGATGGTGAGATTATATTTCTTCTCTTCTGCACGAGTTCAACCGCGACAACGGATGTGCGTTACGAAGACGAGTAGAGAATTACAACATGCTCACGTCGGCAACACATGGATTCTCCGCGTGGTTCTCTCTTTTGCTTTCTCAGGCTGCTGCTGGGTGGATGGGAAATAAATTGTTTCTTCACGAGATACGTTGGAAAGCAGGTACGGTATATTTCCGGTGAAGCTGCATTTCTAATGCACGAGCTTTGTATTTTGGAACGTGGCAAGACTGAGAGGGTAACAGGGGCTTTCTTCCAACAAATCCGTTGAGTTTGCCACCTGAAATGTGGCAGTACTGCTTAATAAGATTTGTCCCTATTTTACAACTCCCTCCGGTTTCTCGCTCTCTCTCTCTCTCTCTCTCTCTCTCTCTCTCTCTCTCTCTCTCTCTCTCTCTCTCTCTCTCTCTCTCTCTCTCTCTCTCTCTCTCTGTATTTCTCTTTTCCAACCTCCGGCTTTGCTTTCTTGCTTGTTCCATTTGCCTTTCAGGATTGTAGCCCGGAGCGTTCTGCTATCTGACAGGCAGTTACATCATAGACAGAAAAATGATCGGGCACTCGGGCAATACTTAAGATAGCGGTAAAAGAGTTACGCGAAGTCGTGAGGATGCTGCAGAAAATCTTTGCGCGTTCTGTATCTTTTGGTCTGGCTCTCTTTATCTCCCTACCACGCAAGGGCCAAAAACGTTTTGGTGTTATTCACGCTACAGGATGCCCGTTCTTCCATATTCTACATTTTCCACATCGTCGAATGCGGGATACCGTTTCGTTTTATTGCTTTAAAGAGGAGAGATCAACGAAGCTTGGGGCGCATGGTCTTTAAGTGGAGAAAGCTTGAAGGGGTTGCTCATCCTACCAGAGGATCATTATACATAATGGTTATAAAAAAATATTTAAATTATATACACGCATCACAGACATTTCTGCGATTCCTCGTAGAGATTTTTCACTAATTAGAGCCGTGATTCGAATTTTATACCCACAAAATTTTTTTCTCCCAGAAGATTAATTACGGTGCACTGGATGGCACGGAACGCGGTCTTCTTTTGGGAGATTACGATAGCAGTGATTTAACACCTCATTGTGACTGAGCGTGTAAGTAAGATGAATAATTTTTACCATTCCGGACTATGCACCCGACAGAGAACAGTGAAGCATCACATTTTAAAGACAAAAATTTTCTCGTAAAATTCCGCATCGTTATATCCATTAAATGAACCATTTCCGCTCGAACATATAGTAGCAGCGTAATTCAATAATTTAAATATCGATTTGTTGGCAATGTTTTCAGGCAGTTCAAGCTGCTGAGAGAGCATTGAGATAAAAGTTTGTGATTTTAGATAGATGCGCCTGATATATAGAAAGTATTATTTTTGAAAATGATGCTCCACCATAAAACAAACGGACGTTATCTCTTGTTTCTCTACTGCCTCTACGTAGTATAAGTAAACTTCGAAAAAAATTTGGTTTCCAAGTGACTATTAGACTTTTCTGGAAAGTTATCTTCGTTTTATATTCATTTTTATATCATCCATATTTTTTTTTCTAACTGCTCGCCTCGCTATAGTGTTAGACTTTACGAAACAGGAGAAGAAAACATTTATCTAAGCGGTATCTTGAAGCAGAAACACAGAGCTTGTACGTAGAAAATGTATGTGCGTCAGACGTGCAAAAGAGCAGGATGCGCGTGTGCGAAACTAAAGTGTCAATGATCCTCAGGGCTTAGGTGGCAAAAAGTACCTCGGATGCTTCATACACTCAGCCGTATAGCTCTGCCTTACTAGTAGCATTCAGTAGCATGTATAGCTCTAAAAGTATGTATACACACTAAAAAGGGGACGTAGTGAGAGCAAAAATATAAAGACAATGGAAAAAAATGGGAGAGAGAAAGCAGGTGGTACATAAATACATCGTGTACTGGACGAGTATGCTCTTTCCCGTTCACTAAATCTCCAGGCTCTCGTAAAAATGAACATAATGAAAATAATATGTGAATATTGAACGGTAAAAACGATTTTTATACACTCTCTTACCGATGTTGGTTTTAACATATATAAGTTTCTACGAGCAACGCTCAAAAGAAATGACTAGGGAGAAACAAATATTTGTTCGCAGTAAACGAAAATAAAAAAATTACATTTATTTTCATTATTTATTTATTCGCTTTTACTTATCATGGATTCATTGAAAGAAAAGTTTATTTTTGCCAAAATAGAATTTCAAGTTGACACCAGAAAGAAAATGAATGCAAGCCTTGTGAACAACGTTGGTTTGCAATTTCCATCCCTTTAAATCCTAGTGAATTTCTGTTGCCTTTTTTTTCTCCTCGCATGATTTGAACGTAGCGCAAGCGTGTACGACGAGGGTGCAACCAAGCGTGCTCGAGAAGACTGTGCAGACCCAGGCATTCTGAGCAATGCGCAAATAAGATAGCGGGTATGTCTCGATACAGCATAAGTATTTCACTGTGTTGTTTGATGCAGCGAGAGAAGACGAAAGCTTCCAATGTTACTTCCGAATCGACACGTGGAGAACATTTCAGCCACTCTACTGTTCTAATTAGACTCCATTTGAGGAAAGGGAACAATTTCCTTGTAACTCGGGAACACCAGGAAAAGCAAAATTCACCAAGTTTCTTATGGGCTCATTTACTTTGGTATGAAAGCCACTTGAACAAATGTATGCAAGCTTTGCGAGTGAAGAAATGCTTTGAAAGGTGGAACGAAAGGGGACTGATGTTTAAAAATAATTTTCCCCTCCAAAAGATGATTAATTTGGTGAATTTTTCGCAGTTATTTTTTTCGGAACTGATTGAATCAAGTAAGAATGAAGGTGAAACTGTTGTTCATTAAACCGGTCCTTATAAAAGATGTGACAATGACTGTGTAGTAGAAATATTACCGCAATTTTTCGGGGCATGAAAATCTCATGAGAATCCTCCTGGAGCAATATAGCTTACCACTCAAATTAATCAAGGACACCTTAAAACCCTCCAGAGCGCCTGCACTAACGACATGATAATGACATCTATATCGTAGTCTCATTAATATCGTGCAGCTTTTGTTCCAACAAGATTTTCGTATTTCGAAAAATCGTCGTGATTCCTTTTCTGGAGTGAGTACATGCTCCGTTACATAAGCAGGCCCAAGTACAGTCTGAAATTGAAAACCAAATATTCAGATCTCAACACCCAGAGTTTTCGTTGATCGATATGCTGAAGCCATTTGGTCCTGATGACCGGATATTTCACTCTTTCACATCCTATTCGCTTTACCTGCCATTATATTTGTTCAACCCCAAAAATCGTTGTGCTTTGTCACATATGTTCAGGGTTTATCGATGAACATTATGCTTCGATGATTGTCATCTCTTGAATGGATAATAATGCATATTTATTGCAAGTTTGCTTGGAATATATTTATTCCAGGGTGGATCAGGTGGAAAAGACATTGATGCAAATCATAGTAAATGGTCCAAAACAGATGTCATTGGATGAATATCCAACAATTAATGGAAGACCAGAAGGGATATGGAAGCGTATTTATGTCGTTGATTCATCTAGGCCAACATCCGAATGCTGTGTCACGATTCTAATGATCCACCCTAGCCCTTTCCAATTTGTCGACCTGTGTTACGTAAAACGAAAATGGGTTACGCTGGCCCTTCGCCAATTCGGCTATTAATTCTGGATAGGAGCAAGTGCATTACGTTGAATGTTTGCAAGATGTACCTGAAATGCTGCATTGAACTTGTTTTACGCTCCAATAGGTGCGGATCGCATGCACCGTGCACGCCCGATGTATAATTATACATGCATTTCTACTAAATGAACTTTATTTACATGGCACTTTTGAAACTGTCCGGAAAACGACTGTACCAGAAAATAACCGTCCTCGAATAACTTTTCTAAAGTGCAACCCTCTGGAATTTCGACTCTTTTGGAAGAAGAGTTTCGAACACCCGCTCTACTCCGAAAAGCATAATAGCTGACAAACCCACACGACGTATGAACAAAGAAGGTCTTTGTAAACGACTACGTCCAAAAAACAACTTACTCGCGCAGGTCGTTTCGGGTGAATGATGCTTTTGCCACAAGACACAGAGATTCGTGACGACGAAAAAGCACTTTTTTCTCCGTTAATTTTGTTCAATCATAGAGACGTGAACATGCGCAAAAATATATATATTTTTTTTTAAATCCCAGCAGTGGTAATCAGGCGACCCGCAGAAAGCACGGATGCGAGAGAAAATGTGGAAAAAAGGACTGGACACAGAGTTTAAATACGGTATACATATGGTGACCATCCTGTCACTTATGAGGGAAGCTTTGTCGCTTACCTAATTACCTCGTCTACGTAATTAGGCCGCTCTTTACTCCGGCTATGCGTCACTCCGGAAACACATAAATAACCCACAGTATTAACATTCACGGAAATATTCTCAGAGATAGGAAAGTGACAAGGCTTGAATTTCGTTTTTACTCTTCCATTGTCTAGAAGAGTAACTTCGAAATTAAAAATTGATCAATTATATAGTCAAGTCGAATCGTTTCTCTTAACCGGAATCTTCGATTCTGTGCGGAACAAGAAAATATTTTTAAAATAAGACGAAATTGAGTGTAAGTGCTGGAACTAGCTTGTGGCGTAACTGATTCGTTTATTCATCCCAACGATTGGTGTTCGGTCAATTAGATAACGAAGATTCCTAGAAATATTTTATTAAAATAACTAAAAAGTTTGCGTAAGTAAGCATCCGAGAATATTTGTTTGTACAAATCATTTGGCTCTGCTGATTTAGTCGATTTGTTTACAAGAAATTTTTACGATTCGGTTGAATAAACTAAATGCCATTCAACGAAAGAATGGCTGGATGCACTACATTTCGTCTAACCAAATCAGATTTAGTTCGATGAACAAATAGATATTCTCAATACTTCGAATTGTGGTAAAAATTGAACAAAAAATGCGCGGTTCAACAAAAAATAACCGTAGAATGGCTAATGAAAAGTTCTTTCGATCTTTTTTTTTTTTTTTTTTTTTTCAATTTCAATCGCACACATGCAATCCAGATGAATTTATAGGTGTTCCGAAGTGTGAGATATTCCTGTTTCAAAGTGGTTTAATTATTACCATACAGTATGAACGAACAAATGTTTCACGAGTTAGGATTAATAATCGAAATCTACTCAACGGTATGCATACCGAAAGCTATTTAGCAACATTTCGTTTGCGTTTTCACCGGTGGAGCATGAATTAAAGCCCGTACGGAAAGAGAACGTGACACAATTCTCTCGATTGCGTTAATTTTTTTTTGTGCATTCGTACATACGAGTAGAATCAACACAATTGAACTGAATACATACAGCGCTCAATTTTGTTCCGATGAACCATTAATTTTTATGTTCGTTTCAACAATGCGTTTACCCTACTTTCGTTTGTTTCTCTTTTGTCCTTATCAATCTCAATGACATGAATTAATATTTTATATCTGTTTGGGTGAAAGACACCGCGCTTATTACATTCTCGTTCGATAAACTTGAAAAAAGCGTTGACAAAAATGATATATTGTTATTGCACTGTATTGCAGCGAATGATACTAATTGAAGGCCTCTTGAGAACAGTGCGAAATTGGATATCCCCCGTCCAGAGTCTTTTAATAATGGACACCTGAAATTGTAAGGTTTTCTGCCAAGCTTAGTTTGCTGAAAAACCTTGTCCTCATCTTTCCAACCTTGGTGGCTCATTTATATCTTTTCAGCTTTTCAAATGATAACAAGAGACGCGCCAGCATCTTGTCGCTGAGTATTAAAAAGATGGTTTTCAAACGGCGAAAGCAAGACGTGCAGTGTATCTATACTCGAGATTCGACAATTTTTCCTTAACTACTTAAGCACACCGAATGTTTTTGAAGCTTCTAAGAGTCTCATCTCTTTGTCATTGAACACTTAGTTGAGTCATTGTTCCAAATTCCTGACCAAAATATCTTTCTTTGTTTTTTGGAAACAAGCATTATTTAACTAGAATGAAAGAGCAACAGATTATCGAAAGATGGAAGCGGAAGCAATGAGGTTTTGAGGAATACCCAGTAGCCGTTGTTAGAAGCTACTGCTGTTTACGAAAAGGAATTTGTAATGTTAAGAAATCATTTTGTCGCGATCACGCTCGCTGGTTTTTCCAAGCTCGTTCCACTATTTTAACCTCACTTCATTGATTTTCCGATCATCTGATTGTTTCTGCGCCCCAAGAGTGTTGCCCGCAGCTATTCTTGATCAAGGAAACTAATAAACCTGGCTCATGCAGGTAACAATATTTTGACTGAGTTTTTACCGATTAGCACCATCAGAAATTCAGATAAACCGCCTCCTGTTGAACGATTGATGCGCGAGTCGATGCATGGCTAAGCGATCATTCAGCCAAGCATTTGCCTCGTTGGATATAATTTTCGGCGTCACACACCGACCGAACAGCCGTTACTGTCGATGTCTCATCCAAAAGTATCAAAAATATTGATTCAGAACCTCGTTTCCCAAAATATATTTGCCTTTGTCGAGTTAGAACAAGTGTATATCACCAAATAAATCGTTTCTCTCGTGTTGTTCCATCATTTTGTTCAATTTTTCAATAAAACTCCTTTAACGTATATAGCCTCTGTATTGTGTTTTAATGGTCAGCCGCATTGCCATGACACACGGCGTTGCTTTAAAAACGAGATCCAATTCGAGCACAAATATCGGATGATTGTTCAATATTCAGTGTCCGTTTCCTGTATACATACGTCAGAATCTTTCGTAATCGTGCATTTTTTTTTGGGTCAAAGTTTCCAAGTGTTTGTGACTGCTGCCCCATTATTGGGGCAAGTTGAAAAAAATAGCTGCCATCATCGACCTTTGTTCGTAAAGGATCAAATCATTTATTAGTCTGACACAAATAATATCGTATTGTTCTTCTTTTTCTCTTTAAACGCCGCAGCGATCAATATACGAGCGTACCACGTAAGTAATCTTTTATTGAAATACGGGTTCCATTAATCGAGAGATTTAGGTTACATCCCGTTTCTTCCAAGTGCATCGGATCGCCTCGATTTATTATCATCATCATGATTATTATATTGATATCGTTACCTCTATAATATTAGCTAATATGTACCGTCATTTACACAAATCTGAAATATCAATATTTGACAAACGTGCGATGCTGATTATCGAGGATACGAGAGAAGGGCTGGAACGATATATGTAAACGTGAGAAACAATTTACATATTTGTATTTATAACTTTGAACTTTAAGGAGTTTCGGTACAAAAGGCAAAATGTTAAGAAATTAATCAAATTTGGTGATAATGTTCTTCAACATCAAGTACGAAAACACAATTTTTTTCAAAATTTTCTTCTACTCAGTTACCGAGTAATTATGCATTAAAGCAGATTTCTTATGCCCGAAGTGTATACCTATATATATGGAAACGCTATGCTTATACACGTGAACTTTAGTCTTCAATTACTCGATAACTGTGTAGAAGAAAAATCTGAAAAAAATTGTATTGTCAAATTTGGCACTAAAGAACATTGTATCACCTGTACCGAAACTCCTTAATGATATAAGAATAGTAGTGTGCGCCTACAGCATACGGCTGGAGAGAAAGCTCGAGTTCTGAATAAGAATAAAAGTGAGAAGAAAAATTATGACACACGCTGTACTTTAAAGCAATTTGCTGGTGTATACGAAATGACCCAGAAAATTTGACGATCCGGATATCTTGAGATAAAGTATATATATATATATATATCACGATTATAAAGCTGACGATATGAGAAAGAATTCTTGGCTACTTGATTCAAGTGAGTTTTTACGCTCTCTCTTTCTCTCGTTTTCCTGCAGCTGATGCGATTTTCATTCCGGAACATTCGTTCTGAATATCGCATCGATTACAATTGCTTACAGATTATACGCGTGTACGTATCGTTGTAGTTGGCCGTAGTTCGATACAAGCTCAAGTAGATTTGTATAGTAACGAAGAACGTCATCAATCATGCTTCACCAAGGCTCTCGATAAAGCATTGCCCTAATTAGAGCTGTACAGGAGCAGGCGTTCTTCAACCTCGTTTCCCTCTTCGCTTTTTTCTTCTTCTCTGCTCTCACTTATTCCTTCATCCGGTCGTTCTAGTAGCGACTCAAGCACTTTTCAGGAGCTCCGTGTTTCGATGTATTAGTCGCGCAGTGCCCTCATTGCAGAGCCAAAGAATTTCTAATATTATTTGCTTTATTTTCTTTCATTTCCGTCTTAATTTTTTTAATTAAAAATTTCGTCTTCATTCATTATACATACGAATTCCTTCGAATCGCCAAGTCCGGAAAATACTTGTGGATCTTGGAAAACTATTTTTTGTTTGTTTCTTAAATACTCAATCGAAAATTATGTACATCCAAAGACTCGGTCTGTGTAAACTATAACTTTGACATATAACCGCAAATATCCCAATTACGAGAGCGAATTAGTCGTTGCACATGAGGAATATCCGTCTGCTGCATTAATAATCAATATAGATGAGTATATGCAGTTTGATGATCTGTGAAATGTGTTAATTAATGATCTATGCTGAGAGAGAGCGAGAGAGAGGGGGAAGAGGCTTGAATTTCCGTCGAAATGCTATTAACGAGCTGCGTGAAGGGATGGATGTTCGATCGTATACATTACTTCGTTACTGCTGGCGCTCATTTCTTTTTCATACCGTACGAGTAAAGCCTCGTTCACGTATATATCAGTTAGCTGGTGTACTATAAAAGGTTTGAAGTATATATAAGGGCATGCCGATGTAACGAGTGAAATCTTGAACATTAAACGTGCGTACTGAACGATCTCGAGACCACCTGTTAACATTTCCTGAGTCCGTGTGGGAAAAGTTTTTTTTTTTTCTTTTAATTTTTTTTTCAACAATTTCACCAAAGAAATAAATTCGCAGCGGAAGAAAAGACAGGGAAAAAGAGTCGGTGGCTTGAAGTGGTAGCAACTATGGGAGAATAAAAAATGATATTCATATGCCGCGAATGCGAAGGAGACTGAAGTGACTTTTGTTTGAGCAGCCTTACTCGGGAAAAAAAAGGAGCCACAGGGATCTTTTTTTCACGCAATGAGATTTAATGAAGGAAATGGAGGAAGCTGCTAGATATTAAAAAGTGATACGAGATATATGTAAAATAATTAACTTGATAAATGAAAGTCGTGCTACCGGAATCACATGAAAACATTGGATGCAATTTTTTTTTTTCGTCGTTGGCCTGACGACGTTTCTCTAGAATTGTCGCATTTGTTTGAATCGTCGGAAAAAAAGTATTTTTTCGTATCAGATACTCGCTCTCTTTTATTCGTTCAGAGAAAAAGACATTCACGTCAGGATTCGATTTCACGTATAGATTCTGCTCTTGCATCTGACTGGCATGTTGAGATTTAGTAAGATAAAAAAAAGTCAGCTGGTAACAAAGACTCTCGAAGAAGCTTGAATAAAAAATGTCTGCTCGTCAAAGGCTGTGTCTGTTCGAAAAAATCTTCCCAGAAACATCCCCTAGCCACAGCCAGTGAAAGGACGTTCGAGTGAGCGCTTTACAGTCCGACATTTCAGTAAATGGATAAACGCTGACCTAGGTGCTCAACCGTCTGCGTCAAGAACTGTATACACATATACATAAACTCGTACATGAATGTACATACTTACACACACACATATATTTATACATGTGTAAGAATAAAAATGTTGAGTAGAGAGCACTGTAGATAGGACACTTTGCACAGACGCTAGCTGGCTTGCATACAAAAATCATGGAATTTACTGGGCCACCGAAGAAAACTGAGGATTTTCGAAGATAGAGAAGTAGAAATAACTCGTATTTCTCAAGAGAGTCTTCTAAATCTTACGTTTACGAAGATTTCTTTAAAATAGAGTAGCTATCAGCTCAAAGACCCAAAAGAATCTACGGGTGGTGAAAAATCAATGATTACTCGATGTGACTTGCACAAAGAAAGTAAACGGGATCTCTCTCACAATAGACAGTGGATTATAATGAAAAAGTGGTGAGAATCAATGTACTAAATTCATCACAGTCATACTTGGCTTCAATGTGTTGAGTCATATTTTTTGAATGCACAATTTTTTCAATTTCACCCAAGAAACAGTCTTTTCAACGACGACTCCACCAGAGTGTGCCATTGTAAAAAAGGGAAAGTAATGAAGTACAATGAATGGAAGTGAAAAAAGTCAATTTCAGGATATAAGTTAACCTAACAAGTTCTCATAATGAAATATTCGAAACTGTTGGACCGACCTCGAGATCATAAATGACGTAACAAAATCATCTTAGAGTTTATCAACATTCCTGTCAGGTTTCCACAGTTTATACCGTGGATTCTCTATATATTTAAATAAAAAAAAACTTCACGTTCATTGTAAGGATACTCCGATCTCATTGTCCAGGAGAGAGTAGGTTCACCAAGGATAACAAAGGAAGTATTGTGCGCAGGATGAACCGATTACAAAGATACGTAACCAGGAAGCGACAAAGCCGGTGGAGCCAGTGAGAACTCCTGGTGGCTTGTCTTGTTCAGTGTCGTACTCTATTTAAGCTACACCGACTATTAGCAAAATAGTGACACGTGAGGCTAATAACGATAGCTTTAATGAAGAGATCTGTCAACGTCATCTCTTCCATGATTATCCAAGTTCCAGGAATATATAAAGTATCTGCTATCACGCCATAATACCCGAGCGCATCCTTTTTTCTCAAATATCCTTTTTGCATAGTCACCTAATGAAATCACCAGTTTTAATGATTTAAAGTAAAAGAGCTGCATTATCAAAAAAAAAGAGATTGAAAGAGTCACCACTAATACCTCGAATTATTAAAATTTGTAATTCACGTTTTCGAACTAGTTACATACCAAGAGATGCGTAGTAGAATATGGAATGTTTGTTTGTGTTTGACGATACAATTTAAGCAAATAAGGATAGAATCCACGAACCTTGATAGATTCATATTTTATTACATCACATTGGCATATCATAATAATCAAGAGACATGATTCTATGTAAACACGTGGTAAAACGTTCTGGTATATCGTTATAAATGGTTTTCGTTGAACTTGGTGGAGCATAAACATAACGAATGTAAACTATGCACTGTTGGCTTTACTGTTGCTGGAACCTTCGGCTCGTCGATCAGCTCATCGCTCAGGCGTAACGAACGCTCTGTTGCCGAATTTCCATACAAATTATACGATACGATGAGCCCATTCGTAGGCTTCCCTCTGAAGCGTTACCGAGAGCAATGATAGGGAACGAAGAAGCAAAGAACGAAGGACAGTACAATACGTACTTTGAGCATTCTCAGCGTCATTAAAACGGGCATGCGCGTGATAATTATGATGATACTCTCCGACAGAACTTACGCCTAAAGATATTCGCCTGCTTAATGATCCTTACCCCGTAATCTCGTTTACCTTTGAGATAGCTACTTTACACTTCTTTCTGAAACTGACATCTTTGATTCATTACTGATTTTTTCAATATGATGAACGTACAATTTTCATCCATACTTTCTTAGACGGAAGTAATATTCAGTGATACAGAAAATATGTGATAAAAAATATTTTTTCAATTTTTGTTTCAAGATTCTGGTCTATATGCATATTGTTAGATTTTTAGCAATGTACGACTTGAAGTACATTGAAGCTAACCGATGAAACAGCTGCGCGAACGCTGCTCCTAAAAATGTGAATAAATCCACCAGGCATTCGAAATAAAAAGTCGAAGAGATAGCTGAATTTTCCAACATTTTTCCTGAGTAGGTAACTGCCGAAAAACCTCATTGACTGAAATTATTGGCCCGGAATTTACGTGGAAAAACTTGAAATTTTTATATATTTAGTCTGTTTACAACCTTTTGTTTTTTTTAACATCCATCTGCTATTCATAATAACATGAGAAATAGGTCAAAAAATAATATTTGAATATTTTTTTTTCCCGTACACACGACTCGTACACTCCTCTTGAATGATAAATTCTCTTTCCTAGCAAGAAGGTTTCTGGACCAGCTGGCCCATATCGGTGATAATGTTGCATCTGATTTTCCTCTTTTCAGGCAGTTTGCCTTACTGGCAACCAACGAAGGATCTCTCTTTCGTGAACTTTTTTGTCTACTTTGGCATGAGCTAACTCTCATGGCAGTTTGGTCGGTAAAAAGTCCACCTCCAAGTTTTCTCCCACGCGGTTCACGTATCAAATAAGCGTCCAGGTGCACCTTGTTCGTGTTTTAACAGACCGTACTGTGTATATTTTTTATTTCACTCGAAATATGTGTTGTTTGGAAGAAAACTTGGAACCGCGAAAACAACATCAACATCGATACCACCCCAGGAGGTATTTTGTATTTTTTTTTTTTTTTACTTTCAACATTTATAAAACTTCAGTGGATCGTAACTTTTGTGTTTTACAAAAGTTAAACACGCTAGTTAGACTCGCATTGAAACCCGATGTCGTTCTCAAACATATAACGCTCGAATTGATAACATGGAAGGTAAAATTACGAAATAACTAGTTACCTACTTCGAAAGCTTGTCACTTTATGATTTTGAATTTCTGGACGCCTTATAGAAAGTGCTTTCGAGCAAACTTGTCTAAATTCATAGATTCCCGAGCTTCTAGTTTATCTATCTTTCAAAACGGATGCCTGAATGGAAGCATTCCTTTCTGGAACATCGTAAGCATATATGCTTGTAATGAGTATTCAAATTGAGTATGCGACGAGGTTATTGGACCTCATCACCGAGCCTGTATGTTTAGTTGATCGAAGAATTACAATGATTTATGAAAAAGTAGATGTTTGCTAGGTCTGCAACGAGATGAGAAATTATAGATCGAACCCTAGACGATGATGTACAAACGTCTACGAATACTATACAGTAGGTTATAAAGGACTATGGAGTATTAAACGCAATATAGTGGCAAAAGTCAAGGGGCCATGATCAAGGAACGCGAGGTGAATGAAGGAGGCGCAGGAGATGAAGGTAGGAGTGAGCACAGTTTTGCATTATGCAACGATGGTAAAGACCCGGACATTTAGATGGTGGAATATTCAAGAGAAATACGAGAATGTCTCTGGGCTTCTTCCCTATCCTCTCGTACTCTTTAGTTTGTAGCTGTCGCTCAACTGTTCCCGCGGGCGACGAATAGGTCGATCGGTCGGGACGGAGATTGAGTTTTGCAAGAAATGCAAGATGGTTCATGACCCCGTGAACCCTGGAGGGTTGAGGGATCGATTATACTGATTCCTTGGATAGAAAGGTTCATTATCTATAGTGTTTTGCACTTATTCGATGGATTGGAGTTTTGTGATATCAGAAATAATTAATTTTTTTTCACGACCTTCGTCACAAAGCATCAATCCGAAAGTTGGCACAATTAGCAAACTATTTCAGTATTTGAATGCGTTTAAACGGTTAGAATAATGTTCTCGAAAAAGAATCTCATAGACATGATAATGGAGTGTAAATTTCTGGAGGAACTTTCTTCAGACTCGATCCAAGTAAAACTGCTTGAATTATATAATGTAATATAACGAGCTGGAAATTAAAGTTTTGTTTGAGTAAAATATATGCAAATTTATGGATAAAGTTAATGTCTGGATAACTCGAACAATTGAAGCAGTACGAATTGAATGAATAACATACATGTGTGACGTATATGAAAATGTGAGGCTTTTGCATGGATCATATTTTCATATGAATGCCCAAATATGTTGATATGTGGCCACTGCTGTGATGTGTGATTGAAGACTAAACTTACTCGGAGGATAAGTCAATATTACCGCGACCGCGGCTTGAATTATTAAATTTCTGCAATGGCCAAAGAAACATGTTATGATATTGTAGTGTAGCATGTCGTGAGATGGCACTTACGAGCACATTAACAAACCCCGGATCAAACAAAGCCGTAGAGAAGTGAAGCTGCTAACCGCTCTCGCCCAGTATACACTCAAAAAGCACTCCTCTCCTTGTCTCTTTCCTTATCACTCTCTCCCGCTTCCTCTTTTGCTCTCTATCTTTGTCTGGCTTGTGGCTATACACCAAGATGTGTGGTTATGCCAAGTTTCTGGCACTTACATATTATTCCGCCGACTACGACGACTTAGGCAAGAGGAAGGAACCAACACGGAGAGAGAAAGAGAGAGAGAGAGAGAGACTTCGAAGCATATGTTATAGTTCCACAATATTTCGATGGTTTATCGGAGAAGGTATTCATGAATTTCTCATGTAATCCTTCCAGCTAATAATACCTGGAATACATCAGAATTCCCGCATACATTTGCATTATTGTTAAGCTCTTATCAATATGAATTTGAATAAAACAACGGATGTCCTAAACTCCTTGAGATGCAATCCTGATTCTGTTTACGATGAATACAATCAGTTTCAGTTGGTGTATCTGTTTATTGTTGTTCTGGAGAATTCATTTTGTCGCGATATCTCCCGCTCGAATGGGTAATGGATTTCGTGCGGCTTCGAGAGAAAGCCTGCGCGAGATGGTTCATCAGGACGGACAATCGTTGGCCGGTACTTAATCAAGAAGGGTCAGAGTTTGTCAGAACAAAGAGCAACGGAGGGCTCGAATGAGGAAATATATTTTTCTCTGCTATTAGCCGTCGGCAATAGTATAAAACTTCCCTGACCGATAATAAATGTGTCTTTGCAAAACACATATGAAGCAAGGCAGTGAGTTCGAAAACGAAAATATTTTCTTGGAATTGAAAAAATATGGTGAGCAATTAGCGCGGTTGAACGTGTAAAGCAAATACTCGGGTGTTTGTTTTACAAGTTAGTCTTACACTGAAGTTACTCCATAAAAAATGTTACAAGGTATAAAAGAGTCGTTGAAATAGTACCTCAGACGGTCGTTTGGAGTCCGACAGACGAATAAAATGAATTCAGCACTAATTGTTCATGATATCCAAAGGTTGATAAAGGTTTCTCTCGAACTAGTGCAGACTCTGACGTATGCCATGTTAGTGGTATCTTGAATCGACATGGACAAACTAAACTGGAGTCAATTTTCCTGAAAGGCTCACGAAATCTCCTCAGGGGATAGTGGCTGTTCCCTCGAGGAACGTGTTGCTTATACCAGACTAGACAATGTTGTTGTAGTATATACACGACGATAACTCTCTTGGGAATTGCGAAGGTCTACGGTATACAGACTCTTCGTTTGATCCGATGGTGAGTGGGTCAATTCATTTTTGAGTTATATACACGGGTTAAGCCGTACGACGACTTTCTTGAAGTTGAAGCTTTATTGGATTAGATGAAGCGATGTTAAATATCCATCGGTAGAAGAGACAGTTGCCATGATTGGACCAACGTTTCGGAAAGATGATTAATGTTTCATAAGAAAATAAATTTAGCCTACTTTCCTGACTGAAAGACATCTGTGACCTGTATTTTCATCGTTTTGCAATCGAATAATAATGGGCTTACGGTTTTAATGAGCTTGAAGATGGCGATAAGTTATTCAATTCGATATATACAATCAAATGAATAACACATTGCACTTGGTAAAGCTGAAACGTATTTTTTTTTTGAGAAATTCAAATAAGTTATCGCGAATAATAGCTTCAACTTTTTAACAGTATGATGCAGTTCATTTTGGTTGTGCGATCAATCTCACTAGAAACTTTTGCTTTGATTAAGACTATAATGCTGCTTGTTGACCCTGTATGGTAATGGACGAAAATAAATAAAGAGTTTTGCAGTTTTCTCGTGAATTCAGGTTTCAGGCATGCCAGTCACGATATCGTATAAACCCAAGAATAAACAAGTCGAAGAAGAAAGCACAAAGATAATTACCGTTACCTCAGAAAAATAAAGGAAGGAGCGAGAGATGACGCGAGCCAAAAGGAAATAAAATATCTATGTGAAGACGTCGGCGAACGAAAGAACACGACGGAGTAAACTCAGTGTTTTTAAGCCCTTGGCACATACTAATGTCTTCGGGCCAGGACAACGACGCCCGTTCCTCGTTTTTTCACTAATGGCACCCTCGTATCTCTCCGACGCTCTTGGGCAAACCGAGGTCTACCCGAGGAAGAACCACGAAGTGTCACGAATGCCACGACCTTGTATCGTCGGGGCGTGACACGAGAAAGGTCTCGCCAATCTATCCTAAAGTCTGCAGTTACTGCTTTTTTTTTTTACAGCTCAGAAAAGCATACCGAGACAGTACCCGTTAATGTTCTACTGATGGCTACTGGGAAAACTTCTTATGGGGGATACATCACGCTCAGGACGAAACGTGGAATAATCTGTCAGAGTATCTTCCCAAAAAAGGCCATTTTCAGGCTATACCATTCATATAATTTCAATGACAGGTCGGCTATCACCCTCGAAAATCGCGCTACGATATGAGCTGGAAAAGTAGATCGTTTGCGATGACCATTTTTTTGCAGCTTCCATCCCTCTGGGACCCGATGTCATAATTATGTTTACGTCGCTTTGGGAACTCTATTGGGACATAATTAAATCGGGAGAAGTATATTGACATTTCTGAGTCAGTGCATTTAAAGCGTCGTCAAGTAAATCTCATCAGCTTGCTACATTACTCCGGAGTTAGTTCAATCATGTGATAGCCAGATGTTGAAAGATGTTAGTAATTTATTCTCGTAAAATAATGATTCGACCAAAGCGAAAGTATTAAAAAATTATTTGGTTGAATTGCATCGGAATAAAATGCGTCGACATCAATTTTATTTTACGTTCATTCGATCACACTGGAATATAACGCGTTTGGACACCGACCACTTTGGACGCTCTTATTACATTTTTAGAATCGTGGCTCAGATGAAAATTCAATTTTTCAATTATTCTTATGCTGTCCTTTTGTAATCCGTTTTGTTAATATCATTCCATAGTACGGAGGCTTTAGAATTGAATATGATTGGATTTTAAAGACTTAGCGAGTCAGAAACACGGAAATGCCAGTGTCAGAAGAATCGTAAATATTCAGACGCAGGCATAATTCTCCAAATTGTAAATTAGACAAAAAGGGCGTAGGGGAGAAGGCTGGAGAAATGTAAAACGAGCCAAGAACGAGAGTCGAAATAGGATGGTATAATTATGAGGCTTAGATACCGTCAGAGAACCAGAAGATGGTGAGAGAAGGGAGGAACGAGATAAGCAGATGGATGGTGAAGTTTTGTCGTAATTAAAAAATGGCCACAGAACTGGCTTGACACCTTTTCGTACAATTATCGCACGCAGTAGAAAAATCGTTTTATCAAAACATACAATTATAAGAATCGTAATTGCCTCCTAACATGCCTCAAACAATTATAATAAACAAAAACATATACCGAACTTGGCATAACAGTGTAAAGGACTTCATTTTTAAATTATAATTTTTCTGTGAAGTGTGATTATATTTTTGTACCACTAATAAAGCAGCGAATAACCATATGAATTTGAAGAGGTTGGCACAAAACTCAAATACCCACGTTATCACGAACACTTGCGAGGCTTTAAAATTGGATTAATTTATTCCGGTATTAATCTGTCGACAGCACTCGGTATTCAATAGTTCGAACATTTAGTCATTGAAAAAAACAAGGCAGAAAATGTTATTTGAAATAATTTAAAAAATAAAAAGAACGAAAAAAACATTTCGCCAGTTAAATTGAGCGTCGACAAAAACGTTCCGTCATATTTTACCCTGGTATTTAACACCCTTTTCTCTGCGTGTACGATATAGTACGTTGATCACGCGTTGTTACGCGATAAGTCACGCCCGATGAAAGGTATTTTCGAAAAAAATATAAGGCAGAGTTAAAAATTTGGTGATGGATCGGCATTTCGGATCTTTCGAGCATATAATTTTCGATTATTCGGCGGAGCAGGGAAATGAGGAAGTAAGCAGGTGCACCGATGATGCATTAATCGCGGGAAACTCGAAGCGGAAACGAGTGTTTACAATCTTTTAACGTTTCAAAGACGTCGTAAACTTACTGACATGTCAAGATTCCTGTGGTTGATGAACTAGTCAATATCGACGGACCTCCGAACGACCGGCAAGCGTCTTCTCCGACTTATAATCAGGCACTCGGGGCCTCCCCTCACGGGATACCACTTTGATGTCCGAATTTTTTTTATTTATTTTTTCGTGCGCGTGTTTCAATGATCGTATACTCGTGACAAAACGGTTTCTACACAAAGTGTCGGTTAAAAAAAGTGCAAGTGGACACGATCTGACTAGTATTTTTCTTATCATCGACAATATATTTTTTCAATTATTTTCATTAATTCTTTTCTCGCTCTCAAGAGCGTTGTTCGAAAAGATTTTCGGTGTAAGAAAAGGAAAAAAAGAAGTCCTCGGTTGCGCGGGTGAGTGCGTGTCGGGGCGCGGACTGAACCACTGAGAGAAACTCTCGCCTTCGTTTTTCCCACCCTTTCAGATACTCTGGCAACCCCCACCACATCGAACACCCTCTCACCCAACCCCACTATCAAAGCATCCCCTTTACGCCTCACCTAGGACGCTTCCTACACGATCCGTCGTCAGCGCCAACGCCCTTGCGCATTGGAACGTCCCCATGTCAGGTATATAGTTTTGTTTCTCATCGTATCGCCTCTCTTTGTCTCTTTTCTCTGTAGTACTTTATGGAATCAGCCTCTCATCTACAGCCCCTCCATCGTCAGATCTATCGAGATAGATCTTTGTACATTTTTGCCTCGTTATATCCCCTCGTCGAATTCCATTTCAAACCCCTTAATCGAGTCTTCGCGTCTCTCGTTCAAATTCATTACAGAGTTCAATTACACGATATTGCATATTATTTTTTAATACTAAAGTATGAAGACAACGATTGCATGACTTTTTTTTAACGGATACTCGATTGGCAATAGATTCAATCGTAAATACATAAATATTTGTAAATGTAACTGGACACACCTATAAACTGGCTTACCTATAAAATAGTTTACAATTCTTAATAACACATCAGAAGCTTAAGCGAGAGTTTCTTGTCTGAGTACTTTCGATGTTGTTGAATTATACGATCTATCCACTTAAATTGCTCAATAGGCCATCACTTTCGATGTCTATGAGTTAGCACGGCTCTCAATAATTGATATTTCATATAGAAATTTTCCGATGTAGGTAATTCTGGACTCACATTGGACGTATTTCAAAAATAAATTCAAATGAATTCCGGGCTTGAAGCAAAACAAGGCGTTATTGATATTCAGAAGGAGCATAACATATTCCAACATGTGCTTGCGTTTACACGCATGCGTTGATTCAAACTCGGTGAAGCCTGGAATTGAAACGGCGTTTAACGTTTATTTATTTTCTCTTTTTTATTTCACTTGTTTGCTTCTATTCTCCATAATTTTACGGTGCTCAAGCGAGCAGACGTTTGGCGGAGAGGAAAAAAGGTTATTCGCGTAAGCCCGGTAGCCATTCGGAACTCGTCCATCAGAAAACAAAGGCAGATCTGTGTCTATGGTTCATTTCCGATTGAACGGTTCGTTACCGTTTTATTGCCGAATCGAATTTTCCTTCTCCAATGTATTTTTTTCTTTCTTTTTCATCGGTCTTTGGACTGTTCATTGTCGAAAATAAACATGGAGCAACATAAGAATGTGATCCAGAATAATATACAGTTTTTTGTTTTCGATTATGATCTTCGGTTCTTTTCATTGCGAGTTTTCAGCTTCATGAATCATTGAAAAATCATGGAAAGTTTTAGATCAATACTTGTGCAAAGCCGAGCATTTTTGTCAAAATTACTGAGCACGTTTCGATAACCTCATTATTTTTTAAAAATTGAAAACTGGTTGGTGAATTTTCTTCAAAAATAAAATCAATGCTATGTACGAAGGATCAGAGTAGTAAAATCTGTACAATATAATGGCACTGGTTCATATCGCAAGTCAAAGATTTCTAAGGTCCTTGCTCAGTTTCTCTGACCTATTCTAAAATTTGATCTTCAAACTACATCGTCTCGAATTAATTTCGTCCAAAGCTGCTATGCTATCAGCCCGAACAGTATGCTCGGATTTCTATCTCAATTATCAAACTTGAGTAGATCCCTCTCTCTCTCTCTTCTCCTCTCGTTCTCTTCCCCTCCCATTCACGTTTACACTGTTCTGGTCAACTATCAGTTGAGACTCGTTCTTTCCTCTTGGAACCTCGTGCTCTCGTTCTACTGCTCGATCCACTACCATTCAATATTCTATACAGCACCGTGTACTTTACAAGCCTTTCCACGAAGCTCATTAATTATCAGTTAATTAGGAGGAACAAGCTTAGAAGAGGTTAATAACTACTATGCGAACGCGAATAGTACCTACAAGCAGGAAAGAGCTTTTTATATAAAAATTCGTTAGCAGCTCGTAGCTATGGTGATTTAAGGATGGAATGTATAATCACCCATCACGGGAACACGAGGAGCCCCAAAAAGTAAGAATGAAGGTAAACTTTTGTGTTTCGATATCCCATGAATAATAAACAAAGTGAAAGCCTCAGATCTCCTAATATTGTATAAGGACAAGAGTATACACTCCGTTTATACTTCTCAAAAGCTTAAGAGAAATGAGAGTGAGGTCCTTTGACCTGAGCGAACAAAAATTTACGAGAGCAAACCTTGACAAGACTGATTAGAGTCTCAGCTATCAGGAACGTTTTCACTCGCTTCACCAACTACCCGCCTTTTTTTATGTGCGTCAAAGCCTTTTGATTATCTTTTACAAGCAACGAGCGGCTGGATGTTGGAAGTCCTTTACTCTTAACAACGGGACATATGCTGAAATACAGTGAAAGCGTTAAAACGAGTTGTGTGCTAAAACCTGATGCACACAAAACGTATATTTGTACACGAGAATTTTTTTTTGCGAAAACTCGATGCTGATCTCGAAAATTCAAATGATTCAGAAATCGATAGCTGCTAACGTCGCAAGTGGTGCAAAGTAAAGCGTATATCCGTTCGTTACGAATTTTCATTTTTTTTTTCCTTTGTAAATCGGTATATCGAAGGGAAACAAAGAGTGTACAGGAGAAATAAGGGTCTTGTTATGCTGGATGACGTCAAACAGAAAATCTTCGCTGGTGCAAAAGAAGCGAGAGAGATGTGGGAAGCTAAATGGATGGTTTACTTTTCAGGAAAAGTGGGGTGGCCGACGGAAAGCCACCTTCTCAACATCGTAATTAAATTTTGATG
The DNA here is from genome assembly GCA_037576405.1 of Campoplex capitator. NCBI lineage: Eukaryota > Metazoa > Arthropoda > Insecta > Hymenoptera > Ichneumonidae > Campoplex > Campoplex capitator. The sequence goes on along the minus strand of JARBWI010000008.1, from coordinate 8,196,614 downwards.
CAACCTATACAAATACAGAATTTAGTCTCGCTCTCTATCCTATACTCACCATTACGAGGTAAAACGACAAGTGTGCGTTAATAAAATTGGGTATCTATAATTTGAGATATACCTCTCGCAATTGTGGGCGTAAATACTCCTTCGGGAGGCAAACAAGTCGCGGGCGAAGAATTCGTAACTCGTTTAAGTTTACGATCAATAACAGCTTTTGGTAGAAATTATATGTCGAAAAGGTCATGAAATTTTATTTTTTGATATTATCTAGCTCGATTGTATTTTAATTGAGCTCGATAGTATTTTCAATATAAATGAAAGAAAAAAAAAAAACATGATATGCGAGATGTCATGGCAGAAAATCCGATATAGGAGACCCGCTCAATTCTCTTTTATCTTTCCCTACAACGAGGTTTTTGAGCGAAGGTCTCGAGAAAGGAGTAGATTCGCTAACGTCAGAGTGTCTTCGACATAAACATCGTAGAATAAACAAAGTATAATAATAAAAATAAATGACGAGTACATTATTTTCAGCAATTGAGAGCATCCACTCTGAAAAATTGAGATTTTTACAAATGCGACCCGTCGTACGGTGATTTCAAATTTTTATTCTATTTTTTATTTTGTCATTCTCTACGCATATATCGTTGGTTGACAAAAATGCACGAAAAATGCGGAGATACTGCGTGAAAAATGCTTCATTTCCTTTTACATGAAAATCAACGAGTTTTTTTTTTTTCTCCATCCTGTCCATATACTCTGGCAGCTATAAGTTTTTTGTGGGATACGAAAACGGGAGAATCGAGCGGAAGCATGTATACATGGCAACGTCCAGCTGGTTCTGAGATTGCAAAGCTTTCTTGCTGGACGATATCTACGGAATGAAAGGAAGAGAAGACGAGGGAGAGAGAACGAGAGACAGGCGAAATGACAAGTGTCATAAATGAACGGAGAAAATGTAAAGGTCGCTTCCGCAGGATTTATACCGTATTTTTTCTGCTCGCAAGATGACAGAAAAAATGTATGAAATATGAAATGTGTTCTTCTTTCGAGCGTTCTTGATTAAGATATTTTGGGTACACGCCCACATGGTATAAGCATTCAGAAAAATTTGATAACATGCTCTGATGCTGGGAACATGAATTTTTGGGTATTAAAATTACCAAATAGAACGAGTAGGAAAAGTTTTTTTTTTTCCATGATATGTCAACAAACTTGTTTTTCAGTATTGGATTTATTGCGTCGATGTTGTTGACTTTGGACAGTGATTTTTTCAAAATTTTCTTTATTTTCGAATGATTCTTGTAGTTGAAAATTCTGTAGGATTATTTTGTTGCAAACTCATTCGATCGATAACCAGTAAATTATGTTAGCGAAGTGTTAAATTTTTTCTCGTGAAGCAGATCGATATTTGTTGAGCAAATGCGGTTGTTTGCTCGTGGATTGTTAAAAAAATAGATCGCAATATACGATATTATTATATGATTGGGAAACTCTTCGAACTATTTGCATGGGATAGAAGTGCAATTTCCGACGATTCGTTCGAGAATATAATAGCTTTTCGGAATAGTTCAGCAAGTTTTCATTATTAACTTTATTATTAGGGGAAAAGAAATTTTTCCATCGTTCCTATCATGTTTATTTTGCATGGAGTTTAAAAAAATCGGAGAGAACGATTGGAATTGAGATGAGATCGAAGTTTGATTGGAAACGCACACGTGCACGATCCTGACACTGGATCGTACGAGTTGAGTGTCTTGTAGTGAGATTTTTCAATTTTCTGGATAACTTTGATCGTTATTCATCTGGACGAAGAGCACGTGCTTCAATCTCGAATAATAAAATGAGCGTCCTGATTGTGCGGCTTAACTCTCAAGAGATTTTTATACCGCATGGCAGAGCCTACGTGCTAATCTGACTTTCCCTCGGGGCTCAAGGTATTATAATAAGAGGAGGGAGAGAGAGAGAGAGAGCGCTCGAGTATAAAATGGGAGAAAGGGAATTGCAGTTCCGAAGGAAAACGGGAATTCTTTGCCTCTTTTTGAGCTACGAGAGAAAGAGAGGAAATAATGGTGGTGAAGACATTTTCATTGCTAAGATAAGCCGAATGTTAAATAAGAAAGAAAAAAACCGATTCGGCATATGATAATAATGAAAAGAATAGAAAAATGAGCCTTCCTTCTCATTTTCACAAGCAAGATTCATGGAACTTGCTATCCCATAAAGCTCAAGAATGGTAATAGGGTCTTGTTAAAATATATGAAACTGATGAATGGACTGGATGAAATTAGAAGATGATGAGTATATGTAAAAAAAAAAAAATAAAACAGAAAATCCATGGAGAAAGTAAATGACAACAGTTCTCGGATTGCACGAAAGAACGAAGAAAGAGAGAGAAAATGAAAAAATAAAATCGTAAAAAGAATGATCGTAGGCGATATACTGAAAATGAGTGGTACTGTAATCAAAGTAATTCGCTCTTGGCTCTGTGGAATAATTGGAAACTCGATTAGGGCTGGCGAATCATAGCATTGTGTATAACGCGGGGTACGAATGATGAAACTCGTTCAGTCCAAAATTCTTTGGAACTACAGTGCCTACTGGTGCGTTCATTGGGAATGTAGAACCTAAAAAAAAAAAGTTGTATAACGAGAAAGCTCGCTGCGAATGAAAGGTTGGTTCATTACGGCATACCGATGTTCCTACTGCCATTGATTTCAGAGCGTTGAATGAGGATGCTTGTGGTTGTCCACACGTTTCAATTTTTTTTGTTTGTTTTTTTTTTCACTCCGCGAGCGCAAATCCTTCAAAGCGTGGAACAGGCCGATCGAATACTCGGCTTATTCCACTATACCCAAAGAATCGTAGTTGATTAACATTATTTTCTCAAAACAAAAAAGAAAAATACAAAAGAATGTCTGTTGAAACTCGTAGCAATGACGAAGTTGATAGACATACTTTTTCAGGAAATAGCGATGTCTACGCATATCAGTAAGTTTTGATCGAGCCAACGAATAGTTGCTCGACCGGTTTGTGGTTTTTTTTTTTTTTTTTGACGAGATGGATCTTTGATGAGCTGTTTCAATGATGGTCACGACGTTATTATTTTTTCCGAGCGATATCAGGCTTTAGTGATTATTAAATATGTTGTGGGGTGAAGACGTTAGAAGCCAAGTCTCAAGAAAGTTCACATGTTCAGCCATTGTTAAAGCTCCTTCGTATATAGCGAAAATTGATTTACCAGGCAAATTGATCCGGGCGTTGCCTGTTATCACGTGATTAACGGGAAGCATCCATGAATATCGTCCCTTGTCATTGGCTCAATCGCGAAGTAACCAAAATCCCATTACTAATTCTCTATCGATTTAAGCTCATAACAAGCATGGCTATTGGATCGTCTCGCCTCTTGCCACATTGACGTGTGCGGGTGGTATCACTGTTGGCTCGAGACAAGGGAACGCAAATCTAATCTCATTCATTTGAATACAAATATCTTGGCAAAATTGGGTTTTCTCATTGTTATATTGTGTAAATACGAAACTCGCTCCGCCATTCGAAATAATCTTTGACTCGCAGCATATCGTCTTCAAACTTCTATGCTTATCTTCGTATAAAGCTAATAGGGTGAATGGAAATTGGATAAGGGAAACAAGTTTTACGAGCCAAGTTAGACTTTCAATGATTTCACCCACTTTTAAGTAATAATTTTACATTCTTTACATCAATACTGAAAAAAAAAAAAAAACCGATTGAAAGAAGAAAAACACGGAGTATTTCTTTGTTGTCTAGACATATAGCCAGAAAAACTTTATTCAAAGCAGACTCCAACACTGTTTGTGTAATGTAATATTAATATATGTATATACACCTGTGTATTCACTTCTTGCTTGTTCTTTACCGGCTTTTGTTCCATTGCATTTGGAATGTTGGCAAATTCTTTGTTGGAATATTTTCTTCATTTAATTGCATGTTAAATTGTTCGAGTTGGTTGAAAATGCCGCCAAGTGTAGCAGAGAGAAACGAGGAGAAAAAATAGAACGATAAAGGTTCAGAAGCCAAAGCAGTCCTCGAGGGATCAAACGATCACAGTCGGGTCCTCTCCACTTAAACTTCCTTTTCTAATGCATGCTATCCAACAAACTTATTCTCCGAAAGTTCGTCTTGTGAATTTCAACGCGGCCATGGGTCAACTCCCGTGGAGGTTTGAGCTTTAGATATTTCGTTGTATGGAGCTGCCAGAATTGCTGGTAATATATACTCCTTTGCCTCTCCGCAACAGCACGATAACAGACTTTCACTGAATTTGAATAGATCTCAATTTAAATGTCCGGTGTATACATTGCACGAATGAATATTGTATGAAAATGCTAACGAAATTTTTTTGATCGATCGATACGCTTTAATTTATTTATTTTTTCAAAAATACGTTTAAGATTTGTTTTATTCCGGCATGTTTCTCACCTTGAGAGAAATTGGCTCGTCTCGACGATTCATCATTTGCTTTATTTTGTCGCATAAGGTCAAAAGAAACCAATCGTGTATCTCATTTTGCGCACTCGCTTTACTCGAGTCCAATTGATTTTTCAATCTCCCATAAACATTTCAAGCAGGTATCACTAAAAACACTGAATGTAACAAGTGCGGAAAACAACGAATTCAATCCCGCATCTGCCACATCCGCAACGACTTATGACGCAAATTCACAACTCGTATTTGTAGGTGTGTCGGTTCACAGCCCTCGGCCTCCTGTGAATGTGCAATACAAGCCTTGATTCGTGTGGTTACTTCATGCGTGCGACATAACTCGTTGTTACTCGCACTTGTTACACAAAATACTATTTATTAATGCCGTGATGATAGAGAAAAATTATACTTTTTTTATAAATATTTTATAAATATAAATATATAAAAAGCGAAAAAAAAATAATAACCACAAAATATTTTCCATTTGGGGTAGAAATAAATCGCCAATTTTTGACAGGAATATTATTTTTTTTTTTTTACCCAGCTCTTTACTCTAACCGTACTTCAAGGACGTTTGCAGCATTCTAAATTTTCGTGGAGTACATTTTTTTTTTTTCGATCATAGCTCAGGATTTTTTGTTTCCAATATACCAATCCTGCCCAAAATGATTTTTTTTTTATATATGACAATCTTATTTAAGCGCGAAACCATTAGTCGGAGTCTGCGGATTAAAGTTGTCCTAATTCGGACCAGTTTACGTTTCAAGGGTTAAACAAAATGAAACATTACAAATATTATCATAGAAATCCGAAATTTAAATGAGTAAGAGAAAATACTCAGTGTCCGTAATTAACCAATCTTCAGGAAATGACTCCACAAGTGTTAAAATAATTGCGAACACTAAGGGCTTATCCTGAAACAAGTTTGCTTTTCATTACACATTTCACTAATTCTCTAATGTGAGTAACTGTCACCGGTGCTATTCTCATATGCCCATTTCGGGTACGTAAAGCAAGTTATCTAGTCCTACAGGAGAAGAAACATTGTGCATGTCGGAATGAGAGCTCGTTATCTTTTAAGAGTCTAACACCTTGAAATACTCGCTCTGTGGTATTAGCTCTTTCATTATATTTTCTATATTTTCAAAACGCTTGAAAACTGTCATTATAATCATTCTAAAAAGTTCGTTCGAATTAGCTCAAAATATTCCAATCTGCAGAAGTGGGGAAAATAGGGCGAACGTGAATTCGATAAAATCAAAAGCTCACTCTCGAAATTATTCTCATTAGTATAACTAATGTGGTGGACTTAATTCAAATATTCGACGACGATAATCACAGTGATTAATCGTTACCACAGTATTTTTCTTTTATCTATTGTAATCGTCAATGAACCTTTGAATTTACGCTTCGGAGCAGCATAACTGAGAAGAGAAAAGGATTTTTTTTTTGTTTTCGAAAAGTAAAGGAGTGCGGTAACCCAGCGACGATGACGAAGTGAAGTTGTCGCCCAAGCCTCTTGACTTTATGAGTGGGGTTACGCCTTTGTTCGTGTTCTCTATATTATATACCAGGATGAACGACATCAAGCAAAGAGGTATTCATCGATTCGGGAATACGAACAAGAGTAGGCACGAGGGAAACTGCAGCGTTAACAAACCTCGTTTGAACGGCTGACGTTGTGAAAAGTAAAGAGGACGAAGCACACGGAAAACTATAGGAGTGAGAGGGTGAGAGATATAGGAGGAGATTGTCAGAAACAGTCGAGTGCCACTTTCGGATTGAACGTCGTGAGCCTGATGAGTATTATAGTAATATAAAAGAAGATGAAGTCTCGCGCTTGTTCCGCATAAAACGGTAAGGGGTGGTGCATTAATTATTCGGTACTCGAACATCATTATCCAGTTTGGATACAAACTCCATTGTAAAAAGTTTGATAATACATTAGAAGTGTAATTATTGTGAATAAAATGAGGTTCCATCAGCGTTCCGGCAAAAAAATTGCTTTTCTCGAATGAATCTTTGTGAAATCTTTCTCTTCGCACTCTCCTTTACTTCTCGATCTGTACTTAAGCTAATTCTGTTTCGCCTAAAGTCATAAGATGATTCATGCCACTTGCGAAAGTGTGCAAATTTTATGAGAGCAAACAGTATTAATTATCAACGGCAAATTGGGTTATCCTTTGCGACAGCGAAGCAAGACCCTTAAGCCCAAAACTTTTGGCATTAAACTAGAGAGTATGGGTAATTGGTAACTGGGATAAAAGCCTCTGCTACGCAAGTCGAGGAAAATTAATCGTGGATTATAATGGAACGGTGTCAGCCAGTAACATGTCTTATCCCGATGAGGAATCCTATAGTTATATAATCAGATGCCGTTTAATCTCAACTGCAAACAATTTTAAATAAAAGTTGAAATGAATCTGTCCTTGGAGCACTGATCTTACCGAGTTATATCATAAGTCACGGTCTCGTGTTTGAGCTTCACAAATTCATCTTTCAATTGTTCCAATGAAAAAGATTTCGTCAATGCTATTACACTGGAAGTCATTCAAAAAATGCTCCTATCGTCTCTGATCTTTTGTAGATTAATCCTTCACCACGTGCAGAGCTCAATCTGTTAAACAATTTGATGCTATTATTACTGATAAAATGCGTTCGAGAAATAACGATGAAAATTTGGACTATAAAATAACGAAATAACGTAAATCGGAATAATTTTGAAAAGATTTTGAATGCCAGATAAAAATATTTTTAACGTACGCAAAAGTATATTTATTTCATTATATGTTCACTGTTTTTCTCTCTAAATGTAGGCTGTTATTTTGATAACTTTAGAAACTAATTCAAAACTTTCGTACATGAAATTTCAAAATAATTTTTGTTCATTGTTGTGATAAAAATATGTAAATCGAAGAAATGAAAGCAGTTAAGAGACAATGACTGGTGTACAAACACTGATCGAAGTCATATGTACAGAGTTTCAGTTACGAAAACGTATTTGTTTTAATTCAAAAACTTTTTTACAAAAAATTATTCCAAATTGTGGCATATTTCTTCTGATGAATTTTTTTTTTCGTGATTCAGGACAACGTATGGAACACAAAAAGAATTTTATTCATGAAAAAACAGTTCCGGTCTCTACTATCGAGCAAAGAATCATTTTTCATTGACAGGAAATTCGACTAACGCGTTCTGGTGTCAATTCCTTCGGATCTAAAATCTGAAGATAATTTGCATCGCGGTGTTTTTGCACCGCAGCGATTCGTCGCGGGCGGTTCGGTGCCGACGGTTCTGGTCATGGTGTAAAGAAAAGAGTCACGGAGATTTCTGGTCTGTTTTTCCCGGAGCTTCCGACGTCCGTTAAGATTTATAACGCACTCCGTTCCTGTCCTAATGTGAGCTTGTGTGCAGCCCCAAGTATTTCCAGGAGCACATATGCTATTTTTTTTACGTGACGCTAATAACGCGTCGAGGCATCTGTCACTTGTTCCATTTCGCTCACGAGGGTTCTATTCAACCTCCATCCAAAGCTCCGAGACTCACGTACCTGTGAATTTTTTTTTCTGCCGCATGCTTCTTGCGATCACGGTTATATTCCGTCAGCTCGATCACGATTTAAAAAAAATGACGTAACAAATTGCTGAGAGAGCTTTCAATCGATTTGTCACTGGTTCTGGCAAATGCAAAATGACGATTTGTTCGAGATAAAAGTACGAGAAAACTTCGGTGACACACTGCTTTGAAATATTTTTAGCTCTTCAACGTGTTCAGCGTTGCCAGTTTTCTCATATTTTTCCATTATTCTCTTCTACTGTCCTAGTCCTGAAGCAGTATTGGATCGATCACTCAAATATAAATGTTATGAATTCAAAAAGGTGTACCCGAAAAAATAAACATTGAGTTTTAACGTTGAATTCATCCACTCACTATATCTGAGACACACAATATGGCGAATGTCCTCAATGTTAGTTTCATATCACAAAAATGAGCATACGTATTGCCATTTCGAGCTACAGTTAAGAGATTGAGAAATAGATAATAAGAACGAATAGGAATATATTGGCTCTTTTCCAAGTGAGCTATGTTCTCGCTCGACCAGAAATGATGACTATGAAATATGCACGTAAGATGAGTGACCAATATACCGATATAATCGAGCGGTCCGAAATACTCTAAAAATCCCTACCATTATCTGTGTATATTCATCTGAATATGCATACAGAAAATTCGAGCGTTGAAATGAAAAACTGGGGCATTTAGTTACGTTGAATATATATTTCTTCGCAGTTGAGAACCCTTCAATAAATCCAAACCCTTAAAATAAGCACTCCACAGGTAACGCCTGTTGGTTGAGCCAATATGAAACTCGTGGCAAATGAAAAATAAGCCCAAGTAGTGAAACCGAGTTCAGAAATATACCGCGACTGTATATATAAAAAAAATATAGCTGAAGTTACGTATAAAACTCGCACTTCATGTGTTGAAAATCCACGGACAATTTTCAGTAAAAATGATATGCCAGGCTAAATTAAAAGATACCGTTCTATCGCATGAACTGGAGTTTTCTATCGTCAGAATTTTCAGTCTCCAATTAAGCATAGAAAATAAAAGAATCGAAAATGTTTGGTTTTAGCCGAAAATATATAGGGAAAAGGTGGATTCCGAAATAGTCGCCTCGTTGATTCTCTTCGTTTTTTCATCTCCACAAACATTAAGCTCGAAACTATGGAAAATATAAAAGGTGTATCTACGCTCGTCCACCCGTGTATATTTTTGTGACAGTTTTTGTTTTGTTTTGTTTTTTTTTTTTTTTTTTCAACCTCGAATAAAACGCCGATACGAATATTTATGCACCGATACGAATTTTCAATCGGCCTTGATGACACACTGCAATTTATGGAAAACCAGTTGGTATGAGAATCAGGAGAAAAAAAACGATTCTCCGAGTATGCTTCTCAGTATAACGATGTGTATGTTGTGTATGTATAACATTCGATGCTAAAATATGTATCGAATTCTATAGAATGGGCGAGAGATGGTAGAGGGATTCGCGAAGCTCGGTATACGCCCCTCTAAAATAGCATAATCATCAAAGATGCAGTCGATTTTTCCGGTGAGAAGTTACTGAAAATTTTTCAACCAAGAGCATTCCCAAGAATTTATTGAAATTCGTAAATATATGTGAAAAAGTCCTCGAGAGCAACGCTGGTGGAGTATTTGCCTATGGAAATTTGTGAGATACCCGATAACGAGGCTTTGTATGATGAAAAATTCCATTTCTCGTAACTGCTTTCCATTCTGTCTTGTGTTTAATTTATCATGCGAAATGAAGTAAATTTCATTTCGTGGAGAATAAATATTTAAAGATTTGCCAATTAATGATCCGGAGAAGAGCATAGAAGAGGATATCAGTCGGCTGATTTTTATGTTCCGGTCTGAAATAATTTACTTTTCAACATCATAAATTGAGCTGCATAAACGAAGAAACTTGCCGAATGTTTTTTCTTCTTATTCTACAGAAATATAAAATCGGAGGTGGTGCAATCAATTTCTCATATCTTTTGAGGATAATTCAATTTGTCATCGTTAATCTCGCTGTCCGTCAATTTTAAGAATTCTCCCTAAGCTTTTGTCCGATTCGTGAGGCGTTCAATACCTCGTTGAAATTTCAGAAACTCTTATCGGAAATGAGCGACACAGAGTTGAGAATAGAGTTGTATTTTCAACTGCTACGTACTCGCGGCCTCAACGTGTCAAGAAACTTTAGTCGATTGCGGTTTATAAGGTCTCAGTAGTTGGACACGAACCAGTATCCGGAAGTCCTATTCTGAAGCGATGGTCGTCGAAAATCTATACAGATATAAATTAGTAAGGAATGCCTGGTTGTTGGTTTCTATCCGGTGAGTGTGTCCCTTGCCTTATACTTTGGCGTGATTTACGATTATCCTCTTGACATAAACCAATACCCACATGCTCGATTCCACATGCCACGACTTTACCCCCCATTTGTTGGGTCGTGCGGACAGCGTTTGGGTTTCAGCACTTAGAACCTCTTCGTGTTAAGGTTTCTGGTACCGGAACACCGATTATGTACAGAAAACGGCGTTCATCGACTTACCAGAGCGTTCTACATCTCAATAATGCAAACCGCTTAATTTATCGATGAGGAGGGTGCCTGGAATTCTCTATAAATATATAATATGTGTATATTTGTGCGATAAGTTGACGCGTAAATCATTAATCACACGAAACAGGAAAGGTTCGCGGTAAACGTGTTTTCGTTTAGAGATATAAACTTTTATTTCTTACTCAACGAGAACAGAGACTGCACGATCGAGGCTGATTTTTCTTTTCATTCTTTTTTCATCACAATTGTTACACGCTAAAAGCTTTTTCCGGCTCTCCCGCCTGTACCGAATGTTCCGCCAATAGTTATTCTTCTATAAAAATTACGCGCGGTGCCTCGATTATGTTTGACACGAAATGGAGCAAACTTAAATCAACAGACGTAAATAGTGTGGAAAATACTGTTGATGTCAGTTTGAGGTTTTGGTTATATGAAAATCGCGGTTGACCTGAAGGCTACCTCGTACACCGTTACGGATCAAAATGAGTGACAGCGGATTTTTTTTTAAACTTAATTTTACGCTTTTCATCCCCTAAGCACGAGCATGAACTTTTCCCACCGCGGATATGAGAGCTCCGAAGTCCGCAGAGCTGAAGTTCTGCGCTCAGAGAGCGGTATAGCTCCACGGATATATATATATATGTACCAAGAGCCGTTTGCTCCGTAAGAGTTTATTTCGTGGTGCTCGTGAAAAAAATAAGGGATGAGCTTAAATCATCTGCTACAGCACACTGTGCCTCGACGTCGCATATTCCAACCCCTGAAAACGAGCAGGAAAAAAGACTGAAAAATATATGGCTTACGTTCAAGCATAAATATGTTGAGGAATATGCCTGTTGTGAGACCTTCTTAGACCGAACATGGAAGGATCGAGAGGTTGTTTTTTTCTTCTTCTTCTGAGCATACGAAGAAAAAAAAAAATCGCTCAGCATGATTGAAATTTTTAAGCGCCCCGATAGGATTATTTTCCGGCATAAAAAATGAAAATATCACATAATTCACTGTCTCGGCGTGACCGAAGCTCGTAATTCTGTGGTTTTTTCCGAGATTAATTTTCACCTGGACGGAGATCCCACGTGTTCTTTGTCTCGTGACCTTCTGATTCCGTCTGGTCTCGGAGGGCCATCAGGTTGACTTTTTTTTTTGTTTTTTGGCAATGGCAAATTGACACCCATCATATCCGGAAAATGCTAGGAAATTTCGTTCACGATTCCCCGTTAAGTCATTTGAGCCGTCATAGGAAAAATAAGAGTTTGTACTCTACTCCCGTTGGATGTAGTGCGTGCAACACGTGGCTTATTATAATTGCAAGTAAGATTCAACTGTACGGGGGATGCCTATACAGTTATGCGAAATTTTCCCTCGTGACATAAAAATCCGAGTGATGACACAAATAAATGTACATAAAGATGTATGACCACAAATTAATTCCATTATTCATGCAAGCGAGTTGTTCATCACTGATTCGTACAGTTAACTATGCGATTCAGAGCAAGGGCATCATATTATCTCGCAGGGAGCACCACTGTTGCTAGGCAACCTGTTGCCATGGGTAGCCTCTCTATTCTATGCGGTTCTCTCTGTGGATTACCCTTCGGTCGCTTTCTTTTGATGGGAAATATGTGCACGTGTGTGTGTGTGTGTGCACGCGCGCGTTTATATGGGTGACACTGGCGGAGTATAAGCCGCCATCCAGTTCGTGCGTATGGAGTAGCCAGCCTGATTTGGTCGCTTTAAGATAATATGACCTACTGCAGGAACGAAGTCGCCGTAGCGATACAGAGCGAAGGGTTGTTTCTCGAATAGCGATCGTATGAAATCGTTGGAAATAAAATTGTTAGTGTCTTAAGTAAACATCAATTTTTTTCGAGATGATAATACTCAATGACTTGCTGGGACGTTCTTGAATTTGGATTCCTCATTGGAATTTCATGTCGGACTGCCGAATATTATAAAATGCTGTTATCATTTATTCACTGCTAAATGTATGGAGAGCGATGGAACATCTTATTTTTCGAATATTGAGAGTTAAGTGCGCAGTGGTTTCTGAACGATCGGAAAGTTCTCGAGATTCATGGGGGCTCGTGCAGCATACACCATGATGTCCGCTTCTCGCCTCTTCCTACTCTTCTACATAATTAATATTTACGGCTTTCGTCGGTTCGGACGAGAGCTTCGGCCACGGAATTGCTCGCTCTTTAAACATGAATGGGGGGGAGCTACCTTTTTATCATCACATGCGATTAATGTTAAGACGCGAGATGTTATATACCACGGTTGAAACGAAAAATGCAAAGAAGCTATTTATATGCGGTTTTCGTTCCTGAGAATAATCAAATTCACATCATGTTCGGTTTTTAATCGGACACGACGCATGTATTTTTTTCTTTATGAAATGTTCATGTAGCTAGCGATGTTGTTTATTTTTCAAACGACTGTTTCGAGGCTCCTTGTTCCTGAGATATGCTCCATGATGTTTTCTAACCAATGACTTTTTTATGATAATCATTGTGATATATCTTACAAACATTTTGGAGCGATCATGTCACACTAACGATATGAACGACAGCTCTTCGGATCGAGACATTCCTGTCTCAACAATTGAACTCATGTTCGATCTCTGGAGGTATATTTTACTGGTATAATAGTCTATTTCATTGACGAGTTGGCAATTTGTGTGTGAATGTTCTCTCGTCACGAAGGACTTGATTGTCTCTACAGGGACGTTCAGAAAAAATTATTTGATCATGTTACGCTAGGCTTTTATTATACATTTGGGATTGACAATTGGCTCAAATTCGGCTGATCAATAGGTTGATTCATGTTGGATAAGAAATTAAAGCGAATAAATGCTTTGTTGTTAGATAAACGGTATTTTATCGTTGCCATTAAAAAAGGTTTTTTCCTTGAGCTTACGTGTTTATTGACACTGCAATCGTACAAACATAAGTTCACGTGACATTGGAAGCACTTGATGATCTAGGCTGGTATTGGTCAGAACATATTTTATTCTCATTCCTAACACGGTAAGTTGCAACCTAAAAAAATGTTTTTTCCAGTATCATTATTGACTCCAGTGATCCGTGAATCTAAACTATCGTCAGAGAAAATTCTTCGAATGTTTTTGTTCTAATCGGTACAGCAGAGTTTAATGAATAAATATGGAGAAACTATTCATGATTTTGTTTTTCCGGAGATAATTAAAAGATAGATAACAATAGTAATCGGAAATAAGGTTGAATGTTTCGAAATTTTTATAGTGCTAAGTGTGAACTTTCATGGGAATAAAATGAAATCTTCTGTAATATACAAGAGATTTTATTTTATTTTCATGAAAATTTACTCTTCGCACTGTAAAAATTTCCAATCATTCAAGGTTGTTCTCAGCTTCTATTGCTATAAACGTAATTTTTTTGTAATATTACGATTACAATCAGCACTGATCTTCTTATTTGAAAAAAATAAATAAAACATCGAAAAGGAAAGTTGAATGATTATTAACAGTGAATCGTTTGAATAATTTTTTGTACCTTCAACTCGATGAACTTTGAATGAATCTATAAGAATAAACGCGCTTGCGCTCACACCTATCGTATATACCTATATTTGTTTATAGATATATAGAACGTTCGTGAAAGTTCCCAAAGAGCACGTAAAATGAATTCCACGTAGTTCGCTAGGGGTATAGCTCAGGCTGTGGTCAGCCCATCCAGTCGTGCTTCTCGTTTCAAATATACGGTATACCGAAACGAGGTTGCAAATTTGTTGACACACTACCTTCGGAACGAAAATTTCCAATGACAATTGATCGCAGCGGATCTAGCGAGGACATCATCGGGACAATACTTTGTCTCTATCATCCCCTCGACGTGAAGTATACAGAGCCACTCGCAGTGCCAAATTGATAGGGTAAAAAAATGGTATTGAGGACTATCTGCTTGGGAAATCGAAACGCGTAACGAATATATATGTACAAAACAGAAAGTAAAGCCATCAAACGGGATATACTATATTTTCACTCAAGTTGTTATCACTGCCAGGCTCAGCATTCGATTTTCGGGGTTCTTGTGAAAGGAGGAAAAAAAACAAAACTTTTTTCCACCGCTATGAGCCTTTCCTGTTCTAGAAATGAATATAAACTTTATTTTCATGTGAAATAACTTTTTATTGGATTTGTTGAAAAACTGATTTTCGTCTTTCTTCTGAGATGTATATTTCTTCATTTCAAAGTGGTATACGCTGCTCCCTCACAATCAATTCTTCGTATGACGATGAGTATAGACTTTTCAACGCGAGAGAAAACCATCAATCGGAAATTATAACGTCTACGTTGCTTCATTTGAGTTTTAATTTACGATTCATTTACGCTATATGAGCTTCATGTTCCATCCAGAGCTTTTCTCTCATTTATTTTGCAATTCTCACGGAGCTTCCACTCTAGAGATGTGACTTTCCAATAAACGACTCAACGTCTATTCGCCATTCAAAACACGTTCTTCCACAAGTATTCATTTATATGTAGCGCTGCGGACAGCAACGTTGAATACGTTTTTAGCGGAATGAATAAAAATAAGTTTGTTCATGTGATTAAAACGTTGTTTGTTTGGCACGATTAATGCGAATGAAGCATTTTTTATTCAATATGCTCTGTTTTTTTTTTTTTCCATTTTGTCTGATCATCACGAGCATGACGATTCGATTTGAAGATGTTCTGGTTTAGTTCTCGTCCACAGTCTTAATAGCTCTCTGTTAAATATTGTTTTACCCCTCATTTAGAAAAGAATTTAAAGATCTTTAGCAAGTAACATTTTTTATTCGCCCATATAATCGTATGTGATTAGTATTCTATCAAATTTCTACTTCAAGTATCAATCGAATCATTATTTTCGATCAATTGTCTAACTCACGCCCGCAAAGTTCATTATTTTATCGCAAACATATTTGGACTCGTATGTAAGAGTGTGATCTAGAAATATAAATTGAAATAGGTGGCATCAAGCCGAAAGGAGAAGAAAAAAAAAAAAATTTCGTAAAATTTTCCATCCACTTAGAAAATACGACATTCAGACAGAAAGGAAATCAAAGTTTCTTCCCCTTCCGGATGCATGCACTATTTAGTGAGGCTGAGCGAAATTTTGTATAGCTCGAGGCTAAGTTCGCTCTGACTCCGTGAATTTTTCAGTGCCATCAGGTAGAAAATTTCACTGTGTCTTTACTATATACCTATACGTCGAGCCCCCCTCGAGATGCTATTACCACCGCGTGTTTTTTATCCAACTAAGTTTGGAGACTCATGTCGAAACTTTATTCTCGCCTGATATGCGAGAGAACTTTTAGAACGGAACTCATCACTAATGGTGTGCAATTTTCAAATGTCTTGAAATGAGACAGAGAGATGAAGAATTTCTCGGTACTTTTGTCTTTGTCAAGAGATAATAATCGTATGTCCATTTGTCGATGATGAGTATAATAATGTTTGTAAAGTTTTCTGGCGTATAACTGAACTCAGCTCGCTCACCGGATGAGCCAGTAATACGCCGTTGGTTCCCAAAGGAATTATTACTTCTATTCATATTCCATAATGATAAATTACGCGAGTATCCCCGGACCTAATTTGTTCGTAAGTTTGATCGAAACGATGGAAAAAAAAAAGTATTTTTCAATATAAATTAATTCGATTTTAATCGGGTTCCATTGACCCGTAGAATAAAATATTTGTAACGAGTGAATTTAAATTTTCGTATTAAAACAAACTTTGTTCCGATAAAATGAGTTGTTTCCTTCGGAAGTGAAAATGGTAAGGCTGTGGAATAATAGTATATTACACAACTAGGGCAGGAAAATAAGTAATGTCTCAGATCACATGTAATTGTCGGCCGAGGCGAAGCCGAGGCTGACAAACATGTGGTCTGAGGCTTTACTTTTTCCTGCCCGAGGTGTGTATACGATTTTTCTGTCCGACGTAGCCGGAATGTGGCAACTTCGGCCCGCGTAGCGGGCCGAAAGTAGCCACTTTCGGCACGGAGGACAGAAAAATTTTTTATACTTCACTTCAACAAGGAGGAAGTAGCGAATGTATAAGAGCTAGAAGAAAACGAAAGGGGTTGTGAAAGCGTTTGATGGATCGAAGGAAATGTATCATTCAAACTTTTTCTTAACTTTTTAGTTTTAACAATGAGTGTGAGCAACGAATGTGGAAGATCTATAATGTCCATTGAGAACCTGCGACGCGGTGAAAGAGGGCGTTTGAAGATGTTTTAAAAGTTTTTCTTCGTTCCGCTTGATGCCACCTCTCAAGCCCCCGTCATACGGGGTAAAGAGAGGCCAGTGGGAACCCGACAAATTCTGTAATCGAAGTTATTCGTTTGGTAAGGACGGCTGTGGCTCGCGAGTGTTCTTTTTCAACAAGCGCCCTCAAACTTATTCAATTTTCTCTCGTTTCAAATAAGCGGAAGGCTCTCGCGCGAGCGTGAAACGTGTGCTGGCATCGACTCACCCGCGAGAGTTTTATTCGATTCCCATCCAATTAAACTGACACTCTTCTCGTCCTCGATCTTCTCTATTCTCTGCGCTCTGCCCAACCAAACTACATTGGCTATCTACACATTGCGAATAGAACAATTTATATTTACCAAGAGATGCGGTATTGTCTCGAGAAAATTACATTTACTCGGACAGTAAATTACCGATTGATGCATCGCTCTGTCGTGTATTGATTTATCGTTTAAAAACTTGCACAAATTTTCATATCTGGTATCGCGAATTCACTCACTTTTTTCTCCATTGTCTGATTGTCAAAATGTTTTATACTGCATCATAAATTTACTGAATTTCTACGACTGACCCAGGAAGCTCATGAGTTCACGCGAGTTACGAGAAATATGAAATCACAGAAAAGATTCTCGAATCATTACTATTCGTTCGAGGTGTTTATTTAACTACGAACATTTTTTACTTTGCCAGGTCGATTTTTTTCCAAACAAAAATATCACTTGCTCTTTATTCCCATAGGCCTAAATCGAGAAGAAATTAAATTTTCTTTTATTCGAAGCATTGTAAAATTGGCTCAAGAGTAAACGACATTTTTTCCGAATTTTTTTTTTGCACGCAGATTATTATAAAACTCGTATTATTGTGAAACTTTTCGAAAAACAAGTGAGCGAAGTGCATGAAAATTGTATTAGCTTATTTTGTCGCTGAATACTGCAGAACTCTACGAATTTTCGAGAGCTTTTATGATTTTTTGTAAACGCCAAACCCTTTTTTTTTCATCGGTTTGAATATCGCTGTTTTTTTTTTTCGAGATTATAGGGATTTGGTTCTCAATCGCCTTGTAGCTATGCATGATCCAGCACGCGGGTACGCAAACACATTCAAAGCAGCGAATATGGGTCTCTTACGCTCCCATTCAACGAGTACCAACAATGCATGTTCGCGCTAAACCGACCCACTAACTTCGACACCCCCCTGATTGTGACACAGGGCTTTCTATATATATGCCGTGTGCGTCGCTATTTCGTCCGCGTGTATGCACACTCCAGCTTTGAATTGGAAGGTCCGAATATCGTTGAACGTGTTTACGATCGCAAATAGCATTTATTTGTTTGAATGTCATGGTAAACCCACTCAATGATGTTTTATTGGTGGAGTTGAGGAGAGCCACGTTGTTCGAAAAAAGTTGGAATAGGGTAGAAACAGAGCGGTGATGGTAGCTCGGTGTTGAAGAATGGAAGTGACTCAGCCACATGGCTCAAAGATGTATCGTATACGGAGGTAAAAAAACAAAAATGAAGCTTTTTAAGTGATGGGGCGAACGAGAGATATAAATTATGCAAAAACGTTGGAGGAAGAAGGGAGCAGCTATAATTTTCAAGATGCTAATTTCTTCGACAAGCGATCCAGCGTTCTGAAGATCATTTCAATATTTTCATATTAATTTGAGTATTCTGAGTAAATTCAATTAAAATTCTAGACGTTATATTGTCTTCGGTCTTGGTTGGCTTGTGTCGCAGTGAATAGTAGAGCTTCGTCAGAGATTCTTGGGCTTTTATACATATACCTATATTTCAGACCCGTGAGAGAGCAAGTTCTCGAAGCATTCGTATAAATTGTTTTCATGATAATTAATTTTCGTCTTCTCGCGAGACGTATACAGACAATCAATTTATTGTTCACAGTCTAATAACGGAGTTCCGTCAGAATCTGTTAAATCGCTGCTTCTCTTAGCCTCACATTTATTTTATACGGGGCCACGCCCTTGTGCCAGCTAAAAGTTATACCGATACAATTTCGCGATCATTTTTTTCATTAAATATTACTAGTCATCTCGAGATTGTCGCCACATGCAGACAGAATCATGTTCAGCTTTAATCATCGATTGGCAAAGTAAATGAATCCCCATTAAAACGTTGTTTCCTTCCAAATTACTGTACGATTTTTCAATAAATTCTTAATATTTTATTTAATACCGTTCACTTTCAGCTGAAGGATTACTCGAAATTTTACTCACGTGGATTTCGATTTACTAGATTCAACACCAAAAGATCTTCTTACGAATGCCTTTGGTGTACGAGATTACGAATTATAGCCCTTATCAGATTAGAAACAATTCCGAATCTTGGGACTTCCAGTCATAGGGTGCATATCTGGGTGAAATTGCATGCACCCTCTATAGGAAGATACTCCGAGCAAGTTTTACATGTTCTGCAGAACTGCGGTTAAGCTCAAAGCTTTCTCGAGTGAAAGGGAGATACACGAGAATTTCTGACATCCCTAACGTGGTTTTCGACCATTTCTCGAGTTCCCGAATCGATTAGGAGTACCCGACTATACGTGCGTGTGTACGAAATGTATATATATATATAGATGGACGCATCACTGTGTACGTTTATACATAATGTATTTAATCTGTTGTGACACTGACATCAGCCTGCAATGTGTCATATGCAGGGGAAGAGGAATGGTATATTTCGCACAGTACTATAAAGGAGAGTCATTATTGTCCAGTTTGACGAAACGTGACGGAAACTCGATACTCCTATTCGAGCTCCATAAAGAATCCGGCCAATAGTCTGTCGACCTAGATACGTTACTTTTTATTATTGGTCTATAAAAAAATGAATGTGAAAAATCACATCGCAGACAGCTACATTTCAAATAAATGGAATGCAGAAAAAAAAAACGCTTTCTTGAATTAACTTGAATTCCATTTCCTGACAAATCTTCTTTGACGGATTAAACTCTGATATTTTCAGATTGACGATCGCTTATCCGGGTGATAATGTATATTTGTGACGAAATTATGAAACCTCGAAAGAAGTACTCGGCAAGTCATTACTGATTCCCGATCACCACGATATTAGTTACTCTTGAAAAAACATGAAAACTTGGTTGGAATTTTCATACGTCGATTCTATGATCATAAAATTGGGTGATGTCGGAATAAGCGGTAACCGCGACTGATCCTTTCTTCGATAAACCTCTACTCATAATTAGGTTTTATCATAATTTCTAAGTGTTTTATTCCAGAGTAAGATAACCTCAAAAATTTATAGAGGAACATCAAATGCATATAGTACTGTTTTATTAATTTTATCAAACTCCAAATGCGGAGTTACGTACTTTGTTCACGATTATAATACTTTGTATATATCTCGAGCAATTCGGCGTAGGATCAATTGCATGAAGGTGTGGATAGCTACTCTATTTCAAGGAATAAGGGTGTGAAACCCCCTCTTGCGGAACTACGTTTACGTAATTAACATTCTCCAGTTGTCCCGGCGTTAATTACAAAAGTTTGGAGCACAAAGGGAATGGGATAGGTTAAATCCCAGGAAATATAGAAATCGTGAACCGTTTGTAAAAGGGTATACACGATCGTGTGCTTTATCTTTCTTGCAGTAATATTTTACCACTATGCAGAAAAAAAAAAAAATCTCGGTCGCAAGGTCGCATTGATCGGTTGTTAATAAATTTGCAGGTTTCCCTTGTACGAACAGGGATAAAGTTTCGGCATGAAGATTACGTGAAGGTTTTCATCGGTACATTGTTTATTGTGTTTGATTAATATGAGCGAATTTTATTATTGAATAGAGCAAACATGTTTTCGATAAATCACGACTCGAATGCGAAGAAAAGTTCAATGGTACTGGAAGAAAAAGTACCAAATACGCGCTAAAACACGGAAAAAAAAAAAAACGAGCGCGTAATCTGTTACGATATATAGCACGATTGAGTAGGGGAAAATTCGGAAACGACCATTCGGCCAGTGAGAAACGTTCGGCTCGGTTGCCGGCTGAGGCTCCGACTAACAGAATTTAGTGGGAGGCGTAAAGCCATGGGCTCTCTGCTAGGTTAGCATTTTCTTTTTTTTGTCCCCAAAATCTCAGCATGCTTCCAGTTTTATTTCAGCTTTATGGGATTCACAGCTTTTTATTCATTTGAAAGAACGTAAGATATGTGACAACGTAACATATTGGTTAACATAAGATTCCAAATTAGTCGAGCTCCAAAGAGGAGAACAATGACACTCGAAGGATAAAATACTGTCAAGAATTCCACCAAAGATTATCAACTGCTGTAACAAATTTCACATTCGATGAAAAATACCACTTTTTATTTGCGACAAACACCGTTCTCATTATTTCTTTTTTCATATCTGGTTATCTTTGAACTTTCCAAAGCCTCAGAAATTTTTTATGTTCATAATTTCTGGCGTTTTATAAACGAAAAGGAAAAAAACAAAAAAAAAACAAAAAAGGACGCAATCCAACAACGGTACTTGCGACAGCGTTAATTACGAGTCTCTTTGAATCTGTCCTGTGAGTACAGCGAAATGTGTGAGGAGACAACCTTGTGTATATTTATGGTAAAGGTCTAACTATTCTCTTTATCCGGACGTATTTTACAAGACACAAAGTTAGAATATCGTTTGTATAAAGTTTGTCACGAGGGTGAGCTTCCTAAATACATATAGGGTGAGTCATCCGAGACGACATGCCAGTAGTATAACTTGCCAGATCTTACAATGAGATAAAGCCAAGAGAGATTTCAACAATAGCAATTCATAATCATAAGTGCTATCTCCGTTTCAAGTAGGAATGTTCGGAGTATCAATCGTAGGTATTGAATTTGACAGTCTCAATTTGTAAATAAAAATAAAAAAAAGTAATTTGTAAAAAAAAAAAAGCTCGAAAGAGCTTGCAGAACAAGGCGTTGAAACTGTTTTTCCCCAATTTCTATTTATCTTTATTGCTAGGATTGGAGTTACCCAGCTGGCTCATCATTGGCGCCTCACCCTGTACGTGTGCCCGTCCCTATCATCGCAACGTAGTACAAACCAACAGTAAATTTCTCATCGTATCACTTCGAGCTTTGCGTAAACGAAAAGCTACTGATATAACGTTCCAATCCCTGGGGGCTGTATTTCATTTCACAGGAAAACCTCTCTGAGTCGTCGCCTACATACGCGATATCCGCGTACGTCATTATGCATGTATGTGTAATATATATGACATATAAACAGTCGAAAGTTTTTTGTGGCCTCCCAATTTCACGCCGCAGTTTATCATTCCGTATACCTGGTACGTTGTTCCGAATGATCAAGTTTCTTTTTTGAAGTAAAACTTCTATACGCGCGCTGGGCTTGGGGAGTAAACTGGTGAGAGCGTTACGGAAAGTGTGATCGGGCGAAGCGAACGGAAGTTGAGAGGGGGATATATGTTGGTAAAGACAGAAAGAGAGAGAGTTATGTTTCGTATACCCCACTCTTACATTCAGGTGCGCGCGCACATTTTCTTTTCAGCAAGAGAGAGTGGTGTGCTCACACATTTCCTGTCTCTCTTTCTCTCATTGCCCATTACGTTGATGGAAGCTCTATAGGAGCAAGCGAAAGAAAGAATCGCGCGCGCATATTTCCTTCCTCTCTTCTTCTCATTGCCAGTTCTGAGTTCACTAGCGTTACACGAACGGTGATTTTTGTTTTTCCGTGATTTTATTTCGTTCTTAAACAATTTTATTAATTGATATTTAGTTCAATACATTATGTATTCGAAGTTTAGAGTGAATAAAATTTTTAATTGATTTCAAAGTTCACAATTTGTGAATATTCGGTTGAATTGTAGAAAATTAAGGCAGGGAGTGATACAGACTCGGAGTATGAATGCGATGTTCCGGGACCATCAACCGAAAAATAATGAAACGATGAATTAAAATAATGAATAAACAAATCAAATCTGAAATATTGATTTTTCAATGAAAACCCATGAACATTAAAAAAAAAAATTTCTTTTATATATCTAGAGACTCGGTAGAGTCTCGGGACAAGTACATTGACAGCCTGTCGTCTGCTGGCCCGAGGCTCGCCGAGACTATACTTTCTCGAAACAAAACTTTTCGCGGGGATGGAGGGGGGTAAAATGTATATATCTGTATGGTGCAAAAAAAAGTTTTACTTCAGTTGTGTGGTCTAAAGCACACTCTAGTTTTTTTTTTTTTTTTTTTTCTTTCAGTCATCAATAATTTAGGAGGAATCTTCGACGACAGTTGTACATCGTGAAAAGAACTATAGCAGGACAAAAATTTTACATTATTTTCGGTGATATGAGACTCATAAATTTAAATGGAAAATACGAAAAGAAATTTCGATCGTTTATTATTATATACTGTACGGAAAAACCCGAAAGGTTTCAAGCTCTTACCATGTTTCCTTTTGTGCGGTGAAATATTTTTCAACAAAAATATTCATAAAAAAAAGACATAAATTATTTGATAGTTTTCGATCAAACGCGGAGATAGACTGATGTGCAGTTTTTCATTAAATTTCAAAGGTTGAGTACGCGGGCGGAGATAAAAATTTCAAGAAAATCCTGAGAGAATGGTTCATCGACTATAAATTTCTTTTTTTTTTGTGAATCAGTCGAATAAAAAGTGGTCGCAAAGTGGTCGTTGACCCAGGATGGAATCCGCCGTTTACGCTCACATCAAGAACGTGCGGTATGGCATATGGCGACCTCAAACAAAAACTGCTAACTATTTTTCTCCTCGTGAAAGGCAAAAAACTACGTAAATGACACTGCTTATCGTGGATCCTCTAATGGCTTGCATGGCATGAAAAAGAAGAATTTTTTTTACGAGCTATGAACACACGATGCTCGAACGCATCTAAAAATCAAGGGACATAGATGTTCATATGGAAGAAAAAAAAACGGAATATAAAAAATATATTGCTATATGTTTTTTTTTTTATAGCTGTATGTAAACTTTGTAGTTCGAGTTTGAAAACGAGTTTACAGCGTTTTTCTTTATCCTCGCGGAATATCAGAATTCTCTCGTTCGTATACGGCGACGTGATGGTTTTTCTCTTTGCGCTATTCGATTGGATATGCGCTGTTCTACAGACTTCATCTGTCCTAGTTTTTCAAGCTTTTGGGAAACGTACTGAATCCCGAAGATCTATTCGTTAAGTTCAGTTCATCGTAAAAGCAAAAACCAAATTTTCGGGGTGAAAATCTCCATAACTTAGGGGAAAAAAATATTTATTTTTCTTCGTTTTTATTTTGATGGAATTTCCACTCGATCGCTATAAATTTATTTAGGACAGGACAATGAAACCAATTATCCGTAGAGCTTTCCATGAATATTTTGTAAAACAATACCTTGGACCCTGTATAAAAGAAAATTCCACATTAGATGATTCTAGCAGACGAAAAAAAAAATACATTTGTTTTTACTCCGATTGAATCGTTGTTTTTCTCATAAAATTTATTAGATTGGCGTTTTATTTCATTCTAGAATTGAATGAATTCGCGGATGGAGGCGAGTTCAATATCGGAGAATTATAAATAAATGTATTCCCATGGCTGGCTAAATTTGTTTTTATCGCATTTGTAAGCTATTGCGTGAAATTGTTTTTAGATGAATGTATTTTGTAATTCTGTTTGCTTGGGTCCAACACATTGAATTGTTATGATGATATTCCATTATGTTATAATTGCATGATAACTCTGACTCTCTAGTGTATTCGCTCAACGCATTTCATCAATGAATAACTGTTTGCGTCGATAAAGTAATTGCTGGACGCGTTGAAACTACTTTACCACACGAATCGTATGGAAGCAGGAATTCTACCGTATCTACGAACGGTATCGAGAAATTTTTCAATTGAAATAATACAATAGGAAACAGTTCGATCGACTTACGGTAAGAAGGTCCCGTTTTTTCTCCTGCAATACCATCAGGGCCAATCGTTGGATCGTTGCTTCCTCTCAATTTCCACCAAGCTACGTGAAATAAAGAGGCGACATAAAAAACTCATGACATCAATGAACATTCGGTCGTTAAATGTTTTGGAATTATCATTAACCACTAATAGAAAATTACTTGAATACTCAAATTATCTGTTGCAACTCAAAATGATTTTGATTCTGATTTGATTCAATGACAAATCAACGCAACGATTGCTGTAAACAAAATTCTGGTGCAAAAGATAGTTTCATCGAATCATTTCGAACCAACTTGACGTTTTTTATTTTTTTTAGAGCTTCGTACCTCTGCTGAAGAAATTTTGAAAGGTGAAAGGCGTTTTTTTCCTTTTCGATTTGTGCTCAGCAACGCGAATTTTTTCTGGAACGACTTCATCCTCTATGCTAACAGCCGACGAATCCTTAAACACAAAAAGTTGGTGAATTCTCATTAATTTTGAATATTAAAACGTAGAGCATCGGTGTAATAGAAATAGTATAGAGAAATGTTTGGGTTCGGGTTGAACATTTTGTTATCCCGGAGGGTAAAACTCTGTTGAAATCTCTCTCGCAATCCCTATAATATGGAACATTCGCAGCGATTAAATTTAGAAGCGTATTTATGTATAATATCTGGACCTTGAATATCGTAGAGCCGAGTGTAATTTACGCAGCATATTTGTAGATGTTTATGAAAAATAGCGTTTCCATTTTTCACATCGATGCGCACGCAAATGGAACAAAACATTTTTTCATAATTTCCAGTGGCATGACCTTTTTCATTTCTCCACTTCAATTGAAATTACAATAACAGAGAGGAAAACTGCGATTGTAAAACAGTAAATAAACATTTTTCATTTGAGGAAATGAAAACGATGTATCCGTTATTGATTCAATCAAAAAAATTTAGCTAATCCGAATTATTGTTACAGTGGATCTCGTAATTGTCAAGCTAAAATATTGTTTTTAGCCATGCCTGACATTCAACTAATTATAAATCGAGAAAACTTCAAGATACTAATCGATGTGAATCGGTTTGTTAAATTTTGTTGATAAACAATACTATTAGTTCTGATAAGTGTGAAACTCACCATAATCATTTTGATGCTTTCAATCGATCATTAAAAGTGTGAACATTGAAATACAACGAAAAAGCACTGGAATAACTCAAGTGCCTTTGCTATTGTCTTCTAGTCCTGAATTAGGCGTATCAATTTCCTCACTGCACTGGGATATTCAATTTTTATGCAAAATCGTAAAAGCTATGGATGAATTATGGAGTTTTCAGAATTGTGGGTATTTAAACAGAGCTCGTTTGTATATTGGCGAGAAATAATTATACGCGATCACATAACTCACGCGGGTATACTCGAGATTTTGAGACCACTCTGTCCGGATATACACGCGCACGGGGATATCTAAACATCGTCAGAGAGCGGTCTGAAAGGTGGATCGAGGAACGAGATCGTTGGCTTATCGCCAAATTGTATTCTCTCCTACGCGCTCACAAGAGCTCTTGTCCGAAAATCATTTAGTGGAATTGCTACAAATTTGGATCACTGTGTCAAATCCCCATGTACCAATGTTTATCGAGATTCGATTGAGTGAAGATTTCATATTTTATCTGGATTTTTGTTTCCAACCATTTATTAATCCATGTTTTAATTACTAACACATTTTGCGACAAAATAGTGTACACGTGTGAGAATATTGAAGTAAAAAGAGTACTGATGGTGGACGATATGAAATTAAAAGCAAAAATAGTGATATGAAATCCTAAAACGGCGTTAAGTTTGTAAAAAAAAAAAAAAAAAAAACTGTGAACGTTTCTGGAATTTATAGGTATACATCCATCCCGCGAACGTTGTTTCAATCTTGCCAATTTATTTTACAGTAAGTCTAGAATTTACAAATATTTTTGAAGAAAAAGTGTACATTGTAGTCGTTCCAATAGAAAGACGAAGACGAATGTGAGGACATGTCCTCACATTCGTTTCTCATTCTCATGGGAGTAAACAGTGATTAGGGTAAAGTGTGAGGGGAAGATTGTCTGCAGTGATATCTTAGAGATGACCTAATGTATGTCTGTTACCAGGCGAATATCCCTGCTGGCTTAACTGTATTTTGCCTTCAGTCTCATTGCGGAGCAAAGTCAAGTGTCTTTTGTCGCACTGTTTTACCTTGGGTTCGTCAGCGATTTCCAGTTACTAACTGTTACAAAAGACGAATAGTTATGCCTCGACTTTGTTATTGCTCTCTTACTCTCTCGTTCTCACTGTCCCTCTTTCTCTTTCTCTTGCTCTGACAATCATTGGTTAGCCTACAAGGAAGGCGTTCAATATCCCTTTAGAGAACGAGCGCGCGTCAACTCGCTTTGCTCATCGAGTTTTACGAGGGGCAAGAAAATTCGCACAGTTAGTCGTGCAACTCGTCGTCGCTATGTTCACTGAGCACTCACCTTTTGCAACAGATTACTAAGAAATTTATATGGTCCCCGAGTGTTTCACGATGCTGCTGCTCTTGTAGCTGCACTGCAACAGCGCTGACCCGTGCTTCTGACTTACACAGCCATCAGATGCGACAGCAAGTGCATCACTTTTCTTGCAGTCAAGATTTAACAATATAGAAAATCATCTGCAAAGCAACACCGCAGGTTTAATCGAATCATCATATCAAACGGTAGACTGCATTTTCGTTGGGGCTTTCTCTCGTTTCGGCGCCGTGTTAAAAAGTTCATAATCTCATCTAACTTCGTTGTGCAACTAATTAATTTGCTCCAATATATTAAGCAATCGAAGCTACCAAGCTCTGGTACGAAGCGCTGAAAAGTAAGGGCGAATGTCTAAATTCATCGTCATTATGCACAATGAATCGTGAGCCCAAGGCACCCTAAGCTGCGCTAAGTCATTTACACCTTATACCTGCTTGGGTGAGAACGACCATATTCTTTTCTGAAATCTTCGTCCTGCTTTTTAAATCCGATGCCGTTTTCCTCCCTGTCTTCTGAGTCTATCAACCTTTCTTTACTAGTTCTCTTCTTCTTCTTCTTCTTCTTCTAAATAACATGCGTGAGCACTATAGACACTCGGATGGTCGTAGTGTCGATGACATTGAACGTGTATACGGCGAAAGTGTCAAAAAGAGGAATGGATGAAGAAGATGATCGTTCCAATCAGCGGAACGACTTGATTTCCTCCACTGCAGTCTGCTGTAAATCTCAACACAAATATATTCTAGCATTTCGATCTATGTGTACACGTTGGATACTACAACACTCGGCTCATAGATGGTTTCAACGTAGATCGTTGTAGGCTAGTTGTAAAATATTTAGGAAGGCCTCCACGCCCCGTTGTAAAGCTCTCGCACATTCAGAAATAGCAGCGACTCTTTTTTTCCTCCCTTTGACAATGGTCACCAGCAGGGAATGAGAAACAGCGCAAGAATGATCTACTACTCGAGGCAGAGCACACAGTGGCGCATACCAGGTATAATAGCACAAAACGAGAAACGGTGCGGGAAGAGAAAAAAAAAGGGAGGGGAAGACGTAACAAAAAGGGAAGACTGAACAAGAATGGCGCGTGATATTTTTCTGAACGGTTTCGCGTCTTGCGTTATGCCCAAGAAGAGGAACCTGGAGAGATCACCCAGCGATATGTCTCGACATCCTTGTTTCTTCCCTTCGTATATATATATTGATTGTGTCCTTCTTTCTTCAACTCAAATCCCACAAAACGTGGGTGAAATTTTTTTCCTCAAAAAGCGATTCGAGCCGGTAGTCGACCACCGAGTAAGATTCGTTTCTACACTCGCTTCCTCTTCAGAGTTCAACACGAAAAATTGGAAAGTAACTGGACCCCTCTGGAGTCAAAGAGTATAGATTGCAAGCGAGACAAGAATCGTTTGCTAAAGAAAATTTTCATGATATTTTCTGAATTCTCATTATTTCGAGGACCAAGAGTGAAGAACTCTAGTATTGTAATTTTTTGCTCTTTCCCTCTCGCTGCGATAGAAATTTTCGGTGGTCGTGAATGAGTAATGATTTATTGCAATCATTTACGCAAATAGGAATGTTTAGGAAGTCGATAGTTAAATACGAGAAACTGCATATGCCGCTTTGATGTTAGATCTTTGGTATTTGTGCTATCATTTACAAGCGTATAACAAGTTGCGCTAATAAGAAAGGAGTGAAAGAGTGCAAAATTCTGTAGATTTTCTGGTAAACGAATGTTCGTCGAGCCTGTGTTTAAATTAATTACGACACTAGTCGTGTAATTACACTTAGAGAGGCCAGCAACATGTGAACGCTTTTATAATCGTTCTGACAACGAATACTCTTCTTCTTCCACTCTACAAATAACCAATTACGTATCTTCACCTCTTCCATCATCTCTTACGATGGAAAGATTGTTAGATCATGATATTTCCCTGTTTCCTTGATATACCATCCAGCATAGCTGGTGGTTTACCATGTCTCTCCATCTCTTTCACTTTTCCTAATTCTGAACGACTTTTTGACCGTGGACTCATGTCAGATAATTTGTGTGACATGTGCTGCTGTATGAACGAGCTTGGATTACCATTTGATTTAGACTGAGAAGTATCATTGTGTCATACAGAGAAAGAGAGAGAGAAGAGATGAAACTTAGTCAATGATGTTGTCGTTTGTATATATTTCATGTATATAGTTCATAATTGACTCGAGCAGCGGAATCATGTGGCTCCATTTCATAAAACATCAATTATTTGCATAAGGAAAATGCAAATTTTCCGGGTAACATGAAGAATAAAATTTTTTGTCGTAATTACATGTGAAATAGACGATAAATGACATTTATTATGATTGCAATGTTCACCGTGTTTTTTTGCCGCTTCTTGAATATATATAACGATAGGTACAACAAGTTTCTTGTTGCGAGTAAAAAAATTTCTGAACGAGTAGAATTCTCCTGTATTTAACGAAGAAATAAGCTTGGAAGAGTGAGAAAGAGAGAAGGAGGGAGAGAGGAAGAGGCACACAGCGAGAGATCGAGAGACGTAAAGAGGCAGTAAACGACGATACTCTCGAATATATCCTTTTGTTTTCTCTGTGTCATTACATGAAGTTGAAGCAGTATGAAAGAAGCTGGTGCAGGTTACGTACCAAGAGACGAAAACGGCAACGAAGGGGGCGCCGAGGAGTGAGGAGAGAAGGTACGGAAAAATTGTAGTAGTGTATCCTGCAGTATGAAAGAAAGCAAGCAGGTAACACGAAGAAGAAGAACAAGAGATAAAGTAGAAGTAGAAGAGGTAGAACGGGTAAAAAGGAGACGAGGATAGCCGTTTGTCGGACATACCTTGGGGCCACCCTGGCGTCTAATTGCCTGTAATGCACTTCAGCGGCCGTAGGAGTTTGCCGCCAGAGAGAAAACGGGAGGTGAAAAACTCAGGTCGCGCAACGGGGCAAAACCGGGCGGCGAGTATCGAGGGAAGAGACGCGATGTTATGCCCGGCACGCTTGGACCCACACGACGGCAACGTCCGGGACGTCGATCTCTTCGTCTCCATACTTCTCTTAAAGCCTTCTACTTAGATCGCTCTTATGCGCTGGTACCTACGTTTAGGCAGCTTCGATCTAGCCCAGCATCCCTACGGGGCTACGGGTATGGATTGATACGGTTTATGTTGCTGGGGGTTAGAGCAATGCTATCGGTACTAGCTACGAAGTTAGCTGCCCAAAGTGAAGACCGCGATTACTATTTTAGCAAGTGCCATACCGAGGTAGATCTATAGCCTTCAAAATAGATTTCAATATAGATCATCAGGATCTAGGAATGACAGAGCGCGACGCTTGATCAAACTCCAGAGCAAGCAAACCCATAAGATCCAACCTGTATCATTTTCTCCCACTCGTTAACGTTTCATGTACAGCGTCAATGGTGGTCGTTAAACGTTTATGTAATATGGATATATATATACACATATAAAGATATATTTCATGTACTCTTGTCGCGATCGTTGTGAGTTCCGCCAAAAAGGAAGCTGAAAAAGTCATCGCATCGATCTCCTGTCGACTTGGTTCCATGCCGCCTTAAATCTTTTCTCGCAGAAGAAGTACACCTGGTGTTCATGGCACGCTGAATGAAGACGTGTTCCTCGTTCTTTCGTACATTTCGTGCGTTACCCAATGTTCTTTACTCCGGTCAGTCGTGTCCTGCTCGCACACTTGTGTCATTCTTACAACCTTGCTATTACGAAATGCGACGTCACGTTGTTAAAACAAGTCCATTATATGCGGCGAGAAAAAACATTTAATCACCATCATTCGAGAGATTGAGTGAAAAATGCATTTTGGATCAAACTCTTAAATGAGGTTGTTGTATCCGATCGCTATGTGGTGAATCCAGCAACGTGGCTCTGAACACTAATTTATATTTAGAATTTTCGGTAAAAATGAATTTCATCGTCGAGCAAGAAAAATTTCTTGGATTTGATGATGCGTTGGAGGATAAAAACTTGTGGTTGACTGCCTCCCTTCGCTATACAAAGTTCAGTGGGTTCTACTTCGTGAATATACGTATCTCGTCAATAACGTATGGAAGTACAAACTTTCGTAACCATCTATTTCGTCTTGAATTAAATACTTTTATGGCACTAAAAAATTCTTTAAAAAAAAACAGCAGAAATGAGAAATTTGTGTCTTTCGAAACGTTATTTTTATGCGGCATATGAATGAGTCATCACGTTATCTATAATATTTAATGCTGAATTATTAACATAGAATGATCGGTCAAGCAGATAAATAGATATTAACTCTTTGCGGGGAGCAATTTTCCTGAATAGGATTGATCTCTCTAGGATTTCCGATGTCCAAATTCCTCGAGTCTCATAAGAGTCTGACAGCTTTAGCGAATAATGTGATATAGCTCATATGGTATAGACTTAGCGTTTGGCGGCTTGAAAATTTTTTTGTTGTCGCGGCGGGATCGAAGGACGAGGAACCAGAGGCTATTATGAATAATGATTTATATCTTTTACTGAGACTGCACGATTCTGTTGGCGGGCGTGAGAGAAACAACTGATATGTTTGCATGTATGGGCATCTCGTGTTTTTGTATTCACCATCTCGTGTCTATATACGTTGATATAGAAGCAGAGATAGGGTATGTCCGACAAGGAGCGTTGAGGAAGATCACAAAAAGGAGTTAATAACGGTCGCGTGTTGTAATGCCCGCCATTTTCCACAAACCGACCACCTAACAAGCTACCTGCTAATGATATATGACGCGCGATACGACTCTTTCACCCAGAAATATATATATAAATATATAAACGTTGTGAGACGCGACTACAGGATACAATGTTCGTGTCCTGTGTCTTCTCACCATCTAACTTTTCTCTTCATTTTTCTCTAAGATGTTCATATTTTTTCGTATTTCATTTTTATCATAAAATCTTAATAGAAAAATAGTAGAACATTTTTAAAAATAACATTAGTTTTCTGATCAGTGTTTGCTTCCACAAGTTTTGTAATAAAAATCCAACGATATCTGCACAGCGACACCTTTAGCAGAAAACATCACATTTACTTCGTGAATTCATCATGCAGTATCGTTTAGCTGAAAACGGCATGAGCTGATTGATTATCGATTTTTAGTTACTGCAATTTCCTGAATTTCATTTATCATTACAATATTTTAATGATAATGGTGACAAATGTCAGTGATTAAAATCAATGTACGTTCAACATTTATACGTACTCCGGTTAATAAACAGGAGACAGGGATCCAGAGAGATTAACCAAGATACCAGACGTAACAAGTTTTCATTGGAGACCGAGAAGTGAAAATGATTGTTAATTTATTCGAAATTGTTTTCTCTACATCGGAGAAATGCATATTATAAACTCATTAGAGTTGCATAGTAAAATTTATGAGTATAATTGGCTGTCGATTTTTTAATGCTTGTTTCAGGTGTTTTTAATTTTCTCGTCCGATTGCAGCGAATTAAATGATTATTAGTCATAGTATATCTAAAATAATGGTGATTTCTCGGGGACTCGAATGAATTCATTTTTATAATCTATTTCTAGTGATTTTTATTATGTTATTCATTATAGGCTTTTCGAGTATTTCAACTAAAATGAAGCAACGAGATTACTCCCGACCATTGTGAATATGTTCATGACGGCCTTACGAAGTCTATTGCTATTCAAAAGATCATGTATAGAGACTGCTCAAGTTTGCCAAAAATGAGGAAAAATATCTTTTCAGGAATATTCATATTGCACGTTATTTGGTCTGACACATGAGTCTCTGCTCTTCTAAAAATTTTAACGAATTCAATCTTTAATTTTTGTTCAATGTTTCTCGGACTGTTCTCTCGGATACCAGATTCATTTTCGTGCAACTTTATAAAACACTTTCGAGTGCTAGTTTTATCTTCACATTGTAAGTTCATATTTTCTCGAGCCCGTGGGAGAATTTCTCGTTCGTGATAATAAGAAGCCAGGATACAGTTGACCATCTAAGATCCAGTACCTGGGACAAGGTGGGACCCCGACTTGTCGTTTTTGTTCGACAAAGTCATAAATAAATAATAATAGGTAGGAAGGTTTCGTGCTCTGCTGATGTCGGAAAGTTTCTCGCTGCTACGATTATGTGGATTTGCTAACTCCTGCATACCATAATATTTTCGATTCTTTGCTTAGTATCAGTAGCATTGCTTTTTATATCTGAATTAAAAAGATTTGAATGTCATTTCAGTGAATAATCGTTTTAAAGTAAATAATGAAGATTTTTTAAGGAAATAAAAATTGGCGAATGCAGATAGATTTCCAGCACTCAATAAATGTTATTTTTCGAATTATTCTTCTGATTACTTACAGCGAATAGAGAACACAGGTTACACGATGGCTCTTTTCGTTTTAAGCACCGATGAAGTTCACTTCAAGCTATCGTAACATTTGTTAAACATTCAAAAGTGGTGTCATAAATAATAAACACTGTGATTTTTGTTCAACCACCATTAGTAAACATGCGTGTTCAACTTTTATAACAGGTATTTTATTCCAGTTCAAAGTCACTTGCAATTATTTCGTTAGAAAGGTATCGGGAATCATGGCTTCGACAACAGGAAATCAAGAATCTTGACTTAAGAGGCCCGCAACAAAATGTCACAACTTTATATCAAGCTTTCTCTATAGATATACAAAACTGTTCAAAGAAATTGACAACGGAAAGAAAACTACTGCCAGGAATAACTATGAATTACGAAGGAATTCAACAAATCTAGAAAACATATGTTACTTAGAGAGGTACCGGACACGCACGTTTTCCTGAACGCTCTCGTTTTTCTTTCGTAGACCAAGCAACTTGGAATTGCTATTTGTGAGTAGTAGAAATAGCAAATACTGCAGAGAGGCTCAATTCCTGTCCCTAAGATGAAGCTGCATACACACTTTTATCCAACCCAACGACATCGTAATTTTTTGTGTTACCTATTTGTCGTTGGCTTTTTTATTTTCTGATCGAGCTAGCAACGATTTGTGCGGTCCTCAAGTGCC
Organism: Campoplex capitator; assembly: GCA_037576405.1. NCBI lineage: Eukaryota > Metazoa > Arthropoda > Insecta > Hymenoptera > Ichneumonidae > Campoplex > Campoplex capitator. The sequence goes on along the minus strand of JARBWI010000008.1, from coordinate 8,162,245 downwards.
GCGATTTGATCCAACAAGGAAAAACAGGAAATTGTAAACGACTGAACTTGCATTTCTACGATCAAGATTTTCTATTCGATTTTCCTCACTCCTAGAACTCATCCGGTAATCAGGCGTTTTCCATGTCCTGCTCGTTAGTAAAAATTGCCTGTCGGTATTATTGGACGATAATAGTTCCATCCCAAGACCATAAGTGAATCGCTACGGGACCTATCCGGTCGCACGTAACCCTTCTTTCTGCAAACTTTTTCCACTCTCTATCTTTCTTCGTTTTGCTCGATTTTTCCCCTTCTCTGAGATCTATCTCTTGCTGGGACTCATTGGTACTCTCATACAAATACTGTTCATGTATCTGTGCGCTTGGTTACATAAACTGACGGCGGAAACGTAAAATTCTAAAATGACAGTACAGTCGACAGTGTTGATCATGTTGTATAAAAGAAAGTACAACATACAAGCAGCTTTGCTTCCAATAATTATGGTCATGTTTTCTGTCCCAAGTAATTTTTTTCTTGTAATTAATCACTCATAAAACTATTAAATCTGATTTTCAATGTTCAGGAAAATGCGCATCGAGTGATGTTTTATTTATTCCGATAATCTCGTATCCAAAACTCTTAACTTTCGAATTTCAATTTCGACTAAACGTTGACTCACCACGTTGATTCTGGGTCACGATAAAATATGCTTTGTCTAGCGATTGAGTCTCGAAGAGAGTGTTTTTATGTTCCAATACTTCATTCTTTATTAAGGCTATAAATACGATAATTGTTAGCATTGAAATTTTTTTGATTGAATAGCAATATAATGCGACTGAAGTATACTAAGTCCTTATGTACAATCGATGCAAGCAAATGTTGCGACAGTAGGCGGTAAATGCGGTGGTTATAATAGTATTGAGGGCAAGTGGGAGGTTTGGGAGTTGTACAAAAGTAGCGATTTTTAATATGTATTTATCTATAGATATAGAGAGACATACTTTCCGACTAGAGTTAATCAGGAGCAAAGGACAATTACCTGGCTGAATGACCGCGCTCGGTGCTCCCGATGAAGCGGCGCGTCGCCGACAAATCTCTCCCACGAAAGTTTACCTGTGTCTGTCTCTAGGGAATGGCAAATCAGAGTCGAGCAAAAACCTCTGGGAAGCCTAGTAACCAGGATAGAGAATAGAATAAAATAGGTGTGTGAGGGAGATAGAGAAGGAGAGATAGAAGGATAGAGATGAGTGTCTGAGAGAGTGAGGAGAGACCAAGACTGGGAGGCGAATTTTTACGAGCCGACCGAGATGACAGGGCGCTCAAGAGCGCCTTATAGCACCGCTACTTCCGGTTTCTCGCGTCATCTTTGTCCAACTCTTACGATTCCTCGCTCTCGAATTTCATTTTTTTTTCCTCATTTCTTTTTCTATCACCGTAAAAGATTCAGTTGCATTGATGTGCGCGCGCAGTGGATGCAATTTCACTACGGCTTAGAAGATAATATAAGAAAGACTCCATTTTTTTTTTCAACTGGACGTCTCGACGGGGAGAGGTTGAATAAAAAAGCTATGAACAAAATAATTAACCGGGGATCGAAAGTACAACATCGAAAAGAAACACGTCAATAATTCCTCTGAACTTGCTTTCTTTTTTTCATGAAACAAAAAAGAAATGTGTGGTCATTTCCTAGCGTGAGGTGCGGAGAAAATCGATAGCTGCACATGCAGCTTCGATCGTACAACTTAGAGTATACAGACTACACGAAGGAACCTCTCGATCTTTCCAACCAAGCTCTCCTTGCTCTTCTTTTCAACTATATACCAGTCTCTCCTTGGTCGTTCTTCGTGCAATTACGTATCGAGGCCAGGACGAGAAAAACGCCCAGTGCATCGCTTGCCAATTACAGGTGCGGTAAGGGCGGAAAGAGGTGGAGGGTACTCTAATTTGTTGCCGTTGCTGTGTTCGTTCGCGCAAAGGGCGGAAGCCGCCCGACACACGGGATAGGGTGTGTTCGGGATCGGTAAACCCGCGAATCGCGTTGCTCCGTTCCACTCTGCACGCGAGAAGAGGATTCTCAAGATGGGCTATATACTGTGCCTGTAAACCCGTTTAGACGAACAAGCATTTTTATACTACACATGTTACTCTTTCACTGTTCCCTGCTATCGACTTTTCTTCCGCATTAATTATCTAGCTGTGAAAATTCATACTTAACGTACATACAAAGAAAAATCGAAGAAAAAAACCATAATTTCATCAAGCAATTCGAGAAATTTCATGATTTTATTACAGAAATTGTCATCAACGTTCTTATACGTGTCAATCTGATATTCATCGAATGGCTTACTAATTGATGAGGTAGATAAATAAAAATGCTTGCACCACCAATGTGGTTGGTAATAACTTATTCTGAAAATCAACATTCTCAATGGATACGAATAAAAAATATAGAAAAATGTTGAAATAATTACAATGATGAATTCAGAATAACAACATATTGACTTAAAACTTGGGTTCATTGAAAGAATTTTTTATCTCTTGTGAAAAGTAGAAAAAAAAAATGATCTAGGTAGTGTTCTTGTATAAACGACGATGTGCACTCAGGTTTACAAGACCGCAAGACGCACGTCCTTTTAAGCTTGAAAATTGATGAACGGAAGATGCGTGTGCGTATAAAATATCGGTCTTCACGCGGTGAAGAAGGGTTTGGAGAGAGTGCGGTTAATCGAAAATGCACCACGAGTAACCAGGCACCAGACTTTGTCGGCAAATTTGCCGGGCCTTACGGGCGTTCGAGCGAATAAACGTGGAGAGCTAACCATGTATATTTACGTGCAGGCAGTTTATAGCTAGCTGCAACGTTATGTATTGGGCAATGAGTGCTATACAAAAAAATATTGCGTCAACATAAGAAAATTGGCGGATTGTATTAGAACGTTCCTACTTTATCCAAAATTTCTGTTACGAACTTTGATTTCAATAGTTCTTCGTTTTTCAATTATCATCAACGCTTGATTCGTAAAAGGCCCAATATTTGTGCCGAAACGCTCGCTACTTTGATCAAAAGTGCCGAGATATCATTTGTCATACACGGTGAATATAAACCCTCGGTTGGGGGTCTTCGAGCGTTAAATAAAGAAAAAAAAAAAAAAAAAAAAAACAACGGCGCCGGATGACACCACGCCGTTTCGTTCTCGAGCCACATAACAGAATGCCAAAAATCGCGACATCTTCATCGCCGCATCGAGACTTCCGGAGGAAGCCACTTTGGCCGCGCATATTAATCGTCGTCGTGATTCGACAACCATGAATATAACTCTAAGATACTAATGGGAATCATCTAATTAATCAAGCAAGACAGAGAGTGGCTTATGTAGTTGATCTTAACGCGAATTCATTAGCCTGCTTCGAACTCCATAAATGACATCCTGTCGATCGATGTAGAGGCCTAACAGTGAAGATATTCCATTGACTATCCGATCTGTTGTACGATACTATTTTTTTTTTTGTGTATAGAAACTTTTTGCTAATTTATAAATTAGAAGTCAATCATTTGAGTCTGAATATGGTTTTGCGTAAAGACGATGTATAACGGCCTTTGAAACTTCCTTGTGCATCATGCATCTTGTATTTTTTTTCTCACATAAGTTTCCAACTGCCTGCATGCAATAACTAAATGAAAAGAACTTTCCTGCTGTATTCCATATAATTCGTGTTTAATTTTTCATATTTTTGAACTTTTCTCAATAATTACAATTTTAACAATTGTACTTGTCCAAATTGTTAACCCCAGGGAGGACTTCCATGGTTTATTGAAATAACAAACAAACTAAGTTCCAGCATTTTCACCTCGTAAACAAACATTTTGTAAATAAATGATAGAGCACACATTTTCTCAGTGTCAATGATTCTTCAGTTTTCATCCAACGAGATTTCCTAATAAATTGAAACATTTTTTGCCTTCCGAACTCTTATTGGACATGTCGTCATCCATGTAAATATATAAATACACACACTGACACTGATTCAACTCGTTTCGATGAGTTGTCCAATCCGATCTCCTGGTGATAGGAATGTTGTTGAAGAAAGATCTTCTAAATTATTCTCCGGAATCTTGCTCTGTCCCAGATCATCATCAGAATCCTGAAAGTATTGAAATAAAAACTCAGCGTATCTTGCAAATTGTAAACCATTTTCACAACTACAATGAGGAAGCCACATGAATTCAAAAGACGACCCGTTTTGCTAGCGCGTTAATGTTAATGGAATCCCCACGCGTCAGCAGCTCTGATCCGCCATTGAGCACGACTCAACCCAAGAAATACATACGTATATTCAAAGAACGGGATACCTCGACAGAATTTTGCTCGGCAACGTTGTTGACAGTTATGCTGCTTACCACGCTTGTTTGCAAAACATCTTTCGATGAGATATTACTTTTAATTTAAACTGAAAACCGCTGATTCGGAGAGTCATGACTGCCGGAGCGACAAACACCTGTTGTGCACGTTCCGATGGCATTTGGACTTTCATGTGGCCTTTTTTATTCGCATATTCTGATGATTCGACTGGTGGCGTTGAAAAAATGTTCATTCTGTACACTCTCTGATAACCTCGGATAAAGTCTGGACGAAAAAAAAGAGAAAAGCATTTTCAATTTTTTTTTTTTGGGAAATTTAACACCGCACAAATGAAGTCTGTGCAAATTGAACCAATCTGTATTTGGATGGAAGCTCCACTAAGTTTATTTGGTTTTATATGTTTTTTTGTAATATAATTATATGAATTCAAGCGAAACGTCGCTTCCGTAACACTTGTAGATTAAATTAATTAATTATTTGATTAAATTAATTAATAATTTAATTAAGTAGATTAAATTAATTAATTATTTCATTAAATTAATTAATAATTTAATTAAGTAGATTAAATTAATTAATTATTTCATGAAATTAATTAATAATTTAATTAAGTAGATTAAATTCTTGTTTGTCCGGAACCTTATAACATACTCGAGTTTAAAAAGGACTGATTCTTTGCTATATTTACTCATTTCCAGCACACCATTTTTCATGTTTCTGCTCACAGGGTCGCATAAAGTGCAATATATTGATTCGAATTACGTCTTCGATTCGAAGTATAGAAAATTCTTGTTTTACTATTGAGTCTATTGTGAAATATTAGAATATTTAGCGTGACTCATTAAACACGAGAAATGCAATGGGTTCGTTGCGAATACCTTTCGACACTTGCTACAGTCGGATTTATCACGGTAAAAGTGCCTCTTCAACAGAGACATGAAACGGACAATGACCACAGCCTTTCTCGAAACAGATACAGTAATGGACCATTCCAATTCCGGAGTGGCTGGAACGTTCGAATTTGTCTAGACCGAAATAAATGCACAAATCTCTAATGCACAAATCAATACGTATTAAAGAAAATTTCTTTGGAATGTGTTTAAATAATGTATCTTGAAGACTTTTTGCAACTCGCAAAAAACGCGATGCCGTCGGCGTTTAACGCCGGGACTTTTAAACTGTGTAATGAGAAAATGGTAGGCGAGGGAAGTCGAGCCTCTTTAGACACCATCATTATTTGTATTTTAATTCAAATGAGAATTCATGATGCGAGAATAATTGTACATTGTAAATGTATAAGAACAACCCACCGTCATTATCGTTTTCTTTCACGACTGCCGACACTCGGGCAATCTTTCAGTCGTGAACCACAAAAAAAAAAAAAAAAAAAAAAAACTTATTTTCAAAACGAAAATGGGAGTGCCCTGAAAATTGCTTCACCGCATTGGGTGTACTCGTAACAAAAGATATACATGTCGGTACGAATAGTAACAACTCGTATTGTCCCCAAACCATATTGTTACTTGTCGACGTTTAGAAGAATCAATGAACCAAAATTCTTCAAAAGTAAATTCGTCTGTCAGACCGATGTCGCATGTGCGTCATATCTGCAAATTTCACTATTTCATTTATTCCAAATTACTTACCAGTGGAATTACTCACACCAAAATAAGGAAAAAATCACAACTGTCAGGTTTTCTCTGTGAATATTGAATTCCAAAGATTTATAATAAAAATAACAAAACGTAGAATATTTGGTAAAGAAAAAAAATGTTATTGTTGCAGAAAATGCTGGTCGTTTACTGAGTTTATTTTTATTTTTTTATCGAGGCATATTGTTGAAGTCGATGAAGTCAATTAAATTTGAATACAATGACTGTACTTGGTGTGAATCTTGCATCAATTGATTTTCGTGCAAACGAAGATAATCGCTTAATCCGTTTTCCAGCAAAGTGGAAAGTGATTTTTGTTTTGTTCCGGAGAAGCTTTAGAAATGCAACAACTCATGATAGAACGAGATCGGTAGCCAAAGTGGCAGCATAAAATGTCGTAGATAAATTTTCGTTTTTTTCAGAAATACAGCGTATGCTGGTCACGAGATCAAATTTTGATGCTTTCTTTTCGTAGAGGGTGAAATAGAGTAGAATCACCCTGATGGTCAGTTTGAATGAGTCTGCAGAGTCGTTATTGTTCCAGATCGCATTGATAATTAGCGACATAACGCGTAATATGAAAATAACAAAAATGTATTTTAAAACAAACAAAACATTACTTTCAGTCAATTCGCTTTAGAACGGGTGTTCGTGACACCGTTAGCACGCTAAATGAAGATTCGAGTTAAACACGGTTTAAACAGCACAAGCTGAAGGTATTGAGCATAAAAGCTAAGCCGTGTTTAACTTTTACGCTTGTCCCTTTCCGCTTGACGCTTGACGCAGTCACGTCACCAAGCTCAACAGAATCGAGCATCGGTGTGAAAAATTACTTTGGAACTGTGAAGGAAGAGATTACCGTTTTATATAGTAAAAACAAATATTTATGACGATAACTGCATAATCAACGCTTTGGTTTTTATACAAGAGTCTGTTGAAACATTCGTAATTCCTTCACGAATTTTCATTGTATTGACTTTAATTTGAAACCCTTTAGCTTCCTTTCAAACGTTGATAATTATTGTCATTTCATTCATGAAAATCGATCACTAATGTTCCAGATGCAATTTGCACGGGTCAATATTCAAATAGAAAGTTTGGAGGTCGAGTTCATGAAGGTATACAACCAGAAAAAAATATTCATTTTTATCTACTAGGATCATTTATTCGATTTTTTTTAATTTTAATGAAAAAAAAGTTCTATTTGCCTCAACTAAAAAGCTGTATTTGAATTAAATAAATAATTCTATTTGAGTGCATTTATTCAGGTATCCACGTTGAAGCTTATCGCTCCGACCACTACGTGGCGCAGAGCATCAAAACATTTACTATATACGAATTGCGCTCTGGATGTGCATAAGTAGCGGTGCAACTTTTGCTAAAAACGCCTCCAATTTTTTTTATTTATTCCACAATGATAAAAGGCGGTAAATCGTATAATATTAAGAAGGCGGAAGCAGTTTTTAAGGGGTTCAACAATTTTTTTACAAATCGTCAAATTATTATTGAAAGTTTAATATTAATGAAAAAAAGTATTCCACGCCATATTAAGGGGGTGGAAGTTATTTTTAAGGGGGTAGCACACAACAACACAGCAAAGGCAATGACTGAAAGGCAGAAAAATAATAAAAAAAGGACATGTAGAAATAGTAGGTTGGGTTTGTAACATCTCAGGATGTGCGTGTGGAATCGTTCAATAAAATTGTTTAAAAAAATTCCCACCCTTTTAAATAGCCTCCCCCTTGTTAGTATTGTAGGATCTACCACTTCTTATCATTATGGGATGAAAAAAAAAATTCAAAAGCGTTTTTGGCAATAGCAGTGATTGTCAACAGCCAGCCTTTTTATTTTTCGCCCCTTCCCTCTCTCTCTCTGAAATGACTTGTCATATCATTTCTTATCGATAAGAATTCTTGAAAAATGATTTGGCATGCTTTTTAGCAAAATTGGTGATTGTAAATTTTTATTTTTACAATCGCCACTTTTGCTAAAAACGCCTCCAATTTTTGTTTTTATTCCACAATGATATTTATATAAAACAATACCATCCATAAGTCATGAAAAAACTTTAATTGGTTGACTCGTTTAACTGGCTTCGAATATAATTGGTCCAGTGACAAATTAATTTATTCAAATCCAATGTCTGCAGTAAATCAATTACCATTTACCGAATGTATCCAATCAATAAAATCCGTAACTGCTAATCATTTGATTTGGTTACTAGAATTCCGTGCCAGGTACATTCAGGTCAAGTTGGCTTATCAAGTTTCGTTCGGATTCGTTTCGAATTTTCCGGCGTCAATTGGTTCCACGTTATTCCAATGAGTACAGAATTGGGTCGTCCACAGTGTCACGTACAAATTTCCAACTCCAATTCCTCGTTAGTCTCTTCCCAAATGCTTAGAAGCTATTAGATATATTTTCAAATTTTTTTTGTTGTTGTTGAGAACGACGATACCCATCTGTTCATAGTCGAAGGCCAAACAAAAAGATAGAAATATGTTAATCTTCAATAAAGTAAAATCCAAAGTCGTGCGGGTTTCTCAAATAACTTACAACCGCGAGTTTTGATTTTATTGCTCGTCCATGAACTTTTATCGATCGTGGAATGTTGTCTGAAATTGATTAATCAGAAGCCCCCGATGTATAAGGATCAGCGAGACGGGAAAACTTGTTATGATTCCTACTTACGATCAATCCCTTTCACATTTCGTATATACCGCTCTTGAAATCCGTGGTCGCGAGTCGTGCACGAGAGCACATGTCTAGAGCCACGCGAGAGGTTCGGCGTCTAATGTATGCTTCTATATCACATCGATACAAACAGCAGAGAGCTACGTCACACCCACACACATGCGCGCGCACACACACACACACACACAAACGAATTAACATAAATGTTTCTCCGGATATATATATGCGCACACATTAACATGGCATACCACAGATCCCCGTTTCTGTGTAAATAAAGGTCGTCCACGAGACGCGCAAGCGCCCCCACTACGCGACGTATCGCGCCGCGATGTGAAATCTATTCGCATAGTGCGACGTGGAGGAGAACTCGCGTACTCTCTACACACGAAGCCGGTAGCAAAAGTTTCTCGTCAACGCGGCGATAACGGCGATCGATTTTCTTTTATTTTTCGCGAACTAAAGTACGTAATTTTCTTCTATTTTCCGTAACGAAATATTAAAAAAAAGGGCTGGTCCCTGTGACATAAGAATAATCACTTCGGAAACGCTCCGCGAGATCAAACCGTTGACGATAGAGCGAAAAAGTATTCTGGGATCGAAGTATCAGTGCCAATGCGGAAGTAACCGGGACGGACGTCTGCCGTGGTAGCGAAAGGTGGAAAACGGCAAAACTGCTGATAATTAGGCGTTTCGATTGGATTTGTCTTTGATGAATCGACCGTTAACTGCGATCTGAACTCAGGTGTGTTCAGCAGAGAAACAATTTTCATTGGTAGCTGACTCTCTTCAACGGACGAGGATATCGTTCGGTAAGGACAACAAAATTTTGTCTCCTTTGCTTCATGCCTCATGAAAGGGGCTTAAAAACGTTTTGTACATTGATTCAACCAGCTAAATCTAGCTCGATACGAATAGATGAAACTTTTGGCAAACGATGAAATCATATTGAAAAATGTTGTGTGGGCGAATATTAGGAAGCGATTTTGAAACCTGAATACCATTCGTTAGTACCAAAGAATGTTGTATACACTGAAAGCAGTTTTTTTTTTTTGGTATGGCAGGTTTGGAGCACCACGCTTCGTATAGATCTTGAAAGCATAATATTACGTAAGCAGGCACGAGGAGACCTTGAATGCTTCGACACTAACTAACATCTGTACGTATATCATACACGTATATCTATAGTTGATAACAGGTTGCGAGTCAATGTATTTCCCACTTCGATTGTTCGACCGAGTTGATGCACCCGTAACGTCTTAACAACGTTTGTTCGAGCACGGAGTATGTTTATCTCAAATTGCGATGTTTTGAAACTTTTTTTTTTTTATCTCGAAAAGTTCGAGAAACATGAATATGCTTCGGTGTTCAAAGTTTCTTTTTACTGGAAACATTCCACGTTACACGATGGATTCCAAAGACTTGCTCTTTCTCAAACGATGTCAAGTGAATCTGTTTCTTTAATGAAAGTGACCTGATTAACGAGGGACGTGAATGGAGCAGTAGAAGCTGTAGATTGCTGTGATAAACAGGGAGAGATCGCCAATCTTTGATAAGAATATTCCAGTCCTCAAACTAGGGGGACAAGAAAAAATTATAATTATTGAGATGGGATGAGAAGGATTTTGAATAATTCAAACATCTATTCGTTCATGTACTGACAAAAATATGGCTCGATCGTTCATATCGCTTGCTGTTTTATCAAGCCATTAGTTTTGGCGTTACTTGTTGAATGGTTTCATTTAACCAGCTGTCTCATTCTATTCTGGAGAATAAACACTATTTTTGTTATAAATACTTTTTTTCGTTGCGTTGTAAAATTGTTCCCGCCAACACCATCGGCCGAAATCGGCCACCTACGAACTTTCTGCTCTTTTTATACACGTATAATAACAATGAAGTATTGGTAGTATAGTCACTCGTTAAAGAGTAGAACGAGGATTTTATTTTCGAGTTGTTTGTATACGTCACAGTTATATTTATCACGCTCATCAATGTTCTCGAGGGAAAAACCATTTTCTCTTTCTTCCATGATCGGTATTTCCGTTGCAATCGGATCTTGAAACTTTTGATCGGCCAATAAAATGGCTGGCTCGCATTAAGTTCAGCAGTATCTGCCAATAACGAAACTTATATTGTAATCACATTGAACTTCAAATGACTTCAATACACGTATGTTATAGACCATAAGAAGAGACTACAAATTGCTTTCATGTACTTCCTGCAATATGATAGGCTAACTACAAAAGTATTCGGAGTGCAAGAACTTTAGGTAAATTACAATTTCATCGGTTAACTTTGCTGTCTTTCAGAGTCCATTTACTTAGTTGTCTTTTTGGAATTACGCCAAGTTAAATAGGCATTTAATCAAATAATTTGTGTTCGCGAAAAAAAATAGTTTAAAAATAAAAATAGTTTAAAAATACATTCCACGTGGTAACAGAAGTTCTTAGCTCAAAATAGTTCGCTGTGGGTAAGTTACTGCACGTGTGTCTATATCTAGCACAAGTTGAGAAATATCGTGTTTCCGCTCCGATAATTGCAATAACGAGGGTTCGAGGATCTCGATTTCGAGCACATGTGTTCGGTGTGCGATAACAATTAGTCGAGCTTTCAGGTGCTCTCCTCTATATATCCTCTTTTGGTCGACTTGTTTTATGAATTGTCCTGGGCACAAAAACATCGTGTCTTGAACGCGTTGGAAACAACGACAATTGTTACTAGAAATACCAATTTTACAGACCAGATACCTGCTGCTCAACGACTCACGATTGAACTGAATTTGAACCCATTGTGTGTAATTACGCTCGTCCTCAATCACATTTTTCTTTTTATCAATTAAAAATTTTAATAAAAAATTAAAATTTCTCTTTAAAAAGCCAGAGAGGCTGAATTTCTGATAAACGGCATTTAATTTTAATTTAATTTCAATATATTGTCCACGATTATTTTCATAAGCACCACTCAACCGGTGAAGTTATGTATTCTTATTAATCTCGGTGATGACGATGATTACAATAATGAATAAATGATTGAGTGTCGAAGCCCTAAAATATCGTTGAACTGACTGTTGAGCAGTATTGAATCTACGGATACGTTTTGTTCATTTCTTGGGGCTGAATATATGTAGTATATGAGAATTGGCACGTATTCGTATCAGTACGATCAAGCTCGGAGTCTCTACGACGAGAACGCCAAGAAGCAGATCGATAACTTCCGTAAAACGCACATGCTACGGACTTTGCCGAGGAACGGCACTACGCGAACCTTAATAAGTCGCGCTCGCCTTGTGGTCAAACGTCAACTATGACGCAATACTGTGCAATCATGCGGAATTCAATCATGAATTAGCCTATGAAGTTTCTAAGTTTCTAACACGTGATCCAATTTTGTATTTCAGAAAACTCGAATCAGAGCTCAGCTGATATGATTAACTATAAGATCTTCGAGATTTAGATAAATGATAAAGCTCAAAGAAAAAGGTTTCAAAATGCGGTTTTGCATTTTGACACGAAGAAACTTTTACTCGATTATTATTTTTCACATTAGTGAAATTAAGATTTATTCAAATGATATAATTCAAATAATAATGTTCTCCGTACTTTCGTGCACTTTTCGTGCACAAAATTCAATCGTAACTTGTTTAAATTCATGATGATTGAAATAGTTATTGCAATAACACGTCAATTTGGTGCATTCAAGTGCTGCAATTTGAGTTACAGTGTTGAAAAAAAAAAAAAAAAAATATGAAAAATCGATGATCGTGACACGCTGATACGAATGTCAGTCGCCGATGTAGATCAAGCTGCCACGTGCGTGTTCTGGACTTCCGCAAAGTGTCCCAGAGCCGCATTCACTGTATACACGTATGTGACGTTTCGTGTCGTAGTTATTTGATATACATTGTTAGTAGTTGACTATTCAACGGTCGATAGGAGATCCTCGATGATCGGTAAGGAGGTACACTGTGAGCGTCCAATCTACGCATACAGCCGTGTCTTGCTATTTATGTTAATATGGCTGCGAGAGACCAAGCCACATTTAGCCTACTGGCGTCACTGATACAGACTCCATCCTCTTGTGTGTATTCATCACTTATACACACACACATGCGTGTGTGCTGCTCGTAGAATGGGAGTTAAACGTTTGGTCCACAGATGTCTCCAACAGCTTCTCCGCTGTATGAATCTGCTACGATTTTCTTTTAGTATGATCCATACAGACTTTCGCTTTCGAAAGATCAATACAGAGCCTTGGTACTCGATTGATTGCCAAAAGTTGAAATCAATTAATTCTGCACGGCCCAAAATGTTATAGAATACTTGCGTAATTAAATAAACGACTGATACGCTTATGTGTGAGAATAAATTTTCGAGTAAATGATTTTTCCGTTATTAATAAAAAAAGATTCATTGTTAATTATGATCTGGATTTCCTGATTTAAATGCAGTTCTGGTTTAAAGTTTCAAACGATTTTCACAAGAGTTTAATAATTATTTAAAAACATGACTATCCACCGATTTTGTTATCCCGTGAAATCATCCACTGAGAAATAGATTATTCCATCCTATAGCTCCGAATAGATCTTTCATATTATCGCGACGAAGTGTGTAACGATTGGAGACTGATAGTTGAATTGAAATCAGAAAGATAAGAAATAAAAAAATTTGAATTAAGAACGATGCGGTGGTTCTTAATACAAAAAAAAAAAACTCGGATTGCATAGAATTTCATAATTGATGTATGTGGGCTGGGGAGAAAAAATAGAATCCAAGTCGAAGCTAAATGAGCCCTCGATTCACGTCAATCTATTACGGTATAGATGTTAGAATTTTACGTAGTTCGTCGAGGACCTGAAGACCCATTTCAAGCAGCTAAAGAGCAGTATAGAATCCGTAAAATTCATATTGGCCCTCAACAATTGAAAAATCACCGGATGCGAGTCCGTTGCGATTCGAAAATCCCCGAACATATTTCCGGTACAATGAAAGGCTCTCGCCCAGCGCTTGCGAGAACAATGAAAATTTTTTTTTTTTTTTTGAAAGTTTGTGTCATCTGGCCTCGTGTACGACCCTCTTCTCTCACACGTCATCATTGTCCGCACGATCTATTTTCCCAAAGCACAATTCGTTCGGCATCTTTGTACATTTAGGATGAATGCATTGAATGGTGGTGAAAACTCGAACGTCTATGTTCCTCGTTTCTTTCGCTCGTGTACATGGTTAGTCGGCATCTTCTAATTTCTTGTATCCAGGATCGGCGTGAAACTAGAAAACATTTTCGACAATCGATTTCTATTGGATTTGCCGGTTGTTCGGGCGTGCTCGTTTGAACACCGTTCTCGCCGCAGAGATTTTACCAGGAGACCCAACACGAAGTCGTTCCGCATATACCAAATTGTATCTATACGTGTGTACTTCGTATCTTCGTCTATTCCGGTACCGACGCTGCTGGACACTGAACTGCATTTTTGTGCTAGTCTCAGCATGCTCGCTTATAAGTAATCGACAATAGAGGGAAAGAGAACCCTGAAGCAGTGACCAGGTGATCGAAAGGCAAGCTGCACGTGCCGCGATGCTGCTTCTGTGTGCGACTTGCATGTGTCAGCTTCCTCGGTCTTGCACGCTTCTATAGGCTGCAAATAAGCACATGCGGAAGGATCTCGTGTATTGTGTAAAAAGCCATACACTCATCCTTCCAAACTCAAAGGTTTAGTAAACGTTGTGTATTTCTGTGTGGTTCATACATTTTGTTCGAAAATTCTGATCGAACATTTGGGGGCTGATAATATGCAGGCTTTTTTCGTTATCATACCAAATTCATCACAAATGTTGACGAAGGTAAAGGCTCCAGAGAAACGGTGATGAATTTTGATATAAAATTTGACAGCTTTTCTGCTTCAAACATGCTCAGTATTCCAGGTTAAAGAAATTTTCTAAGTGCCAACAAAATATTGAAATTTTTTTTACACTCGCGATAATATTTTCAGTAAAAATCAAGATGATTCATGAGTTTACAATTTCTAATGTTACGGTGAAACATTTAACGGGCCGACTAAGGAACAAAGCTTAAAATTTCATGTCCCCACATAGCTGTTTTTATCGCAGATATTTTTGTTTCGCCAAGTTTACGTGCCCGCCAAATTTTGTAGTTACGACCGCCTCAACAGCAAGCGAGTGTCTTTCCCGAAATTACCCGCTGCCTCAAGTCCGCGTATACAACTGGCCGAATGAGTTTTGTTCACACGACATTATCACCCCGGCCCTCACGGGGGCCACCGCATATACATACAGCGTCCGACAGGTCAATGAAACCCTCGAGGACTTTACCTTTTTTTTTTTAATTTAAATACACGAAAAAATCTCAATAAGTGATACAAGAAATTCTACTGAGATCAAATTAATTCCGTTGCTGCTTGTCATTAGAATTTTTCCAACTGACAAATTTAGTTTTTACTACAAATGTCAAATATTTATTCTCTAATATGGCATATGGCATATATTCTAATATGGCATGAAACAGTTCGAGATTTACAGTTTCAATGATCGGGGGAAGTAACTTTTCCATCGACGTCTGGAAAAACTTGAGCCTTGAACGAAATCGCAATTATCCGTTTAGATTGCTAGGTACAGATATCTATAAAAACGCACAGTTGTATATGTGGAAGTCGGTTATTCTCATTGCTTAATCCAAATGCCAATGATGACTTCATCATCATAACAACAGTTTTGTTACTTTCCGCACCTTTTCATCTCCCATGAAATGACCTGCTCTTCAGCGATAAAAGCCTTGAAGCAAAATACATTTTATGTAGAAGACTGGGTTTTGTCAAGTTTAGCACGTGCTTGTCATTTTTAATCATTTAACTCAATGTCCATAAGACTAAAATTCAAGATTCGAGATTGAGTTTACTAAACGAGAGACAAATTCCACGGTTTCGCGGATTCCATCGGCGATTTTCACATGACTCATCTTGTACCACCGCTCTGACTCATATTCCCCTCACGCCGCAAAGATTTCTATCTCTATCTGTCACTCACTCGACCACACTTTATTGGCACTACACCGCGACCTCTTCGCGGGCATGTTACAAGTCGTCGGCCTGCGATCGGACGTCGTTAAACATATTTTAGTTGTCTTTTCTTTTCTTATCGATACTTGGTTAATTCTAGAACACGGGTATTTATAATTTGCTCTAAAATTTTTTTTTTTTCTCCGATATATTTCCAATACAATGTAAGTTAGTTCGTCGAAGTTGGTCTCAATCTCCAAAAATCTAATCTAATTCATTGATCGACATATGAAGGGATACTAATTTGGGTAATTATGCAGTTTGTTCTTTGAACCCTTCCTGAAAATGCATCACCTTTTAATGTCCGAAAGCACTATTATTCGTTCGAAAATTGCATGACTTTGCGGAATACACGTGTGAGCATAAGCTGGCATCAATTTCAGAAAGAATTTTTTTATTTTTCATCATTTATTACCGACTGTTTGTACGACTATAAAAATATTCTCGTTTGTGATTCAATTTTACTATCGTCATTTGTTTTGATCCACCACTGCTGGGTTTTTCTATTACCATGGGATTCGTATCTACATAATGTTACAAGAAATTTTGAAGTAAACTTCGAATGGCCTTGGTTATGTTAATCATTTCACAATCTTAGCTAAATTGACATTTGAAATCTTGATCATAAAACTGCCGTTTATGAATTCATTTTCTTTTCCCGTTCACTCTTTATCGTGCTTTCTTCATTCTACTAATTACTATTGATGTCTAGTAGAAATAGTTGATACGAATAGTGACCCATGCAGTGATTGAGGTTGTCACATTCTATGGACAGAGAACATTGACCTGTAAAAAAAAAAAAAAACAAAGCCTCATGACACGAAAGCTTATTTTTCTCTCTATTCCACTAATATCTTTATAGAACAGACAAATGTAAAATGAGTCTAAGTTATCACCGATTCTTCTATATATATACATTGTATATGTATGCATAGTCGTGGAGCAGTGCAGGCACGACGATGACGCGTAGTTACATAACTGTATGTACCACGAGAACAACGATACTATAATAAGTGCCTCGCGCCGGAATGTCGTTTCTGATTAGTTATATAGTAAATGGAGTATAGACTTGAATACATAGTGAGTAAGCTCCAAATGCTGGTCAATATGTGTCGTGGGGGTAGAAAGGTCCCGTTTCCAAGTGTTCATTATTTTTTATGAAAGATTTCAGCTTTTCCGAAAATCATTTCGTATGAAACTGAATTTGATGGGTGTAAAAATGTTGGTTTTCTTTAAATTTATATTTCCCTTTTCTGAATGTTTTGACACTTTCCTTTATATCTTTTAGATTAAGGTGGTCCCTAATGATTCAATTAGATTGATTATAAAAATTTGGAAAATCGTAAATACGGTACAGGAGCTGGAAAATCAGGTGGAAAGAATGAACGTGAGAATGTCGTCTTTACTAGAAATGCTTAGTGGGAGCCCAACTAATTTCCGGTCGATTATGATTCATCGATGTCGAGGTCGACCGAGTACTAAAAGGCGACGCTTGGAAGGTTCGATATAACTATAGTCTAGATTTTCCTTGATGAATGGAAAAGTTGTCGTCTTTATTTTTACACGCGTTATTCATTGACGATGTAGGCAGCAAGAAATGTTGGCGAACCTTTTAAAATTTTCACTTTTTTTTTTTTTCATGCCATTTTATGACACGATTTGATGGGATGGGAGCTTCCACTTATAACATATGTCACATCAAATAAACGAAGAGTTCGATAGAATTCGATTTCTTAGAACTATCGAAACGATGACGCCTCCAAACTAGTACTACATACTTGCGTCAGAAAAGTTTCCACTTTGAAAAGGATGCAAGGGAGTTACTGCACGTATCCACTCTCTCTGTATATAGATCGAACCTGGGGCAGTGACGATGCACATAGAATTATAGAAAAAATTAGCGCTATGAAAATCGCCACTCATCCTCGATACAATTGAATCATTCTATTTCCGTTCAATTTCGTCACTGTTATATAGTCAGAGATTAGGATTTACCAGTTTCAACGATTGCAGATCGATGACGAATGTCTCATAACTTCAAGCATTTCGTTGTATGAAAACTGCCAAACGTATACGTAAACTTTGAATTGCTGCTATTAGCCACGGATGAAAGGAAAAACTATCAAAGAATTATCAATGCACTCACTATTTTCCGATGATATATTATGTGAATGCAGTACGGCTGGTAAATACGGAAGCTCGATCAACGTTGTGGGAACCACTGTCATTCGATAAGTTTCCCCTTATAAATCTTCGCGTTCGTTTATTTTTTATTTTCGAATACAAAGATTGTTCAGATCTGTCGCTGGAGTACACCATATTCAATACGAAAATAGTGACGTTAGATCATCAAAATATATTGAGAATAGACACAGAGTGTGTGTTTGTGATTTACTATTTGGGATGGATTTTCACTTTCTCAATCGAGTGACACTCGCATTTTTTTTCTGTTACATGTATAAGCGAAGTAAAGTCTTAATTCCTCAATTTTACAAGCTGTGCTAGCCTCAAAGTCAAACTTTTCCTTTGCATCCTGTGCATCTAATTGCGTCAACATGTTTTTTCTTTGTATTGACAAATGGAAGTACGTCATTGAATTTGCCAGAAGGAAAATCGTAATGGAAAAAGAGATTCACCCATGACGGGAGTAAAACAATTCAAGAATCCGGGAAATGATGCGGTGACGAATGTAGATCCTTGATCAGTTAGTTTCACTTTGTCATCTCCGTTTATTTCCATCGGCCAATATAATAATGGTCTGGTGTGCTATTCCTTTGGTTTCAAAACGCCATGGCGATTGCTCCATAATTGCTATTGACAGGAACAATGTATCGATAAATTCATTCAAAATTTGGTCTTTTATAAAATCATCAGAGTAGAAAGAGAATAAAATTTTTGATCGCGTATATTCCTAATCGGTTCTATGATTGTAGATCGGAAAAAATTTCCAAATTTAGCATCAAATTTTATTTCAAGTTCGAATCCCTTCGTTATTTCAGTCAGGTAATTTGTTTTTTGTATGATAAATCTATTACTCGGACACAATCGAAAATAATGATAATTTTAAGAGGCAGAGTTTTTCGCTCGAATCAGAATTTCAGGTGTTGGATTCTTACAAGGAATTCTGACATCCGCGATTGGAATTACCAGCACGCGTTTCGAGTTGTGCAATTTTTTGACGTCAGTCGTCGGTCGTTACACTATGGGCTCGGAGACTGATTCATGCGCGGGCTTGCGTCGCGCTGCAGAGACACTGCTGCTTTGTATAACCCCGCGTAGATCATGAGATTATTTATACTTCGATTCTGCAATATCTGTATAAAAATACGCTCTTTATTATTCCAGCATAATTTCCGAAAAATCCAATCAAGATGTCACAAGCTCTCAAAATTTATACATTTTTTCATATACATTTTAAGAAGGAATGACACGCGTCCAATCGATTCATGATAGCTTGCTTATTCGTACTTTGAACTTTCTGATAGTTTTCGTAGTCAGAACGCATAGCACAGTCCTCAGTTATTCACTGATCCTTTTTTATGTTTCTTCGACTATTATTTTCTTTGAGAAAAACCTTTATGTTTGTTTGATTTTTTTGTTCTGAATCGTTTAGATAAAAAAATGTGTTAATTCTGGAGATAAACGTTTTATTTTGAATGCAAACTTTTCGGGATTAAAACCTTAACCTACCCGATTAATTACTAATTAGAAAATTCAACTGAATCGAATCGAATAGCCTCTTATTTTCTTCACTTTTTGTTGGTACCAACTACTACTTCGTCTACTCGCAGGAAAAAACACCCACCCACAAAAAGGATTATGCAGAACGAGGCCATCGCGTGTGAACTGAATAATTTTCCTTCGATCGACGACTTCTGCGTAATGGTACTTAAGCTAGAACTGGGTCAGACGATCGATTATTCAGGACAATGCACTAGTTGTACAGAGGCCTCAAGATCAGACCTTCTTTTTAAAAAGTTACTAGTTACAATGAGAGATCGTTTAGAGGATTCAATTATAATTTTATTGTATTCAAGCGTTTTCTTGTGACTTTTGATCCATTTACAATAATATTGATAGTCGAAATATCATAGGCAATTAGCAATTAAGATCAACTTCTATAATACTCATTAGTGAAACTTTGAATTCACAGAGTTCATAATGCAATTCAAAAGAACAGTTTCTGCTGAGCACCTTTTAGGGTGTGTGATCGATTTTTTTTTTCATCAAAAAATCAAAGCCAACATAATCAAAATGATTAATGATTTTTCTTGGTTCTATGCTACATAAAAATATGTCGAATAGGTCAGTAATATCATGTGTGGGCTCGCGGTCACTGACGTCATAAAGTCCGTTTGAAATGTCGTAATGCACTCGAGCTCGCAATCGAATCTACGATATTATTCAACGCGTGGACACAAGAAACGCACCGGAGGTTTAGTGAGTCTACTCTTCTTATTGCTTGTGCGCTTCTCGGCGCAGACGAGCTCGTAAAACGACCTCACAAATGAGAGAGGGAATATAGATAGTACGACAAGGCCGGGGATTTACCAGATTATATGGCGCTCGTTTGTCTAGTCGAGAACACGTATGAGCTTCCCACTGCAGCATGATTGTATTCTACAAATGTGTTGCGTTACCAGGATTCCCCAAGAGGCTTGTTGCCATCCATTTGCACCTATTTATATGGATTTTATTGAGTCGCAACATTACTCCGAGTGAATATTAATCCTCATCGCCATAGTCGCTCTGAGAATTAATGTTACGATGAATTTTTGCCGATCTTAAAGATGCTGAATTGCATTAGAAAATCGAAGATTTGAGTCAATCATGGCTCCATTACAACATTCGTGGCACTCGCGATTAATCGTGTATGCGAAATGATCCATTGACTTTCCGAATATTGAATGAAGGAAAATATATTGCGTGATTTTAAACTCCCAAATTACATCGGAAAATGCAAAGTAATTTTTTTTTTTCAAACTCAATTCGTCAATTTGGTTTATAAATTATTGTTAACGGTTTTTTTTTTATAATTTAGATGATTTATGGTGATTTTACCGGTTGATTTTCATGCCAATTTTGTATCTCGTGTACTGAGCGAATAAAACGTAACATTTTTCAAATAATTTCCGACTATACCAACAGAAAACTAGAATCCGGGTCTTTTAGACCCATATCTGATGTGGTTAAGCTGCTCAACTCTAAAATAATTGCTGTTTAATATTCAAAATAATAAACATGCGCGCAAGCTCTGTTCTCTCAAAAGCAATCTCAAACTGACCTATCTTTTTTCTACATCAACACCGAGTTCATTGTCCATCATAATAATTACGGTCTACATCCCGTTCTTGCTTAATCTCAATTTAGTTTGAAAATTGTTTGGAATTTATAAGTACTCACAATAGAGAATTGGACGTGTCGAATATGTCGATATAATCCGTGATTAACGAGAAAGGTGGGAAGAGAGAGAGAAGAGCGAGTGGAATACAAATATTTAGACGTCGTCACATGCTCTTACATCTATGGGCCCTGAAAACGGTATTGGACCAGCCAGAGCGTGATCGAACCTATCTGCTCATGAATGGAAATATGAATAAATGATCCAACAAATGAAAAGACATAAATTTAATTTTCTTACAACAAATATATTCGTCGAACAACAATTAACGTTATTCGGATAGTTTGGATATAACTTTTGTGGAATGTTTATCAAACGTCAACTTTAACACGTTGGATTGATTCTCTTTTTGGTTCTAAATATATTTAATCAAATCGGAAGAATCCTTTTAATTATTCAATTGACTTAAATTTCAATTTCACTTATTTGTAAAACTAATAGCTAATGGTGAATAAGTTATTAATTGTCGATACATTTTGGAATAGAAAAAGCAAAAATCATTGGTCGTATTGAAACGGAATTTGTATGATAATTTTTAGTGAAGTAGGTCAATCGGAATTTACAAATTTTGTGCAACAATCCTTGAAAATTCGTCGTTTCATCGTTTCATAGGATGACGCAGGAATTCGTTTTCGTTTTAAGTGAAGTTTAAAAAATCCGCATTTTTCATCGTTCGTTCCGTGTCTCTGTATATGCGACCCTTTCTCCGTCACTCGAAGAATTCACCTTGCGATTCCACGAAATACTTTTGCCTGGTCCAATGACGTGGATCGTGATCGAGGCGCGACCCGATCCGGATAGACCTCTCGAACTTTCACTTACGGGATTCGTATGGCGTCACGATTTCATTGATCATGAAACTTTTCTTTCAATTTCGCGAATTGTCAGCATCAAATTCATTCATGCTTCACTTTGACAAATATTAGTCACATATAACTTACTACAGAACCAATTCTTTCTATAAGTAGAGTCAAAGCTATATTCAATGCATTTTTAGCACCATTTGTAATATGGAAATCTTGGAATCAGCTATTTTATATGCACAATGTACATCAGTGAACACGTGTTCTCGTCGCGAGGAAACTTGTGCAGTCCCTTAACGGGACCGTGCCTTTTTCTTTCTCCCTCTTTCACTCTTTCACATAATATCAAAAAGAATGTTGAAGCAGGGCAAAGCTATGACTAAATTCTTGATCACATAGCGTGTCGTCCATACGTGTTTTATCACTCATCGATTATGCATAGTATCATCAATACTGTCTCAAAGTAGCATCAATGATTCCAGTTCCATTCTCGACCGTTTGTTTCACAATATTTTGAAAAAAAATGTTCTATGGGATAATCATTTTTTGAAGTAAACTCTGATGAAGTTGTGCACGATGGATATTCGGATGAAAAATCTAGAGAAAAGAAACCTCGTAAAATGAATCATCGATACTCGTCTGTCGTACTTTAGTGAATTTTTGTGAATGGAAAATGATATTTAAAAAAAAAATTTTAATAGATTCGCTTTTGTTTGAATCGTGGATTCGTGGCGTACGATTAATCGCATCTATTTATAGTTGCCCTTGACCGAATTCGGCAGCATGCCGTGTGCGAATATCTTGATACGAATAAAGTAGTGTTTTGAATTAGATTAATCGATCAAACGGTAATGAAATTAGCGTGGCGATTCTACTTTCCATATTGCTTCCACTGATTCTATAGCACATAATATACTCTTCTTCTTGATGAAGCGTCTTTAGCTACTCCGGAAAGAATATTCATACATGTATACACACACACATAATATTAATAGTACTTGACGAGTCGGCGAGCAGGCCAGAGGAGGAGAAGCATGCTTGCCGAGAGACTTTGCGGCCGGTTGAATGAAGAGTTTTTCCAAGAAAAGTCTCTGGACTCC
This sequence comes from Campoplex capitator, assembly GCA_037576405.1. Classification (NCBI taxonomy): domain Eukaryota; kingdom Metazoa; phylum Arthropoda; class Insecta; order Hymenoptera; family Ichneumonidae; genus Campoplex; species Campoplex capitator. The sequence goes on along the minus strand of JARBWI010000008.1, from coordinate 8,139,190 downwards.
ATACGCACGCGTACGATGATTCAACCACGAAAGGCAGAAGACCGGGACAACCAGAGACCGGTGGGTTCGCTTACATTACCCGTGGAACTCGCGTGCGCCACGTGATTCGGCACTGGAAACCCGAAAATCACTAATGTAGGGGTCGTTCAATGTGAATTTCAATACTCGTTTACTCCGTGGCACTTATTCATGGGAAACACGTAATATAACGCGCGGAGATGAAAATTTGAACTTTGTTTCAGCTGGAACGTTGCCGCGTCCGTTAATTTCGGAGATTTTAAAAAGAATGCTCGCCACATTCTAAGTACGTGGACTTCTCTCCACTTGCTATCGAAAATCTGAATACATATGAGGAAACGTGAGTGATTTCGGGATGATACCCCTTAATTTATCTTGTAAGATATGAAACAAAAATAGCTTCGTCAATCAGAAAAGTGATGTTGATTGATAAAACTTTTTTGCTAAATTGCACCGGTCTTTGTCGATGTAAGTTTGATGAGATGGAAATTATACGAGGCATCTGAAACGATATCCCTATTGATCAATTGATCCTGATTTGAAATTACTGCGTGCTTGAAATAAATAAATAAAAAAACGAAAAAGATAAAACATCCGAGTTTGTACTGAAGATCCCATACGCGATGCGCGATGAGTGATCTCCAGCGAATGAGTCGGTTTCATGTTAGCGTAGGCGAATAATCGAACAAACTAGTCATAGGAATTACCGGAAGCCCTTCCGCGACGATCGATTCGTTACTTGAAAGGGAGAGTGAAATTGTGAGGACGAAAAACAGTTTACCAATCTAGTCAACCCATGGTTAAACCAATTTTCAATTGGAATGGACGTAAACATTTTCAAACAGTCCTTATCAAGCATAGATAAGAACAATACAAATTGAAAAAAAAAAGAATATACGAATGAACCTATAAAATTCGGGTGATCCAAGGATTTATACGCTTGTGAGGAACCAAATAATTTCTAACTGTTTATCAAAAACTGTAGTAATTAAAATATTTTGAAAATTGCTTTGACAATCATTAACTCAGACAAATAAAGATGATCAAACTTAGATTTTTCCTCTGCTGCGTGTACAATTCAACCAGATGAGATCCATGAATCTCATCGGTTGATTCGTGCGGTGGTAAAGATTACTGAAAATCGTCACTGCCTAAGTTAGCAATTGTAATCAATGTGACAATTTATAAATCAAGCGTTATTCGCACAGAAAATATTTGACGAGTAATTTAAACATAGAGCTACAAAGTTTGAAGCGAAATGCTGATTCATCGTCCGGAAACAAATTGAATATCGAATGAATTACGTACAAAGTCTATAAATATCGTTGAATGAATTCTCGCGAGGATTTCATGAATGGACGAGTTGCGGCCGAGTAATATTAAGAAATACTATACCGATGGGTGCCTAGCAGCTCGGGATGTGGGGAGTCGTATCAGTAGAGTTTATGATGGATTTCGCTACCGAGTGCTACTGCAGCACTATATTGAATTCACTCCTCATTTCTCTCGCAATCTTATCACTTGCGAGACAAATAAAACAGGCGCGAGCAGCGTGGCCACATACATACGAACACTCACGCGTAATCGCTCAGCGCGGAAGTTACGTTCAGATGGTGTTGGGCACACGACGTTAGCGATGGTGTGGCAGTTCCCCGACAGAAGCTCGGGAATGCGTGGCGCGATGTCACACAGCGAAAAGAATCTTCTCAGCGATCCACCAGGTGCACCTGCGCTGCCAGAAGTCGCGGTAACGCGATCCACCGTGTGACATTTCGAACCCGCGCGTCTTCGCAATCTCAGGCTTCTTTCGAGAATCAACTGCACACATTTTTTTTTCTCGCACAAAAGAAACGAAAAATTGCGAGTAATCATTTTCAGTTATTGTCATTTTTTTTTCTCCTCCTTATGCATTTGCTTCAGCGAATTTCGCAGTAAGACCTGAGCAAATATTGATTCTCTGGGTGAGAAGGAGGAAGTGGAGAAAATATCGCGGATGACATTTGAGATTACACTTATGATGACACGATGGGATTATCATAAAATGCATTCGATGATTTATGTAATCGTTTTTCCTATTGGATCTAAGGTTTTATCGACAATTAGTTGGTAATCATTTTTTGTTCTGCATTAATGAAAAATCCTCGTGAATATTTGAAAACTTACCGCAGTGCTCGTACACGCGCGATGAGTCACTGTTGCTTCAAAGATTCCGAACGTTTTTTCACGCGGGGGTCGCAGTCTTGCGCCTCAGTTTTTATTATGACATTCGAAGACCCGTGTGAATTTTTCTCCCGCACTTATGCATACGCATCAGCAGATTCCGCATGGACTGCTCATGATACAGCTCCATTTTTCTTAGTAAGGATTCTGCACCAGTTACATTGGACAAAACATTGCAGATATAGTGTGGGAGGATAATTTTTTTATCAGTTGCAAGCGTATTAAAATGGAAGAGGAACAATTGCAACCGATGATTCTGGGTGGGCTGGGGGTTTTTTTTCTCACACTTTTGTTTCGTCAGCTCGGGACTAGTGTCGTTGGAACGAATTTTTAGAACGCTCATCTTTTAATAATTGTTTAGATCATTTATTCGTCTGGATACTTGACCAGCACCCGAATATTTGACATTCTCCTGGAATTCAACTGGATCCTGAATTGAATTGATATGAAATAATTCACTTGACAACGCTTCTCGACGAATTCATTGAAAGTAATTAACTACTTTCATGCATTAGTGATAACGTTTACATTTATTTGCAGATATAATTCATCTCCAAGTGGTGAGAAGAATTGTTATTTGGATTATTGATATTCCAGTCTTACGTTTATATTCGCATGAGCATAGATTTTTCATGAATGGCTCATATTTATGCATGTAAATACGAGTCTATGTTCGCCAGTGTTTAATAGAGTTGCGAACAGTGTTTACGAAATCGCGTAAAATTCCACACAGAATATATCCCATGAGCGTGAATTCATAATAATTGTTTTATTCATAGACAACGCCGCAGTGAATGAAATATTTACATATATTTTTATTTATATGTATGATTCATTGGTAGCTATTATCTGGTTGTTACCGCTTGACGTATTTGCATGACTTGCAAGTTTCCAGTGAGGGAATTTTTTGGATTTTCCACGATACTTCGACAAATGTTTCCATAAATTATCCACATGCGGATAATACGTGTGTACATAAATCTTCGATGATTACAAAACTGAATGGACGTGATTTGTTTCGTCGGGAGGCTAAAAGTTTTATTTATTACGAGTATAAAATTTTCTATCGATTGTTAGGAAAACATCGGATAAATTGGCACTAATTTTAAGGTATTACTGATCACTCGATAGTTCTTTCTTCGAACTAAGAAAATAATGCCAAATAAAGCCTAATGTTCTAACAGAAATAACGCTGATTTCTCAGGTTGGGTCGCTCCCTTTTCCAGATACATCAACTGAAAAAAGGGAGAGGATAAAAACTTTGTGTTATGATGCATGTAATTGCCGGTGTATATCGCTGAGATACGTTAACGTAATTAAATTTAATTACACGCTCCGAGGCTAGCGGTCTTCGATCCTTGCAAGTCCCATGTGGAGCTTTCCGTGTCATCACAGAGATACGCGGCGACAGTTGCAAGGCTCGCATCTCTCGCGCGACAACATTTCCAACTCTCTTTCTATCTGTCTCTCTGTCTTTCTGTTGTTAAGAAATATACAATACACTCGGAGCGTATATATCCTCGCGAAGGATGACCAGTTTTTCCTCACCGAACGAGAAACGACAAGCGAGAGGAGCCACTCGTATGTCGGCTCTCCTCGGTCGTTGAAACGAGCGCTATGTAACGATGACGATTAAAGTCACACGATATATGTACACACGCTTGAGCATGAACTAAATGCACCCTGATCGATTGCTTTTTTCATCGGCTAAATAATTCTTACGGAATTATTTTCTGTTGCAGGTGGAATCTTCGAATACTCGTAGCTTCTCAGCCGTCTACTGAGGTAAGAATTTTTATTCATTCAATCAAAAATAATACAATTATTTATTCCTTTTGGGATGAATTATTTTTTCATCCTAAGTATAAAAATAAGCTTCGTGAAATCATATCCCTAACGGCAGAGTCGAAAATACCTAAAAAAAAACTCATTCATGACGAATGAACTTATGTTGAGCTAGAACGTCATTCTTTTAGAGTATTTTTATCGTATTCAGATGCTCCGCGATAAATCGATTGAAAATTTTCGTAATCGATTAAGAGAATTAAAGTGAAAAAAAATCGAATTAGAGTACAGTGTGAATAAGTGTCGATAAAAAAAATAAGAATCGACGAGACTTCGTTAATGTTCGTAAATCGATAGCGATTCGTTCACATATACTACATCTATTTTGGTCGTTGGAGTCAGACAGAAATTCAAACTTCAAGTATATAAGGTGAGACTAAGTTCGGCCGTTGTCCCTCGATGACTCGCGTGATCGTGAAATAGCAGGAAAGGTCGTGGCGTGTACCGTTATTTTCAAACATACGCGCGTTTCCGCGATGAGACATTTCGTGGGAGTCTTGGATAAGTTTGTTCCTGCTGGACCCTGCGAGTTCCATGAGACCTAGCCACAATGAATTAGAATATTCCGATGAGAACGATGACGCGCTGATCGTGACGTGGAGCTTGTTGTTTACGGTGGCGTAACTTCGTCGCATTTCACTCTTCCACTCTCTTTCTCTCTCTCTCTCTCTTCCCATTCCCGTTTGTGGCGCGACGTCGCACTCGATATTGTTCAATTGGTTGGCTAGCCTTCTTCCTTTTTCGCTCGAATAATACAAAGAATTTATCAATCCGGTTACTCATAGTCGAGACGCGCACGACGCCGCGCAGATTGAATTCTCAGCACTGGTCCTTCTTATCGTTGGATGTATAGCGTCAGCGAGATCAACACCGGACGGTAGTTTGCGAAGTGGAAACGGAAGTTCTTGGCACCGAGGCAGCTGCTGAAATAATTGAGAGCAAGCTAGAGGAATATTTAAACTTTTGTATACTTCGTGTTTCAGCTACTGAAAGCGAATCACATTTCCTCAATGTTTCATTGTACAGATTCCCATATAAAAATAATTAAAAAAAACAAAAACACGATACTTTTATATCGTAACGTGTATAAGTCAGCATGCCATGACGATGAGTATAGTCGAAAGGTGCGTCGCTACAAATAATCGAGTCTCCATCGACTAAGAAGAGATTTATAAACAATTTCATTGTACATGTATGTATGTATGGAGTTCAATAAAAGCATGTTGCCAGTGACAGAATATTGAATATTACTATGCGAGTGAGCCAAGCCCGCGCGGCAACGATGATCTAATATATTGCCCAGTCACCAATAATTTGTCTTCAATGTACACGAAAGGAAATTGTGTCATACCTATTTTTCTTGTAAGATCGAGACCAATTCCAAAGCTCAATAGTATTTGGCAAACTTTTGTCGAATGTGTAGAAAACCGAATGTTCGTTTGGTCATCAGTGGAACAGTCAAAAAGACATTTCAAGAGTCGATGTTTCTGTAAATACAGTGATAAGTTCTTACCCGAGCACACTGCCTTGCGGTACTCCCGATCTTATTGGGTAAAGGTCTGTGATTTCCATTCCGTGCTTTACCTGGAATGTCCTATTGCTTAGGTATGATTTAAGAAGCAAGTAGAATTTGGGGATTGCTTGCTTGATTTTATAGAGCAGCCCAGGGTGCCACACTTTGTCGAATGCCTGCTGGATATCAAGGAACACCGCTGAGCAAAATTCTCCTGCTTCGAGTTCCTCTAAACCAAAAAGCAAAACGTCAAACTAACTATTTAATGCTATAATAATAGCAGCTTATAGTTCCACTGGAAAAGCTAAATAAAAAAAAAAAAAAAAAAAAAAAAAAAAAAAGTTCTTACCGAAACTTTGAGAGATTATAAAAAACGCTGGAATTAATAATCAATTTTTCATGGTGTCCTATACGGATGTGGCAGACGGTCTGGTAAATTTTCAAAGCGAGCCTTCACCTCGTCCACTCGGAACTCCATTCGATATCACGCTACTTGAAACAGAAATAACACGTTCGTGTGCTTGCTGAACGCGCAAGAACGTTTTAATATGGAGCGTTTTATATTCATCCGATTTATTATGATCCGGTGCAATATTAATTTGTTCTTCATTCGATCTTCATTAGATAAAAGCGGATAAAAGTCTCTTCGCATTCGCTCAAGCTTGAAGTATCAATGATGATAATGAAATAGAAAACAGCTACTCGATTCATGATTATGAGAACGTATTTTCAGAAAAATTTGTCATCAAATTAAAATTTGGTGGATCGAGATGCATGAATTTACAGTCATTTCATTAAAAAAAAAAAAAAAAAAAAACGATTTCTAGATGTCTCGTAATTATAATATTTTTTGATGATGAAAAGAAATGCTATGATCTGGACAGAAAATTTCACTATCAACGTCGTATTAATCGTGACTTAATCAGGTCCAATTTTTTTTGTTATTAATGGACACCTGACGAATTGGTATCATTGATCGGTGGCATTGTTATTGTAACGGCGCGTAGTAAGATCAGGACAAACTATGTTTACATTTTGAAATATACTTTTATTATACGAGTGTGCTCAATGAAAGGTTATCTAAACGCGTGTGTGATTGTATTTCCACAGGAGAGTAGGAGAAAATATAATTTTCGAGTGATTATGTCGAGCAATGAGACTAGAGGTTTGTTATTTCTAGTATAGAATCGATCGAATTTCCGTTGGATCATCATTGAGTGCTAAAAGAAGTAATTGAGACCCGAGATCACTGAACTGGGAATTTTATCAGTGAGGGGCAGCACGATGATTGACGATTTAATAGAAATAGTTTCAATGACAGACTGTGCGGAATAATCGATAACGAAAAAGAAAAAAAAAGAGTAGTAGATTTAAAATTCGTGGTGAAATGCACGAGAGTGAAAGCGGTGATACGAACGTCGAATGGCGTACTGGGATTGGTTTTGTGAAGCTGGGTCTGTCAGGACTTCCAGAAAAGCCAGCCATAAGTTCGGTAATTGTTAATGGATATATTTATCACGATTAATTATTCATGTGGCCTATCCAAAATGTTTTATTCGAAAGGATAATTTTATGCTTCGATTTTCATTCAAATATTCTTCGTGTCTCAGTGAAATAACGCAAAGACTTTCCAAGATCACTCAGGTTACACTCGTTTTCTGCATTCATTCATCAAAAATCGACGTTTTCTTCTTCTCGATTTTGTTTTATGTCTTCTTGACGTTTCATTTCGAGGTTTCCTTACATTCAAATTACAAAAAAACAAACGAACAAAAAAAAATCATAAATAACGCCAAAAAATATTTTAACTCGTTGTATTTCGTGAGCTTTAAGAGTCGGTGCGAGAAATTTGACAGCGTGGTGACTTTAAAACACATATCTTGGGCTTCGAGAGTTTTGTGAATTTTATTAAGCTTCTTACGCAGTGTGCATTTGTGTGAGTGACGAGAGCACGGGCGGAAAAACGAAATACATCCCGTAACGTTGACAGGAAGCAGGAATAAATGACGAGAGATTTGGCGCTGTAGAAAATTCCTGAGTCACGGCTGTCTCTATGCCGTCCCGGTTACACGGTGAGCACATTCACTCTTATGAATTGCTCCAACGCGGATTCCTGATAAATGTGGTATAACTGAAATAAAATTAACAATATTTTTATTCGAACAACTCGCTAGTCGATGCAACCAAAATTTATCATTCCATCGATCTTATATTGCTCAGTAAACCAATTCGTAAGATTATCCGATAAATTATCTTCACAACCAATAAATATTTCCTGATACAACGTTTCAATTTAAGAGGTTAAAATATTCCGGCGTGATGGACGAAAGAGGAGAGAGATAGAGAGAAAGAGAAAGAGAGGTTAAGAACTCCATCTAAATATTACAAATTTTTGCGATGTATACAATTTTAATATTGACGAAAGTTTTATTGAAAGTCATAGAAGAAAAGTACGGAGCTCCCTGGATGAAAAATTATTTGCATATAGCGAATTTAAATCAAATTTGAAAGTATGAATATAAACAAATTAGGAGAAACTGAATTTTTCTTAAATTTCGATACAAATTTTCATCATTATCCTATTTTCGTAAATGTGTTCATCCAATTTCGAGGCTTCCGTTGAAAGGAGTTTTTCGAGTTGATAGAAAAGCTGAATCGTTGAAATCCTCTCATAATAATTGAACGATAAATTATTAAGGTTAACGTGCATACGACACAGAGGGAGGGAGAGAGAGAGAGAGAGTATGCAGCATGATGCCTGTTTCTGGATACAGTAAATATACACCGGAAGGTTGATCGAATGACATGATCTACGATTTTTCTATTTGAAGATATTAAAATATTTTAATGATCGTGAGTTAACCGGAGTGTTTCGATCAGTCATACGCAGTCGAAAAGACGAATTCATTGGAATCGTTTTTATTATATAAAACGAATATAATTATTTCGGTTAGTTGAAATATCGTTCGTTGTACCGATATATTCGTTCTGCTGGCCATGCAATTTTTCTGCTGAACATCATTTCGACTTCCATTAAAATGGCATTCAATAATGAACGAAGAATTGAGTAGGAACATCAAGAGGGGCTTATTGAACGGGTCAGGAGACTGACAAAAGAAAGATGCAGTTGAAACATTGTATGGCATATCAAAAAAAAAAAAAAAACCACAAATTTTTCTCAATACGTCGAATTTACGACGAGTGAACACAAACCAGTAATGGCAAAAAAATCGTCGACGGTCAATAGCTCGACATTTTAATTGCAGTAACCAATTTATTTTCTTGCTGCAACATATCGCAAAGACGTTTCTTTACATACCTTCGTATACAATGTACATTCAATGTGCAAGATTCCATGAACGTCTTTTAAACGTACGCATCTTCGATATAAATCAAAGTCTTTTTGTGCAATCGCTGAAACATGGATTGAATAACACATTGGTAGGTTACATTGGTAGTTCGTTGAACTCTTGGCAAGACGATGTTTCGAGAGTGTGGTCAAGGCACGTACAATTGTCGTAGTCTTAGATAGCCCTGGGTCAAGGTAACTCGAAGTAAATTCACATATTCGAATCTGACAAAAATCAAAGAACGTCATCCATGTTGTGATAGTCATTTGATTACGAGTTCTGTCAGCTAGACTCATCAAAGTGTACTAAATTTATGTATATACTTGGATAAATGATTGACGATCATTCGATGGATGAGAAGTGGAATCGAAGCCCAATTTCCGGTTAGCCTATTCGATGAAACGTTGAAGGCTGAATAAGAAAAATCATATTTATATCAAGTGTGAGAACGCTGATTCGAAAAGAAATTTCAAATGCGAAAAAGTGAGTGGTAAGCTTAAAAAAAAAGGCGGAAATGCGATGGTCAAGACGATGTTAGTTCTTAGCGGTTACAACACTCTTCGCTCATGCTTCTTCGCTTTCCGCGTTCTCCACTGATACTCGTTTCATCACATCACATATGTCCTTTTTTGTGCTGGGTAAAACGAACATTGAATGTATGGTTCCTTCTGTCTCACGGTGATGGTATTTAGCCAGTATGGGCAATGGGTGACGCCGTAGGTATAGTATACTATACGGCAAACCAAAAATCACATGGATTTATAAACCTGGGTGGTCCCTGGGTAGTCGAAATGTTAAGCAGAAAGGACCGCCGCGAGTTTCGTGCTGATCTTCCGAGCTTGGGCGCATGCCTTCCTTTCCATCCATGGAATGTTGCCGATGTCTCTATCTGCTTCTTGTTCAAACTCTCATTCGTGGACCACACGAATCGATAATTACCACCGAAAATTGCTCCCGCCTTTTCCACTTTGGCCGGTTAAACGCTGTTTTTCTGGTTGATACTCGGCAGAGCCTGCTGATTTCTGCTGGTTGTCCACTCTCTCGATTTCTCTCCTTCTATCTTTCTTCGTTACGAGGCTTGACGATCCTCGAGAATTTGCTGTTCTTCCGAGCGACGTCGACAACAAAGATCCACAACCGGTTGCCATATCTGCTTTTGTCAATGCTTTTCTGTCGCCTCTGTGGGTCTTCTGACGATGTTCTTTCTTCATCTCTTTTTTATTTTGCTACATAAGAGACACGGCACCGGCCGATCGTCGTTTCATATCTTCGCGTCTTATGACATGAGATCCCACAAACGCTGCTCACGTGTTTACGACTACTCAGTTCTTCTCATCGGTCCCCGACACATGCGGTGATAATTGTAACACTTAGAAACCATGATAGAACATCATTTTTGAAAAATAAAAAATCACTCGAAATATCTATTTCATGATAGCACACTTGGAATATTTGATCGAACCATTTTCTTCGAAAAGCACACAGTTAAGAAGGTACACGGAGAGAATGTTATATGAAATGTTACCATGTTGACGATTTTCGGTAGATCGTGTCGACCATTGCGAAAAAATTTAGGGTACACCGGAACAAAACGGAGTACATAGAAAATTTTGAATTTTTTCAATTTTTTATATTTTTTTTTTTGCAAAATTGAGAAAAAGCGCGATTCATTTCTCGATTACACGTGAAAAGAAGTAAACAAAGTGCATTGAACTCTGATTTAACACAATATTTTATCAGGTACCCAGTTTTGTCCCTGAACCATTTAAAATGATATTATAATATAATCATCAATATTTTACGAATAAATTGAAATTGTAGTAGAAAAAAAAAACTCACAAATTTTTGAGGGACGTTTTGCCCATAATTTTTTTCCCCTGAAAATGACAAAAAATTACATCTCGAATTATTCCTTGTTTGTTGAGGGTAAGAAACAGACTTTTCAAACTTCTGGAAAGTACAACATTTTCTTAGGTATGCCGTTTGCCCCGGTCTTTCCTACTGTTTTTCTGATCACAACAAATTTAATTTTGCTGAAAAAGTGTAGAGATATACGATATCACCCCGCAATGTATAAAAATGTAGTAAAGTGTATATTCTCTCTGTGTAGATTAATTTATGCTAAACATTTTGTTAGGCCGATGCACCTGCACGAAGAATAATGGCTATCATTAACCCTTTGAAGCATAGTGACATACTGGTATGTCACCTACTTTAACTCTGTTATCCTTCAATCTTCAATGGATTGAAGGAAAACAGAGTTAAAGTAGGTGACATACCAGTATGTCACTATGCTTCAAAGGGTTAAGAATGTGACAATCTCGAAGTGTCAATGATTAACCATCAATAAACGAATCTAGGCTTTATAAATTTTTTAATATTTTTCGGATTAGAGGACTTGAAATCTCAGCACAAAGTGAAGATTTTATCATTGCATTGACGTCCATATATCGTGTCATGGATACCGATTGAAATAAATCACTACCTACATCTTCTTCCGTACGCGGTTATCAATCGTTCCGTTTCCTTCTGCCTTGACAACTTAATTAATTGCTATGACGTAATAGACATTTACGGAAGAAGCAGGAAAATAATTGCAAAAAATGTTTATCACGAAGTTGGCAACAAATTCTCGGAATAGCCTGAAACACCGTTTGCCCGTGACGAAGGAAAATCTATTTTCTAGTCTCCGGGACATTCCCCAGTGCGTCAGAAGTTACAAGTTGTTAACTTGGTAACCGTTGATATTTTTCGTACACGATGTATTTCTAGATAAATTTATTAACGATCTGCTTCAAAGTTTTATTTTCGTCAGATCAGATCACAGAGTACCGTGGAGCTAGTCGAATGCATTTATATAATTATGTCGTTGATCCAGCAAATTTGATTAAACACTCTAAACCATTTTCTTAAATAGTAACTTTTTCGTGTAAATTTTCATGGAATTTTAATCCGATAGAAATTAATGTTTAATATTCTTATCTATTCGAAATTGTAAACCATCAGACTACATAGACAGTATCCAGTGAACTATTGAATAGAAAAATTCCCGTTAAGATAGAGGGCTATAGTTATCAATAAGAGTCAATGAATCAATAGATTGATAGCATGATCGTGTTATAAATGAGAAAATGTGTGGGCAATTATCCACCGAGATGCACTCATATGCGATGAGATCCAATACATAGCTCTTTATGTAGTTCTCGGATTATGACCTCGGTAGCCATCCGCGTGGTTTCGCCAGAAAACTCGGGCATTTTCACGCTAAATGATTATCGCATTGACTCACTAATTATGCCACACGCTGGAGTGAGAAGAGTAGTTGGTCTTTTTACGTCCTCTCGGCACGAGCACCGTAGCTTATATAAATGTACACACTCACACGTTCCATAGGGAGTGCGTTAACGTGGGAGCTCCCGTTCCGGGTATGGAACATAAGTCACCACTTAAAAAGACGACTGTATAGCTCATTGCGGCCAACGATATACTACTCAAATATCCCTGTTGAAGCATTTCCCACTTTGTATTAGCAGAAAACTTAATAAGCATTGTTTATCATAGCAGCATTAATATCTCGCATATATTATAAGGTGTTTAATCATCGTGCGATATAACCGATTAAAAAAAAAAAAAAAATGGCACTTGGCTTTGTTTTTGTTGTTGTTGTAACAGTCAAAGGTCACTGAGCATTTTATGAAATCTGGATGTGGTTCTTCTCGATGAGAGAGAATAAAATCGGAGTAAGAATTCTTTAAAATAATTGATGAAAATGGGTTGAAATATATGAGCGAGAATAAATTGCGAACATTTTTTTGTAATATAGGCATATACGAGAAAAGAATAATCTTGAATGAATGCATCTGTATTGGATCATTCCAAGTTTATTTACAATTTACTTTTGATATCTCGAAAAGGTTAGTGACAGATCCACCTGTCAGGGAGAATCGTTAATAGATAGACATGAAAATTGTATTTCCATAACGTGTTTCAGCGAACAATTTTTTTTTTTTTTTTTTTTTTTTTTTTTTTTTTTTTTTTTCACACATAATCGTGAACAACCGGTGACAAATTAATATGGCACGGAGAGAACAACGATTGATCAGAACCGGTTGATCAAGTTCAGGATCACCGATGCATCTACTGATACACGGTTTACAATCGCTCGTAAACGTGTGGGTAGTAGGCTAGGTCAGTTCAACTGACCAAGGTCTAGCAACTCATCCATCAGATGGACTTTCACTTGTATAACCAAGTTCACTGTTTTTTATTCGAGTCTGAAAATAATACAACCTTTTATCTAATTTCGATTAGAACGATTTGGTAGCTCTACGGTCAGTTCTGAGCGTTAATCGAACGAATACTTTCGGACATTCCCACGATTCAAAGGCGTCAGGGACCTCCAATGACGGCCAGTGATTATTAAGAATAAACAGTCTCACGACAAGCGCAAACTGATATAGATAAAGAGCGCCTCGCGGTTCGATGTATGCATGAGGCCTTTCGTGTAAAATTCTTGCTCCGAAATCTTAAACTTTCGGTTTCATACATACTGTATGAAATAATGTATTTTATACGCAATAAAATTGAATTTGATAATCGTCTCATTCGGTTTATTTTGGATTTTAGAAAATGTCGAATTCTTGCACTTTTACTCGATACTCGAAAAATATTATAAAGTTGTCGAGAAAAAAATTAATTATAGCAATCATTTCTATATTTTTGTTAAAATCCTGGAAATTCTATCTCTTTTTGACCCATCAATTAAAAGGAGGCGAGATTGTTGAATTTAGAATTGAAATTTTACATGAAACGCCCCATACATGTATAGATATATATATTCCAGAAGCGCTCTTGCGTAGAAAGCAAGAGAGATACAGATGGGGTGAGGGAGAAAGAGAGAAAGAGAGAAATCGAAAGCACGGGAGATTCGGATTACAACCAGACAAAATACAAAGCTTATCTCTACGATTAATATAAATCTATTACAGTCAGCGCATACTATAATTACAGAAGCTAGAATGGGATGCACGTACGAGCGATTAATTGACAAAACAAACCGTACAAAATTTATCACACAAGCCATTTAGTTACAATAAAAAAATTATGTGGAATTTAAAAAATGGTACATTAAATAATCCATGAAAAAACGATATTTTTTATTGAATTATAAACTTAGGCATGAACTCGACTTATTTCGGTAATTTTCTATTTTATCTTTATCAATTTATTCGATTATGGAAATCCGGCAATATTTTTCAGTCGAAAACCAATAAGTCCAAAGTTCGACAGTTAAAACAGAGCTCTTAACTTTTAAATAGTTGAGAAACAGTATATTAAAATGAGAGTTGAACGGTTGTTACAGTACGTTCCAAGCTTATAATTTTTTCTATACCGAGCAAAGCGATGAAACTACCTGTTCGATTTCCATCATGAAACGTTTTACGATGATAAAACATTTAAAAATTAATAGTTCTAGAAACTTGAAAAAAAAAAAAAAAAAAATAGTTTCTAGGTTATAGTCACGATTGTGATCGAGCTAAATGATAATGATTGAAATTTAAACTACCATTAAAAATATAAAAACTCCAATAAAAATAAAAATCAGCTACCATGCTCCGTTTGAAGCTGTTCAATCTTGAGATCGTGCTTCACACGCGAATATCTGTCTCTTTCGCACTCGACTGTTCATCAGCTTTCATCTCTCTTTCAAATTTTTAGGTGCAGCCATAATCATGGCACATGGCTCGAAGGAAGTTGTTTGATTAATTAAAATGAAATGGTTAAGTATCTGCCTATTGTCAGTTCGCTATGAACGGAAGTATGATGAAATAGACCAATATCGATCAACAGGTGTGGAGACGGTCCTGTCAACATGGGACAAAGTTTTTGTGGACATCGTCTATCGCTCCTACTAATTATACAGCAATTGTTTGAATACTATTGGATTCTTAACCGAGGAAGCCTCGTGTTTCCAATAGACTGTCTCATTGTATATATACCGTTATAAATATTTCCGGGCTAGCCAAGCACGCGTACTTCCCCACGCAGATTCCTTTTTGTCTCGACCCGTATAATCCTATCGTCAGGGTGCAAAATTCAACAGACAATATTCTGTAGCTGGCAAACGGATTAAGTAATTTCGTACACCTCGACCGCATCACAATGGGGAGAACCAGCCCTTCTTTTATTTGTGTTCGTATAAGGTGCACTTCACGGGCAATCGATCAGTACGTCCTCGGAGTTGGTCGTTTCATTGCTGACGCGTATTTATTTCGTATCGTAAACCTGTCGATGTCGGGTTAACCTGTAGCCCCATTAAGTTCAATCTTTGAATTCATGTCGCTGGGACTACGATCACCTGCTAAATGAATTATAAAGTTGATCTCGAGCTGAGATTCACAACAAAAACTATAGCTACGCGTAGGACAGTAGGAACAGGTATTGAAGTTTCTTTGATATTAATAGTGGAGTTTTTTTTTGTGGAGTCATTCGAAGCTCAAGTGCAACTGTTTATTTTTTTCTTCAAATTAGAATGTTGGTAAAAAAATGTGGAATATTTATCGATATAATTTCTTGGTTCAAGATTTTATTCAAGTTTATAAAGAAAACAGAATTTATTCTTACGCTGCGTGGAATTTTTTTTTTTCATTATTATTTTCGATTAAATTTGAAAATACGAACAAAACGTGCGTTGCTGAGAATGAGAAAATGATTTATAATTTAAAGGGCTAAAGGGACATCTAAAACCTCTTGAATATTTTAACACTGGGTCTTCCCAATGTTACGGCAATTGGTTTCCAATTATGGACTTAATTCCTTAGCCGATTATTAACACGTGGGATTAACTCGGCCTTTGAATTCATAAAGACCTATAAGATTTTATGGCCTACACAGGTCGCGACTTTTAATACACGAATGGCTACAGACTCGAAATCCCTTTAGTCGGGAACCAGGGAGTTCACATTTGCATTTGTTCTGGTGTTAATACATCAGTCGGTTACGAGATTTGACGCGACGCAGATAATGGAGTTAGACGGCGATGAAAGTCATGCGTTGTGGAAATTCATAGCATTTTTAATGCCCGCTTAATCCCTGGTTGTAAAAGGTTGGTAAATTTTGAAAATTGTCAAAGCAGTATCATCATAACAAAAGGAGTGGAGTATGTTTTTCCATAATTTTTCATCGAAGCGCAAATGGTGCTTTCTACTGAGAAAAATATAATTATAATTAGACAGATTTTCAAATTGACATTGTCATCCTGATAATAAATAGATTTTTCGAGATATGTTTCACTTGAACAAAGTTCCGTCAACAAACATTCTGCATAAAAAAATCGTGAAAATCAGTTGATCGTGGCCAAACGCACAACTCCCGGCTTTTGCCCACGTGGACAGTCGGGAGTTAAAAATTGTGGTTCATTGGTTTAAGAGATCGTGAAACTTCTCGGGTAATCTCCGTTGGATTTATAAATAGGCTTATTCCAGATTTTCACTGATCTCTTCAAATAATACAATAGATAAATGACATACCTTGTCGAAACTTTAGACCCATACGAACGTTGGTCACGTCTCGAAGTCCAATAATCACCGAAGAAATTTATGACTGTTTCGACTTACTTACTCGTTAATCACTGGCGAGAATACTGGTATCGTCTAAAATGAAGAAACTGATTCGAAATGAAGAAACGAATTGAAGAGAACATTTTTACGGAAAAGCTTGTAAAATAAAACGATCATATCCGAGGTTTCGTTAGGCGAGAGCAACGTGTGATTCATCGTAGTAAAATGAAACCGACCCCAAGGGTCGTGCAATCGATGATGGCACAAAAACTCGGAAACGCGATGGGTGCGAGATTTTTGGCGGGATTTCCCGTTCGTCCTCCACCCACGCGCACGGAATCTCTCGCAAACGTCTCGCTCGTGAATCGCTGTTGGTATCACGTGCTTTTCGAACGGTGTGCTGGCACGATGACGTCAGATTTTCTCGGCGAGACGCAACGTACCAGACACGCTAGTCATTCTCCAGGATCTTGTGGTTTATGCCGTTCAGATTCATTTCACATGTACCGGACAACATACAACTATAGTATGTGAAAGCAAACGAGAAAGTCCTTTAATCCAGCTCATTCGCATCGCTTCTTTTTCTTCTTTTTTCGAAAAGGCAGTGCGGTTTTTTCTTTTTTTTTTTTTTTTTCATCTCCACGATGCGATTAACGGAGAATTCGTGTGAAATGAGGGGGATCGTACAAGGTGTCCACATCAGGTTGACATCGTTAACAGGATTTTTGACGGAAACGACTTTGCACTTTGTGACTCACTTGACATTTGCAATATAACAACTTTAGGAAAATATCGATTCAAAATGGTACATTATAAACATAAATAAATGATTTACATCATGGAAAATTTCTTCTCTGCCATACGATTAGCGACAAAACCCTTACAATTAACTGGTAAAGAAGAAACAAAGGAGAAGAAACATCTGTCACGTGAACAGAATGATTCAATTTCACCTAACGAGGCCTGTTCATAATTTTTCGTCGTTGATGCTGAGAGTTAACTGCACAAATAATTATGAAAAATAGATTTTGTGAGATCAGTTGGCGAGTGTATCTCGGAACTACGTAACCCTCGAATGAGATGGATTTTCATGAGACACTTGTACCTGTGCACATTGATCATGAATTCCGGTAGAAAATTCTTTAACGGTGGAATTCTTGACCCACTAACCAAACATTGCGTCGAAAATCGCAATGTCATTACCAAGGATCGAAATTCTGGGCCCATGGACTGGACAGGAACTAACGTGTTGGCTGTGTGAATCTCACATCCGGATATATACGTAACGGAGTCTCATCTTCATCGTCTTTTATTCCTTCATTGGTGTATACATGAGCAGAACTTCTCTATTTTTTGTCCATCGGCCTCATCCTCTCCGGCCCTCTCTCTTATTTCTTCTTATTGACTGTGTCGCATACGTCAGAGTTCCGGAGTTTGTGGATACACCCTTCTCTTTTCGGAAGCGTTCGAGGTTTCGCAATTATTTTAGTCATATATACAGCAGTTCATCTCACTCGCTCTTTCGCCATGAGCGAAAAACGCGCCGGAGATGGATGGTGAGCCTGTTGATCGGAAGATTACGCACGAGTATAAGACGTGAAAAAAGTCTCAAAGACAGTGAAAGGGAAACGTCATCGGACGGCCGAGCTCCAGATTATGCCGTTGGCAAAAATAGGGAGAAATTTTACAAGTTTGTTCTCGACGAGTTTGAACAATCCGAAACGATAGTTCATAAAATATCAACGATTTTTTTTCAATCATAAATTAGTTTTTCCTATATTCTCTCATTTTTTTATTTTATTATTTTCATTGTTCACATATTTTTCAAAGTAAATAATAGTATAAAACTAAATGGCTGATTACGAAGTACTATTTTGGGATGTGCATAGTTTTTAATATGGCAGATAACGAGAAAAATAAAATCTTGAAATAGAAATAACTCGACGTTAAAAACGACGCTCACTTCGTCCTCCATCTCTTGCGTTGTCATCGCTCTATTGTCGGATAATTATCGCCCCGTGATATAATTGCCTCGTTGCCTCGTCGATACTTACTGTCTACAGGATAAAAACCTCATCGATCTTGGCAATTTCCAAGCGACGGATCCAATCCCACTTCATATTTATCTATATGCATGTACGTCTTGACTACACATCCAACTCCAGGTTTTACAAAGATATTTATAAACTGAATAAAAAAAAAAAAAAAATAGCTCCAATCGATGTCATTGAATATACCTGTACATTTTTTCTCATTGAAACCTTCTGTCACTAGCACATGGAAATTATACAACAATTATTACGTTCGTGAGTTTTTTTTTTTTTTTCCATAACCTGTTTTCACCAGAAAGTTATCCGGAGAAAAAAAAGTTATTGGTGATCAAACAGCCGGCTTTTGAATATTTATTTTTTGAATTCATAATGTTGTTCGACTGATTTTTTAGAGCTCGATCATTGAACTTCGAATTTTGAGATCGGCGTTTGTTTGAAATTCAATTGTACGCACATATCGGATTACTTTTGTTCAATGTATCCTTCTAGACGGAAGAATAAAGATTCATTGCAGCAGCAGCTTGCAAAATGAATTCAAATGCCATTCCACTTCGAGGAGCGCTGCATCTTATTTAGGTTGGAAAAAAGATCTCTGAGCGCTTTTCCTTGCCTACGTAACGTCAGTGGACGGAGATGTGAGGCTAGAATCAAGCATTATTATAATATACTCGCAATACAGACCCGTCTGATAGATAATGTGAATCAGCACGAGTGGCAGGTCCTCGCGCGTCTGGTATAGCCGCTTGCGAAAGACGTTGGTGGGGTTCAGAGATCTTTAGCTTCGTCGTTCATCTCTTTCTGTTTCTCTTTTTCTTTATCTCTCTCTCTCTCTTGCTTTCTCGAGACGGAGCTTCGAAGTATCGTTTATGCTTGTGATGTGGTGGGAGAGTGGATAGAGCTCGTGCGCTCTCATCGCGGGGAGTTATGAATGAGTCGCGGATGACCGGGACGGTGAGTGAGCGCGTGGTGCGGGGGTTGGTTAGGGAAGAGGGATAGGTGGAAGCGAGCAAACGAGACGTCCGTGTGGTGGATCGTCGCGGGCTCGTCGGTGGTGGGAGCAGGCATGAAGGATAAGAGGTGCAAGAGACCGTGAGTAAGAAATATTGTGTGCATGTTTGAGTACGAGTATGTGTATGCTCGTGAATATTATTTGTGTAGAAAGAAGCTAAGAATATAGTACGAATTGGTGGTGTTAGTTCATGGTGGGAGACTAACACATCGTCTCATCGGAGTAGCTCATCGCGCCACGCTTCTTTATGACCAGAGGGTGGAGGAGAGAAGGAAACGAGAAATGGAGTTGGGTGGGGGGGATCGTAAGAGAGAAAGAGAGAGGGAACGAAGGACTTGTGGGTTTCAGAAGAGAGCTGTCGACCGCGTGGGCCACGTGCTTTCATTGGGCGCTTATCATTTTTTTTATATATTCCGTAATGAAAAAAAAAAAAAATGATTAAATCCTTTGTGGCACGTTCTCTAAGACTAGGGAGATAGCCATCGGATCATCGACTCTTATTGTAAATAGAAATCGTTAGACTGATCGAAGGTAAATCGGAGTTGGTGGAATCGGTAAGAACAATTTACAGGATAATCCTGACAAAAAAGGAACAATTCTAAATAAAACGAATTTGAAAATGCGTCAGCGTCATATAATACACCGTTAGCATGCTTCGGTGACCAAGACTAAGGCACTGATCCGAGATCCGAAGTGAAATAAAGGAATTCACGTTCCGTTCCCTTCAGCAGGTGGACTCCTACTATTTGACTCCTCTTGTTCTGTGATTCAAGCTAACGAACGATGATCGGGTATCTCTTTCTGCCACAGTTCGTAATGTCTGACGAACCGTTTCATTTCTCCTTCTCCGTCCTCCATCACACACGTTTACATATAAAACGAGGAACATAGACATTTACAATTTTGTACAGTCGTACAGTAGTGGAAGTCGAAGAAAACATATGGTATTAGAGGTATCTGTGTACCTTCACCAATACTTACTTACCCATCTACCTAAACATCTACCTGGAAACGTAGCTATGTATACATATACGCACCTATGCCACAAGCGCAACTTGAACACACAGTCTAATATACGTCAGAACGCGTTAGCACGCACTTTAACGTTAACGTCCGTGAGCTTGTGCGTCTTCGTGTATGTTTGCGCACCGGGTTTTCAAGCCGGTAGAGAGGACTCAGTCACCTTCTGACACTCGGCTTGGGCACACGACCTCAACCAGGCCCCCCCCGGACCACAAAGACCTCCGTGGTGGAATAAGGGATCCAAGTATATTACCGTCTCTCCAAGCTGAAAAAGGTATAAATGAGAGAGACGGAAAAACCCAATATATTTATCCCATCGACTACCTCCGAAGACCGCCAAAATGTCGTGATTTGTAAGGAACGGACAGCGATACGAAATACACCGAGCGGAAAAAGAAAGGAGGTGGAAAAAAGGGAGGAGAATAGTGGGGAAACAAGTAGAAGAGTAAGGGTAGCAAAATCCTGGGGCACCCTTAAGTTCAAGCTGAATTCTATTCTCATAGAGTCGTTCCCGCATCGGAGTAGAAAGAGAGAGAGAGAGAGAGAGAAAGAGCCCTCTTCTTGGGTACCCCCGCCTCCACAACGGCCACCACCTTAGCTCACCGTTTACTGGCACCCTCCCTCTCTCCCTTGCTCGGGCTCCCTCCTCCCTCAACCTCTTTCTGTCGTCGTCGTTGCCGCCCCCCTCA
Organism: Campoplex capitator; assembly: GCA_037576405.1. Taxonomy (NCBI): domain Eukaryota; kingdom Metazoa; phylum Arthropoda; class Insecta; order Hymenoptera; family Ichneumonidae; genus Campoplex; species Campoplex capitator. The sequence continues at coordinate 8,117,913 of JARBWI010000008.1, read as the reverse complement.
CTCTCTCCTCCCACCCCCCTCGTATAAGAATCAGTGCATCGCGTGTGCCGGGACCAGTGCCAAACGGATTGTGATTCTGTGCAGACATAGATCTTTTTTCACTTTATAACTATTTTATCAACTAGTGCCGGCTCTGATAAGAACCAAGTGACGTTTCAACTTAATTCATGGATATCATATGTTACCGCTATTCGGACATAACGAGATCGAACTTCTCTTAGATAACAAATTGCCAACGTTTATTCCAAATTATTTTTCGTCACTTAAAACGTGTCGTGTTACTTTAATACGTTGATTAACCTGCGCTCGTTCGGTGATAAAGTACTTGCGTTGCATTAACGGAATACGAATAAACAGTTATCGCGAAATTCCCTACACGGGCTTATTAAATTATTTATCCATTACGGTCTACGATCGGTACGGCATAGCGTCACGATAAAACTACTCCACTACGTAATACGCACGTGCGTTTACTTACACACGTATATGTATATATTTATGTATACATATATTCACGTATAATTAGCTGCACATACTTATGCATACGTGTGCATATTTTATATATAAATATAGGAAATGATATACGTGCGGAAAATTGGCGTTAAATTACGGAAAAGTGATAAAAAGTGTGATGCGATCATGATCGATCAACCCGAGTTGGATACAGTGTCAATAATCCGTGATCTAAGAATGACGATGGAGGCTATTATGACACGCGATCAGAGGACTACATCTCACCGTGTTCACGAACGAGGTGTACATTCAAATTGCAATGAAACGTTGCCTACGTATCAGAATAATAGCAGCGAGAGCAACAGAAAATCCACCGACATGTCAACAACGTTACTGATGAATCAGGAAACAGTGAGAACAAATATGACGTGCCGAAAAAATATCAGCTGTAACTTCGAATTTACGAGTACTAGTAAACACAAGACTGACGATTCGGTTAAATTTTTATGCTGCGATACAAATCCTTGTATATTACATTGCCGAAATCATATGAAACGAGTCGATAGAGTCGTTTCGAATAAATGTTGCAAAGCCAACAACAGTATCACTGCCGACAGAAGAAGTTCATCGTCGATTCAACACAGAAACAACTCCACCACGTGGCTGAGTAAGTCGAGACGTCAGTTAAGAGAGAATGTATAGTCCGCGCCTGCATATATAATATATGGATCAAAATATAGATATGTTCATAGCCATCTAACGTTTCTACTATATGCAACTCGCAGAAGCTAACGTTAACCATATCGATCGCAATTTTGTTCGCTAAAAATCTGTCAATTTCGTATCACCTCGAAGGATCCGAGACATAACATTGCGAATTTCTCTTTTTTATGAATCTGAATGTGAAATTATCCGATAGAGATCAAATTTTCACTTTGAATAACTCATAAACCGATTGCAATATTTTGCAATCGGTTTATGAGTGACGGCACAATTTCAAACGACTTTTCAAGATTTACTAGTGCGTTTTAATACATTCCTCGTCAATGTCACATTCATATATACCGATGAGCGTCGATAAATCACGGTTCCAGTTAGGATCCACTTATTAATTAATACGCTGCGTTAATTAATATTCAGGCATTGTGTTCCTTGCGGATTAATAATCAATCAAGCGGGTTTCAAGGATTCGTGCTTCCTTTGGTTAGCCGAAACACGATTCGTTCAATGAAAAGACAATGCGGTACCTGGCTTATTTTTTGTACACGGCTAACAATATTTATATTTTGCAAATATTTCATCATGAACGATTCATGAAGCAACAACGTCTGGGTCGTGCGCAGCGTTACATTTTTCATTGAGAAGAAATTCGTGAAAATGATTATTATTTTCTGTACCTTTTCAATTAAGAATCCTCATTCATGATAGCTCATTCATTACATATCGTCTACCAGGCGTACAAAGTCTCGTTTGTACGAGACAAGCACACGCGGCGGAAATCGATTGGCGCGCTTTTTAACGGCCGGAAAAGCGACGAGTCGTGCCTCGATTAATTTATCTCCCGGCGGCTGGGAGTATACGGACTATAGGGCGTTCAGAAAAATCGGCATACCCTGTTTAACGAACACCTTGTCATCCTTGTGTGTCACGAACCTTTTTTTTTTCGTTTCTATTTGATCTGAGAATTCATCGGATCAGGAACCGCGTGAATATTTTCCATTTATTCCTTTTGCCTCATTTCTATCCTTATGGCTTCGTAAGCCACTTACGAATCTTACTTCGCCAAACGATTTTCACAGAGAACATAAACAAAATCGAGTGTACAGCACGTGCTGACTGAAGTTTTGGCCTCGTGAGATCGTGATTAAACATTGAGCGAATCGACAATCGCGGAGCTATCGCGACTCCAGTATACGCATGGTCAAGACATCCTATCGGTTATCAGCGCCAGTTTACGCGGTGTTGGTAAAAGGCGAGGAAAATACAGGGGTCTCATAAATCCCCTCTCTTTTATACGATTACCGATCTGTGCGTTAGAGTCAAAGATTCGTATTTGGTATTCGATCGACGGGAGTTGTTGCGTGATTAAATTCGTGACAATCCATTCATCATCCAAAAAATTAAGGATCCGTGAGTATTTTCACATTCCAGGAACTTCTATTTTAATTCATCCGTAATTTTATTGCCTTTACTCATTGAAGATTTTGCGAGAGAATCACGATTAACGATCATAATATGGAAATTTTTGATTTATTTTTATTTAAATGAATTCGTGAGATTCGGAGTCAATGGGACAATATAAAAATCCCGAAGACGTTTTCATCGCTTCCCTTTTTTTTTGCGTTTTCTCAGCGTGAAACCTTTCTCAGTCACTGTCGTGTGCCCTGTCGCTCCAACTTGACGTCACGTTCTCGAAACGAGCCGATCAACGCGTTAGTCATCCTCCTCTCTTCACGCATTGAATACAAGTCCTCACTTGTTCAACGTATTCCCCACTTTTTCGTGAATTCGATCACTCTTATTCGATATATTATTTTTTCGTCAGGCCATCTACATCCAACGAATTGTCTTTGCAATGAAACTGATTAATTTGCACATTTCTGCTATTACCAATGGTATGCGAATAACTTTCAGTTTGCAATCGTTAAAAAGACGAGAATAAATATTAAAAAATGAAATATGAGAAATGATATAAAATGTCACTCTATTCAGATGGGTAGGAACGATAGAAAAAAGAAAAAATTATGAATCACATAGTAAGAATTTCGTTCATCAAATTCGCATGTGATAATTCTTGCGACCTTTGGGGTCGTCATATCCAGCAATACGACACCGCAAAAATATGATCCTTTATCCGGTGTATTTTTTATTATTTATGTTTATATAATTCCTCTTATTCAAACCCTTCGGTATTGTAACGCCGTTGAACTTATCATTCGCAAGAGATGCAATGATGTTTGTTTAGCAAAAGATCGCAACAGAAGCTCTAAGATTACTCGGAATAAAAATAAATCGATTTTTTAATGCGATAGAATTCAGTGCATTCTTATCGCATTGCGTTTCATCACCCCCGTTAGCATGGCTCGTTTCTTCTTTTCTACGACTCTTTTTCTTTCTTCTTTCCTCTCGCTAAAACGACCTTGGCTTGTCAGAGGGTCACACACTACCTGTTGAACGCGCGCGCGCGCGTTCCCACATCGAACCAATGAAACTGCAGTGGGGTGAACGTCGTGTGCCCGTAGATTCAAAGCCCAACAGGTGGTTTCATAACTATATATATCTATATATATTCGCAACTGCATTTCTACGCCTTTTCACGATCAGTCTGCTATCACTCCTCGTTGAAGCTGTCCGCATATCAACCTCCAGGCAACAATTCCAAAGCCATCTTAGGGTCGAATTAATGATTGATATTTCGAACATTGTCCAAGTGATGAAATCAGTATGAATTGAAGTCTTCTTGTTTATTCAAAACAGTAGCAGCGGAAGAATGTTTTTTTTTCGTTTTTTTTACGTACAACTAACTTCTCAAAATGGGCGTAACAATTTGATTTTTTTTGTAGAGGTTTCTGCAACATTTGCTCATCATTTAACTTAACAATATTTCATGCTCTTCGATATTGTACTGTAAAAAGTGTTGAATTTTGAGTTTGACGAATCAAATGAAAACCGATTACATCATAATCAAAACCTGATAAGCTTCGATGCTTTTCAGACTCTGCATGTTAAATCCACTGTGCAATAACTCTCGTAACGTAGAAAATATGATAATAAATGAATGGTCAATGAAGATCAGGCATTAGGAGACGGTGGAATTCTCGTTGTTCGTCGCTTGTATACATATTTAACACATCGCTGTAACCTTTACGGGAGTCGTTCACTTTATCGCTATTAAGATGCCAACGAAAATGAGGCTCGTTCGCCGTGCTTAATGCGTAAGGATCCCGTTGAGCGAAAGAGACTTGAAGAAAGAAAGAGAATCTCGCACGGTCTGTGTCAAAGCGGAGTCTAGTAGCAGAAGAAGCGAATGTAATAAGAAATCGTAGCAGGATAGAAGCTGCGGCACGGGCATATATCTCCTTCCGGAACGTTGAGTAGCGATCGCACAGTAGAAGAACGCGTCGCGGATGATGCTTCTGGCGCATTGCTCTGTTGCAGCATCGCCGCTCGGGTATATAAACATTTTACGAATGGTACACCGGCGGGTCTCTCTTGCTCGGATTAAACGCACCGGTCTCAACAACAAAACTGTCTACAATAAATCGGTGAATGTTAGTATGCGCGTATGTGAGCTCGCGTTCAGATGCTCTTCTGTCACTATTTTAGAACGCGACCTACCGCAATGCGAGTGTCCATGGTCACATTCTTGCGGTTTCTTCATACTTTAAGAAATGAACGTATATCGATTTACTTACAACACTGATTTCTATCATTTCGAATAAGGTTTGATTGAAATGATTCATTTTTCAAGTCTATCGAATCCAGTTTTGTGTACATTCAAAGTACGAACACATTGAATAAATATTGAAATCCATCATAAAGATTTTTAATACAACCATCGAAACTAAGTAATCGGTAGCAGCTTACCGTTAATGAACTTTCTCGAATGTATACGTGAGACAGTAACTCATCCAGTCGCTACGAAACGAAACGACGCACGCGACAAGATCAACTCGTTATATATCGCGGGGGTTCAGCCCTTTCGTTTGCTAGAAGTCAATCTGTACACGACAAAAGCACAGTGAGAACGAGTGTACGAAGTACGTTGTGTCCATGGTAAAAGGCCAGAGAGATCACAGCGGCGGGAGGGGCGGAGTCGCACCCGGTCGAACGTAATGGGGTATAATTGTCGCCAGCAATGCGAGGACAGTGCACCATTACCGCATTTTTCCTTCTCTTCTTCTTCTTCTTCTTCTTCTTCTTGTAAGCCTCCAGGATGATGTGCATCCCCCTTCCCCTTTTTACTCTTCCATCACTTTTTTCTACCCTTATCCTCTCACGGTTCATCGCCGCGAGTTTTCTAAGGAATTTCACTGGAACGTCGCGAACGGCCGCCTTGAACGGTCGCCCGGCCACCACCAACGATGCTTGTCCATCCACCGTCTGTTTTTTTTTCTTTCAAATTCAACAACTTTTCGGTTTTAATACGATATTATTAATTTTTCAAATCGACGTCCTAAATCGAATCACATGATTTGTGGCAATGGACTTGTTTTATCGTATTTCTACATTATAATACTTACAAAAAAGTAATTTGAACGAAGATTTTTACATATGGATTAAATTTCGAAGTATTCAAATATGGAATAAGGATTTTCAAATATTTTTTGACATTCTCCCTCGTATAGAAAAGTGGCAATATAATTATGTTTTTCGATGTGATGTAAAATGTTTATTTATTGTCACCGCTCATTCGTCTTAATTCTTACGTCTTTACTCAGGCAAGTTTTGGTTGTGAAGATAGCTCAACTTGATAAAAATAATTCGGTAGTACTGAAAAAAAAGCGGAATAATTTTACATCTCCTCGTACTGCCGTAAAAAAATGTTGGGTTTGCCTCAATTCGAGTTTATCGAGAGCCCTTTCATTAAGGCTCATAACTGGCGAATATAATGAAATTCCGCACGCGTTTTAAGAAATCTCAGGAGCTTATTCACACGAAACTCGGTAGATAAGCATATGCGCCCCTGAGTGATGATCACAAGGTTCTCGATGCGGTAACGATTGTGAAATATATTATTATGACAGGAAAGGAAAGCAATCATCGCGAGGATATTTAAAAAAATTGTATATTTGAAAGTTCAATTATTTTTTAATGCCATCCTCTAAAAATCGAACAGCGACGATTCTTCTTGACGATTTCAGAAATAGATATTGTCTAACGTGTCTTCTTCGTTTTTTTTTTTCTTTAAGGGCTAGCCAGTCTACTAGTGACATTACTTGTGGTCTCGGTGCGGGGAGCTCCAACGACGATGAGCCTCGAAAGTAGACGATTGAGTTCCCCACCAAAATGGGTAAACCCTTGCGGTCTCGCTGCCGAGGATTTCGCCGGTGATCTCGACGTTGTACAACTTAGGGACGAGCAGCTTCTTCGACAGGTTGTGGTCCAGGCGAAAACTGCCCTTGATCACGCACAGCTCTTTCGCGATGATTACGTGAGTATATTATTTCTACGGTTATACCAAAATTATTATTCAATCGCTTCAACATTGCACCATTATACCAACAACGTGACCTTTATTACGAAAAATGACTCATCCGTTATTTTTATCTCTCGGAATGCGTATTCATCTGAAAAAATAAATCCACGTACGAACATTCAAAATAAACGTAAGAGATACGGACTACGCGACATTTGTTGAGTTTACACTAGTTTTTTTTATCAGTACCAATGAATCGAAGCGTAATTTTTTTTTTTTTTTTTGTGATATCATGAAAATGCGATTATATCGGGCCGTATATGAAAAAAAAAGAAAGAGAAAGAGAGTACCTTCTCGACCTGTACGCTGTGTAGGGTAAGGCGAGACGAACTGCCGGACGGAAGACGCTTATAGCAGGTTACTTCCGGTCGACGATGATCGTATATCCACGTGTAGCATCGATTTCTCACATCCGAATAAAGAGATCAAGTCCATCAATCGACAATGAGTTCATTTACGACTATCCATGAAATATGATGCAAGCTTGCTCTCTTCATTGGCTACTGTTGCTTCTATAGTGACAGACTATAATTCAAGCTAACATATCGTAATCTAACAACAGATGATATCTCGATGGAGCAGACTCATCGAATCTATATTATTTCTCTTTCTTTTCTTCAAGCTCAAAATTAACTCATTTTGAAGCATATTTTGATCGACTTAAAAAGAGGTTGACATTGAAAATCTGAGATGAGACCTTAGTTCGAAATCTGATAAAGTTTGAAACTTTATGTACATCGATTCAATTTTTATAGTCAAATCCATGTTTTTCTCGTTTTAATCAAATCTTTTTGTATATCACAGTATTACCTGCTCCTATAAAAAAAAAAAAAATTGACAAATTTCTACCGTTTGAAAGAAAAAAAAAGAAAAATCAGTGGTGTGATCGGAAGCTCATTAATTTTCTGCTGCAGGATCGGTGGGGGATCGATAAAACTAAATAATCGTGAAATATTACGTTACATCCGCTGGGGTCTTTCCGCGATGTGAATCTCCCTACGTGAAAGAACGTTGTACTTTTACCAATACCATTCAAATGTATATACATATATATATTTATACTCAGTTAAAACACGTGCCGCGATATGAGGTTTAACTCGCGAACGTCCGTCACATACCATTTTTCATATGCCACTGACTACACCAGTCATGAGAACGCCTCAATGAATGCCACTTTTTTTTTTTCTCGACTAAGAAAAAGAAGAAAAGCAGTCCCGAGCGACACAAACTCAACGCGACATTATTACTCAAAATTCGAATGAGTGATTGAATGACTGTCACTGTTTTTTTCATCATCCACCTAAAGTATCACATCGCCAAGTTTTCAGTGAGTTACGATTTTCAGAAAAAGGTACTTTCAAGATCCAGAAAATTAAGAATCAGCTCGTGCTAAATAAAATCAAATACATAGCAACTTGAAGGATCGAACTTTCGCGTTTATCCATTCGTGATAAGTTCATTCACTTTATAACGTCGACTCGCTCCCTCGATTCGTGCCCGAAAATCACTCAGCGACCAATCATTTTTGGTGTATCGGCTCATCCCGGATAATACAGTAATTTTATTGATTCGCATAATTTCTCTCAGTATCTTTGGTGAGCGGGTTACCCACGAGTCCAAATTACATCATCGCTTCAATCAGCCGGGAACGAGTCACTCACCAATGTTTTCTAAGTCAGCGCATAATTCGATATTTTTATACATGTATGTAAAACGTAGCATCGCGACTAATGGCCGGTCGGTGAAATTTATATGTCCAATGATGTATATGCAGTTAGATGGAAGAGTGATCTCAGTGAGAAATATGAGGATGACACGTGAGAGTGGCAAGACGGCATCAGAAGTTTAGACGAGATTAAGAAAGAGTCGAGAAAGAAACACACGTATCTAGACAACCCTGTACAATAAAAACTCGGCTGTTGATACCGTGGGATGAGCGAGCAGGTGTGCTCAAGCGAGAGATTCGTACTATATAAACCGAAAGATTATTCCGAAAAGAGCATCCATCAGCTTATTTTTTCAAAACAAATCTCGTTACTGTTTCTTTCATTGTTCGCTGAAGCATTAACGTATAATAATTAGTAACGAAAAACTGCAGATCCGCGGTTAACTTGCTTCAATATCTGAAGTAATCTCAGTTCTTCTCTCATTTCATTGGCAAAACACTGGAGACACAGAAAAGTTGACATCGCTTACTTTATCGCATCACTTTGTAGTATCTGTTCCTGGAATGAAGAAAAAAAAGCTGCATCACGCTCATTTTGTACTCTAAACTGGTATTTTAAAATGTAAAAAAAAAAAGAATAGCTTCACGCGTCTGCCATGGTGAAACGTGGCTTCCTACAGGTGACTTAAAGTTATTCTGGCACGCGTTCGTCAAGGTTGTAAACAGCCACTGTTTCGCGCCGGAATTCAGTCGAGGCCCTTTGAGTTGTACGGTACTTGATGCAAGATTGCTTTCATGAATGATGATGTACGGATGGACAGTTGGCTAACTAAAAGGCGTTACCAACGCGATTCACCACGCGAAACGATGTGGCTTGAGCTTTTCTTCTTGCCATTCATCGTTAATGTACACACAATATTCATGCATTCGTATCTACGTGAGAATATCTTGAAATATGGAAGAATAATAGAACGTTGAAACGGAAAATGATAATGCAAGAAGAAGCGAAAGAGAAAAGGGATATAAAAAAAAAAAAAGCATCATCGAATATCGGAAGAGGATTCCGATAAATCAGAATCGGAAACGCTTTCGTCTCGACCCCTCTATCGCTCTCGCACCGCCTCGGGTATCCCCCCGTACCACACATCGACTGCACTCCGACTGCATACTAAAATGGGACAGACCGGATACCAAATGCCTCGACAACGATCGTACCCGTGGTCAACTCTTTCTCTGCGTAACACACTTTTAGACCAATACCGTGCGACTGTGTTTATTTTATAAAAAATATACATTACGTTGGTCGTAAAATTTTAGTAATTAAACAAATAGATTTCGGAGTTACGAATTTATAGTGTTCAATCCGTTTACCTGTACTAATTTCGCACGTGTACGATCAAGACTCGTATTATATTCAAATTGATTTTGATAAAAGTTATCTTTTTTCTGGATACGCATATGTGACAGGGATAGTGAGAGGAGAAGAAAGTATGGAGGGAATGAGTATATAATGAATATCGAATCGCTTCTAGTCTGAAAATGCTTTTCGGGAGCAGTACAAAACGCAGTTTTTGCAACTGAAAAGGTAGTTACGAGCAAGAAACAAAAAATCGACAGCGATTCTTGCCATCGCCAGACAGTAATTGTTGCTGTCATAATCGACTTTGAACGACAACGACACCGAACGACGACACGTATCATATGACTCATATTTTTCATTGTTTTTAATTTATGCTTTTTTTGGTTCTTTATTATTCGTGATGAAACAAGTCGCAATGTGTCTTTTACGTAACTATCTCGCAACTAACTGGCGCCTTTGAAAGGAATACAAAATTTTATCGATGCCCTTAACGTACTCGTGACGTAGTATCGGTCGCTATAATCATCCAATTTTTATACTTTTCTCATTAAAAAAAAAATAATGTTAGTAATATGATAATCCGAAAAAGAGATATTCTATGATGATGTATTTCAATTTTTCTTCTTTTTCTGTTTGTTGAACAGATAAAGCGAACCTTCAGCACTGACTTGGAGGACATGCGCACCAATTGGAAAACCAATCACTACGATTGGTTGCCGGGTCCAAACGAGATACCGAAACAACTCGGTGAACATCTGGATCCAGAGTATCTTCAAAAGCTCGAAATTCGTTTGGTGAGTTTCACAGGTGTATGAGCACTTACTTTGATATTGTGCCTGTTAATTGTTTGTTTTTTACTTACAATTTTTTTCTTTCATTCTGGATGTAGCTCGATACCGCGCTGTTAGATGCATATGAATACATGCAAAGGTACGCGGTTGGTCTCGAGCAAATAGTCTGGGATCAGGAAGATCATCGGTTGGAATTTCGCAAGCAGTTCAAGGATACTGAATTTAATCTGCGAACGGTGAGTTTACCTTTTTTTTTCTCCACGACGTTATTCGCGACAGTGGTTCTCGAATGTCTTCATAAAAGTTCGGATATTTTCATTTTAAATCGAAACGATCGACTCCGCGTGTTCTTCATTGCATTACCAAACTTTGTATAAAAAATTTTTAAAATCGTTTGCTCAATTGCTCAATGAAATTCATTGTTTTTTCAACTTTTTCAAAAAAATCCGACAGCCAAAATCTGGCGGTAGTCGCTGTGATTTTGATCGATGACGAAAAATCCAATGAATTCTGAAACCAAAGAAATCGAAGGTCCAAAAACAAAAGCTTTCTCTGAACAGATTTTTCGTCATTTGCTTGTTGCAGGTTCTCTGCGAGTTGCAGGTGGCGTTAGTTGAGCGTGGTGTGACTCCACGACCGGACATAACACGCGACGCTATGTCCAGCGAATACAGAGAAATGTCGGGATCGGAGACTTATCGAAATCTTCGTGATTGGCTGATATTTCGTGACTACATGAATGGTCTCGAATATATCGTACAAGTATTCGACCATTTGCGACGTAGTTTGGAGTCCTGAGGATGGCTAGGTGGAGGCCGGCGGCGGGCAACCAGGCGACGACTCACTCATCTCATAAGAAAACCGATACCTCGTCTGGAGGCCCTCCTTTCATAGATAGCACCCTGTCAAAGGCATTCATAGAAAACACACACACAGACACACATATATGATTGGCATTGGCATATAATAATGTATATATGTATTTATGCATATCAACGCAAACTTATCTGGTGCTGTCAAATAAGGAGACGAATGGGAACGTTGGATTTGCAAGTTTTTCCTATGCTCTCAACGAGTTCGCGGACGCAGTGTGCATCGAATATTCGAATTGAAATTAGTCAATTTTCTAAGTACGCCTGCCAGCGTATACCAATAGAAAATTACGATCGAGTTCGAAAAACGTTGCAGCATCAAGAGCAAATTCGATGCAAACACGCTGTTGAAGCTGCCGAAAGACGGGAAGGACCTAGACAGAATCAACGGCGTAACATTCAACTTCTCTATTCGAATTTTTCCACGTCACTGGTTTACTTTTTCCCCCCCACGTAACGACGTTTACAAGCGATTTTCACACTAGTGAAATCGAATCATTTCGAGTATTTTCTTCATCGGAACAAGTGCGCACGTTAATCTTCGTGAGCGAAACGAGCTCTGCTAGCTGTTGGCATCGTAGTAGTATTATTCGTCACCTCGAAAATCATCGGTGTAAGATTTTTGCTGTGAATTGTTGCTTTACGAATGTCAGGACAGCAGTGAAAACGAATGTGTCAAGTTTTCACGTGACTTCTACAGCGCCTGGGATTGCCAATGTCGTCGCGCGACTTCTTCGACCAACGAGACCTGGGAACCGGAAGTGTACACGAATACCTTTGGACACATACGTTTATGTGTGTATTTATATGGACATAAACATTTACGTACATATATTTGTATACACATACATACACACTTGCATACGTTACTGGCTGAGAGGGAAAAGACGTAAATGGTCGAAGAATAAAAAGGAAAAAGAAGCCTAGGAGAATGGAGGAAAAGAGAAGAGTGAGAAGGAAAGAGACGAGTCGTTCGACAGGAGCCCCGCCGGCTTTTGCCGCCTTTGTCATTCTCTGTGCCGGAAAGTTTTTAAAACAGCCGGTCTATCTATATATAATATAAATATATATATATATATATATACATACATGTAAAGCGACATCTTGAGAAATAGAAGCACACGCGCCGAATCCAACATGAAAAAGATAATTCCACACGCACGAAGCTTCGTCAACGTAAGTTTCAAGAGTTCCAAATGCATGTGAAACAAAAATGAAAAACCGATGCATACTAATTTGGCGCAATTGATGGTATCCCGTCGATATTTCACGAGATAAAATAAAATGCATCGCGCTCTTCTGGATTAGAAAAAAAATTGATGGTCTAAATACTCGAGTGTTTAACGAGGGAGAAGTGAGTGAAGAAAGTTTTTGCCTGAGAATCTCTAAGCTTCCGAGGTTTTTCCATCATACGTCCTTAGAATTTTGACAAATGTACAGTGTTTTTTTTTTTGTTTAATCATAATTTTCTAACATGGTATTAACGTGCGTTGGAGCTCTTTTCCAGTCGTATTTAAAACGTCGGGTGAAATAGAATATTCTCTGAAATTTTAGTAACGAAAGGAAATAATTATAACTGTGTGGAGAAAGTGAAAAAAAAGGGAAATTGAGCTAAGCGCTTGTGTGTAGCAAAGGAGTTTTTGTAGATTTCAAAGGTCGAGCCCGGTTTTTTTAAATATTCGAAGTATATTGACTATTAAACACGCGTACACGATGACGTGTATAGCAGACCCAGAACAAGGTGAACACATAAAACTATTTGAACTCAAAGTATTTCGCACTTGAGAGAAAAAAAAAACAAGATGAGACCGATTGGTCCGATGCGAGAAACTTTGCAGGTGAAAATCGCTCTTCGAGTGCAATAAACGAATGAGTATATGTGAAAATGATTTAGAAAAAAGGAAAGATAAAAAAATCATTGAAAGGGAAAAGACACAAATTTAGTAATTCTAATTAATATTTATTAAATAATATTAATACCATTGCCGTATTTATTCAGATTATTTATTTTATTTTTATAAAGGCTTTATACGCTCGACTATATTTAATCTACATGTTGGAGATAAACAATAAAAAACAAAAAAACGAAGAAAGTCGAATGAATGGACGTCGTGCGAGCAAGAGCGCGACGCCTAAGATATGTTTGTAAGCTTACAATATTATAATAGTGACAAATTCTCTTACGAACGCATGTCGGAAGCCGCACTACCGCAATGATCTCCAATGCTATCGATCCGGCTGAACGAGATTGATCCCTTAATTTATTATTTAAAAATATATATAATTTAATCATCTAAAAGAGATCGACGTTATTATTATGATTTTTTTTTTCATATTATCAGAACTTTTCTATACTCGCGATAACGAGATCTACGCGGAAAGGAAAATTAAGTATTATGCGCGAATCGCTGTTACGAACGGAGATTTTCGATTTGTATTTTTTAACTTTGTTTATATTATTTCATACACCAATTGCTATGGGTGTAATCATTTCCGTTCCGTAACGACGTAAAAAACCATTTCACCGAGATTGTCATTCTTCATCGCAGTATTGTAAATGTATTTACATATATTTATAATACGATTATTTGAATTTGGGGATCTCGGAGGGGCTTCCGACACTCGCGAATCTCGAACTCAGCAAATGTTTGTTAAAATGTAGGGAAATCTTTCTAATCGACTGACTATTGTCAATAGTTTTTTGTCTTTTTTTTTTTTTCATCGTCTTTTTTTTAAATTTCTGCCGCACCCTCGAGATTGTCGATGAATCCGAAGCATTTCCGTGACATCCTCTGAGACCGGTTTGAAAAACACCCGAAATTTTATGAATTGTTTTCTATTTGCTGTCCTTTTTTTTTTCTTCTTTTTTTATACAGAATTCGTTTTGTTTTTGATGATTATACAGGACTATAGTGATCGCGAAATCGTAAATATTTCACTCTGAAACGAAGGTCTTCGAACCGGTCGACGGATTACTAATTACAATAGGTAATTTTAATAACGCTGTAGCGGCAGCCCACGAGCTTATTTGTAGATAATTAACTTATACACTAGTGAACAAAGTTCATTGAACATCGTGTCGATAAAATGAAATGTCTATATAATTAAAAATGCATTACATCCTCGTAGCGCACATTGAATAGAAATTTCGAAAAATAATACAACGATGAAGATACGAAACAATAATTTAAACAGATTAAAATTACAACGGAAACAACAACAACTGGACGCGTCTGCGCAACGTGTCCTTGATCGTATCATCGCGTCTGTGATATGCATGTTGATATTCAAATCTCTATAATTCATCCTCTCGTGAAACTGAACATCTGTCTAAAAAAACTAAATGTCATTTGGAAAAAAAAAAAACCCAAAAAACTAAATAACGAATAAAACTGTAATCTGTATACGTTCTTAAATACTGTAACCCTGTAGCGTAATACAAAATCGTCAAGTTTTTTTTTCATCAGTCAGTGCTCTATATAACAATACATGATATTTCTTTCGTGTCCCAATCATTTGTGCAACACCATCGGCTATCTGACCCTCGATCACCACGATGTTCCTATCGGGTAGCTGATTGAGATTTCAATGTATACATAGTATGTTAAACGAAGAAAAAAATCTATGGATTACATCATTTTTGTCTATAAAAATTAACAAACATGTGAAATTATTGACAATGTGCAAAAGAGTCTACTCATTAATCACGTAACAATCAGTTTACTAAAACGAATTTTGTCGATTTATTGTGAATCATGAGTAATTTCAGAAAGTTAAATGAAAATGTCAAATGTAGATTTTCGATGGACTTTCCAGTTAAAAACTGCAGCCCTGGAAAGTTCGATATGTAAAACAAAACGTATCCTCACTTTGATGTTGATAATAAATAATAACCGTTATTACACAATATTGAAAGCACAGATAAATGCGAGTTACATTGAACTAGTATTACGATATGAGAGAAAACAGACAATAAAACAAATGTAACATCTGCACCATTAATGAAGATATATAAATAACACTGTATGAGAAAAATAAAAAGAAAGTGTATGTGTCAGAAAGAGAAAAAATAGATCAGCAGCACCAGAAATCTGCGATGATACATGGAATCTGAAAAAAAAAAAAAAAAAAAACAGTTGGAAAAAATTATTGTATATGTATATGTTGATATATAGCGTGTATATCGAACGGCCCCGTCCCACGGAATTCCCACTGTGTTGTATAATATTAAACCAAAGATCGTTCAATATCGAAACAGTAATATCTTGTCACTTTCTTTCACACCTTTCCGCTCTATCCCTCCTTTTTTTTTGATCATTTTCATATTGGATTTACTCAGCAGCAAGCATCTCCTCGCGGTTTTATCATGTGCGATGAGATGAGTTGTAAAAAAAAAAAAAAAAAAAAAAAAAAAACGAAAGAAAACATGGCGTGTTCAGACGAACTCCGTACGGCGCTCTGGGTCTCTCCATGTTTGAGAGGAAACGGGTAAAGTGACACGATCAACGACAACCATGAGGTAGAGATGCTTTGGGTTCCGAGCCGCCATGTTTACTCACGCTGTTAGCTCGTTGTCATCGCCCTCCGATCCTATACACGACCGCTTGCTCTTCTTGTACGACTCTCGTTAATGTTCATCTCGCGCTCATATCTTTTCTCCGGCACACACCGCATCCTCTAGTGTCTCGAAAATGCCTTGGAATGCGTCGTCTATAAGTCTGTTGACATTCCTGCCGTATATGTATATAATATATGTATAGATATATGAGTTCTGCTCATCTTTTTTCTCCCCTCCCCCTTCCTCTCTCCTTTTCATTCTCTCACTGTCCATCTCAATCTTTTTATTTTTCTTGCCTTTTGCACCATAAGAATATTTTTCAGCACCTGAGCTGGCTAGGATACTCCAACGTCATCCAGAAGGTGTCAATGTTTTACCTACCCATTAAGATTATTAGCTCCGTCCTTATCTTCCTCAATTAGAAGAAGATTCTCATTTTATTATAAGTGGTCCAGGTTCGTCACTCGGTGGTGAGGATGAATCATCAAAGACAAAAAAGCGACGATTTGTCAAGGATCTAGAGTTTGAGATGGTTTTATGTGGGTAGTTGTACCGCGCCAACCATGTGCTTCTCTCACTTTTCTCCATTAAAAATCTGTCTATAATGAACAAAGTAGAAGTGGGGATAACGCGATCAATTATTGGCATAAACGAGAGTATGGACTTATGAGAATCTAGTGAAGATTTACAGAGTTGATAAGAGCTCAATACGATCTTTTCGACCCAATAGGCTTGGGAGGATGATAGAAGACGAAAATAAATTGGGTTGATCACTGCAAACTTCAGGGGCATGAATGGTTCTCATCGCAGAAACCTTTAACGAGAACATTCCGAACAAATAGGGGGAATAGGCATTACTTGCCTTCATCTTCTTCTTTCTGCTGTTACTTCGTCCTCTATCTCTGTTGTATTCCCGGCACCATTTGGGGCGATTCTTTTTGGTGGAGAAACACACAGGATCCTGAGATTTGTCGACGTGTGCATATTCTCGCCAGGACTTATCCAGGTTCTGAGCCTGAGCGAATACTGCGGCTCTCTTTAGTTCCCAATGAAAGGGAGGGACAGCGGGTCTGCTCTGAAAAAATCTGGTTGTAATTAGGACAGTGTACCCGCATAAGATTCGCGCTTCTCAACAACATAACAAAACTGAGCAACACATCCGTCATCTTATAATATGTACATATATGAACATACACGTCCGTCATATGCAAAGACATTACAGATCAACTGCTAAAGCATGCGAAAGGACACAATCCACCACGGTTCTATACCTGTTGAATAGCTTTGACGGTTTTCTTTTGTTTTTTAATCATTCATAACATGAGAATTATGCGATGGTATTAAGCCTCTGGAATGATCGAGCTTCAGAAACTCTTTTCCGTTGCTACGTATCCATTTCTTTTGGTTCACATACCTCCCATCTTCGTGCCAACTTCAAAATAAAATCCGTGCCACCCGGTTGTACCCCCACACCCGCGACCTGCCTTACCCTCGCGGGCTTCTCAATTGTGCTCACACAATTCCACAGGAAAATTTTCAACTGCCTCCCCCGCTGCGAAAAGAAAACGAACTAAGAATAAACCGCAAAGGAGCCGAAGCATGCGCTTGAACAATGCCCTTTCGGTGACGCACCTCTTTGGTATCTACTCCCTTGCAGAACAGTAGAATACTTTGTGAAATAGATATTACGACTGAATTCTACTTCACGTGCTTGGTAAGAATTAATGCTATTCATTTTTTTTATTTTCTCAGTTTCTTATTTCATAAACATTTCTTATTCAGAGAAGTGGGTTGTTCAGTGTCACATACGATGCTCCAGAAGCAATGGAAGCATTCGACGAGATCGAGAGTTGTCCAATCATCATGTCAACAGCAAATGAAAATCGTAATCGCAATGTTTCCCATGCTGAATTTGTAAAGATAATTGATTTTGGAGTGATATCGATTTTTCGATTGTACTCCAAGTGGTATTTGCAGGGGGGTTTTTTTTTTTAGAGTTTCAAGACTATTGCAATCACTAAGATGGGTTTTGGTCCAACATGTATCTCGTTCGTCGGGAGTGAAAGAGAAATAAAGGCAAGAGGGTCATGAGTGAAGGATATGGCACGAGCAGAGACGCCCTTAACTGCCGCTGATTAAGGGGCGTCGACGAGTTGATAGTTTCTACAGACGAGAGCGCGTATCGCATCCTCACATAGCGACTCATTGAAAACGAACCACCGTCTTTCAAGGTACACCACACTAATGCGTTCACATACATAGACACACGCACAAGTTGACTTTAAGTTTAAACTGTTGATGGAACATACACCGGTATATCCGAAGGATGGTCGGACGGAAGGCGGAGAGTGTGCACCTCATCCTATCTTCCCCTCCTTCAAGCAGCGTAGATTTATTTCACGACTAATTTTGGCTTGTTAGCCGACACAGGATTGGAGTCCTCGAGAGCTATAGGTACATGTATAACAACGGCGTCAGGCTGCCAGCTTGTGTTTGTCTTTTGAGTGAGCTTTGGACGAGATCCTGTGATTCTCTTCGGGCGAGAGACCACATACACCCCGTCGGCTCGACGAGAGCTGTTTTAACGGGCCATAATGGGCCGCGCGCTAACCATCTCACCGAAAGTGAGATACGAGCTCAAACAACCGCAGATATGTATCTCTATCTATATCGTATAAATATCTACCCACTACCATGGTGTACGAAAATTCCGAAGAGGCTACGGATTTTGAAGAGAAGTTGAGATCAATGTAGCGGGGTTGAGGTTTTACTCTTCATTTTGGAACGAACAATGATGATAAAAATTTGGTCACTCCAAGTTGATATGAATGCAAGCAGAAGAACCTGAAAGTCTGATGAGAACTAATCAAAATATGCAGATACCATGTTACAAAAACATCGGAAAAAACTTCTGCATACACTTTGAATGTTTCCTGAATGTAGTACAAGCAGTTTCGGCGTAGACAGTCAACGATTTGGTTTTTTGTTTTTTTAGTTTGTTTGCAATTGAGTCTTGTGGTGGGTTATGACGCAGAGGTTCGCAGTGCTTGAGTTATATGAGTCTCTCGTATACACGTTTATATGTGCCGAACCAGAAATCTCGTCCCCCCCCCCCCCCCCCCCCGGATCGTCCTTCAGAGAAAAGCAGAGCTGTTCGTGGGAACCGCGGTGCGACTTCCCAGAAGTGATATCCGCGCTGGAGACTTGGTGGCTTCTGCGGCTCTGCATTTTCTTTTTGGATTCATGGTTCCTATCGCCATCGTCGTATAGTGGTCCTTTCGTTTTTTCGATCTCTCTACCGACTGGCAAATAAAAAAAACAACATTTGTATGCAAGTCCTCCAGAGATGCCCTTTCCGCTTGGCTGGAGAGTGCAATATGGAAATTTGGTTGAGTAGGGGGTTGCCATTCGCGACGTATACATTGATCAGGTTTTACAGATTTCAACTCGTATAGTGTAGGCATTTTTGCATGCGTTGCACAATCGAATAACCATATATTGTGTATGATTGTATTCCACGGTGAAGTGTACACCGGCGACAAGAAGAAGATCTTTAGCTAGCAATCGCAATGAGAATGTCTTATATAACTATAAATTTTCACATGCATGCAAACTCGCATTTGGAGTAGAGACCACAGATTTAGTTTTCGGACAGCTGTTTACAGCCAATGAGATGCATTTTGTCACGAGATAAACGAGCTGTGGCCGTAGGAGGGGTACGATTGCAAAGGAACACACGAACACTTTTAACGGCTAATTGCAAGAGATAATACGAGACGATGCATATGTGCGAAAGGATCTTAAGGAACTGGTATCCAGTGTCTTCGGACGTCTTGGTATCGCTTCCTTCGCAAAATGCATGGGAACCCACTGGAGTCACCTGACCGATCCTTCTCCCCCTTTATTTTTCATACCACACACTAAAATATATATTCTTTTTTTTTTATTCCGTCTTATTTGTAAGGCCCCAAACGATTTACGGGTGAAACAAGTTGAAACGAATCGTAAAGTTGAAATGTTCACGGAGAGTGTTCTTTTGCCAGTTTCCTTCATTTTGATAGTAGTGGAACAGATTAACAATGACCGTCTCAGTCATATCATTTTTCCAATAGACATTGAGTTGGTCATTATTATTTAAAGACTTGGATTCGCGATAAAAACTTTAGGTTGCGTAAAAGATACCGCAGACGTTAAGAGAGCAAACATCTCGACTGTGTGTGCGTCCATGCGCCTGCACGATCACGTCTGTAGCACGCATGTGTGCTTGTTAAAGTATAGGTTCCGAGGGAACCTAAGTGGCGCGAGACCATTAGCAACTCCTAATCTTAATAGTGTAGTCCCGCGGACCAAATCTTGTTTCAGATCATTCAGTTCTCATTTCACACGTTCGTAGTTATATATTTTTGTCTTTTTTCCGAATTTTCGGGCAGTTTTCGACGTTCCTGTTTGTACGAGATTGCTGAATAATTGCAATCTCATAAAAATCCCAGGCATTAATCCTACACCATGTCCTCGAAAAGTAATATTAGAGATGGCTGGCCTCGAGAAGTCTGAACTCCGTTACAGCCGCGTGTGTATTATTTCTCCTGTCGTACACTGCTGTATAACTCCTGGTGGTTCTCCAGCTCGTGTGCCATTACGATCGTTATAGATCTTGCAGTTAAGAGAGGCCCTTACGCGAAGCCTCTCTGGCAAGTTGACCATCGCGATCCATGCGAATAAGACTAGCCTGTGCAAACCTTCAGAAACGATGATTGCATATGTATTGTATGTGTAGAAGCAAAGAGCATATAAGTGCTGTACTACAACAGGAATAATGTAAGGTGTTGTAGTGTAGGACCTCGAAGAGTTCCGAGATGAGCGAAGTGGCGAGCACTGTGGTGCGCTTGGTGTTCGCAAAAGGTTTTGTTAGCCTGAGAGAGAAGCGCCAACAACGCGACGAGGTCGCGACATCGTGACCACCGCCAGCCACTGATTTACATATTGTCCACCGTTGAGCATAAGCGCGCGCCGTTTCTCTCTTTCGTATATAGCTCTTTGTTTTGGAATGTCGGGACCAGAGGAAGATCGTCGAAGTTTGCTCTTGCCGCTGCTGGTGCTTCGGTGCTACAAGATAATGTTCGACGTGGTTCGTAATAGCATTGGGAGAGAGAGGGAAAAAGATTCAGACCTACGAGACACGTATATACTCTCCATGGTCCTCTGTCATTCGGACCATTCGCGAACCACCAACGTCGATCTCTTGCCGCCCTGGAGTTTGCAGGCGCGCGTTCATCACATACACCACTTACGTTGCCTATTATGCGCTTAAAATCTTCTTTTATTCAAAGTCTTAAGACTAACTATAACGTGGTTTCGACGTCACTTGGTACTATTTTAGACAAGTTTTCTGGTATCCCATCATATGAGATGCCATGGGTGGTAGTGAAATTGCGATTGAAAACAAAAATCTCAGTTACACGGGTAATGGGTCACGATTTCATTATAAATTCAATTAGCGATACACCATTTTAGCCTTGTCTCTTGGTTTACCGGAAATCTATAAATTCTCACATTCAAATAAACAGGTTAGAGCTGTGGCGTACCCGATTAAAATAAAGGTCGAGGCCTAGTGGAGACCGAAAGGCCAACAACTCGTCTTCTTTTTGAAAACGATGCGGCGGAAATGCTTTTCATAGTTGAAAGATTGATGGGAGGAGAGATGCAAGAAAGCGATTTCTTCGAGAGCCCACCGAGCCGTTCGTCTCAAGAGGCTCACCCGTGCCTCACCGCAACAATATTTCGAGCTACAGTTTTCAGAGCACGCGCTTCTCTTATATATACTGTAATAATCCCGTGTCGAAAGTAACACGCGTGAGCTACAAAAGAAAAAAAAACAAAAAAAATATACAGAAAGTCTAAAAGTCGTGGCTAACACGTTTTAGGTACAAGACACATACTACTAAATATATTTGGTCTCAGGAGACCAAGAGTTCTCACGTCGATACGAGACGACGAAAAATGGAATTTACCGGGTCACCATGACCGGCATGTATTATGCGCACGAATTACTTACATACTCTCAAAAATATATGAGCGAAGAGTGAAATAAAAAATTCAGGAATTACCAGTGCTAACATATATACACATGTATCCAATTGTCGTGAGTCTAAGTTTGCTGAAAAAGTGTAAAAATATGTGGATATATATGTGCGCTTATGTGTATGGATATATTTATATAAGACAAATTAAAACGCGTATATGTGCGATATACATGGATACATGCCATAGAGCAGGAGCCGCTTGCTAAACCACAAAGAGAACACGCGTTGAATCGAGAGACCTCGCGGGTGAAAGAGCGGATTTGAGCAAGGCGAGGACCGCCCGAGTCTCCTCCGCGTCGTTCGATGTTATCCAACCAAGAACGCGTCGCTCTCCTCTCACCTTCTTTGTCCTCATGCATGAAAACCCTATTTTGCCACGTTCTCCGTTTCTGTCTTTCACGCACGGCGTCGTTTGTAGGATCATCATCCTCTCCTCCATACAGACCATGTTTTCGCGGTGTATTCCCACTCTTGTCTCGTTTCTGGTCAGCATATATACCACTAGGCTCGATTCCAGCGGTGCCGACCGCAGCCGGGGCACGAGACTCATGCTGATGCCTTGTTAACATCTACGAAACGACCGTCAGGAATCCGAAAGAGCATGTCGTATTAGAACCTGGCGGCCCACCGAGTTTTGAACTCTCCTCTCGCTTTTACTCGCCAAATATAGCGCTCGTTTCTCAACACGCGGTTTCTCTCCGTGTTCAATGGGATGCCGATTAAAACGGGGATGCCCCCGTGCCGCTCGCCTCCCCTGTTCCACCCTCACTGGTTCCCAAATATATACGCGGTAGTTTATTTTTTGTCGATGATCGCTTCCCTGTATATTGTTTCTGTCTGCTTTTTTTCTTTCGCCGGGTCTCGTGTTTTACAAGAAAAAAGCTATCTGCGTGTTACGATCGATCGTGTTAAAATCATTATTCTTTTGTTCGAATGTCATTCGGTGGCGAAGTAACGGAAGCAAACACACTTGCCAAAAAGTATATTCGAATGTAGTCCACATTCGTACTGTATAATAGCGAGGTTGGGACCGAATAGACAAGATGCCGGTTAGTCATACTACCTAACGACGCGAACCTCATCTTCGTCGTTGTTCATCTCGAGGGACGAAATTATAGCCTGGGAAAAAATGTAGCGGGTGACGGGTGATGCTCGTCGCAGCGGGTAGCCGACGATCCTTAAGATATAAGTATTTTGCGAGAATATTCACGCGAACGCGAGGGATTTAGAATAGCATGCACGTATAGTTAGGAGTGAGAGGGCGATATAAAAACCGAAAAGTTTCTGTCGGCGGGATGAAACGGGATCACCCGTACGTGGGAAAGTGCGAGGTACGACCGTGGGGGGTCTCTGAATCCTGTTCTTTCCTGTCCGTAAATTTTGTTCTTGTTCTCATCTTCAAGCTCTTGTGTTTTCGAAGGTCTTACTGCGTACTCCTCGGTTTGTCACGTTCCCCCAATTCACGTGGAAACGCACGTGCGCGATTTTACGGTTAGCTTTAAATTACGAAAAGCTGTGCCATTTTTGTATTTTTTCATTTTTTTACTTTTAATTTTCTCGAACCTTTTTTCGATCTTCCTCTGTATTCAGTGGTTCTACTATATTCTTGAATTATTTTTACTATTTTACCTGGCTAATAAGTGGAGAAATGATAAGCCGTCATTGTACGCCTGATTTGTTATGGCCACGTTGATCGTTGAGTCAGATCAAGCAGCACCGAAAATATATTCTCTTCTCGACACATCCAATTTCTCGCGGACACGCCAAAAAATTCTTTACCGATCCATGGAGGGTCAGGTCTGTTGGGTTCTCCGGTCCACCCGCTATTAATGCGTACGTATTTGTATCCCAGGGTCTCCGATTACCAAAACGAGCCGGAGAACAGAAAGAGCAGCGGCCGATGGAGGTGAACGCGTCCAGGGCCAACGAGCCATCGTACAGAGTATATAAATATATTATCCACCATCGTAGCTTCAGCCAGTATTCACTATACCAAAATACAACGCGGGACCACCGACGATAGCCACAGAAAGATTGCTTTAATTTTTCCGACACCCGCGTCAAATATATCACCATACCAGTGATAATATATTAACTGGATGGGAAGAAGCAAGGGACATGCTAGTTATACCGTTCAATACATTTAAGAGGAGATAAGCTGCTTGTGAATAATTCAAAGTGACCTTACAGAAATATAGCAATTTTTTCAATGATCCTGAAAAGTAGTTTGTGAAAAATGTATTCAAGCACGTACGGCTAAGTCACGAATGAGAAATAGCTAGTATATTAATATAATATAGAAGATACTGCAATTATACGATAACTTGATGAAGTCTTTACCAATGACCATGTGAACACTTATTTCAAAAGGTGAGAATGTTTTTGTGAACTTTGACCACAATGGTGAGAACGAGAGTCGAGACTTGAGTGATCTCAATCTGCAGCAGTTTGGGTGGCGGGAGAATCTCTTTTCTCGTTAGCCTCCAAGTTCTCCTGTAGGTTCTTGCTGTCGTATCGTCAAAAAAGAGTAATAGAAATAAAGAAGAAGAGGATGAGAAGGTCTTGTATTCTACAGCGAATCAGAGAAGAGGAACTGTAAAGAGGTTCCGATCTGAAAACAACGATATCAACTGTGGGCTCAATAAGAGAGCTGGCTACACAGTGCTAACGCCATTGGCAAGCGAGCTCGTGCACGCCGGAGGTCCTCAATGGAGACGCCGGCTCTATACCTCGCTCGTTCTACGTATCTTTCCTCTCTTACTTTCTCCCATTCTGAAGGTGGATCAGAGTGCCGCCGACCGGCTCCATTCACAAATACACCACAATGCCCTTAACTAAGAGATTTTGCCGCTCTCCTCTCGAGCTCCATTGGTAGGTTCCACGGCGTTTAACCAGGAGAAAAGTCTGGCATTGCTGCTGGGTCGTGGGGTTTGAGAGTCCCCGTCGACATCTATTCCTCTCTCTCTCTCTCTCTTTCTCTCCCTCTCTCTCCTTCTTTTTCTCCCTTACTTACACACTCGAGCTATGTTTCCTCGCTCGAACTGAGGGCCTTTTTTTCAGACCACCGGTAGTCAGGGTGGTTTCGCACGTGTAATATAGTATCTTCGCACGCTTGACGATGTATGTGTTCACACACTACGCCACTATGGATATATGTATCTATTATACTTCTACATCGGCTGCATTCGTATTACATGCTCAAAAAAATACCTGCGTGTTAAGATCGGCACGACAAGCTGGCGCCACTTCTATGGCCCTCTGAGTCCAACTCACCCGGCAATCGTTCTATCCTTTTTTCTATACCTGCTGCACCATATCGTTCTTCCCTCTCTTATGACACTCTCTTTCTTCATCTTCTGTGGCATAACTAGACTTGTGTCTGTGCACGAAAAAGAAGAAGACTATATTTCTCTGCGCCCACTTTCGAAATTTTTTCATTGTCCTTCAGAGTATTCTACCTTTTCGATCTTCTCTTTCCACTCCTCAAATACGTTATTTTGTAGTTCAACAATCGATGTGTATTTGTGTTCTCTCGTATCCAATATGAGCCCTGACCATCCCATTCGGATTTGGCAACATTCTTCACACACTAAATGCGCAACAATAGCCTTGTTTAGACTGTGATTTAGATATCGGCTCGACGCTTTCCAATACCACATCAGATCGTTGTGCTCGACCATACACCCTCGCCAACCCAACCACTACATGCTCCTTTTCTCATATACGAGCGTCTCCTATCATCTATCTTTCGAATAGGTAGATGAAAAGGCAAGCCTGAGCATTCCTTTTGTATCGTTTTCTTTTTTCTTCGTCACTCTCACTCTTTATTCCAACGTGAAATTTCCATTCTTTCTACAAGCAGCTTCATCCACCGCTTACTACTTCTAGTTCTTCTCTTATCCTGAGGGATCTTGATCCAGGAATTTTCTCTGCATAGTGACATAAGCTACTCGCGCGGAAAACTCTGAGAGTCGGTGAAAGTGAATAACATTTTTCTTCTAAACTGCAGCCGCTTCCGGTAAAAGATTCTTTTCGACTATTACTACATTATTGGTTACTGTAAGGCAGATTAAGTTTCAATTATAACATGGTATTTATGATAAACCAACAGAGCTTACAGTAACGTCACAAAAAAAGTAAATTTTAGACGTGTGTATCACTATTCCGTGTACTTCGATATGATCATGGGTGATATTATCTATAACGACATAATTCCTTATTACAATACTTTTTCATCACTGTACCGTGATCCCATATCCAAACACTGTATTTTAATGGGCAGGCGTTTCTTTAGTCACCGCGTTTCACGGTCGAATTAAAGATTTTCCGGCTTTCAAATGATGGATTGTTTTCAAAACGGCTGATAAGTCACGCTTAGCTTGATTGGCGATGAGCGTACGACAACCATAACTAGTAGCTGTGAAATAACCCAGCATCATCAAAACGTTGTACTTAGTGACGTGGCCAACAACCAGTGGCGTAACGCCACGCCTTCCTGGTTTCACGCCTCTTATATGTTTCTAGCAGATCTTCTAACAGAATCTCCGGTCAAATAGCGATTTCACGGCTGAATCCACCAAAACGGCGTGCATGTATCTAAATTGTAAATTTATTGACTGCCACTTTGAGCGTACAACTAGTTCAACACATTGTTGATTCAATTATTTGATGTTCAGTAATTTCGTTTAGCCACATGTATAAAGGTGTATCAGTGTCATAAAGATGATCTTAACCGTCAAAGAACTCACTGTATTTACTTCGGTGTCGCGTATCATTGGTTGTACCAGACTGGTTTGGGTATCTACGTTTTCCTGTGTAGGAGAATTCGTATTAGGGATACTGAACATTTTTTACTCTATACATGAATCCTGACACTGAACGTTTTTTACCCTATACATGAATCCTGACATTTTGAACCATCGAGAAATGTCACGTTTTTATCCCAGTTTTGGACAAGATGTACATTGAATAGATGTTGTCTTGATATTATATTTTATGAACATATGAAAGAATTTAGCATGCTATGAATCCTTAATTAGTATAAAATCAATTAGTAAAGGTTCTGTAGTGTTCGATGCAAACAAAGTGGATAAATAAAGTGGTTGGTCAAGTTGAAAAGCTTTGCGCGACAACAAATAATACATGAGCAGCTTGAAGGTGGTATGGTCCCCAGTAATATGTCGACTAGCAAGCAGATCGTATGCTCAGGCACGTTCAGGCCACACGTACCGTGTAAGTGAACGGTCCAGGACCCCATAGAACGCAACAATAACTGTGGAAGAACATCGGTGCAAAAGCGCTGGCTAATTGTATGCACGCCTCGAGACAATTGTTTGTAAGAGGCATAAGCGAAGGAGTCACATGAACTCTGGCTCTCCAAGTAAGGACAACAGTCATAGTCTCGACACTCTTCTGATAGGAAGTCATAATTTCATGGCTTTAAGGGACAAACATGGCAGATACATAATGCGCCATGAGCGCAATCTACACGCATGTAACTTTTTCGTTGTGATTATACTTGGCGTTCATAATTCAATATTGTTTTCCCGTCAGGGTATGATGAGCAACTAATCGAATTTTTTTATCAATTAAATTGATGAACATTTGGGATGAAGCTATGGCTACGAGAAATTTCATGCGTATCCATGGAAATCGCTTAGTGAACAAAGATTTCGTAATTCGCTGACAATAGATAGAAAATGCGCGAGTTGGGGTGCAAGAAACTTTAAGACTCTTAGTTAGTCTTCTACCAGGGAGTCACTAGTCCATGTAAAGAAGGCACTCCATCAAAATTGCATCTGGCAGTTGAGGAAGGCGGATTGCGGAGAGCATTGTCGACTCGACTGCATTGTTGCTGACAGCTCAAAGTCAAGTGCCGCCAAAGTGCTGAAGAACACTAAGAGATGAAAAAAAGGACAGGACGCAAGGGCAGGGGGTCTCTCATCCAGAGCTCTTCTCCGTGCCTTGCTACAAACTATAGAGAAAGATAGATTTCACACGCATTCCCAAAGTGCTGGAGAACGATCGGTAGATCACTCGACTATACTTCCTGGACCTTTGGTCTATTGTCATATACCATTCATTCTGCGCGTTCAGTTGCCACTGCCTCCAGCAACGTGTATTTTACGAAGCCAGTGTAGAAGGCCCCACACGGAGATCCCGGAGGAACGAAGATTCGACCCATTCCCATCCATACCTCTGACGTGAATCGATTCTTTTCTTTCCATGTAGATATATAGGACGCCTAGCTTCTTCTTCTCCTACGACAAGCTTTTTACCCGCATAAGGGAACTAAGATGGGGCGGTTTAATACCGTGTATAGATATTGACTGTAACGTCGCACGAGGCACAATCCTCTTTTCGAAAGTCGGCTCTGTTTCACATTGTCACTTTGGTGTGGAAAAAAAGAGAGAGGGCGAGCAAAGTTTTGCTTTTTGACCATTCACTTATGGCTTTAGCGACATGCGTGTCATGATTCCTCGGCATGAACCCCGATGCGCTTCAATTTAGCACAGCAATTATATCATAACTTGACAACGAAAATATGTTGAACGATTAGAAGACAGAAGTGAGTCTCTTACAACCGGTTATAACAAAGGGTGTGAAGTTCTCGTTGTACACACATTAGTATAATAATAATATTGTGGCAGGTGGGCTGATGCATGATCGGTCCATGCAGACGTCTTTTTGAATGAAATTTTCTATAGCCCTGTACAACGAATAATTTCAATGAATCATCATCATTCTTATAGGACCTTGAATAAAATCCGTATCGAGTGTAAAAGAGCAGTGAGGAAGAAGAGGGTCCGTCGAGCGGCATGTAAGAATCGAATCTTCCAATAAAGGTTCTTATACGACATTCTTCGCCAAACGTCGCATGTAATGTCCCTGTTTCACTAGATCTGTTGATCACAGGAGCCGGCAGAGCCGTCAAAGCGAACAAATATTTAGGCTACCAGAGGCGTCAAGATCTCGTTCAATTCATTCAAGTTTTCGCAGCATTCACAGTTCTGAGGCGCATGCAGCAGGCAGTGAGGGAGGGAGAGAGCTGGAGAGAGGCTACAAAAGAGTAGGTTGAGGTAACTGTAGGCGTGAGCTTCCCTAATGAAATTACATGAGAGGAACTGGCAGCCAATTAGCGTGAGAATGTTGGTAAAGAATTGTTGTATGACGCAATGGGCATCTTTCCCTTTCCGTTGTCTGTGGATCTACTCCTCCTTATGGCTTCTCATATATGCTTTTAGTCTCTATCATATTGGGTCTACCTGGAGGCAGCGATGGTAGTTGTGGCAAAGCTAGAATGGTGAACGGACAGCATTTCTTCAGGCGACGCAGGTTGAATCCTCACCCATCTTCATGTCGTTCATCGGCCTGCATTAGGATATACTCAAACGACCTAAGATACTACTGCTTGTGTACGGGAACTATTGAGTCGTCGGCACGCGGGACCCATCCAATAAGCTTACAACCGTAGAGTAGGACGAACAACAAATACCGAAACCTCATGAAACACGATCGGACATGGATGAACACCAACACGCCAACAAACATAAGAAGAATGAGGAGGGAAACGAAGATAGGCTCGCGCGGTTCTTTGCCCAAGGGGCCGGATCGGTGTGTCGAACAAGTTCTCTTCGTCTCTATTTTTTCTTCTACGTCTTTGTATCTATCATAAAACCGCCCAGCTTAAACTCATTTATACCCATAACCGCGTTCACCTTCATAAATATTAAATAGCAGTTTTACACGTATCTAACAAGAGTTGACAAACATTAGTCAATTAAAATACAAGTTCTGATTCGAATTGGTGGACAGACTATCGTGTTGATTGGTCATTTCCTGTTAAAATTTTTATGGATATGGGATTCACATGCGCAGCTATAATTTTTTTATGGAAAAATTAGGGACGTCGAGAATCTGTGTAAAAAGTGAGGGAAAGATCAAAAAATGAAAATATCCCAAAGGAAATACCACGGTGTACCTGTTGATATCAAGATTCGAATCTTTTCGTTGCCTCATAGTGTTGGGTATTGGTCATTGTGGAAGTTCTCAATCTTGAGGTTGTAAGCTGAACGTGAAGTTATGCGCTGGATTAAGAGTGCGAGCACTTCCCTAGCATAAATAATGTCAGACCTTTTCTTCCTTCCTACTCTTTCTTCATGAAATGTAGCCCAGAATGGAAAAGAACACATTTTTCAAGGAGTTTGCGTATCAACTTTTATTCTTATATATTCGACATTACACACTACGACAGCAATGTTATTAATGAAAATTACTTTGCCATCGATGTTTCTAATTTTTTACCAGCGTATAAGTTTTCGTGGTGTTTCACTGAGATCTCCGGCTGACCAAGCTAATGTTGATGAAGAAAGATGAACAAGTGCCTGAGGATAGACAAAAACCACTTTTCAAAATCTTAAACCTTTTTTCTCTTTCCATCTCTTTTCTAAAACAGTCCGGCGATAACTCTGGTATATTTATCTGATCTTTAAAAATTCAGTAAAATCATGATGCCGTCAGAAAAGGGTGGCAGGGTGGAAAAAAGTGAAGTAAAGTAAAGCGCTCGGTAGAGACATATATGTGAGGATCTTTAGAGGCGGCGACCCACAAAAGCTTCAAGGTGGCCGGCAAGACCTCGGGGGGCTCGGCAGTTCGGCTGTTCGGTCCGGCGCCACGGGAGTCCAACTCCCAGCTAATAGAGAAATCACCGCGATGCTGATACCTTCCTTCTCACCATTGGTAACGTGCCGTTTGTAACGCTATTCGTGCAGGCAAAGGTTCGATGCTCGATAGAGAGGTAATATGTTTTCTCTCTGTCAAGACTCGTAAATTCACGGCTTATGCGTAGGTTTGCTTCGCGGCACCGTGGTGAGGCCGTTGGTGTGACGGAGCACTCGACCTGATGCTGCACTCACTTCATGGCTTCTAGCCCGTCCTTTCTTCCCTGGGGAAAAAAAGAAAATAAACCTAGTGTGACGTTCTTGAACGAGCGTAACGAAAGGTCCAGTTTGTTTCGCTGAATCATGGAGAACTTGGACCTACAATAAGGATCAGAGAGCAAAAGAAAAAAAGGCTTATGAATTATGGTCGCTCAAGATCGGAAAATTCAGAGGCCATTCATGGATCGTCAATCCTGAAAAACCACGGTTAGCCCAGGTGAACAAGGATTTGATATTGGGAGTGTGAGAGACGGCTCAATATAATGGAGATTGGACCAAAAAAAGTGTTGTAAGCCGGTGTAGAATTGACGGCACGAGCCTGAATGATTTGTCAAAGTGAACTAAGTATTTTACCAAAAATATAAGTAACATATAATACTGAGATTATTCTTCTAAGCTACGCATAGTGTGGCCATCGATAGGGCTTCGTGCGAACGAATCTTTTTTACGACTATCTGAACGTATATTCTATATCATAGTTATGCTAAAATACGTACCA
Organism: Campoplex capitator; assembly: GCA_037576405.1. NCBI lineage: Eukaryota > Metazoa > Arthropoda > Insecta > Hymenoptera > Ichneumonidae > Campoplex > Campoplex capitator. The sequence goes on along the minus strand of JARBWI010000008.1, from coordinate 8,086,493 downwards.
AACATAACGGATTATTTGCTCTGTTTGGGTTTCAAAATAATCAATAAATGCGGCCAGTCTAATCGTACGATTTATTAGTTCGGTGAAAGAGTGCGGTGGTTTTTACCTATGAAGGATACAACACTCTACAATATATTCATTGAGGTATAGTGCTCTCTGGTTGTTCGAGCTTTCAAAACTCATCAGGTTGTACAAGAGAGCAAAAGGATGTGAAGTTTCCTCTGCCATATTGCCGAGGAGTCAATGCAGAAAATCAGTTGACGACGGACAGAAAAGTGGGCTGGCCAAGTTTAGAAAAACGGAAAGAGGTAAACTCGAGAGGAGCCGAAGTTTTCGCAGGGCTGGTCTGTTTTGGTCCGGACGCTGCATTTTTTCTCTCTTCATTATATTGTCTCTGGTGTCACGTTTCCCTCGAGTTCACAAAGGATCGCGCAGGATCCTTATCTCTGTATCGTCTAACTTGTTAACATAACTAACCAACCTACGAGCCCTCCAGGCTTCACCGGCGTATTACGACAACTCAATTCCAGCACTTCTCATTCACTTTTTCAGTTGTTCACCTTTTTTGTTTTTCTTTCACCACCAAAAAATCTGATAGATTCTTTTTAGATGAGAATGTTGCTACGGACAAGGTCCTTCGCATTATATGCGACTAACATCATTTAGTGCTCCTTTCTTCACCTTTTTCGTCGCTGAATTTCCCCGCTTCAAAATCGCTTATAGCGGTCCTGCATTAAGATAGCGACCTTGCATGCGTTTCGAACTGCATGCACAAAATCAACGGCAGACAACAAACAACCACACAGGGTTTCAAGATACTTTATCTGCTAATGCATTGAAATCGAATATGTAAAAAGGCGAGGGTTAAAGAAGAACATGAATATTTATATGTATTTATACATATACAAATATAAGAATGTTTATGTGTAGGTTCGTAGATGCTGCGAATGACAGCTTTAGAACGAATAACCCTGAACGATTCCCACATCGATGAAAATCACCGGTCGGAGAGTATATAGCTATATGGCTTCATTGTGTTTTACGCAAATAATCTAGTTTTTTATATTCAAAAGTTTATCTGTTAGTTGTAATAAAGTTTATGGCATTTTGTAACAGCACTTGAGCAGACTTCAAGATTCGCATTAAAAAAAGAAACCTGAAATATATCGTAAAATTTTTTACAATCGTTTGAGGTTGGTTAGTATTTTTAGTCTGTGTACTCCTCATCATGATTCTGCGTCTACGTTGTCAGTAGATTATTTTCACGTTGCAGGTCGTTGTGTGTTATAGTTTTTTTGTTTTCTAATTGCGTCTAAGATAGCTCACAAGGAGGTCGGGGTCACAGGGACGTGTGGGAGCAGCGCAAAAGCTGGACGGATCCAGCGGCAGTATATGCATCGTGCGATAACAGCCACTATAAATAAAGTGAAGCGAGCTCGTGCTCGTTAAAACGTCAGCCGGTGAAATGCGGCGTAAGTCATCCTCGGGTTATGCAAATCTTACCGACCGTCGGCTAAGCCGTTGTCCCGATAAATTGCCGAAAAATATGTCCCAATTACCGAAATGACTCATCAAGTAATTGCGCATAAAACAAAGCAGCCGCGCTGCTCAAGTAGGCGCACGCCACAGGACTTCAGAAGCTGACAGAGATGACGGTCTCTTGATAGAGAAGGGTGTTGACCGAACCGTGTCCAACTCTGAAAAGCTACATATTCAAGTCACAAACCTTGTACGAATAAAAAAGCGATAAGAAACATTTTTTTTTTTTCAAACTGGTTGCGCTTCCATATAATAGTTTATGATTGACGATTGGCCGGAAAATCAATCGTGTTTAAAAATTTCCATTCAGCTTCACCTTGTGCTGACATTTTTATCTTTGGCATTTATTATTAACTACGCTATGGACTAACGTCTTTAAAAATATGAAAGATCGTACCAACCGGAAGTTCCGATTTACTAAATGACTGAAGGCTAACGATACTGGAGCTGTCAAATTTGAATGAAAATCGTAACTTTTTTTTGTGTCATTATTTTTGTGTCAATATCGAGGAAGAATTAATTATCCATACCTGTAAGTTCAAAAATAAGGTTGAAAATTTACGACAAATTATACGTAACCAACCTCGTTATAATAGTGGTTTGTGGCTGGGGGTGACGAATCACTGCGTTCGATGCGGAGCCCCTGAAAAGATTAAAATCTCACCTGCTACGTGACGCGTCAAAGATCCGTTGGAGATCGCTGGGCCCACAAGCGGCCGGGAGCCAACAATCGCTTAGCCAGTGGCGGCTCCTGGATTATTTCTTCAAGTTTAACTTCAGAGCAAAACGGCATAAAGTTACGTGGGCGCTGACTGCTCGACAGGTAAATGTTGTCCCTCAAATTTCCTAATAATTCGAAACTCAGCTCAAGTTCCCTTTTTAATCAAATTTTAGCTCAATAACATTACATCATCGGCCTTATCAACGGCCAAGAAGTCTCACATTTCATAGGGAAACAACTTTTGTTTGCAATTTAATAATCTCACGACTTATTGGTCGGATATGTCCGAAAAATGAGCCGATAGAGAAGGAAGATTGATCCTGAAAACTGCTGAAATGGTTGGACGACTTTTTAGTGGTTACCGACCGCGTCCCAAACCTCGAGATGCGATAACCTAGGCAGCAGTCTCCACCGTGTTGACTGACTAAACTATTGACTTGAGGTTCGACCGGTAAAGCTGTACTCTGTTTGTGCGCAGCTTGCTCACTGACGTTTTTCCATCGACGAATCTCAGTTTTTGCCTTCGGAAGAAGGCAAATAAAACACCATTTTACCCTAATCTCTGAATCACTATCGCTTCTTATAACTCATAAACAAAACTCACGTTGTTTTCAAACATTACTTGTTACGTAGCACTATGCAATATTTCCACGATAAATTCTTGAGAGCGATGTGTCATGAACGAGTGATAAAAGTCATCAATCATCATGCAAGGAAACGACAGACCTTGATGCATATGAATATCAACCTAGTCAATTGAACCTGCGTCGCATTATCTCTAACAGTTACGATTGACGAATACTTGTGCCTCGTTCAAACGTGTATGCATTCTCGTACTATGATATGCAGCAGCATGCAACGGTGGTGATTGCGTGCGTGATAGCAGTTCACGAGGACAAACCCACAACTAAAAGTTTTTATAAAAGGTATATTTTCAGATGGTCTTACAAATTGTATCAATGTGAAAATATGTGGGAGTAAGCGAGAAACCAGCATTCGAGCAATACAACCGTGTTATTTGATTCGTTATACTTCTATATTGATACACATGTCTAAACCTTTTTGTATCACAGCTTCGCATTCGATACGAAAAGGCAGTAAAGATTTGCTCGTTATACACAGGTATATGTGGAAGCAGTATCCCCGTTTTCGGATGAATTAATATTTTGTAGTGGACAAAACTTTTTAGTCTGTCTCAGGAATACCGCAGCTTTAGTCACACGGATGGATATAAATATATGTTTTTTTTTTCTTTCTAGAAACGATTTTTCGAACGGTCGTTATTTTACACAACGGCGAAAGGGAAATAAAATAGAAGAGTTGAAGAATCCTACTCTAAAATGAGCACCGAAATAAATCGTGAGAAAGCTGCATGACGTTTTGGCATGGTGTTAGAATTTTATGACCCCTTTCTCACTGTTGAGGGGCTTTGTCAGACTTCGAACCGCGATGAATCCAAAAAGTTATACGTCGTACGTCATCCATTTCGCGGTTGATTTTGTTCTGTTCTTATAGAGTTACAAGTTCTAGTGCCATAAACTAATAAGGTTAATAGAAGATATTAACGACATGAAAAATCAGAGAAGAATGTGTACCGGTATTCTTGGATCTGATAAATTCCACTTTTTTAATCGCTTGTCTGATAGAAATTTATGGACTAAACTATTTGAATGCTTAAGAGATTTTACAGATTTATTAAAATAGAAATTTCGAGTTTTCCCTGAGTTTCCTTGAATTTGCGTTGATGCATTCAAGAAGTGAACTTGATCAACTCATATGCATAAAATTGGCAAAGCTAATCCATAAAACGCATTCCAATTGAACCAACTGTGCAAATGCGCATCACAATTATTTCAAAAGGAACTATCTTGAATTTCCATTCGAAGAACTTTGGAAAATATAAATACCTTTAGAGAGGAGGGCTCGGAGTTTCGAGCCAAGACATATGAGGTTCCCGTGGTGAATTTCCCCCGTGTCACAGCTTACAGCCACAACGATTCTCTCCCTCGCGAGAGTCCGCGCGCGCGACTTTACGGCCAATAAAAATATTATTAGGAGATCCTTCTCTCGCAGTGGGTATCTCCGTCGTCTCTAGCTAAGTTTTTTCTCGTTCCCCGCCTCTTTACATTTGGATTTTGTGTCCTCTTAGTTCTTCGTTTCTCAAGCGACTCTTCTTTCTATTGACTATCCCGAGAGATCGTACGAAATATATACGTTTACATTCGACCTTTTACGCATTTTCAACATCTCTTGCCTTCTCCTCCCTTCGGTTGCGTTCAAAATGCGTTTTGCTTAATGCCGATATATTTCACGTTTTATGATTTGTGAGATTATTTTCTTTTCTTCATCTACATGATACGAGAGTATCAGTGTGGAGCATCGTATAAACAGTTCCCTTGGATCCAGTTCCGAATGAGGAAAATGAGCCCCTTCAAAGGTTTGATTGGAGATCGTAGGAAAATCATAAAGAGCATTGAAAATCGATTATATTCTGTGAACATTTTTGTGACATGCATTTTGAATGCTGAGTTTCAAGGGGTCTGAGACCCGCCTGCTGAGCGTTACGACTGGTTGACCTATGGGACAATCTTGTTGCTGATGGAATGTTGAATGAGATGGAAACCTTCTACACCTATCAATAAATCAATGAACTATATAATAAGAGTGGAAGACAGCACAGTTCAATCCATCTTTTACTAATTTCAAAGTTTTCTTGATGAATAAACAATCGTCCCTGCTCTTGTCTTTTATTCAAGACTCCAGGCATTTCCATGTTCATACCTTGAAAATCACACACAGCATCGATGAAAACAACAAATAAAAAAATGATTATAGTAGAATTTTTTTCTGCAATGAGTCGTAAATTTTGATGGTATAAGAAATTCGCTGAATATTTTTTCAAAAATTGCATGACAGAAGTAAAATCATGCAGTGCAGTCCCTTATTTCATGTTTGTGAAAAATCTTACGAAAACAATTTCGTAATTTTAATGAAAGTTTTAATATTTCTTTGGAAATCTCTTGGGGAAATTTGGTAAATCCCATTTGTCTACTCGGTCTTACATATCATCGATAATTTCCACAGGGAATAACTCATAGTCAATTTAACGTGACAATTTTTTCTATGCAGTGACAAGTTTCATCACTGTCATATTATAATATTCTAAATATTTTATTGTAAAGTACGTTTCAGGTTCTAGAATTTAAATGCAGTGTTATAGGCACAACGAAGAACAAAATGAGAGATCAAGTTGAAAAAAGGAAAGCGTTGAAGGCTTATTATCATGGTTAAAGTTGTATGCTACAAGTCTGCGAGTCCTTACTACCAATTACAAGACGTTCCTTTAATTATGCAGTCACCGGTAGATCGGCAAAGACTCATGGCGACGGGGCATTTTGGCGCATCGGGCTCGGGGATCATCGTAGGAGGCGACCGCTTTAATTTGGGTCTCAAGGAGTTTTGCTAGGCCACTGCCTAGGGCAGCGTACGTGGGAACACGCGTCCAGGTAACACACTACCAAGACCAAGAATCATGGGCTGACCAGCATGGGTGGCCGTCTACGCCATGTTTGTCCGTGTCCTTGGTCCTGGTCAAGATCACCCACGAAATCCCGCACCCGTCTTGCGGTTACCTCCATCCACCTCGTCTTCGTCGTTCGCTCGCTTTACTCTTTAGTTTCTCAATTTTTACCTACTTTTCGTTGTTCAAAATCATCGAACCTGGCGTATCGAACGGATCTTCTTATGCGGTCTAAGATGACCATTCTTCCGTTTATTACCTTCTCGTAAAAGTACAGTAATTTATAATGGAACGAACATAGCACCTTTTTGGAATGAAGTTATTCACTGTATCGATGCATTAGATACCATGAATGGAAGATAGTAAAGATTTGTCTTGAAGTCTTTGAGGATCACCGATATACAAGAGAGTAATTCCATCAGGCTATTTTATAAGAATACATTGACTGCATGGTCACGCGTTTGTGTAAATAGTCCTTTTGCTGATTTGCAAAGCGCTTAACTTTGTTAATGCATTACAGTGAATATCCGTGATTTTATGTACTGAACTAGCAAGCGATATTTCGTACACCGTGTGTTAAATGCCAAGTTATGATCGTAGATTTTGCAAACACAACAATGTGGCATAATGCTAAGCCATCTTATTGCTTTCGTAACGGATATATTTTTGTACACGATCTGTGAGAAAAGTCATTGTAAGAAAAACGCACCCAGATATATCCGGGGAAAATTAGAGAACGCACCATACCCTAAGGTCAAAGGAAGCGATCAACGATGATTCTTTTGGTGTTATGAATAACACAACGAAAAAGCCCCACAGTCGAAAGAAACCGGCTGAAGGATCATCCTGCGCTGATCCCCTCCTCTCTTTCTCTTTGAGTCCCTTATTTAGGCGTTTCTCTTGCGCACAAATATGAAGCAAGAAAGATACGATCACGGCAATAAACCGATTTTGGTTTCATGTTTGTCGTCTGAAACAGTTATTACGCGCATCATTTCTGATCAGCATTATCCTTGGTGAATCGCCGCGATCTTCTGTGCGCGTGCTTCTTCCCACCTTTTGCCGTACCTTCATTTTTGACCTCCGCGCTATTACACCCTATACAGCAACACCAGCTATCTTACTTTACGACTTACAAATTGGACTTTGTGAGCTCTCCACTTTTCTTATGCCTATCCCCTGATATAGGAAAGGGAACATTCTGGTATTTTGGATGAGAGTTCATTATTATTAACCGCAAATACTAGTGCTGTTCAGTCTGTGTTGTGTGTTCTTGCTCTCTTCTTCAAGTATTCGCGTATTGATCCACTTACAAAATAGTAAATAAGTTGAAAACGAGTGATCGGTCCCCCTGGTGTCGTCGACGAATGCAACTTCTATTCAACGATGATTGATACCATTTGAATATCGGAAGAACGCCGCTTACATTGGTGTGATTTCTAAAGGTACCGATCCTGACATCTCTAACTGGTGATATAATTCTTTTCCACATCCAAATTTCTAGAGTCACATATGATTAATGCAATCATGGTGCACTTGGAACTGTAATGTCGCAGAAATCTCATTTCACTCCTTCTGAGACCTTTAGATTCTTTGTGGCTCAATGCCATTCGTGTTTTTTTACCACCTTCATCGTCCCGTGCTTTCGTTCTTTATTATTTTCGTTCCCCTCCTCTTTATCCTTTGCCTCGTCGTATTTACACTACACTTGCCCTCAGCATATATATAGTTACATGATAATTATCGAATTCAACCAAATCACTGTACGCCGAGTCCTGGGAAATTACTGGATATTTCGCCGGAAACGTGAAGGGAACAAGAGACTGTGGATGCGAAGTAGCGTCCTAGCACGCGAGGGACGAAACCAACGTTTCTTCAATGCGGCCGTCAAAGTAGAAAGAGACTCGTAAAATTCTTTCAAACTGATGAGAAGACCTCGCTCACAGAATCAAGAGAAGCGAAAAAAAGGGAAATGGAGAGCGTGAGCGGCAGAGTAAGAGGGAGCGAGAGAAATAAAGAGTGACAGACAGAGGGGGAAAGATAAAAACTATTGAGGATGTGAAGGGAATGGACCTCTACCAATCGAAGAGACATAGACACACAACAGATAATTACAATCTGTGAAGAAATAGACAGAGAGAAAGAGAGAGAGAGAGAGAAATAAAGAAGAGACGGCGATCAGCGGGACATGCGGGGGCCTTGTGCTTCGCTGTGTAGATCATTGGACTGTTTATCCCTCGTTGATGCTTTGCGCTATTTGTTCTCTTTCGTGACCAAAGAGAAGCGAGTTAAGAAGGGCAGTGAATAAGAGAAGCTAAGAATCGGGGAATAAGGTAACCGAGATCCCCGGTACATTGTCGGCACCGGCATCCTAAGATCTGCGCACGCCAAGACCACAAGACACTACGAGCATAAGAGAGAAGAGTTTACGCGGTTTCTGGGAAGTCGAGTTTCGTTTTTGTGCTTGTCGTTCTTCTCTTGCGAGCTCGAAGACGCGTTCTCTTGGCTCTTTTCCAGTCGTCTTCGTTGTGTCCCCCCTCTAGATATGCTGTCCACAGCGCGTTCATCTTGGAAAGAGTCGTGCGAGTCCGCCTGGCCACCTCCACGAGTGCCCGTTCGCGTTCATTTCTTTCCTCCGTACCACGTCTCTCTTCTGGCAGGTCTTGGGACTACACACAGCAGCATGCAGCAAAAGTATGCGGTGATCAACCGAGAAAGGGAATCAGCAAACATACCACCGACGCGAAACTCCTTAATGACAATAATGACTTCCCTGGACGGACTGTTAGTGACAAATAAGCCGGTGCTCTGACTCTCGTCACGCACACCGAACTCGTTTAGATAATTATTGTCGATCGATGGAACCTGCTCGAGTTCGTGCTTCACCGCTCTAGAGTTAGCTCATACTCGTTCGCCTCTATAGTCTGAATTACGCTGTGAAGTGGAGTTTCTATTTTCTCGTATTTGAATAATATCTGCGAAATTCGTTACTGCATGGATTCATCTTTGAAATCATTCGTATTATCAAAGCAAATAGAAAAAAAATGGTGCCCGAGTAGAATTATTTTCGGTGAAACAGTTTCAATTCATCAGAGCGAATAAAAACATTTTTCAAATTACCAAAAGAACAAATTGTACTTCACGAGCTGTGCAGCGTAGATTAATCATTGCCCTTCAATCATTCTATGAGATCTTCTCATCGATTTGGCAGCTTATTTCAACCAGATACTGATTTTTTAAAATAAATCTGAGCAAATTCCGGCACAGGTCCAGAAAAAAGGACTGGTATAGTCTCGAGATATTTTCGGCATGATTCTTATCTGAACGCGAGAAGAGAGAATCGATCTTCCTGGGTATCTCAGCAGAGTTTTATATGTTCTTATTTTCCGGAGGGCACACGCTACCGCAGGGAGCTATAAAATCGAGAGAGATGAAAACATGAAAGGCAGTTAACAGAGGTGGAATATACGCATGCTTCTCGTAATATAAGCATCTTGAAAGGGCGCGAAGCAAGATGATTTTTTGGCATAATTTTGCGTAGCTTCGTCGATCAGCGTCTTCTCTCGATCCTTATGCAGATCGGGAGCAAACATCTAGTCTAACCGGCTGATTGGTATTCCTATCGTGGACCGTCTCATCATCTCAGATTTATGGGACGAAATTCGGTCCGCATTTTTATATTGATAATCATACACCAGTGTGCCGATGGTGAATGCGAAAAAAAGTGAAGGGAATGAAAACGAAAGGAATAGACGGAGATAATATAAGATACATGAAACGAGAGAGAAAAGGATATCGTGTATGAGGGAGATCGCAAACGGAATGTGGGATGGGTGAGTGCAGTCAGAAAGAGTGACGTCATGGTCGACTATATAGTCAAGTATCGCGGTGTTAGAGTGGGTAGCGAGACCATGCGGAGTTTGCAAGCCAGCTTTATATACACAAACACATAGAAAATGATACATGGATAACGTTCGTATCGAAGGTATGATATCAACATATACGGGCATATCGACTGATCTTCAATTCGGAAGTGAATCCTCAAAGCCTGGACAACATATTGTCCAATCAAATTTTGTTCTCGGATACTTGTATATAAAAAAAGAGGTCAATAAATTGGAGAGTGTAACGTAAACTGATTTTATAGTCACTCCGATGAGTGTAACTAGACGTCAATTAATTGCGTTGAGGTTGAATCCACCTGGAACGGAAGTTAGCAATAGAGAATCTCAGTATATTCTTGTCTAATTTACTTTCTACAGCGAACAATCTATCAACCGATATCGGAACATCAATCTGATCTATCAATGGCCATACAATATTAACAAGACAAATAAATGATATGAATGAACAAAGTAAAATTATTGAATACTGCTCATGTAATTTAGCATTGCTTGGAAGCAATCAAATCTAGTTGCCTGGGTTTATTCTGTTTCAAGTGACAAGTAAAGACTTACCCGAATCGACTCACTAGTCTGTTACTCATAATCAATCCAATGGCCGAATGAGGTTACTTCCATGCATGCTTCGCGGTGTAGTTTTTGGAAAAGAAAAAAATTCTTTTTTGTTTACACCTTTTTATTACTCTTCAGACTCTCGCGCTTCCAATAAGTTTGGTTTTTACAAGCTGGCTAGTGAAACGAGCAAACGTCGGAGACGACTAGTCAATTGACATGGGTCTACGCCTGTTTTATTGGTGTTTTTTTCCTGGTGATTAAACAACACAAAGAAATCCGGTCAGAAAAGCATATGAAGAAGTCGGTACCGCTCAAATAGCAATTAGAGAATTGTTTAAAACTGTTGAATGAGCTTTTTTTAGCCGAGTTGAACTGCAGCTGAGTTTTGAGCCTTGAAGTAGTCTGTGAACAACGCATATAGTTGAAACAAAACAAAAGAATGTTGTTTCATAAATCGTGGAGCAGTCGTCTAACGTCCTTCGAAAATTTCATGCCTCTAATTGCAAGAGTTCTGTTTGGTCCCAACTAATCATTGATTGAATAGGTAAGGATATATTACATAAAAACGAATACGAATTAATTTTGTAGCTGATCAGTCTTAGATCTTATCGTCTAAGCCACAGATTTTGCATTTATTATGATTCTATTATTTCGATACAAAGAGAATTTAAAACCAGAGGATGTCATTCAGCCATCCGTTCAAAATGATCGAACGAAAGATTCGCGTGGTATTCCAGTTATTTTAATCGTCCAATGTTGTCCTGTAGGATGCAAAGACAATCTTTCATTGGATCACCAACGTAGAGACTCGCAAAAAAAAATAAATAAATTCATAACAGAGTCCTTTTACGTTCTGATGTTACTGATGAAATATTCGTGTTCCTCTTATCACCAATTTCCAAATGCGTGGGATTCGTCGGACAGTTTCGGTGACAAACGGATAGACAAGAATATTTTATGCGCAAAATTATCTCTGAGAATACGTTTTTCCCATGGTTGGCCAAAGTAATGAATACACGGTGGCAATGGTATTTGAGTTTGTTGCTCTCTAATTTTGGAAGTGTATGCATTTTTATTGTGAAAGGATACTTCCAAGCTGTACGCGGTGTCCGCTGAAACGAGTGATACTACGATGTTTGGTGAGTAAGCAGTGACCAACGCAGCTCCTGTGAATCGGTGCTTAAACGCAATAACAACGTTCAAGCATAGACAGCACATGAGATGCAAACGAGCTTATGCCTCTTTTGCTTCTTCGTCGCTGCTACCTTCTCACGCTGACAGATCGTCTCAGGTGGCTTTTCATGAACATCGTCGCCGATCACGAAACTTATAGTATGTCTCTCAAGTCTGAAGTAGTGTGAACGTGCCCAATGGAGAATCTTCGTGGAGGATCGTACTCTGGTAAAGAAAACGAAGAGATGGATGACGTAGGTAGAAACAATATAATTAATATCGTTGCATGGATATAATCTTGTGTTGGAATATATTCAAAGCTCGCTCCTTCTATTTCCGCAGTGATTTCGCTGTCAACTGTTTTCAACGTATGGCCGCATAAGAGTGCGCGTACGATTCCGGTCGAAAACTGAACACCGTTGAGGAGTGACGAAGCTCGTCGAGTTTACTTTTCATTGGACCTTATCCACGCGCCTCTCTTCGCTACTCTGTATTTGCAATCTTGTATAAGCAGAACCTCAGATCATCATCGTCATCTCTCATCTTCTTCTGAGTGCGAGTCAAAAGACGTTCTGGGGTGCCCCGCGAGAATGCGCCATTACGAAAGAATTACCCTCGTGAGACTGACCATAGTTGTAATTTCATATTGAACCGGAAACAGGTTATGATCGGAGTCTCATTTTGAAATGTGTGCAGTCTCGTCTCAAATTGTTCAGGAAAATATTAAAAAATGGTGTTTCATCGGAGAGGGGTATCTAACGTTCATCAACTTTAGTGGCAAAAATATACCTTGATAATAAAACAAACTCAAGAGTTGGAGAATGAAGAACTGAAGCAATAACAATTTGAAGATTGGCCTGTCGAAATATTTTCATTAAAAGTTCTGAAAAGCTCACGACTGATTCATTATAATATAATACTTCACTGAAGCTTAGCAGTGCAACATGTGCGATATCTGAAAAAAAATTTAAACCGAAAAGTAAAATCAGATCAATTAAAAAAATTGTGAATTAATCTGAAAATAACAACGCGATTGTTTTTCACAATGGCTGCTGTCCAGATGAAGATAACTTTCAAGCTTTTTTTCAAGATCGTTGAAAACTATACGAGCACTCATATCGCAAAATATGTCATCGGATCTCATGCGAGATTGAAAAGTTTGATCCTTGCATCTGTTGGAGCGATACTCAAGTGTCAAGTTCAGGGTTACTGAAGAGACGGATGAATTCAGAGATTATTGTATGAAACAAGGTGAAATGATGCCAGCTACGTGATAAATGTGATCTGTCGAGAAAGCAACGTGAGGCGCGAGGGTGCAGAATGAGATGGCTACAAGCCGGAGATAAAGAACGCTCGCAGGTGCTGAGGGGTACTGCGGCTATGTATCGAAATACAATATCGCAAAAAAAGCTAGAAACGACGATGGCGTACTTATACATGCAGTCGTTAAAGTAGCGTAGAGAGCATCTTCAAAGTAGGTCTCTTAAGCCCTTGTAACATATAGTTGATGATATAAATATACGCCATTGCAGGACATGACTTTGTGCTGAGCTTGAACGCAGCAAAAGTTTATTTCGTCGGTGACGCGATCGTGAGACGTGTGTTGTGAAAGAGAGACAGTGCGATAGGCTCCAATGAATAAGAAAGCAAGAGTATACTCTCCTCGTATGCTTGCGAGCACGAACGACCACCTGCGCCGATGACGACGTCGTCTGCCACTTGATGATGTTTCTCATGTTGGCTCGTCGACGATTGAAGAGGCGGTGAATGTGTCGCTGGAGGAATGATTTTTATCGAGATTATGGATGGTGGTCACCCCAATACATTTCACGAACGATCATCCAATTAATTAATACCAGCTTCCCAAAGTCTCGAAATGTTTCCTTTCTTTATATGGAATACTTGAAATAAGTATAATTAAATATAGGTTTTATCACCGTTAATATCAGTGGTGATGAAATCAATTTCATTTTACAATAAAACAATTGTAATATTCGCATGACCTTAACATTTAGAAAAAATCTTGAGATTGCAGTTTGAGTATAAAATTATGAGTTTGTCAGTGTGTGCACACCCTCCCAAAAAATAAAATTGTTATTATACGTTTTATTGTCATCAGAAGCTTACCATAATTATTTTCGTAGTTTTCATTCAACGTGAATCATCATATCCACAAATTTTTACAAGACCATATGTTATGCACAAGCTTATAGTCGTTCCTGATCGTCTAGTGGTATGAGAAAATGTCGATGAAACGAAACTGATTACATTGAAAGATTCACGATGTTGTGAGAAAGAGAAACGCAAAGGTGCATATACGTAAACGTAGGCTAGGGATTGCATATAGATTCAGAACCCTCGAGCTTCGGAGCGCTGATTCTTCATGGCTTGGATCAGCTCTAATTTTAAAGATACATCCGAAAAAGCCCCTGGGTGCACTGAAAGATCGCGTTACTCTTGTCGATGTGTTGTAGTTTTCGTCCTCTCATAGAGGCTTTACTGTTGTACCTAATAATAAAGGTACACAAGATGAAGAATATATAGGTATATTCTCAATCATGTGTAACCACGTACACTATCCCCGCCAGGATATACAGGTTTTATCGCTTGTCAGGGACCAGATCACGCGTGCCCCTCGTAACGTTCCATTACTTATTACCGGCCATTACTACGTCTCAATCTCTGGCGGCGAAATAGATCGCCGTGTACTCAGTGCATTGAGCCTCTCAATTAAATTTGCATCATGTAAAACTCTGCAGTGAGAGAGAAGGAGAGAAATTCCGGATGCATATTCACCCTCCTTCGTAACGTGTTTTGCCGCACATTCAGGCTACACACCGTTGACCCTTGACGCATACAGAGACAAATAGGGTTTTGCTAATCGAAGATTTTTTTTTGCTGACATTTCAAATATTACCTTCCATATTTTGATTATTGAATATTCTTTTTATACAACAAAACAAGTTTTTGTGACGTCTTAAATCACCGTTGAATGTCGTTGGTATAAAACTGTTTTTTATATTTTTACACATATCAGGAGATGATACAAAATTTATTATGATTTTCAATGGCATTTTGAAGTACAATCGACGTGAAAGTTAAATGTATTAATTCTCACGTAGAAATGATTGCAAAATATGCCGGAAAAAATATCGATTTTGAAGAAATTTTGATTTTTAATTACACAGATCAGTTTATCGGTTTTTCACTCGATTTTGCCAGCAATAAATTTGACTATTTCAACGAAATATGCAATTTTTAAATTTTCCATTCAGTCCATTATTGGAATTATAATAATCGGATGATCCACCGTCTCAGAACTATTAAAACATTTTTTCAAATCCTTTATAATTTATGTAATAGGTGATTAAAAATGATAGTCGTATAGCTTCAGATGGATAAAGTGTTTACTGCTATAAAAATTGCACACTCATTTATACATACAAGGGGCGTGAAATCGTTTAAAAAAAAAAAACGTATGTAAGGCATCCATTAGGATGCCTGATTCTGTAGCTTGTGGAAACAAGACTCATTTGTTAGGTAGTGTGAGAGCGCTCGTAAGTGACGCCATTATTTGCCGCAGCGTGGCACGTCGCGGCTTCTTTCGCCGCCAGTCAGTCTGGTCAGATCAGATCCAATACATGCCCACAAGTTTGCTGATACACTCGTTATATATCTAATGTATATTTATAATCTACGCCCGAGTCGGTTCACAACTCTCACACTCGAGAAAAACAAAACTGATCATAGCACTCGAGTATTAGTCAAGATCCACAAACGTGTCAATGATCTTTCATATCTATGGATGACAAAGTGTGAAAATACTTGCCTTAAATTTTTAACAGGGTTTCATACGAAAATTCTGAAAGATGAATAACTTTTCGCAATACTAATTTTATCGTGACTATACAAAATTATAGAATAACATTAACACCTCGAATGTATAGCTTTAGGAAATATACTGTGAATACATTAAGTAGGCGTCCGATGACATTGTTGCCTATAAACGAGTTCTAGATTTGTATCACGCGAAAGATCGGAAGATAACTACGGCATAGTTTAATGCAATGGGACGATATAGTCATAGTGATGATCGAGTTAACAAAATTATTATCGAAATTTCCATTTTCTCAAAATATTGGGACGATGAAAAGAAAGTGACGTCCTGAGCTGTGGTGTAACACTGATTCGGTTTGTTTTTCTCTTGTCATGCAATTCACACGGGAAAAAATCGTCTTCAAAATTTCTCCATCTCTTAGTCTTATCTCCAACTTTGCTGGAAAATATTGAATCGATGGATCACGTGAATGATAAAATTCTCTTTCAAAAGTTTTACGAGCCATATTCGCAATTTTGATAGAAAATAATTATCGCTCTTATTCCGACCACCCTAAATCGACAGTATCGTTTTTTTTCTTCAAGTTTCGGAACGAACCTTACGGATCTTTCTGTAGAATGATCCTCGAGAGATTTTTTTTTGACAAATGGAATAGTCGCGTGAGCTCTTTCCTCTCTCGCGACACAATAATCTCATTGCACAATAATCGTCATCGAGGTTACCAAGCCCCTCTTTCTCGCGAAGCTAGTAGCGAGATGGAAGGGAAGAGGGGAAGTGCTGACTATGTGACTTCAGCAACTGCGACGCAGATAGAAAAAGAAAAAGAGAGGGAGAAGGAGAGGGAAGGGGCTAGGGAGTGAGAGAAAAGAGAGATAGAGCGAGAGATCATGAGCAAGAGATCTGTGTGTATTACTATCGTGAGGGCGTGGTACAAGCGGTACAACTCTCAACGCGTTCTCGTTATTAACGTTCCTCTGCTATACAGGATCGAGTAGAATAACTGCAAAGCGAGAGTCCAAGGAGCTAGACATTGACTTGTCACTTGTTTATTACGATATAGTTATAATATTATAGGTGGCATTCGAGCGAGGCCTGTTAGTTGGGTCCCCAGATAAATTCCGCAATCTTTGTTGGAATTAATTCACCTTTCGTGTTACCGTCTCGATACCAGCGCACGTGTGTGCTGTTCTTTATTAAAAAGTAGAAAAATGACAGCTGTGTGATAAGTGATAACTATTTTATTGAACGATACGATCTACCAGGGACAATTGATGATCCGCAATACATAAATCAACCTTTTACTATAAGTGACGAAGACTCGTATTGAAGTAGACGTATGCACTTGCATAATATTATAGACACAACAATTGCGAAAAGTATTCTTCCATCAATCATTCATGAGTAGAAAACACGGTCCCGTTTATTCGCTCGTTAATCCAGAATCAAAAGCAAGGGATATGCTCTAACATCACTCCTGTCACTATTAAGACTGTGAACAAATTATCATTCTACCTCGTGCCATTTAAACATATTTTATGTATTCAAACTGATCGAAAATGCATATTGATGCAGATTAGTTATCTGTGTTTATGCGGACCGAACATTCTAAAAGTTCGTTAACGTTTGTCGTATTCCAATATCTTTATCGGTCAATCACAATGCGTTGAGACATTGATCAATTTTTCCACACTTGCACAAGTCACAAAAGCCAGAGCTTGAGTTCATTGATGTCTGCACATTTCGGGGCTGCTATCGAGACAATACTTTTCCAATTGGAATCGTTAACGTTCACTTACACGATTATTAGCCGTTTAGCTCATAAATTCTTTGTTCACCGTAGAAATGTTGCATTCTCGTGAAATTGGGTTGACAGGAGTTCTTTGATTTTTTTGCCGAAGTATTGACGTTCAAGAAATATGAAGAGGTGAGTCAATCTGGCCGATTGTTACGATTAATAATGCCTCGGTTTCTCAGTTTTTCTAGGTGTGTAGGACAATGACCACCAAACAGATTTTTTTTTCAGTATCCAGAAGTCGAATGCTAATACTCTGGAGACTTTAATTCTTTGAATAGTAAGCGTGTATCCAGACTCTCCACCGTATATACAGTAGCCGATAAATCAAAAGAAAGTATTGCTCAGGCATATTCGGTTATTATGAATTTTATCGATATAGTATATCAGTCTCATAACCCCTGAATTATTTGCTTGGGACGCAGCTTTACTCTCACTAATTCTTCGAACGAGATGCTGTTTTTTACTTCTGTGTTGTCTCCCGATCACCCACGCGAAGCGATGAACCCTTGTTCATGGGTCGCGGAGAGTGCATCGACGGGATCTGTGTCCGTTGGGTTTTTGACCGGCGCTTTTCTTTTCATTTTTTTTGGCTGCTGCAACGCCACTACGAGCAACTGTTACACATCGATCTTTAGTGCAATATGCTCGGGTGCGATGTCGCTTGAAGCTACAAATTTGGTATTTCTCTATTAAAGTCAAGAGGCTCCATTAAATAAATATGCAGCGCATGTGATACGTGAACCAAAAAAAAAAGAAGATAAAATAGGGGAACTCGTGAAAGATTGGAGAACGGGAACACGCCTGTGACATAAAAAGCACAAGAGAGACAACCTCCATTAGACCCCGAACATGTATATCTGTATGCGCGGTACGAAGCGTTAATGGCCCAGCGCAAAAGTTCGCTGAGGACAATGCGTTCGCCGGGCGGTAGACGAGTGGGCGCCCGAGATATGGGCCAGGTCTGACGCCCATGAAAGTGGCCTCAGGCTCGCGCTTGTGTGCACAAAAAACAACCAACCGGAAACTCTCCCAGCTTCACTGACAATTGTGCGCTCGAGTTGCATCTCGCATCAAAAGAAACAATACGAAATCTTAATTCGTTCGGAGTTTGCATACAACTAATATAGTTGTGTGTTGTCACAATCAACGTTAAATCTCTTTTTCGAGTCAACTCGTGTAAATAAGTTGCTACATTTATTATTTTCACTCTCTTCTTTTTACATTTTTGGACGCATGATAGGACGGGGAGGAAGTATGAAAAGTAAAAGTACAAAGGAATTTGTTTGGGTCTCTTTTGTCATAGTGGTAGCACACACTGTAAGTAAAAAAGAATAAGTAACAGTGAAGGGTCCGAGAGAAAGGGAAGAAATGAGCGAGAGAAAGAGATGGGGGAGAGGGGAGAAAAATAGGAAGAATTCTTTATGAAAAGAATTGGTTAGAAAGTAGAAAACTTGAGTAGAATCCGCCTCATATATATTCATTGTGGCACAGAGAAAGGGGATTTTCGGGAATTTCAAATTCTCATTTGGAAAACGTTTGGATCTCAAATTGTCTGCGATATTTAAAAAGTGAACATCGCAGTGCGTTTGTGTGGAAATTTCATCACGAGTTTCACACACACGCGTGCACACATAAGTACTATTGCTCGAATTTAGAAATCGATTTGAACGTTTAATAGAAAACGCGCTGTATTATGAAGACAAAATGGAAAATTCTGCGTGATTAGAAAAAAGGATAATCGTTAATGAAACGATTCGACTGAAAATGTATAATTTTTGGAAAAACGATGAATTAAATTCATTCGTTGCTTCGTCATAATTATTCATATTCAACAAAGCTATTTCTCTGCGGGGAAGCACGAAAGACATCGGTCGAAGAACCCACGGGAAGTGCGGCCGATGGACTCGAGGCGATTTCCGACCGAGGGAAACGATAGATCTACGTCCGCCCTCGAGATTGCCATGGCTCTTTTTTTCTCCCTCTCTTCGTCTGTCTCTGTTTCTGTCCTCTACCTTTATCTGTGTGTATCTTTCTCACTCACTTCTTTTTCTGCCTCTGTAAGGTGAGATAGCAGGGAGGAATGGCGTTACTTTTTCTTGGATATGGGACGGGTTCCTGTGGTAAGGAGCATCGATCTCGACTCGACTCTCCCATTAGAAGCAGTCCGAAGGATCACTGAGGATTCTCAATTTTTTTTTCGGCTCCATGCAGGGTGGAAGTGAATTCTAAAGCTTATGAGCAAAACGAATCCATTGATGTCTTCATGCTCTCGTTCGCCTTAAATCATAAAATATTTCGGATGTGTCGTGTGATTCAAGTTTCAGTAAAAAAAAGTTCGAGCCGATGTATGTTAAAAGAAAAAAGTGATCGACTTCGATTCATGAACGAATCAATTCTCTGTATTTTTGAATGAATCGAAAAAATATCGACTTTCGATCGAGTTTTTGGAGGTTTATCTTAGAAATTCAAATGCATGTTAAGCTCGTAATTTTTTTGTTCGTCGTGACCATATCACAGTTGGAAAATGGTAAGTCTAAACACTTCTGCCCTTGCAGGATTTTATATAAACACGAAACGAAATACGTAAGTATTATATATATGCATAGGATAATACTGTACCAAGAGTGAGAATTAAAAAGGAGAGAAAAACGTGTCGTGCAAAAACGTTTAAGGATAGCGTTCTGATGGCGTGTGTGTATGTGTGTGGGCGTGCAGACGACAGCGATGCACAGTCAGCAGTGGGGCAAAAAAGAGGAAGCGAATAAGCCGGCGAAGAAGATCTTAGAAAGAGAGGTAGAGAGTCATTTATTGTCAGCTTTGAGACTGGGTATCCTGAGCGCACCATACAGAAAAGTGCGCCGTTCGGTATGAAATGAATTGTCATACATTAAAGACAAAAAAAAATGTGTATCGATATTACAGTTAACGACTCAAGGTTTCCTTAACCTAAACTCGTGAAATATCTCTGTTATAAATTTTACTAAGAAAGTTGGTATTGAATAAATAGAGAATTTTTATCATAAACAAGTTACGACTTCAATAAAAATTAAATTTACTTTATCTCTAGTATGGGCACGAATTAAATACCGTAAATTTATGGGAGCGCGAAGGAAAAATTAGAGAGCAAGAGAGAGATAGAAGGTTTAGGTGCTTGGGAAGTAGTGCTCGCAAGGAGAGAGTTGGCGAGACAACGGGTTATTCATATCAGCTCTTCGTCACGCGAAAATGTTAGATGCTGTTGTAGGACCCGCGCACTTATGTGCACCGAGACGAGAACCGGAACACCTGAGAGTGCGACCAAGTTTTGCTCCTCCTCCCCACTTCTCTATACTTGTTATCTTCTTCTACTTCTTCTTCTTCTTCTTCTTCGTGATCTTCTTGTAGCAACACAACACAAGGATTTCGGCCCATTGGTCTTGCAAGAGTGCAGTTGCAGCAGCAAGATTCGCGCACAGCTTCTTCCTTCGCTTCTTCTTCGTCTTCCTCCGCGGTATCGGTATTACTTGTCTCTCCGAGGAAGGATGGCTTTACGCTAACTCACCCACGTGGGACGCGCGCATTTCCGAACTCTCTCGTCATCGACCCTTTTAGCTTTCTCAACGTATGCGTATATAGATATGGAGATGCAGCACAAACATCTTTAACCATCAACACAACATCTTGAAACGCTGTATGCACGCACGCCGTTGACAAGATTTTCTATCCTCGTATAGTAGAAATGTGCTCGCTTTGATGACAACAGCTCTTAAACTCTTTCTCTCATTCAACTCCGTGGGGAAAGCGCTATCGAATCTCTTTCCGTTTTCTATTCATTCGCGTGAAATATTCATCGTGAAAAAGTATTTTACACTCGCCTAAGCCATTAATCTTTGATGAAACAGCTTCCATAGTTTCAGGATGTTTTTAGCTATTTAGTTATATGTAAAGAAAACTGCCTAGAGAATTTTTTTTATTCCATAATAGAATATGGATGAAAGCGAAGAATTCTTTTTTACGAATTAATTTTTTGAAATTCCCTATTGTAAGTGGTAAAATGCATGTTTTGCAGAAATAAAGGGCGCAGGCGTTATTGTAACGCCTCGTCACGGCTGCAAATTGAGCGACTGTTGATGACAAAAGTCAAATTCATTTTTGCCGTCGAATATTAATATTTCAAGAGTCATGAATCGCTGCAAGCAAATGAAAAAGTTTGATATTTATTTTCTAATGAAAATCGCGAATTTACAACTTTGGTCTACACTCGAATTCTGAATTCAATAATGACTTGTTTTCGTTGTAGGCGGATCCTCAAAAGTTCAGAAAAAAAAACAAAAAAGTATGAAAATTATCGTACAATTTTTAATGTCGGGACCCGCCACCAAGAGGTTTGGAGTACATGACGAAACAAATGTTGAGCAGGTTTACAGTCGATCTTAATCGTCTATAATTATCCTCGACTAATTTATATTTGAGCTTGGCAAGAGCGCAAATATAAATGAGTAAAATATTTGCGCCCGAGAGAGCTCCTATCTCGTACCTCTTCGTCTCACAGTGTCGTTGAGGTGTGTCCAATGACCAAAGGAAACGAGAAGAGAAGAGTGTATAAGCCGCTGCGATCCCGATGGGTGCCGATGTGAGAATCGAGAACCCGCGGACTACACTCTCGACTACCTGCGGTCTCCCGCGTAAGTGGTTTGTCGACGAAACCATGTGCAATAAAAGAGTCTATTAAGGTGTGGTAAAAAAAAGAAGCGATGAGGTCCTCGAACCACACATATTAAAGCCGTACCGCTTGTGCTTCTTCTCCTTCCTTCTTTTTCGTATATATGTTTTCATATAAATAAACGTACACCTATGTATTCATGTTCGAATCTTGAGCGGCAATCTGGCACAAGGAAAAAGAGAGATTTCTCGCCGATTGCGGCTTAAAATAAATAAAAAAAACAAAAAAAAAACAAAAAAGCCCCATAACGGGCATTTTGAAATGCGATAAAAAGAAAACAAATTAATTTAGATGTCTTAATGAAATTTGTAAATTTATCCGTGTTTATGCGAGCACCATTCACGTGTATATTTGAGTCTCCAGCACCTGTTAACAGCGAGTGAATATTACGAACAAAAAGAAAACCTTCTCTTTTTGCAATATCTTATTTGTTTTTGCTTTGCCCACTGTCCTAATCGGTTCACGAGAGCCTCAATCCTTCTCGCTGTTGTCTGATCTACTTCCGGTTTATCCAACGCGATAAAATGGCAGGTGCTCGACAAAAAAAAAAAAACTTACAGCAAAAGCTGGCCGCACTGGGAGACCTGAGGACTTACTAAAAAGTATACAACCTAATACAATTTTTACCTCGACTCTTATCCTGACTCAATCTCTGTTTCAGATGTTGCATTTTAAAAAATTTTTTTTATTGTGATCATTGCTTCTATAAGTTTGTCAATGTGTCAGTGACTGTGCGTACCTTGCTCACTGATTGATCACTCAGATAGTACAGAGATTGCGAATGCAGCAGACGGAACAATGATCTCGAGACTTTTCTCCTCTCATTTCTCTATATCGACCGTTCCCTGTCGCGATTTACCGTTCCTTCCGGCGACGTTTATGCAATATGACAATGATCCTGATCACGCTGGTGGTGAGATCGAGTCAGATGTGTGTGGTAACCATATAGTTGCCTGCTTACATGTGTCATAGAACTCGCATTTTTAGCAACAAAAAAAAATAAAAAATTTGTGTCATAGTTGCCACCCGAGCACTGAAATATGGATGTAATCCGAAGTTATGTTTCAGTCCGTTCTCGAAATGTGATTTCTGTTTCCAAAAGGTGGGCCTCGTAAAATAGTCGTAAAATAAGAGTGCGCATATCTTTGTGTTGGTTGAAGCCATTTTCAAATAAAAAAACGTCGGCAAATATGTTGTTAAAATTAATAACATATGTAAATAAGTTTATGTTGAATTGAAATAAAAAAATTCTTTTTATTGATTTAGTCGTGAATAATTGAAGAAAATTTTCGACGGTTATTGGTTAAAATATAAATTATCATTTCATGATCATTTCCCTTTCCTTTTTTTTTTACTAATTGTAACCCAAAATAGTAACCAATTATGACAATCAATGATAAAATGAATTGATACCACGGTGTATGCCATTCTAATTAATATTAAAAACCAAGAGTGATATATTACCTTCGTACATATAGTTATTTCCAAAGTTATGATAATTTTTATCGATAATTGTAACTTACCGAATTGAGTACAAGTAACATGAGCCTGAATGAATTCCATCATCCTTCATGAATTTTAGCGAGCTTTTCAGTAACTGCGATTGAATCTTCTTGATTTGATTAAAAAGTCTTGATGCTCCCACTGAATTATTTCTTGAAAATTCGAAATAATAATCTTTTATTATTAATTCAAACCTAAAGAAAAGTGGCTGAACCTTTTTCCTTACGTTGAATTTTCTAGTTCACTAGCTCAGGCTCTAGTTCATCTTTCGTGATTTTTTTTTTTTTTTTTTCAAGACAATTGAAATCGGAACTTTTTTTTTCTGATTTTTAATGCCAACTCAAAACGGTCGAATTTTTATTGAACAAAAGCGGCACCACAAAGTCATGAAAAAAGCTGTCAAACGACGAGACTATGCGTGTCAAATCCATAATCATAGAGGAAAGGCAGCTAATTTGGGATAGCAATTAGTGGGTTATTTTGTATCCCAAATTAGCTTCCTTTCCTCTAGTGGTTGATTAAAATATTCGAAAATTAATTAAATTATTAGACTTTAATTAACTTTTTATCATTTCTTTTCTTAATTTTATAAACATATTTAATATTTAAATTTGGTTGTGCACTTTTATATTGTAGACGGGATTTTTATCTGGACTAAGTTTATTTTAAGTCTTTATATTTGTTAATACAAGAGATTTGCTAAACTTTGTAAACTCTAGTGCACTCGAGTGTTTAAAAGACACAAACTTTCAAAAAGTTCGGAAAATTTGCGTTAAAAAAATGTGTAGAAGAAAAAAAAATTCTTGCTATATAAATGACAAAACATATCGACAACGTGTATGTGTGTTTATGTACATGAATGTATGCCTGGAGAAGCAGCAATCCATCGTAGCGAATAGTCTTTGGAACTCGAGACGTCAGAGAGAAATGTACGCACAAGAGGCTACGGAGGTATAACGCAAACGGGCGCCTCGCGACGACTTCCGGTGATAAAGCCGATCGGATAAGTCGTGTGCTTTTCTCAGTTCTCTGACTCCTCTATGCTCCCGCGCCATCGTCGCCCAAGATCCTTCTCTCCGCATGTTCTCTTTGCCCTCCTTTTTATTATCGGACTGCGTGTCAAAGCAAACAGAGTTAGTTCGAGCGGCATAATCGAGACGCACATATCGGTGAGCCCCAACAATGTTGGTGATATCGTTGTCACGAGTGAACCAATAATAAATCCTGATGCAGTTTAGCCTTGCGCCATGACAACATACCGCATATCAGCTACTATTCAGCGTTCCCGAAATTAAAAGTAGTCGAAAAAGTAAAATAGAAAAAAAAAGAACAAGGATCAAATTGCAAATGGTTATCCATTACCCTCCAGGACATACTCGCAAATCCTACCGCGTTATTTACCGTTACAGTCTAACGAGATAGCTTTAATGATATATGCTTCGAGCTGAAAGACTGCAATTTTTTTTGTCAACTTTGTAACATGAGAATGTCGATACGAATATAGCACATAAAAAGTATTCGAAAATCATTTCTGTCGATAAGATTAATAATTTTTAATATACACAAACTAGAATTCGAGATTATAACTTGATAATCGATCAAGTTTTTTTATGCACATTAATAGATAAAAATGAATAGTTTCCGAGATAAATTACATTGAATTTAATTATTAGGGGCATTCGGGGTGCGGTGTGACAATTGAATATCACAGATAAATTTGACATGTTGGATGCTACGCATCAGTCGAACCTCTCAATATTTTTATTCAATTTTGAAATTATTTGTTGGCAATTTAGTCACGGAGAGGTCAAATGTTGATGAAAGCTAAAAACGAGCTTTCTCATTGGTTCCGATTCTGCTGAGCGTGACAAAAATCTCTGAAATAACGAACAGAGTTATATGATGAAAGAGTCGAGACAATCTTTTGTTTGCGTTGTTATAAACGCGGTAATTTTGTTGTCGATGAAAAGTAATCTGAACAATAAGTCAATGGAGAATAAATGTTCGGTCTTGTTGCTTTCTACTTTTCAGGATCATCGGGACTGGTAGGTCCTTCGGGCTTAAGTCTCGAGGAGAGCACCTCTTTCGATTTAGCTCTCTCGGAACAAATATCGAATGACCGGTGTGTGCCCAGGGCGGTGGGCAGTTAGTGCCCGCGATTCTTGGTGTATAACCTGGACCCTCGCAACGATGTACAAAAAAAAAAGTGAAAAAAATAAAAAAATAAATAAATAAAGAAACATTCTGAACCCGCTGGCTGAACTGGTATATGGATATATACATTACACGTTGTATGGAATGGAGTGCGCGGGAGTCGGAGCTCGGCAGGGTACGCAGAGGCAATAATTCGCTGGTAATATTGGCGAAGGCCTATATTGCAATGGTCCGACACGGATCAAGAGACTGCGAATTATTTTTCATTTCTTTTTTCTTCCAATACGAGACACGCGAGAGAATTTTGCTCGCGCACGCAGCATTATATTTTTGTCCTTCCTTTTGCCCGTATATTTATCGTGAGTTTACATCGGAATTTCTAGACTCTTTACCTCCGTAACGGTATGGAAGCGGTATTTGTGATCAATTTGGCAAACCTAAACTTGACTAACTTCACTTGGCTGTATACATACATTTTGTAAGCAACTTTCCCCTTCGCTCGCGTCTCTCTTTAGTTTGCGGATCATTAGAACAATCTTCAATCGGATGAGAGTCATCGAAAACACCCCAGAATTGGGTGTTTTCGATCATTATTCACCCCAGAGTTGGGTGAATAATGATCCAACGTTGATGGTTCTGCTGACGAATCTCGAAAGATATTTTCAAAATAAAGGTGGAATACTGTTGTTTGATTTGCTCAGCCACTGTTATCAGGGACATATTTATACATACCGAAGACGTTATGCCATAAATTGTGATATGCTAATTTAATAAGTGTACGCCCAACGGTACAGCGTCTACATACTCGGAGACCACGTCGGGCGTATCTACTCGGGCATTTTATTTCTTCGCGTCATATTTCTTATGATCATCCCCCGGGTTTGAATGAACAACGACCAAAAAATAAAGACTTTCAGGTAGGTACAATAATATCTTCATTGCGTTAGCATTGCTTCTCTATTCTGACTGTGAGACATGAATACTTCGTTCACTGATTTCTTCGAATTTTGTGAATCTTTGGGATAGCAGCTTTTTTTTATACGTTCGGGAGCTTCCAAATGAATCATCCGTTCATGACTTCCCTCGATGGATAGATCATCGCTTGAAGATTTATTACAATGTACCGATTGTAGGTTTCTTTTTATTGGTATACTCCGTTGTCTTCAATTTATCCATCTCTTTCTTTTCCCTTTCGTTTTATCGGACATACATACGAATCGGCGTTGATAGATATAATTACATACCGTATCGACAGGGGGCGTGCCTGACCCGCGCAACTTCGTACGAGAGACAAAACAGCTTTCCGGCTCGATCCTCTGTGATTTACAGTTGAGCCGCTTGAATTAAATGCAATTAAGTCGCGATAAATTACCCAGATATATATGTGTCTACATATATATATATGAATATAAGACACGCGTGTTGTA
The DNA here is from genome assembly GCA_037576405.1 of Campoplex capitator. Taxonomy (NCBI): domain Eukaryota; kingdom Metazoa; phylum Arthropoda; class Insecta; order Hymenoptera; family Ichneumonidae; genus Campoplex; species Campoplex capitator. The sequence continues at coordinate 8,059,664 of JARBWI010000008.1, read as the reverse complement.
TGTACATACATATAATATATCGAAACGCGTTGACAAGAGGCCAGAGATAATAAATCAGCGTCGTGTTTACAGTTTGCGTGTAATCGGTAGAGTGAGTTTTTCTCTCTCGTATCTTTGCCGAGAAAGAAGAAGAAAAAAAAAAAGAAAGCAACTATTGGTTAGCTCAGCATAGACGAGAATCTTCGCCTTCGGCGACCTGTGTGCAGTTCGCAAACGACCTCCTTGGCAAGATATGCGCATTTGGAATGCCTAGTATGCGAGAACGCAATTTGAAGATGTGCAACGAGCGTGTGCACCGCTCGCGTCGAACGTCCAGATCTGAGAGAATCAAATGGGGCAGGAAAGCCCGAGGGGTCGCATGACGGTATGTTCTATCAGCTTTGGTCTATTCTAATAGGTGCTCTCCTGATGAATATCCACGATTGTCTTTGTTTTCGATTGCTTTTCCAAAATCTATAACTGATCAATTGTTAATGAGATAAAGAAAGACAGATAAAAAGGAAGAGAGAGAAGAACGAAGGGTTCAATATCAATCGATCTTGAATCATTGGGCAACCCAACAAATGCATTTGTAGATACGATTTGTATTCCATAAATGGTAAAAACTCCTGGTAAGTTTGAAATGAAAAAGAAGACTGAAGACGTTAGATTTTGCAGAGAAGAGCTATTATTTCAACACATAGAGGAGCGAGGATCAAGCGTTGCTTACAATATAGATGACATGCGGTAAGTTTCTATAAACTATGGGACTTACGATTGGAAAATAATCTTCCATCGGCCGCAAGCGGTGATCGCAGAAGGTCTTTTAAAATATATGCATATAGTATATAAATAGAATTTCTATATAAATAGGATTAACGTGTATGCACAGAAAGTTTCACAAGTTTGTTGCTCGTGAGCTAGTGCTCGAGGAGTGAACATACTTAGGAGCCCCGTGAGAATATCAAAAAGGGCGAATAGTTGTACGCGCCAATATAGCCAATTAGTCTCGAGTGTGGTGTACATGCAAGACTTGTGGGCTCTCGCCCGGGTTCAAGAATCTCGTTCCTCACACGATATATATGTCACACTCGTGGACCGCTATTATGTGATGTTGCAGAGAGTTGCTCGGATCGATGGATATATACACCACCGCACCGCGTGCCCTGCTTGCCCCGAGCTTCGATAGAGAGATAAATAATGTTTATTGGCTCCTTTGGGACAACTTGTCCTCGGGGACAAACCGGACGCGTAACTGTCGTCGATGATAAATAATACGATGGAATAAACAATCGGTTTTAGATCGATTTAGCGATTGGACGTAAGTCGCGCGAAATATTGTAAACAGTCGCGAAAGAATCGACTTTTATATCAACGGTCGTAGTATTAAAACATCAGTCGGTCAAACTTTAATCATTATTCACTTAATTATACAAATCAAAAGAATTACTCTTCGAGAAACAAAAAATTGGGTTGTCAAACAAATTGTTTACGATAAATTATTGCTGCTGAACGCATTTTGTAATTCGTTGCATTCTGTAAGTCAACCACACAGTGAATTCATAACCACTTAACTGTCATTAGTTTTACGCTCTCACGTATTTTCGCGTAGCATTAAGGATCATCGACTCTATTACTTCGGAGAAGAAAAAGAGCCCAAATTTATTTTACACACAGTTAAGTTAAGTTAATAAACATAATTACTGATACATGAGTATTTTATAGCGCAATAGTTTGGATATACTAAAAACATTAGATCGTCAACGACTCTGTAGTATTCTCCATATTAGATTTGTAATGCGAACGGACTTGCCCATGTCAAGGTTCTCACCATTTTCAACCAGAATCCAGAAATTTAAACGTTTTTGTAATATTACTGTGTTACCTGATGAGATATGATTGTTCCATTTTTTACCAAAATCTTATCGTCCAATTTTATCAGAATCCAGGTTTTTTAACGACTTATCTTGGATTTTAAGAGAGAAAAACCATGTTGACGGCATTTCCGGTCGATTCTTTTCCCTGTCGCAAAATGCTTGACTCTGCAATTTCATTGTGAAAAAACTAGATGGTCAATAGCCCAAATTTTGACAACAGTCGCGTAAAATGTTTATCCACATCATACAAAAATTTCAGGTCAAAATTTTCGATTTGACCTGATGATCGATCATCCTTAACACAACGATTCATTTCCTTCCGAAAATATCTCTCCCGTTCCTTCATAGATGAAACGAGTGATAAGAGCAGGTGAAGTCGATCAAAATTACATAAAATTATTTTCGAAGCAGTGCACCGAAATATCGTATGCGAGGTGCCTTCTTCACAGCGCAGAATTCAATACATGAGGGTCATCCCAGGCAAATGACCGGAACTTTCTCTGCACATCGGTAAATGATTCCTTCCCCGTTTTATTTTTTTTTTCCTTCAATTATGCTTATAGTTTTTTGCAAAAGATATATGATTGTACTTTAGTGCGCACTGATATGCCCATAGCTGTGTAACACGCATAGCGCTGTGCTGTGTAGCGATGTGTTTGTGATATGTCTGCGCTAAGCTCCACCGTAAAGTAGCATTAAGACAATAAGAAAAAATTGGAGTGCACGGAGACGTTTTAACAAATAATGAATTGCACAGGGCATATGCATATGCATTGAGTATTAAATTTCATACTGTAATACAGGCGTTATTGTTGAGCCAACACCTACGGACAAATCGGGCGGCTAGTATTTTTATTGTACATTATTTATGATTACCGTCTGGGTGGTTCTAGATACATGTATGGAACATGGACTCATACACATCTGATTATTATAACAAAATTTTCTTCTACTCTTCTCAATGGAACGCGTAACAGATTTTTCAATTTTTTTTTTGTCCATTACTTCATTATGTGTATTGCAATTTGCACTAATCACCGCTCGTACGCGTTTGCCTTTCTCTCTTTTTGCCCATCGTTCTTTCTTCGAATCATTATTTACGGATTATTGTGACAGCTCCAATTAACTCTTTCAATAATATCCGTGTTATAGATTTAGATACGGATACTTGTACGAAATTGTTCTCAAAGAAATTTGTTTTCATTGCTCACGAGGATGAATGATCGTTGCAACTGTAATTGCAGTTTTTAAATTTTTCCGAAATACACGATTTATGAATCTTTCTCCTCCATCTATTATTACCTATCCGATGATTCAGTTTCGAGCCAAATATTTAAAAATATCAGTTGAAATTTCTGAAGCGATATAGAGACTGGTCAATATCTTTGGGAATGTTTGAGTGGCTGCAGTTGTTGACACGTCAAAAATTCTTACAATAAATGATTTTTTTTTCCGCCGAATTTTCGTTCCCAACTTGTACTACAAGGGCTCCACCTTCCGTACAACCGTTGCGAGTTTCTTTGAAAAAATTGGTTCGAGCAATGTTTATTAACTTTTTATCTAACACTATATGATTGTATTTGGAAAAAAAGTGAGTTTTCAGTGTCACTAATGCTTTTTGACTTCAGTAAATATCGACTCGTCCCGAAAGATAGGTCTTTCGATCACGAACAATTTTTCTTCATTACCTGAATCAGTAAATTTGCCACCATTGATTTGTAGTTTTCAATCCACTTGAAAACTTTTACTTTGAAAAAAATGTGGTTCGAAACATATCGTTCAGGTTTTAATGATTTTGGTCAAGTTTTTTGGGTGTTCTCAGTACAGTGATTTTCTCCGTATCGATTCACCGGGTAAATGATTAATGGAAAAATGACTTTTCCAGTATAAAATAAGGTTGACTCAGTCTCTTTTTTATTCTTTGGATTTTCCGATAATTTTTCACCTCAATCTTTTCCCAATGAATGTGCCCCGAGGCTCGATGTATGAGGAGAGTTTATGACGTTTACCCCATCTGCGTTGGTTAAACCGAGAGAGTCTCAGCTCTGGCTGTCTCATGTATCGGAGATAACGCGTCGAGCGGCTATCGGTACGAATGCATTAGCGTTAATTGCTCGATAAACATTTATCGGCTTGTACGATCGATCTAATCGGCACCGACGCGCACACGCCAGCTTGTTAATGCCTCTCTCGTAGTTGCTGTTCTCGTACTCGTCATCATCGTCGTTCTAACGCGCATACTACTCCTTCATACTTTGACTTCTCCGTCACACGTTCGTAAGATCATTATCGAGTTGTGCTCATGATATATTTATGTGAGAGTAAATGATATGAAAAATTCAATGGCGAATTATATTTACATTCGAGCGAGTATCTGATCGAAACGTGAGCGATTTTACGATCGTTTCTGTCTTCTGTGCTCTCCATCATTTTATATCATTCGTGCGTTCTTAGCGGGCTTTTTGTAATTAGATTTAAACCGTACCGTTACATTTTTATTCACGGGGTATTAAAAATGTTACTGACCATTAGTACCAGTGACAGGATTCCCAGTGGGAAAACCCTGTTTATCCAATCCTTAGCACGAGTTATAAAGGAAATGGAAAGAAAAAAAAATGTCTTCGCTGTTGTAATCTCTTCCATTTGACATGTTCCAAGCGTAATATTGCCGCAGCTATTTCTATGTGCTCCTGGCAATCGTGATATTTAATTTCTGCATCGAATGAGGCTGGAATTGCAAGAACAATGTGATTGTTTTATGAACAATCCTCAAATTACTTATTTATTTTATTAAAAAAAAGGACTCTGACGCAGCCTCCAATTATATCAAACATGACTCGAAAAAAATGAGAATATATTCATAATTTTCGGGATCCAGTACAAATAAAAACGAGTAGTTTTCACAGAACGTAAATCAAAATTCATTTTATCCAGATCAACTCAGCATCGTATGAAGTTGAGTGGCTTCAGTCACTGTTTCGCTTCTCAAAAATAACTCAAAACAAATGAAAAAACGTAAGCATCAGAATCTAATTTGTTTATTCTTTGTATTAACAAATTTACGTTTATCGATCGACCCGCAACGTCGTTAGATTTTCCACGATTCGAATGAAATAGCTCAAGATTACCGAAGAGAGAACAACACCGTGTGGTGGTGCGTTCCTTTTAAAAGCAATAGATTCTGGTGCTTCCGGCCTATGAGTAGGCGTGATATCGTTGCCGATCGTAAGTACCGTGTCACTCTCAATATTGCATCTTGTAGCTCGTGCCGAAGTAATTTCGCTGATGTCTGCTCCGATCACTTGCTCCGATTTGTGAAAATTCACCCGGAGGGTAATTGCTCCGTAACGCTCATTACAATTTTATAAATCGACTATTAACAGATACTCGTCGCTTATGCATTTAGTATACATTCTCGATCATATTTTATCTCGTTTATCCTGGACGGACAAAAGTTTTTCTGTTGAGTAGATCTCTGGGTCGGAAAACGAGGACACAACGCGTTCGGTTCCTCGAGAATAGTGATACCTCGTTAGCGCTTTCGCAGAGTAACTTTTGCCAATTGGTGCTGGAACTTTAGCTCAGAGGCGCTTAAAATTCTATACAAGTGTACAAATAAATATACATGTTTACCTGCACACATAGAAAAATAAGATACGCACAGACGCGTTTTGTATTAGGAGGAGTAAGAGGAAAAGGCGAGAGCGTCTTTGTTCGGTCGGCATTTTATTTAAATTCGCATTAATATTTAGTACTGCCGGCCAAGAGTGTTTAAGTGGGAGTTGCTCGCCAACCCGCGAGCCCTATATAATTACTGTGGAGCTCTCGAGTACAGCCCACACTCAGCATACATATATCTACTGTAGTAGTAGTAGTTACTTCGTATAGGGTCTTCGAAAAGAGAGAAAGAGAGAGGGTCCGCGCGCGGCCATCATCAGACAGAGTACCATAAGTATATGAACGACTATGGAAGTGTATGCGCGGAATAAACGTGAGGGACGACATCACTCGCGCGACGCGTAACCGAATACTCCCAAATGTATGAAAACATTCAACATGCTCGTGTTTGCGGTTGAAGCCAAGAAACGAAGCGGAACCTTTTTGACACTTGGCGCAAGGATTACGTGCCTAAATTTCTACTTGACCCTGAATAAACACCGCATTGATCTCTGTTTCGTTCCGACCGCGTCCAATAAAACGTTTTGTGAGGACCATTCCGCCAGAAGCCAATCTCATTCGTATGGGAATATTTGAAAATCGCGGTTTTCGCATTTAAAGAAATTCATAACTTGGACGATAAAATTTCGATTTTTATAAATTTGGGACAGTTGAGAATTTTTACGACTCTTGTGCGGAGCTTTATTCGTGATGAAAAAGTTATTCGAAGACAAAATGAGTCGCTACGATTGAATCGTAACAATAATCGGATAATAATACTGATAACGATAAGAAAATCAGTGTTATTCACGTAAATTACTTCATTTTCTCGGCGGGAGTTCAAGTTGTAGGATAAACAAAAAATGTAAACTTTATTGTTCTCTCTCTCTCTCTCTCTCTTATTTTTTTTTTTGCCAACGTTTCGACATTCTCATACTACAAGGCTCCTTTTTGTATGAAGCAAAGAGACAGCTGATGTGAGTCAATGCGCATACGGTACGAGGGGAACCGAATGAACATGCATCTGGATGTTCTCGTGAGAATAATTTGAACGAATGGCGTAGAAGAGTTTTCTGGTTTTGTCGATTTCACGTTCATTTTATACGAGAGCAATACAAGTACGCGATATCTTATGAGGAACTCTACAGCCAGTTGAAGCAGTTCTGGAGTTTCAATATAGCACATTTACATCGGTGTAGTAAGAAAGAAAGACACACAAATTGTTTTTGCCGTACCGTGTAATTTGCAGTTCGGCCCGACGTCGATCATGCATCATTTGCTCAAATTATAAATTCATTATATCACAATTATCATAATGCATTTGGAAAAAACGGCGATGTAGTTGTATTCTTGAACCTTTGGCATATTATATACGTGCATTAATATCAACCGAGCCGTGATCTTCGACAGTCGATCACAATACTCCTTGAAATAAGTGTGTTAAAAAAACTCATACTACCACATTCGTTTCACAGAGAGGTTAAGAAAATACGATGAAAATAAAACAAGACCTCCGTGAAAAGAATTTACGGTTGGATATGAAGTTTGTGAGTGTATCTGGTTTCCATGTTTCGCGCCACACGCACGTATATTTGAATACACTGCATAACGGGGGAACCACTCGAAATTCGAGAGATACTCAACACTTTAGACTGTGAATGGGATACGAAAACTTCGTCATTTTCGTGATAAGCCGCAGTTATATTCAGCACATACTATCTGCTCCGCTCGGCAAATAACTTTGCTTTGCCTTAGTGAAAATAAATTCATAGCTCGAAATTAATTTGTACAACGCGAACTCGTGCACTCGCATGAGGGTTTATTGATGTCGTAAAACTTTGATGAGTCTTTTATAAAGACTTTATAGTTGAATTCATTTGCACGTGGGCATGCGTATTCGATGACCGCGAAGCTCGAGATGGCTTTACGATTAACTCCCATCTAAATACCATCGTTAAAATCTTCATCTCCCATTTGTAGATCTCGCATTTGCACTTAGGCTCGTGTGCATCACAACACCTTAGTACTGTACACTCGGATCTCACCAAGCATGTCCACACAAAATTCTATACTCACATATCGATTTAATCGATGCGAATCGTTCGTACTGTAGATTTTCGGCTACACGTAAATGAGTCATCAAAGTACCAATTATCATTCGCTTCTGGATAGATTGTATTTGAAAAATTTGTGGAAAGTGATAGAGGATGACTAGATCATACGACAGCACTTGGGCAATACCTGAGCCCAGGGATGCCAAGGGAGTAGTCCGGTGTGACGATCGAAATTTCGACGTTTTTTCATGAATTTTTTCAAACAAGAAAATAGAATGAGATCGTTTTGAAATTTTCACATGTTTTTATTGGTATGTTGAAGTGTACAAAATTTTTTTTTTTCTGTATTTGACATTAATTTGTTAATGATTTTTTATGTTAAAGTGAAGTCCTCGAAAAAAAGGTGCGTTATTGCATTGGGGAAGCACAAAGCCTTCCGTAGTCGTTGAGAATAAAAATTTTAAGAGATTATTGTTCTGTAGGCTTAATTCTAATAAACTAATTTTGTAATATGCATACTTAAGATTAAAAAAATGGCGGATTTGTGAAAAAAAAATCGAATTTTTCTTTTGAGAAATTGTTTAAAAAAATGAATGTATTATTGAAAAATTGAGTGTTTTGAAAGTTGAGTATTCAGCTATGTGTGTCTTAATTTACGGGTAAATTTTTTAGCAAAATCGGTTGAATAGTTTTTATTCAGCGTTTCCGCAAAATTTCGAAAACTTGGTTTCGAGAAAAACACTTTTAAAGTTTTGACAACAGATTTTTTATAAAAAAAAAAAATACTAATATTAATCAGGTATGCCTGGTGCATAGAGCAGTCCTTCTGTTTTCTCAAAGTGATCATTTTGAGCGGCTTTGAGGAGCTCTACGTATAATACACCGGACTACTTCTTCAACTGTTCACTTTGATGGAACTAAAATCATTTTTTATTGAACGAATCTATTCTTTTTATTTTCTATTCTTATTTTTCTTATTTTAATTTCTATTCTTAATTTAATTTCTACGATAAATTATGCATCATGATATTTTCCTGGTGAAATTAAATTCAACGTTAACCATGAATAATTTTTTCATCGTAATAAGGATTTTTCTAGGATCATGCATTACGGCAAACATCATATTCCACTTCATATATTCTACTTCACATATGCTACTATCAACAAATTCTACCAGCGATATTGCTAAACGTTTTATCTAACGTTATTCCTTCCTTCCCAATGGCAATAAAATTTGCGTGCTCCCTCAGCGAGCCATTATCTTATCCGTTGTAATGTACGCAGCCCACCCTCGGGATCTCGAGTATCGCGATCAACAGTTCTTTCGGCCCACGTGAATAACGCATGCATACACATGTATTTCGAATACGTTGATACGCGTGTACTCTGCTGAATGGTTGTGACTGTATCCAGGATGGCGAAAATGTTGTCCTCGTGAAGCGGACGAGCCTAAAGCCGCAATCCCCCGTTTGGCGAATTTTCAATGGGGGAAGAGAAGCAAAAGAACGATGATAGAGAAATGCTAAAGACCGACCTACTGAATTCCCAGGAGTCGGAAGTGACGCGAATGTTAGCAAGCGCATTATGTCACCGTTGCGACGCGAATCCCGATCTCATGGGCTTTGCCATTTATGGCGATAAGCCCATCGGTTAAAACGTCGTAACGGAATTCGACGAAACCGCGTGTCTCATAAGATATAGAAAAGCGAATCTCGGTCGGTCTAGTCGCGTCGCGCGATCCGTCGCGCGAGTTTACGCAAATATTTAGGCCCCCGGAACAGCCGCGCGAGTATAGTGAGCGTCGGCGTTTCCGACGTCACCGTTAAGACTACGCGTCGTTGTTGATGACGCGACACAAGAAATGCTTCCCACGTGCATATGTCATCGCTATCGCGCACGGTTTACCACGTGACCGTAGTCCATGTGCAACACTCGGCGCCAGTCGTGAGCCGCGTCATTGTGAATCTAAACGGAACGAGCTATTCATGTATCGGATTGATACATTTACGTATCATGCATACATGGCCGCATGGATGTATTGAAATCTTCACGAGCATGAAAGAAAGTGGATTGAATAATTGATTAAACGAAATGCGATGCTCGAATAGCCTGCTGTTGACAGTTCATTCTGTGTGGCCTCATACCTTTTGTTCCGATTTATATCTCACGAAATACTTTACGCATCTGGATACATAAGCACTTTGAGCTGAACAAGTTTGAGCCAGGATAAATGTAAAAATTGATACAGCGCACTTTGGAAGTTTATTATTAATTGCGGCGTTATCCTGAAAGATCCGGAATTGTTCGAGTACCAGGCGCACCGGGTAATGGGACCAGTCTCTCTTATCGGAGAATTTCTACCTCTTTAATGTTATTATTGTTATTTCTACTCCGAGAGATTGTTGAACTCGGAGGTTGATTAATATGAGCTATTAGGCACGTGACTATAATATATCGAGAAACGCTCGAATATACATAGAACGATGACACTAGTTTGAAATAATAAAACGCTCATCTTTTACAGCCTTTATATCGATGATGCACACTCTTTTTAAGATGCATTTATACGACGTTAAAAAAGGAAGAATATCGAGGAGGGCAATACATCTTTATATATCCATCTTTTAACCGGTTTTCACGAGAGCTCCTTCGGTTAGACGCAACAAACAAACGCACTACGATCATTCCACTTTCTGGACGCTCTCTAGACAAACAGCCACTGAGGGAGCCAGGAGTTAAGATGCAACAAGTACTTGTTACCGCGCGGAGAAAATCCAATGACGAGCCTGTGCATGTGCGTTTATGCGGCCTATAACTCTTCACGATGTGCGCCCCCGTGCATCGCCCGAGAAGCTTGTGTATCTATAGGCGGAAGAGAAAGTACCGCGAAATATATTTTCTCGAGAGACTCTCCTGATGACATAATCATGGTCACGGTCTCCCTTCACGAGTATCCGATGCACATATTGAGCATGTTTCTATATCCGTGAAGAATTGAAACTCTGGAAAGTGTGGCATAGTTTAATAGCCAGGTTTATTAATGTCCCCGCAGCGCACAACATTTCAACACAATACAATCTTATTTTCTAGAATATACATTCGCGTTTCTCGAATTCTTCAAACACCTGTCACTCGTTTATTAGCTCTCAACTTTTCAACGCATTGAAGAATTTGTCCTTGAACCAAGCAGCCCTCCAAACTTTAACTAACCGTTGACTACTTGTCCATTCGACACTGTCGTCACAGTCCCTTCTCCCAGAGACACTAATGCCTAATTCCATTCATTAGAGTTTGTTCGTATACATTCTCAACAAATGATACAAAAAATATCACAGTTGTCCGACATCATGACGAATTTTATAAAAATTTAATAGAAATATACTTATTAACACGAATGTAACGTTCGTTCGAATAGCCAGAAATATGATGTCGAAAATCTTTTGGATTATGAATAAAGAAGGATGATTTATTGATATTGTAGGCCTTATGATTAAAGCAGCCATGATTTTTAACCCGTCATAAAAAAAAAACAAAAATCAATGCATCAACCATTTATTTGTGTGTTTCGAAAGGCAGTCGATGGAATACAGTGTGGCTTAGAGGAAAAAAGCGTGTAACGCGAAATCATATACTTTGTCATTTGGAGAATAAATTGACAACCCAAGTACGAGTACGAGTTTGAGTACGATGAAAGAAAGAGAGAGAAAGACGATGTGCGGACGGCGTAACTATCTCGCGAGGGGGAGCGCGAGTAGAGCAGCACGAGAGTTACGGTTGTGTTCCCCTCATTAGGGAACTGGACGTGGAAGGTAATTGATGCTTTCATAACCTGGCAGCATTCCCACCTGCGAATAGTTGAGTTTTTTTGCCGCGGCCTCGTTAGAGGTGACAATAAGTAGTTAGCCGTTTCCAGGTACGTACCCATACCTCTATAATACCTCTACGGCAGTGCAACAACGGCGACGAAGGCAAGACTCTCCTGTGACTTCAGAGAGAGAGAGAGAAAGAGAGACGGGAACGCAGCGGGCAGTGAGTTACACAGCACATCAATGGAGAAAGGAGAAAAACTCGAGTAGGCACACACCAACCTGGTTAAACTCAGCTGAAGAAATTATTTTTGCAAAAAAAAAAAAAAAAATGAGTACATTTTTTTGATGGGAAGGGCGCAAGTACAAAACGGGCCAAGACAGACACCTGGCATCTTCGCATTATTCATTATAACACGAGATCACCTGTCGGCCATAATCATTATACCGTTCATTCAACCGCAAAAAAGAAAAACTATTATACGAAAACTGAGTGAAGAAGTGTTTCATGGCCACGCTAACCACACAGAGGTGAACAAATGTAACGATTGGAAATATTGATAAGTTCGAGGTTAAAAGATGATGGCATCTACATGGGTGATACTCGAAAGGCTAAATTCGTATTTAAAAATGACTCGAATGTCACAGAACGAGTGAAAAAGTATATTTTCATAAATAGCAAGGAAGAGCCAGAGCAGCGCAGATCCGATCTATGGAAAGGAATCCGGTCGTCGTTTCCCATTGTTCTTCGTTCGCACTGTTACTCCAATGGTATACATAAACGCTAAGAATATAGCCCCTGTAGTAGCTTCTTCGGTAAAATATTCTTTGACTCTATCGTTTCTCTTTCTTAACTCTTTTTTCACTTGTTTTAACCCCCGATCGACGTATCGATCTTTCGATTCTGTAGGAATCGCTCGCTTTTCATCATTCCTCGGGCGCATAAGGCATATCGTTGATCGCCTTTTCTCTCTTCGTTTATCATCTTCACCGGATTAATAAATCTTACACTGGTTTAGTATGAGTTATAATCTCTATGATAATCTATAGATTTTCTTTGGAAAGCCCGAACTTTGTGAATTGTTATTATCTTAACGTCGCATAGAATTTAAAAAATAAACATCTATAGTCGCTGAAATTTGTACCAACCGCATGTTCAAGTCGAAAGCAGCCTCCATGCCAAACTTTGTACAGTTATTAGAAGCAGCAAGAAGAATAATAAAGCGTGAATAGATTTCTACAAAGATCGTATGTGCTAAGTTCAATGTTGGCTAGAGGGCGCTGGTACTTTATAAAAATACAGACGTAGTTGGTCAATTGGTTGGAAAAGCACAAAAATCAGGCCAACAAGAAAGTGAGGTCCAGAATGATGAATTTTCATTTTTACTTACCAGCAATAGACGCGATCAATAAATATACATTTCTATAGGTAAAGAAAAAACCCGGCGATTATCAAGGCAAAATAACGATGACTAATAATAACAGTTGTTGTTAATTTTTGGTTGCTCGAAATGTAGAAATTGAAATAAGTCGGTTGCCATCAGGCTCCAAGCTAATTCAAGGCTTGGAATCTCCTTTCCTGATCTTCTGCCAACTGACCTTGACAACTGAAATTAATTCTGAAATTGATACTACAGCGTTTTTGGATTCAGGGCTCAGCTCCATTGCTGAAAAACCTGACTTTAACGAGAGACTGTGTGTGATAGGTATTTATTATAGAAATGCTTGACAAGAATCGAGAAAAATCAATATATGTGCTTACCTGTATATGAACATACAGAGGTGTATATGCATATATATATTTAGACCACAGTGATTACGAATGCACGCGACTTACATAATTTAACGTAATACGCGTGTATGTACGTGCGAACGTTCACAAATTAGCGGTGTACTCTCGGACACGTAGAGGTACTACGTGTAATAAGCCCTTGGATCAGCATCCCAGTAGCAATGCGGTGGCACATTATGTGCGGTGGCAAGGAAATTAGTAAAGGGAAAAAGAGAGGACGCACGCGGAGAGGCAGGAGTGTTGTCGGCAAGTGCGCTAATCACGGTGATTGCAGGTAGTAGCAACCGTCGGCGAGATAATATCCTCGTAATTGGTTCAGCCCGTGTCAACCTGTCTCGCTCCCGCACGACATCTTAACCCGCAGCTCTCTCGAGCTCTGCTCGCATCGATATACACAGATATACACGAACACGCTTGTCTCACGCTCGCTACGCCATTTACTTCTTCGATTTTGCGTTCTCCTGTGGTTGGCATAACTCGCTGTAGCATGAAGCGGCCATTTTGGTTTCTGTACAATCAATAGATCCTTTTGTGTAATTACATTACGCAGCGTTTCAAGATTTTCATTTTATTTGAGATTTCGGGACAAAGATGAATAATTGTAATTGCTGAAGCGCTCTTCAGCTGTGCTTTTGTACATAATAATTTCAATTATAATTTGGGTATCTCATGGATTATCGACGATTTTTCCATTATTAGTGTGTATATGAGATTGAGAATAATACGTCACCTCTGGAACGAGTTTTGACAGGGGCACAACCCGAAAATAGGACTCTGCAAAGGGTGTCCGTGGTCAGTTTTGTCAGGAAGTTGCACTTGCTGCACGACTTGCCACGGTACTAGTAGGGTCGTTGAGATTTCACACCGTTCTGAGGGTCCAATTTGTTCCGGTACTTAAGTGAATGGTGATAAACCGAAGAGAAAGTCATCTCGGTTGATGGAAATGCGCCTGCCTTTTTTCGTGCTAGAAAAACGAGGCATTTTTGTTAACGAATTGGAACTTTGAAACAGGACAAAGAAAGAGATCGTTTGCGTTCACTGTTCAAAGAGAGTGAGAGTCGATCGAAGAGAAAGAAAACGAGAATATTCTTTTCTCTGGTGATGGCGAACTTCTGAGGACGACAAACTCAAATAAATACATTTTTTTTTCTCTCTCTCCCCCGGAGAAGAATAGATCCTTTCTCTAGTCGTTGAGGATCGGCCACGAGGATCGGATCTCTCCTTTGTTGCACACGGGCTTCTCCTGCGTACTGCTGAGCTCTCTCATCGCGACTCAGGGTCAGCTCCGGTTCCCACGGGAAGACCGCGGAAATGAGAAGTCGGCCTTCGGTTGTATATTTGGTGATGCTCGTTCTCTCTTTCTCTCTCTCTCTCTCCTCTCATCCCTCTTACTTTTTTCTCCCTCTCCTTTACTTCTCACACTCTCGACCCTTCTTCTTCTTCCTCCTCCTCTTCTTAGACTATAGGTGACTTTCCTTCGACGCGAAAAGAAAGAAACAGAAAAAAGAAAAGGTATATATATATATTAATAAGTTATAGCGGGCCGATAGTTTTCTGGGAAGGTATGAGAGACGACGTCGAACTACGGTGGTGGATGCTGTCGGTGTCGTGTCCCGCGTGTCGAGAAAGACCGCGAGCAGCACGCATAGAGAGAAGAATCTTTTGCCTATATAGAGGCTTGTTGCGCCCGCACAATGGCGCACACGGGGGACCTCGCGCCGCGGGATACCCGACCGAAGATTTGCTCGGGATAGAGTTTGACAACGCGGATCTCTCCCCGCCGGTCCAGAGCTCTCGATCCTCACCGCCGCCATCAGATAACGATGCGTTTGAGGAACCGCACACCATTATATGTATATACATATACACATCGCTTGTACCGTGAACGAGTTCGCACGCATTTTCTCGTGTTCTCTCCTTACATCTCTCTCTCCCTCTCCTTTTTTTTTCTTCCTTTCCAATTCGTAAATCTTCATCTGTATGGTAGTTCAAGTAGAGATATATAGCCTTAGGAATATGTGAATCACGCTGGCCACCGAAAGATCACTTCGATTTTACGAAACATTT
Source organism: Campoplex capitator (assembly GCA_037576405.1). Taxonomy (NCBI): domain Eukaryota; kingdom Metazoa; phylum Arthropoda; class Insecta; order Hymenoptera; family Ichneumonidae; genus Campoplex; species Campoplex capitator. Next base: position 8,044,432 of record JARBWI010000008.1, on the reverse strand, counting down.
TTTTATGGGCGCGTCGCGGTGGAGAAATTTTTTCTTTTCCGAGATACACACTCCGCTGATGGACAGACGTATAGACCATATTTACTTTTTATTAGAATCTCACCATAAAGTCATCATAGACAGAAAAAAAAACATTTAACTAATATCTAATATAATATTTTTATATATTTTTTCAGCAATAATAATAATGTGATAAAAATCATTCATTGCTAAAGTTAAAATATTGGAAACAAGAAAAATGTAAGGTATAAATTCAATCAGATTTATAGTCGAAAAAATTGTCAACGATTATATCCCAAAATCGATGTAATGCTTTTTGTATCTTTGATATCCTTTGGAAATTAAATGTGTCCCCTTCAAATGTGCATATATACTTATAGAAAGAAATCCGTGGCCTAGTCGATGAACAGGGTGCAAATGCACAAATGGTCTACGGGATCCCGTAGCGGGCCGGGACAGCGGCCGCGTGAAACTCGAAGCGCGAATGTGGCATAATAAATCGCGCCTCGAGAACGGGCTGACCTGACTTTTTGTTTAACATCTTTCTACATTACGCAGTTGTCACTGTCCCGCCGAGTGTTCGAGAATTCATTAATTGACCGTGTTAGAAAGAAGTATTTAAATTCGAGATTTCTGTGTACGAATATAATTTTAATGCATATACAAATATTATTAGAATTATTGAAATAGAAGAATCATGACACGTTGGCGAGTCGTCATCACATAGAATTCAAAATTGCAAGCTAGTGACGTTTGCATTCATGTCAATCACGAATCAACGACTCATATGCTGACTTCAGTGAAAGTTTTTAATAATAATAACAGCTAGAACGATTCTGCTTCTCTGAACAATAATATCGTAAATCAAAAGTATAAATGTTTATCTGTTGATAAAATAATAATTATATCAACTGAATACATAGTAGAATAATTATTGGTCTGCATACCCTCTACTGGTCGTTGACGTAGAAGACTGTCCCAAAAAAACCAGTTTCTTGTGTCTTTATGACATGAAAATGATCAGATTTATCAGACAAGAACCTCACGTGCGAGTGTGTCTCACTCTCGAAATCTCCGGTCGACCACCTGTTTGCGATCTCTAAATTCGGATGATTCACGCATTTGAATTTTCGAGTTATACTGGAATGCTATCCGAGTCTTTTGCCTTTGCTATAAAATATCTCTCTTCTGTTACATCATCAACGATAAATATGTATATATCGCTATACACATGTATAGGCGTACACATGCAGAAGACCACGTCATTTGATTCTATTAACTCTAAATAGAACGCCCCGATGTATCGGTGTTATTTAAAATTATTTCAATCGTTTAATACGATTAACTGAATCATTGAAATAATCCGAAAAGCAGCTTTACAGTTAATTCTAATACAAAGTCAAGCTGATTCGTTGAGCACAACAAAAAAAGTAATCAAAAATATTTCGATAATCATGGAACATTCGTTCCTGTGATGTTGAGTATCGGTAGAGTATTTTGTGCACCGTTGAAAATTGTTATCATAGAAATTTATGAATCGACAAAGGTCATTTAACAGTGTAATTTCATTTCAATACGCCTGTAAGGCTTTTGATCAATCTTCGATCTAAAATGAAACGATTAGATCGATCACGTTTGAGGCAAAAAGTTTTACTACGAGCAGAACGAGATCTGACATGTATTTTTTTTATCTAGTACCATATAATTTCTTTGTCACTCCGAAAAATAACACGAGCTCACTCATTTTTCAGTATGATTTAACCACTTGAGAGAATCAGCAGAGATAACGGGTCTGAACTCGTCAAACATCGAATCGGTGAATTCATACGATAAGTCATCGAGCTATTAATGCTTCAGGATTATCGAATTAGGGATCATGAGGTAATCCGTAAAAATTCGTGCAACATTGCGAAATAGTTTCGAAATCTTGCTTTGAAAATTTTCAACCAAGCGAAGCCTGATGATAATTGCTCCGGAGGAGAAAATATTACCATCGAATCGAGTCTTTTTACACGCTTCAATGTTTTTTCATTTGTTATTTTTTAATTGACAGTTCATTATGACGTTACGTGCGATTGGAAGATATCAGCGGTATCCACCGAACATGAGCTGTCAACACGGTTTGAGTTCAATCGACTGTCAAATACATCGAGTATCAATTTTAAAAGACCACTAGTTCACTACTTCAAATTGCATCGTTTATAATCAAATATTTGCTTCTTCCAACACGCATCAGGGTCTTTTTTTTTAGACTCATCTGTCCAAAATGAACGACTTTTTTCTGAACCACCAATCCTGTGAATGATAATAAATGGAAAACTACAGGAATAGTGTCTCTGGGCGATTCATTTCGAAGCAATGTTGACACACAGAACGTTTCGGCTAAAGCTGCTTTGGCTGAAACCATGGATATATAAGTGACGTTTCGCTTTTTCGATCCCAACAGTCTCTGTGAACATGATAAAATTCTGAAAAATGGTCTCACGCGACTGGGCACGCCGATTTGCTTCCGATGAGTGTAGCATATCCGGCCAAGTTCCGGTACAATCACGGAGTGTGTCAATAAATCCCTGGCGCCTTTACAACATAAGTGGTAAGAGAGTATACGGAGTGGATGTCGATCAAAGTTTCCAAGAAAAAGCGACTACGCGATTTGCGCGCGTTCAAGCCCCACGAGTTCTCCGCTAAACCGGCGTACGACGTTATACTGAAAAGCGTGCGTGTAGAGACACGTTACGAGGAGCGAAGGCATCCGTTGCGATTGGCTGAAATGCCAGGAGGACGCCCACACCGTGAACGGTTATATGGTACCCGGTTTACCATGCGGAGTTCATTCATAGTTCCACTCTAGTCTAGTCATTCATTAATCTGTTGAGATATACCACGAGGAGAGAGTGTATTTCGGCGAAGAAGACGTTCTGCGTTCACTGCTCCTTCGTCCTGTACGCGGTGTTGTGTTACCAGTGAATTCTTCGTTAACGAATCAATCATCAGCAGTAGCCGTTAATTAAACGAGTCTGCTGTGGCGAAAACGACACTTCCCATTGGTCTTGAGGAACCAGAAGTTGGATAATCGACATTTTTCAAGTGCAACCGCGATTAAAAGGAGAATGAAAATAGGTGAGTCATTTTATACAATTCGCATTCTATAAATATACTTATCATTCAATCCCTCATTCTCATAAAAAAAAATAAAAATAAATCATTGCGTCATTCAAATTTTATGCAATTATTTCTTTCGCCCATTTTTGCGGTTTCGTTTTCTTGACTATATTTTTAGACGCGAGATCGCCGCAGTTTCCTCTTTGAGGATATGTATATTTTAGTAGTCTGTGTCGTCACGAATGAAAATGATCAATGGTTCAACAACATTTCTCTCCTTGTATCTATATTCGTTGCAATATTTTTATATTTCAATTGTTTACACATGTGGCTTTTAGGGATTTTACTTTTGTGTCAATTTCCCTTGTACCATTATGAAAAATATGATTCATTTGACGGTTATTTTTATTCGTTATTGTTGCTACTATTGAACGTACCAAATATTGAAATCGCTATAATTTCTACGATCGAGAACGTTTCCCAATCGAATATCCGTTATCAGATTCGCGAGAGTCTTCCACTCCACGCGGAGTCATCGATACAACGACAGATACACAGACTGCATATCCTTATCTAAAGTGGCGTGTGTTGCCGGGCGATGCTGACCCGATGCGTGAACCAAATACGTTGCGACACATTGCTCGCGATTTCCGCTTCCCCCAAGTTAAGAGTGTAAACATTCGGTGCGTTTCCCACAACATTTTTTCACTTTATCGGCGTTCAATAAGAGAAAGAGAACACGGAGAACATGTTTACCAGCACAGTCAACTTTCTCCAGATCATATTATATACAATGGTTATCTTTTTCGAAACCATTGATGAATTTTTATCCAAAAAAAAAGATCAGTTCTTAGAGAAAATGATCAGAAATGATTTATTGGAGGAAAAAAATCATCTGTTTTTTCGGGTTCGGCCTGCACCTCCAACGATACCATGCTAATCGATAAACGCATCACGTTTTCTCACACGATCGTCTTATCTCGATGATTCATGCGATTGGCGCCTTCTCGAACTGATTCATAAGTGCACCGACATCTATAAAATCGATATGATCGCGTTATCAGCGCAAGAAATTCGTCATACCTGAATTCGGCGATTGCCAGTAAAAAAAAAAAATTATTCTGTGGCTGGAATTTTTTGTCGTATCAAAAAAAATTCATTCTTAGTCACCGGATCCTCCTAATTGAATTCAAGTTCAGAGTCGCTCGTCCGTCGTTTGGGAATCAATCTTGACTGTGCATCTGAATACCAACTCGATGATGATTATTTTGTTTGTTTATGAAGCTGCCAATTCTTTCCAGCGTATAATGATATAATCCTCAATTTGCTCCGTTTCGTGCTGCAGAGTTATGAGTTAAACAAACGGACAGACGTCAAAGTAGGTATGACGCAACAATTACGCGATCCAGTGCAAGATGAGGACGCGTTAGGTGTAGCGAGTTTGATTACAAACGAGTAGAGTGAGACTTAGGAAATGGAACAGAGAGAGAGAGCGAGCGAGAGAGAGAGAGAAAAGGAAAGACGAGGATGCCAATAGAAAATCATTAGGGGAATCCCCTAAACGGTATGTGACTAACATATTGTTTTTCTCCGTGCCGTAATCCTGCGCTCTTATCGGAAACACTAATTGACGAAGAGAATTGCTAGTTTTACGGGATGACGCATACATTTTTTTTTATATACCTCAGACAAACCGCGACAGATATCAATCTACGAGTACTACAACAACGAGATGTGTCTCAACAGATTGCCAATCACATAAAGGTAGTTGTATAATTTCCATTGATTTCAAATCGAGCTCGAATATATCAGAATATCAAAATGAAATTTTATTTTTTATCTGAATAATTAAATCAAAATTATGATTTATGTATAAATCATTTGTTTTGACGGTTCCCCTAATGTCGAGGGTCCATAATTGAAAATAATTTCAGGCAAGAAATTAATGAGCATGAACTGCACGTTTGATTAGTCTCGTATAAAACTGAAAAATGAAAGAAATTTCAATTACAAAAGTTTAAGAGTGCAGATTAGTCAGTCTACAAAAATCGTTTAATAAAAAATCAGGTTGTTTATCTCTTGAGCGTCCGGACGCGATCTCCGGCGGCTGAAAACTAATAGCAGTGTGTGTGTGTGTGTATGTATTTTTTTTTTTTCGTTTTTATAACGTATTTATGAAAAGCGTGAGCTGATGATCGAGCGTGAGCAAGGGACGCTGGTTAATTAACAACGTGACACCGTAATTGCTAAGGTAGTTCGACCCACCTTCGCACGTTTGATGAATTCTGTGCTCACTTTCAGTTGCTGACTTCTTCTCAGTTCCTCCTTCCTCTTTCTCTGCTTCTCTCTGGCTTTTCTCATTTCCATCAGAATTCCTGCCAGGTCGAATATGACCCAGACGCGTTATACGCGTCATTAAATTAAGTTTTTGGTGCTTGATCAGCTCGGATTTCAGTCCTAAAGGATGTTTTCGTTCGTCTTTTCTGCTTGGAAATATCGAGAGTCTATAAATCTGTAACGAGTATGATTTCGAAGCGATGCTAATTTCTTCGTGACATTAGAAGTGAATCCGGGTTTTAGGTACCTCAAATCTCATTAATTAGCAGCATTTTCATATTATTTGTTTACTGCCATTTCATACTTTAAAATTTTCCGTAAAATAAAATCTTTGACTCAAGCGTGTCGATCATAACGTAATAAATGCATTGTCACGATGGCACGTGAGATCTCCTCACGTGTTCCGTATCGCTTCGTTGTCATTATTTTTTTCAATATCAATGTGAAAGAACGAGAGCCTGGTATAAGAAACAATTCAAACATTTCAGCACTGGCGATAACGCCACAGACAGAGAATACGGAAATAAAATTCCACGAAATAATGATTTTTGCGAGTCGTAGATTCTATTGTTTTATAAATTATTCAGTGTCGATACAGATATTTTTTGGAATGAACGACTCATAAATAAAACTCGAAAAAATATCGTTGATGTAATATTTTCGGTCAAAACGCGAATTTTTTCGATACACCATAGCTACGAAGAGCGTCATCGTTAAACGGCGAATCTATTCCAGTACATACTACACAGGTGACATTGATACAGGAGGTCGATTTTCGCGGTGATAAAAATTCTTATGTATTATCGCCAGACTTCTTATCGCAGTGACGTTCATGACGTAGCATCGACGTTTCCCACTTGGTAAAAAAAAATGTTCTTTATCAAAGTGTTCTCTCGGCGAGCGTACCAGAGCGGCGTCATCGAAAAGGTGAAATTAGACTTTCCGGAGTCTACGTATGTCCGTTGTAAATTAACGTAGTGAGAATACGCGTTTAAAAAGACCGGAGGCAAGATTGAAATTTGTAAAACTCGTGTCCGTCTTAACACCCGCAATTCTGCAACGAACAGTTATATTCAAACGTCTTTCTCCTTAAACCGTTGAGGCTGTTGGGTAATTATTGACAAAGTGCACGTCCCTCCAGGGCCAAATATTGTATCCGCGCCTATCTATATTACGATCTTTCCCGTTGCGTCGCCGGGAATTAAGATTAACAATTTGTCACGGTAAAAGTTCGCGTGGACTCTCAAGTTTCAGTTTCTAGGCGATCGTGGGTGGATATTTTTTGCCTTCTAGTTTATTATTGTGTTACCGTTCAGCGACAATTATCGCTGCCCTCTTTGAGTCATCGAGAGAGAGAGAGAGAGAGAGAGAGAGAAAAAAAGCGTCAAACTGGCGCTCTCGCTATCTTCATTTTTAATCTAATATCCTTCGCGGCGTGTATGGCGGAGAGATCGAGTCTTGTTGGAATTTAACGAGGTGCGCAAAAATCGTTGGGAGGAAAGTGACAAAGAAGGAAAAAAAAATATATGAGGAAGGAGGAAAGAGGAAAAGAGATGAAGAAAGGAGTAATATGGAAGGACTGCAAATGTACGTAATAGTATCGCGAGAATAAAAAAAAAAAAAAAAGAAAGAAATTAAAAAAAAAAGAAAAAACATACAGTCGAAGGTTTCTGTACGTTTATAATAACCTATACACGTGGTGCGTGTACTCGCTCGAACGCAGTGCGTTTAATGATACGTGTAATGAAATCGCGTGGCCCGGGGGTCCAGCCCGTATATCCCCCACGCAGCCATGAGGGTGGTGTAGCCACGCGGAGAGAGAGAGGGGGAGAGAAAGAGCGAGAGAAGAGGACACAACGATAGAGGGGAAGGTTCGCTGGTGGTGGTGTCGGTTGTGGTGAGCAACGTGAGAGGAGAGGAGGAGAGAATGGAGGTGGGACCGAGAACTCTCTCGGCCGGTGAGTGAGTGAGTGAGTGCGTGAGTGAATAGTGAGTCCAGCCAAGTGAGTAACTGAGAATCGCGCGAGACTCTCTCAGTCACCACGAGATCGGCAAGCCGAATGGTCCGACGTGGTTTCCTTGCGCTTTTACGAAACAAACCTGGCAAAAATAATACTTTAAACAATATCAAGAACAAGTGATCATCCGTTGCGAAACTTTATTTATCGCGAATATAATCGTCATCGCGAATTTTCTTATCAACGCGTCTTTGTTGCCCCACGCGGGATCAATATTTTGGAACAAAATCATCAGCGATAAACGATATCGTAAAATGTTTTTTGATAAATGCCAGCTAACGCGATCGGTGACTAATGAATAAAAAATAAAAGTCAAACGCTACGACAGTCGATGGTGCGGTTGTCAATTGTAAACGCGTAAGAAAAAGTCTCTCGTGATCATCGTGTTTAAACGATTTTTTGAGGATGTCACGCTTTCACGTTCTCTCCAATGATAAATCGACGTCGCGATCGTTTATCGCAAGACTAACATTTATATAACTATATGCCAAATGTTAGTTTTTTTTTCATCAATTTTGCTTCTTTTCATGGCACAAATGTTCGGAGCTTGTGAACAAACGTGTTGAAACTCGGTAGTGAAAAATTGCGAAAAAAAAAAAAAAAACACGAACAAGCGTTATCAGATTCGTAAACTTATTAGATCGAAGAGGAAAGAGGAAGTGCGTGAGTGGATGCGAAGAAGAAGGATCACTGGGAGAAGACTGGAAATCTCCTGCAGGAGAAAGAAGAAGAGATGATCTTCGAGCTGCTGGTGGCCGGTGTTGTCACCCTCGCCACACGAAGGCGGTGTGTGTACATTGCTGAATTTATACAAATATCTAATGAATCAGTTATTGTAATTACGTTATTGTTAGCTACTGATTGCTCGTTTTAATGTTTCATTAGAAAAACATTGAAAAGTCATGTTTCCGTTAGTGTTCAATTTTACGACACCGCTATCTTTTTATCGCTAACAGTTTTGTATTTACGTAATGCTGATTTATTGGCTAACTAAATTATTCCTCACATTTACGATATTATTGTTCAAATTTATTCGAGTTAAAGATCCATTAGCGAGTCCATGTATCCGCTCATTTATGTTTTGCCAGGCGATAAGAAATTTACCATTTTATATTCACCCTTCGGAATCTAGTCAAAACATTTTTCACAGCGACTAAACACAAGTATAATTTTTGTTTGGGTTTATCATTGATTAGTGGCAATAGAATCTCTGCGTACATTCTGAAATGATCGATAATTTTATTTCCAGTGCGGTTGTGCCTTTTCGGCCTAATCTTTACGACCGACATATTTATGCAAGCTAAAAAACCAACTCCGTTTCATGTAAACGTTTACATTTTAATTTATAAAGTAAATAACGATATTATTCGACATCAGTTTCACAGAGGGTCCATCCAGTCGGCAGGGGTAATAAAATTTAGATGACTCTCTTGTGGTGCTCGGGATGAAACGCGGCGTTGAAGTCACCGACCAATCGATATAGTCGTTCAAGAGAGTAGACTCTCGCGAAACGCAACTGTCTTTTCGTGCTATGATTTACTTCACTTACGAGTTAACCTTCCTTATCGATTATCGTCGATGTCACGGGGCATTGACTAAGCCAGGGCCCGATCATCGTGGCTTCCAAAACCCCGTATCCGTGTTTATCTGGCTTCGGCCCTAAAAGTAGCTGGACTAAGATTATTTTCAATACATGCTGTAAGTAACAGCCTGACTCTTATTACACGATGGACGAGTATTTTACTCATAAAGTATCTTTACTTCCGGAGTTGGTATCTCATTGATCAGTATGCTGCGTTTTCAGTGATGTCCAGATTCCACGGGAATCTATTATCTTCCAATGATTGATTGAAATCAATTGGCACAGTTCTTGATATGGGTATCAAATATTATCGTACCGTCAATCAAATACTGATGTGGATTGGGTTTTCTCCCCAATCCAAGTACGAAGAAACGTGAAAAATTATGGCGTTCTACGCCTGTGCGGATGATTATGCGTTAGAATTTTCTAAAACCATTGTTTATCCTGAACTCGATCTTTAGTTTTGATTTTGACTGAGCCTGATGCGCTGATGCATCAGGTTTTTGGTGACGCTGATTTGTCGCGTGTCTCACGTAAAAAGAAAGTTCATCAATCATCGCACGATAAGACGTTCGAACATATATAACTCCAACCGACTTGTGTATGTACAAGAAACATCTAGAGACGCTGCAGCGTCTTGAGGCCAAGTATTAAAAAGATTCAAACACCCAAGGCAAAACGTGCAGCGTCTCTATTTAATAAAATTTCGATCAATACTTCTTTCAATTAACGTTGGCAAAACGATACGTTCTGCACTGATCCTTTGATATCAATATTCGAATCCGTGCAAAGATTTCTCTGAAAAAGTATTCCTACTTTCTAGCCAATTCGTGAAGGTTTAAGCTTAAGCAGAGGAGAGACAGTTAGAGAGAGAGAGAGAGAGAGTTACAGATAAAGACAGAGAAATGGAAAAACGAAGAAGATGACGAAGAAATTTGTCTCCCACAGTGAAAGAAGGCCACACCTGTGATCCCGGGCGTTCAAGAATCACCTGTTTCTCTTGCACGCACATAAACACGTCCACGTACACAAATATACGTACCTATACATATTTCTTGAAGGAACTAGGGAGCGCGCGGGTGCTTGAGAGTTCGAGTACACTAGGTATGGTTCTCGTTGTTGATCCGGGGTACACACAAGATTGTTTGCTCGGAGACCGCATCGAGGGCCCTATCCTCCCTCGAGGACAAAGTCACAACACTAGTAAAGTTACAAAGCGTACAGGCAAACAGAATCGAAGACACGTGAACCGCGAGATGAGAGGCGTACAATAGCTTTGTATACATATATGTGAAAATATGTGTATAGAGATACTGAAAACTTGGTTTTACACCGCGTTATATGCAATACCGGGTTGGCAGTTCCGGTCTCTCTCATTTTTTTTTTTTTTTATCTACCGCTCTGTCCTGCTACGTAGTAATTTATTCTTTCTTCTTTCAACGTCGGATTTTTCTCACCGAAAAACGAAGAAAAAGCATTAAAAAGACGGGGGCTATCCAATAATCTTTCTCGGGTTTGCCAGAAAAATCGTATACGTACGAGTAAAAGAAACGTGGAATCCAAGGTGGAATGATAATAATTGAGGATTGGAATATAATAATCACGAGAGTATCCATACCACTGTGAGCTCTCCGAAAGAAATAACGATCTGGGGTCTCGTGATGATTGTCCATGAATGTATCTGTGTTTGTATCGGGAGGCTGAAATATATGAGTGCGTGGTGCACGCGTGCGTGCAGCTAATATAGCAGAGATCAGAGCGTCAGAGGAACGTGTGCACACATCGGTTTTCACTCGCCCGCTTTCGGTCTCTCTTCCTACCTCCTCCCTCCTTCTCTATCTCTTTCTCTCTCTTTCTCCCTCCTTTTCTCTCAAGAGTGAAAACTCTTTCACTTCAAGAAAGCAAAAGGTCTTCGCAGTCCAGGAGATATGGAGGGCTCTTGGATTATAAGAGGGAAGCTGATAGAAACGTATATGTATTATAAAAATATATATATATACATACTATTTGAGAGAACACACACAAAAAAAAAGATAGTGGAACTCGCATACAAGAGAAGATCGCAGTGAGTGTGTGAGAGCGGGCGCGAGCCACGGAGGATGTGAAGAAGAAGAAGAAGAATAAAAAAGAAAGAAGGAAGATCAATCGTGTGGATCTACGCGGGGATCGAAAGGAGCGACAAGGGGGTGGTGAAGTGGGGAACGAGTAGAGGCGAACAGGCGAGGGAGGAGTCAAACAGCGCTAAGGCAAACCTTCTCTCTTTGCTCTGGTACCGACGACGACAATGATGACGAAGACGACGACGACGACGACGACTGTAATGATTCTATATACATGCGTGTATGTATATACAAGGTGGACGGGCCATCAGCCGCTGTGACCAAGACCAAACGCATAAGATAGAAAGAGATGAGAACGCGACGTCTCGCACGAGACCAGACACCAAGCAAACTGTGTCGGGTATTTGTGTTAACCTTTGCACTTCCATCTTTTAAAATCGAATGTCTCTTTCATGTTGACGCGGTTGATAAAACGCGGTGAATTACAGTTCCATTAATCAGCTAATTTTTTTTTTCATGCTGACTGTGAATATATTAAAATGAATACCAATCCAATCGAAGTGACTCTTTTTTGGAATGTCAATTTGAGAAAAAATAAACCGAAACATATGACTCCCGGAAGAAACGCAATAAAGTAAAAAGGATCTACGAACTCTCTCTCGATCCCTTCCTTTTTGAATACATACAATAGTGCAAAGAATCCGACCTGTTGTTTCGTGCTCAGCAGAGTTCAATCGAGCGACCGTTTATGGGACAGGCGGGACCATTCCACCGTGAAATGAAAATATTATGCCATGACCGAGACTGTGTGAGAGAGGAAGATACTTGGGAGTGTGTAGAGCTCTGAGACAACACGAGCGTATCTACGACTCGCATAAATTATCCCGAGAAAGTGCACACACGTCTGTAAAGTCATAGTTGAAAAAAAAAAGCAAAGAAATAACCGGCCAAGATCAGAATCGATAAATTATGTGACAATCCTTAATTCTTTTTATTGAATTGTCGTACACGCGGGATTATTAATAACGGTCGAATATTTTGAAATATGTCGGGAGTGAGTTTGAGGAGGGGTCCGCGATGAAAGGCTGCAAAGGGGAATATCTTGATACGTAGAAGGCGGATCCTCGATTGCTTCAGTGTCGTACCTCGCGGTGAGTGGTAACATTAATCCAGATGATGGACTTGTCAGTGACCACCCCGATAATTATTGTAATTCGAACAAGATGACACGTGAAAAATGTAACGTCGTCGAGAAAATGTTGCTTGTACATAACGTACGAGGATCGCTTACAAGCAGATAGTCGTACACATCTTATTTCACGTGTTTAATTTTTACTAACAAGTGCCTTTTGTTCCATAAAATATTGTATATGCGTATAGTTTGCATACCACGTGCCCAGTTGTTAGAGTGGCTCGCGCGCGATGCTCGACTCTTTTTCATAGGCTGTTCCGTCGTCCTTCGTTCTCATAGGCGTAACCTACATTCCTGCTGGTCAATGATTACAGGTATCGCTGTACTTATGACGATTAATCGATTAATACGTATGTCTTTCTGCACGCTGATATATCCGACCGCCGACGATGTCGATGATGACTGAAACGAATGACTGATTGTCCGAGACTGAGAAAGTCGTAAACGAAATCTTGGGGGAGCTCTGTGTGCATTGCATGGCGATCATTAATGATAATGTATATCCTGCACAAATGATAAGAATAGGTATAGGTATATGGCCGGTGAAATGTCTAGGCGAGCTCGATCAAGCAAGAATACGCTTGGGATTACAGCATGAAATATTTCAATCGATATATATCAATCTGGCACGCATATTTCATTCGTTTGACGATTTGACATTGATTAGTCATTTGATTAATTCACCGGTCTGTTCGTCACGCTTTCATCACGAAGATTTTATATCTTTTTATCAACCGTTGCATCTCTAATTATCGATGTATTTGCACAACCTGTGATCTCTGTGGCCAAAGGCAAATAAACCTAAAACACACGTTAAGCAGCTTGCGCTGTGCGTGTAGGTATGAAAGATGAAAGATCAAGACCACTTGGAATCCGGTATGCTGACACTTTCTCTCTTCTTCTGTTCGTCTTCAAAGAAAAGATAAATCGTGAAACAAGAACTTGAGTGATGCCCTCTACATCTACATAAGATGTCCAACAATATCGTATTTCCCAGCAAAATACTTTTTTTTATTTTCATAATTATCTTTTTGTTTCGTGCCTTGCACACGCCTGACATATGCAATGTCTATAATGATGACACCCACGCATTTCTGATACCAGATAAATTTAACTTTCGAAGCATGCTATAAGGGCAACAAAACGCGATTGAAGTCCAAGGACGTTGACAGGATTTCTGCAAGTCATATGATAGAAGAAGAATCAATGACGGCCAAAGAAAGGCCAGGAGAACGAGAGAAAAGCGGCAACAAGCTGAAACAGTAGAACTCATGAATGCACGAGTGGAGGGTAAACTCGCGGAGTCTCATCGGGTTACTTTTTGTGGCAATTTGTTAATCGAGTTTTTCCTTTCTGCTCGGCTTCTGTTGGCGTTTATACTTACTTAGTTCGTCACTTACTAACTCGATAACCGAGAGAACTGGTAACTCGGGTAAGTACACGCCTGAAACAAGCTCTCTCGTGATAAATTCAGTTTCATAAATTCCTGTCTGGTTCCGACGACGAGAGAACAACAACGACAACGGGTTCCCTCTGTCTCTCGATCTCTCGTCAGCAGCAAGAGGCAGCGACACCAATCCCAGCGCCTGACTGCGCACGAGACTCTTGCACCGATGCAAGACCCACGGGACACCACTTGCAAACATTATCGACCAACATCAGACTCTCCCAACTGGAGTTATATATCGCATTCAATGAGCTTGTTCTGGTAATATTATAAATTGAATTTATCCAATCAGTTTTTACATCTGAATCCTCTGTACGTCTTGCTACTCGATTAAATGTGTACATACCGATTGATAATTCATTTGTCAAGTATACCAAAGGTCCTTGCTTCTCTCCCTGTCCGGAGTCTCTTGGACCGTTTCAACGTTACAACGAATGAAAAATGAGATTTCGAAGTCTCGATAGTTATGCTTCCAATTCATTTTTAATTGGCGCATACCAAATTAACGAAGAATTTGAAGCATTCATCGAAATTTTTGATTATCTTTTTTGACGAAGTTTTTTTTTTCGTCGTAAGCAAACCAACGAATCTTGGTTTTTTCTGCATCATTTTGCATTGCTCCATTTTGATTTTATTTCACTTCGATTTGACTGGCTGTGCAGTATCCGTGAATCTATTTTGCAACTACTATAAGCAAAATGAGAAACGATATGCTCATTCCAGTCACGATAATATTAACTGAATGGACACCAGTTGCGCATGCAGTAACCGTAGCTTGTTTCCATTCACGGTATTTATGGTGAAAAAAGTAATACCGCTTGTTAACAGCCCAACAACTTTTGTATCTTGTTGAGAAATTCAAAACTCGATAAAGCCTCTCCTTGAATTGTAATAATGTGAATCTCCCGTCAGCTAGCATTGACGCGTGTCCCGCTTGTCCGGCATAACGACTCAAACGTTTGCGTTAATTGCGCGGATTTACGATCGCGTTCATTATCGTTAACTCGTCGAATGTATCGTCATTCTACTACCGTCTCTCTTACACGCGTGTTATGAACAATTTGTAACGCTTCCCACATTCTTGAGGCACCATACTATTAAATTGCAAAGAACATTTGAAACCTTTTTATGGAGGAAAATTTATTAATACATTTGCAAAAAAAATAATTAAATATCTTTCGTTCGTATTTATTATCGAATCAGTATCGATGCTGAGCATCAATAAGACTGCTTCTTACTTTCCATTGTTCGCAAATCATCGTACTAAGAGCACGTATTTCGTTTACTAGTTCCAATCAAAAAAATTATGTTCCTTGAAAAATCGCCAAAAACTTGTATCTTCACTGAAAATTTTCAATGACTTGCTTCCAAATAATCGACTCAAGAGTTAAGCCAAAAAGATGAGCGATTGCAGACCGAAGAAATTCGTTCGATGTTTTTGGTCTTCAGCTGTCATAATTGCAGAAAGAAATAAAGTTATTTCGGAGCAAGGATTTATTTGGTAGATTTTTTTGTTGAAGTAAAAAATCATGGCACACATTATCATTACCGAACAATAAGCATCCGAAGTAATTACTACCGAAGTACATAACGCAATCATTACATCTGTATCATCGTCAAGTGTTTCTTCACAAATTAGCAGTAAAGTTAATACCGAAATGACATAAAACAAAATTACAGGATTCAATAATGTTTGTCTGAGTCATGAGAATTAGCTGCAAATATTTTAAATGCCAGATGAGTGAAACACTCAATAAATCTATGAAGGCATACAGCAAGAAATGGTAACTAGTTCAGAAAGTAGGAAAAAAAAAAATATCTGCGTCGTTTTTCAAATCGTGGTACAACTTATACATTTGTTTTATTCAAATCGAGAACACCGACGCATTGTATTTAAATCACAGAATTTGCATAAATCATGCTATTCCTGTGGCCAAATTACATCCGCGGATATATCGACACGATATTAAATGTTATTTTATCGTGATATAAATACGATCAGAATTTATCATTGTTTTTTTTTCTTTCAACTATACACGCACACACACATACACAGACACGCATTAACGCGCATACGTTGAAACCGCAAAAGATCGAGAGTCGCGACGTGCGGGTGGCACACGCAGGAGTGTGCGGAGTAGAAAGTGAGGCAATGTTTAAATTACACGCCCTGTGTGTAGGACTGTAGTATATGCACCATATAGCGAGTGCGCCACGAGCTTTACGAGGCCTCGTGGGATACCTCGCGGGTCCCGTTCTCCTCTTAGTATACCGCAGCAATTACATTGCCCCGAGGTGCGAGAGCGAGCATTTCGCTCTGCGTGTGACGCGAAAGAGACGAAATCGCAGTGAGAATAAAAAAACAAAAAAAAAAAGGTGCGTTTACAAACGGCCAAGATGCGCTCAGCGACGCAACGTCACCACCTCGACCGCATAATTCGTTTTGCGGGACCGGAATTAACGTTTTTTTTTTGGTTTTCTTATTGCCCTGCTCAAAAATTGCATATATGTATGAGGTTATCTTGCTCAATGCAGAACTGTTATTTGCAGCCATTTTTTTTTTTATTTGAATTCAATCCTTAGGCGTAAAGGGCTTAAAGTTTTGTTTCACGAATGAATTTCGGGTCTCTTATGACGAGAATACTCTCAAATTTTTCCACTTTCAGTACTCTTTCGAGCTTGATATTCAGGCGTGTTACAAGATAAACGAACAATCATAAGCGGGAAACTTGACGTCATTAATTACAATGTTTAATTTTTCAAAGTAATTTCATTTGATTGAAGAAATGCCAAAAGTGTGAACGTTTTGTTAATTAGATTCTGCGGTAGGGCAAAAAAAATTGCCAACATTTGTGATATTCAGGAAATAGCTTCTGTGACTTGAAAGAGAATACCTCGTATATTTTCTGGCCATAATTTATGAATGAAATTGTAAAGAAAGGAAGAGAGTGGGAGAGAGAGAGGGGCTGAAGAAGGGAGATGAGAGAAGCAATACAAGAATGGACAATAAAAAGCGCGAATGCGCGGGCGGACGGGAGACTCGCATCTCGAAGAGATCTCTCGCCACCTGATGCCATCCATCCTCCCGTTGATAGAGGCTACTCCTATTCTCTTCTGTATTCTTGGGGTATATATAGAAATATAAATATATTAGTTCGTTTGAATCGTACTCGAGATTCTCTGATGTTGGACCATTCGAAGTTATTCACAAGGCGTGTAGTGATGATGAGTACAATCATTTGCATTCAAGTATTTGCTCGACCAAGCTGTAATTTATGCATATCCGATAGCAATAACTCATGAAACAGTCAACCCTATTAATAGTTCATCAATTATAGTCCAGATTTATTTAACGCTTAGTAGCATGTTCAATGAAAATGAATTTTTCATTCCTTTAGTTTACTTCTTCGTTTATTCTCGACGAGAATTTGGCACTTTCGTTGTTACCAACTCGCCTCAATTCGTCGATCTTGTCATGTCGTTGTCCGATTTTGAGATTAATTTCACGAAGAGTATGAAAGATAAACAAAGAAAAAGACAAGACAAGCCACCAATGAATTTCCTCAAGCTTTCACCAGTGTTTCGTTTTATCTCGAAACATCGCCCAGTTTCGGCTACGAAACGTTGCCAAATATATCTCTCCTCTCGTTCGATAAAACGATGAATGCTGAAAATTTCACAGCATTCTTGGTTCGAATCGATGTACGAGAGACATTATGACCCCAGAGGCATACACTTCGACGGTCGCTTCGCTCGCTCGATCGTTCGATCGCTCCTTCCCTCGTCGGAGCTCGCGATCTCGTGGGTGGAGTGGTCCCTGGGGCCAGAGATCGTGCCTGACCACCGACAACTTTGATTCACTGCGATTGTTGCCCGTTCATGTGCTCTCCGCACCGCCGAGTCTGCCCTTGTAAGCCTGGTTCAACGATCGGCGGCACACATCGATGCTGCAGCGTGACACTGCTCAGCGATCGATTTATTGGCCGAGTGCATTCCTTCGAATAAAGTGCCCTTCTATTTCTATTCAGGAATTAGTTTTGTGCTCCCGGTATGTGTGTGTGTTGAAAAAAGTTGGCTTTTCAAGATTTTATTGCTTCTTTTGAGTGATCATTATTATTGTAAAAGGTTTACTTCTGAGTTAGGAGATTAACGAAAACCAGAAAACGGGAATAAAGCCACACGTGCAATTTTCTCCAAAACTTATCACTGTCACATAAAGAATATATTGAATGTAGGAAATAATTGTAAAGTTTGTCTCATTTGGTTTACAGTTTCCGTTGAATTACGACGGAATTCTCGTCTTCGCATTACCTTCGCGCTCTTTAACGGATAATTAAACACGAGATAATCGAATGGCCGTCTTTTTTTTCTTTTTTTTTTTACTTCTGTATACTTGAATTTTCACTACGCTCGGCGTTTGTCTCGACATCCCAATCATGTTTTATTTTATTTTCACGACAATGCCTGTAAAGCTTCCCGACGGGACCTGACGCGGCGATCGTAAAATTCCTATCGTGGAATCGAACGGGTGCTCGGGACAAATGGCGAATTACCTGAAGAAGAGAGGACGAGGCTGTTGAACGACCAGTTTCTCACCATTGTGCCAACGTTCAAACTCTTACGCATTAACGCACACACGAATATTGAACGTCGATTTAGACATACAGAAACATAAATAAAATTGGCAAGCGGAAGTTTGAGATCCAGAAAGGCTATATCTTTTCCGGGGTCTCTAATATTCCTCGTGTACAGCTTTCTCCCATCCTATAGACGTTTTTTTCTTTCCTGACTCGCGCATCTACTGATGTCGCGTCTCTTGATTATCTACAGTTCGTTGCACACACCCCGAGGCGTTTTGCGAGATTCTCCACCTTCACTGTATTTATACTGTCACCACATCATTTATCGCCTTCGTACATACTCAGCCTGGGCTTTTTGAGTATGCAAACGTTTATGTATAAAAGTGTCTACGTGTTTATAACACTCTCGGATCGTAAAAAAAAAAAATACACGATACCAACGCGACGAAGTTCGGTAAGAGTCAACGGTTCTTCTCGTATCGTTTTGTCATCCACGTGTTTTTAAACAGAATTCCAAAAGACCAATAACAATGATACAAATGAGACCTAATTGAAAGAGAATCAAAATAATATTAAGAATCTGAAGAAACATTTTTTATTGGATTGCCAAGATTATTCAAATTTAATTACCTTACACCCGCGTGCATCCGCTCATCCAAAGCAAACATATGCAAATGACGTATATATTGACTGACAGTAATGAAGAAGACCTATTCATGTCATACTTTGTATATTGCAGGCATCATGGCCTTTTGATTATTAGAAGTTTACATTTATAATTTTGAAAAAAAAAAATCTTACATAAATAAGTGTAGACGTACCTTGAATATCGCAAGATATAATATGCGCTCGCAAAAAAGATAGTATACCGTACACGTGTCGCTTGCCACGTGAAATGACATTGAGCACAAGTTACAGAACGAGGATATCGTGAGCGTTAATGCATTCTACTGGATTGCTGTTCTATACCCGTTCACGTAGTATAAATGCATGCTTGAAAAGAGTCAGAGTGAGCGCTAGAAGGAGAACACGATATGATGTTGCAGCTGATCATCCACTCGAGTCCTATGAAGTGCACCCATGTCCATGTCAGACTGTTGCTTCTGGACACAAATGAGAGATGACGTCAGTAATGACATCAGTGATCTATATCATCAGAGACTCTCTGTTACCGCACAATACATATCCGCGGCAACGTTACGAAGAGCTGCGAAAATTTGTGCTATTCGTGCTGTATATTGTGTGTATTGAAAATGAATTGATGAAATTGGATAAAAGAGTATATTTAAGGTGATTACAAATTAGCTTCATGATGAACGAAAAGAAATAGTGAAAGAAGAAGAAAAATTTGTCTGTCGCGATACTTTAGTATTAATATGAAATAAGGAACAAGACAAGATTGGTAACTCTTACGGCGCTGCGAATCTCTTGGATGGTAAAGAGCTGAGAGCAAAAGGGAGCACGTGAGCGGCAGTACCCTGTAAGCTACAGCAGCAACAGCAGCACAGAACAGAAGTTTTATCTCTCGCTTCTCATGTGTGTGTGTGTGTATGTACGATGTTGCGAACAGAGTGGGCGGAGAGAAGCCGCGGTCAGATGATAGTGAAGGATGAGATGTGGAAAATAGAGGAGAAAAGAGAATGGAGAAGGTTAACGCGCAATCCCGAATAACTTAAAGCCCTTCTTGGTCGTCGGGGAAAAGAGAGAGAGAGAGAGGAAGAAAGGTGTACTATATATGAACAAAGTTTATGGGTGGGTTTGTATCGTTCTCCCCGAGTATCCTCAAGCGTGCGTGAATAGTGGTCTATCGCGACGACGAGGAAGAAGATGAAAAATAAGACGAAAAAAAAAGCAAGAGAAAGAGCAGGGAGCTACTATACCAGGACGTGAGATGAGCAGGCTAGCCCTGAAGACCAGACAAAATGCAAATTTCCTCCGAGAGACCGCACGAGCCTGAGCGTCTCCGCTAATCTGTCTGGCGCATCCGTGACGTCAAAATATCCATTGGCGGCGAGCTCTGCATGTACTGTAATAACTATATAGATACACGATGAATTTACTGGAAGAACTTAGCCTGTAATTCCCAACACAATCATACGACAGGCAACTTACTGTGCTGTGAAAGAGTGAATCGCTGATTTGAAATTAACGCGGAATTAACGCGAAGCAAAAAGTCTTTAATCAACGATATCAAAGCCGTTGATTGATCGCATTTTTTTCTACCGTCATCATCAAAAGCAGAAAATAACTTCACGAAGTAGTTTCCCCTTGACTTCAAACCTGGACCAATGTGACTGTTAGTCTTCTATAGATACCCGAATTCCTAGGATTCCAATTTCTCTGCTTATACAGAGGGGAATGCAAGGAATTAATAATTATAGGACTCAACGAAGAGAAAAAAAAATCAAAGAACGCGGCTTATTATAATGGGTAAGCGTGTATGGCCTCGACGACTCGACCAGTGAGATCGACGCCCGCAAAGGAAGAGCTTCGAGGGCTACACACGACAAAGAAGTGATCGATTCGCAATCGATCTTCCGCGTGGCAGCTTTTTTATGCATACAAATATAATAAGAGAACAACGCCAAGGAGAAAACGAACAGAGAGAAAGCTTAACGCCCCTGCACCTTTCCATTAGTTATCTTTGCGTGAGCTACGTCTTATGTATAAGCGCAAAACAACACACGAGAGACGCGCACTTCCTACAGGTCACCCACCACGGGCCTCACTTTCCGCTCATTCAGCTTCTATCTTCTCGCTCTTATGTACAAGACTTTGATGCACTCTAGGATTATTCACAAAACTACCGTGTAAAATAATTTTATGCTATCGAACACTATCTAAAATCATAGTCGAATCATTATCTTCAGTGTAAACCTAATCTCGCGATATGATGACACGTAATAATTCGATGGGAGAAAATCAAACGTTTTATTCTAGTAAAGATCTAGTTATCGATGGAAGATTCAATTCCGATATTTTCCACTGGCAAAACTCATTGTTGTTGTGTAAAAATAACTTTGATTTCCTATATGCAGCAGATGATTGGTAATCATCCGTAACGATGATACATCAATCAACTTCTACCTGATGTAGTACCAGCCACGTGAATTTTTGTGGCATACTATTGAAGCAAACCTAACGCGATTGTAGTTTTATAAAGAAAAAAATGAAATTCTCAGCTTTTGAGACTGTGAGCCTCCCACATTTCTTTGTGAACGAAAAGTACATGTTTGCGGGACAGCCACCGATCTTACCTTCGGTATATTTTCAGTGCATATACTCTGTTGTACATTATGCTTGTGGACCTACTGTAAGATCATTTATACTCTCGGTTGGTGTGAATAAGTATACTCGTATATAAAACCGACGACGATAAGAGGACGGTTTTTTCGCTTCGGTATAAAACATGGATATAGATATTCGTATTGTGAAGGAGCAATATGCCTCATATTGTGCACGTATAACTGCGCTCTTGAATGCAAATCGTTGTGTGGGTGCGAGGATAAGCGGTGCAAGCATATTCACCCAGCAGGTATATTAAAAGTTGAGTCCCGACAGGGATCTCTTTTATTCGACTCTTTGTCGTATGCCTACTCTTGCCGTATTTTCGGCAAATGAATCGCTTAAAAAACTGAACATTTACAATATTTCGCAGGATAATAGCTGAAAAAAAATGCAGCAAAAGTGTCTCAAGCCGGTGTTTAATTGAGACGAGGTTCCTCTAAGTAGTTTTCGCTGCAGCTGACCCAGACGCGAACCGTTTTCAGAAAGTTGCCTTCAATCCAGGCACCGTGTTGACCTCGGCAAAATCAACAATCTCATAGAACTCAACCTACGACTAAATCGTGGTAGAGCAGGGACTCGAATTAGAACACCGTTCAGGCATAAAAGTACGCTGTTTGCTCCGGCATCGCGTCAGGGAAATGTACTTACCATTTTGAGGAAATGGCTTGAGGAGTATTTCGCAAATGATCACAGTAACATCATACCCGATTGAATCTTTCTTTCCTCCAATCGAGTGTCACGAAAATTATTATTTCGTAGAATTTTTCGTCGAATTAATAATAAAGTAAAACAGACTTCTTCCACCCCATAATTCAGCGCTTAGACGCAACCTTTTCTCAAAGTATCTTCGATGGAAATCGAGGTTCGGTATTTACCCAGAAAAAGATCAAATTTCCTCTCAATCATGTCGCATAGCTCGATATTCCACAGTCAAAAGTTCTATACCTTTAGATCCACGGATTAATTTCACAGGCAGATATAGTATATTTATACTTGCTAACTTATGGGTATATGGAACTGTTAGATTGCCGCGAGACTCAGTTTGTCTCGCGTGAAATAATCGATAATCGAAGCATGATTTAGGGACGATAAAGTACCGGTTTCAAATTATCGCAAGTTGCCCGTCTCTCTTATATCTCCGAGTCGTTCGTTTGGGTTCTTTCGAATAATGGACCCTCATCGATGTTCTTCGACGGAACAACGCACGTGTGTGGCGTATTCGTTCAAGCGTGAAACTGACAGGGTGTTCGCGCCCGTGGACCGCGATAGAGCGAGAGATAAAAATCTTTCTCCATTTCTCGCGGGATACTCGTTTGCAAGCGACGACAACTATACGTCGACGAAGACGTCCAAGTCTGTATAACTTGTTCGCGCGTGACTGACGTGCGAATTACAGCGACATCCTGAATCCTGCGGGGTGTTCACGAGCGGGGTGAACACAGGCCACACGGTGGTGTACACGAACGTAGCCAATCGTTACAAAATCACACCCCGCTGTGCGAGAGAGCAAGCGCGTTCGAAACTGAACCGAGGCACGCACGCACCATTAAACGCTTGTAATTAACCAAGTGTCGGTGGTCCGGACACGACGGCTATCGTCACACCTCGAAATAGCGAACAATGTAGCGATTTGTTTTTTTAAACAGGCAGCCAGATACATTTTACAGTGATAAGCTCACCATCGCGGCGATCGTTCGTTTTTAATGAGACCAAAAAATTTTGCGGCCAGAAAAATATAAATGCAGCCATCGATTGACGTTGATCCGCTGATAACGTCAATTGAACCAAGGCAAGCGATCGAGACACTTCATTTGGAAGAACTAATCGAAGAATATTTACACTCGATGCGGTGAGTCACACCAGAAACACGACAGGAAATATTTGACTTGCTGAGATAATCCGGGAGTTGAAAAAGCCATGAAAATTTTAATTAAACTAACGAACGTACCGCGTGAAAGTTACGTTTGATGGAGTAAATAACGACTTCCGTTTCAAGCACGGAGACATTTCCTTTCGAAGACCCTGGCAGTCATTAAAGAGCTTTGGTGATAGGATATTTCTGAAGGAAAGCAAAGAAGGAAAAAAAAAATAACTCGGAGAATTCACTGAAGCCGATCTTATGGTGGTCGGGTGGACGTTTAATTGCACGATAAATCCTGATTCAGCGATTTGCAACCCATTTCCTAGTGCGGGGGCGCAGCGATCGGTAGGTGATTCGAAGAGATCGCGCAAAAGACTTTAACCCATGTGTGGGTGGCTCAATTCTTGTCTTTCTTCTTGATGAGTTAAATAACGAGAGAAGGAAAGAGAAGAGAAGACGCGACGGACTAAGTGAGTCTCGGAGGAGTAACCTGTGCTTCAGTAACACATGTTGATAATCCAACGAGAAACTTTGTGTGAAAGTCTGTTGAAACGGAGCACTCATGAAAGCCATCACGTATCTCAAACGAGTGCGTATACGCACCTTCGAACGATCGATTCTCGTGTTCTTTATTTTTCTTCTCGGTGTAAAAAAAACCATTTCAACGCTGCTTTCAAATTATTGATATTATTTTGTGAACAATTTTCGCTTCATCGTAAAATGATCAAATTGCATTAAATATCGTAAACAAGTACCGTGTTTTTTTTCTTCTTATTGTTCCCAAACTCGGAAATCTTTTGTAGACACTGTTGAATTAAAATCATGGAGTTACTAACAATTTTGAACGCTGCTTTAATCCGGATAACTGCGTTTTATCAATTATTAATTCGACCGCTATCGTGACTAACGAGTTTTAAATATTAAATTATGTTATTATTTAGGAAAATAAACAAAAATTTATTTTGTATCGTCAACATTAAAGTAATCGATGCTGCTTCCTCGAATCAAATGTTCCTAGAGGTTCACCAATTTCTCTCGATTTTTTATTATCAGAAAATTGATAAATTTCTTTATCACTGACACTAATATTTTTTTGGCAATCTTTCGTTGTTACAGATTCTGTGGCACAGACGGCTACCCTGACGAGCCTGGCGTTCTTCCTGAGCTCTGGTCTGAGTACGGTTTCGGCTGCACCGTCTTACGGTTTCGGGATCTCGCAATCTACAAACAGTGGAATGGAACCCTGGGAGCAACCTTGCGGGACGCCTCTTGGTGCTGCACTCAAAAGGTCACCACAAAGACACAGCGTTCATCGGGCA
Organism: Campoplex capitator; assembly: GCA_037576405.1. Classification (NCBI taxonomy): domain Eukaryota; kingdom Metazoa; phylum Arthropoda; class Insecta; order Hymenoptera; family Ichneumonidae; genus Campoplex; species Campoplex capitator. The sequence goes on along the minus strand of JARBWI010000008.1, from coordinate 8,019,646 downwards.
TTAAAACGCGTTCGTACACAGCTCAGAGTTGCTCAGAATCACTTCAGGAAGGATCTCAAAGATGTTCACGATATTTATGCGAAGGTTAGCAGTGGAAATATAATTATCAATGTAAGATAAATGTCAATTTGTATGGAAAAAAAAAGTGCTATTTGAGGGAGATCGAAATTTCTCAATCGCAGGTCAATGACGTATCGACTTAGTTTTATCGAGCAATCGTTTGTTCACTTTATACGTTCTCACGCGTTCGTTCACGAAGTCAGGCCTGTAATCTTTCGTTTATATTGAACCTGAGATAAGACAAAGAGAAGGAGACAAGTTTATAAAACATTCAGCTCTGTCGCTATGTACGTTTCTCGACGTAACTGTAGGTGACAGTTATTGTATCGTCTGCGTCGAGTTTTAATGGACCGGCTGGATCCAACTTCAGTGAATAAAAATATCAAGTATGAGGCAAATTTTTTGCTGACTCCGGCACTTCATTGAAATTACTGAGCTGAAGATTATTTGATTCAATTAAATGAGAAGACTTTTGTGCACGCTCCATGGCTTGGCATATTGAATTTGGAAAATTGAAAACGCTGAACATTTTTTTCTAGCTTCGATTCGCGTTAAAACTAAACATTTGAATCCTCAGATTTAACCAAATGATTTGGAGCTATTAATTTCGTAATTGATCATCACTTTCAAATGGAACTTGAAATTTTATGGCCACTGAGTAATTTCATGGATTAAAAGTTTTTTTATAAAGATGCGAGTCAGTTAGGTAAATGTCTTCTACCTTCAGAGTGCTGAATGAATGTCCAAAACGTCAATTGGAATGTTCAAGTTGTTTTTCGTCCCAGAAAATGTTGAAGTCTTTTTCAAATTACTGGAAAGATTGCGAAGAAACAAATTAACTCTCACGAGAGCGAGATGGCATACGCGAATACGCGAGTATACGAATAAAAAAAAAAAAAATATTAATGTATCTTGGTGGTTGGGAGAGGCGACACGAGAGAGTAGATGCTGCTCAGCTGTAGGTTGACAGTAGGTTGTTTCCTCATGTGTTCAACCCACGATTCGCTTGTCTGCGGTTTCAAAGAGGAAACCGTCTCGCGCATATACATTGTCCGGGTACATGCAAACTATACGCGAATAAACGTTTTCATCCGAACGAAATTGAGAGAATTTATTATCTCTCGGTAAACGTATGGCTCTATACGCGATGAAATGTACATCTTTATTTCTCCTGGTGAAAATAAAGTCGTTGGGTCTCATTAAAATTTTTAAACGCGGTTTTTCGTTCTCGTTGCTATCACGATCACACACCTCGTTGAATGAAACGACGATATAAACTGCGTCATGAAAATTTTTTGATAACCAATTCTAAGCAATGTCTTAACTTACGTTTATGCATATGTTCGCAGGTGTATAAAGTGCTGAAGGGACAATACCACATGAGTTGGTTGCCAGAAAGGCAACTCGAGTGGTACCATCGCGAGCTTTGGTGCATGGAGAAAGTAAAGAAGGCGGAATATGCGCTACCCAGACTTCACGACGCCCTCCAGAGATTCGCAATAACATTTTACTCGCTACGAAGCTTTCGTCTCAAATCGAACATTAACGTCGAATTCACTATTAATAGACGCAACGAAATCATCGATGGTATGCAGAACGAAGTTCTCAGGGTATGTTCAGGACTTTCATTACTCTTTTAACTGCCAATCAGTAGCTGGCTGGAAACATATTTTTGAAAAAAGTAGACTCGTATCAACGCTTCGACTTCGTAATAAATAAATTCGATATCAATGTATTCGTGACTGGAGTTACGATGAAATATTCAAAACACTGAATAATATTTCATTTTAATGCTAGAAAAATAAGAGAACAGCTCTTACAAAATGTTGGATAATCTCATGAAAGTATTTCTTCTTGGCACGTTTGGAATCAAATCGTTCGATGACACTAATCAACACAATAAATCGATGGCATATTTTCACATATTTTTTATCCATTTTTCAGATGCTGTGCGAAGTTGAAACAGCGATATTAAATCTCGGTCATCAACTTCCGTTGGTGCACAAATCGACGATAGTCACAGAAAGTTCAGACTGGACAACCGAAGGTGACCTAACCTTGATGCTTATACAGGATTGGGGTGTAATGAGGCTTTATCAGGCGTTCCTCAACGACTGGACTCGAGCGTTTCGTAATGCGACGGCAACAGGACCGGGGACTTGCGATCCGAACACGAAAAAGCCTCTGACGTTTGTGACGAAAAACAAGGGTTTGAAAAAAATGGGCGTTGAGAAGGGAAAACGACCTTTGAAAGTCCGGAAGCCAAAGGGGCACATCCGGAAGCCGATCCAGTTGGGCTCTGAGGGCTCGATATTGCACAGTCGAAGAAGAGACTTCAGAAGAAGGCTCGTCAAAAATAGACGAAGAAAAATTCTATAAATCTTTGTTTTTTTTTTTTATAAATAATTTGCCAAAATCGCGGCCAACATTATCATTCGATAAATTACGATGAAAGGACGCGGCATTCTTACACCGAACACATGTTTCTTTTTTTTTATATTGAAATTTAATTATTGAACATACGAAATGTCACACAGTTCATTCACAAATTATTTATTTCATCTCAGCGATCATTAACATGCTCTTTTTTGACCATGCACACGCGTGCATTAACGCACACAGACACGAAGACACATAAAATAAATCATTTAATAATTGACACGTCGAACTACATTAAAGGACTCGAGACCAGTATTATTGAAATCTTGAAAACGGTTTAACAGTATTATGAGGAACCAATATTCCAAGTGTCGAGAAATATCAAATTATCAACTTTCATTGAACAAGTTTGGTAATTCAATAGTTATTGGAATATAAACGAAAATTCAAGATCTAGACTCCGAATGTGTGGATGTATTGGAGGAAAAAAAAAGTTACTGTACAGTTTGTAAATATCATTACATTGTTCGCCGGGACGAGCAAAACCTTCAGTTTTTTTTTTTTTTTTTTTTTTTTTGTATTCATAACGTTTTTACTCGCTCGGTCGATAGTAGTTAATATTTATTTCTCTTAGCTTTAACGCGCACGAGACAATAACCGCGTGAGCTTAAAGTTGTTAGCTGTGATATTCTCGAACGTACGCGGACGTTGCAGAGTTCCTACGTTTTTATATTATTAATGATAGTTAATGTCGTTTAACTTTTCGTATGCACGTTAAGTTTACCTTTTTATCCTCTGTCCGCAAGAATGGACTAAACGAAATTCAATGGGATATTCATTAAAGTGTACTTAGTTTTTTCATCATTCATTGGAATCTCGCGATGTCTCGCTGGTAACGGATACTCAATCCATATTAGAGTTTGAGCTCGTGACCTGTGACAAACGCATAACAACTTTCAATACGTTTTTGTTTGTTTTTTTTTTATTTTTTTATTTTGTTTTATACTACGTACGATTGTCACGACGAATTTATCTCTTTTTTTTCTCTAATGAATTGAAATTCACGATATTTTTAGATTTGATTTTACATTGAAAGTATTCAGAATTCACTCGGAATCTATTACATACGCGGATCAATTTATAAAACGATGAGATGATGCTGGACCATGACGTTCGATTTCATTCGAACGATTCACTTGTTTACTTGTAAGGATAAAATTAATATTGTGGACTCTTCGGTCCAACTTTCCGAATAATTTACATGCGAGGTGGCATCCACATGTGCCAGTGGATAATGTTAAGAGTGTCATTGTACTTAAGTTCAGTTGTATGCATGCATGGTATAGATTTATATATTTATATTGGGCATATACACGCACACGTATTTGTATTATTATTTTTCGAAAAAAATTATTTATTATGTCACGTTACCATCTCATATATTATTTATTTTTCACTCTCCTATCTTATGTATTATCGTCTCGAATATAAAATTTATTTTGTATTTATTGATGTTTATTTATTTACCCCTGGAAACGAACAAAATTTATCCTGGAATAAGTTACTCCGAAGTCATGCAGACCTCGTGCTTTTTCTTTTGATGGCTCAATTTCTATTGGATGGCTCAGAAGGTTTTCATTCGAACTGAATGTTTTTTTTCTTGAAAATTTCGAAATCAGTTTTTGAAGGTTGCTGAAAACAGGATCAGTTTTCGATTGCAATATGTATTTTAGTTTTAGAAGAAAATTTTGAATTTCAGCTGTGACAACTTCGCAGGGGCCCTAAATTAAAAGAACTCGATAAGTGCTAAAAAATCCTGGAATTGCATAAATGGACACTTACAATCACCTTTGATTGCAAGAAGATTTTTTCAAATGCCGATCGACCTCGTTTCGTTCATGGAAAATGATTTTGTGTGTTCAAAATATTCATTTTTTTTTTTTTTCATTTTTTTTTTGCTGAAATTACGTGATATGAACGAAATTGGCAATTTTTTTTTACATGTTTTACAATTTTGAAACGTAATAAAATTACGTTTCAAAATTTGGATTGGGCGAGGTGGAAACTGGGATTTGCAGAACATCAATTATACGAATGCCATTTTGAGAACAATGAGAAGAAATTGAGTCGAGAGTCGATCGGAAGTTCGGGGAAAAGTTTTTCATCGAACCAGGTCCAATGTTGGGATGGAACTGAAATTTTGTCCCAAAATCGTTGGTATTATGTTTCCAAATGTATGAACTGATGAATGAATAAAAGAATAGTAAAAAAAAATTCAGGAACTTCTTGGCCCGAGGCCTCGAGGACAAAGGAACAAGTCGAGAAAGTCAAAAATTGTTTGGGAAAAGTTTCAGTATCTAATTGGAACATTCAAGCTGCCATAAGAGCGGTCAAAGCTACATTTCATTGTTGTCTTCGTCGCTAATACTCGGGGAGTGAGATACATTCACGTCGCGTCATTCATTTTGCATATTACACAGTGTCTCGCTGGAAAAGGTTCTGGCATCGTGAAAGGTACACACGCATGCATGTTGCAAATGAGTTTACGCTTATCTTCGGACAACGACTCTCATCGGTTCTCTTTTCTCTTCTGTCTCACCTGCTGTGCGATCTTCAATGTCAATTCCCTCTAATCGTCAATGAATAACTCGCAGGTATCTCTTCACCTTGTTTGAATAATAAAATGCAAATTGGAAGTGTTCACCTTTGGGAGAGATAAAACGATTGAGATATATCAAACGAAATTATTATTCGGGAGCAAACGGACATAACACGATTGCTGCGACATGATGATCATTTTGGAAAAAAAGAAGTTGAGTAACTCCAAGACAGTATACATACTTGATTATCTAATTAAATCAATTTTAATAGATATTCATTTATCGGATTGACCACGAACCGAGCCAGTTGCTTCCAAAGAGGTCAAAGACCGTATCTCTACACTTGAAAAGACGTAGAAAACGGTATAGAAAATAAACTAGTCAAAATTTTCGAATGATTTGCAGTCGATTTGATTATTAGAAAAATCAAATTTTCTTTCTGAATCTGTTCACTCAGATTCTTATCAGCATGTTCAAAGTTTGAGAAACAGATATCGTACTTCCTGTAATTATTAATGTGTGAAAAAATGCCAATATTTACTATGTGACGCCATATAGTGAACCATTTGGATTTCATTTGGTTTCTTGCCACGTAATAAAAAGAATCATATTTTTAGACATACTACGATATCTAGCAGTAACGACGAGGACACATCGATGATGTAATTGTTTTCAGAAGTTATCGTAGGTCTACTACCATCCGGCGCGGGACTATTTCGGTTACAGAATAATGATAATTCACAGGAAAACAAGAGCAACGTCATCAAGATCTAATAATATCGAGTATTGAAGTCGTAACTATTTGGCCTTTGATCATATAGTTAATAGATGAATAAAAATCTTGCAAATGTATTCAACTCGTCCACTGAGGTCGGTATCCTACCGACATTATCAGATGGTAAAAAAAAAAATGCGAGATATAAGCGATCCTATAATTTACTCTTTATCGACTTGGAGGTTTCGTGTACCTGGCATTCGCGTATCAGGAGCACAAGAAAAGTGTAAAGCTCTCCTGGAAGGCGTTGACCACCCTTCATAAATCGATCGCATGGAAGGCTAGCGAGCGGAATGGTTGATTGTTCAGGAAGGAACATAAACTGGGATGGGCTTGTGAAATTATATGCAAGAACACAAACATATAATAATTACACATCGAAATAAAGGGCGAGGCTTAGAACATTAATTATTGTACCAATCATATCCACCCATATCCATGCAACGCAGATGCTCAATTATTTTTACGTGCTCATTTGTAAACAAAATAGAATGACGTTCGAAAGAACTACCTTGAAATTTTCACGACGTGCGTAAGAGCAATCTCAAGGTATTCGTAATACTGTAAACATGAAACAAAATCAAGCCAGAATGACGGATTTTTAGTATCCATTGCTCAGACCAAGTGTCGAGCTTCGTCAAAAACAACATCAGGAAATCGTCAAAAAGTTAAAAATAATAAAATTTAGGTGCCGAGGCGAAAAAGAGCATGAATCTTTCGATAAGAAAAAATGAATTATTATGTCATGCGGGAGCGTTTGTTCAGTGAACACTCTTTGGCACGTACGCCACTGGTCCTGAGTTCGAACCCCGGCCAAACACCGATGGATGTTTACAAAGAATTCCAAGTGATTCTATCCCGGGTGGTTCGGACCTTTAATTCCTAAATCCACGCCCCAAATACCTTATTCTGATCACTGAATAGCTTTCGTAGTATCTTTGGTACCTTCACGGTACTCGTCAGGCTGGTAGTGGCTTACTGTAGCAGTGCACTGGCTGGCTCATTGCAACACAACTGAAGAGATGCATGCGAGAGCCCCCCTGGTGGCCATTCATAGCAATATCTTATCTACATGGAAACAAATTGACTCAGCCCAAAATGCATTCCACAGGAAAAAAATTAATCAAACGCCCACTGCGGAAGAACTAATCATTATTCCATACTGTTTTTCGACCATTCGACCATTCGAGGTGGCAAGATAGCTGGGGACGAATTGGCCCCTTTGGGGACGATGGGGCAGAAAAAAGTTATGTAGGAATCTGGGTCATGCTTGCATCACACCCGAGGAGATTGATCATAGGTTCTGGCTGCACCAGGAAGGCTTGGTGCAACTTCCCTCAGCTCTTGATAAAGGAAGTACCAATTGTCTTTGGTTATCAACACCAAAAAAAAGCCATGAAATCATTATGTTTACCTTTATTCGGAACCATTAATTTCCTCATTCCAAATAGGCAATGTGTGTTTGAAAAATTCTTTTATTTGACAGGTCAAAATAACGGCTCCCTGCCACTTTCGGGTTCTGACGGTAATCTTCGATTGATTACCAATGATAAAACGGAAATCCTAATTTGTCGGAGTAAATCTAATTATAGAAAGCTGTAGCGACAAACTATAAGCGTTATACTTTTTTTTTTCCGTTGACGTAGTATAGAATTCGGCACATTTAATATTTCTCCTAAGAAGTGATACTTTGACGCAAAACGCGTGTGAAAATCACCACCATCGTACTAATACGAAGAATCAAAGTTAGAGCGAGTTGTTTATAGGATCACCATATACGGTGGTCGGTCCCTGATACCAACCGACTTGTGGAGTGAAGAGAGTTGGAGACGGGGAGTAGGAGGATCACGGTGTACGTTCTTTCGATGGGTACTTACGTCGACTTCATTCATAACTTTTGCTCTAGTAGTATATATGTATATATAGGGTAAATATTACGCGCGCACACACTTCCGAGGAGATTACTCTTCTCTTTACAGTTCTCCACACTGCGTTGCCTCGAAGTGGAACTATTGTCCGTCTGACGTCACACCACATCGATGGTCTCGGTCTCTTCACTTTACTACGAAATTCGCCGACGCGCGTAAACTCATGTTCTGATAACCGTCAAGTTCTTGTGCCCTTAAACAAACACCTGCGAGAGGTATATCATAACCGTCAGCTTCTCCCTGCCTATATTTATAATTATCAATCGACCCTTGATTGCAATAATTGTTAAATTTCATCAGGAGACATAGAAACAACATGCGGTCAGAATATTTTCGCACTTGTTTTTATTATATTAAAAAAAGCAGTGGGGGCCAAGAACCCTTTTAGTTGTTTTTAGGCAATACTAAAAATAGTGAATAGAAGTGAGTTGATGAGCGAATATTTTCGGATTCGACATCGCAATCGATGAATATTCCATACTCATAAACTTCGATGAATTTTTCTATTCAGCGACAGTTGTGGTAGTTGCTAATTAAGCTTCGATGAAAGTCCGAACGATCATCGTGACGTTGGATGACGTCCGAATTCTTCGATATTCGATTCCTTGACAATTACGTAACAACTGATGAAGAATGGGGCCCACCCCGTCGATTAGAAATATCCACCCACACGAATGTGCATTCGTATGCACGTTTTCAGCGCACAGTTCGGCGTAGCGGGTTGGCTTTCCCGTTTGAATCATAACGCAAACACTGGAGGACGAAAGTGCATGAACGTCTCATCATAGCGGAGCGCACGATTCCGTAGATGCATTTGTGTACGCATCTCCATCTTTCGTAAAATCCCCGATGATGACTGTGATGATATTGACAGAGCTTCGCAGAAAATCAAAAAGATAATGCAAAAACGTAAGTGGGCGGAATCCAGGAAAAACTGTAACGGAGCGGGAGAGAAAAGCCAGAAGGGAGAAGGAAACACAGAGAAAGCCCCCATGATCTATGACTAAAGTAGTAAAACTATCGTGAGTCTGTATACATACTGAATACTTGACGGCCGTTAACATCCCGCGCATTCGCACGAGAGAGGTGCATATTTAAAGAAACGCATACCTTTCGCACGTATCACAGCTAACTCGTCTAATCTCCCTCGATCCTCGGTTACGTTATTTCTATTTACAGCTATGGATCACTAATGTAACGGAATCCTTCATATTATACACCTCTTGTTTACATGTGCATATGAATTTATATTATGACCAGTACATAGCACTTGTTTTGAGCGTTTTTTTTTTATTGAGGTACATACTGATCATTTACGTGGCACCGGTTATCGATGTCAACATTTTTATGTCACGTGCAAGAATTATCGAGGCACTGCTCCTGTGTGCACGACGGAATTCCATCAATAGTTCTTCCAAATTTCTTCCACATTGAATGTTCGTTAAATCGTTTTTTAGCAATTGGTGTCAGAATGGAGTCAGAATAATTGTTACTTTTTTTCTTTGAGACCAGTGGAAAGACAAAAGACATAGAAAAAATCGGTAATCAAAGTTTGTCATGTCACCATTTTGGGGAAAGACGTATTTTTGGCTTGTTCATAGTACAATCGCTGGATTGATATAAATCGAGAATACGGTCGGTATTCATAATTCGGATGCATAGAACGTCCGCTAAGCTGGTCACCAATCAGAAGATTTTTCCGTCCACCGTTTTACTTAATTATACCGGATCATGGAACAAAATTTTGTGATTTCTTTTTCGGAAGTTGTAGGTATTATCAAAGCATTTAGAAACATGTGAAAAAATTCAAACGGTTTTAGAATTATTCCATACCAAAAATAAGCTCCGAAAACAGTAGCCTAGACAACAGTTTGTTGGTATTTGATTACACTAATTAGACACTGTAATCCTAGCTCATTTGCAACAATTTGCAATTTGCAGTTTTTGAATATGATTTCTTGAGGTCCATTGCAAAATAAAGGTATGGAGGGATGGAAAACGTCTATTGATACTTGAAGGAAAAAATTATCATTGTTCTGTTCCGAAGTCAAGTTTTACAATCCCAAAAAGGGTAAAGATAGATTGAGACTCATTCATGTATGAATGCATACACGTATACGCGGGTTTTTATAAGGAGTATATAGAACGATCGAGAAAGGGAAAGAGAGAGATGAACAAGTTCAACGCAAGGCGTGGTGTGCTGCGAGGATATGCGGCTCGGCCTGTGAGAAAGCACAAAACTGACAAAACTTTTGCTGTTATACGATGAGGGAACCCGACATCGTTCGAACGAGACTTCGAAGCCACGCGTTGTACGTACGTACACGATTGTTTACACTATCGCATATATAAGGAGGAAGAACCAGGGTTTGACAATCTCAGTTTGCGGTCTCCAGCAACTTGGCCAACATCATCATCATTATCATTCTTGTCATCAAGCAAATCGATCGATCGATCAAACCTAAGTCTTAAACTTCTCATTCAATCAAATTCTCTTCGAATCCTTCAACGAAGTTGTCGTCCGCCCTTGAAAAACATTTAAGAACAAAACGTAAATTCGAGAAATCGAACGAAATTCTTGCAGAGTGTGTGAACAAAAAAAAACTATCAATACAATGTCGATGATAAAGATTTCAAAGTGCTTCGTTGCAACTGTCACAATCTTTGCGTTAACCACTATCGTTTCCGGTGCCCCGAATCGTGCAAAAAGATCGTTGACACCTTTCTGGCATTTGCCTTGCGGCGATGTACTTGATAACGAGGCTGCGAATTTGGGCAATGCCGACGACGAGATCAAGGCCAGTCTCGAGAGCATCAAACTGCAGCATCAGCTGACTATGAACGACTATCTAAATCGGGATTACGAGTATCTTTACGAGGCAGTTAGATTCGGCGTTCGAGATCATCAGTACATACCGAACTGGGTTCCCGGCAAGAGAGACGTCAACATGCTGAAAAATCTGTCGCAACAGAGACCGCAAACGGTAATTATTTGATTCTAGTTATCTGCAATGAGATAGAGTCAATTCTGTCCATTCTTCAAAACACTTTTGTCCATTTTGTCTATTCTATCATTCAAACTCCACTCAGAAATTGAAGAAAAGAAAAAGCTAACAGAGGATAGTTTGTTTCTCAAAGTTTTGCTCGTTTGTCTTTGTAAAACCACTTTTCATATGGGATTCAACGCGAGCTTTATAAAGGGGGATCAATCGAGGAATAATGCTGGTAGAATTAGAAAAAAAATTACCAATAAGATAAGCTCTTGGCTTTTGTTTCTAATTCTCCAAATTTTCGACGATACTTCGACGAGCCTCAAGCTGAAAGTTTTACGGGTAATAAATGCGAAGTTTTCCCCAGAAGGAAATCATATCATATTTATTCACAGTTGCGCATGGGAGTCCTGTCATAAAACAAAGCACGAGAGGGGTGATACGGGCGTCCTACCTCGCGTTATCTGTAAATCTAGTGTGCAATACAATTGATTAACGTTAAATAACAAAATTTTAATGAGGGAGTAATTATTATAAAGTATGCGGAAAACAGGAGAGGTCACTATACTCAACGATACTCGTAACGTGTGTGCATCCATGAGATCCTTTCTCACTCTTTCTCTCTCGTTCAATCCCGGCAGTACATGAGAATCGCAAAATCCCACTGATCCTCGCATGCTCGCCGGGTCGCGCAACAGCGTAATCGCGCGCATGTCTCTCAAATACCTACGACGAGAGGGTTCTATTTGAAAATACACAGCTCTCCGTGCGACATAAATATAAAACTTGTTACAAATCAGCCGGTTTCACCACAAAACCCATGTAATTACGTTCGCTCCTTTTGCATAGAAATTTCATTGAAATAGTTCAAATATTTTGAAAACTAATAAATTTCAAAAGTAACGCGATTACAGATTAGTTTAATGACTAACGAACGAAATCTCGGTACTGTTATAAACTGGCAAGCGCTTTCCTGACTTCATACATTGAAGCTCCTCCAATGCATGCTCAATTTTAATTCGATAGTTAAAGTTTAGAGATTGGTAATAAGCTCCTAAGTCGAAAGTCGATCCTACGTTTTCACACTGTAATGACATTTCGATACCCGAATTAAAAAACTAAATGTCTCATCCACTCGATTCGATTTTGCTTCACAAGTCTCATGCTTTTACCTCAAAAGCTGACGACTTAACAGACATCTATTTTGCTTGTTACAGATAGCGAATTACCTGCCGAAGTTACACATGGATCTTCAGAAATTTGCTGTCGCTTTCGAAGAGTTAATCGAGGATGAATCGAGACCTAAATTTCAGGAGGCACTTTCATCGACACAGAGTTATTTGACAATGATGTTGTGCGAGGTTGAAAGTAACATCATGGCATTGCCAACCTTGCAATTACCCTTGAGAGTACAGAGAAGTATAATGAGCAGCACCGAACGAGAACCCGTTGACGTTACAAGGAGGCTTATAAGAGACTGGGGAATCCTTCTCAAGTACAGAGATTATCTTCACGCATGGAGACGTGTTTTCGACTATTAATAGAACCATTTCCAAAAAAAAATGGACGATAAGCGTAAGAAGAAAATCATCTGCCACGATTATCCAGAAGCTAACATCGGAACAAGTTGATAGTTTCTGGTGCAACGAACTGTCATCGAACCAATGAAAATCTTGGGGGAAAAAAAAAACGTATTTGATCCAATGGAAAGACCAGGTTCAAGATTCTGAGATATTTCTGGTCTCCAGTGTACGAAAATAATTTGTAAACTAAAAAGTATTTTTAGTGGGTTTAGCAGGCAGATGACCACGTTGATCTGGAGTGAAGATCGAAGCGATTATTTTTGTAAAATCGTGGAATTACGGGAATCTTCGGGGCATCGACTAGACGTACGAGGCTCGATGAGAAAATCGATGCAAATTTCTTTCGCATACTCGCCTACGTCATGTCATGCATTTGTAGTTTAACGACGCGTTTAACGTGCATATTTTCCATCAAACATCAACGCGGTGAACAGTACTTCATATACGTGAAATCCTATGAATTGCATGCCGTCAACTCTGGCCTGGAATACTCTCGTGTCTCATTCTCGACATAATCGCATCGAATCTGTTCATACGATGTCGTTAAAACTTTGAAATGCAATTCACCTCCGTTGAAAGTGCTAAACGCTTTCAATAGAGATTCTATTTATTCGATATTTATTCAATTAGCCATGTATTATTTATTTCACTTAGACATAGTAATTTATTTGCAACGACCAACGAATCGCGATAAGGTTATCATCGTATCATTCGAGTAACCAGTAATAGCCACTGCGGCCAGTGATTTTTTTTCTATTTAGATATTAAGTTATTTATGAAAGACATCCATTTACGAGAAAGGGTTACTGAAATCGTACAGTATTATAAAAACAATCATGAAAAAAATATCCGTACCTCAGCGTAATAATTTATGATTATTTATACGATGTCAACGTTAATAAGTTATTGTATTTTGTACGCAATAGTCTAAATAAACAAATGTTATTCACACGACAAATAGACGCCTGTGCATTTTATTATGCTTCTTATCGATCTTTTTCTGTTTTCGTATGTACATAAAAGTTTTACGAATTATTCTCTACATCGGAGAAGATACTGGTAAGAGGAATCTGTTTTTGTTTATGTTTTTCTGGAATGAATCCTCCATGGAAAAACTCCAAGTTCAGAATAACTTCTTTTGAGTATTCTGCAATTGATTTTGATCATTTCGTCAACAGACATGGGTCTCCATGTTTCATTTGGAAAGCTGAACTGTATGATCCAATTGGTTTCTTTATCCAGTGCATTGAATCATGCAAACTATCAAGTTTCCGAACAATTTGTTCAGATCAACACGTGGCTTTCTAATTAAAAATCAACGTGGTGCGAGTTTTTTAGATCCAGTTTTGACATTTACGAAGTTCCATTATCCAAGCCTAATAGGCAAGTTCAATATAAAAAATATCCAAATTATAACAGGCCTAAATTTTATTTTGCAGCTGATTGAATACTTTATTTGACTATATTTAACGAATTATAAGTTTTGGATCATCGGTACAGTATTTGATAACAAGATACAAATGTTAATATTTAAAGATCGGTTAAATTGAATTTTCGATTATCGACTTCAGAAGAGTGGCTTTTTATATATCTGCTGACAATAAATTATCGTCTCTTAAGGACGTTCACGCCTTTCCATCGTCAATCGGTTAAAGATTTCCTGTCGAAACGACTGTGAATTGAAGTTAATCATGTTTCTACCACATCAGAATTGTGTGACAACGTCTTACCGCCTGTCGGTACGTAAGCGCGCGGATAAACGTTTCCAATAGTGGACGATCAATACCAAGAGCGTATTCTTTCGCTTCATCGAACTCCACCGTCAAACGATTGACAATCAGATTCCTTTTGGTTATGATAGATTGCTGCTGCTTCAAGTGTCAACGATGGATGATGCGATGGTCTCGATATCTCTAGTCCACTGGTCTGTCAGAATCTTTTAGTGCATTTTTAACGTTTTCTGATTCCAGTTCCGTTCGTATCAATTTCAATAATCGGGGAAATTCGGAGGCAGAAAAGACACGGTATAGAGCGATGACGTATACTTCTCGACAGTAAAAAGTCATATCGACGGGATGCTCTCCTCGATGAGAAAGGTTCGAGTGTATAAGTTAAACTCCAACTACAGCAGTTCGCGCAATAGATTGCATTCGTTGTCATGACTGGCATTCAAATGCCAGGCTGCCAGGCTCTTTGTTCTCCCCACATCTATTAGGTATACATGATCAAGGATTATCCTGACGAATGCATCACTTATTTTGTGAGCTAAGAAATATGAAGGTACGGAGACCGCTAGTTTCTTATTAAAAGGTAGAACAACGTTGCTTTGTTTTTAAGGTGTGTGCTAGTAAAACATGGAATTTTTGTGTAGATATCTTCAAATAGTGGAGAACCAGCAAAAATCTCTACGTTTTCGCAAATTGCTGATCAAGTTGGGGGGTTTTGGATGACTTCAAAATGGAAGCAGAAGTCTACAAGAACTTGTATGTGCGACACAAGTTTTTCTGAATTATCGAATATCAGTTGTTACCACTTTTTAGATCGATATCGAGAGAAAGAATAAAGCTTGCCTGTTGATTATTAATCCATGTGCAGAACTCATCCGAATGCTAGATACGAAATAATCAAGATATTTTTAATGAAGACTTGATATCTTGAGTCTTTAGTGTGGTGTGGTTATCACGTAGGATTTGCCAACATAGCTACATGTATGCAGTCGTGTATCGTGAGAAATGGCAATAATGGTGAGAAAAACCGTTGAGTTCTAGTCGTCCTCGAAACCCCCAAGGCGTGTATGTCTTGCATGCCTTCATCTGTGTTCGTTTCATTTACACGGACATCGTTCGAATATAAGAAATCTATGAGAAGTGATAACAACCTCATTTTTGTGTTCAATCTACCAGGAAAGACTGGGTTCTAACGTCGCACATCGAACTAACTAAGTTCGAAGTCCATTTCGTTCGATAACGAGACATGCGTGATAAGAGCCGTTCATGTGAATAGTAAAAATGAAGATCAAAGGATGTCGACCGCCCAAAAGAACATTCGAAAAGTAGGATCGTAGCAATCTTGGTGAAAAACAAAATTTCTTGCACACAGCTAGAAGAAGGAACATTCCTTTTTGCAAAATAAGCTCTTAACCTGTTTGCATCAGATGTGGTAAGAAATAATTCAATAAATATCATGAATAATCAATCGATTTTATGTGGCGTTTATAGAATATTGATTAACATGTGATTTGTAATCGAAAGAAATAACTATTTATGAATGATGTCGATAAAATGTGCGAGTTACTAATTAGAAATAACATTTATGCATTTAGACAATGTAGTGATTGAATATTATCAGATTATTGGCAATTATTATCCCTTCTAAAAGGAGAATAAAAGGGCCAAAATACATTTTGATGAACGAAAGGTTCCGGACTCGATGAACTAATGGAGAAATGACCCAGTTTGGTTATGCAGCTACATAGTAAAAATGAAAACAAGTTCAGAAAGTAGTCGGTTTTTATTAAGATTACGGCACGAATAGAAAATCCTTAACCCATAGGTCAGGAATCCCAATAAAGTATCGCGCTCTCAACTCCCTCGAGGTTTGTTGTTTTTTTTTTTTTTTTCATTTAATTATAATTATTATCGATTAATTGCTTGATTGTTACGCAAGCGAATTATCTCGGGCACTTGATCGTGCTCAGGAGCGAGAAAACGTCTCCGTCGTGCGACGCCCATCTAACCACGATTACATTCCATCCCACTCTATTCCTTAACGTCTTCGTACCGTTTTATTCTCTTCGGCAAACTCCTGCTGACGGTGGGCTTCCATTGTTTCGATTTACCGTTTACATAATAGTTAGCGAAACATGAGGAAACTTTAAGAGCGCGGGAGGGAGACAATTTCAGTCTTTAAGAGTGAGATGCGATCAAGATTCCAGGGTAACGCTTTCCTACGATTGCGCTTTTTCCCCTCTGGTTTCGCGCGATTATCCTTCATCTTTCCGCTTCAATCATTTTTTACCTCGCTTTTCTCTTTCTCTCTTTCTCTCTCTCTTTCTTTGATCTTTTTCATTATTTCTCCCTTTCTTTTGCCTTTACGTGTCATCGCTCGACTTACGTCTCGCGCTTTGCCATTGCATTATTCATGAAGTGCGTGCCTCTAGTATATGCGCTACTCACGCACATTATTCAATAGGCACTATGTGCTGTTCTCTAATAGGCATATCTATATTTGTATATATAAATAAATACGCGAGAAGCGCATGTACCGTGCAAACGATTTTTTCCAAAGCGTCATAATCGTCCTGTTCGCCGATAAATATATATTTGTATGTTTTATTTAGTACTAGGATTGAACATCGTCTGGGATAGTAGTATTAGTAGTACAAGCATGATGTAAACTTGTGCTTCTCTATTAGCGAACACTTTATTACAACGTTTCTTTATTGACTTTCGAATGGTCAGCGCGCAAAGCGAGCAAAGAGATGCTCTACACAACTTCAAATCCTCGTAGTTTCTCGCCTCTTTGTCATTCATTATATCAACTTTACCTCCGCTCGACGCACTTCATCGCACTTGAATTTCACTCTCGTAGACTGTCCAATAAAATGTACAAAGTGGGAAAAAAAAAGAAAAATCATAAAACATCTTTTATTCACTTCCCGAAACTCACTCACAGGTATTATCCCATGAATGTCTCGTGTCGTGACTGCCTTGTCGCTAAATAAACGTTATTTTTTTTTATCATCCAGTCAGTCAGATGCGTTGCAACAATCGCACTGATTTTTCTTCCACTTTATTTCTTTGTTCACTTATAATTACTATACTCGTGTTTTTTTTTTTTTATTGCTCAGCTTTTCATTTCATAAGCAGTCTCTGTTATCTGAAAGAGGATATTAAATTTTTTTCTCTGGTTCGAGCTCGCTATTGTGTTTTATCGCTGTGGAAGTAACTGGAACTACAACTTTCTACCCATAATGACATATTGCAATTGTTATCCATTTTTAATTGATATTCGTATACTTAACATACGAGAAATGCACTTTGGATAATTGCTCTGCAGAGAAATAATCTTCTATGGTGATTGGAACGGAAAGCCGCATTCATTCAACAACCATCTGTGCTCTTTGTCGATCTTTGGAATTCTCGATTCTAATTGTCGCGTAACATGTTAGAAGAAAATATAAAATTGTGTTATATAATTTCGGTCTCGAGAATCTACCTTTTCACCTGTTCAAGTCTCTATAAAACTTCAGCATACAAAAGTTTAATCGAGGATCTGACATTTTCTGAACAAATTCAGTTTGTATCATGTGATTTTTTTAAATTGTAACAACCGCATGTAAAAATGACAATGAATTAGTTAAAAATAAATCGTTTTTCGTAATGCTAGGGAAATCGATGATCACCAATCTCAAAACTGTTTCAGGCTACGTCAAATATCTCAAACACAACAGTACGGAATACGTGATGGGTAAGGTCGAGTATCGAGAGAGGCGCATCCAGAAGTAATATGCGGTACAGAGGCGTAACTTTTAAGGAGCGCCCATGGTAAAAGTTCTCGCCTAAATGTCGAACTCCATATACTACTTTGCTTCATTGAAACAATACATAAACCAATTTTCTTATCCAATATCGTATATCTTATGCAATATAAGTATACTCGAAGTGCTGATGTACGGGGTGAGTCACTCGAGAAAATAATCCACCCAAATAACTCGACTAATTCTTCAGATGGAAAAGATACACATTTTTCTCGATATTTAAATAAGTAAATCGAGTCAAATTGGAATTAGTTGGATGATTCAAGTTGTTTGATTTTCTTTACTGAATTTTCAGAAATAAGAAAAAAAAGTTTTTACAGATAATCAGGAGCACACAATTTTCGATACAAAAGGCACTTTTGCGTGCACAATTTGATGATCAGGATACGATCAAAAATGAAAATAAATCCAAGTTTGATTGGATGAGCCATATGAGTGATTCAACTTGTTTAATGGATGAATTGTAGCGTTTTGTGATGTTTTTTTTCACTGTATTTGCTGTTAACAAATGATGCTTTTACGATTAATATGATCCTATAGTAAAAGAAGTTTCTTTCGAATTGCTCCGAGTCTCCTTAGGTTGGAAATTACGAAAAATCCATTTTCTTTATATACCCACCTGAGTATGTTGATTAATAACATCAGAATTTCTTTCAACCTTGCAAATAAGTCCAAGATCTACGACATTATATTTCCTTTATTGCTTTTTCCCTTCATATCACATTTCGCTTCATGCATGTGTTGACGATTCTCCGAGTCCCAGAATTTATTGCTCGTGCGTACGTGGTCTCTCGGATATAAGACGACAAAAACTGGAGACGAGCTATAGAAATCAGCGTTGTCTTCTTTACCGTACAGGTTCGAGCTCTGGATACGCACACAATTTACTCCGCAACGGAATAAATATAGTAGATTCATTTATTGATACACGATGCACGTACGATCGTTACACGCGAGATCTCTTATTACCGGTCAACGAATCGTTAACGTATTATCTCGTTAATGCCAATCGAGCTGATCGAGAGCGTTGAAAGGACAGGCAACCGCACGCTCGATCGTTCTAGTCGTCGTTGTCTCGACGTCACTTTACGAGTTCTTTTCTGCATTCGCGAATTCATCAAGAAATACAATTAAGACAGTGTAACGGAATTGCTCGTTAAAACAGTCAACCTCGCATCCTGCTCGTAGTAATGCCTATAAATAATCCCGGAAGCGTAATCGTTATTACATTTAAATTACATTTACACACACGTGAAAAAATAGTCTGTCGGGTTCTGCGAATGCATATTTCAAAAAATGTACATTTTATTGGTTTGTTAAATAGACTTTATCTGGGTCAAGTAAATACGAAGAAAACATCCATCTATCTCGATGTCCATTTGATTTGAGACGGAACCAAAACGGAGCGAAATCTTTAGTGGTTATTTCGACAAATTTTGAATTATCATATTCATTCTTTTCATAAATTGAATAATAATGGAATTCCATATATTTTGTTCTTTGTAAAGCACCACTTTCGCCGTCCAGTACGACGCACTAGTAATCATCTTACTGTCGATCGTCATGCGTGAAGAGTACGCTAGCATACCTTAGGCATGATTGAAATTATGCAAACATACAGACGTTGCAATAATTCGTTCGAGCTTAAACCGTCGAGTCACAATTTATCTTGCTTTCCATTATGATCATCGCCTTTGACCAATTGATGTTCTGGTCACCGTATATGCTTCCTCACACGAAGCAGGGAGGTAAGAGCTTAATAATTATCCCAGGACCTTGCAGTTAAACATGAGAAAAGATCAGAGATGAAAGTGAATCGCAGAAGCTAGACAAATACGAGAATTAAGAGAAAAAGTAAAGTAGCAGGTAATGACGAAGCAGACCAACAAAATAGCTCGGCTGAAGAACTAGAATAAGATGAAAAGATCGAGAAAAAAAGATCATCCGGATGAATAAAAATAAGAGACTCAGATACAACAATAAAACGAGAAGAGAAGTAGGAAAAGAACATTCATAAAGAACAAACATACAACTCGACGCGTTAAATGTAACGAGTAGATGAAAATTGAAGTGAAAAACAATGTAAAAAAAGGGAGCGTCATGGAATTTTAAGGCAACACACACGCTGTTATTCTGTTGTCGGAGAAAGCAAGGGCATGAATCGAAGATCACCTCCATGTATTATAGGCTCTCTCTCTCTCTCTCTTATCTCTCTTATTCACTCTACAGATCGCGGTAGAATAGAATCTGAATACAAGATTCGTTGAAGGAACCCAGTGAGTGCATCGTAAGTATGTCTGCGAGCATCCTGTACAGAACATGTATTGATATAGTAACGAAACGAAAGGAGTTGAAAGAAAAAGGTCACGATTTATTGTACTGTTGTATATGTACAAAGTAGTAGGTCGAAGACAAAAATATCGTGTGAGCATCACTAGCGAATTGGTGCAACAGTCATCGGAGTTCGATCGTGATGGTATGCAGACCGGCTGTTTAAAATAGTCACAATATCGTCCACTCAGAAAGCTCGACTATGAAAAGGGGCAAAATAATCATAACAGAATAGTTCTCATTGAAACTCCTCTAAATGCAGAACGCTGACGTAATAACTCGACCATATGATTTCGGTGTCGAAAAAATTCGGGCACTTAAAATAGCGTGACTCGAACAAATTTCCACAGATTCCTAGAATCGAGTATATGCTTTTTGCAGAAAATATTAAATTTCTTTTATTCATAATGCGATGTCGATACATATATTGTTATAGGTGCAGGAACAACGGTGTAATCTATCGAATCATAATAATGTCGAGAGAAAATTTAATTTTATGACACAGCAGCATTGACTCCCCAGCCGTTATTCCAGCCTTTCTTGATTGAATTGATCAGCATTCTTTCTCATATCGAAAAAAAAACAGGCAACGATACTTGCGTTTTTTTTTAACCTAACTTGCGCGACCTATTAGAAAAAACAGCGATAAATTATTAATTATGATTGACAATTGAGTGCTTTCGAAGAACATTATTAGTTTCAATAATGGTACCAGTTTCGCTAAATTAAAAATGTATCTTTAACTTCGTCGTATATCGACGGGACGTAATAAACCGAGACACGCCGTTGAACGCTCCGGAGACTAAAGGGAATATACCTATGTTCGTTAAGAGCATGAAATATATGTATTGTATATACGTTTCTTTACCTACCAAGTGTGGGTTGCACAAGTCGCGAGTTTATTACGATTATTGTACAGCATACTGGTGTATAAGTGTCTGTTCTGGAAGGAGTTAAATTTTTGCTACCTTCCAAGACGACACTTTACGATCATACTGCGCACGTGTGTGCTGGGGTGTTTCTGTATTACGATACTGCATGAGAATTTCTTTGCACCGGGTTCATGACCCCAGTTTGATGCAAGCGTGCACGCGCTGCCATTGCAACTCTGAATTTTGCTGCTTTATGATTGTGCGTGTCGTTTCGACTGATATATGATGAAATATGGTAGAAGTTTTATTTAACCAAAGCAGTGATGGATGGATGTTTTTTTTTTTTTTTTTTTACACTTCCGCGTTCAGAAAAAGGTTTTCAGTGCGATTTGGATTCTGACAGGAATTCGTACATTGAATAACATTGAATATCGTCAACAATGTATGTACGGCACATTCAAGATTGACGAGTAAGCACAATTCGAATAATATATATATATGATCTAAGTGTGGGAGCTGAAATGCCTTATTCGTAGTGACTCTTTCCAACAAACGATACATTCACTTGACCTTACTTATTACGATTTCAAAGATTTACAAAGGGGACTCATCAACGGACTTCCCTCAGTTCAGCTCCTTTTTCATTCAATTTATATGTATGCCGATGTAATTATTTTAACCTTTTTAAATTCACATCCTCAACGACAGGCGTTTGATAAAAATTTTTAAACTTTTTAGTACGTCATGCAATTGACTAATAACAGGAGTGTGTTCGAACGTTAGTTCACCCGTATGGGGCGTTTAACCATTCTTCTACAATCGAAAATTCAAACTTTATCCAATGAAGAGATGAAACTCCACGGCATTCGTGTTGTTTCGCCGGATATTCATGTGCTGAATCATTGCTTGAATGAAACGATCGCTAGTCAACAATAGCTTGGCAATTGATGGCCGAGGAAATTGTCAGTATTAAAATATAACGATGATTTCATTAAGTACTCAGACGCGAAAAAAAACTCAGCGATGTTATTCCCGTTAGTTTTTTTTGTACAGTTTAAATGATTTTTACACTTTTAGAAAGGAGACAATTCCTAAAAAGTTTTGTCAGAATCATTTTTGTTAGTGTGAGAGACCGTATAAGGATTGTCTCAAGAAATATCAGACAGGAAATAAACATTGTTATTAACACTCTCTTCAGGGCAATAAGTGAACAGTTAGAGAAGCAATAAATATTCAGGAAAATCTCCGAGTAGACAGCAGATAATCTTTTATGACAGGATGACCGTTTAGCTGTTTCCAAATTGCCAATTTATGTCATTCTGCAGTGGTGCGTATTTTCAATTGCCATTATCTCATCTAACGATCTGTAAACGCCATCGATCGTCCGCATGCATTAACACAGAGAGGTTATCGGTTCGCACGCGCCGCACCGTAGCACTTTCTGATGATTTACAGTACGTATTCGAGAACTAGAATTTACACGAGTTCACATGAACGAGATACAAGGTAAAGAGAAGAAAAGTGGATGGAAGGGAGACATCTAAAATACAGAGTCTGCGGTTCAATGAGAGTTTCACACCCAAGCATGATATTCAAGTTTCCACTCGAGGTCCAACGATCACAGCGAGAGAAGAGCAATAGAGCACACGCGAAACCGGCTATTACTCTCCTTAATAATTGCAGGAAACGATATTTCATAGTACTTTGCTGCAATTCCCTCCCATTTCGAGCTCTTTAACGCTACAGAGCATCGAATTATCTCTATTCTCCTCCTTTTCCTCTATTTTACTTGTACGACGGCTTATTTCATTGCACAAACTTTCTTCGATATTCAAAGAGCATACTGGGGATATTGTATTTCGAGTATCACCGTTAATATCGTGAGCGTCGAACACAATCCGATAAGTTTAAAACTGCCGTTGAACCAAGTTTCGAACATTTGCTACGTGATGCTTTTACGAATTAACTTGGAAATTTTTATGTCCGGGAAACATTTTGTACACAACGTTAAAAATTTTACAAAAAATTAAAAATTTTTTTAATTTACAAAAATTTTAAGAAATTCTGTTTTACTGGTGGAGAATAAATAACAACGATCAATATAGAATTATATTAGTTTTCGAGTAGTTAACAGTAGAAGCAATATTTCCATGGCGCAATTCAAATTTTGAAGTCGTTGTTTTAGAAAAAACTTCATTATTCGCAATGAATATAATTTTTTACAGCCGTTCTCAGGTTCTGGCTTATAATAAAAGTTGGAACCACGAATTTTAGTTTTGAATTTTTCTGACAATTTCTCCAGTGATTATGCGCGAAATATTTTTTGCTAACAATCATTTGTGGGGAAAAAATACAAGACGAAATACGCGTGGTACAAAACAGATAGAAGGCTTCTTCGAGTTGCCATAAGTTTAACTCGAATGAAACAAATGCGTTTTTGCAAACCGGAAGATACATGTTGAACGATTCATTTATTTTTTTTTTTTTTTTTTGAAAACGAGATGTATGAAAAGATTTATTTCAAGCATTATATAAAATCTGCATAATAAACGAAGTCACAATAAAACGAAAACTACAAACAAGCTTTGTTAAAATGAGACAATTTCGTATTTTTCTTCGATGTGCTTTAAGCAGGAGAAAGTTGAGTTTCTCCTTTTGAAACGAGAGTCGCGTGTCTCAACTACCGTCAAATATTGTGCACGCTTCTCACGATTTCCTCCCGCGCATATAACAATTAAAATCGAATTCGGTTATCGTCGTTAATACCTTTCAATAAACATGTATAAATGCCTTCGTTTGTTGATGAGAATTTTAACGAAACGCGATACTCCGGGACTCATTAGTTATATCGGATAAATAGTAAATTGTGTATAAAATTGCCTGAGGGTAGATTGGAAGCAACGACAGATATAAGAAAGGCTATCTAACTCGTTAATGAGGCAGTACTTCTCCCACTCGGTACTGGTATTATTATGTATGTACACCTTTATATACGATCCAATATACACAAACAAGAAGAAGTACGTATACATAAAAGCAGACAAAACAGTATATGCCGTATATATATATAAATTCATAAGTACTTATATATAAGTGAATTACGTACACGAAGCCTCACAATAGTGGGAAATCTGTACATTGACCTATTCCTCGCCGGATCCGTGTACACAGCACACACGTACAGAAGATTCTCGTGATTTAATGCTCAGAGGATAAAGCCTCGTGAATCTTCACGAATCGTGATCGCGCGTAGGTGCAGCCAGCGTCCCTTTTTAAAATATACATGTATAAGCTCGCACACATATGCATATAAACATATAAGTACATAAAGTGAATCCCCAGCTACAGCTTCGAAATAGAATTCTCTGCGCTTAAGCGCGTGGCCATTTATCTCACTTGGGTTTAAATAACAGGCTGCCTCTTCTGTCGTTCGCGGTCTCGTGACAGTATATCGATAGCGAGCCGCGACGAGTATCTTGCGAGCATTTCGCCACCGATTTTCCACGGAGAATCCTTTCTCGCTTCGTGTATAAACTTCTCTCTCTCTCTCTCTCTCTCTCTCTCTCTCGCTTTCTTTCTCTTCGACAATGCGTCACTGAGAACAGAATTCTACTCTGCGAGAGATCGAAGATCAAGGACGCGACACGAGATCTCGCTTCGTATAATAGCACCTGGTCAAAGTGGATCAAGTTCTTCTCATTGCACAAAGAAAAAAAAATATTTCATATTTCCACACCCAGCTGTTGATCAAGCCCGTGTACCGTACGCTTTATTGATCTGTGTGCATCTTCATTCGATATATACATCGTTATTATTCTTATAAACAACTTTTTCAGCCTGTTCATCATTGTTGTTATGGATTTTTATTGTATGATTATAATATTGCACAATCTGTTTCGTTCTTCAAGATTGCAATTGGATATGTTCGACATGATTTACACGCTGAAAGCTGTGCATATCGATTACTTCAGGTTCAAAAGATCGCGAGGTAATACGATGATGGAAATTTAAAGATTGATCCGTGTCCATCAAAGAATTATTTTCGAGGAGCGGCCTACGGCCTCGATACCAAATTCGGAGTATCTGCGTTTAAAAATAAACCGTGAATTTTAACAGTGCTAAGATATCTTGAAGCTAATGATGAGACCGAAAATTTGATGAGCATTGAGTACACCACTGAAGTAATTTTTTTAACACACAAATAACTGTTTATTAAAGTGACAGCTTCGTCAAAACTTGGATTCGTGCTTAGGCTATTTACTATTATAGAGCTGAATGATGCTATGTGTCATCTAAACACGGCTGCTTGGCAGGTGTGCTCATTTGGAAATGCTGCTTCAACTCTATTGGTACTTCATGTCATAAATTTCTTAACCAACCTTGGGATCCGATCAATATGAAGAAAATTCTGTAACCAAGGCAAGTACGAAACAGAGTGATCGAGGAAAGATCCTGGAGGGAATCGGCGATTACTTGTTGTGATTTGTCTCCAACCGGTCAAAAAAAGATTCAACGATCAAATGTTTCCATGTCATTTTTACGCATCAATTTACTTCGAGGATATCGCGGAAATGTATACAAGTTTAACGATCGAACGTGATTCGTTCTTCGTGAATTTCGCGGAGCATCATTGGTCTGAGAAATTTTATGAAGAAAATGTTATACCAGTAACGCCGACGAACTTTTTTGCTTTTTCAATTCGCATGTTGCTTTAAGAGTTAGCAAGAAAATATTGCACATCGAAAGTTTGTTTTTAACGATTCCGACCTGGCCCGAAGACTCTGTAATTAGCTATCGCTGATTATTTCGTTACGTATTAGTGGACAGATAACTGTTATTGGAAGTGAAGATATCTCGTTGGCTGATTCTGACATGCGCTCGTTGTTAATAATAGGAGGAAAATCACGCGGGTTCGTATAACATCCATGTATAGTGTATGGATATTTTAACCGGTGAACTCAGGCTCGAGAAGAAGCGCCGGGTGATCCCCGGTAGCGGTGAAATGTGAAATGAAGTTACGGACACACCAGGGGGGGATCCACGGCCGATTATTAAGTTACTACGTTATTACCCCTCATTCGTTATTCCTAAGCACCCATTCAAGCAGAGTATCTTGCGCGATACAGTAGTGAAAGGTTCTTGTTAGCCCAGAAATGAAACGAGACGAATGCATGTTCCTTTTTGGAACATAAATGCCTTGATACTTTTGCATGCATGCATTCGAAGATTCGTGTTACGTATTCACTGTACGCCAAACAACGTGTATTGTACATCCACTGAAATATGTACATGTTCGTATATATATATATTTTTTTTTTTCGTTTTATAATATGCATATGGCTATGTATCCGCAATCCCATTTGAAAGAGGATACAACGTGCTCGTATTTAACCAACGAAGGATCATCACTCTCCGTACAACGATACTTTTCTCTTCGCCAACGTGGTAAACGCTATAAGTCGTCCTCGCATGCTCTCGCAGTACCAAAAGCATTTACTTTTGGGATAGCATATATACATCCAACGAATATGTATAAGCACGAGCAAGAACGATTGCGCATCTGCAAAATATCTTACAAACCGGACTACATGATGTATCGGATATAATATTTTTGTTTTTTTTTTTTTTTCTTACACGAGAGTCGTGGTTGGCATCGACTTCATGAAATTTATTAACATTTGCCATACATCAGCGTGTAAATATTTTTTTTTTCTTCTCCGGTCTGAAACGATCTGCAGAATCGTTAAGACTCGAAATGATTTACAACTGTCCCTACGACTCTGTGCTGCTTTGTGATCTTATGAATATATCGAGATAAATGAATTTGTTTTATCCGGACGAACTTTGTGCAGACAACAGTGTTTTTTTTTTTTTTTTTTTTTTTTTTTTTTTTTTTCATTCATAAGCAGTACAGCGAAGGATTAAGTTAATAAAAAAAGGAGCTCGTGGTACTCAGATGCAGAAAATAGGGTTATTGAAGAAAAATGAACAAATCTATTTTGTTTACTGTCACTGGCTTTGTTTCCTTTCCGTTTCGATAACAATGTTCGATCTATTAGTACGGCAAGCTAGTGGCTAAGCAGACTCTATCGTATCAAATCGCAGTGGAGAATTCGTCGCTGCTATAACAATGCGCCTCGAGATCTTGTCTCGGAGCAACGAGAGATAACGGTTACCTCGGGGGCGACGACGTGTTGCAACTACTATACTGGAATGTGCGTGGGTGTCTCGAACTGAGACAATCGAACGTGGCTCCCTGAAAATGGCGAGCTATCGCTGTTGAAGAAAGATCATAAAGCTTCGATATATGTAGGTAAGATTTTCAAGACATTTGAGCTATTGGTACAAAGTAGATTGCCCTTTAGGAATATTGACTCGGGTCAACGAAACTTGGATCGTTTGAAAGATAAACTTGAAGCACTGGCAAAATTTGATCTTACCGAATCGCAGAAATTTGTTTGGTTATTGTTGCGGTAGAAATAATATTTTTGGTTTCGCACAGATCTTGCTTTAAAATTCTAAGCAATTACGATGAATTTTGTGAAGAGATTTTTTCAACTCTCTACTCAAACAGTACGCTTGATTGCAATCTTTCTTTTGGACCCTGCACGTATGTCAGCAGTTACATAAGTTCAGGAAGCGTTTATTTAGGAGTCAGAAACTGCCTAAAGACAAACGTTTTGTCTTACACCGAGGTGAGAATCTTCTTTACAAAGAAGATTCCACCTTTATCTTTCTTCGTCATAGAACAATTCTTACACAAGAGGATTCAGTTACTCGTCTATTCTTTCCACTTCCGTCCACATGTGGTGAGTTTTCTAGACTACCAAAGAACAAAATAAGTTCTATTTTGTTATCAGTATCCAGATTTTCCGGTGGAATCGCAAACTACTATTTTTACTTTTGCTTCAAAATCATCAATGCTTTTACAATAATCATTGTTTCATCATTTTTCTTCTCTTACGACTTTGCGCTGCCTAAAGAAAGTTGTATGTCGGCCTTTTCTTTAAGAGGTTTCGAGCTT
This sequence comes from Campoplex capitator, assembly GCA_037576405.1. Classification (NCBI taxonomy): domain Eukaryota; kingdom Metazoa; phylum Arthropoda; class Insecta; order Hymenoptera; family Ichneumonidae; genus Campoplex; species Campoplex capitator. The sequence goes on along the minus strand of JARBWI010000008.1, from coordinate 7,991,565 downwards.
ATGATTTATCACCATAGGTTAAGTCAGCTATTAAACTCTTCTTTGATATTTGACGGGAAATTCTATTTGATCTGTGAGTGCTGTTATCTGACAATTTTTATAGAAGATCAGCAATAAAGTGTTACTTTTCTGGGGCGCATGTAGAAAAAAAAAACGTTTCGGTTCTCATTTAGACTGGATATCTCGGTGCACCCAAAGCACGTGAGAAACCTGAGAACAGTTGTAATAAATAATGAATTATCTGCGTAGTGAACGCGATAAGATCCGAATACATTTGCTCATAGTGGCCGACAAATGACTGAGAGGCAAAGGTCGCGGTTATACGTACTGCGTTGCCGGACCAGGGACGACAGGACGGAATGCAGTTTTCATTCAGGAAGACCATAATGCAAAAACCTTGAAACCATGTCACACCCCCATCGCGATTTATCATTATTGTTCTGGCAATAAATATGAATATTCCCGTTTCACCGTCAATATAAAATATCTGTATCGATCTCGTTATGTGTAAGCGAGAGATTGAAAGGGATAGCGATTCGAAAAAATTGTGATAAAAAAAGCTAATTATATGTTCATGTATTTCACGATTGGTAAGCGGAGGTTCGGTTGTTTATATCAATCACGATTCAATGCTGCAGATCGATCATGCGTTCTCGGGTTCCAATTCGATATCGGCATATTTTTCACGACATGCCTCCCGAAGGGGATAACGAAAGTTTTCGCGACAACTCTACAAGCGAACTGTGAGAACCGCGCAAGGTATTTTTGTACGGAAGACATAAAAATCTACCAAAACTGCTGGTCGCCATAAACAGCTGGCAGGAGTCATGGGTTTATTTAGTAATAACCGTAACCAAATTTCTACTTTGAATAAAAAGAAAAATTCTACTTTTTTTTCCTAATTAGAACACATTAACTCAAACCTCGCACACGCTTCGCGGTTCATTATACCAGAGTCATTCAGTTTTCTTGTGCAATGTGTTCACCGTACATTAAAGCAAGTGTTTTTGACCAGTTAGACAAGTAGCAAAAAGACGATTGGATACACGCGACTGGCTGCTTTGGTGTAGCAGGTTTCGAGTGCTCATTAGAACGTAATGTTTGCATTTTTTTAGCCTGATTCGATAAAGCTTCCTCTTCGGAGATGTAACGTGGGCATATATTAAATGTTTTCCTACCTTTCTATCCATAAAATGAATTTGAAACCACATCAAGGGCTGTAATACCAGAGCAACATTTCGCTCGTGTGTTGTATTTCATCTGTGTAATCACACCGGCTGCAGATCGTGAGAAAGCAAAATCGTTTTAGCACGACTTTCATATTCGCTAAGTGTCCTCTTGATGTTGTCGTAAAAGACACCCCGAGAAATTTAAGCGCGAGTTAAATTTGCGGTAACAATCCGTGAAAATGTCTAATTAAAGTGGATGATTAAAATCACTGATGAGCTTTTAGTTTCGCCGGTATAATTATCTCCGTTCAATACGTACGAAAAGCAGAAAGATGCAAGTCACTTGTAAACACTGAAAAGAAAATTCATCACGAATTATCTCGTCATTATTACGTGATAAAATGGTCAAAATAAACTGATGATTCCAAAGAAACAAATATCTCCTTAATAATAAATGAAAATTCAGAAGATTGCAGGAAGTAAAAATGAGATATAATGAAAAATTGTGTCATTCTCACATCACAGAATCGTTTACGAGACTCACTTAAATTATGGCAATTATGGGGATCAGAGGAAAGAAAAAAAGTTAATTATCTTTTTCCTCATCCTTCCGAAAAGCTGTGCGTAAATTCCAGAGCAGCTGATACTCACGCGCCTCGGATAATTAGCGGGTCGAGTAATGAAAGACGTTTGTGGCTTGCACGCTGCAACAAATAGGTGGTATGCGAGCATGCAGTTTAAAAAAAATGCGATATCGCAGCATCGACAAGAGAATGCGTGCGCTCTCTTGTTCACGGATCGAAAGAGATAAGCGCAGCATTCGAGTTCACGAGGTCTAATACGGTGTGTACCAAAATTACGCCTGAGATAAAATTTAAAAAAAAGCACTTTTGAAAAATTAATAATTTACATTCCGCTGTTTGGATCAATCGTCAATAATATTTCTACAAAAAATAATTGTTAGTTCATTGCGTAACGTTTCTCCATCCATTTTGACCGAATCGTGCCCAGCATCAACGTTTTACGTCACAATAAATTGGATAGCATATAAGTAATGAAGCTTGAACCGGAGTTAGTACAATTTAATGTGATGATCGTGATGTTAATCGTTGCTCGATTGAAACTTCTTGCACGATTTTTTTTCTTCTGTTTATGAATGTAAGGCGTGATAATTGCTGAATTATTTGAACAATTATCAGTCACACGAATATGGGACTCTGGATACTCGATCCACTCACTGTTTCTCCTTCGATCCTTTGGCCGCTGCAGATACACATCAATTTATCGGATCAATCAAGTTACTAGGACGCACCAACATTCCATCAGTCGAGTCACGATCGATTCACGACCGCACCCACGTGCGGGCAGTATACAAGGTTCGATAAAACCATCTCGATGATCGTTAAGTGTTCAATTCAGAACGAATTCTAAAGTATCCTTGTAAACATGAGCTTAGCAAAAAAAAATAGTTTGCATTCATTGCCACCGAGGGTACTTTAATTGATGAAAACAAAAAAGACTGAATTAAGAGCTAAAACTTCCTATTGAAGGCTAATGAAATGAATGCTTTTTTTTATTCAACCAGTACAAAGCACGTTTCATAAAGCAAGGTCTTGCTTGTGGATAATTGATTGGACGTTTCCGGTTCAGTGAGTAATATCCGTATGATTAATGAACGCGCTATCAATCACAAAGGAATCAATGAATGTGAACTTCAATAGAGATTCATTCACGCTAATCGTTTTTGATCGGATCAGGCAACACAGTCAAGGTCTCTATAATTAGACTGCTCGAGAGTAAATTTGATCGTAATATTTGCTGCTCAGGCTCACATCCATCCGCTGAATAGATAAATTATCGTGGCGCTTTGAAAAATTAAATATGTATTAAGCTACAGCTTGGAACCAAGTGCTTGTAGTTGAAGTTGTAACATTCGATGTCGAATCAACGATCGTTACATATATCGAACGAACAACATAACCTTTTCCTCAATTATGGTCACTTCATTTTTGGCATACTTAGATCGCTTCGATGTCTGTTTATGAAATCTGAGAAGTTAGAAATCTACAGATTATCTGAAATAACTTCTACAACGAACGTTCAGAGGGACGAAATTTTTGGGCATCTTTAGACTGATTGATGTCAAATTGCAAATTGAATATAAATCATATCAATAAATGTTTGTTAAAGCATATATAACAGACTCTGTACATTTAATAGATTCAGCAAACCGTCAAGATTCGTATTCCGAGCTCGAGTCGACAATATATCTCAAATGAAAAAGAAATCGTATCTAAGAAAAAAAATGTTTCAGTCGCGTTCTGCGACAAATCTATAACGGGCAGTCGTTCATCTCTTGTTCTTCTCGTAAAAACAGTTGATACTGTTATTACCGTCTATTAGCCGGCCGAATAGTCGCGTAATTCCTTCATAACTATTAATAGTTGGCGTAACTTTGCTCGTTGAGACTATTATAAAGTCGTGGTGACAGTGAGTACCTTGGAAAAAGAAAGTTGGAGGTTCACGCAAACGGCAGCTACAGCGCGAAGGTGTGTGTAGAGATTTCTAGCAAGTTGAGACTCATAGAGAGCCTCTTTGTTGTTGGTATGTGTATTGCTCGATTACGTGCAACCAGGAAAAGGATCTCCGCGCTCTTGCTCACCCGGCATCATGGGAAGGGATGAGTACATCTCTAGATTACAATGCACGTATGAAGGAGAAAGAAAGAGAGCGAGAGAGAAAGGCAGACAGGTGAGAAAGGATTAATGAAAACCGCGGGAAAATGGAAGTCATCGATGATTCACTCGACAATACCGAATACTGTTGACGCTGAAAAAAGTTATTACAGAATTCCAACTGTCGCACGAGCTGAATCGTTTGTATCCTTTGAAATGTTCATCCACAGGGATAAGCGTCGGAGAAGTCATCACTGCGTGAAATGACACCGGAGTTACGCAGCTCCTTCTATGTAAGATTCTGCAAAAAAAAGCTAATGCGAATTGTACAATTCCTCTTTCCGAATCAAACAGCGTGTCGTCAACTTGATTCGAAGAAAGTATGAGAAACGCTTCGCAACGCTTGAAATCTCCGGGACACTTGTGAAACTTGAGCGATATCGAACATTCGCGTTAATTGAATTGAGTCCACGGTCAAGCACTCTGACACTGGGTAACTCAAAGGGTCTGAAAATAATTACGAAATGCATTTGTCTCTCATTTAATACTTAAGTAGCTGTATGTATAGATGAAAATGTAAGTGTGTGTTATACGTTCATTGCAGGTACTAAGCGATTGCTTCGCTTCGCCGCTCGGTATTATTATATAGTGCTCGGTACATTCGTTTCGGTCAAGAGCTACGCGCGTGCGCGATTAGATGGTAAAAGAACTTTCGACACATCCTACGATGTGGTTGATTATTGAAGGAAAGAGGATGTTTGAGTGATGGGTCGGTCATCGCGTATCCTAACACGTGACTAATTCGAACGTTAGTTGATAACAGACCGTAAAAATTCAAGTTTTTTTTTTTCTATTCAATTTAAACATTGTGTGTCTTCATGATGAAAGTGTGATTGAAAATGCATCCCATCCTACTCTTTTTTACAATGAACTCATGAAAAAATCTGAAGAAAATCGGTTAGATGAATGATAATCGACTTGGTAGTTTTCCAAAAGGTATTCATTTTATCCAACTGTCCTTTTTTTGACCGTGACAAATGAAAGTAAAAGATTGATTACGAAATTCAAATAACAGGACTTGTATCAAAGAACGCGTTTTATTGTAGCAATGTAGTATCAGGATCAGATGTGCTGTCCGTCTGTAATATTTATGCTGTTCGGCAATGAGGAAAACGTGGAGACTATTTGACTCGGTTAACCACGTATTTGCGTAGGTGGTTTCTGGTACCGATTTTATAGAGGCACAAATCGCAAGCCCTATGCCCGTTCAACGAAATACCGTGTACAAGAGGTTCGCATTAATGAAGTAATTTATAGTGCGTCGGCGAGGTATTAATTCAAAGACTAGGATCACTTGTAGTTGTAAGTACTTTGGCTTTCTTCTGCGTGTAAACATCAGGAAAAGCTTATTCATCCGTGGTCTTGAATGAAGCCTGATCATATTACTTCAAATGTCTACCGTGAACTCTCCTAGTGTAAGAATAAAAAAAATGAAAAAAAAAAAAAACGTTACATGCGAGTCAGTAAATTATGGTCGACTCATTAAGATAGGCTGGATCGATCCATTCCAAACGTGCATCGATCCAACATGACGTTTCCTTTCGAACACGATATTCTCTCTCTCTGCATCTCACAAGCAACACACCCCCGTGTCGATATTCTATTCGTTCTATCCACAGGCGAGAAGATTACCGAAGCACAAGCACGAATTGGTCTCTAGTTTAAGTATGCTCACGATATGCTGATCCGATGGTCACGAAATTGACCCGGGAGAGCGTCGCGAAAAGAGAACATTTCGAACAAGATGCACACAGCTCATGAATATATGCAAACTCGAGGGAGTTAGACAAGGAAAAAGGTCATTAACCTGCATATCTACGAAGACGTTCGTCCAATTGTTTATTGCTATTATCATTAAATAATCTTTAGTTAGATTATTCACGACAACGCCACATGCTTCAGTTTTTTGTTACAATCAAACAGTTTTTTGTCAGCGCAATACGGATGAGGGCTTTGTGAAACAAATGGGTATTAGCACTGCTGCGATGAATTTGAATACTTCTCAAATCTTTTTATACATATTAGATAATAAAAAATAAAATGAATGAGCTATGCGCGGATACCTATTTTTAAATAATAAAAAATGCACTGATTGCCAGGCTTCTACTGGGTCGTTATGTGAAGTTTACGATTCCGTAATAACTATTGAAAACTTTTTATCTTGATGAAATTGCATGCATCCCATACAATGGAATCTTGAGTAAAATCGTGGATTTCCTGCTATGAATATTTCTCAGAAATTATTTCAACTCGTTTCCTTTTCTATCTGCTGAAGATAGCAGGCTAAAAAAAATTGTTTCTATTTTTCAGAAATATCTTATTTTTATATTTTTCCCACGTATACGAATGAAGAATACGGTTGTCTCGTCGGAAGCTTAAGTTAAGGAATTGGTTGAAAGTTGAGAAACGATAATCAAAAGCGCAAGTGTGATTCGAAGATTTAGCATCTCAAGATACGATTCCTCGGCGTTTCTCGATCGTTTAAATCTTTCGTTCCGTATCAGCACATCATTACTAGATTCATCTTGGATTTATCTTACCGAGAAGATCCACGACACAGCACAGTCAGCGTGAAGAGCTCCTGGGGCGCATTCATTGGATGTGCAAGTGTTCTCATCCGTGAGGTCTCTGCTTTGCTGGTACAATACACTCGGCCAGACTCGGATGTCTCCCTACTCCGGGTGCTATCGAGACGAGAAGAGGTGCTTTCGTACGTGCCGTATAAAACCGGTGAAAGCGCTTGACGGCCCTCCAGACTAGCGCACGGTATCACGGCGTAACGAGTCGCTCTCCGTTCGCTGCAGAAGACCTTGTGCCTGGCTCTGTCACGTACAATACGGTTATCGTTTTTCCTTGTTTCATCTCCAGAAAAACATTTTCGTGTACGATTTGAGCACCAACTAAAATCTCGATCGAGATTAACATTTTGCGTTACGGATTATCGAATTTATTGACATATCGTTTTTATAATACGACGTTCGTTTTTTGTTTGTGCCGGAAATTGACTGGAACTTTTTGATCAACCAATTCAACAGTGCTAATCATGAAGAGACAGTTATTTTTCGTTCTCACCCTTCTTACGATCCTTGGAGATCGCGCCTTGGGATATCCTCCGCAAGAGCGACTCATGCCAGGTTAGTGCCACTTTTTTTTTTGGTCTTTTTTGCACGTGCTATCATGCATCCGAAATGCGAGTACGTGTGAGTAAATGCTTTCGGATAACACAATGAATTATCAAGGGAATGAAACGGAAGGCCTCAAACTGGCGTGAAATCCGTGTGAAGGAGAGACGCTCTGTAATTAGATTTTGCCTGATGGATCATCTTCCAGGTGCAACGTTTTCAACTATAGTAAATTTTATTCATTGTGTTGTATGAAGGCCTCAATTTACTAGCCACATTCAACCGGGTTTTGGGTTATTAATTTCAAAAGAGAATTTTGTGACTCGTGTTCAAGATCGTCTGGTATGAAATAAATAAATAGTGTCGGTTTTAAATCAAGTCCACTCTGACATGCCATGGGCATTGATTCATTTTTCTTCTTCAAATGTTATTATGGACTCCGATGAGAAATTGCGCTCAAATAAATGCATGAGGAGTCTATTATATTTCCACAAACAATATTTTCGGTATTTGAAACTATGTTTTTGCTGACCAGCGGCTCCTTGAAATGCACGTAATCTATATTTATGGATTACGATTTACATTGACCTTTTGCCTAGAATAACAAAGAAATCACGCTAATTGATTGCAATGTCACGTTTCATTGAAATTTATTGGAATAATCGCGTGTATAATTTTCCTCTATTCTCGATAGTTATCGAAGTCCTGGCAGCAATTGGTTCAACGTAAATTTTGTAATAAATCACGTGCTTCAGTTTTTATCAACTGACTTTTATGCGGAAACGAATGACTGGAGGTCAACTGCAAAAGGGAGACGATCTCGGCTGAGTTCTCGCTTACTCAATTAAAATTCTAATCACTTTGATAATTGTCGTAATATTTCATTTTTTGTTAAAATGCAGTTAAAATGCACAATAAAATTCAGGAAGCTAGGGGTACTCTTAAAAAAAAAAAAAAAATTACAATTACTTCATTTTAAAAAATCAAAAATTCTTCACAATAATTCTGGAGCAGCAATCTTCTGTACACACGTAAATGTCACCTGTTTCTTCACGTGTCCTGAGTGTGGTTCTCGGGTGTTTTTTATGTCATAAGCAGACTAATTAAATCATGGAAAAAATGGGGCAAAGAGGACAGTTCTCACATTGTTCATCGTGTAAGCCAATTTCAGAAAAGTCGCACACTCGCAAGAAATAGTTGTCATACGTGTTAACTTTTTTCGTTCAATTAATTTGGTTACGAAATAACGCGAAGTCAAAAATATCGCACCATACAATTCCTCTTATCTGAGTATATTTTCTCATTTTTATTCAAACCATAATGACATCATCCTTTTTTTATTGAGAAAATGAAAAACTGCGGGAAAACATTCTTTCAACATTGGTTGAAAGAAAATCACTTTTCCATCAATGTTCCTTTCGGTTGGAACGAAATTTTTGCAACAAAACTTTCAATAACATACATTTTTTTTACGCTTCACCCAACTGCCCTATGTAAAAAATGTTGATGTTCAATGCATCTTGCCACGACTATACATCGCAGATGATAAATTTATAAAATTTTCGTTATTTGAAAGAATTTAACTTTCTATTTCTATATGTTAAAAAAAATGTAAAGAATTCGAAAAACAAAACCGATTTAGAAGCAATTTGTATGAAATTTTCAACGAAAATCTGAATCACAGGACCTAACGAAAAAGAATAAACACATGAAATGTACATGCACACTTCTCGTAGTCCTCGATTCGTGTGTTGGCTCATTTGAAAGTGGAACACTTCCTTCAAGAGATGTTAATCTTCGTATGATCGTCAAAAAGCGTGTAACGCGCGTTTCGCTCAGGCCCAGAGGACTGTTAAGCGTGTTAAAAAATGTATATTCTTTTTACGATATTCAGTACATACATATACATGTGAAGCGTGTTGTATAAAATCTGACTGAAATGTGTGGAGATCTTTCATGAAATTCTGAGACACAGTGGAGTCTTGCATAATTGAGCGCACAGTGAGAATTATAACGATTATTTCGTTATTCCAAGTTGTTGCTCGTAGTTTCATTTGTGTGCAGGATCATTCTTTCTTTCTTTCTCTTTCTCTCTCTCTCTTTATTCCTCTTAGAAATGAATGTTAGCCAAGTACTTTTCTTAACATTTATCACCGGCTGTGGTAGATATAAAATGCTTATAATAATAATACAATAATGTAAATCTATTAATTGAATCCCTATAGACGACTGCATGTAATAATTCGTATTAACTATCCTTTTCTGCGCTGAAAACTTATATATTTCCTGAGTTATATTGTGTGAAAAAATTTGTGACATAATAGAAAATAAGATTGTTAATGTTTCATTCGAAAACGCCAATACGCTTTGCGTGATAAAATTGTAATTTAATTTATTTAGTCGTCGTGTAATATTACTGGTGAACTAACCGTTCGGATTGTGTAACGGCTGGACGGTGTCAGAAATTTCTTTTCAATGTCCAGAGTCTTAAGTCGAGAAAATTTTTTACCTCGTTAGCATGAATACCGATTTTGGCAAGTGTATATAGCTCGCATTCGATCGAAATTTTTAAATAGAAATTTATAAGCGTGCACCTAAGTAGTACACGAGGTTTGGATAATGCAGAAATAATGAGGTATCGGGAATCGGTACAGCTCGTCCTAATTGGTTCAAACTTTCGATCTTATAAGGAGACAAAGAGTGAGTTAATTTTATCCCTCGTCATAAATCTTCGTGCGATTTATCTACCTAACGCCCGTCTAACGATTTCAAGGGGGCGCACAACATATGCCGCAAACGATAAGGATTGCATGTATCGCTCGTGCTTAAATGATCTCGATAAATACTTCGAAGGTACACCAACGTGAACGACCATCGCAAGCATTTTTGTCGCTCTTAACGTTCCGATCACTCGAGACGTACTCACCTCGCGAGAGATCGATTATTGAGCTATCAGACATTTCTGAAATCGCTAAATCTCTAGTAAGAGATATCTTGGACTCATTAACGTGCTCATACCTTCTTCGATATACGTACTACGTATTTCCGAAGTAGTAACGTATTTATCGCGAGAAAATCTCCTTATCCGATGCATATAGATTTTTTTTTTCGTACCAGCATATGTTTTGTTCAGTAACAATGTTGCAATATAATGATAATAGATCGTGGGGATTGGTGACAAGAAGCGTGCATGACTATTAGCGACAAGTCCCGACCTCTGAACTACGCGTGCATGTTTTATATCAGTGCGAACCTCCAATTATCCGCAACATGTAGCTGAGCTTTTTCTCCAATGGCTAATCAGAGATTGTAAAAAATAAAACGAACCGTTTGAAAGATATCTCTTTTCAGTTCCAAGATGCATGAACAGCCACCAAAATATGATAGACCTACTCGAGGCGATAAATAAAAACTCGGTATGTGTGCGAATGTTTGCACTTTTTATTGGGTCTTAGTGAATTTTTATTTACTGCTCAATTACACATTGAACTATCATATGCTACGAATTTCAGATTCAATTTGTTTTCATGAATGTCATTCATTTTTGAAGTACACTTTCCCGGAATACTCTCTCGTCGTATGTGCTTTATAAAAATCAGAAATTACTGTCTAAACGTTCAATTAATTACTAGAATCAACCGATAAAGAAAACGAAATGAAATTTTTCATTACTTTGCTATAATCATAAAACGTTACCACGAAGATTTCTACGTTGAAAATTTTCTCATGATACACGGTCGAAGGAGCAGCTTCGATGACACTATTTGAGATTAGTTGAACAATTTTTGTTTTCACACCACCACGAGGACGGAAAAACGATGAAAATGTTAACCATTTCGAATCGAACTACCTTACCCTACATACATAAATTTGTGTTAAGAGCGTGTGTAGATATTAAAGAGTAAGGACGGACTCACGTGCTGCACGTGATTTCCCCAGCTAGATCCACGTGCTGCAGTGATCTTTCACGAGGTCCCCCCGCGAACCGTTCACGAGAGACATCGAGCAAAAGAGAGGGAAATAGAGACTTGCGCTCTCGCCGGTCAATGTATACTCGTGTATTATTATGTGGATAGCGCATGCGATGTATCATACTTTGAATACATTGAAACGCCTACAAAGTTACGTATATATAAAAAGCCGACGAGTTGACCGGCTTCTCCAGGAGTCCGGTATCGTCGTCGTAGATCGATAGAGCCAGGAAAAGTGTCTACGTTGTGAGTCACGTACGGACCATTACATATAAAGTATCCGTGACCACCGAAGCCATCATTGATTCACGTGACCCTTAGACAGGGCTCTTCATCGCATCGCCGTTATGGTCATCGCCGATGCTCTCTATCATCCTGTCAATTAGTCTATCCAGCTCCCATGTCCACCCATTTTCTCCACGCACGACGATTCCGATAATTACGGCCTATTATGAAAAAGAAAGGAAGAGCCACGCTCCTTTTAACCAGTGTTTACGAGTGTATCAAACATTGTACAACTTTTTTAAGTGCTGACATTGACATTGTATCGCAGCGTCGTCACACTTCCTAAACTAATTGATGGGTGAGACGAGGCGTGATAAGAGTAAAACCGCACTTTCTTACCCTCGGGTATATACCGAGGTATTAATGGATCTGCCATTGACCGTCGCTTGGATAGTAATGACACAAAATTACGGTTAATCTTCAGGTCTCCAGAAGTCTTTGTAAGAAGTCGGCCAGAATCATTTTTTTGGCACTTAATCTTCTGATCGTTGCGACATTTTAAATAATGTAATAAGTAGCTACTGCGAGCACTTCAAAAGAACTGTCAAAAGATCGGCTTTCAAACTTTTTTTATTTTCAACTTTCTTATAAGATTTTCTAAATCATTATCATTCCAAATTAATCAGGTGGTTTTACTGTAACTTATTTTTTATTTTTTTTTTCATCAAATCAATAATTATAATAATATAAAAAATTAGGCTCAATGAATAAAACGATACATCAGTAGAAGTATTTTTATTTACAGTTTGTCTCAAGAGAAAAGCGCCATCAACTCTTACAACAAATTTTCACCGTCTGGACCTTGATTTATTCGTTCACTTTTATTTTCCTCTGGACTCATTAGGAACAATGTCAATGACAGGGCATATTGCCAATTGTGAACCTGAGAACTAAGAGAAAAAAAAATGTAATAAAACGGATGATAGTTACTCGTGCAATTAGTCGCACTACTAACGACATTAAAGGACCGTAAACGGGGAGTGATTATGCCAGTTTACCTCTCCGGCGTTTCTCATAACGAGAATCTCCGTCATTGACATTGCCATGAAAAGAGGTTTTCATTAATATACCAGCTCCATTCCGACTGAGACCGTTGAATTTCTCAAGACAGTTTGATTCTTCAATGCGATTTTCAGCCAACAAAAGGACGTAAGCCGAATGATTGAAGCGGCAAAATAATACGAGCGATGCCCTTTCACTCGGGAGATATCGATATGCGGCGTGCACCACGGACTCGCGTAGATAGCTTCGGGAATCTTTTTGCGAGGTTCGTTAGCGTGGAAAGCGTGAGAAATAAGGGAGGGGAGCATCGAGAATCAAATGAATTGTATACATATATATAAATACAGAAACGCAGCGTGGTAAACTGAGTGTATCAGTAGCCACAGTACCTTAGTTGAAGACAGTATGCGACTGTATGCGTCTGTGAATCAAAAGGAACGGTGCAGACTACTAGTTTAGCTGTCATTGACACTGATCCGCAGCTCGATTTCAACGTTCCTACACGTGACTCCGGTAATGATCACCGGTCGGCCTGTGTCTATGTATATGTAATATATACACACTATAATTCAACGACATCGATAGGCTAGAAAGGTGGAGAAAAAATGAACACTGAATGGTAAATGTCTAGGAGTTTCGATCTCATGGCTCATATAAAACTTGCTTTTTCGTGTAACGTGTGCATTGGTGTGCGTTTACACCGATCTTAGAAAATATCTCGGTTGCCGACCATAGGAACCCCTTTCTTTAAATACCATCGTATAGCGTTAGACTTGACTCGAACGCTGGATACTTCAAGGCTTTATATGGCAAGGATCTTGACAACTTATACTCCGCTCCATATCTCTCGAATCGCTAATCAGATAAAGATTTTTGTCAACTGCATATATCTATGTGTATTATGTTTATTCGAATTTTCCGGATATGCTGGGTATCAGTTAATGAGTCGATAATAATAATCATAGTCAATATCTCAATGGACACCAAAAGCCCCAAAGGACTGTTGTGGTGCATGGAGTTACATTTTTGTTTTGTTTTTTTTTTTTTCATGTTTGCGGTGCTGGCAATTAACATTATTATCTCTGGGAATACTGTTAAATGGCAATCTAAACTTTATGTCACGTCTGTTATTCACGTTTCCGCATAATACTCGATCGGTTTTATGTTACATATTGATTTATCGTACTTCTCAGGGTGGCTTGGGTGCGCACTCAACATTTTATGTGTTCATACGTTCGGCTACACTATTTTTATCACGTTTTGTTTTTTCCTCTCAATATTACTGGGCTCATATGTAAATTTCTTTTAAATCTCTCCGACAAGCCTTTCTCGCACCATTCGCGACGAAACAAAACTGATAAAAATTATTCCTCAAAGTTCTTATCCAGTCCTACTGTTGTCTCTTCAAATTCCGAACGAACTTTCAACGCTGCATACGCAGGAGTCACAGATTTTTTTGCCCAGACTTTGTTCGTCCTTCTTAAACACACCTATGTAAGATTAGCCCCGGCGTAGATAATATGCGTCAATGGTACAATTCCAACGAGCATGAAATTGATACTTCTCTCAATGATTGAAAACTCTGCAGCCTCATTATGTCCGAGCGTTGACAGAACAGTAAGATTTACACGGGTGAACTCCCCCGTCGAACGGAGATCAATGTCTATCGGATCCTGCTATAATTTATTTTTGTTATCTTGTAAATAATATTTTTTTAAAATGCAATACTTTGCTGTAGCGACCTGTAAGCAAAGAGTGTAGTTCAATGTAGCAATGCCCAGCCATGTGGTTTATTTGGAGCATGTATGTGTGTGTTTTAACTATTAATACTCTCTGTGTTAAAGTCTCGCTCATTCGACTAACAAGATCGTAATTCTCTTCTGTTGAGGAGAAGGGATCGTAAACATATTTTCCACTATGTTTAATGGTGGAAAATATGTTCGCGATGTGTATCGTTACGTGGGTGTTGAGTTTCGCGCGCGGATATCCAGAAAAAATACACTCACCTACGCTACAACGTAGGAGTTGAGAATTTGTGATAAGAAAAAAAATGCACACCCTTGACCGCTACACCCCATCAGGGATCAGTAATAAAACACCTGATTTTAACCATAATTTTCAAGTAACTATTTCCTTGTTACCGTTCCATCTTCAAAATTATGACTTTTCGATTTTTCAGAGTTTTTTGGATTGTAATCCACGCTAAACTATCATAAACGAGTTTAAATTACTCAGCCTCTTTATTAATACAAACAAGAGTGCAATCACTTTTAACGAATGAACTTGATGGTGTCTTTGAATTGGTTTTGTATTCGAATATCCAACTCAAACTACCCAATTCGAATTTAATTGAGTAAAATATTTTCATGGGCGTGTTTTTTACTTAGGCTTTAGTATGGCACTAAAACTGCTTGTTATTTTTTCTTTTCATAAATAATAAAACATTTTGAAACCCTTAATTCAAGATTTTCGCGTGGGATGGTTCCAGTATTTATCATTGGTGTGCCACTGTCATAAATTTTATTGTGTAGCCATTGGCTACATTAAAAAATGTAATCTCTTTTGCAGCTGGCAATGTCTATGACAAAAATAATTCGATTTTGAGGTCGATTGATTGCAACTTAGAAACTTATTCAAGGGTCAATAAACTAAATGAATGAAGCGGATGTATATCTTGATTATTTCTAATGGGAGAGTTCAGCTATCGCATTAACGTCCAATTATATACGAGTCATTTAGTATTTTACTAAAAGCACGGGTGTTTGTGTTCTATCTGAGAAATAGGATTCTCTAACATTGATCCAGCAGGCTTGTATGCAGAATTCACGTGCTCGAGAGCGTGGACGTTGTATCGTTTGCACGTGACTGGGTGTCACGTGTATAAATGCATCGAGAGGTAGTTGGCACGCGATATAGATGCAAAATTATATGTATATATATGAATTGTATAGGGAAAATATAGCATAGCAGCGAACGAGAAAGAGTTAATAGCCGAAGGAGACACGAAACTCGGATACGTACTAAATGCAAGGTACCTTCACCCATAATAATGTGCTGACTGTATGCGTCTGGTGCAACGGGATGCTGGAGCCTACGTTCTACTATATATTCCTCTGTCTTTCACGATAAATGATATAAATTCATTAGACATATCTGCGTTTAAGTCTGCCATGAAACATTCGATCGATCAAACTTTCAATGAAAACCGGTCGTTGTCACAATAATAGGAGCAAAATCCAACGATTAAAAAAATAATCAACAAAAGAAAGGAAAAGCAGGTATCGATCGTATCCAGTGCTAAAGTTGAACTCTTCGAAATGCATATTGATACAATCGATGTATCTAAGATTCAATCGGGAAATATTGATTTTTTTCTTTCTTTTTTTTTTTCTTCCATCGATGGAAAAATGTCTAATACTTTTATCCCCCGTGGACCCAGTCTCGTTATTGAATTGCACAATATTTCCAGTACTGCAGACGCGTATTGAATTGGCAATAATCGATCACAGAGGGGAGCCTCGAAAATATAGATATAGATATTATTTGTTAACAAAAATGCCTCGCCCAACTCGTGCCAGAGTTTGGCTCGGAGCGTTCGTCAAGTTTTCGCAACTCGATCATTCAACGGACCACAAGCGTTTCAGAACCGTGGGCTATCCGATGAAAAGAGGGAGGAAACGAATGTTGAAAAAAGAAGAAATTCGCCGGGGAAAGAATAAAGAAAAACTAACCACGCGTATGTCACATTGCCGCGGGATCGTTACGGAAACTTAACGGTGGTTTAAAGACCCGCTCTCGCCCGCGTTTCTGGACGATAAAAAAGAAATAGAAAAAAAAAACATGCACCGCGGCATTATGTATATATGGATCTGTGCTTGTGCACTAGTGACCATAATTACGCTCAATGAACGCCCGATCAGTATATGTATGTATAAACGCGGGTTTGTGAAAGAGAGAGAAAGGTGAACGGCGAATGCGACTTTTTCACCAAGTTTTGACGTACCAACTTGAAATAAACGTATATAGATATATTAAATAATATTAATCCGTGTAGTGGTGAAGCGGGCGCAAGGGCCTTGACGCAACGCAGCAAAGACCAAGACCGATCTCTGTATTTTCCGCCGATTTTGCTCGATTGACCCAATTTAAAATGGAGAAACTATCGGTAGATAAATACCGATATAGCAGAACGAAACTTCTGTTTTATTTGACCATCCTTACATGCACGCGAGTTTTAGTGCTATGGGAAAATATGTTACAGTCAGATACTTCCGTCCACTTGTAGCTGAACGTTTCGTTAGTTCATTTTAGTTTTTAAATTGGGTTTAGCAAACGTTTATCATTTTAGAATCGATATAAATAGCGACCGATCTATCCGTCCAGGTTTCTTTTCATCATGACAGTGACGAGCTGCCGCGAGGAGGGAAAACGTCTTAGACAAATGGGATGACATATCAAATCTTTGGCATTCGACGACAATCTTTTGGCGATACTCACAGTCTCTGAATGTATATTTTTCGTTTAAAAAACGCCAGAAATATAAAATCGATTCGTCAAGCTGAGAATAAAGCACTCAAAGAGCAGGACACAATTGAATTATGTGGCAAGTGAAGCCGCCTGTCCTCCGGCTCACTTTTATCCATTCGGGGTTAATATCCGACTGTTTCTGAATCACTTTACTGAATATGGGGATGCTGGAAGCTGCTGCTGCAATCTCATTGAAAGTCGTGTCCGCGTCCGGACTCGACGGCCACACCGATAGATTTTCAGTCGTTCGTTTATTATGCTTCGGGCATACTCGTGCACTGAATACTCATTTGAAAAATACCAGCAAGCAGCCCTGCTTTGAGCTCGGCGACTAAGATTTTTTTTTCCGGAATATTAGCCCTCGGCGACTTTGATTCCGTAGATCCGAGTTTCTACAGTCTGCTTAGAAGATTTATGGTACAGTGCCCTGGACGTAGCTACGCACAGAGTTTTAGTGATTCTCCCGATTCGTTTTGCACCTGTGAAGAAGTAGACAATCACTGCGAGACTTTGATTTGAAATTGTTGATGACTGATCGTAGGAAGATGATTTTTTTAAATTCTCCAAATAATTAATGATAAATTCAATTTTTAATATCATGATAATAAAACGAATTTTCAAGTTTAGCAATATAAATTTAGTCGCAGTAACTCGAGCTAGATCTCGATTTTTTATGGATAAATTCGATAAAAAACGTCGAAATTATATATTCCGATGCTTAAAAAATATTCTTCATGTATTCTGTGATCATTTTCATCGGAATCAATACTCATTGTCGTTACTTAATAACATAATGAATTTTTCTTCGGGTATGTCTTTCGAATCTTTTAAATTTATACACGCATCTTCAACTACAGGAACTGCATAATTTTTAAACTTTCATTACTTCTCGATAAGTAAATCTCATTTTCGTTGCTATTACATTGTTGACAAGAGGATATGTGTTATTATGTACTGATTGCTTCTCCGTAGGTGTCGGTATACATCGATAACGACAGTTTTTTCCAATAACAGCATGCTTTTGCAATGCACATGAAATTTCGCTCTAATCGTCTTTATTACAGAACCCATTTGTAGATGATCTGAAAAGCCTGATCAAATGATCCGTTAATAAAATTTCAGTGGGAAAGAGTAGATCTCAAGGAGACATCAGTGATTTTACGTTCTTGGCAATCGATCATTAAACACTAGATGAAATAAAACGTGTATGCGGAATAGGCAGCGTCAAATGAGTGGAATTTATTTATTGCTTTGAGAGCAATCACACGCGATTTAATAGAGTCGTATAGCGTGAGTACGCGAATCTCCCAAGTGTATAAAATAGCTATGAACGTATGTGTTTCTCGACCGAGATGTATTTCATTAGAGACAGAATGTTACATCGAAAGCTCGGTGTATATGTGTCCGTGGTAAATCCGCGATCTTGGAACTTGGAGATCGCGTCGAGATCAGGGTTAAACGAGAAGTAGATCATCGCGTCACGGCGTGTGGACGCATAATATTGGGAAAGGGATAAGCGCGAACATGCACCAGACATGTATGCGCGTGTGACAGGTATTATTCCAATTGCAGAATGAACACACGGGGTGTTATATTATAATTCGCACGAACACTCCGAGAGTGTTTTATCGTATCGCCGGAGTCTAATTACTCGTCGCGGTCTTAAATGGATCTTGGTCGGACGTGCGTAAACGCGGGATGCAGTGTATAACGGATAATTGGCTTGTTAGAGCTGCAAACCTCGTCCGATGTCCAGATAAAATGTTAAGGGAATACAAACTTTTGTCCATGGTACGTGATGTCTGCATCAAATCTGTATGATTCATATCGATCATCTAATTGAAGCGCCCGAAGCCGATGCGTGCGAGCTCCTTTCGATCTCATCACATTCGCGATAAATCCCACGATATTGATTCACCCGAAGCGTTGACCTCTTGATAAATGATTTGAGCGTGATTTTGAGACAAAAAAAAAAGAGAGAGAAGAGCAGAAAATATATCATTTCGTTAGAAAGGTGTACCCGTTACTTCGAGCAGGCAACACAGCCGGTGCAATGTTCCACACGTGCCGGGACTCCATCACTTTTAAAGATCGTTAACTATATCAATATATATCAATATATCTCCAGTTTACGCGCTCGCACACTCGCACACTTTCATTCTCCAATAGACAAGAGGTAAATGCACGTATCACAGCAGGACAATTGAAAGCGGCGTTGTAGAATAAATTAGTGGGTACTCTCACTATATATATATATAGGTGTACTCGAGGTAACAGTTCCTTGACACTGTGTAAATAGCTTTGGCTCACACACTCGGTACTCGCTCGTCAGGATCGCTGCGGATATTTTTGTTTTTTTTTCTTCAGAGATACTCACCAACTCATTATGAATACAGGAGCTGTTTCGTTGAAACACGTGGCAGAGTTAGATATTAACAGGTTTACTTGAGAATGATATTGCGTTCGAGTCATGCAGGAGTTCAAACCATAGAGAAAGAGAGAGAGGGAGGGAGAAAGAGAAGAGATAGAGTAGGAGAGAGAGAGAAATTATGCAGCCAGAAACATGAGGATTATTAACGCATAATCTGGCACAACGCCTTCGTCTTAAATTCTCGGGTTAGTCTCGAAACGAGCAGTATAATTTCTTCATCATAAATGTGTAGTGCGTAGAGAACGGATAGGTGGTAAGTGCATATTGAGTACGCACAGGCCAATAATCCTTCGGCAAAAAAATCAGTTAACAATCGATATTAGATGCAATTCTCGGGGCTTACCATGATGTAAGATAGTTTTTGTTTGAATCCCAGCTAGTTTTCATTTGATCCGAATGTGTCTGCGGATTTCAACATTATTTTTTTCTTTTTATTGTTGTAAAACATTTTGGAAAATAGAAAGAGATTCAGGATCTCTCTCTCTCTCTCTCTATAAGAAGCTCAAATGATTCGTTTACGAAAATCAAGATCGCGTATAAATTAGATAAACGTAGAGGTCTCTACCGTGGAAAATAACGACTTATCAAAACATATGAGAATCCTGCTGGCTACTGTAATATCTTGACCGTATTATAACATATAATTTTCAAAGGAGCACTTGAATACAAATCTGATGAAATATGTGCTCCGTACGCCGAAAATTAAGTGTTTCGAAAGGTAAGTGTTTTTTATCATGCTTGTAGAGTAAAAGTTAAACCGATGGAGTTTCCATTCGAGAAAGTTGCTTTTGTGAAATTATCTCAATAATGTGTGTAAAAGAATAGCCCGGCAATACATTATTTTCACAACATATCTTCCCACAGTTAAAGCTTGAGCATACCAAACTTTATTCAATCTACATTGTATTTATTAATCATAAGCGTGCTTGTCCAAAGGCACTTCAAGTAGAAGTTTTATTATTATATATATCTAGATGCATATATACAATCGTTCAATTTGTAATACTGTATCTTGGGGCTCACATAAAATAAACTTTGCATCATTTATATCTGTTCATAACGATCTATATATATATATACGAGAACACGAGAGTCATTCGCTCGTTATAAAGCCCATATAATACGCGACCGTAGAGGGTCAATAAAGCGGCATAATTAGAGTGCGATTGCGACGCTGATTCGAACGTCGGCGGGTATAAACATCCACAACGCGAAATTCCCCGCGCTCTACTTCTTTCATGATTCGTTCACCTATTCAATAATAATCGTCGTATAAAAGCAATCTATAGATGTACATTAATACAGCACACCGCGGTTCTTGCAAACTCGACACTGCTAAAAAGGAATCGAAGTTGTGGCTTGTCAATAAAAGCCACAACGCCGACCGATCGAGGATCGATCGATGCGAATTTCAATCACACACACCCGCCGCTATTAAATTTACTGCAAAATTAATCGTCTCGCGTGCCACACGGTTCGATCAATTGACAGTCCGTTTTAAGTCGAATCCTTGTTTTCAATTTCTTCACAATAATTCTTAGCTGTCGTTTGATCAAGACGAATACCTGTCATGAAGTTGGATTAATTATTCTATCGATAAAGACAATTCATCGTTAGTAAATCGAAGCTTTTTGTAATCCAATTATATGAATACAACTGATTATTGTATCGTATATACATTTTTTCGAAGCGAAATATACGAATGTTCGATTTTTTTCTCCCAAATGAATTACGAACCGAGACAAATCGTTTCATCGATTGTTTCTCATAAAGTTTTGATTGAATATTTGAAAATGGCTACATTCATCTCATTTCTGGAACACATAAGCTTTGGAATGCACACTACAGAAGTGTACTTCTGCTAAACCTACATAGTCAAGTTGATCGAATGATCCAGAACGTGTTGAGTACGTTGGAGCTATTGGTAAATATTTTACACCCGCATTCATGAAAGCAATAGTTAGATCGAGAAAAAGGATAGTCGTGGAGCCAGAGGATGTTCAAGAGAACGGATGATGCACAGAGTAGATAGATACTTGAAGAAGGTACAGGTCGATCGTGGTTAAGTGATAAAATCCGTGATCACGTTTCTCAGGAAGAATATTACACTAAAAATATCTACCGTATCTAGGATGAATCTGCAATTTAGAGAAAAGCATTGGTCATCAGTCTTTTTTCTCATAGATTATGCTGTGTTTAATTTTTTAAGTATTGGTTTTACATCGCATGTGAATTTATAGTTTTGCACCGTCAATAATTTCGGTCGTTTCCATTGACTATGTGCATGATTACTGTAAACATCATAGAACCCGGAGTTCCAAATGACTTCAGAAAAACTGTCGACTCGAAACTCGTTGGAAACATTGCAACCGAATACTTGACGAACGAATTTTTTTTAACTAGATCAAAATCGTATTCTTCACCTCGCAATGGTCGCTTTCTTCGTGCATAATTTTCACGCTCACTGAGGATATCTTAGTGGAAAGAATTTTATGAAAAGGGAGTAAAAAAAAAAATCAGAGTAGTGTAAAATGGAAGCTTTCACAACAATCAGTGTCATCATCCAGTCTGGATTGTAGCTCGTTCACGTCCGATAATCAAATTGAGTAATACTGAATTAATTTGCAACGGCTGAGCGCGCTCGCGGCTACTTGTCGTCTATATCTCAAGCGCCCTGAGTCGGTGCGCACGTCGGGCGATAGACCAGAAACCAGATTCCCTTGATCTTGTCGGTTCCTCGTGCTCTTGAGGGGAGAGATTTCTTGATCCGCTATTTCGTTTCTCTTCCTTTTGCGAGATCCGCTAAGACCGAGTACACCGGATCAATTTGAGCGCGAAATAATAGTATTCGTCATGCATGTGGAGCAGGTTGGCATTATCGGACGTATCGTCGACGCACGGAGAGCTCTATCGCGAGCATTGTAATTAAGCCGAGGTTCAATAGACTCCTCAGGTGAAATGGAAAGTAGACTGCGAATAGGGTGAATCGGACTAATGCATTCGCGCGTATAATGTACCGTTTTCAAAATGATACAGTGAAAAATCGTACTGATACTGGTGATCGACGATCGTGCACAATTTCTCGTCACGATCGATCGATGAAAATCGTGATCGATGGAACGAAGAAAAAAGAAGAAAAAAAAAACTTTGTGATACTTGTACATATAAATAAGTGCAAACGTACGTATGATTTCCTTGCGATAAAAAAATCTATATCCTATAAGTGTGTAAATATTTATTACTATTCTCATATAACGATCAACCCATTAACCCGCTGCCACGACGTTTTCTTTCTCTTCAAATTCCACCTTTGTATCTCTAACTTCTTGATTATTATCTCTCGTGTCTCGCAAATGAAATAACAATAACGAAGCAATAAATTATCCTAGCATACGGTATATTATGTTGTCATGAATCCATATATCCATTTTACTCTCATTATTTTATTAATACTCTGAAATCCTTAGAAAATGTTGAGGCAGTAAGGTTACAGTAGCACTGACATAAGAGTAATTCAAATATTTTTCAATCTACACACAACACAGAGCACTGTACGCGCTGGCGTAAAGAGCGATCTGCCAATTTTTCATTATTCTTAAACATCCCATTGCCACTCGTCGCTTAGAAGCCGACTCGAAGTGTCGACAGCTCGTGTTGTTTGTGTCAATCAAGAACACGAATAATTAGTCCCAATAGAGTACTTTTTCACTCGCTGCTTATTCTGTCTCTTCTGTGCTGGCGAGAGATACACGATCGCTACATTTTGCACTTCGAGTCACACGCGTGTGATTTACGACACCTTAGTACGTTTAGACATGGCCAAGTCTACCGATATACTTTGACGATTGCCGTATAATTAAATCCAGCTTCTCGACAAACGAGATCATAATCAATCAGTAACACGCATTGAAGAAACAGAGAGGGTTGTTATACGCGCGTAGAATCTCATATAATTTATGTTGCCATTGAGAGTCAAAGCTTATACGCCAGCATTCGCTGATTTTGCATCGCGGTAAAACGCGAATCAAGACTAGAATTTATCTATATATATTGCACTATATTATGTACAGATACGTTATTTTTTTTTTTTTCATACATTTCGTGCTAACGAATGGGTGTAAACCATATATATTTTTATAGGTTATGTCGTACGAATAATGCCCGTAGCGTGTCGGTACTTGGCGATGATTTCGTGATCGGCTCATAGAAAGGTCAACGGTGTTTGTCTTTCACTTTTTCTGCTTAGATTTTACGTTAGGGAAGGTTATGACGTAGAGTATCTCTTCCCTCACCACGAGGATCTTTCCCTGCGTCAGTGGTTATAATCTGGACGCTGATCTCGACATTCCGCTTGAATGGAAAGGCAGTCGTGACATTTAGGTCGATTCGGGCAGACAAAGTTAATAAACGTGGATGATAATCGTGATATCTGATGCACTGGATCTTCTTCCCCCGATGTATATAACCTGATTTTCACATTTTGAAAAACGAATGAATAAATTTCATTTGGCAGCCGAATAATATTTATTCTGCGATCGAGCGATGACTGAAACGGCGTTTTAGAAGTAAACACGACGTTGAATCGATTCGTTCCTTTTCATTATTCAATTTACTCACGAAAATTATTTTCTTCTTTGATACAAGACAGAAAATCAAATATTTCTAACAATCGCACATCAAATGTTCAATTTAGTATCAAAGTGACCTACTCAACGCGTGTATTATTTATAACTGTTTCTTGTTACGGTTAACCTTTATCGAATAAATTTCCTTTTGAGCGATTAAAAGTAGCTTACTTTTTATTCTTATGTAACGATTACCCAACCCTACAGTCTTCCAGGCAGTAGCTAAATCGTTAAAGTTATGATCTATTTTCGTACGACATTCTAGATAATCGTTCACTAACTACGGGTTTTACGATTCAAAACAACTTCGTACCGTTTTTGGTCAAGAACAAACACTTCTGTCTTATTTCGAGAGGGTAACGTAACGTGGCAAGTTCGTATATCTCAGATCGACATCGGCCAGATCTTTTGGGTACACCCTAAAGCATTTATAACTACTTCGGACACCCCGGCTCGTATTTTCAACGGGTGAAAACGAGTCAGCCGTGCTGCTACTGTCTGCTTAGAAAGTTTTTCCAGGCGTGCATGTCGATATAGTACGGCTCGGACAATGGACCGTAAATATAAAGTATACCAGAGTACTCATAAACGTGTGACCCCTGGAAGCACGATTGTTTGAACGCGGTATATACAGTGATAATGAAACTAACAAGAAACGTGTTAAAATATGTGCTCGAACATTGATAATCTCTCGAAGATACATATTTATGAAAACCAAGCTGTTTTCTCTTATCCTTTCACATTCTTTAAAGATTCGTCTTTTTGATTATTTTCAAGTGCAAGTTTCGAACACAACAGAAAAATTTTCATTCGACAAAAGTGTTTTCTCAAGCACCGCGTAAAGGTTCAAGCTCTTGATATAATAGTAAGAGAAAATTTTCATGGTTCAGTCAAGTTTGCTGCAACAACGAACAATTTTTTCTCGTCATTCTTCTCCATTTTGTAAATTATGAATCATGGCCAAGCTGGTAACTCATACCGATTCAGAATACGATTTCGAGATATTAAAGCAGGTGCGGCTAATAACCCTCGACCTCATAGCGAAGACGAAGTCTCTCCCACGACCATAAGACAGCGTCAATGTATAATTTACATGTGCATAATAATCTACGTACATGTGTACCCTATACATGCATATAATGCTGCGATACACACAGCTCGAATGTGAATCGCATTCACGTGACGAAGGAAACTCAGGCTCCCGGTGAATTGCATGCGTCGTCATGGGTCTCGTGCTGCAGTCACAGCTCCTGCGGCTACACAGAGGCACCGGTGATTTTTATGCCGGGATCTCGTGGCATCGCGACCGAACAGGCCTTGAGTCGAGCCCCTGGAATGCAACCGCATGCAGCCCGAGATCAGTAAAAGTGTTGTAGTTCTATGCATACTCCGGAGACACAGAATTAAAACGTGCCGTATTGTTCCGGAGAGATTCCCGTATCATATTGCCAGGTAAAAAGGAGCATAACAAGAGAAAGATTTATGACTGCATGTACGGCAGTAAAATTTGTGTTAATTCGGACCACTATCGTTGTGCAGGAAATTGTGTATATATAATGCTCGAGCCTCGCTTCTCTAACATGCTCAATGCACAACTTACTTTATTGTGTTCATACGCAATTGCTGTTCGCATGTGGCTTTAACTAGTTGAAACTTTACACTGCTTTATTGTACACTGTACGAACTAACCAAATGGCATTATTAAATATATGAATAACTTGTTTCTTATTTATTATTGCTACTCTCGCTGTAAGTCGAATGCTACTGGTATTGGATTACTCAAAGATCCCGGTGATAACGATACCGTTCGATAAAAATGTTTGAATTAATATCAGGATGGATATGCTCATTGTTAGTGTATAGAGCTTCAGCGGAATATGAATTTTGTGGAGATTCGTACTGAAGATTTTGCATACACTTATTGGGCTTTGGACTCGTACCATGCACCTCATCCGGTGAAATATTTTGAATAAAATTGAATTGAAGTAGCTCTGTTTATATTCGTAATCTTCGTAATTTTTCGATACTTTTTTTAACCACCGAATCTCACTGAATAAATATGGAAACAAATTGGCGATACGACCAGATTCTATGAATCAAAGTTCGGAGAATTTGAAATATTTTTTTTTATTAAACGGAGGATCGTTCAATGGTAAATTGATGTAAGAAAAAGTTCCATTAACGGTCACGAGTTTAACGGATAATGGTACGGCATTTTATTTTAACACTATTTTGGTATTTGACTCGGAACAGCCCATATATAGCACAAAAAAGTATGTCGGTTCACCGAATGTTATTGACCAATCTCTTGTTTCGCTCCCGTGACTTTTACGAGAACGCACTTTTTACGCCAAGTAAAATATTAGAGAGCTGTTTCTTTCACTCTTTCTATATCCAGCGAGAAGCTTGATCCTTTTTCCGTAATCAACGAAATTTCAACGGTCTCTTTACGCTGCCGCCTCAGCTGTCGACGCTGCGTGTCGTGCTACATGGAAGATTTTATTTTTTATTTCTCACCCATTGCCCAATCATTAAAAACTATCTTCGGATATCATTCGAACATGTTTTCGAGCGGCACCAACAATTGTTTTGTCTTCATCACCCATCTTTGGGGTAAAATTCAACGCAGTTTACGAGCAAAAAGAAATGTACATGTATTCCACCTGCTCTCGAGGTTTATATCTTGTGAAAAATACAAACACAGAGATAGAACGAAGGTGACGAAAGGTTTCGCGATCTCACTACGAGAGATCGTGATCGAGAAACAGTAGATTTGCAACAATAACTGCGAGACAGCGGGCGGGGGGGGGGGGGGGGGGGGAGGGAGGGAGCATTGTCTGAGATCTCAGGATTTCTTCAGATAGACTTTTGCATCGTTACCTTGAGAAATGAACGAAAAATTCACCAACTCATGGGTTATTAATGTACCGAGCTGTATTGAGTGCGCGTTCTCTTTCAAACAAATCACGTTTTATGTAGAATATCTTTCTCTCCATGGAGAAAATGGGTTTACTGCGTTAAGCAAGAATCAAAGTGCTGTTTCAAAGTACTTTGAATACATTGTGCGAAAGACAAGGGCTTCGGACAGAAAAAAAAAAAAAACAAAACAACGTTATGTGTTAGTATTATATTTTATGCAGCTTCTACTTTTTTCTTGTCAATATTTACCCCACACGTTTCTGGGTGCCTGTACAAAACCTCTAATTTTTTTTTTCGACTAAAACGAATTTTCCTTGCGTGCCTATGAAACATTTACTTTGTTTGATAGTTGCTAACTGTCGTGGGGAGATGACATCGCGAATATGTTGCGTGCCAATATGGTGAAATTCTTTCATCCATAGATCAATGGGTCGATCGCGTGTTCCATTTCAGCATGGCTGCTGCATATTATAATATAACCATTTCGTTATATTGACTGACTTGATATTTTTCACTAGACATCGAGTGTCTATATCTTTCAAGAAAATTATAAAAAGTAGGAAAGAGAAACGATATCAGAAATGATCTATCTCGAACCGGAATATGAACGTGATTCAGATCAGACGATCGGATGTTGTTTTGTAAGTCAAGAAAAGTTGTAGAATTTTTTTTTTTTCCAGTTTTTCATTCACGGAGTGGAAAAGACATGAAAAATACACTTTATAATCGTATCAACAAAGTAGATTCGTGGTGGAATCGGTAAATTTTTGTACTGGATTAAATACAATTATTTTCTTGCTTACTTCGTGGTAACTCTGGTCTCTACTTTTCAAATGATCGTGTTCAATTACTTCAAATGCCAAATGTCTTCCTTTGATGATAATACTCAGAACCATTGTTCCATACGAGGGATTAAATGATCTAAATTATATCAAGATAAAAATCGGGCTTTCGCAATATGTTTGTTAAGTGAGTTGCCGACGTCAATAGTGTTTTTCCTTTAAAAAAAAAAGAAGAAAATATCGTGTAATAATTCACCATACCAGAAGACTTAACGGTCGGTTCAAGTGCATTAATAAATTTTTATTCTCGTAGCTCCGTTTGGCGTCAATTGCGCGGTCTCTTTGTATATTCCTCTTTCGTTCTCTATTGACTCCGGTCGTTCGAATCCTTCGAGACTGTTGGAACTTGGACGCGAATATCGAAACAATTATTCCTTACGTCTTTCTTGCAACTCGTTTAATATTGCGCAATCGAAGAGATCGAGAGAGACAGAGAATCACTGCATCACGATCTCTCGCTTGCTTATGTGCAGGAGTATAACGGGGGAATCTCACGCGCGGGATCGTGCGCCTGGTAATTTGTCGGAGGTCGGGTATACACTCTTCTTTTTCTTAGCCTCTTGGGATCTACAGTAATCTTCGTCAGGTAAATACCTAGAGTTCGATTATATACACCACGGTGCTATACCTTTCTCGCCTTTTGCCAGCAAATAATACTCTTATTCCGTCGTGACAAACGGCATCTTTGTCAGTTAAAACCTTTCGAACATAAATGCTCAATGGATCAACCATCGGAGCTAGTGCAATTTTGCGCGACCCGCTTCTCGATTAAGAATTGAGCGACGTCGCAGGTGCGAATGATCGGGACTTTCCCGGTAATCGATTTTTAATGGTCTTTCTAAAAACTTATGCGAATTCTTTGAGTCTTCGAATAAAGCGGGTTACCTGCATCCGCGTTCGACTATCAAACCATCACAACGTGTTCCCGCGAAGATATTTTTCTATGCGGACGAGATTTTTATCGAAATCATATTTCAGACGTAGGAATAACATAAAAGTTTAGTTCGCTTAATAGTAAATTAATTTTTTTTTTTTAGAAAATGAATATAAAAACGAATTCGTTCTCAATTACGAAAGTCCATCGGCTGCAATTGTAAATGGTACAGTCATTCGTACGTATACACGTGATCTTGCAAATAATGCCAAACAGAAGTGAACAGATTTCGCAAGAGCACACCCGTGTTACTTGCTAAATTCAATCGACACGTAAATAGAAGAAAAAAAAAAAAAAAAAAAACAAATTGAAGAAAATTTCAACTCGTAATCGGACAATCGAGAATTCGCGAGAACCGTTCACTTCTCTCAATCTGTCTTCATGTGCGAGAGTTCGTTTTTTTTACTTGATATATATCAGAGTCTGTAAGCGTGAAGCGACACCGTAAGACAGAGGAGTTGTGGAATCGCATCCTGAACTAAAAAAAGAGGTCATCCCTTTTCTAGTCTCCACGAACTAAAAAGTCTCCACGAAAAAAAAACTCCTCGTACAATGATATTTCAGCCGACGATACCAAAGAAAAGAAAGGATAATAAAGGAGTCACAATTAAATTACATTTCAGTGTGAGTTGCTAGAACGGTAAACAAATTTTGAGTCAAGCGTCTCGCCGGACCTTTCGATTTAGCTTCAAATGTCTCACGCGTACGTGAGGGAATTGTTACAAGTTTTTTTTTTATATATTCTCACATTTACTTCAGTATACTCGAGTCCAGTAGCTCGTGTGCAATATTGTAGGCACACCGCACGCCTGGGTGACATCGGTCGAAGTATTTCGCAAAAGATATATCACGTAGACCGCAGAGTCTTTGGTAAGCTATATAAATAAAAATTTCACCAGAGTCCCGAGAAAAGAATTTCCTTCTCCCCTCAAGTCCGCGGGTCTGCTCGAGAAAAGTAAAGTAACAGCGTCGCGGGTGATTGAAGCATTTCTGGCGAACAGTGGCACAACGCGCATACTTTTTTTTTTGTCACGAGAAAGATATCGATCGAAGATCGAAATAGCGATATCGCGAGTATTGCTCAAAAATTCTATCAATCCTGTACCAGAAATTTATGAACCATGTAATGTTATGTAGCACACTGTACGATAATATGTATTCATTGATACCGTTCCCCCCCCCCCCCCCCTCCAGCCTTTATAAATTCATGGATCGTAGATATCATTAATCCCGAGTGTGTTAACCGAGTGACTTACACGATCGGCTCGCGTACACCTGGTACGAAGGCGTATTGATGGTGATTGGAACGAAGCATTTGTTTGTTGGTTCGTTTGTTTGTTTTTTTTTTTCGAATATATCAATTTCGACGCGGAAATAAATTTAATTAGATAACAGCATTGAAACGTGATTGATTCCGATGCAAAAGTAACTTGTCTTTTGCTTTCTCTGTATGTGTTATTCGCTTTTTTGGACTTCATTTTTTTTCTTTTCAATGAAAAAAGTAAACCATCACTTCAGAGCTCTAATTGATTCTTATCGCAAGAAAAAAAAAACGTACTTACTTATCGAAGCAATCGTCTTATAAAGGGCTGGTTTATTAATAATGTAATAAAAATCCAGCCTGTAATATCGAAGCTCTCTATCTCTAATATTCTTGAAACCAGTTACTTTTTTTTTTTATAAGCATTTCGTTGAGCGGTATGACCGGTGCACTTTATCATAATTGATTTTGATCGCAAAGTGTCCTTAATTTTAACCACGATATATGAAAGAAAAAAAATCTCTGAATAGGCATTGGAACTCATAAATTCCGAGCGTTTGAGCTCGAGGCGACGATCAGTGAATGATCATTACGTGATTAAGTAATGATATTCATGCATCACTATATTTATATTTATATACTTGTATTATTAAAAGCTTAGATATCGAAAAACGAATGGTTGGCGAGTAGTGTGCCAAAGATTTTGCAAGAAGCAATACCGGAAAGATCTTGCTCACGAAAATAATAGGGTCCTTGTTCAAGGATCTCCCCACCATAATCTAATTCGCCACACGCTATATACGAACGTCTTATTTACATAAGTGGCTGTGTTACACCTCGTTTTACGGCGTATGTAATTGGGAATTAAGCTGAGTGTACCTTGCGCGGAGCGAATCGAGATAAGCGTAATAGTGAGTCAAGAGGTGCACAGAGCTTGTTTTGCCTTCGTATCTTTAAGTGTTATGTGTCTATATATATATTTATTCGAGGAATTACTCCGCATGCTGTCCACACGCAAATACCTATATTTCCCTCGTTTAGATGACGGGCAAACGATAGCAAATGGAAATAAATGATTATTTAAGGGGACAGTTGGAACGTTTTTTTATTTTTTATTTATTTTCAATCATCCGGTGTATTAAAATCGGCTACCACGATAGATGTCGAGTCTTTTGATCATTCCTCTTCCAAATAGAACCAGAGTGGTGTTAATTTAAAAGCTAATTAATTATCTAATTTCATCATATATCTGAACGTGCATGCCTATGGACGTGTATCGTTTCGTGCGTCACAAATTCCCAGGAGAAGTCAATGACTCTGATTAATTTTATGGATTTCTCAATGAAAAATTTCGTTTTTCCCCAAGTTAATCTTATATACTATACGCACTCCAAGTTTCAAAGTGCGGAGTAATGAGCCATCCTAATGCATATAAATTACGTCTGATATGCAATGCGGAATATTTGCAATAAATTATCGTTCTTTCCGGGTGTAGTACGTGTATTACGATATTTGCCCGCATCCATGCCCTCGCCATATACTTGTACTACGTGTGCATATGTTCGAATATAGAAAAAAAAAAAAACGATTCCATTTGTTTTTCTGTATAAATGAATAATAAGTGAGAGACAGTCAGAAGAGCTGTTAAATTCGTTGAAACGTTAGAAGATCTTTCATAAATATTATAAGTAGTGCTTCGAGAGAGATCGGTGTCGACGACGTATTATTGGAGGATGTGCTACACGGTAAATTATCGACTATACATACATATATGTATATAAAAAACAGGGATGTAACTAAATATATAAATGTGTGTACTGAATACTAAAACACACACGTTCCGAACTCGTGTTATCCACTTTCTCGGATGGGTCACACATTTTTCCTTGACCCAATGCTCAAGCTTTTGCTCTCTTGTACCGATTGAACACGCTCTCATAGGTATATGATAGAAATGAGACTTCTCTTTTTCTCATAGAGCAATCGAGAGTCAGCGCCTCGTAGATTTTCCTTTGGTTTACGCAACGCGAAACACACGCCGTTTAGCTCTTCCTTCCGCACTCGGAATTCACAGCTTTCTTCTTCTTCTTCTTCTCTGCCGTGTGTATATATAATGCTTAGATAAGAACGAGAAAAACTTTTAATTTATTCAAAATTAAATGAGAACCTCGGTTTCATCCAGCTTTTAGCGTTCTCTAAAACTGAAATATGAAATTATTCTATATCTTTGCACACGCACACACCACGGATGCAGTGTCGCTGAAGTATAACACGGACATTTGTCTAATTATGCCTCCAATTTTATTCGGCATTGCTGCAATCCCATATTACTGATATTTTTTTCCCCAAGAATAATGTCTAGTCTTATGATTGTTGTTTTTTTAACCAAACTGGATGCAAGTTGGACTCATGCTTATTGAGACACAATCGCAAAATCAATCGTCGTTTTAGCCGATATTATACAGCGTTTACTATCATTTTTCTCATGACTTTTCGGGCCACTAAAATTCTAATAGTTCATAAAAGTTCACAGATTTCCAGCAAAACGGAAACCCCTCAGTGGTTCTATTGACTGAGAAAATCTGAGCACTCTTTTCTCCATTCTCCATTGCAAACGCACACAGCAGTGCTGTATTTTTGAAAGGGTGGATAGATGATCAAGTGTCCTTCTCTCTTTTTCTCACCTTTTCTTTTCGTAATGATACACTCATGAGAATAATTAATTGGATGAAATAATGCACGTTCAACATCATAAAACTGTCACCTGTCTCAACTGTTGAATAATCACGAGACGACAGATACATTTCACTTAACTTGACCATGTGGAAGAAGTGTAATAAATTTATATGGGGCGCAAAAACTTCCGCAAGCCTTTCTAAGCGAGATTTTGAAATTCTCAACACGTTCATACCATAAATAGTCTCCTCTCGGTACATAATGTAGAAAACATTGTTGCACCGTTTGATCCAAGACATTAGGGACGAAAGAAAAAATGTATATAAATATACAGTGTATATCTATGAATTAGAATTCCGTCACTTTCTCACTCAAATGAAAGCGAATCTAAGAATCCGAGGGACCACATTTTTTTCTCAACAGATACTTCCGTAATAATTGAAATCATATGACATAAGAAATATAGAATAATAATAATAAATATATATATATATATTTTTAACGAATTTACAAAAAGAAGACGATTATGTATTCGTCGTAATTCGTATACGTATTTATTGCGTCAATAATGAATTTGTAATTAAATTAACACTTGAATGGTACAGATAGCACCAATATTCGTAGTTCGTGTTTCTGATTATTTGAACACTTTTCTTTAGTCTCTCGTTTTTTATTGCGTTTGGACATACTCTGAAAGACGTTTGAAGATCATTCTTATAAAGTATTATTTTCGACTACAAAGTGAAGCAAAGATACGAAGTAAAAAAAATTATTTTGGTGGGAAGATCGAATAATGGATGCACTCAAATGATCTATCGGAGGCAACAGAAACTTTCTCTAAAATTTGGCCCACTATAAGGAAAATTGGAAGTAATCACTAAGCAGACTATTATTAAACCATTATCTCGGTTCATCTCATTAGGAGTGAATTTTTTCAACGTTTTTTTAATTCATCTCTTAGAATCAGTCATCATTTGGCGCTGCGATACAAGTGTACAGTTTCTAACGAATTTATAGTCCGAAGTATGACAAAATTCGAGAACTTTTTAGTCGATTTGAATTTAAAAAATTTGAATTATAAGAAATGATTAATTATTGGTTACTTCAGATGTTATTTTCTTTGGTAGTATCTCTCCGGAAAAGCTCTATAAACCTAAAGTTCAAAGGTGGAAAGAAGCTATGTGGTCTATGGTATCGAACGAAATTATCTCAGCAGCATGATTTATATCATAACCTCGTAACTCATTGATCCATAGGAAATCCTCCACCCTCTAGCCCACAAGGATATGATTGTTCAAGCTTCTAGGAGATACATGGCGCCGTTGGATCTTGCCAATCATTACATTTTTTCTTTTATTTTGGCATAGATAATAAATTAACTTTAATTATCATGAATCTGTAGGTATTTCTGAATTATTTATGTGTTTTATTTTCCTTTGTATATGGTTATCGTGAAAACTGCTTAAGCTTCCGGGCTCAACACGTGGATTTATGGTGCACGATTCGTAATTTTGTAAAAATATAAATTGTTATTTCTTTGGTGAATTATTACGCGGAGGTCTATGCCTTGGGTCATAACGTGCTGTCCCTGTTTCGTGTTTCGATGTAACTAGTAATCGATTGTATGTACCTGGATGGTGTACCATTTTCGTACTACGTAATATTTATGGTCCCGTCTTTATCATAATGCGTATAAACTATAAACGATACTCCCGTTTCTTCGACGATATCGTTTCTCAACTATTGCGTAATCATACACACGAATGTATGCATCTGACCGTCCATTGTTTTCAATACAATCATTATCGACGTGTAACAATGGATAGCAGCGATTCCGCATTTACGAATTTCTTTCGAGTATTATATATCGGTGCGGCTTTCTCTTACGTTGACACGATGAAAAAAGAATATTCGATAAATTTCACACATTTGAAATAGTGATAATTTATCGTTCCTACGTGATGGGATATATTGAAATAAACATTTATTAGACATCGGAAATTCTCAATTAAAAACTTAATAAGCTGATTTATTGAAATTTAAAGAACTGTATGTTGCGAATAGAAATTCATGTAAATTCT
Organism: Campoplex capitator; assembly: GCA_037576405.1. NCBI lineage: Eukaryota > Metazoa > Arthropoda > Insecta > Hymenoptera > Ichneumonidae > Campoplex > Campoplex capitator. Next base: position 7,956,985 of record JARBWI010000008.1, on the reverse strand, counting down.
TAAAAATATGGTCAAACCGATGGTTATTAAATACAGCAATAAATTTTGTTTGTGAAACTCGAGCGAAAATTTTATTTTACGGATATATATTAAGGTCGGCATGAAAAAAGAAATTATTTATGTCATGAAAAATCATTTTTCCGGATGTATAGAAACGTAAATCTCCGAGAACGCTGAGCTTTGTATCCATTTAGTTGATCAAGCCTAATCACCACACAACATAATATATCTCATCGCGTCAGTAATCAGTATATAGATGATGGCAATTTGATCGGAGTTTGAGTGCTTTGCTCGGAACGCTCCAACAGAACTAGGATTTATAGTACACGTGAGCAAGACTTTTCTCGTGTTCGAGGGATTGATTTCATTTCGATGCTTCGCTCGGCTGCACTAACCAACGATTAAGTCACTCAATATGAGAAATTCAGGCTCTCTCTTCTCCCTAAATTTTCACGTAACCGTGAAGCGCAACACATTTTCAAATTTTCTACGGAAATAGAAAGTAAATCGAATTGAAATCTGCTCATTAAAATCATAATAATTAATAACTAATTAAACATACCAACGAACTTTTTATGAGATCATTAGAAGTTATATTTTTATATTGTTTATTAATTACTCAATAATTAGAATACATCGAACACGAAACGAGTTCTAGAGCGATGCTAAACCTCAATTGCTGCTATAAAATCATTTTTATAACTGAACGTGTTTTAAAGTATTATGTTCTATAAATTTTTATATTTTAACCAAAAAGCTATTATCTTTGAACGTTGTCTCATTGACAGATTTGAAAAAAATATCGTCACATTTGAAAATTTTCTTGCTTCAACACTACGACTATAAAATCGAACATTAAATTGACTTCGTACTTGACCCAGTTAAAGAATTATGCAGAAAATTCTATAAATCTTAATTAACTCTCATCATATTCCTAATAAATCTCTTATTAAAGTACTTCAACATAAAAATATTGACCTCGTTCGAGTAAAATCGGTTTACTACGCTGGTTCATTAATAGTATTAGAATCTCGTTGAAATTGTTTAAGACTCGGAGAAGAAGGCGAGGGTATTTTTATTCTCACAATTACATCCTGTTCTGCTGGCGAGATATTCCGTCGGTACAATTACTGCAGAAAGCGTCCCGCCTTTGTCTCGCAACCAAAATCCCCCTCGTCTTCCGGGATTGCTAGACTCTTCTTTGGATTTGCACCACCGAATTATAATGTGATGATATTACTTTCTCTGGATTGTTTACAACCTGCGAAGATCCAGCTGCCTTAAAAGAAGTGGAAATAGGAAATAAAATGAATCTGGTGTTCGGGTCTGAACATTGCATCGCCTACTACTTAATCTCAATCGCATATATTCTCATTCTCGTATACATAAAGGCAACCGATATTTGCTATCGTCGATTGGGTGATTCGGTTGATCGCATGAGAGATGAAAAAAAGCATATGGATCAATAGCAGTCAATCAAGAGAACTTTTCTCTCTCTTTCTCTCGCTCTTAATCTTTCTGTTTCTTTCTGTCTTCCCCATCTCTATAAAGGCTCAGTAGACAATTTGAGCTTCGGCACAAGAACATATTGCATTATGCGTAATCACGTCGATACTTACATGCTATATGTACGCCATAAGTTGATTTTGTTCAACCGTAAGGAATATTCTCTATGTATCTATCATTATAATTACTATGAAAGCAATTGCGAGGGTAATAATTCGCTTTAAGTGTGCTTTCTCTCTCTCTAGCTGGTTGGCCGCAGGAGAGGCTTTCGTCAGCAGTCACGTCACGTTGTGAAATTTTTCGTGCGTTCCATAAATCTCCGCAATTCCCTTGAGATATATATCTATTTATATATATATATATATATATGTATTGAATTCGCAATATATAAATAGCGAAAACTGTTGCAAAGAGAGATTCGTAGGGACCGGTAGTAGACCGACTCGCATATTAGTCTGACTGTCTGTCGTCTCGTGGTCACCATAGCCTACGGACACTTCATGCGTGCTCGTGGCACTCGGAATACCAAGGATAATATAAATTCCCGATCGTTTCCTAGTACGACAAAACATATTTATATATACACATACATGAAATGTCCTTAGATTCTAGAAGCGGTAAAATCAACTATCTTCGCTATCCATTTTCATTATTATCGCAATCATCTCGCACAAGTATAATCATCGTCATTAAGCTTCCATCTGGTCCATACACTTACAATTAGTCTCTCGAAGAGTATTAGATTCGATCCTTTTTATACGTGTATGCATTGGTATACATTTTTATATTCGTTTTATCACTCGCACTGACATCTTAAAACATATGAATGGATCCTTATTTTTAGGTTAAAGACATCGAACTTTTCGGCACGAATTTTATAGTTGACATTTTCTTCCATGCTCGCACGTATGTCTTTTGTACATCTTTTGTACGGTGTCATCCTCACTGCGACACGAAGCTATGGTGGAAAATCAATTTAATGCATGACATCCTCTCCATGCCACTATGTGCGCGCTACTCCCCCCCCCCCCCCTCCATCTAGTAGTTCAACGTGATACTGTTGAACTTTGCAAAGTGCAATATGCACATTACAAACGAACCCGATCGCAAAATGGGATATCTAACATCTCTTCTTTGGCTGGATTGTTACTCTTAAAGTTCAGTTGAAAGTTGCTGATTATAAAGAGATAATAGGCTCAATACTATATAAAAGTACCGTCTGTGCATTAGTTACTTCGATGTAAAAAAATCTCTCCAAACTCACCGAACAAGTCCATCAACTTGCTGTTCTCTGATTTTTTTTTTTCAAACCATAGAACGGAAGCAACAATCGATTGTGAATGCTAACTCATTCGCGCTATAATATCAGCTCGTTGAAGTGCGTTACAGCGGGGGATATCTCGCGAAGGGTGGAACGATGAAAGTTCTCGAATAAATTTTATTTCATCTTTTTCCGGATCTATTTAACGTTCGAGAAACGGCGAAGTTGGCACGAAAAATGCGTTGCCATCGTTTATCTTTACCGAATGTTTATTACCTCTCACGTTAAAGTGCCCGATGAAAAGCCATCGATTACGCGGCCCGGCCATAATTACGATGATCGTAGCGATTAACGCGTGTGTCTTGGCGGAGATTAAGCAGCGGCACGAGACGCTGCCGCACTTTATTGATGAAAATAGAAATCGATAATTCACGTATATACACGGATATACAAATGTGCGTATTAATCCACAAATACATTGTATATCTAAGGCAGGTACATAGATAGGTATAAAAACGAGCTGTCTAGTGGCCCGATGTAATATCTATTCGGTAGACGTAACAGAGCAATAAGCCTGTGACATCATCAGACACTGACGTTTATATCGCGATTTACAGATCCTCCTTGTTTTGCATTCGTTAAGCCGGACTTGCTTTAACGGGTATTCGTAACGAGACGCCGTATACATTTTTGCGAAAAATAACTTGAACACAAGCAACTATATAGACATACGGTAGATGTGGGAAAGGACGAAGGAGTCCAGAGCTCCCGCGGTGCGCTTGAACGTCGTTTCGGTGTAGCAGGTTAATTTCCCGTATGGTATAACACGATTCAACATGATATACGCGTGTGCTGGTGGTAGGCCATTCGGAAAATGTAGTGAAAACGGTTTTGACGAAGCAAGTAATATACTCGCCGTTTGCTTTATGGTGTTATAGACCACGTTCCTCAATGTTTGCCCGGAGAAAATCAAGGAAATAATGAACGAAAAAAAAGAACAGAAAAAAAAAACCATAAACCGTAGATTCTCAAACTAGATCTGCGATGATTAGAGCACAAACTCAGCGATGAGTTTTATTCCCCGAAGCGCTCGCGTTCTCGGCCAAATTACTCACGTTTCTGCACTTTAGCTGTTCTCGATGCATCTGACGCACGATATAGAGGTATATAAATATACACATAATCGTACGTACGTGAAATGGACTACAACATTCAGCCCCCGACCGTTGCAGCGAGGTTGTTCTGGAGCACAAGCCCCGTCTCTCATTTCCGCAATTAATAGATTGCCTCACAAAGAATCCGGTTCCTACATCTACCTCATTGCTTTCTACTCATAAAGATTCCATCCCCATCGCTGATCAGCGTTTTGACGTCTGTCCGAATTTTATGGAATCGACGATGCGCATGTCAGTTTGTTTACCAATCGGTCACAGCATTTCATATGGACTGTAACATTTGGGATTGGAATGTCTCCTTGATTGTGCCATCATACCAATCCATCATCGCGATCAGTGCCATTTGCCATCTTTGCCTACTTCAAATATTTCGGACTCTACTCATGATGATGTAACGAGCAGATTGCCATGTGTCATCATTGGCTTTCATGAAGTATTTTGCAGATTTGAGAATCTGTACGATTTGAAATCTCTTCTGGCTTTATTAGGAATGATTTCTTCCTTCGTGACAGACTAAGCGTCGCAGCCAAATAGTATCTTACTCTTATTCGTTGAGATGCGGAAAAAAAATATGTCTATTCTCGAATGGGAAGATTCCTCACCCAGCTGAATCTAGCGTACTGAGCGTTTTCGCAATTGCGAGAGAGGAAAATTCCGATCAATCGCGTCTGAGATGGATTGCATGAACCAAGTAACGAGAATCGTACTACCAGAAAATAACTTAAAACTGTTTTCACTGAAAAATATAAGTCGGGTCAATCTTAAGAAAGAAAAGTACTTGGACATTTATGGGGGGAGACAATGATTTAGGCATCGTCTGTACTCCGGTTGCGTTGAACATTAATGTCTCGTGGAACAACTTATCTTGCTCTCGACATTGAGTCTACCCCACATGCGAAAGACTAGGTTATATTAGTATATATTAGTACAGTGTAATGCAAAACTTGTGTAACAGACAGGATAAGTTTGTACGGGAATGTTTATTTAATTTCTTAACAATTATTCGGAGTAACGGGGCCACCCGAGTGAACGTTCACTCTCGCTTCAAGTCAACCGGCTACCTTTTGTTGTGTTGATCTCTTGTACTTTTACCAAGAGCGGAGACGACATAGAGAGAGAGAGAAAGAGAGAGAAAGAAAGAAGGCAATGTTGACGCAACATTTTCGCAGAGAACATTGACTCTACTGGTCTCGGCGATGCTCGAAGAGTCTTTGAGCCAGAGCTCGCTTCTTGGTCGGCTACATCATCCAGGAAACTTTATGTATATTCAGTCTTCAAATTCCAATGGAAAAGCAAAGTCATAAAAACTATTCTAAAATAAATCTGCACATTCTTACTTCATACAGAAATTAAATGAAATAATACCATTTTTTTGTTTAGATCATAAAAAAGGTTGGTTTCGTATGAGATAAGATAAAACAGTTCTGATGATTTCATACTTACAATAAAATGTTTCAACTCTCTCGTACTATTTAGTCATCGATTGAAATCGGTTTGTCGTGAATTGTTGGCGCCAGTAGAATTCACTATCACTATGTATGTTCACAGTGCCGAAGGGCTGTTTATAGTTGAAGCGGTGTGGCCTGTGCAATCAATATGTGCCACTGTACGATACCGCGATGAAAAGTTCATACACAAAGAATCTGCAAATTCTAGCTTATCGCTGAATTCAAGCGTTTCCACATATAGCTACAAGTAACACGCCTTAGGAGAACGTCGATGTGTGCGCGGGTGTGTGTTCGAAACTGTTGAAACTGTAATGCCAGCGTGCTGTCTGTTGCATGCACTTGAGTATGCAAATCGAGAGTTTGATCGCGAGGAATCTGGCGTATGGACAGAATCCGCGAAGTGCACACATAGTATTCGAGATTTGAACGTTTTGATACTATCGGCACTTTTGCATATGCGGCTGTAAAAATAAACGTTGAAGGAGGTTAAGCGAGAGGTAAAAGAGTGACGCTTTATGGATCAGAGATCCGCAAGCTGAAATAAAGCGAAAGAAGTGTTAGCGCGCTTGAGTGTCCGAACGACCTGTGGTTCGACCTCGTTCGCACTCACGCCTTTGATTTTCTCAAACGATCTCACTGCGGCATTGATCACGGTGCTCTCGAAAGAGTGAATTTCAATCCGCGGAAATCGATTCCCCGCGATAATGGCGTCTCGTTCGCTGGCGCAGCGTATTAAATAAACTTGAATAAATAATTGGCTATATCTCCGTATCTACCGCGTTCATTCGTCGTCGCACATATATATATGTCTATAATCCACCTTATATCGCTAACAAAACAATGCGACCTCTGTTTTGTAAGGTATCTATTACATGCGTTTGAGCACACGCGCGGCAACTGATTTAATCACGTCTTACTTACCGTTTTTCAAACTTTTTATTCCATTTTACGTTATAGGTGAGAGAAAAGAAAACGGCTTTGATCGGTTCTGTTACGCTGAGCCTTCTTAATGAGGCCTGTCGAAGTACTTTTACAAACTACACGCGGTAGATTAGGCGTTTGTACGTTTCGAACATTATGAGCTTCGATATACACAGCGTAGTGTAGATCGAAAGTCAAGTTACCGTTTTGTTTTGTTTTTTTTTTTTCAAACAAACCCGAACGAAAGCACAGGTGATCGATGAAAATCGGACAGTTTATATGCAAAAGTCAAATTCTTATATGTGGTAGCAAAGTGGATGATAACGGGAGCAACGAGATGTCTATATAAAATCAAGATTATGTAGCCGCATGCATGCAACGTTATAGATAGTGCAGCATGCTCTACCATCAACTACTATACAGTATTTACGTTCGATTCTATTACTCCCGCTGGCGTGTGTCTCATTTACGTGCAATGCGAGAGAGAGAGAGAGAGAGAAAGCTCCGATAAAACACAACTATATATGGCATTATATTCGCAATCTCGTAATATGTGTACACATCATTTTTGTAACCGCAAATATGCTTTCCAACAGTTTGTATACTCGGGGCTGTATACTTTGAATTACGATCTGGTTAAATATGTGTTAATTCTAGGCATATATAGTATATCCGCGAATATACGAGCATGTGTATGTATAGCACCCGAGCTAATACTGTTATTTCATTACAATTCATTTATCACGCGATTACGCGTACGCGAACATCGCGAACTCTCTCTCTCTCTCTCTTTCTCTGCATCACATTGCATGCAGTTTTACACCCGTTTCTAGCCACTTAGTGGCGAAATCAGTGGCTTTGTGAAGAGTGTGCTACATGCAAACGAATCGGGAACGGACAAATTACCGTCTGACACCATATAGTTAGGAATTTTATTCTAAAAAAGAAGTTTTTCAGTCAATGAAGACAGGTGAGACGGGAACGCATGGAAGATGCGATGACGTATCGATGGTGAATAAATTTTCTGCTACTTTTTTTCCAAATTCATTAGAAAAATCTTTAAATTTATTATACACTTTGATCTCGGCGATCGATTTCTTCTTCGTGATTTTCCTGTACGAATTCGTGTTAGTAAAGTGAGTTGCGCTCACGAATTATCACCTGGCTGATCGTGATACTTCTTTTAATGAGTGGGAAGCGTGACGTCCACGAAGATAGGAGAATAAGACGGATGGACTGCACTGTTCATACGGTTTCGTTTCCAAAAGTCACGTTATTATGTGAGTAAAACCCATTGTATTATATAAATATTTTGCTACAGGTATATTCGAAACGCGAATGAGTCATTGGGATACAGAAGGTACAGCTTAATTGGACGGGTAAAGCGATTGCATCGAATTTTATGCCACCAGCAGGTTTTACCGAGATCCATAGATCGGAAGACGTGCTGAAGAACAAATGGAGCGAGGCTGCATGCTCGCTCCAAAAGACGCTCAACAAAAGAGCTGTCTCTTGTTCTAGATAAACTCCAGTCAACCTAGTGGCTCCTCTGGAATTTAAAATGAGGTGAACGTGCATTCTATTGTAGAAATGCATGCTTCTTTAGATCGTAATGTCTGCATTGCCTGTCGGATCGTTATAAAGGTTCGTGAAGAATTCTGCCCCTTTGTTGAGCACATTCATGTCAGCAGTCTATATAACTGAGATGAAAGCAGGTCTTCAGCTGATAACAATGATCTCAGATCCAGTTTATAATTATCAAGGTTATGAGTATCATTTCTTTTAATATTAAAGCTCAAATTAATGGGGGTTAGAAGTCAAATGCACTACCTCCATCGTACAGTCTTTCAAGCAGTCTCTGTTAGCAATTTTGAATGCACAATGATATCGATAAGATATTCTTGATAATATCTAATGTCACAGTAACCTGTCATCACCAAAAGTACTAACAATAATGTTAAGAGTCAAAACTCAATGCGCATCTATCGGTTTCGAAGAAACCCATCCTGTGTATGAACACTGGATTGTAATGGAGTTGCAGTTTCAAAGCTTAAACTCTACATCAGACGAGAATTTGTCGACTGATTGAAAACCTATTTTTCTACTTCAACAATGTAATATCATTTCTTACTTTCTGTTTTTTATACTCGTTTTTTATCAGGTAAATTATTCCAGCATGAACGAAAATATCATATTGATATACGAGTCAGATATATGTACATACACGCAGGAATGGATTCTTGCATTTTAATGAATATATGTTTAACGCGGATATGTTATGCTTATTAATGGTTAACACTAAAAAATTAATTACATAATGTTTATGACCGATAAATTACGGAATGCGAAGTGAAATTTTTTTTTTTTTTTTTTTCCAAATATAAAAAAACCAAGTGTAAATATCGTCAAGCGTGATTAGCACAATTATGACGTTTATCCTCCCCGCAGTCTTTGAACTGCATGAATAATTAATATGATGTATGCAAATACTTTGTTATCATATGTATTTTGTTTGCATACACGATACAGAATAAATTCCGAAATGTTCATTGAACACCGGGTCGAATAACTTCTCGACTATATGACAGATAGATGTTAAGAAAAAACAGACCCATATGTTTATTAAGAATGAACATTTAACAAACGTTTTCAATCTACCCTGAGCTTTCGATAACAAAAAAAAAATCAATCTGCAAATTAAAATGAGAATCATGTGAAATCACGGATTGGTGTAGCGTATCTCGTGTATATTTAGTCGTACGAATGATTAAACACCTTCGCGTGGCACATGATAGACGAAGATCTCTGTTTTTTCTTCTTCTCAACGGTAACCGCCGTGCTACGAGCGGGGCAAACAGTGCATCGTAACTCGTGCACGCGTCACAGCAGAGTTCCTACACCGTGAATGCACTTTGCGCAACTCTTTTTTTTTATGTCTATAGAGGCTTTTACTCTTAGACCGTTCGCTCATCTCTCGTTCGCTATCTCAATATTTATAATACCGTTTGTTTTTCTCTTTCGACTATTATTCTGCCATAACGAACGATCATTACCGATGGAACATCCGTACTAAAAATGTGAGTGCTGGAGTTTAAGGATAGAACAAAAAACTTGGAAAATCCACCAAACACCTTTCACATCGCAGTTAACGGACGAATCCAACAATATTATTGCCCTCGAGTTACGCAATATCTCTTCTGCTTCCGGCTTTAACTTACTTTCTTTTCACTTTTTGATCAATTTGAACTTAACGTTACTTAAAATTGAGGTTTTGAAACGTTTTCGGTGTTATTTGAGAATGAAAATAGCTCGAAAAATCGTTCATCCTAAATCTCGTCGAATTTATAATCCGAGTGTGAAAACAAATTTAGTTACTACGCTACTTGAAACACACATCTTTAAAATATATGTACAAGTACTTTTTTGCATGTTAAAAGAATTATGCAACTACCGGTAATTTTTTCTTCGTTTTGTTATTTTATTGGGGTTTCTTGAGTTCATTACGTGTGTCTCTAAGAAAGTGCTTTTCGAATCATCTCGAAACTATATGTTTCGTGTGACTAAATTATGAGTAACCGATAGGTTCATTGCAGAGGTAATTTTTTCAACGTAGTCTCGAAGAGTTCAGACATACACCAAAGTCCATTTGAAAGAAAATAATTTTTGTGCAGAACAATGTTTTCCAGGAAAAGACCGGTTAAAGGATTGTTCGAATAGGCGTTACCGTTACATTAAACATCGTTACGATGAACAAAAAGTCTCGGCAACACGTAAATTTAAGATGTTGACAGTGGAAATTTAATTATTATCTTTACAGCTTTTGTATTTACGAAGTTCGTTTTACTGGGTGTGTAATTTGTTATTTTCCCGACTAGAATGTTGTTGTTCATATGAATAAGTAAAAAAAAAGCGAAGAAAAGGCTTTTTCATTCTTCAATAACCGTTCAGCGACATATCAGTTTATCACAACAAAAAGAAATTCTAATTGGATACCGAGTATTTGCCACTCCTCGTTGATTATTACCTGTTTCACTCTCCTGTCGTATCTTCAAGAATTCCTGTGCAAAGGTGAGCCTCTTTTAATGTCTGGACGAGTTTCTGACATTATCGTTGGATCGAGGAAGAAAACAATCTTCACAAATTGTTGACTTTCGATTTCTATTGTCATGAGCCTTTTTTAGCCTTGACTCACAAATTGCTTTCATTGTAATTGTGTGTGTGTGTGTGTGTGTGTTTTTTTTTTTTTTAGAACACACATTCGATAAAGACCCAAACAAAATTAATACCTGTTGGTGAAAAACCACACCTCGCAAATTGTTAACCTGCAGCGACGAGTGTAAGAAACGGCGGGCGAGATAAAGCGAGAATTTCAATATAATTATATGCGTAACGAGGGTGCATGTGGTGATGAAAGTCACGCCGTCGTTACAGGTAATTATTAACGAGAGTCAATGTTAATTTTACGACCAAAAGGCTGTTAATATTGATTTTTCACTCGTTAACTTTCTTCAATTCTCATATGTTGTCCATATTTCATTTGATTATTTTAAAACAAATTTTATACTGGATCAAGAGCAACGTCAAATTTTTCAAATTGCCCAAACAAGGTTAGAAAATTAGAAAATATTTTATTTTTTAAGTTGACAAATATTTTGTTGATCAAGAAAAGATTCGACTTCGTATTAAGTTCCGGAGAGAAGTTAAAAAACTGGATCCTTTCAATATAAATATTTTGCTTCTTGGGAGGAAAATGAAATACATCGAGGTCAGACGATATTTGAACGATTCTTTAGAAGAGTATCGTTAAAAATGAGAAAACATAAATATTAAGCACCTCAATAAATAAGTAGATAAGCGTTCGGATGTTACGTCAGGTCACTTTTCCGTCGGCTGTACAGAGATTGAGAACACGGGCAAGAGCGAAATGGTTGACGAACTAATTTCTCTCGAGTCAAGGGAGCCTGAACGCGCGTCCAGGTGTAAAACTCATGCACACAAAATTTGTATCGATTTTACAGTTTATCGTTTGAAAGTTTGAACTCGATTTCGCGGTATATACAGAGGCAGTACTCAAGAAGTGCCAACATACAAAGTATTCTGAGGAACGCGAGTGCTCGGGTTACACCATAAAGTCAGGAACTAACGAATGCTGGTGATTTACACCGACAACAAAACGAACACTTTTTTCTTATCTTTCCGACATCACTGTTCTCTCTGCTCGTTCTCTTCGCGAAATGATTATAAAACAGTTTAATAACGATACTGTTGATAGAAGTGTGCAGTTGAGAAACGTTTGGAGGTAAATAGTCAGATTGGTGGAAACATTTTCCCTGAGATAGTGTTCGCTCGGTTCGTCCGTTCATATCATATTGAAATATTCCACTTACAAGTTCGATACATTCTACATATACTGCATAGTGAGGTATAAAATGGAATAAAAAAAATCTTGACCAACCCTACGAGCACTTTGAACCCCTGTTCGATAGTCGCACAGTTTTTCCTTGTTCGATTTTCTAATAGTTCTGTAATAGCAGCTCATTTTTTTTTCTTACATGATATCTTGATTATTATATTTGCCCTTGTACCGTTCGTTCCCGCAAAGCGACAGAGTTCCCGGCGCTCGGTTAGCAATTTTCTCAGGTATACGATTGAGTCACTTCAATCACAATTAACTTATTAAAAACTCTCGAGAGTGTTTGAAACGCCAGGTGAGATAAAATGAGTGTACAGCGAAGAAAATAGCGAGTGTGCGAATTCGTGTAACGAGTAAATGCATAAAGTGGTGTATACGCGGACGAGATTTAGCGAAGTGAATCGCGAAGAAAAGTGAACTAAAATGGAGAAGGTTCAAAGTGAGACGCTTTGCGAACAAAGTCGACGAAATGCACGATACATTCGTGTCACGTTCGTCTCCACAATAATTCCCCTCTCGAAACGTGATTTCTCTGAAAAGCCATGTAGCGAAATGGAGAGTGTGAGCGAGCGGGCTGTAGTCCGAACAAATGGGATGAAAGGGAAGAAACAACGAAGAAAAAAAAACGTAGAAAAACGAAAATGAAAAATAAACAGAAAAAAAAACAACAACAACGAACGGAATAGAAAAAACTAGAGTCACGGTGCAAGGTATAAGGTAGAAGCACGCGGATCCAGCTTCTCGAGTAGCAGTGGTTCCTCATATCTCGACCCTTTTAAGCCTCGATCTCGCGCCTCCGACTTAACAGAGAACGCGAACGCGCGGGAAAGAACACTCGCGATGAAGTAACGTATATACCTCTCGCACCTCGTGTCAGCGGACTTATGTCAGAATCTCGTTGAAGCGTGGCTTCGCTCCTGAGAATGCGAGAAAACGTAACTTCTACGTGCATAATACGTATATATATATGTATATATGTATATCGGTAGACATAACTAAAACCGCGTCGTCGACCTCCCCGAGATCTTCAAGCGCCGCTCTCTCGTACGGATACCTATTTACGAAAATGGCAAGTTGTGGACATTCCTCCATCTGGTGCGTATACCCGGGTCTTTACTGATCACTGTAACCACGATCTCTTTTCGACGATATGTCGCGATCCATATATCTATACAGATCACACACGTATGCATGCTTTTACAGCTGTCTCTCACTGTCTCAACCTGAGCGTGATTTGTAACGGTCAATTCTTTGAAGTGGCGATCGCCTGTACTCGCACACGAGAGCCTTGTATTGTGGCTTCATACAGATATATAAAACGACAAGAAACTTGGCAAGCAGCAGCCTCGACATATGGTCGCAGCAGGGTAAAACGAGGAAGCTGTCCACTTGTCGTCCTCGCCGTTGCTCGCGTCTCTATGGATCTATAAAAGCCTTCATTTCTGATTCCTCGTTGAGATACGCCCAGTTCGGTATCGCAATTCTCCTGTCATTACCGAAGAAATATTGACTCCGTGGTAATCCGGTGAATAGAGTAATCGAACGCTCGAGTTATCAGAGTTTTTATCTCCGTTTTCAAATTATTTACTTGATTGGGTAAAAGAGAAAAAATAATGCATGCGGCAGAAATGCAATGATATTTTGCCACATTGGAGCTGATTTATGTGAAGAAAAAAAAATTAATAAATCATACACTGATTGAATTACAGCGTTCGGTAAAGTGTTCAACACAGCTTCCAGGGGCCCGGACTGTCTTCTCATAAATCGAGTATTATTACATTCGAATATAAAATTTTAAGTATATTGCACCGAGTATAAGCGAACGAACGTTTAGGATAAAAGGATCTATCGAATCATAAAATATTATTATGAAATTTTTGTAGGCGCAATTCGCGTCGGCGTTAAGAAGTTTTGAATGCGAAAAGTGACGAGGTGATAGTTTATAATGGATTCTTAGGTAATCCAAATAGACCCACTCGCAGCATTACGCTTTCATAATCTTATTTAATATCTATCACTCACTTTTATTATTATGAAGTCTTATTACTACTGTTCAACTGTAACATTTCTGATAAAATATACTTGATTCGAAATTAGCCTCGAAGCATTGTAATTTGATACTAGCATACAACAGGCTTCTTGAGTGCCACAAAATTTGAACATAACTTCCTGTAAACTCTGTTGCTTTTCTCCAAGATAAAATCGTTTTCAGTAACCACATAATTCAACAATTGTATAAAAACTTATGGTAATTGAAATGAAGATAGAAAAATCGAGAATCGGTTGCTGCATCGACAGTGTTTCGAAGATTCCAAGTCCGACTTTAATTCGTCCAGAGATTTAAAATATTTTTGCTGAAAAATTCATTTCAATGTGAGAAAAAACCGCAATCATCTTACTACTTACAAGCTCCGTATACCGTGGAAACACGTTTTAGCGAACGTGTAATTCTTTATTTATGCGTATTGAGTGCAGGGTTCATGAAATCAATTACTAGAAATTCAGAGTTCGTTGCAAGTGCGAAGAGGGACAGCTACCTGCAAACGGCACGACACGAGAGAAGGGATATAAATTTAAAAGAGGTATAAAGTGCATTAAAACTTTAACGATCACATAAAAAGTGTATAATGCTCGTATATATCCAATTTTTTTTTTTCAATTTCATCGTTGACTTCGAATGATGGTTACAGCTTTCCTTGGCAGAATATTCAACAATGTCTCTTCTCTAATTAAATAATTGTTGGTCATTAAATTTTGCTCCAAAAAGACAGAAAACAGCTTAATATTTATTTATGGAGAGAAAGAGTGGGTCACGAGAATTAAAAGAAATGATCAAGTAAGACATTCACTCAGCCAAGTTTACCCAAGAGAGTGACGAGGAAAAACGAGAAAGAGGAAGAGGGGAGCAACAGAGATGTATATACAGGCAGATTAAAAGAGTACCTACAATGATTTGCGATCGTTCTTTATATCCATCCGGTGACTCTCAGCGTCTCAACAATTCTTAGATACCGCGGCTAAATAAAGGACGATCGGTATAACTCAGGGCTTATGCGCACCCTTTCACGATGTACAGCGGCTCTATAGATTGCGCTCTCGAACGCTATACACGTCACTTTCGAAATCTATAGACATTTGCAACTGACACTTTAGTAAACATACGTGCCTCCAGCTAAGGAACGGGCTCACGCGATTCTGCTCGATCTGGAGTATAATGCATCTCCGGGAGACACAGAATCTTCATGGTAAACTGCATATACGCACACACGGATATGTTGCCACATGTTTATGAGTCTGAGCCTTCCGATCGATCCACTTAAACAGTGATGGAAGATCCATTTTCAACGATATCTACACCGAAATAAAGTTAAAAGCAAATAATCTGGTACACAGTTTTTAATGTTCATTTTTTTATGGCTCATAAACAGATTACACTCGATTTCCACTTACAGTGTGAAATAAAAAATAAGAGTGGCTGATAGGAACGAAGCTCGATTATCCACTAACTCTAAGACGTGTGATGAAGAAAATTTCTTTTTAAAAAAATGCCTGATTCGAAAAATTTTCTGGACGAGGATTTTGCTTGTGATAACCTACTTATATGACAGAAACCGATCGGCGACGTATGTAACGCTTGACAGAAGCCTCGTATCTCCCAGTTAAATGGTCGAGGATAGCCTTGCGAATAATTTGCTGTCTACAGAAAGAATGGGCTCGAGGGATCATCGGTGTCATTACGCTTGACGAATGCGTGAAGAAGAGATCAAAGAACAACCTTTGTGTGACACGACTCGGCATTTTTTATTCGCGACTCAAGAACGCTCTCTCCTCTTGTCTAATTCACAAAGGCGGAGAGATCAAGGATGTAAAACATCGCTGAGAAATCATCGATGAATGACAGCAGGGAATATAATCATATTTGGGTAAAGAAATGAATAGAAATCATCGTATTACAATACAGACGTTGAAATACGTCTCGAAAATAGTCATGAGCTGTAATAATGGATTCAATAAACTTGACGATTCATCGATATGTATATTCGAGCTTCATAATAATAGCAAACGGAGTGAGAGATTGTGTCAATGATCGATAATCGATCTTTGATCGTGAGAAAAGGATCATTGTATCTTCGGGGTTTGTTTCGCGAGTCTAATGCGACGCGATCCAGAGATCAAGACTCTCCGAGTCATAAGTTTTGAACCAACACATATGTGCTTCGATACGCTTGTCCGTAAACCCACACATATGAACATACGTGAGACTCGAAGCAGCGGACAAAGCAGAGGCTACTTTCTCCGGATCCAGCTGGACCGGAATATCTTTCACTGACATTTTTTTTCTCTCTCTCTCTCTCTTTCTCTCTCGGTATCGCAAGTCGTATGTTTGTCAGCAAATACGCGTGTATTGCTCATCCTCAAAACCCGTAGGACCACACTATATAAATGAGATAGCATTTTATACGAGCACAACCGCGAGGGTGCATCAAGGAGGACCAGAGGAGAGGATATAAACGTGGTCAGTTAAGCCAAGGCTTTGCGATCTCGTTCCACTTTGGTCAGTGAGCACGAGATATACTTATTTTTGCTTTAGATATTTACTGCTTCGATAAGCGTAATATACATTGAAATGATAATTTAAACTTTTGCCTTTTTACCATGATCCGCACTCGTCCTTCGCGTCCTGGGACAAAAATGTTTTTATGAATCGATAATCTGTTCTCGAACGTGATCGTGGCATCGAAATTTTAATTTATTGACTGATCCAAGTTCTTTGGGATTCTCCCTTTTTTCATGGCGTCGTTCGCCGTTCTTGTTATCGTTCCAATCATAGATTATTTTCCCATTTTAACACTCCTACGAGTGACCAACGTGATGTACGATCAGCTAACGTTTGTTGTAGAACCCGCAAGAAGCGTTGTTTACGAGCAAGTCTTTTCGGTCTGTGAAGAAATCACGAGAGCTATAAGAAATAGATATATTTATACATACAAAGGTATATATAAGGAAGAATGAAAGTTGCACATCAATCAGGAAGCAAAGCATCAATTTTTGCCTCTATCTTTTTCATAGATATGTATATATACATGTTCGTCTCTACGTGGATATATACGCTTATTTAATCTTGCGGTTCTTACTCTGCCACGCGTTTAAACGTTTTTTTTTTTTTTTTTAAACTCTTTTCGTTAAGTTTTTACTATACACATGAATTCTCTCGTATGCCTCAGCTGTTCGACCGGCCACGTACACCCGCTACTGGAGAACAGTATAAATTAACTGGAGTCTCGCCTAGCTGTATGTGGGAAAGTAATTCCGGCAACCGCATTAACGAGTTCTTAGAGGGGCGCGTACGGTTGAGTTAGGCCAGTAGTAAAACGAGAAACGTTTTTTTTTCTGTGAGATTTGAATCAGAATTGGTATGAGAGAGAGAGAGAGAGAGAGTCTGGCAGTTATCGAAAAGAACGGTTTCTACGAATGCACACGATGATAATAGTCCCGTCATTAATGTTCTGATGAATAAGAATGTAGAAATCAGTGACAAGCTGTCTCGCAAAAACACCGAACGAATCGAACTGTCTCCGATCTTTCACTGTAAACGCTGCAAGCTGAGTAGCAGGATTGAGAAGAGAGAAAGAGAACGGAAAAGGCAAAGAATTCACCTTGGCCTTGAAATACCATATGCGAATGTTGTTCCGTTCGAAGCAGTTTGTCTACATAGCGCGTCGACATCACGATCGAATTAAGTATTAATTGAACCGATCTATATAATCCACCGGAGACTCCATTGAAATACCGCACTGTTGTACAAAAACTTGAGAAAAATTTAATGTATATGAGTAACGGTCTCGATCCTATTTACGCCAGTATTGCCGAGAATTGAAAAGTCGTATCTCTACATATTTCCTACACCTACAAAATGTTGAATCCGCCCTTGTTGGCTTTCTGAATTCGTTGTATACGGTTGAACAAACCGGAACATTCGTGATCCTCGAATTGCCTTATCAAGAGTATTATCTCGCGATCGCATCTCCCTATCGAAGAAACGAGTCACTGCGATACTTATAGTGTCCGATTGGCGCGAGAGTCCGAGCCTCGACGAAAGCGCTAATGAGATCAGATGCATATCTTCGCGTACGTTCTCTGTCTCGTCTACAGTGCGACGTTTTGACTTTTTGCTCCAACAGCTACAGCCGATCTTCCCTTCTGTAAGAGAACGAAAGTCTTCCGTTCCCTTGTTCCTGAAACACGTATCCTGGTAGCATTGTTATTGGAATGCTTATTGCTAGAACAGGTAAAAATTTACTGTTCATTTATTTCACCGTGTTGTTATATCAACTGTACGATTATAGTTATCAAAATAATCCCTGTTATACGAAGTGACTGGAGAGCTTTTTTCTCGCGATACGCTTTCTCTATTCCTTTGTACTCATCATTCGTTGATAATTCAAAAACGGAATTATTCTTTTTTACAATATGACTTGGAACAGTTTTCACCTTAAGGAATGACTCGTCGTGAGACTTGAAAAGGAAAGTGATTCAGAAAACTTCTCTTTCAATTATTCTTTATAAGTTATTGTAATGGATTATCGTTGATCATTATCATCTTGGATTGTAATCCCTATTTGTTTCTGAGCACTTACACAGTACTAGTTTGATTATCTATTTTCTCAAACTTGTTGACTTTATATAGACTAATAAAATTAGTTCTGACGTATTGAAAATTATATCTGTCTTGTATGTTCCTAGTGAGTCTATTAAGAATGTCCAAACGATATTTTTGACGCGTGGCAAGTGTTAAAACTTTATTGCTGGGTTAACCATATGCGATTGTTTTGCGCAATTATATACTTTCTATCCGGGACGGAAAGCTCTTGGGCGAGTACGCGGACGACGATGTGAAAGTGCATTAATTTTCACGATGCGCCAACCGCACTCTTTGTATATATCTATATACGCTTGTGTATATGTGCGTTCAGCGAGCCGCTACGTTGCATCGTTTTTTGTATATATACGTTTGTACGAACGCGCCAGTCTCACTGATGCATCCCGTGAGACGAAAGTTTCGCTCTGCACACGAATGCCACAAATAATTGAGGGGAATAAAAAAAAATTGAAAGAATTATCACTTCTAACAACGATGATTTATTTTATTCGATTAAATTGAATTTTAATTGAATAAGATGCATTTTGGTGAAGATACATCGTAGCAATTGATTTATCACTCGTTCGAATTTAATTAACCACTCTATTTTGAAACTCTTGGAGTTACCATAAGAGAATATAAAAAATTTGCACAATTTTATTGCCTCTCTTTTTAAAGATCTTCTCTGATTACCACAGAGATAAACGCACGTTGATGTTTCTTCGCCTCTTTCCGCAAAATAACCAATGGTAATTAAAAAAATATATATTATTATTATGAGTACTATAAACACTTAATAACGATCGAAAATAAAATGAGCAATTAGCATTCCAAGTGGATATATTTAATGTAAAAAAAATTATTCGGTGTTAAAATTAATTGTTGCCTCGTAAAAAGAGTTTAATTAATACCCCAAAATTATTGACTGTTACTTAATAAATATCATCGTCGATTCTGGTTGATTATTTCATATTCCATTCATCCTCAAAAATAATCTCAAAACAAACATCGATCGGGATCCGTTCCGTCAATGGTTTGAAGGCTTTTTCAATAACTCGGCAGACACCTACTGCCTTTAGCAATTATATCGCATTTTTGTTGTTTAGTTAGTTTTTATTATTCATCAAGACAAGTTTCAATGCCGGTAGTGTGACGTGGGTGGATCTTAGTAGCTGCGGTAATATTGCATCGCATATATCGTCGTTCTTTTCTCTCGGACACGAATGCAATAGATATCGTGATCAGCTCAGGCCAAGCTATAAAGTGATATGGAGAATTGTAATGGGCGTCGTTGAACATGACGGCACGAGTACCGTTTGTATGCGTGCCAAGGCTCACGAGTCAGCGTTCTTTAGGTCGCGGTACACGCGTTCACGTGATCGATAACAACCTCCCTTGACGTCATTCACGTGTGCTGCTTATTCTCCTGACGAGTATTTCGCGACGACTCATGCTATGTAAATCTAACAATGAATAGATGAAAAACCTACGCATTAAATACAAATGCAGTTGCGACAAGTCTACGACGTTTTATGTGCAGATAAAAGTTCAACTCCGAAACAAAACTGGCCTCCTACTACTTTTATATTTCTTCCCGAGTCTTCGTGATTTATGACTGTCAATCTCACGCTGTTCGAGATAGTACTCAATATTATCATTGTTTCGGTAGTTGTTGTACTTTAACGCCTCCTCTGACAGAACATAAATTAGTTGGATCCGTTATTGCAGGCAAAAATTTATTGACACACAAAACATTAACCATCAACTTGAGAGATTTTCTACCAAGGATTTTAGCTTTAGTGAAATATAATTACGCTCGTAATTATCAAGTAACCCGTCGATGTTCACATCTCAAATCAATGGAGTCCAAATGAACGTAGACATTAAGACGCTAAAATGATCCATAGAACAAAATATTCGGTAGCACACTTCCCAATGCTTTCAGCAGAGTAAATTAAGTCGATGACTGACGGTTGTTACGGTTCCAACTGTCAGATGTAAGACAGTGGCTAAATAGTTCAACTGACCGCTTGACTTTCGATTCACTCAGGCTCTTTACATTCGTACGTCTAAATACATAAATATTGACTAGCAGCAAACAAAAAGGGGTAGCTCTCACAATTCATAACATGAACTTACGAGAGTTGTATTCTTTGGTACGCTAAAAGGATCGTATGAGAGTATGTAAACGTCATGAGGTTGCACAAGGTTACAAGTTGCAACAAGCATGCAGATAAATGTAGAAACGTTTACATGCGATTATGTAATTATTAAATTAAACCGAACCGTAAAATAAGTTCCTAGGCAAACATCATGTCGTTTCTTTCATTAGCGCTCTATGGGCTTTGTTGTCGGTGTCATTATTTTCTACTTGTTCTCATTTCTATAGAACTTTCCGTTATGACTAATGGATATTTGGCATGTATAATAAAAACGAGAATTATACATAAATATATCATGCATATCGTTGATGAATAGAAACGAGAACTCAAGCGTCTAATTGATTCCTAGGGAACGTTAATGATCGTCTCGTCCTTGCACCGATGATTGCTCGTCATTCCAGTTCCCCGCGTTCCAGATCCTCGTGTCTTCCCGCATCGTACCTTCTCGCGCATTTAATACACTTTGTAATGTTAACATATAGTTAAACAAGAAAATAAAAATAAGGATGCTACGGCCTTGCAATCAGATAACAAGCACGCATGGATACCTTCGGTCGATACGTTTATTGCAACTTGCACTTAGTTCCCATGGCTTGACATGAATCATCGATCGATTAACCTCACGAGATAAGCGAGCAATCTATCGAAGAGTAAGGATTTCCGCACCGTCTTTACTGTTTTGTCATTGTCCAGGGCGTAGATTGATATCATTAATAGGATCATTAAGTGACAGCTATAATAATTGACTTGCCATGGATTTCCAAAGAGGTTAATCACTATTCAACATTATTGGAATTTTCCTCGTTTCATAATATGCATGAGCATGTTTTATAATGGATGAAGCATCGTTTCTTTATGGGTAATGATTTATCAAATGGAATGAGACTATCTAACATCCCATGAAAGAGCATTGGATCAAAAAGACTCTTTTGAGCCAAAACTCTTCACTGTAACGTCAGTACTAGTTGTTTGTTCGAACATCCTTAGAAGTTGACCACATCCACGCTAATTTTCAAATCATTTACGGTTATCAACGTCCAACAATGCATGGAATTTAATCCACCGAAAATTACATTCCGCTCTAATTTTTACCTCATTCTCCAATCATCCATGGCACATCCCAAGCAAGTGGCTTTTTCCTACATCGCGAGTAAACGAATTCTCCATCTCCGAACATCTTTTTCACTTACCCGGAAGTCATGCGCGAGAGCCTCACGATTCAAGAGAAAGTAATACGTGCAACGAAAGATACATTGAGTGCTTGTAGAACCCCCTGGGCCTTGAGATTTTTGCTTGACTCTCCCTCCGGAATTGTCTTGTGATGGAATTCAAATCAATAGCTGGACAATATAAATATTTTTCTTATGTCGAAAAGAATAAATGTAAAAATTGACTGTTGACTGGATCACTATCCCACCGAATCGACCCTCAAGAATATTACATCTAAGTGCAATATGACTATCGTGTGTGATTGCGTAACGCCGCTTTGCAATCACCTTATTTCTGAAGAGCTCTATTCGCCAGATGCAGTGTTGGTATTCTTGAAGAATCCGAGTTGTAAATTAACGCTACGAAACATATTAGCATCTCGTGAATGAAAAACATATAGTGCAATTGCAAATGTTGGATTGATATTAATGAGTTCATTCGATTAAGCAAGAGTACAACGTTTCGCTCTCGTTGCTTCATGAAACCTGGACGTCATTAAAACAATATTTCCTAGTGAATGTATCGAACTCAATGCATCTATTCTGCGTAGACGAGTTTGATTAATTTGACGATAATGAATAACTAATAGGGACTTATGATGATAATTGATGCTGAAAAAAATATGGTTTCGAGAAGTTGAAGCAAACGACAAAGAATGGAAACGATTGGAACAGTAAAAGAGAAATGACTCATACATTCAGAGTCTAATAGAACAAACGATTAAAAAAATCATCAATAATTGGTAATCCAATGAAATAAAAGTGCATACAAAAGTGCCTTTACAACATAAAAATCCCATGGATTCTTGAAGGCATTCCGAGACCTTCCTTTTTGATATTCATACCAAAAGTCGAATTCAGCAAAGAATTTTGGGAGAGTGGAGCTGAGAACGAGTTTTCGAATTGATATGCATTCTGTCGTCCTACGAGATTCCCATCGCGGAATGCCCTCGAAAAAGTGCCAACGAACTCGTGGCTCGTTCAACCCAATCTTTTTTGGACCATCGTGGAAATGCATCGTTATATATGCCTATAGCCAACGCAGAACGCCTACCTCGCCGGTCTTCGACGTGATACATGGCAAGTAAACGATCAAGAGAGAGCGAGAGTTGAAAAGACCAAGAAAGCGAGACAAAGACAGCTCGTGAACCAAGAGAAAGAAATAAGAGTCCAGTGCTGGTGGCCACATTGTCAAGGCCAACGATCTGAAACGCAAGAAGCGTGGAACGTAGGTAATCAATCATCAGCCAGTGGTCAGTTTCTATCTGGGTCAGACGCACAGTATTCAATCTTCAACGTACGCTCACAGGAAATGTATCTCAATATACTCATTTAACAATTGTTTGGAATGGCTAATTAATCGTTTAGAAGTTACCAAAACTTTCGAACCGATTCAAATTAAAATAGATGTCTTACAAAAAAAAAAGTTCAAACTAAATTTCTTCTTCAACAAACAATATACTTCGATATTCGAAGCAACGTCAAGAAATTCTTCGATAGCAGTTGAATGCACTGTGACCTGAAAAATAAAATCTACGACGTAAGTATGAACACGTTTTTGAAAAGAAAATACAAGAATTTATAAAAACATTGAGGATCATAAAAATGTCTTCATGCTTATTAATCAATAAATACTTTCCCTCTGTAAAACATTTGTATATCCTCTATCGCTTTATGAGATTCTTTTTCCATATTGGGAATGATAATGGATAAAAGCCGCTAATTCGAGACGTTTAATTATGCGGTTTGTCGAGTAGTTAAAATTCTCGCGGGTACACAACTGTTTACTCGGTTACGTATTATATGTTGCAGCGTGCTCATATCTGCTATACATAAGTGAGAAGAGCCGAGGGCATCTCAGACGAATATATCTGGCGACGTACTTTACGAGCGTCGAGGTATTAAAAGAAAATATTAAGCGCACACTGGGCAAAGGCAGACGGCTGCATGAGCCGCTTCTTCCCTTCGGGAGAAAGTTGGATTCCCGATTGAGTTTCGGTTCTTACTCGTAATGTGTGTTACTATATATATATATATATATATATATACACATCGATATACATATATTTGTGTACAAATACGAAGATGTTTATGTATATTTATGTTACATCCGTGCGAATACACGGAGCTCGTGTCAAACGAAAGTTTGATCTTTACTTCTGCTCTCGAGCAGTTTGCTACGAAGATCGACACTTTTCCAAGTGCTTTCACTCTCTTCTTGTATTGGAAATGAAAAAATCTCATCACATATATTCACGAGAAACAGAGAGAGAAAAGGTCGGGGAAAAGCTGATAACCAAAGACCAAAGGTATCTTCGAAAACCGTTTCGTGTGTGGCAATATATTGTGTAAGGTGTGGTTGATACTCGGATCGAAAGGAATCTAATACAGCTCCCACGATCATCCTCCACAGCATATCAGAATATTCTCAGGTTTTCATCTCGAGACTGACTGAAGGATGAAGATTGAGCATGAATGCGAAATTATAGAACAGTATCGATGCAATAACAAAATGAAAAAAAAAGAATGGTAATTTTATTATCTCACGCAGGATAGTCAGGGAAAGCATAATTTTTTGCTGACTTTACGAGGTTACAGGTTATTTTAACATTTTTAGCGACTCAATGGAAATATCATCGAATACGTTTAGAAGCGTAAATAAAACAACGAATCATTTTGTGTTACGCATCGGGTCATCATCTCTAATTTACATAAATGATGTGCATATAGTACATGCAGAAAATATGTTTGTGCGGACATGAAATAATAATTGGTTGTTGAAATTATTGTACATGGCGTGTGAAAGCATTTCCTAGTTTTTCTTGATTAAACTGCAGTAAATGATTTGGACATACTGGTGAAGCAGAGAAATGGTATTGGCAAAGTATTCACGAACTCAGATCCATCAAAAATGCCTAATAACTGTATTTGTAATTATGATTCATCATGAAAATTACTTTGGTAGTTTCATCAGGAAAACGTCATGAATCATTTTGCCCGCAATCTTTTGAGAACGTCGAGTAGTTCCAGTTAACCATGTTCACAAATTTCTGCTAGAGTCGAACGTGAATAATAATGAAAAAGGAATTACGAAAAAGTTGTTAATGACAATGGGGAGTAACTTATGGCTTCAGCCATCTTCCAAGTTGAGCAGCCTTGAGTGAACACAATACTTGATTCCCAATCGATCGCTGAGACACTGGAGGCAGTTTATCTGGGTTTCCGGTAATGGCAACGAATTGAAGCCCACCATTTTGTTGTTTCGCTTGGCCTTCATGCAGTCCGATGCGGCAATGCTACGACATTTTAACTTCGCATTCGTAAAAAGTATTTGCAGATTAATTTTTCTAACAATAAGGGCAGTTCCACTCTACACACGAAATGAACAATGGAGTACAAATAAAATAAATACGCTGGTAACACAAGAGACCACATAATCTGCTACGTAATTGCTGCTGAATTCAAATATGTGAGCCCCGTGAATCTCGGCGATTCTAAGCATAGATCGCTGGAGACGATAGTACGAGAAATATTTTCTGTTGGCTACTGTGGATGTAGTCAACGAGAGACGCTTTCTTCGTTACGAAGACCATGTTTATAGTCATATGAGAAGAATATTTATGAAACTTTAGTTTTGTATGTTCCTACATAGAAGAGTCGTGAGCATGCAGCATCGTCGTACTGTCTCGTTAACGATATTGATGCGCAATTGGTGGCGCTTCCTGAAAATCTCAAGATTCTTCACCGATGACTCGTCATAATAAAAAAAGTATCGTCTTGGTCCTCAATATTTTCCAACTTCTCGAGTCGTGCGAAGACAGCGAATCTTTTTTGCTAGAGCCACTCGAAAGTGGCATAAGAATTATCTCGCACAAAACGTACAGATGAAGCTTGAAGCGTTATTCGTTACAAATTGGCTGTTTTCTATTGCTGCGTGGCGTTCGTTTCATCTGTTTTCTATTCTTTTTTCATTTTTTCTCGAGCGCTATAGCACTGACGGAGAATTACAACAAGAAAGAAGAAAGTAAAAGGGATGATTATAGGAGAGAAACAGAAAATCTCGAGCAGGAAGTACGTGATTCGTTGTGGCAGCCAATCTGAACGAGCAGAGATCGATTCTTTGCAGTTTTCCGGCACGGATAAAAACAAATTTACGTCTCACTAGAATGACACGTAGTTTCCAATTGCTCTCTCTCTCTCTCTTTCCTTTTCTCTCTTCCCAGCAAGAGCATCGAACTGCGGCATAAAAAGAGAACACAACGAAAATGAGTGTTAACAAACGAACGTGGCCGTGTGGTTTATACGAGATCGATTTAAATAACTTCCTTGTCGACAGTGATACGAAGATTGCTCTGGGGCAAAGACCACCACATAAGAATCCGGTCTGTTTATTCACCACTCGATTATGTCGTTCAGATACTGTGTACCGATTATAATTTCAAAATAGCTCGAAGCGTGTGCTGTTGCTTGGATTACGATTGGACAGCAAAGCGAAGGAGAGTGCGACTGATAGAGGAAAGAAGAAAGCAAATTGAAAAAAATTATTGCATTATGGTGATTATAGTTTCATGGCGAATTCAGTTAAGTCTGTCCACAAAACAATCAAGTCCACTGGAATAATGTAATTGTCTTCATGATGGTATCACATTTATCCATTGATCTAATGAATGGTGAATTATTATCGATGATGACATCAAACCATTGAACTATTAAGCTTGTTATATTCTCAGGCATGTGCTCAATAATTCTCGTAAAGTCAGCGAAAGTTTTATTAAAGTTAAGCTCCAGATGGGTCTCAGCACGACTCGGCACCTTTAATATATAAAGAAGTCAATACTAATTTTCCTCGCTGAGTCACGAACTCGATCAGTGGTATCGGTCGATGGTCTGAATTATGGCTCTTGTCTTTTATTCTGTTTCTCATTCCAACATACATTTTCTTATAGCTCGGTAACTATTTCTTCACCAAATACAAAAACATCCTCGTAAATATCACGATGTTGTGCGCTAGTGTTTCTGGGTGAGCCCAGTCAAAATATTAAACAACAAAGGTTACGTTATTTGGATTACAAAAATAAATTTCTTCGCTACATTCACGCTACGATGGTATACACGTTTTGTCTTTTTCCCTCATGTACATTGTAGTACATTTGTACGGGAGAGATGATTGATGAAAAATTATTGAATGTGGAATGTAAAGATTGGAAGTCAGTGAGACCTACTGTACTTGTCGTTTATTAAAATCTGTGGTTTTACCCAAACAGACCTAGCTATATCTACTGTGATTTCGATTTTCCTCGAGTTTGGATAAAATTCTTATTATTATTATTATTAAAAAAATTTACTCAGAATGTTTCAGAGCAGGATTTACTTTGAAAAAATTCGATAAATTGCTGGATGCTGACGTCTACACTGATCCAGTATAACACTCGATTTCAGCTATGTGCTTAAGATGAAAATATTAAGACATTCGGAATTTAACGCGCATAGTAATCATAACGTTATCGGGTTCGTGCTGCTGGTGACCCTTACTGTTAGATAATAAACGACACTTGGAAATTAGTGAAACTGACATACGTCAAAAAAGTTTAAATGGCTTGCACATTAGCATAGTGAGAGCGCGGAGTCACGATAAATAGGCGATAAATCACAATGACACGCAATCCTTGTCGCATATATTTTATTAATACAGATAAAATGTTCACTCCTGCAGTACAATACGCGCGCGACTATTTATTAGGAGTTGGTCGAAAAGTCTACAAGTTTCAATCCTTTGAAGTTCATTTTCTTGAACTCAATTCGCTTGCAAAATCAACAGTTGATATTTGAAAAGTCCAAATTAATGCACAAAGAAAGAAGGAGAAGAAAGCAATGTGGAAAAGATGCAAATGAAAACTTTCACGTTGCCTCATCCGAATTTTTTCTCCATCACGAATCTTCTTCTACGAACACGTGTTTTTCTCTTTCTGTATTTCCTCATAGATGGAGGTAGCTGGTGCGTGAAATTAGGTGCACATTAACGTTCTCGGTATTTTTGTTCTTCACTCTGCCGTGGAAGTCCGATGATAATTTACTTTGAACTTTTTTTTAAAATTGAATTGTATATAGCGAGAGCTTTTTTTCTACAGCTATGGACTCAATATTGATGCGTTATTTTTCAATATAATTCATTTTAGCAGATTCCAGCGAGAGGTAAAATTTCCAAATGTTTTACAGTCATGAATTTTTCTTCAAACAAAATGTTTCGTTTGCTCTGGTACGAGTATATAATTTGCTTACACATTTATTACGTAGACGCTAACGAAACATCCTAACCCCTCTCGTTTGTTTTTATTATCTAAAGAAAAATCCTCCTCCTCCTCTATCCAAGAGATCACGGGGGGAAGAAACACGAAACGAAAGTGATTCGGTAGATCGACCAAGCGCGAAAGTACACGCCGAGGAAAAAAAGCGGTAAAATGTCAGACGGAAGTGAAAACGTAGAGCTTCCTTTAACTAAAATTTTCGAGGAAAAATACCTTCGAGATTTGTACATTTGGGCGAACTCACCAAAGAGTGTATAAAGAAAATGCGCATAAGCTTGTGAAAAATCATGTCCTACAATAATTTCTTTCGCATCCTATCGCGCGCTTCAATCTCATAATCAATATTTATACGAAAAAACAATCGTCTATGGTAACAGAAAGATTTTATCCCATTTCTAGTTACTTGTCCACTATAAAGATCGATCTGCACTTGTCACCAGATGCCATTGACTCTTCCAAATCAGTTCAAATGTTACAAATGAAGAAATCAGAAAATTATTCCTCCATGTTGTTAGATGTCATCGAAGATGATTGAAGTTTATCCAACAATCACATCAAGAAACTGATCGAAACAACTCTACTCGACTGACATGTTTCCTGTTGTATAAAAATGGAATCCCCGTTTCATTTCAATCAATATCGAAGCCAAATAAATCCAAGAAAGTAGAACAATGAACGATTTTAGTTCTCGTGAATTGCCTGTGATAAAAATCGAAATTTCTCACAAACGATAAATATCAATAATTATACGAAGGTACTCCAAAAGCTATTCCACTTCTTTCGAGCTTATCATGTTTTCTAGAAATTGTCTGACTTTCAGCCGGAAGTATTTCATTGCCTGTTGAAACAGCGATAAAATCAAATTGTTTGACGCGTCGAGACTATTCAACTCGGAATAGTGTACTGTGCGGGGATGATTTTTTTGCGGCAAAAAATGCGCTGTGAGAGTCGCTTGGACAAAAACCTAAATGTCGGAAGTGCTTGATTTTTTTTTTTTTTTCACGTTGGAACGTAACGATCCAAGAAGCGGACAGTCGCGGGACAGGTGCACGATGCTGTGTAGCAGTCGTAGCAGTAATCGGCAATTGAAACGAATGCATGGGGAGTAGGACGGGTGTATAGAGCGTTGTTGAGTATGTATAAATATATGTATATAGTTATTATGTACATATCTATATACGTAGAAGTTTTTCGCGAGAGGCTATTCTCGCTGTACAGAAGTCGCGACTAAGAGAGAATCGAGCAATAATCTCGAGAGAATTCTCTCGTTCTCGCGAAACGTCCAATGTCCGCGAGTCTTGAACTATACAGTGATACACACAAACGTACTCGTCCCTCGACGTAATTGACTTTCTCCCTCGTTGTGAGAGGGAGGAACTCAAACTCTCGTGAGTTTACCGGTATTACAGGAGGGATTTATATATATCTGCTGTGTTCAGCGTGTCTATATATATGTATAAGCTGATGTATATAACGACAGTTTGTGTACTTAACGTGGACGTAATTAATCGTGAACCACCGTTCGAGATTTGTGAGTCGAGAAAAGAGCGAGAGAGATACGCGCTGATTATCTGCACGGATTCTCTTGCTGCGACATACCCACGTACTCGAACTAATTAATAACGAGGGAGAAAGAAAGAAAGGGGTTCTAGGAGAAAGGGATACTTTTGTGTGTGAGTGCATGTCGCGTGGGTCTTGCTGGAGAGAAATTTTATCGCAGGACTTTCCAAGTGATTGTATTATGTACAAGACAATCTTTTATTTTTCTATTCTTCTGGTCAAAAACTGTGAATATACGAAAGTCATTGACGTTAAACGAATACAGAGGTTTTTATCTTTTACATCTCGGTATTTAGCAAGATTACTTTGAACGCGCGAGCTTGGTTTTTTATGCGAATTTTTTTTTTAGGGGAAAACGTTTTTTCTGTTTGGAAAGAATTATTTTAAATGTATTTCAAGGATGACCGGGGTAAATGGATTCTGTATCTTCTTCTTGCTGCTTTCCGAGGTAAAATGAATGCTATCGCCCATATGTTTCTCATCCGGTTGTTGTGGAGGAAATTTACGAGATACAGGTTTCATGCAAACGATTCCTGGCTTGTGGTCATCCCCGCTTGGTTTGCTATCGATGGTACTCAAACTTCAAGAATTTCATGTATTTTCTTTTCCTGAAAGTCGTTTTTTTTTTCAGGGTTAAAATATCTCCTTCTCTCTTTTCTCTGTTCTCCTTTTTCATTGTTTCGGACAATGTGAAAACCTTGAACTCGGATTTTACCGGGCATACGGCATCTCACAATTCTTTATTGTACATAAGAAATGCTCGTGAGACTCGAAGAAAATTATTTTTTGTGCTACGACTGCACTCGGCTACTTCGATCAATATGATTTTAAGAAAGTGCACAGCCGAGAAATCGATTTGTAGGCGATGAGAAACAGAAATTAAATATTTGTCTTTGGACATTATAGCTAAATTGATTTTCTAAGAAAATTTTCAATTCCATTTGACTAATGAAAAACGATTTCGCATCGAATTTGGATCCGATAAAGTCGACTGAGAAAACATCTTTTTCTCGTCAAGTAGATATTACACGATTTCTACGGACATAAGCAGAATGAAGTTGCCATTGTATTGCCCGATATAATATTGTTACGATTAGAAATGCCCATGTTCCATGAATATTTGTCAAGGAATGATGTTGAGAAGCCCCTGTCAAAGTGTTTTTCGGATCATGCGATATTTATTTTTTATTTTATTTATTACATTATTGTTTGATTTTTTTAATCAATTATTAAAATTACATTAGTTCAAAGGCTAATGGGGAACTTTATTTTTGTTTCAGATGGAGCTCCGGTACCAAGAGACGCTGCTGTTCACGAGGTTAGAGAAACATGATCGAAGAATTACCGATGGTTTTGAGTATACATTTTTATGTTTATCAGTAATGCATTTTGCACGGTTAATTGAGAATGAATTTTTACAATACCCATAAACTGCAATTCCACGTGAACGAAATAAATGTAGAATACTTCAAATTAAATCTGACGAAAAAAAACATTGCATGAAAATGTATAAGATGCCGATTAATAAAAGTGCAGAAATGTAATTGATCAGTAATTAGTGTTCGTGAACCAACTTTTACACTTTGAAAAATCACGAGATTCTTCCGGCACGAAATTCGTATACTTTTGGAAATAATGTTTCTGTAATTTTTGGCTGAAAAAAATTTAAGTGCTGAATGAAAAGTTGCGATGACAATAATATCTGAGATTTATAAATGATTCTTAAAAAACGATCGATATTTATTAAGTAACATTGCAATCTTGCACAGCTCATCAAACGTAAGAAACTCGAGATTTTAGAGCGTTCGATTTAATCTGAATTACTCTACGTTTTGTCTAAATGCGGGTTTATCTAAAGATCTTCGACTTGAGTCACGATGACACCGACTTTGGAAAGGATCGTGGGGTGAGAAAGACCAGAATCACATTCATATCGAAACGTCGAGGAAGGGTCTTATCGCAGTAGCGAACGTTCTTTTACCTGGCGGATTTATAAGTCCTGTCTTTAATAGCGGGTACTTAGCGTCGATTTAAGCTGTGACGATTCGAAATCGAAGAATAAGCGATACGGGATGAGGCTAAGATATTGTTGCTGTCTTTCGCGAAAGATTCACGATTCGCTAAAAGTGTGCGGGTATTATATTACGTACGCCATTGGTTATCCAGGACTATTATAAACATATACAGATACGTAAATATACGTTCGATTATATCTATGCATAGACCAACCGTGAGAGAAGACTCACGGCGTTGCTACATCGCCGATCGTGAGACCGTACATTGCAAATTGTAATTCACGTATGTGATCGCGGTGCCAATTTATAATCTCGATTAAAGTACACCAAAGAGGATTTACGGGACTCGTGCATATACCTGGTTTTATAGTGTTCGGTTTGGAAAAAAAAAAAATTAACAATTACGAGTGATTCCGTGAATCAACCTCACGATCGTTTGTACTATATCATCAAACTTTTTTTTCTGCATCATCAAAGGAAATTATAGATTCATCACCGACTATTAAAATTTATTGAAAATATGATGATTGAAAATATACTTTACAATTTATTGAAAATATACTTGACTTCAATTGACCGAAAATCAAGTTTTATTCAACTCGCATGAACGCCATCATAAAACTCATTTAGATAAATATAAATTTGGAAAAAACTTCAATGAAAAAGGAATATACATCGGTGAATTGATAAAAGATATTTATAAGATTATGCAGGAAACGATGTAGAATCGAGATTGCATCGGATTCTGGCGTGACTAAAGTATCGTATCTCAGACTTCGGGACTAAACTTTCTATAAATGCAAACTCATCCGGTTTTTATATAACTCGGAAGATGATCCACAAAGTGCAATAACATGTTTGTGTACCAATTGATGGCACGATATTAACCAAAGTGTCGCTTTCCCTGCTTCCCAATAAATAATGCTATCGGAGTAAAGATTGCATAATTTTTTCCGACAGTCGAAGCGTCGTATAGGCGTGAAAAAATTGAATAAACGATGAGCAATTAAAAATAAAAGATACGATCGGCGAGATCGATTCCTTCAAGATTATGAGTGTCACAACAACATATATTGATCTAAGCAATCTCAACCACGTGTACGTATCCTGCTGCGTTCGGCTTTCTCGCTCGAGGATGATCCATGCTCATATGTTCAAACTTCATATGTAATAGTGACAAGGAGAGACGGAAAAGAATGGTGCGCATCGTTCGAGAAGCGCGATTGGGTTCCTTCGTTGATTGCCCTTAATTCACGTATAATTCATTCCCAGTGAAAACGTCGGTGCATACACGATACATCGAACTACACACGAGTGGAGTGTGCGTATAGAATAACTATAACTTCGCCAGCTCGGGCGAAAAGCCTGTCCGCGCAGAAAACTAATAGGCCACGGAGAGCCCGATCGCAGCACGAACATCCGAGAGTTAATATAATAATCTTCTTACAAGGGTAAAGGTAGTCCAAGCGTGTATTATAGCTAGTGCAAACGGTGCGAGACTAATTTGCGTCCCGCAATCACGCAATAATAACGTCTCTTTCTCTGCTAGAATCTACATGTGCATAGCATATACATATTCACGTACTTGAGAAGAGAAAACTACGACCAGGGTGCCGAGGCTTCAATAGAGCAAACTGTAATGCGTCCATGCATCGATCGATCTTGCCATACGAAAGTGACAGGTCTCGAAGATACAATTTTCCCATAGAATATTAACTCCGTATTGGCCGGTGGTTGAATGATTCAGTGATTGTCCACTATGCCAATCGCCCTAAAATAATAATCGTTAACGGACTTTTCTTGTTTCCTTGCACTCAATAAAATGCTTTCGAGTTGATGCCCGATGGAACGATCATGCCATTCACTGTCCAATGTCAAAAAACACTCTGCTTCAAGAACATAATTGAGCAGCAGCTATACATACGTCATGAAGCGGCGAAATCCTTCGTTCCTTCACTGACGTTGTATGCTACGCGCGATTTAATCGATCGCAAACTCACTGACTCACTTAATTGATGCGTTATAGATTCGAAAGTGAACGCCGAGCTGTCTGCGCACACTGATCGTTAATTGATCCAAGTGAAGACAACTTGAATTGCCCTGTAAAACTTTGTGTCTATGTGTGTGTTTTCATGAATTTCTTTTTACACGTTTTATTCAACACGCATTAGGCGCGAGGATGGTCGATGGACGTAACACCAAGAAATGGCGAGCTAGCTGTTACACTGGCAGTACTCACTCTTTCAATGATTCCAATCTTCAACATCTCAATTTTATTAAATCTGTTACATGATTCTTCTAACCGTGTTCTCTTCATTCATTTTTCGTAACATTCATAATTAGCTTCGTAATGTGAACAAAATCAGGAAATTGAAGTTGTTCCTTTAATGAATACAGGAATTTCTTCTCTTTGATAAATTAGGCAAAGATTCTAGCTTAGGGGTTTTATGACTATCAATTTCGGAATCTTATCATGTTTATGCAGTTAAAAAATTCGACTCGAACCAATTTAAATCGATCTAATTACTAATAAATTTAGTGTAATACAATCATTGATGGTGCAGTCAAATTATACCATGGAATTTTTACACCCGAACATCTGAAATGTTACACACATTGCACTGTAGTTCCGTAGTCAGGAAGAATTCTTCAAGGAATACTTTAAGATCCCATTGTTCCAGACTAACTGTGATTTGAAAATACCTAATGTAAAATCTTGAATGCCTGAATAACAATCAGAGAAGTGAGGAGTGCGACTTAACAGCTTTTGTAACAATGCTAGGCGTGACGCGAGGTTCAAATGTTTCATAATCAGGACAGTGAAAATGCGATCCGTGGCGGATACGCAGTGGAAAAAGCCTCATGAATAATCTCTCATGATATTCAAATTTATTAAAGCTGTGGGTTCTGCATAATTGGGTTATCTATATGATCGAGCAGAAAAAGTTTTTTGTGCCATATGCTTTGCTCGTTGATAAAGTTTTTCATTTCATATTAGAATAATTTCAATGCCCATGAGAACTATGATTCAGTGATGTCTGCTCCTTTTTTTTCAGGATTCTGAGGCTTCGGCATCGGAGATTCATACCGATGACTACGACGATCAAGATGACTCCGACATGTACATGGAGCCGGATGGTGCTGGGACAGCTCACGAAGAAGCGACCCAAGAAAATGTCTCCGAACGTACCGAAACAGCGACTTCTTCCTCTGTTAGTGTTAGCCAAAGAAATCCAAGCGGAGAGGAGATACGGGTGAGCGCGACAATTTCCCAACCAAGATTGCAGACTGATGGTGAAATCGCTGTAGCATCAGCTGCTCGTCAGGTCGACGACAAGAGTCTCGAGTCCGATAGTCAAAACTTTTTCCCCTCGTTTGCTGAATTGTTCGCCAATCATCGATTACCCTACAACGAGCAACAACAACAACAACGTTATAGACCCAATCGTTTCTTGGGTTATTTCCAACGTGATCGCACCACTTATCAACCGGCTGCCTCCAATGCCAAGGACACTCAACATGCACTTCTCGGTTCTGGCAATTTTGGTGTTATACGAGGTGGTACTTATTACCCAGAGGAGAAGGAAAACGAAGAGTACAGCGGTGATGAAAGCCTCTACAATCCTTACTATTCAGCCAATGCTCCTAGGGCTCGAGCAAATTACTACAGAAATCCAAAACCTCAACCCATTCGAGGAGGAGATTTCTTCGCGAATTTCCGTGACTTTGCTGACATAACTGCACCACCGAAATCGAGTTTTTCCCATCTTTCGGTAGTTTATGCCAATAGAAATGGTACCAAGGGGCATTCCAATGAACCAAGAAATATCATTGAAACCTTGAGAATGCTTGAGGAACAAGATGACGAGATTGATATCGTCAATGGAGTAACCACTACGACCACAGAGCCACCAACGAAAAAGCTTAGTCAGGGCAAGAGGAAACTCATCATGATGAAAGAATATCATGAAGAAAAAGCTCGCAAATCCCGTATGACTGTTGAGCCTCTACTCGCTCTTAGTTGAACGTTATCTAACCTAGCATCGTGAGGTTTTTTCTACTAAATTCGCTGTGCTACAAAAAAAAAACAAAAAAAAACGTGTACTCTTGGGCAATGCGCGAGAGTGCTCATCGGAATTCCCCTTACACGTGGAATCTGGCTCAAAGTCTGAGAGTTTCTATATTTTTCAAACACCTTCGACTGACGTTGCAGTATACAAAAAAAATGGCACGAACAGAAAAAGGCGTAACGTACATAGACATACAGTACATTGATCGAAACGGCGCTTGCGGAATGCCCTAGAAGCGCGATCAAGAGATCAGAGACTCATAATTTTCGGCAAATCACTTAGTTTATAATTACGTATTAAACATAAAGGTAGAGAAACGTATACACTTTGCGTGTTCTGTCCGAATGGATCAATTGGCACTTCGATTCCTGCTCATCAACATTATCCATCTGACAATTTTATTCGACGACTCAAATGCATCTGAGGTTTAATCATCGAATCCAGAGACGAAGAAGAAATCAGCACGGTGGTATTCGTCTCAATTGAAATTCGTGGCCAAGGCACTGATTTAATTAAGTATTGTACGAAATTTTGTGAGCTATTTAGACCTGCTGATTAGAACTTAGATAAAACGACGTAACAAAATTTTTTCCTTCTCTCTCTCTTCTAATGACTACCGGATATAAACCAGCGCCACGAATTTCGAAGCATTGTTATCTCATTTGTTGTTGACTATTATAGTTTGTAGTGATATAGTATTACGCACTAATAAGATTAAGCGAGAAAAATAAAATGGAAAATAAAAACGGAATAGTTAAGCCACTGTATGAAAAAAAAAAAAAAATGGCTCGTTATATACAACTCTGCAGGGCGCATGGAAGAATATGAATAAACTATATTTTTGGTAAATTATAATTTTTCTACATTCCACAATCCAAAGTACTGTACGTACGTATTTGTTTATACTAAAAACATTATTATATATGTCAGCGTACTATGTTTTTTCTCATCTTCGATATCATATTACCGATTCCTTTGTGAACCTCGCCGAAAGTTGCACACGCATATAACCACGCTGGATTACTAAATACATTGTAAGTTTTACAATAAGAGACACCGGTTACATCTTTGAATTCAATCTTTGCACCCATTTTTTTAACTTGCTTTATAGCTTCGGCGTATGGCCAATCTTCTATTGGGCCTGAAAATGATCATTTCTAACATGACCTTTAAATTTACCATGAATTCATAAGAATATGTTTTTATAGCCTCAACTGAGCGTAATGTGAGAACCATTCAATTATTTTCCTTTCCCATGGGCAAAACATCAGAGTTATTCAATCGAATGTAAGAAAATTCCATCATTGATTATTTGAAAAATAATTATTCCGCATATCTTCCCTAGGAGAAGCCTTGTCCGCTGGATTATCATTGTTTGCAATAATTAATTTTTAAATCTATGGAATTTACGAGAAACGATTTTTCTATTTTCAAAGCTTTATTTTTTTTTCCGTTTTATCAATGAAATGGAAGACCATTGTTCAAATTGAGTCGATCCCTTTTTTATTGAGATTCTAGAAAATAATAACTGACCTTCTCTCCCGAGAGTTACTTTAGCCCCTTTAAAAACCTTTGGAATCAACGATGATGCAATGCAGAGTGTACCAATTGGTTTTCTGTCGCAATTGAATTCCTCCATGACTCTCTGAAGTTCGGGCAATACGGTACAATCGGCTCCCTTCGAAGCGAAGTCACTCCTTTGGAACAAGTTATTCAAATGCGATTAATTGAATGATAAATCATCAGGTAGTAATTTTGTGAGTTATTGTACCAACAGGGTGCGAGCGGCGCCATAACCGCCGGGAATAATTAACGCTTCGGCGGAGCTCGATTCACACTCGCAGAGAGATTGTATCGTAGGTCTTGCCAATCTTGCCGACTCGATAAGAGCATTCCTGGGCGCATTGCGATCATCCGGCTCCTTGGTCAAGTGATTCACGAGTCCACCAATTTCAATGTCCGGCGCATAAAATCGTGGCAACAAATTGTTTTCGGAACAATGAATCGCTATAGAAACAGCTTCAGCAATTTCCGTACTGTCGAGGCCCCCGACACCGCAAAGAATCTGTAAAAAATTTTTATTCAAAACTTTTCCAATCAAAACACATGATCACATTCAGTTTTGTTACAAGTTTGTCACGAGGTGGAATATGAAGATGAGATTTTTTTGGTGATCTTGAGGGCCTGATGTCTTATGAGCAATAAAAATAATTAATTCGTTGGAAATTCTGAACTAATGTAGCCTGGTGATTACAAACAGTTATCAACTCACGATGGCGACAGGGGTAGGATCACAACCTTTTTTATTTGAAGGCTTTTTGGTTTTTTGCAAACTTTTGGACGTATGTAAACAACTTGAAGCGGTCATACAAGCTTGAGTAAGATTTGAATCTAAAAATTTGTACATCTTGGATGGGAGCATGGTTAACTCATAAAAGTATAAACATAATTTAAAAAAGTCTAAAACATGCCCACAATTTGCTGATTATATTGAGGTTTGACAGGAAATTCGAATAGGTTTGAAATTGTCAGCGTGTTAGCAGCGCAGATAGAGATTTGTTTGTTTTTTTTTCGGTCAGGACTTTTCGTCCTGTTGACTTGCCTACAGCAGGTACAGAAGATTTTACTTTTTTGAACGATAATGCGAGGCCTCTTGCCCTGCATTATCGGCCAATGGTTACAGGCCCAGATGCTGCTTACCGAGATGAAAGTACTCATCTCTGCTGCTTACGGCGTCGAATACCTCTAGAAACCTTCAGTTTCATTTACCACCAACCGGGATTTAAACAACTGCCGATAACTCCGTGGGGTTCCGTGTACTTTTGTAGTGACCAACCCCATAGTAGGATTGCTAACGGTTACGGGAAGCATGCAGATGAGAAAGTATTTGCAGGGAACGAGTACATAGCGATATTCTCGGCTTTCAAATAAATATCGGCGTACAGTTGCTTCGACTTACTTTACGGCTCGTATAAGCTTTATTGTGCTCTAGGAGAAACTTTTCCTCAGACTATGAATACGAAACGCATAACTGCGGATAGATGTGGCGCGGGAGGAAACCTGTACTGGATTTAACAACCCCGCGAGCATTCTATCCGGCGAGGCTTTCGTGTTCGAGCGTAAATCTCTTCAGCCTATTGAAATATAAAACAGAAGCGGCAGTACCGCTTGTGTAAAATAGATTTTCACCTTCTCATACCCACCGCCATGAGTTAAGATGTTTCGTAAAATTCAAGTTATATAGTTCATTGCTTATACGATCCTATATGAAAGTTATGCGATCCCTTAACCGGTTTATAATTTTCTGATCCTAGCCAAACGGACCTTGAAATTTGCACACTCTTAAAGTTCCGTAGACAAATTTATAGTGGGTTTTTCAGAAACTAAATCGCATGTTATCAGTGGAGCGTTATATTTAAGAATTCTTTGACAGTAGATTAGAGAAGCTTATTAATAAACTTAAGTAAATACGTATTGGCACTTTGTTAACAAAAAAAAATTGTTTTTCATTTGAGACTAGACGTGTACACTTTCAGCAATTTTATACTTCATCATGTTACACCCAATATTCATAGATTTTTTGTTTTGTAAATTTCAACTTTCTTGTTTAAGAGATTTATTGATAACAGGAAAGATTTGATGATTGTCATATCATAGAGGGGTTTTGAAACCGTGACGATGACACTTATTCGTCCCATACCTAATTGTGTGCCGAAGACAACAATATCCCGAGTGACTCGTTGACGACGTCAGCTTCTCTCCTGTTCCACGATGAATTCCTAACCAGAATACGTAAACGAGGGGCCTTGCTGGATAATCTTATGTAAATCCATAGCTACCCTTATGCTCACACGCCCTTACATCGTTTTCGCTATCTCTATTTCCTTCCCTCCGTTCTATTTCACCCTTCGAAAGGACATACACATAGTAGAATTCTCGAGGTACGAGGATGACACTATAGCATCATCCCGGAAAGGGGAAGACTCCGGGTAACTCCAATGCTGGTTCGACGATGCCGTGTTGCTCTCCATACTCCGTCGCTCTACACAACGCGCGCCCTCTCTGTCTCTCTGACTCCCGTAGATAGTGGGACGGACGGGGGCTTATATGAATGTTAAAATAAGTTTGAAATTGTCGCGGACAAGTTCGACCCCGGGGGATTCAACCGTCGAGTAATTCCGCAAAGCCAGCGGTTTCGGCCCTTCGGCCTATGTGTATATGTACAGGTTCCCTTTTCCGTCTCTTTCTTATTTCTAGAATCTACTTTTCTCCCGTTCTCTCTCTTTCTCTCTCCCTCTCGCTTTCTCTCTATTTCCTTCTCACTCTCTTGTGTTGCGCATTGTCATGATAGAAATTCTGTCTGTTTGTCGTTCCATCTTTTTCTCGGCTCTACACTATTCCAGAACTTTATGTTCTCATATCCATCTTGGATGAAGAGATCTGACCGAGAACCGGAAGTTGACAACGAATGCTTGATAAAATACTCTCGTCGTCATGACAAGGAGAGCATCTACCTCGTCGCATGAATATCAAATAGTTCTCATCATTTTTGATTTCTTTGGAGTGTCTCGTTTGTCCTGAAAGTCGTTCTTGTCTTCAGGATATTAAGACAGAGCGTCGAAATGATAACTCGTCTTCGCACCAAAGTTATGAGGGTAAGGTCGGACAAGTTGCGACACTCAATCTACTACGTGCTAGGTTAGCGTAGGCTCGGTTAAGCAGATTATTCACAGTGCTTCATTAAGTGTTTTATTTAATCGCCAATAAAATTGACAAACACCAGGTATAGTCCTGTTCATTTTGTTGAAAATATTTGATTTTGATCATTCGGGTATTAATCACGAATGAAAAAGATTTCGAGACGATGAGTTTGACCGTTTTCACGATATCGATAAAAAATAATTCGTGAATAAGAATGAATTTGAAAATTTTCATGTGCTCGAGTTAAAGTTTTGATGTACAAAAATCTTCCCAAAAGTACATCTTCAAAAATGATATAATCGGAAAAAGATAATATATGTGATGATGTGAAGTTCTGGAATTGAATCAATGAATGGATTAGTAGGGAATATTGAATAGTTGAAAATGAATACATAGTGCCAATATGATAATTTGAAATTTGGGGATTTTGCCAAAAACGTATACAATACATGTGTAAAACATATATACAGATAAATATACAATTTGTATTCGCAGTGACACGTCATAAGAGACGATGGGAGGATGTCGGTGAACGCGAGGGAGCCAAGAGCAAATGCGATGTGATGCGAGTAACTGAGTGGCTAATTGAATGAGGTGTCTCCCAGGAGCACAAATCCCGTCACACGTCAGAACTCTGGGAGTTCGAGGTGAAACGAGTGTATGCGAGAGAGAGAGAGAGAGAGAGAAAGATGAGTCTATCTGAAATTCCAGGTGGTAGGTTTGCAGCGGCGAAGTCCTTGTGTGGGTGGAGGTTGAAACTCTCTCGAATTCGTGCACAATTCTCCATCCCTCACTCTGATGCTGCTGCTCAAAATTCTGACATATTGGAACGGTTGTCGACCCAGGTGCCAATTACGGCATGATCGAAATGATTGCCAGCACAAACTGCAAGCTTCTCGCAAATTATTCGTAAATCGAACAAGCGGGGCAAGTGATCGAGCTGCGACGAGCTACAACAAATCGTGTGTATCTCTCTTTTTCTCTTTCTCCCTTTTTCTCATGTGTTAGAAGAGACTAAAAGGGGGAAAAGAATTCTATGTACGAGAGATACGAATAAATAAAGAGTCATATTGCGTTGGGCATGAGAGAGAGAGAGAGAGAGAGACGAGGATGGACTGACAGGTCCAGCGTCGTTAATAACCCATTGGGAAGCAGGGGCGAATGGATTCATATTGAGGTATGTGTGTATATCTGCGAGGAACACAAGCATCGGTAACACGTAGTTATGAAGGGACATATGATATCGTATGCCGCGTGTTACGTTGAATGTGGGGAAAGGATCGTTTGTCAGAACTAAACTGAGCCTTGCTGATTGGTTCAGGAGCCAAGTCACGAAATACAACCAGACAGAATCTATATTTTTCCACATATATAAGTTAATTCTGGTCCGTATGAATCGTTTTTCTTCCAGTCACTTTGACAGGTCTTTTGATGTATGAAAAAACGCCTGTGAGATCGTTACTAAACTGCAAATATATTTTCATAAAATATGATATTTTATGGATTTATCAAAAGCGAAATGAAGTGTGAGTGGAATTCCATTTTCACGGAATATTTACTTAACAAGAATTCATTGAAAACAATACATAAAAAAAGGATGGTATATGAAGAGAAGAAAATTGAGAGTTATATACGTTGTCCGCAAGTACGGATTCACCAAGAAAAAAAGATACGAGAAGTGTACTTGGTACAGGAGCTGTACAGCAGCATAGGTGTGCGATAACAGTAGAAGCTGCTTATGCATTCTTGGCGCGAAGGCAATCGCAGGTATGGCCGACGAGATCGTAGTCGAGTGTTCAGAAAGGCTGAATGTGGCGTTGGTATGAGGCACATACGGATGATGCCAAAAGCACGAAGGACGACACGACGGTGTACCGAAGCGCGAGGCAGAGAATGAGAGCGAGAGCAAGCGAAGATTTCGTGCTGTGCGAACGTAGTGCCTAGACAAGAGAACAATTACGCCCCGTCAGACCCGTGACCGGTAGGCCGCCACGAGGTGAATCAAAACTAGGTGCGCTAGCTATTCTTCTCTAGCGCTGACACGCAGCAGTCAGGGCACAAGAGAGAGAGAGAGAGAGAGAGAGAGTGAGATGCTCTCATTCCGTTGCTGCTGGCGTGTGTTGGTCTCAGAGGACTTCATCGCCGATCTTCTTGGTCCAACGTTCACAATTCACCTACGATTCCTCGACGAGAATCGGAGCACATGATTACGTTGTGGCGCAGGATCGTTCAGGTGACCTTATGTGTTCAGGGCATTTCGTGTTCTGTATTATATATAGCTTAAGTATCCTATCTACAGTTTCTGCAGTTTCCAACTGTCATACATACGAGAACATTTGATCTTTTTATCTTCAAGACCGGATTGGACACTTGGATCATTTTGCTTGGATTTATTTATACAAATCATGACGTAACTCGAAACGACGAACACGTGATCGGAAAGTTAAATGTTCGATATGAACCATATTTGGTAATATACCGTGACTGCGCAGTTGAAGGACACATTTTCTCTATCGTGGAATATACGTTAGAAACAGAATGACACAACTCGAAATGTTTCGAGCCTTGAATAGGGAGTGTTACGTCCTTTCAGTTAGCAGCATCTGATGCGAGCACGTAGCTGGTAGGACAGGTCAAAGTAGGAAATATAGAATTGATCAGAGAGTAATAAGATTCTTAGTGCAGGGACCACCTGGTACTGCGGATCGTACGGAGTTTTCCTCCATCAGGCAACCCCATCCAAGACCTCTTGCGGTGGCTAAACGAGTTATGTCGTCATAAATGTTTCCCTTCTGATCTCTATATTCGTTACACATGAGGGTATTCTCTTGTATGTGTGTGAGTGTCTATGTGCGAAAGTTTGGTGAGGACGAGATAGTACATAAAGCGTGAGCGAGAAGCGAAATCGT
Organism: Campoplex capitator; assembly: GCA_037576405.1. Taxonomy (NCBI): domain Eukaryota; kingdom Metazoa; phylum Arthropoda; class Insecta; order Hymenoptera; family Ichneumonidae; genus Campoplex; species Campoplex capitator. Next base: position 7,913,691 of record JARBWI010000008.1, on the reverse strand, counting down.
TGGTATATCGGTATGAAAATAACGAGTTTGCGATATATTATTGATTCACCCTCGATGCTTACTCCGTGACTCGAGATTCTGTGTATTATATATACCACACGTGAACCCACGACAAGTGCTTGATTTTTCTCTGGTTCTCATTCTTGTTTGTACGAACACATAGATACACGTGGAATCGTAGTCGTTCATCAACTCGGAGTGAAACAAATTATATCTGGTGGATCAGAACAGATAGGCACGGTCGAGACCTCGTGATGAGTATTGATAGCTCGGATCAATGGCAGGTTACGAGTTTTCTATTTTTTTTTTTTTTTAGCTCTCCTTCCTCTTTGCTTCGTTCGCAGCCGATATACGAATGGCAGCTTGACGGGACCACCCCTGACACGGCGATGAGCTTGAAAATGGGCAGTGAGATGATTTTTCCGGGCACCAGCGGAAAAAGCAACGAGCATGTGGTGGTAGGTATGCTACGAGTATCCGCGTTTGTGTATTGGAGGACGCGAGAGTACGCAAGAGCGAAGGGTGGAACGGGGAAAAAACAGAGAGGTAGCAACACGAGCGAGAGAAAGATAAAGAAGGAGGGAGCTGTTTTCCCCGGGGAAAGTGGTGGAGTAGAATCGCTACCGGAGGCAGGAAGGCCGAACCTCGATCGAGCAAACTCTCCGTTCTTCTCGTCTCCCTCCAACTTGCCACCCGCATCATTCTCCCAACTGGTTTCGCACACCCTGACTCGGCCAGATCGCTTTTCTAATTTTCAGCGCGATCAAACATTATTTTCTGCCCACCTTCCTCTGCGAACATGAGTTCAATACTATACCCATATATGTATATGTATATATTTCACTGGCTGCCCTTCCGCAACTTTCATCTAACCGATATAGAAAAGTTTTTTTTCGTTTCTATCCTGCTCCGCACGTATCGTGAGTTTTATTGGCTTTTTTCAACACGTTTCCGCTTCTTTTTTTCGCGCGTACATTCGCCATACTCCAGTCTATAGAATCGTTTTCAATATTACTCTGATATCCGTACGAGTTATATGAAAAACTTGCTATTGAGTATTTGGACCGATATCCCCAGCTGAAGGCGTCAAAACCGAATCGTGACGGATTCATGACTAACAGATACAGTGGCAAGAATTATATTCGACTGTCATTCTCAGTTGAGCAGCCTGAATCTATTCGAGTGGAACATTTCAAACACATTAAATCAACCAATTATCACTGAAGATCAGCCCATGAGTTGATATTATTCATGTTGAAGAGGGTAAAAATGGATACTGAGAATATTGTCATGGCGATGAATCACGAGCTGGTCGAGGACATAGCGTGAAACTTTTTTTGCCCATCTTTCATCAGCGTTATTAAAATTTTCGTAAAGTTCATCCAGCAACGAAACGAATGAATAAAATAAGCCATTGTACAGTACCGAGGTACGCTTGGATGAGACGAAAAGTGGAACAGGAGTGTGCGGAAACTGCTCTGCTGTACCATAAAAGAGTGAGGATATAATAAAGCGTTTTATAACGTCACTCGGGTATTAAGATTTCAAGTCGCGTTCCATCGCAAATGTACCCTCGCTGTTATATAATTGCAGATTATAGCTATATCAGGATATTTTCGAAGTTTTTCTAGTTTCGACGACAATATGCTTGACGCGAATCGACCGACAGGTGAAAATCTCGAGCGTTGAGGAAAACAAAAAAAAAAGAAAGAAGTACAACAACCTGAAAGAAAGAATGTAAGAAGAAAAGCGACTTGTGACGTAGTTTTATTGTATTTTTTTCATTAACAAGTCCACCGTCATGCCCCCAGAGAGCTCGACGAGAGAGAGAAGTTGGCGCCGAGTTTTAGCGAGACTTTTGTTAATGTTCGGAATTAACGGAGTAAGGAGACTTTAAGTCATAAGGTCTCTCGGGAACATGCGGGTGGGGTTCGACGCCAACTTCCACGATTCTTTATTTCTTTATCAACTCGGCGACGACCCTTGTGCTTTCGCTGCTAGTATGGAATCTCTTTCTCCCTTTCTCGTCTGTGATCCTTGTTACCCGTGCGTTTTTTCGACCCGCCCTCGCTGATGGCCAGCACTGCAAGTAGCAATACGACGTTTCAGAGTTTTTCTTTCAACTTTACATATATCGCTGTACAATGCGAAGTTTGATTAACAAAAGTAGCAGCACTGCTTCCCAAGCCTTTTCCACGACTTTCTTTTTATTTCGTATTACAGAAATTTTTGAATTGCAATTGTCCCTGGAGCAGCACACTTTTCCGAATCTCCGCATTCGTAAAAAAAACTGTGTTGCCTCAGTCTATAAGGTGAGAACCCGAAAAAGTCGAGCTCCTAATCGCAATTCTATGTCGTATGCTGAAACAGATTTGTATGTCAGCATTGCGGGGTAGCAGTAGCATCAGAGCGTGCAATCGAAAAACTCAAAATTACAGTCGAGTTCGGGCTGTTATGTTTAAAGAATATGAAAAGTCATACATTTTCATCGCTGTCCACAAATCTTTTCTGGTATTCCATGCTCAGAAGATATCAGAATGAATATTTTATTGTGCTACAAGATGAAATGACAAATTGATCAGTCTTCTAAGAAGAGAAGATTTTTAATGATCGTCCTGAATTTAAGATCCGTGAATACTTATAAAAAGAGATTGGTCATGCGTACTAAATGTACCCGACACGGATGTAAAGACTATAGATATGGATATTGATACCGAAAATAGTATTTGGTCATAAACAAATCTAGAAAAGTGAATATTTTACGAGGGTACATTTTTCATGGGATTATTCCTATGATAATGTCGTAACAGATCACTATAATGATCGGGGATAAAGAATGCGATCGATAGCGAACTTATCTCCCGTCACTCATTAACGAGTTAAGGCAATCGCCCGTAATTTATGGTACAGGCTTCGCAGGCGCTGTAGCGAAGTGCATGGGAGGAGTAATACGAGAACGGAGAATTCGTGAGGGATCGAGAGATTCGTGCGACGATGGCGAGCAGAGAGGAAAGCTCCCTGGCACCCACGCGTTACGCATAATATAACATGATTGCTCCGTGTATGTCTGGACATACGATTATCGCGCTCGCGGAGAATTTCACGTATGCGTTTCCCGAACGCGTTGCGACCATGTCCGACGAGTTCTTAACATACATCTATACTCAAGTATACTGCACCGAATCTAGAGGATCTAGATACATGTATATAAACTTATAGTACACATATGTGGACATGAACGTGGGTTGCATGAATGCGTCGAAGCTGGAAAGGGATATATATATATACATGCACATATACAGCAGCAAGAGAGCACTCGGTCTCATGTAACTAATCAACCGGCTGTCGAGCCAAATCGACCCCTCTTGCCCAAACCCTTAAATGTGTTCTACAACGTTCGACTAAATCCTGCACACATATATTTCTGTGTATACACATTTGTATACGTCATCGATTTTGACGTAGCAAACGAAGCGTACTAATTTTTTGGATTAGCTTACGGTATGCATGAGTTCATGAAAAAAGGGCTTATTCACGAACGTTTGTTGGATTTTTCCAAAGTATTTAAGTTTCCTAATTAATGATGGCAGGCTGTTACTCAAAATCATCAGAACTACTGTGGTACATATTTCAACCAGACTATGTCATGCGTCCCATTTCATTGCACAGAATTTCGTAGTGCCAATTCGGAAATAAAAAAACTGTGAATTTGAACCGTAAGACGTGAAAACAGATGCGATTCGATTGATCTTGCCTCTTGCCAATATATACGCGACTTCGTCTCGTCCAGAAAAATGCCAGCCTCAGATTTTTTTGATTCATGAAACTCTCCCGTATACCTCGGTGAGTTTTCATGAATACGAAATCGAATCGTAATCATAAAAATAGAGTTCTAGGATGTTTTTCCATGTTTTGTTTAGAAAAAATTGAGAATGCAGAAAGTGAAGATAGATCATCACTTTTAAGTAACGAAGATTCACGGTGGGCTATCCGTGGAAAGTACAGTACAACAATTTCTTCCATTTTATTTGGCGTAGTCTGACTAGAACTATGTTAACGGAGCTACTTTCGTGTATGTATAGTGATGGTTGTTCTAATGTATCTGAAATTCATTTGCTTAAATATATTCTAGAGGTACCGAGTATTTGATTCGTTGATTCAAAATTTTAGGCAAAGAAATAAGAAAACTTTTACTGCAGTACGTCAACGCATAATCATTGATTCCTGTCTATCGGGTACAAGAGCCCAATAGGAGGGAAACGGGGGGAGGAAGTCGTACGGAAATTGACTGAAAAATCGTCCAGGCTGTACCAGTAATGAGGCAAAAATTGAGACAGCTTTATTAAGTCGAGGGAAGTTACCCTGATTAAGTTAGAGCACGACCCCTCGTCGTCGGATCCCGACAGCAGAAATCTCCTCCCCGAAACCACCCTTGCTGCTCTAATTTTATTTATTACGCAATTTAAAAATCGATTTCACCGCGATCACGATAGTTAGTCTCCTCGTTTAAAAAGATTTTTGTGAGCACGAATATATTAGCGGTTTTGCTTTGTTATCCATGTCAACATCGAGAAGGATCGATAAATAAATTTTCGGTTTCTGGACCGAGTTTACAGATTGAATATTCCTATAGATAACTCGCTGATGAAAATAAGATATATGCAGAAATCTTTACATACCATAACAAGTCCCTGACTATTGGAGCATACCAGAAAAGCGTACTTTAATCGAGTTAATCTAACGTTATTAACTGAAGACTTGACTGCCTGCGCCGAGGGGTGGGAATGTGTAGATGAGGAAGTGAAGCGATAAGTACGAGAATGTAGGAAAGAGGAATAATCCCCGTCAGCACGTGTAAAAGCTTTGTCAGCCGCTTCATTTTTAATTAATTAACGGTCAATTTACACTCAAAATGCCAGCACGTCTCGAAAATTATTCGGGTGATGAATGTTACGTATTTACGTATCACGGTGAACTCTAAATAATGCGGAAGGACCTTAATTATATAAGTATTTACCATATAATTTACAAAGTTCTTCATTAACGATCGCTGTACACACTGGGTACGTTACAAAATTGAGAAACATGAAAAATTTTCCAAACAGTTATTATGTTCAGGCTAAACTAGGTTAGTTACATTCAGTCGAAGTTCGTAATTAGTTAATTTAGTAAGTTGAGCGATTCAACATGGACCCGGTACCACATATAGCGTGTGTAGACGCAACGAAAGTTCATGATAGTTTATCTTTTGAATATTAAAAATAAACTAATGAGTTCATGTAGGTTCGCCGATTGTCAAATTCAAATGATGAATTTCATTCGGCAATGACTGTTCGTAAATTCTTCATCGTAAAGGGTTTTTCAGTAAAGTATAAATTCTCATTTAGATTGATGGTTGTCGTTAAATTTAGAGTGTAGTTGGATAGCATAAAAACCGAATTATTCACGAATTCATGACGTAAAGAGTATAGCAGAGCTCAGATACTTTCTGCGTCGTTGGGGGAAGCGTGCACGTTACGCTCGACTGTGCCGGACGAACGAAAGTTCTAACAGACTGGTACGTAATGTTGTCAAACGACGGGCAAGGAAGATTGGATTCTCGAGTACTTTAGTGGAGCAGTTAGCAGAGGTAGTGCGAGCTTGGATTACAAAATTAGCTCTCGGCGGCACGTTCTTTGGCCCGTGCGCTTCGCCCATTCCCATCTCTCGTTGTCCGTATCACCGACTCTATGATAGGGCAGAATCCGGAGCCCCAAAGTGTCTATCGAGGTCGTACGTCTCTTCTCGAGGACGTGGACCAAGACGAAAAGGACTTTATCGGCCACTTGGCGCACGAAATTGGCCAATCGGATTTTCAGGAAGACTGAGGTTCCGGTCTCTCCTCACACGGAAGATCCTTACACATAAACTTTGGCCGTGTTGGCAGTACACTTTGGAGTTCACACAATTTAGCCTTACAAAACGATAGAACATGGGAAATCTACGAATCTCATTCATCGTAATCGAACTTATGTCTCTTCATTTTTTTCTTCAATTGTCTCAAATATTTCATAACCCGTATTTCAATTTCAAGTTTTTTTCTAGTCAATGACCAAAATATAAACAACTAGACCAAAAAATTATATGGAAACCGGGTCAATCTAAAGTTGGTACAAAATCCATTACGATCATCGTAAACTCTCATACGACCGTGTAATAGTTGGATGTGGCATACGTTCGATAGTTAAGAGTAGCGTACAGTATTGCATTTATATATAGGTGCAGAATACACACGTCAGGGTAATAAAACATTTCGCGTGCGAGGGTATAATTGTCGGGGCTGTGCCCGGGTTTTCCACAGCGCGCCAGCGCAAAGTTCTCTTGCTGTACCAGAGGTGGCTCGAATAGTCCGGGTCGTATCTATAGTCTAGGTTTAGGGGCCCCGGGGGTGCACCGCGCCCCCTTTTTCATCCTGTAGTTATTTATCGTCCTGCTCCCGCGGTCGTGTGTTCTCTCCGGCGCGCGCGCGCGCGCAAACATATACATATACGCACATACCTTCTTCTATGCGGCGATAATCTACTGCTGTGTATACACCGAAAGGCAATAGGGCTCGCACCCCCGCGCAACCCTCATCGCAGGTTCATCGATGTTGACGGCAAAGTTGGGTCATAGTGGCGTACGATGAAGAAGGTCGTACGAGGGTTGTGGTAAAGTATTGTTGCCGTGGCTCCTGATAGGTCTTTGACTTTTCCTTCCCTTTCTCCTAACAGTAAGAATCATCTAGGTGGTAGTTTCGTATCGTACGTATAATTGCATGAGTTTTGGTGTATTACTATATATCGTGACACAGCTTCGCGAGCGGATCTTCGTCAATTCTGACCACCCCAAGAATCAAGAAAACCCTTAAGTTTCTTGTAGTTCCATAAAATCGGCTCCGTCTCTTCATTGGGTCCACTACGTTTATTCTGTAATTTTTATATCAGCTCAACTTCGTTATCACGTTAAATATTTTTATCCATCTCCATATAGACGCTCAATAATCCGGCAGTTACACTATTAGGAGTCGTAGAGAAGCGAGAAGAAAGCTGGACTCGGCGAGCCTCTGGCCAACAGACAACAAAATTTTTAACATATTTGAGACTCTAGCGAGTGTCTTGATATTCTAAAATGTTTTTTTGGGAATTCTCATTAAAACATCAATATCAATAGCAGCCTACGCGTTGTTTCGTCGGCGTGAAACACTTGCACAATGAGAGCTAAAATGAGTAATGAACGTTGATTATTAAAACGTGTCCTATTAGCATGATCGGCTCTGTCTATCTGTGCCTTCGTGATTCTCGTACTAGGAGGTGAGACTAAGGGAACTCGATCGAGGGATTGTGAACGGACAGGAGTGTTGTAGCATTCTATTGCTGCTGCATGCAGCAATGCTTCTGCTCAGCTGTCCAGAGGGTTTCGGCTATTCCGGTAACGTAAGTGACACATTGACGTGGGCTGACCGCAGCTTGGCAGGCCTGACCGCATCCCTCGGGTGGATAGTTACCGCATGATTGGCCTTCCATTACCATATACGACCATAGACAAGCATCATCCTAACGTTATCCTAAAGCGTAATTCTGTCCTGAGCGGAGAATGTTAGGGTTCTGCGGGCACTATGCTAACTGGATGTGTTCTGTGCTCAATTCCAGTAACACCTCTCTTATTCGAATCCATGACTAGACCATCGCCACTATCATTTTACCTCAACGAAAGTGGTGCAAAGATACTTCGAGGGTTGTTCCCGTGGGAACTCTGGTAGCCTCTTCTTCACCCAGAAGCACACGACGATCATTCGATCTTTTCTTTCTTTTTCCCACCCGCCTCCGATTCCTCTTCAGCTCAGCAAGAGCGTTCGTTCGATGTTTTTCATCCCGTACCCCTCGCGTCCACGAGTCAGATATATCGCGAAGAAGCAACGATAGTTTCAACACCGTTCGACGGAAGATCGTGCCGAAAGAAAAAAGTTGCGCCTGTTTCTTATCGTGAAAAGATGCTCATCCATCTAGTCAATCGTGTCAGTGGATATATGTAGCGATCTTTATATACGGGGTAAATGTAAAAGAGATAGCTACCACAAGCATTTCCGTGCTGATGCTCAGAATACGTTGACCAATCTCCGTAGACTCACCCCGTGTAAGTAGATAACCACAAACCTTAGTCCAATCGTATTTCATATGGTTGCGATTCACCTTTTTATCTCAAACTGAGATTCCATTAAATTCCAGGAGTACTGCAAAGAATTTCGCATATCTTCATTAACTTTGTATATCTTCCATTCTCTTGTCTTTTTGTTGATTCACTTGCTTGGCCTCGGGTTGAATATGAGGGACTAGTACGAGACCGGGGTTTATTTCGTGGCTTTTTGCTGTGCTATCACGACGACAGATTGTTGTACTCACCAATGTGAAGTAATGGGGGAGACGAAATGTTGAGAATCCATAGAGCCTGAGCGAATGAACGTATACGAGAAATCGCCTCTTTCTTTTTTTGTGCGTTGAACGACGATAGAGAGAAAGAGAGAGTGAGAGGAATTGACGAAGAGAACAAGCCCCTGCCATGGGTAGATGGATAGACGCGTTGCGAACGTACGTAGACATGTGGCGGCGGGGGTTGCACTCGCTTAATTACACTGGAGGCCTCGTGGGAGAGGCTGTGAGAGAGGCTGGAAAGCGACCTTATACTCACCTCACCCGTTTCCATCCGACTACTCCTCCCTTATACCGTTCAACCATTTACTCGCAGTATCCTCTGCCAAAGGTTCGTACGTGCTAACGCTGTGCACAATACACAACCTTCCGAACTTTCTTTCGTCGCAGAAGCAAGGAAATGGTCGCAACCCATTGCCACAGGGGCTAACTCTTAACTTGACTGTTCTTTTCTCGATCCACTATCTCCTTCGTTATGAATCCATCTTCCCTGCTTTTACAGCAGTATTTGTATCTGCGGAGGCTCTTACCGCTTGACGTTTGCAACTCTCTTGTGCAAAGGTATGTATATAGATATGAAACAATAGCGTATTCGCATCTCTTCGCTGAGATTTCCAAACTACTCGGTAGTGGCTGCGGTTGATGTTGCATTCACGGGCGTTCGTGGCCTCTCAAGGGGCATCTCGTGGCCAGTTTCCTACTATCACTCTAGAATGCACCACTGTCTGCGCACAACCCTCAGGATCCTCGAAGAACGAGTCGAATACAGTAGCTGTATACCATCGAACATGACTCGTATAATGCCCGTCAGGGAAAGACAGGGAATGGTGCGCAGAGTTGCAAGATCCACCACTCTCAACAATCTCCTCCTGCTGGATTTTAGCCAACCCAGCATTGCTTACGTGCTTCGAAATCTAAGCCTTGCAACCTCTCATTCCTGTCCGTGGACCAGTAATCCGTAGAGATTTGTCCCGTCTCTCGTTCGCTTCGTAAAATCCGCGTGAATGGAGAATTAGAGATTATTCGCATGGAGCATCTGGATGGAATAACAAAACCTTCAGAGCCAATTTATGTAAACTAAATTATAGAAACGAAACGTTATTTTTATCTCGAAAGTAGCTTATTTATTTACAGAAGATAAAAATCACCATTGCAATGAACCTTCCCTTCGTAATTCAAACGATGAATTTAACACCTCGAGCATCAACTCCTATTCGTGATATTCACCCATCTCCGGGTGTTGAAAAAGTAGTTTAGTTGTAAATTTCACGATAATTGCGCCAACTCCTGTAACATTGCTGCCTCGTTGGTTATGTCGTCACATGCATGCGTGATCGAGCAGTTGTAGCTCGCGTGACATTGATATAGTCGTGACACGATAGTTGGTGAGTAGGCAGAAACTGTTACCTTTTTTCATTATCAGTCCATAAATTACAGTCTATAAAGCAGAGGAGTATATAGCAATGAGCTTGGTTCATGCACCATTTGGCCATTGATGACAGGTCTCTATTAAATATTCTAATTTTTAAGGTGAAAACTTGTGGGGGGATATACTCAGGGAATACATTTGTTCTCGCCAGTACTAATAAATGACCATATTTAACGAAATAATTAGCGTCTATTATCCAACAATGTACTCATTTTAATTTGAACTTAACGAGTCAAGATCGCACTCGAAACTCGCATCCATCACCCAGGTGTGAAGCTTCTCTTGTAGAAACTTCTTCGTGTCATGCATATTACTATCCTACAAATGTATGCTGGTTAACGAGTGAAAACGACCACTGAATTAGTACGATGCTATCGTGATACCTACATCCTCGGGGCTCGTATCCATAAATAAGATAACAATTTTTCATTCGCAAAGTCTCCCTCGCGAGTCTGCCAGGGCGGGGTGAGAGTTCTCGCGTCAAATAGGGGGAGGTTCCACGTGACATAGGAATAGGATCGAGGGGATAAGCATTGAAAGAACGTACAGGGATGCGCTAGTAACAGGGCACTGAGTGAGAAAAGCAGAAAACTTTTTAACCCTCGTTACCGGGGTATCGAATTCCAATTAGATGACGATCGCATTTCCAGAGCTCTCCTTCTTGCTTGCTCGATAACTCGCGAGAACACCCGGAAGATGCTGAATTTTTTCGTCTTCTACAGTGCGTTGCTAGTTCTTGAGAAAACGGTGTGCAAAGTAAAAAAAAAAAAAAAAAAGAAAAATCGTACGAGAAAATACCCTATCGAGCGACTCCTCAAGTTTCTTTCTCCCTTTTCTAGCAGCTCCACCTACCGTCGTCCCATCGGACGAATCCGAACGGAAACTGATTCGCTGTCTTTTGGGAATTGGCCCCTCGGAGTTTTCCTTGATTCCGCGAATATATATAGGCAGAGTCCTGCTTCTTCACGAGCTCAATCAGCACCAACGCCTCGCCAAGGGTCGAATAAGATTTTGCACAATTACTCTCTCGCGAGCTCCGACACTTTAGGATTGCGCTACAGATACCGCTGAAAGACAATCGACGAGCAAGAATTACCGAAAAGAATCGTTTTATTAACTCAAACCATGCCTTTGCTTTGATAAACATTAGATTGATGGAAGAGTGTTAATTTGATGAGATTCGTAGGGAAAAACTCATTCCAATAGATCTCTCGAATATGACGTTGGAAAAAAGAATTAGATTCATGTTCAATATAACTTTTTCCATGGAAAAATGTAGTTGGGAAGTTTTTTTTTTTTTTTCATTTCCTTTTTCAATAGATTTGAACACAATTTCATACTTCAATTCTATGGTTGTATCCCTTGTCAGTATTCATGATAGTTCATCGACACTGCTCATATTTTCAAATAACTTTCTAATACTTTGACAATAAAAAAATGAATTAGTGAACGAGTGAAGAAAAAATCAATAGGAAAACAGTTTTTGCCTGGCTGCTTGTGTATACATTGAGGAAAAACATCAGTCAAATCTCAGTAGCTGTAAGAACTGTCAGAAAAAAACCAAGCCAAAAGAAGTCCCCAAAAGAGTGAACGGAAAGCATAGTGCGTAGTTTTGAATTTTCGAATTTTTCTTTGGCCCGTACATAAACATGCAAAAATAGGATCGAAGGAGAGGTTGAAACATGAATGAGAAAGCTCCTCCTGCCATCGTAACTCGATACGGAATATCTCGAAGTCAACGAATCCTCTGGAGAAAACACAGGCTGGGCTAGTTTTTCACAGAGGCAACGAAAAGCCGCACGAATGTGCAACTCTTGCGACTTTGCCGAAGAGACCTTTTGACTCGCGAAATTTCTTGAAGCGGACAAAAAGCACGATGGTATGTATCAGCTTGGTGTGGAACATACGTGCATCAAGAAATCCACGAGAGTATCTTGTGCTTCAACGAAAAGAGAAGAAAAAGAGTGAGAGAGAAAGAGGAAGAGGATGTGAGAAGGAGAGAGAGGGAGAGGATAAAAGCATGAAAGAGAGAGTATCTACAAGGAGTAAGAGACGAAGCATGTGAGGGTTTTGGTAACAGAAAAAGGATAGAGTATACATGCCCCATACACATATATAGAAAAAAATTCAAAATCTATATATGTATCTATACCTATATACATATTTTGAAGATAGAAGACTGCACTCCAATGGTACCCGTGGCAAAGAGTAAGATCAGTGTGACTCTCAGTTGTCCCTTGGGCTCCACGTGGCTTGAGCACAGTCTCCTTGTAGCTCATGATGCTCTCTTATGCGGTTCTCACCTTTCTATTCTGAGAGCATCACCTTTTCTCTTTCGCCTCGGAACCTCCGAATAACGTTGTACAGAATTGCAATGACAAAATTAACTCCGAAGGGTTTATTTATTAGGGTAGAAGTCAATGTTTTTACCAGCAATATTTAAAAGTTTGAAAATTTTTTAAGTCCTAGTAATACTTTTCAAAAGTGATAATCTTATATCGGTTGTCTCTCAGCTCTAAGTGGACACGTTTTTTTTTCTTTCGGTTAGACGTGGAACAAAAAACATTTTTTCTCGACAAGCCATGGCATGATGATCACCATGTGCTCCAAGAGAACAAAAGAAAATTATAAAGTTTCACGTTTATTTTCACCTGTTTAATATCGAATTGTTCTGAAAAAGACAGAACAATGTTGTTTCTCGATGAGCACAGTTCATACACTAAGCACTATTTGTACACCTCAAAAGAAATTCCGAATGTCTCGATACTTTCTCATATTTTCGTAGTAGAAACGCAAAAAATTGTGGAAACTCGAGAAATTTGCAATGGAACATCAACGTCGGCCATCAAGTTATGTATTGACAGTCACTGCGAACGATACCAGAGACGTTGCAATATACACGACCTGTAGATGGACCTCGGGTAAGTGGTGCTCACGGGGTATAGGTGACTTGCCCGGTCGCCAGGGGGGTTGGGGAGGTGGAGAGCTTTTGGAGAGCGTGCACGACTGAGGAGAGTTTACGTCGACAGGGCACGGTAAACCCCCGGAATTGTGGCTACCCCACGACGCCTCCAGAGACCACGCTAGCTGGGTATTGAAAATTACATCTTACTCCGCACCCGATCTAGCTAGCAGCCTATGCTTCGGTATACTCTACACAGTATTATCGTATACCAGAGATGTATACTAGCGATATACGTACTTTGCGAATGGCCAGGCAGCCCCTTTTCCTCATTCCAACAACCGAATTTTCTCTCTTCGTGTCTCTTCCTCTTCCGTTGTCTCTTTCTCGCTCATAACTTGGCTTGGCAAACTCCGGTTTAGGCAGCGAAGCACCACAGCTCGAATCAAACTTACGCTTTCGTCGATATGCTCACTCGTTCGTAATCGCAGCCGACGAATGCATCTCTCGTTCCATCGCAGTTTATACTGCAGGCACTCCAATATATTTTTTTAGTTTCTCCTTCGCACTCGAATTTTATCGTTCACGTTCTGTTTCTCTTCGATCGGTATAACCTCGAATTTATGTACGTGTGTGCAAACATCCACATATTTTCTACACATATCGACTCTGTATTGTTGGAGTCCGGGTGTACACATTTTTCCTTTCTCGATATGGCTTTCGGCATGCTTTTAATAATTCTAGGGCAAAAAGACCAAAAAATAAACCAGCTACGAACGGAAGTTTTGACGCATTGAGTGAAAATTCTCCAATCAAAAAACTTTCACGAACGCAATACTCTCTGTTCAATATTTTTTTTTACAGACTGTAAGGCAGTTTAGAGATATTCATTTTTATGCAAACAAAATTGATTTAACTTTGAAAAGATGCAGAGGTTATGGATCGTTACGACATGTTTTTTTAGTTTTTGACAAACAGTTGAATTTGAACAGTTTGAACTTAGTAATAGCTCACTTGCAAAAGTTATTATGAAAAAAATTTATTTCCATCATTTTCGTTTCCATCAATAAAAATGAAAACATAATATTTTTTAACGCACCTACAACAAGCACTGACAGATCCAATTTTTTCATGAGATTTCGAGAAATTCACATAGCTGTCACTTTTGTGTACACAAAAAAATCCGTTTATTATCGATTTGCTTTTAAAAATAAAATGAAGTTCTAACAGTCCGAACCGAGAGCCGTAAAACAAGGAATCAAAAATGCAACTCGCTGTGAAAGTTTAACGAAACCCCAAAATAATATGTGATTGCGTAATTCTTATATTGATAAACGTATTACAAGTTCTTACCAATCAAAAAAGTCAGGTTTTGAGAATGTGAAAGTGGCGTAAAATGTTTCATGTGTATGTAGAGATTTTGTAAAAGTCTTTGGGATTTCGAATAATGGCCAAAACTCCCAAAGTCATGCGTTGAAACATCAAAGAAATGCATGCACCCCCATAAGTTGAGACGATGCTTTTCGAGCGTCGCGAAAGTGAGAATCTCATCTTATTTTGTCATTCTCTTATTCGAAAATGTCACGTTGCCAGACTTCTTTGTCATAAGGAATGTACCCGAGTGCTAAATCGATGAGGGAAGGTAAGAAATTGAAAAAAGATGAAAACAAAAAAATCCTGTCAAATAGAATAAATACGATTTGTCGAAAATGAAAAATATTTTAATGTGTTGGGGGTAGAAAACTGTTCATCCCTTAAAAACAGACATAATATTTAACGTTTCAATCTTTATCGAACGTTTTGTTGAGCCAACTGAAATAGGGCAAAGCCCAAGGGTGATTGTCGTGTGAAAACCACTTGAGTGTGAAATTTTGAACTACAGTAAAAAAAAACCTCAAAACATTTAGACAAGTTTAAAACTTGAAAGTTTAACGTTCGTGAGGGCCAAAGAAAATTCGTGTAGAGTGGCTGGAAAGCATATCGTGGGGAAGCTCCGCGAAAAACTCTTCGACATCTTCAGAGGACTTCGATATTTGTTAAACTCACCCTGGTCTTTTCTTTCGCATCAAGCTTTTTCCTTACTCCCCTCATTCTATTTTTTTTCTGCTTCGAGAACTCTGGAAACGATGACGTACAGTCTCGGCTGTCATTTCCTCCTTCCGATAAAATCATTCGACGCTGTCTGCGTCCCACACGTGTTTCATCTTTTTTCTGTATCACTCTCGATTTCATAAAGCATGGCAGCGTCCTACTGTATACCTACTATACTTGTCATATAGATTTTGTATATGGCTGCTGAATGGGAATGTGAAAGGAAATACCAAGAAAGAGAGAGGGATAGTAAAAGAGCTACGGGCACTGAGTCACGTCTATCCGACTTCCAATAAACGTAAGTGATTTTCTGATCGTATTGTTTCGTAGTTTCATTGCGACTGTAGGATGAAAAATGCAGGACGTACATTCGCCCATACACAACGAGCGTGAGGGCAACCTCAGCTTTGAAAATACAATTTCTCTCCGTCGTTGTGTGATAGTTTCCCACAATACTTGACCTCAGTGAAGACCAACAATTTGACGAACGAAATAGATTTTTCACTTTTAACTCTTTGCCTCTGCACCTTCCGTTTTAACATCCATGGTTGGACGTTTGAACTCCATCATATCCATTGAAAAAGAAAATTCATAACTGCTCTAAAAAAATAATTGAACTAAACAAAGTAAGAAACTATTTCATTTCGATTTCTCAAATGGTTCAAAACTGGAATTGAACTGATTCGATTAAAAATCTGTTCTCAGCTCTGGCAATGAATACAGCTCGTGTTTTCCTAGACACACTGGTGACTTTTCCCGAATGAACGTATGTATACATCTATTTCAGCAGCGGAAGATAACTCACTCATCTTTCTCCTTCTCTCTCTCCCTCTTCCTCTCCCTCCGTCTTTCTCTCTCTCTCTCTCTCTTGCGCTGTCTTTTGCTCTCTTGCAGAATGGTCACGGATACCGCTCAACATCCGGAAATTCGTAGGAGCGAACCGCGACGAGGGGCGGATGAGCGGTCCAGGGAATTAAGGGCAGAAGGGGGGATGCAAGAGAGCCTGTAACTGGAACAGGCTGCAAGTGCTTCGAATCATCCAAAGTCCGAAGCGAGAGTAAGAGCGAGAGGGTCGTCGAGTTGGTAATTGGCAATATGAGTGGCTGGATCCAGCAGGATGTCGGGTCAGTCGCTCGCCCCAGGGAGCAACCTCCTTTCTAGGGTGGTGGCGGTGGCGGGTGACCACCCCTCTGACAGATTCTCTCGCTATATCTCGTGCTCACTCCCTTCGTTTCACATCTTTGCTCTATCGTCTCACTCTTTTTACTCTTTCTATCCTTCATCCTCCTCGTGGCCTCCCGAACAACTCCAACATCGTCCGAGGGGTCGGCGAAGCAGGAATCAAATTGAGTTTCATACTCGCAGGGTCTCTCACTCTGATGTTGCAGCTTCTAGTCCACGGTAACCAGCAGTATCAGGAACACTATAATATATAGCAGACCTATCTACATTCGTTTATACGCACACATCTCTCACCGGCACCCTGTGTTACATAAATTTCCGAATTGTCGCATATTTTTGAAAATTAACTAGAAAAATTTTTTCTCACAATTTTTATTTCTCAAACGAAATAGTAAGAATACATGAATACTTTTATGTTTTTCTACAATGAGAATGACCAATCCAATGATCTTTTTCATCTATCCATGAGCACCAATGCATTTTTGCTTAAATTACAAAACATATCTTGGAAACAAGCTCATGAAGTACTTGTGAACTGGACATATGGCGATTCACAACGCGTTCCCGATAATTCGTACAAGTTTATTTGAATTTTGAATCATTTTATTTGCAAACATTACTTTGGTCCCAGTAAAATCGTTCCCGGTATTGCTGCGATGTCGTGTTTGTGTCCAAGCGACATTGATAGCCGGTGTCTGTGGAATATAGACCGTTGTCCTAGCGCGAGAGTTGAAGGGGTTGAAGCAAAAGCGGGCAAAGCACTGAAGGGTTGTTGTGCCTGAGAGTCTGGACCGCGGATAATAGGAAGTTGGTAGTGGTGGTGGTACTGCTGCTGCCAGACCACCCGGGTATCTCAGCTAATCACGTTAAGTCCGGCAGACCGCTTTGTGCACCCGCGAACGAGAGACTCTCACCAACAGAAATTTCCAAGTCCGAGCTGCACCTCTTTCTCTTTTCTTCACATAGCATATAGGGACCAGAAAGAGACCAACATGAAACCCAATTGAGCCCCGTTTTGGACCTTCACCACGAGTTCTCATTCTCGGGTTATAGATATCATGTTGTCCTGCCCCTTCCCAAACATCAACTCAAAGGGCTTTTACGCTCTCGATGGCATCGAAAAACTTGCTTTTGTTCAAAATAATCTGTACTATTAATAATTCATAGAGTTATGTTATCACAAATTTGTCCACCTTCATATTCGTCGAAACAAACGTGTGGGAAGATATTTTATCAGTTTTAAAACCATTCACTTCATCAAATTATTCAAACCGTTATCTCAATAACTGCACACCGATTAATTGACCTTCAATCTGCCTTGAATCTCGCCGCTGGAATGAGACGACGCAGTTTTTTTTTTTTAACTTCGCATTAGATTTATCCAAAAACGTAAATTTTGCGCCGGAAATAAAATGATGTAGAAGCAATCTGCAAAGTTTGTTGATCCTTGTATTTGATATTCCACCTTTACCGATGTGATTGGATCTTCATTTTTCATGTGAGGACTGCGCTACAGACCATCGCTTATTTTATAATTTCCTAGAGATATGTATATCGTATCTCGAGTTCTTTTGCATTTCAGTTAACGGATACTCGAGTTGTAAATTTAAGCGATAATATCCCGAGAGAAATGCGAGGTTACCCGATATCTTTTCGCGGACATATTTTTTAGCATATCGAATGACGTACAAGTTCTTTTATTTTCTGCAATAACTCTGAACAAGTAGATCTGAGTAGCATATTCTGCTATAGGGTAACTACCTTATGTGACTTCAGAGTGAGCTTTGCGAGGAAGCTCGAGCAAAACGATATCGTCACTTGAATGTGGGCGACTCCGCGGGTCCGACTTGCGAATCTCATTAAAGTCATTGGTGCGTGCCTTTCGCTTTACGGGTGTATGCGTCAAGCGACGACCGACGACTCCATTAAGATGACCACGTCCCCGTGATATTGCTCGCAGACATCAACCCTCCGTGTGGGCCACTGGTTGGTGTCACCGCAATCTCTGACAACGTCGTCGTCGTCGTCGTCGTCTTTCACAGATATATTCGTAATGTATACATCCGTCATATGCGTATTCCAAGTTATAAGTCCGTCGATCCAAAGCTTCTTCGATGGTGTATGGAAATACTTTGGTGGCTTTGACCGAAGCAACCAAATTCATGGGTCTGTATATCCGTCATGGAGTATTCATTTGGGAAATTCGAAAGTTCAGGTCAAATAATCATTTTTTTAAGATGTTTAAAACATGATTTTTCTGTGACAACTCTTTTCACTGTATTCCATAATGCTTATTCATCAACATATAATAAATAATGTCATGATAAACTAAAAGTTTGCTTAACAATATAAAAGTCAACGATTGTAAATTAATTTTAGCCAAGTTCGGGTTTCGTTTTGTCAATCAAACGTAATTTTACTTCGTCAAATAAACTTTATTCAAATGAAATACAGTTTTACTGTTATTATAATTTGATTTAAAAGTGTTCACATCTTCGTCGTATCCAAAACACGCATTCCCACTCCACTAACCCTCTACCATTTCACCCTCGCCTGTCTCTTTATACACGGGAAGATTTTACGCGAAAGTAAATTTGAATAATGTCCTTTATCGGCCTGTTTTCCACTATACAGCATAGCTGCTAGGCATATTCCCGTACAAGTCGAAGTAGAGCGTATGTATATTTTCATACAGGTGATATACACAAAGTAAAAGGGGGTTGAGAGGGTGCAATTCCCGTGTGACTCACTGGCGTCAAGAACAGGAAGAAAATCTCCGGGGATTTGATATCGTGAACGTTGAAGCATCTGTTTTGCAGGAGAAGAGCAAGCGCGTATTTTGGATTATCATCAGACGATCCTCTCCACCAGACAAAACTTTTTTCCAATGTCTCGATTATATGCTTAGAGACAAGTCTTCACACGAGATTTTAACATAATACTGTACAGGAAACTTTGCGAAAAGCTTTTGCAGCAATTTCTGATACATATCAGGAAGATATAAACGCTTCGAGCAAAAAGTTTTACGTCTTAGATTCAGACTTTAACGTTTATCGTTATACTATATACTCCATAGAAAAAAGAAGATGCAAAGCCGATGAAGAAGTCGGTCGGCTGTTACAAATTTATATCGCTGGTTATTTATGTTCGTTTGGAATACTTTTCGTTTTTTTTTCTACTGTAACAGAAGGGGATTTGTGGTTTCTTCGGATATCAGAAAAATGGTTGCGGGTCGTTTTTACCCTTTTCATTTCTTCGTTTTTTTTTTCTCGCAAGCTAGCCGATTAAACTCTTTCGCATTGTGGGAGAAAGCTTCTAAAGGAGAACTGGGATCTGTGGGTAAAACACTGGGGATAATTTGTGGAAGAAGGACTGACAAAAAGGGTTTTGCTCAGGATGTTTGGTGGGGATAATGCGACCCCTGAGATGCCGCTCGGACCACGGAGTGATCTACGGCACTTTATCCGGATCCGCAGCGTTGTACTTATTCCAAAGTACGTTGATGCCAAGAGAGAAAGGTGAAACTGAGTCGGCAAATAAACGATTTTTGACCATACGGAGTAACGAGTCACGACGATATTATGTCCCTGATGTTGCTACAGTTTTTCGAACGCGGAAATAATATGCAAATTTCACAGCCTGTGGGGTGGTAAAAGCTAAAGGTTTTGCTAGTCCAACCGGTATGTTGCCGACGCTGACCCCGGCTATGTGGCGTCGACGGACCGAAAACTCATTAACAAATGCAAACGAAGTTACGCTGTGGACAAATTTAATAAAATCGTGCACGCGCAATTACTTTTTCCCTCGTACCGACGAACGAGTGGTTAAGGGGATGAATACGGTGAGTTTTCAGGCTTGAAAATCTTTCAGCCTTTCAGAGGATATATATACATTGTCCTTTCGGTAAAGCGCTGGCAAGTCTGATAAAACCAATATTCATAACACTGTTATTTACTCGAATAAGGTGATACTTTCACTGTAAATTATATCCGTTGATGTTTGATTTGTTGGTTTTTTCGAAACCCAAATGATGTTGACTTCTGCGTTTTTTTTTTTGCGAGCACGCCGATGCAAGTGATAATTCGATATCTTTTTTGTTTGTTTTGTTTTTCTTCTTTTTTTAAATTCCGAAAACTCTTTACGATACATGATAAGAATATGTTTCCATATTATTGGAATTGCAATCCTCCGAATTATCTGACTTTATCATTGATTTGAATTTTTATACATAGCTGTAAAATGTTGTATACTTTCCCTTACCTTACTAGCAAAACTTCACTTCAGTATATGCCTTCACCCTCGATCGCTGGCCAAGAGTTAGCCACAAGGGGGCATCCATCGCCCCAAGGAATTTCCTTCGGACGTTGATTCATACAGGGGAAAATCAAATTTTACGGATTGCGGTCAGTATTTGAATATTGCATTTGAATATCTTAGGTTAGTCACATGGATTCGAGGCTGCCTGTAGATATTTGACAGACATAGTTGTCGAACGCCACGAAAAATGTGTAAATTTTCAGTTTTCTCAAGTTTCACCATTACGAATAATCTTCTCGTATTCTACAATAATAAATGATTCTGCAATATAAATTTTATGATAAACGACTAGAGGAAAATTCGCGTGATTGAGACCATTTTCCGGAACTGAGTTTGCGTCTGCTATGTGTATTCACCCCGCATCGTGCAAGCTTACGTAGTACCTTTCCAAATTGAATCTCTCGGACAACACGGTGCTTCATTATTTATCAGCGGTATTCTTGAGTAGTTTGCAGAATTACGGTTATGGGGTTTGACAGTTCTATATAAAAGTACATGGACAAAATAAATTTTTGGTCCAACTCCAGCATCCGTGTGACTACAAAACATATAAACAACTTCCCGCGTTGTATTTCTCAAGGCATATGCCAATTTTATTCATGCCATGACATTGTTTTATTTTATTCAAAAATAAAATTGTCTGGATTCGTTACCTCATGACGTTTGTATATAAAATAAAACTTTGAATATGTTCATTGTTAATTGTTTACCAAAAAGAACGATGAAAGAAAGACGGTTCGATGGATTTACGCACACAGTTTGGGTACAAAGGTTTCAAACACTATATCTACTGAACATAAATAGTCATCAACGTCCATAACCTCAATTTTGACGTTTTCGATTGGACTCTTTTTCGATCCATTTTCTCCAGTGTCTTCCTTTTACTATACTCTCGCCTCAGACCGAATATATATAAGAATAAAACATCGAGGTGCTCTACCCCCGCGAGACATCGGCGGATGATTTGTGAGTGGAAACAATAAGCGCTCTCTGCAATATTCATCACGAGGGCTCGGGCACACCCCGTCGTACATGGACCCGCGTACGGCCGCTCATTTCTTTCTCTCTTCTATCTCTTGGTCCTCCCTCAAATACTCCTACACTGGCACGTTTCTTTACGCGAGAAAGAGAGGCAACAATACTTACAAAGATACATATATCTTACAGAAAAGGAAAGGTTGAGACAGATATAGAAAGATGAGTGTGAAATGCCTCGCGTAGGAAAAAGAATGAGGAACGAAGGGACGGGAGCAAACTAAGAGAATAGAGAGGCGAAGGGAAGAGGGTGCTCGCAGTAGTGTGTCCAGCTAAAAGTTTGATGGGTTACCTTGTGCCCAGGGGAAATGGCAGGAGGGCGCATTACTAGGCACCTCGCGTTGCCCCCACACCTCGTGGCTCAGGACCTGAAAGATTTCGGGATTCTATCAAATCGGACAATGCAATAATGTGAGGATCGGCAGTACCAGCAGCGCCATGGCAGTTGGAAGTTCTTTCGGCATTTTTCATTGTGGTGATGCCTTCGTCATCCTGTGAATCTGCAGACCACCACTGTACCTTAAATACTCTGAAGAAAAGTCGTTTGTTCGAAAAGACACTTGAATTTAAATTGTAGATGACTTCAAAAATGACACCTGAACCTCACGCGTAACTTTTCGTTGTAGAGCTTTGTATTTCATTTCACGATTGCTGAAAAGCATAGTACTCATGATTATAATGGTACCTGTAGATAAATAAATTCAATATAAAATTGCTTATAAGCTTTTAGAGAATCGTTACTTTTCATTTTTTACTTTGCATTATCCCTGGGTGGATCTGATCAACTGCTCCGTTTATCTATCTGGAAACCTTCGTATCTTCGTTTTCCTGGAACTTCTGGATAGACAAGTCTCTTATATAGTCCTCATGCAGGATACGTACAAAGATACACTGAGGATTGAGAGAAGCCGTGGCAAACAGGAATTCCAAGAAATACTCGAGGACATTTTAAATTGGCCATTATACTATTTAACTTGAGGGACTGCGAGCCATCGTACTGAGTACACTCCACGTACGATTGGTATGGCGAGCATCTATAGTGGTGGGTGAGACACAGGGGAGCAGGCTACCGGAGTTACCGAAGGACCTGGCAAAGTAATCGACGACGGAGAAACTGAAGTCTGAGGACCGTCGGATTCCTGTCCCCACGTCATAGTAGGTTTGGACGAGTTAGTGCACAGCCAGTATGTATCACGTACGTGTAGGATGTCGCACTCACTCGTTTCACCATCACAACCCCATTCAAACGGGAGCAAATAGAGAGTTAACCGTATTTGACTACACCATCCTACATCTCGTTTCTCGGTGATCTAATGTCTCAGTTATTCGAACTGGAAACTATAAAATATATATACATATATCTACTGAATAACGTTTGGCCAGCTACTCAATGAGACCAACAGGCAGTGGATGTTACGTTTCGAATATTCGGAAATCTAATTCTTGACGTAGTCTCAAATCCTTTCCTTGAATTTGCATGCATGGTGTGCTGTGTATATTCCACAAACGAAGATGCGACCGTACAGATGAGACTTTGCCTTCTCATGATACCCGTACGACAAAACTTTTCAGGTGCACCCTCGGACTCTTACGCTTCGACGAACGTCGTTCAAGGAAACCCCAGCGGATCAGCAGAGTCAATGAAAGCATTGACTCTGCCGATCCACTGGGGCTCCACCTCTATCTAGACTGGAAAGAGAATACACGATTATCCGTCGGACCTTTGCTACATAGATATGTATATAAGCATATAAATATATAGATATCGTCGTTTTTGCAGTAAGCTGATACAGAAATTGGCATACACCGATGAACCGGTAAAACGACTGTTTGATTTAAATGATGGTACAGCCCAGAATCCATTTTCGTGACTCCCATTTGTCAGCTCGCCATACACGAATGATATGTAATATACTTTCGCGTGAGAAATGTATAGAGGTTAGGGTGCGTGATGTATAAAAACAGACATTGGATTGTTGTACCATGATCAAAAAATTTCATCCTGATTGGTCATCAATATTTACCCTCGATCGATAGATTTGTCGCAGTCGATGTGTGTTCGGCATCCAACGAACTACCGAGGTTCCATATATATATTTTTTTATACACATTTTATTCATCCGAGTCTCCCTTTTTTTCAGTCAGTTATTTTTCAAACCAGTGTCTACTCCCGATGGGACACAGTGAGCACTCGATGTACATCTATTTTTTTAATGAATTTTAACGAGACTCAGGTACCGTTGGGCGTTTTCGCGGAATTGGCAAGAGCCCAAGTATGCGCCCAGGGCAAACAGAAGACAATGTGAGTCACGAGACTTTTAATCAAGTCCGCCTTCTCTGTCTCTTTTTCTTTTCCTTCATCGTCTTTCACCGCACTGGCGGTGTGTTCCCTGCAGCGGAATTAACTCAAATTACGCCACGTGGGGACTGGCGATACCGTCAGTGCGGATTTAGAATTTATGTGGTCCTTACAAAGTCCGCGGGACATCGCGCTCACTCTTTTCTCTCTATTCTCTATCCCTCGATCCATTGTTCCCGCATATATATGCAAAAGTCACCGCAGCACGAAGAGACTTTACCAAATTTTAATGGTTGCCTCTTTACTTCAATCACGTTTTCATGCAGCACACCGTTCTCAATAATTACTGAACCCTTTGGGGCATCGTATGACTTCAGCTTCCATAACGAATGTGTACATTCATACAATTCTCGCGTTCGTTTGCTCAAAAATAAAAAAAAGGAGCACTGACTTGACGTCAATCTTCCCACTACTGTTATACACGCAAAGAAATTGCTACAATCAAAGAAAAACTGGGTAGCGTTTGGTATTCGACATACGGTGAACAGACTCTATTCATTATTCGTACTAAAATAAAAAGATCGAGAGGAAGAAGGGAAGCGGAAGTGATGTGCACGAATCGACCAAGCATGTACGGAAAAATAAAAATGGCTCTGTCGCTCCCCATATTAAGTGCAGGCAGCTCCGGATCCAGGACACCCATGGGGCCGCGACTAGGGTCACAGCGACGTATTTAAATAAAACATCGGATCGCGCTGCAATTTACCCCTTACCCCTTCCTCCATCGCCCCTTCCATCGCGCTTGTCCCTCCGGGGGCATGCATACTCTCCTCCAGCAAGCATGCTATCCTGCAGATAAACAAATTAAGCTGCAGCGGGCAACACCTCTGCTACGTTGCGACATGCGACGGACGTTTCACATTGAGTTTTTCGCTTACAGTTTTGGAATTAAACATCCAGTAGCCCCAACTTTAGGAAACATTTTACCCAAATCACCAACGAATCAGAGGCAAACAAAACTGTGTCATGCTTTCGCACTGAAACCGTTTCAAACGACTATTCACATGCAGGAATGTTAGAATAATTAGCAACTTGTTTAACTTTATTTTTGAATAAAATAACAGTAACTGATTCAGTGGTGTTTCGTGATCATGAAAACAGCATTGTAACTAGATTCACGAATGAAAGTATTCTGTATTACGAACAAATTTTCAAGGCTGTTTAACTATCTTGATCATAACACTTGGAACCAGCAAAGCGGTCGTTACAAGGCGCAGTTTAATTCGTAACGGTAAACGAAAAATAGCGTGTATTAAATCCATCCAAGCAATACAACGACGCCGGCAACGACAAAGAAGCCGCTTGATGCGTCTCAAAGTCCCGAGAGACGGGCCGCGACGATTAATCAGCTGTTGGCAAGGCGGAGGAATCCGTCCCAAGGGTAGCTGAGTGCACAATGTCAGTATGGAATTCCCGCATCCCCAGCTTCTCGGTACTTTTTCAGAATTCGTTTCTTTGCAAGAAAATCACAGATTGGTCTGAAAAAGAGCATTCGCGTGAATCTATCGATCGTCCGCGGTGGAAAATGTATGAACAGTTCCAACATCGTGTGCGGTTTTCGAACATGATGACTAGACTCAATATGTCCAAATATTTGGTTTCTCCAAGGAGATAGAACGGGATGATGTTTCTTGTGTGATCTTTTCTCGAGGGAACGAAAATGCCACATGATCTCACTGGCTTTGTCAATTTTCTATTTCCACACGGTCAGGCACAACAGGTAATACTGCGCTGAAGGGAACCGAATAAGATCACAGAATTAATGTCATCTGCGTTGTCGCACGATGTACAAAATTAAATATGCTGATAGTATCATACGAGTTTTTTTTTTTTTTTTTAAAGAAAAACCTCGAACAGGTTGGAAAAGTATGAGTGGTATATTGCTTTCAGAGAAGTTACAGTATCACGTAACCACAGTACCATCGGTTGCCGGAGGCACACGCGATGCCACTGAGTTGAGATTTACGTTAGTTTTATATTCCAAGGACCTACTCTCCCACGCGCGTGCTGGAACGACGATCCATCATTTACCCGGTGTCCGACTCGGAAGTATCATTCCGAACAGTAATCCCGTGGCGATACCGCAGTGCGCGAACAGAAAGCTATAGCTCTCCCTCCGTATCTCGAGGGCAGCTACAAACTTTTGGCAAAAACACAAGTTTTTTTCTCTACTTCTTCGTCTTTTGATATGCGAGAGATGGGCTGATTTTCAGACTACTGATGGTTGGTGGTCGTCAAAAGTACGAGCATCTTTTCTTACCACTTCAACCGTGGATTTTCCAAGGGAATCGTCGTGGTCTCTTTTCTCCCATTTCTCTTATTTTTTCTTATCTGTTTTGCGGCTAGAGCATTCGCACTCTCGTTTCTTCGCTACGAATGCTTTGGCATGCATCACGTTTTCCCAGAAGATTCGAGAAGCCTGCGGTCCGAGAGACTCTCACGGACGGAAACGGAGTCGAACAGAAAGCAGAGCCTTGAGACGTGTGAAGGCCCCAGTGGACCAAAAAGCTACAGGAAAACGAAACTAACATGTACATACGCGGTTATCCGTGGTACGCAAGATTCGTCTACCTGTATTCTCTTGGTTGCCATGGAATTTTGAGTGTCCAAGAAGAAGCTCCAAAGAGCCATGCGAGAAAGGAAACAAACTCAAGCTCGCTCACGTGGTGATGAATATTTCTCTGCTCTCGCGAATTATCATACGGAATGAGATTGCGCCTACATTATTGATGAGTGCCGCTTGGTTGAGCTTGAAGCAACGAGTAGCAAACCTTCTCCTGGTTATTGCCAGCGTCCTCTAGCGTCTTCTTCGTACTCACGAATAAACCCACGCCTGTCGAATGTAGATGACGCGATTTATCACGCGTCTAACAAAAACATCTCTGGTTTCTGGTGTTTTTCGGAAAAATAAGCATTACATTCGATTCCACGCGTATGATTCGAGAGCTAAAAATAATTAATAGTAGTTTTCAAAAACACCACATTATGACGAGAGTAAAAAGCGTTTCCAAACCTTCCATGCAACATACATGAAAAAGTGAAAAATAATTCCACTTTATCTTTTCAATTATCAGCTTCTTATTTTTCGATGTTTTTTTCTGCAATACTCGAAGTAAAATCGAGAATTGAAGAACGCATCTGCCCTGATGCACATCATTCATTCGATGCATTTGTACCTCGTAACGATCTGCATTCTACAGCAGGAATCAGCAGTGTGTTCGTGCCCCCCAAATAATCGCAATGGGCATCTTTTCTTCTTTATATCATACAGTTCGTCTGCGTACGTCCCGCTCTGCGAGCTTACATTGCCTCAACGCTGAGCTCTCGGCACAGCCAACAAATTGCACCCCAACGTCTCTAGGGAATCACGAAGTTATGACCGGGACCGACAACTTTCCGACTTCGGAGTAATTATCTTTCTCCGACGGCGCACACGAGCAAACGATATAGAAGTGCGCACTCCGCGTTAGAACTCGCTCGGGCGAGGAGTATTTATGAAACCAATCGAAGTTGGATATCGAATATTCTTGACGTTATATACTGTGTATTGCGTCTACATGCGGCTGCAATGTAAAGGTGTATGTAATAAACAATCGAATAAACACAAGTTTTTGATTAGTGAAGGTCAAATTTTACACGCAATACACGATAACCCCCTACAAACTTATGGGATTTCAATACTTACTGAATTTCATCCGAACAAACGTGGAAAATAAAAAAAAATCGGTATAACCTCTTCCCAAATTGGTAAAACTTCATGGTTCATTCACAAAATTTCATATCATCTAAAAACAGAAAAGAAACACAAATCATACAAATTTTAATGTGCATCAAACCTGATGTGAATTCAACTTAACCAATTTCATTATACTTCAACCTTTTTCATATTTTAAGGATTATCAGGCACTCGCTCATTAAATTTTTTGAATAAAATCTTCTGATTTCGAATTTTTTTTAATCGATTGAACGAAATCAACATTAGTGCATTTTTGTGGACAATGTTTTTTAATAAAATCGACTTGTAAGATTATTTGTATCCGAGGTGAGAAATGGGGAACGGACAAGCAATTCTTGCCAATGTGCCCGGGCTATAGGAGTGAATAGCGAGAGATCGTAAGGTGGAGGTGGCAGCAAAGTACCTGGTGCATCTATATATCTGACTATACACTGGGGTAGCAATTCTCTCCTCTCTTTCTTTTCTGTCTCTCTCGTTCTCTCGACATCAGGAAAGGCGCACGATGGTTGCGCGGACAGCCACCAGGGGCGTGTCCGGTGCCGCCTTCGAAGCAAGAGCTCCGTACTCAGGCCACCAACCCCTGAGGCCACCACCCCCGTCACCCACCTCTATGCACCTTAACTCTTAATTTGTAGAAACCCACGTTTAATTGAAGATACAGGCCGCACTACTTGCGCTGCTGCTACCGTTGCTGCACTTGCGCGTTACCTCACTGACGTCAAGGAGGTCTGTAATCCGCCATTGAGATACCTGGTATGATGCATTAAGAAATACATGAAATGAACACAGAGAAGCATAATATAAGAATGATGAGATTTCTCGGAAACAGTTGAAACGAAACTTCTTCGAAATGCCGATGTAAGCTTCATGGCGATAAAATTCGTAAAGAGTTTGGCGCTTTTGTTATGGAAGTTTGATTGGGAAACTTTGTGCGTGGTCAATGTAGTATAGAAACGGAAAAAGATCGTATTCATCCAAAGTGTGCTAATCAAATCGTAATTCATCCGCTTTCTCCAAGTTTCACATGATTTATTGCTTAATATTTTGTTTTTCAAGTTTTTGGCTAGGGCGAAGATATTCATCTTCATACAGTTTTAATATACCATCCGCCCTCGTTTTACCCGAGGTTTATTATGTCTCATAAGAAAATCGTTTTATGCGAAGCTTCTTGAATGTATATGATTGCTATCACTAGCTTTTGACGATTTTTATCAAAATAAGTTTTATGTACCGTGTATATCGATTTACGTTCACGCTGGGAGTACGGTACAGTAGTTTGAATCATTTAGCAAGACGTACAAGTCTCTGGACGTGACGTCGATACGACTCGTTTGATGCCGAGGCATGTACTTCACAGGCCCTGGTTTACCTAATCTCGGTTCCGTCTATATTCTATAAACAAGAAAAGCCACTCTCTGAAAATGACCGATGGATTATTCTAGCATGGTGTACAATTAGGTCGATCGATTAATCAAGTTGTTCACCGTAGTTCAGTGTGAAACGTTGTCAGTGTTCTACAGTATAAACAAATTTGATCAATCTATTGGAGACTTGAAATTTCTTGACCCAATAACGCAAGCTTTTATTAAACAGGTACAATTTCAGTTCTAAACTTCACCAATCGTAGCACACGTCTACGTGGTAAAGGCAAAATCCATATTGAAAAAAAAAAATGAAAAAATACAAAATCATGACAATCTCTGCATGAAAATGGTGGAATATTTTTCTATTAGCGTTCCAACATGTCCCTGGCAATTTCGCCACAGCATCGATGATACGTCATGAAACTTCGTAACAGCTATATACAGTTACAGTGAAGGTGTTGTGCGATTCGAGTATCACGAAGTAACAATCGCCAGGTTTTTGCATTCCTATTTCTATCTCTCCAAAATTCTTCAGAAATCTATGATACATGTTTTCAAAGAGCAAAAAAGAGGGGTAGATAGGGTGGTTGAGACAGAGGATGATAGATAAATATGCTCTTATATTATTTAAAAAGAGGGTGAGAGAGTGTGCGACGTTGCGGACAACGTAGAGTATAGCTGTAGCATAAGATCCGCGAGCAAGTCTCCGGAGACCCTTTGCCAAGGCGAGAACCAACGTCGCAGCCTTCCATCTATCCATCTGCATAACAGCAGAGCATCGAACACCTTGAGAGCTTGTGACAACCTACCGTTGAGAGCCATTCTAGATACGTATATGTGTCTGCCAGATGCCCCCATAGCAAACATTTCATGATTTTTGTTTGACAATAAACTTTGTGAAAGTGCCGTGTTATATTGTTCTTGAGATAGCACAGAGTTGTGAAACTAAATGGACCATTCTAAGGGCGGTGACGTGATGTCTGGTCGCATCTATGGAATTAATAGGATTTCCAAGCCAATCAAAGACTGATGGAAGTGCGAAGGCAGTGTGGTTAACCTGACGTAATGGAGGTCAGCTCCTTTGGGGCAACGGAGGAAGAGCTCTCGTGGACTTCTGGAAACTGGTCGCACCAAGCCGCGATGATATCCCCACGGCGACACAAGAGATGCGACGATGCTGAAACACTTGCTAAGGCTTAGGATAGATGTGAAATGGCTTTGCAGTGTGCGTGTGAATCTGTGTGTACATCGCCGACTCCCTGCTCCAATGGTGATTGTCGGCTTGATTTTACTTCGGGGAATTGCAGTGGAAGAGTTGTCGCCAAAGAAGCTACTCGAGAACAGCAGAAAAGAAAATCGGAAAATGTAGTTAATGATATACGTGTCAGTTTTCAAAGAAACCCTGAACGGTTGAACATTTCCGCTAGGTTAGATCTTATCAAAGTATCACAGCCGTGACTTATGAAGATTCCACTGAAAAATTCCAAAAAAGGTACCGAAATAGAGCCAACTTATGAATACTGTACTTTTCAGTTAAGATTTTTCGAAAGATATATATGAAAATATCCTGCGAGAGAAGGTTTTAATCGAAGTTGAGCCAACCTTCCACCGCTCACTTTGCCACACAAATACGAAGTCTCTGCCACAAAGTCTATTTATCAAATGTACGTTTAATTTTTTTTCCTCGTGGGTCATACATCATCCGCAAGGGGAAGGTGTGATCCGCGCACGGACGTGGCAGGATTACTTTCCGAGAAAAATACCCGAGAAACGAGAAAAATGGAAAGCTCGCAGTCATCGGAGTACTATGTTTACTTCCGAGCGCACGGTGTACCACTTGCCGTGAAATTGTGGCTGATAGATCGTCTGAAATGCTGCTTTCAAACGTTGATTTGGTGAAGTTTACCGAGGTGGGAAAGTGGAAAAGCGTTCACCTTCAATGCTCATCGGTGATATCGATTGATCTTATATTTGGTAAAGATTAAAGGTAATCGAAATGAATGATACTCATGAATTACGAATCTATTTTTGTTCAAAATATAACCATACAATGAAATGTATTATTACAATTATGACCTAAACGTGACGTTAGGCGAACACGAACACGTTATTCAATGCTTAAACTCGTGGATGACCACGATCTCAGATATTCATATACAAAAGACAAACGCACTCCTTGACAACCAAGAGTTATTATCAAATTTCTACTATCAAATCATTCCTATTAAACGTTCATCATGCAGTTTTTGAATGCAGTTAACAGATCATTGAACTTTGGCGAGCATTTAATTTTGTTGATCAAATGTGCGATCAAACTATCACGCGATCCAATAACTTCGTATAGGACAAAATCTAAAGTAGCAGGTTACAGAAGCGGTAAGCTGCTGATGTTCTTCCAGAGATATAGAAAGAGAAAGACAGCAAAGTCTACGTTGGATTTGCTGCCGAGCTCAGCTCAGCCACGAGAAATTATGGCTCTTGTCACGGCTGTTCATTTGTAGATGGAGTTTTTGCTCCCCGAGGAGGCTGCCCCAATCACGAGCCGCGGAAATTGCAGCCCCACCGCTCGTATCTCTCCCCCGCATACGGCGACCTGTCGCGGTATATACCTTTTCTACGCCTCGCACAACGGCAATAGTAGAAACAGCACTTCCCCAAACCCGTTCTAGCCCCACGTACGTTATATCCAGCGACGATTTCTTACCTCTCTGTATCGAGCTGTATATGTCTTAGATATACGATTGAGATCTTTCAATATCATCCATTATCGTCACTGTTTATGAGAGAAAATCACTAAATGTTGGAAACGATCAAATTATTCCAGTAAACAATTCGTTAATTTTCAAATAACTATTCCAAATTCATAATGGCAAAAGACTATGCTCAACAATTGTAGATGCAGAATGACATTTTTTGCGAAACAGTATCAGGTTTCAAAAGCATAATATTTTTCAGTCAATGTTAAAGAATTTTTGTGTCTTTATTATGAAACTTTCGTTTATATGTATATCTACATATATAACACGATAAAATAAAAACATGGATTAAGAGATGATGAGGGGGTATCCATCATGATGTGGTAACGAAAGCATCAGCTGATGACACATTTTAATATCTTAAAACAGAGTGGCAGAGACAGGCAGACTAGCTTGCGAGTATCTCTTTCGCGAGCGCAACAAAAGAGCGCGTCATGTATTATCTTCCGTTTTTCCTGCTTTCGTCGAAGTCGCGCTCTCATCGTGGGATAGAAAGAGCAAGGGGGTTGCGAGAAAAAGAGAGAAGGATTTGCGGGAGGGCGAAAACGCATTGGTGATATAAAGGAAATAAGAGATTGAGCAAAAGGGTGCGAGGCGAACGAGGATGGCAAGCAAGTCCCTCAGGTGACAACAGGCTACAGGCAGAGCAATGATTAAGCCCGCATTTTAATCAAAGGACCAGAGTGAAAAGTCTTGTAGCAGTGAGAGATGATAGGATTTTCCCGCCTGATAAATCAAATCGGTATCTCAACATGGGCGTTATAATACGTGTTTCTTATATATTTTTATATTCCAATATATTGCTGCAAATCAAACGCAGTCTCTGTGATCGATCTATGCAATCGGCGAAGTTTCCAAGAGCAGGTTTCTAAAATTGACATTTTTCATCTTGCAGCGAAGAATTATAAAATGGGTATCAAAGAGTATTCGTTTTGGTTAATTTTCGAAGTAACTTTTTGCGTTTAACCAATCGCCAAATATTAGAATAGAACCAAATTATTTATTGATTTTCACCGGAACCATAAGTCATGATTGAAGATACGAAGTTTTGATGACAATTGATTTGCTGCATATGGCAAAAACAACGAATCGAAGTGAGTCGATAATCGGAGGTCTAGAATTGAAAACGAATGAATTTTTAAATAAATTATCAAGTTTCAATCATACCAACAACTTACTCGCTGCCAAGACGATCGCGGATCATTGATCTTTTTCTGGTGTCTCATGCCTTCCAAGATAGCTCCTCTCGCTTCGTCATATTGTGCTACCCGTGGAAAAAAAAACGTAAATTCAATCAGTCAACCTCCAGTGTCAGGACGCAAATGAAATTGAACATTTCACATTTCTCTTGCACTCATCTCGCCAAACTGATTATCTTTTTATCAGATCCTAATCTTTGCTGATTCAGCGCCAAAGTTTTACTCAAAAGACACCAGAAAGAAGATATCTTGCAATATTAGCTTAACATCTCACGAGTATTTTTAAATTCCTATCGAGCCTTCAATAACACCGATGCAAATCTCGATGCGGTAGGCATGACGTAAGATGCGCCCCTTGTCATGAACTTGCTGTATGAAAACGAATTTTCATAAGCTAAATTATTACATAACGGTAAAATAGGGAGACCTCGCAGCTAGAGAAGAAGCTTTATGACTCCCAACCTTCTCGTATAGTTTCTCTTTTGCTATAGGAAGCTACGCAATTTTATAGAGGCGGTTGAGAAAAGGAGAGAAAGAAAGATAAAGGAGAAGAGAAGTGAGGGAGAGAAAGGGTGAGAAACTGCCGTACACGGGTCTTCCAGTGAGGTGGGCGTGGGCCGAAGCATCTCATGATAGAACGAGATAGAAAAAGCTAGATAAAGAGAGTAAGAAGGAAGACGATGCAAGGAGTGTGCTACTGCGCGTGTAACATCTCACTTCGCCGCACTCGCGCAGTGGCAACGACATAGCCATGTCCCGGTCATACATTATGCACGGACTAATGCCGTTTTTATTCAAGAAAAGAGGGCCACAGCACATCGGTATCCCTTATGGCTCCTACCCTCTCGCGAACAGCTTCCACGAGACACTAAACTCCGGGGCATTGCCGCTTTACGGCGATATAATTTAATTTTTCAGATTTAAGGAGCACCACCTCTCGGCACTTCGTTCCTTCTTTCCTTCTTCGCGTCTAGGCACGTTGGTAGATTTACCCCAAGAACATGGTCCTCGCACAATATACGACCGGTAGCTCGACGAAGCAGTAAGCTCTGTTCACTAAATTCCTAAATGACAATATTGCGATTCCTAAACAGTTACTTTGCCCATAAAACTTTCAAAACTTCTTTTGAAATGAGTTCGGATTACACTGAAGTAGATGTCGACATAATTGATTTTATGAAAGCAACAAATACGCCGCTTATCATTGAGCTGCAAGTGTCTGCATGATGTTATGTTTGGCTCGTTCATTTAAAAAAGTAACATTATTCCAGAAGGGTGGGAAGTTATAGAGGGGTCAAAATATTGAAAAAAAGTGGCTAAAGTTGAAGTGAGCAAAGATAGCGTAGAAATAGAAGCCACCGAAGGTTGTTGTAGCATTCTCGAAGGGGACATATCGTGGATTATATTTTATTCTTGGTCTTTCCTCCTCACTTTAACCTTGTTTCTACCGCGCTCTCTTTGCAGGCCAGGTAAGGTACGTCAAAGATCTCCACTACTCCTTGGTTTGATGGTGCGTCTTCGCCACACCAACGTAAGTAGCACTGGAAAACAGGACTGGAGGCCTTCTCGTCTGATGGATTTCACGACTCCATAGGGTCCCCTCAATCCACGCTCACCCCTGTCCTATGAGCGAGCGGATCCATCCGCTTCTCGTTCTTTTTGCTGGATCACCTCACTCCGCTTTTCACCCCCCCCCCCCCCTCCCCCACGTTTCTCTCATATTATATGGCGAAGCGTCAACACTCTGGTCGTGAAAAGAATTTCTTTGCTGAGACTCATGTTTTGTAAACCGGTGTGTTGTATATTCGATGGCTGATAAGTTTCTTCCTTTAACATGCCACGATTTGAGTTTGTTATTGATTGATCCATCTATACAACGATATTGTAGGAATTGTAGAAGAGAAAGACATTGGCTCCAGTGGCTATGAAATAGTGTTGTTTGATTGTTATCCACAGTTGATGGGTACACAATTAATTTTTGTCCTCTGATTCTGTAGTAAGTCATATCGTTGTTGATTCTCTACCACTCTGCATTTAAGAAGGTCCATATTAATCATCATATATTTGATTGGAACAAAAACGATAGTGAGACCTGTCATAACTATCAATTTACTTTAAGAGTAGAAGACCTCACCACCTCGAATAGTCCTTTTCGACAATGATTAAAAGTCAAAATCAAATGCACATAGCATGTTAGAATATATATAGCGACAGAAAATTCGAGAAAATACCGGGTAAAAGTTCCTTAGGTGACAAATCCATCGACGATGTACCACCGAATTTTCAATTATAGCCTGAATAAAATATGATCGGATAGGTGCCCGAGGGGCATCCTGAGAGCGAAGGAGCTACACGACATAGTGCTGAAGGGAGAGAGTGAAAAGTCTTAAAAACGAACAGACGATAGTATAGAGCGTGAAGAATTGAAATAGCCAGTTGGCAAAAGATATGACGTAACGTTGCTCTTCCGTAACTGAATAGTGCATGTCCTCAACGACTATCTTTCTCACCGTTTCCATAAGATCTTGTCCGGTACCATATACGATCTCGCGAAAAAGAGTGAAAAGAAGAAGACGGAAGACGGTCGTCTCATAAAATTACCGTCTAGCAGTAAACAGGAAAAGAAAGTGTGAAATGGCCCGCCGTTAACTTTAGGGGCTTGAACTATTGGTAGGGTGCGGTTTTCACACAAACAGGAGAATCTCACGTTGTAAAAACTGTTATTTCACTATGCAGTTTTACGGTGCAAAACAGAGAAGTAAATGACATAAATTTTGTGGAGGAATAATGTTCCAGAGTTCCCGAACGTTTGGAAGGGCAACTCTTCTGTAACAAGGAATACAATCCAATAGCATAATCCTTATCAACGAGAATGACGATATTAATTTTTGTACAGATAGAGTTTTGAAATTACATTATGAAGGCGATTATGAATTATTCCTCAAAAAAAATATGATCTAGTTCTTAATCAGTCTCTGGGCTTATTGCATGTACTTATATCATGTGCGCCCTATCATTCATCATAAGGGTGTACCACAGACATAATGTTGTCACAAGAAGAGACCTTGCTGAAGGACGGTGACTCGAGTCCCCTTCGAAGTTTTTAATATTCCTCGTAACCTGGGTAAGAGGTGGGGAGATAGGAGGTGGAGACTCCTACCTCTGGGACAAAGTTTGAATTAGCAGAGACATATTCATACGAGGAGTTTGCATCGAGGGTCGTTCCTCGGAGGGCACTCCGTCATCTCAGTGCTCCTAGCTGCTGCTTGTGCTTCTCACCTCACTCCTGCTCCTACTCGCATCCCGAAAGCATCTGACGAAGCGACCGAGAGCACAGTGGACGCCCTCAGGGAGAGCCACGATCATTAATTAAGTCTTTTTGCGGACTGACCCTTACAAGTGGCGGAAGCAAAAACTTAAAAAGCCTTGAGTTCAAACCCTCTTTTATGACAGCTCTGCGAGTAATATACTCAAATCTTGTATCTGCCTCATCAGTAAACAGGCATGCAACCGTACGTAAGACGAAGACCGCTGAACGGATTTCAGAAGATGGATGAAAAGCTATCGGTTTCCTGAGAATCGTTATAATTTACTCAACTTCTCAAAAGTTTACACGAAATTGAATAATTCTGCAACTTTCCGAAAATATCTATCGATGTCTTCATGTTAAATGCCAAAATGTCACTGCTTACGTGAAGCTTACTCACAAAAATAGATACCATCGTTGTTACGTTTAAGCGCGTATAATTTATCAAAAAATGCTATCTTTCCACATGTAGTATGGGAATATTAAATGAAAGATAACATATTCAGTAGTGTTATTTCGAAATTGGTCAAATCGGCTGCATGCGTGTATACGTCCCCATGCAGAAGGCATCAGGAAACATCGTCAGTTACCTCCGTGCACTTCTGCTGTCTGTTCGTTCTCTTCTCAGCATGTTAGTAGCAAATTGTTAAGGGATAGGGAATTCCAGGTATACACGTGGAACACGACATCGTAGGAGATGCGAACCATTCTACACGTCGATGTTAGAACTAGGAGAGCAACGAGCATACACGTATGCAAATAAGTTTTGTCATAGCAGGTCAAACTTAACGTTCGGCTACGTGGCAGCATTATACTTAAAAATTGATCAAATTTCAAATTGGATTAATGGACATCTTTACAAAATGATACATGTTAGGTATAAATGTTTATTCATTCATATTCACAAATCCAGTATGTCATTACTCTTTACAGAAAGATCGATTTAGCTGATCATAGAGAGTAATGGATGTGCAGAGGCCGGACAAGTGGGTTGAGAACTTTCGACGGAATTTCGGCCTGATATTGAGTTAACAATATAACTATATGTAATGTCCATTGAAATTGCACCCGTTTTCTATGTATGCATACGCAAGTGTACATTTATATGTTTACATATACACGTTCACACGCTAGGCTCACCGGCGGTTATCGCGCGACGGCGCAAACGAAACAAACAATATGTTAGCAGCCCTCGACGATATTTCGAATTTGAATTTAAATAACTTGGCAGGATCGGCTCGGGGACTTTGGGACCACGCACGAACGTTCTTCCTACTCTCGTTCTCTTTCATGCGTCCTCGCTGCTATACTCGATCTATCGCACTTTTACTACTCCTATATAGCATCGAGCCTTTCTCCGTTTCTCTCATTTTCTATCGTTTTATCCACACCACACGTAACACGTATCTTTTCACAATTCTCGCACTCTCTTTTCACATTTCGCATGGATCCACGATACGAATGACTCAGCGAAGGCTCCTGACTTATAAACTCATTAATTTCGCAATTTCGTGTGCGTGCGTGTCGCACAACGTAAAAAGTATTCTCAGTACTTCGCTGTTTGAATGTCACCTGATTTCGCTGTCGTATAACCGGACCTACACGTTGCGCCGTAATTGAGCCAATATTTATCAAAATTGCCGGCTGCCGGAAAGAGTTGCAGATAGAAAGAGGCCAAAAATAGAGAAAGAGCGGGACAAAAAAGTGAGCGACGTTGCCCCGAGCCAGATTTCCCTTGGTGACCAGAGTTCGCGCGGAAAACACGATACACAAGCCACAACCCTCACATACGCACGAGTGAGTCTCCCGCTTATATTGAAAAATATCGAGGTTGCGAGAAATGTTTGCACTTCTTTACTTCGCCTACTCCTATATTTCTCTTTTCTCTCTCGCTTCATCGCGTTTCTCTTTTTACTTTTTTTTTGGCAGAAACCCGATATGCCTTGATTAAAGCTTGCCTGATATAAATTGGTATCCACAAACAGTAATATTGTCTTCAAAATAATTTCATTATTTCCCATGAATCTCGAGTAGGAATTGCTCATTTGAGGCATCAATTTGGCCGATGGATATGGCACTGTCGTAAAATTAAGTGACAAGTGATCACTCAGCAAATAATTTACTAAACATTTGTCAGATTATACGCAATATGTAACGCAAGTTCTTTCCATGAATGAGCAAGTTGTCGAATGAAAGGTTATCTTTTTACTAAAACGAATATAACTTATGTGTCATTCATCACATCCTGTTTCGCCGTCGTCAGGTCGTGCATATAAGGACGAGCGAGATTCTGGTCAGAACATAAATATACTTTCATACATATTTTGTGTAGAGACATGTATGATGTCGGACACCAAGAGAGAAACAGCGCAATGTCAACGTTAATATTTGAGAATCCGGTTATCGTGCCAGGGAGCTTAATATGCAAGGGTTAATATGAAGCCCTCCCTCGAGGAGTCGTAAGGTGGCAGCGAGGTTGCCACCACGTGTGTCCTCGCTTTTCCTACCCCGTACGTACATCGTACGATATTCAACTATACGTACACGTCCACGGCATTCTCCACCCTTTAACCACCTGCGAAGCTCCGTGATTCGTGAGAGTGAGAACATGGTACTACGTGAGCGTAAATGTGTATAAGAGAAAGATAGAGAGATTCCGAGACCATCTCTCCGCTCGAGAACCCAACACATTCGCTGCATATTTCATATTTATATTAACCTGATTAGAACACGTTGTGTGTGGTGGCTCGCGCGAGCGAGCTCAAGCCGACCGGCTTAATGCTGATATGTGGAGTTTGTTTCTCAACTGGCATTCATTTTAATGGAATTTGTAATTAAATGAGCTATGTCGCGTGACTCTTGCTTTCCCGACGAAGCGACCCAACCCGTCGTCGGAGCTTTTCACCCCTTCTATTGTCTTTCTCTTCTTCCTCAAGTGTCGCAAAATGCTTGCAGGATGCCTTCGATTTTCGCCATTACCCGTTCTGCCATTAGTTTTCATTCTGGTATGAAGAAAACTCACAGTATGAGATAAACTTTTATCTCTACCCGGTAATTTTAAGACTTTAGGCATGTGTGTTTTTATGTAACTGCGTACGCGTCAAGATATTTACGTAAATTTTAAATAGTTGTCGGTTTTAGATAGATGAAACGAGCATGAACCGAGGATTATTCGATTACGAGGCGTGATTAGCGTCTCCATCAACTCGCATCAAACTTTCCCAATTAATCAACGGTGGGCCACCCTCAGCACAACTATCTATACATCTATGTGTCTCTTCATACATATATGTGTATAAGGATCGCGCGTTAACCCATCCCTTGCGATTGCGCGGTCCTGGTGACGATGCGACCGTAATGTAAACTAATTAAACTGGAGGCCAGGCTCTAATGTGTCCATTATGTCGCTGCCCTCTCGCGGTTGCCGGACCGCACGTTACACTCAGCCTGCTCGCATCTCTCAGCTCCCACTTGCTTGCGCCCTCAGCTTGGCTTGTTCTCTATTGCTCATGTTCAACCCTGTGGTTTCCCACCGTACTCTGCCTGAGCCCTACGGAACCGCAAACCAGCGGAGAAACCGTACTGCTTGATCCATGCCACTCCGTATATTGTCTTTTAACTTGCGCACTCTCGACTGAATCGACGCAACGAAGGGTCGGAGTTTCGAACTGTGTACTCCGGGTTATGATATCTTAATGCTTTTTGACCCTTTATAATATTGTACCGTCTTCGCTGATTATTACGATCTTGCGTCCCTAAAGTTGTTATTATACCATTTTGAGTTCAGACGCATAAGAATTCTCCGAGTGTTAAAATGAAACTTTATAGAAATATTATTATTATATGGCTGCGAGATTCAAGGGCCGAGTCACGTATCACCGGGATATGTATTTACGTGGCGTTAAAAAAAGTGCACATTGAAGGCAATGCTGAAGCTGAACAACCCCTCGACGAACCCCTGGAACCCCACGACCCAAGTACAGAGTATCGATGCGAAGGGGGGCGCGACTATCAATTATTAACACTTCCATCTGTCGAGCATGTCCTCCTATCGAAACTATTGTGCACTACCAGTAGGATCGAAGCATCCTACACAATACGCCACTACATCATATTACACGCTGCAGCGAACCGTATGGCCACAATACACGGGGCTAGTATGCGCACAGCAGTGCTTAGACACTGCGAAAATGAGACTGATTGTTCAGCATTCTTAAATACGTAACATGGCTCGTCTTGTGCGCTATTGGCATAAGGGTTTTTGGGGAAACATAAATCTTCATTGGCGTTTGGTTAATCAGCCTCAGTTTCGGAAAATCAATTTCTCCGTTAAATTCTGCACTTGTCTTGATCTCGAAACTTCTCCGATGCAAAAATCAATTGAAAGATACGATCGATATGTCCTCTTGCACTTTTATTCTAGAGACGTCGCTAGTGGACTCACTCATGTGTTCGAAACTCAGTCTCATTCAGATGGTGCGAAAGATTCTTCGAATAACTATTTGTTATTGATAAATTTGAACAGTTTTTAACTAGAAGTGATCCAAATGCAGTTTGGTCAAAATAAAAAATGAAAATACAACTTTTAAATGAGTTGAATTTTCTGAAAGTAACAT
Organism: Campoplex capitator; assembly: GCA_037576405.1. Classification (NCBI taxonomy): domain Eukaryota; kingdom Metazoa; phylum Arthropoda; class Insecta; order Hymenoptera; family Ichneumonidae; genus Campoplex; species Campoplex capitator. The sequence continues at coordinate 7,872,951 of JARBWI010000008.1, read as the reverse complement.
CGCATGATTCTTTTATAACGATGAATCAAATTTTTTTCAAAACGTGGATGAAATAATGAAAAGTTTGATGCACAACTCAAAAATATTCCCTCAAAGTTTCTATTCCACCGTAAAATTCGATGTTTTTTTTTTTTCAGATATCAGCGCATAAGCGATGCGACATCTGAAAACTCATTTTTTTTTCATTTTTGAGTTACGTTTCTACGCATCATTCGCAATCGTCCGATGTGACGATTATTTCTATGCATGAGAAGCTAAATTGTAACAATCAACGTGAGTGTTTAACCCTGTAAACTGTACCACCACTTCAGGGACTTTTCATGCGTTGAATGATGCACCATGGTGTTTTAATCAAGAGTCAGAGCATATTGCGCCCAGGGCTAAACGCTCGTACGCCTGTAGCAGAACTACTCGGGAGACGAAGTGTTGGATGTGTTTGGTAGCACTGCGTGGGGTCTCCTTTTACAAATTGGCACCCGAGCAGGTCCCCCAGCGTTTGTGCCAACGATATGTCATTCTGCATCTATTTCGAATACCTTATATGTATTCTTACATCTATGACAACTAAAGTGCAGGGAAAAAATACTTTTTACTGAGGAAAATGATCGAAACGTAGGTACTTAGGAAAATCGGTGAATCCATAGATTCAACAATCCGTATATAGATTCAACATATCTCTTAGCGGAAGTTTGCAGGAAAAATTTGGAAATTCGAATGATATATTTATGAGATCGATAGGTCACCGAAGGTACAAAAAAGCGGTCATTACATTTTTACGCGCCAACTGTCACCCATCCAGAGACCTTTCCTCACAGCAGGTTGTGTTTATAGGCGTAAAACAATTTGCAGCATAGAAAATCACGCGCGTTATAGCTAAAGCGTATTTCGAGAGTGATGCGGAGCTCGTAACATGCGAGAGCTATTCAACAGGGATAGAGAAACAAACGTTCATGGGGCTAGTCCGAGGCATTCGTTACGGGGGTATTCATAAACCATCATAACTTTGCTCCTCCGGGTTATGCCCGTTGACCTCCACACACGCACATACAATTTCCATCTACTGCCATACAGTTACCCCCTGTCTCATAGCACACGTTTATCCAAAGCACGTTCCAAATGAACCATAACGCGTTCCTCCACTATATTATCACGTTCATTTCTGTTTACTCTACGTTCTGTGCTACACACGCTTTCCCTATAATCGAAATTGTATAATAATTGAATAAATCTTCGCAGTTTCTCTTCCTCTCTGTTATCTATCGCGCTGCCTCATTTTCACTTTGAATATTTATTTTTTTCGTTATTCCATTTTATTTTTTTGTAACTTTATCATGCTTGATTTCATTCTTGCGACTACTTTGCACTGAATCAATGTGAATTAGCAGTTTTGTCAATCAAGAGCACTGAAAAATAAGTAACATCAATCAAATATTGGAAAAATTTCAAGTATCGTATTTTGTTCTCCACTTCAGCTAGATGCTAACAAACCATAGTTAAATACAGAAAGAATTTCCTTCAATCTCAGGATAAATAATCCACAAGAAATATGATGCACTCACTCCGAATAATGGTTTATGCTTATTTTTATATTTCTCATAAGCTCCTATTTACTCATAATTAAAATAATTATGAAGGAATGTTTAATCACTACATATGTCCATGAGTTAATAAATGCAACTAACTTTTTTCGCTCGCAAAATATAGACGGTTTACACTGTTCTTAGGGATTCCCGGAGGCACTCTCATAAGTCGTTTGCAAAAGCTGTAAAGTGGGACTCGAAGGAGCATCTGCTTCGACGTTAACGTTCTGCAAAGTCATAATATGCTAACGTGACATCATTCGCGAGTTTCATCCACTAAACTTAATCAAGTACGGTCATGGGACGTCTATAGTATACTCATCATCCCATGTTGGCCCATCGTTGGGTTTGTGTCACTCGTTATTGCAAACTCGGGAAATTAGGGGTTTTGATTTTTATTTTCGGAGTATAAGATTTATGAAGATAGGGTGAAAATGTTATTCAGAAAAGTCCCTCAATTCTTGTTGATAATTCTTATCACTGTTCGCACAAGAAAGTGCCCGTTCGTTCGTGCTTATTGAACTAAGTTCACGTATAGTCATTTCGTATCTAGCAAACGAGAGTTTGTCCAGAGATACGGATGAATTCTGAAGGACTTGCAAACTGTGCGAGCGAACACCATAGCACCGTGCCCTCGGGAGATTCAGCTCTGATGGTGTTGCTCTCGTAGCCGGTGTACCAGGATATCCTCCGATCCCGACAGCAGAAGACTCAAACTGAACCACTATGAAAACACAGTGATAGTGAACTCCCAGAATCTCTGGTAAAAACTGCTCTCAATTGAAGTCAGTGATAGGTGTCTAAGTTTTGGTAAGGCTATGAATAAGCTCAGACTCATTGCTCAAGGCAGAATGGAATAGACACAGAACCTGTTTCATTTTTAGTGATTTACAGAATATCATGAAGCTTCATTCGAAGCTTTAGTTCACCGTTTTTTAGACTAAAATTTAGATTGCGAAATATTATTATTGAAAAAGACAAAAAATGGCAATAGTGATGTCGGGAAATCCGTTCGTTGAAGGAATTATTTTTTTCTGACCCAAGAGATGTTCATAAACATAATTCAGTTTAAAAGGCTTATAAAACGTGTTCAGACATTTCGTTTCGCAGAAAAGCTCGGAAAGGGTATAGAGGTTGGACATTGTGGAAGAAAATGGGAGGCTGCGGGGGTGAAAAGGTGAGAGCGGCGTTTGAGGACAAGGGTGTGGACCGTACGGGGCGAAATATATGTTGATAGTACTGTTTCTCTCTTTCTCTCTGAGCAGCTTTCAGCAGAGTCGGCAACACGAGTTCTTGAAGTGGTGGAAAGGCACGGAGGCGACTAGTGGCCCCCGAAGGGGCTGTGCGCTGACTTTCGCCCCTATCTACCCTAAACCTCGTCTTTCCGGAAGCTTCGACCCCTCTGCGTGTCTCTTTTACCGCTACACCTTTCTTTTTATATTACGTCGTGGTTATATGTTTCGAATTTTAACAATTCAGTTTTGACTTATACAGTAAATAAATAACATTTGGTTTTTTATATTTCATAGACTTGAAATCAACATTTTCTTATTCAAATAATACGGTTACTGGAAAAAAATTTGTTAATACAAATAAACTGTACACGGCACTCACATATGTGTTGCTTCCAGTGCAAAAGTTCGTTGTCGAATCAAATCGAAAATATTCAAACACACAAGACGTGCAATCGCACGTATAACAAGGAACAAAAGTTTGAATTATATCTTGCGCCCAGATATTCGCTCGTTCCGGTTGAAGAAAGAATCTTAAAAAAAGTTGGAACATAAAATGAAGTGACTAACAGTAGTAGAAAGTCTCGTTTTAATTGCCAGAATATGCTAAATCGTTGGCTGAGAGTCCCGAAGAGATTTATACCAGGGTTTTAATTGTCAGAATATGCTAAGGTCGAAAGTCGAAACTGGAGCCTTCCATGGTGTTAAAGAATGAGACAGATCGTGTAAATTATATTTCAAAGTTCAGAAAAGTTTCAGTATCGTTGCAGAGGTGAGAAGAATATTGTTGGTCAAATCTTTACTCGAAAAAATGATCTTGTACAGCAAAAGGTTATAAATTACTAGTTCTAATATTATTTTTGTATTGATTATTTGTCATATAATGGGCAATAATCGACTTTCGGCAAACTACAACGGTATTTCAATAATCCCATGTTCCCTCGGGTTTCATCGCTGGTCAAAAAAGGAAAACAAATATTTTTTTTTCTCACGAGAATGAAAAGAAAGGGAAACCACAAGACAGATTTGAATATTTTTCTCTTGTTTTCTCTCTTTTGAAAAGCCTCCTCGACGAAAAATGCGATAATCCACGTGCTCACCAGGCTTGTTATGTTTGCTATGGCGATTCTCGGGGGTGTCTTCACTTCTAGGGATATGTTGTTGAAGAGTTGACCGAGACGAATGGAGAGACGGGAAAAAGGTGGGCGCAACGAGCGATTCGTTCCAGTCGTAAAGTTCAGTCGATCTTCCTTGGCAAACGAAATACAAATGCATACCTACACACCTATATGATCATAGCATATAGTTTATGAATTTGCTTTTGACGCTGTCGCGGAATGTTTTGAAAAATTATCTTTCTCTGGTTGTAAAAGTATTAGGCTGCATGATGTCTCTGCGGTTTCTTAACAAAGTCACATTATTTGCCTGTTAAGTTTGGATGGTCAGAATGCCTCGTCAAGAGGTTTTTGATTTATGAATTTTTCTACACTCACCTCTTTACTGCTGTCGAAAACTTCACATCTCCATTCGTTAAAACCAACGGCTCGAAAAATGTCCGAGGTTTCCTTAAATCACAAAAAAAAAACCATAGATGCTGTAAAAAAAGTTGAGACAAGTACATTTACTCCCGTTGAATAATAGTTCCGAGAGGCGAAAAATTAGGTCTAGACTCACAACATCACAAGATTTCAGAAAACTTCACAAAAAGTAATTGAATGAATAAAAATTTTGAGATTCTAAATAGTCAAGTACATTGAGACCAATTAACAAACCTCCTGATTACAAACAAAAAAACTAAAGGGAAAAAAAATTTCGGCCGAAGTACTGGGCGAGTTCGTGACTTTGAGATGTAGGTACATTATCCAGCGGGAATAAATGTACTTGGCTCTACTTTTTTACAGCATCTATGCTGTTTGTTCGTGGTTTATTTAACAACTTTTTGTAATCTTTAAACTGAACCTTTTGGGAGAATTTAATTATCATGTTTTTGTAGGTTTGACTTTATCTGTCAATTGTATTTAACATTTTTTTTTCTAATGTTTTACAATGAGTCGCTTACTTAAGGCAATTATTGTGAAGAATTGTTACTCGAACAATTTTATCCAATTCACCGCGGATTTTTAGAAGGATCTAGTTTTTAGTGAAAAGGATTTTTTATAAGAATTTACTTTTGAAGGACGGAATGAAGGGTCATCGCACGAATACGTTTTCAAGTGATTTTAACCGATATGAAAAACCGTTCGCGAACTTCTAATGATTCTGAAATTTCGAACAATCGATAACGAAAACATGCCACTTCGATTTTGCAACTATTCATACTCACATACCTGTTTTGAATCCTCAATCTTTAGAAAAAAAATCTCGATCTTAAATATGACTTTAACCAAAAGTCATAAATGAAAAATAATCATAGATTCCGTCAGCTTTTACTTCCGCAGTTTTCACAATTTTTTGAAAATCTCATAACTGTCACTATTGATTGAAGAAAAATTCTCTGATGACTCTAACCGAAAATTAAATTTTGGAAATTTTGAAAAAACGCTCGACCAGCTCTGCTTGCTGTAAAGACTCTAGTAGTGACTCGGCTTTTATTGACATATATGGTAACGTAAATGTAGTACTTGTCTCGAGTCGCTACCGCGACTCTAGATAAGCCAGAAATAAAAAAAGAAGAATCAGCCACTGGCTTTTAAAAAATTGTGCGATTTCACTAATATTAAATCAGATAAATAGAATGGTAAACGATCAATTCATTCATTAATTCAGACAAGTCGTTTCGGACATTTTTTTACTGGAATGTTTTATAATTTACGATTTATATGATTCGATTTACGAATGAGAATAGACAAGATTTTTTTTTCAGTGAAAAAGCAAAATCATTATTCCAGTTCACACGAATATCTGCAAATCATGTGTAAAAGTGCTTTCCATATGTACTGTTTTGGAAATTCTCAGTTTCGCACGCAAAACACTCCGCTGGAACATTTCACCCCAAGAAAGTTTGTGCCTTGCCGAGTAAGTAAAATTTATAGATCCATGCTATTGTCGCATATACATACATACATAGAAAACGCAAAACCACAACGTCATAAAGCACCATGAAAATTGACTTATGTGCGGTCGTAAAGGTATTAGGGTTCATGATTTTCTCGCATTGTAAGTACAACGCGACATTATTTGCCTGTTAGAAGAGAGGGCGTGGTTGTCCCGTCGGACAGCGATGGTCCGAGAGTATATTTTCTCGTTTTTCTCCGTGCCTCGATCCCCGCGAGACTCCTTGAAAGGTTCGTTTATACCTACCTTCTGTTAGCTTCTGTCCCTTTTCAGCCTACTAGTTGGTGGCGTTCACCAGATCGTCTGAAACGCCTCAACCTAAACTACAAAATTTGTCGAAAGATGCGATGTCAGGAAGAGTGGGCGGATCTTACCGAAAACTCACAGCTCGGACACGAAGTGTGTGCAAACCTCGCTAAGGATGCTCATCTCCAGATAATCCTCGGAATGGAGGATCATCCAATTAGGTGTGCAGGTGACCTGAACCATAATTTGTATACATTACTTCGTCTTTATTGACGTCTACTTATGAACGGAGAAAAAATTACTCGATTTTTCTTAGCGTCTGGTTAAATGTTTGTTTAATAGTCGTACGTTTACGGCATACTGCGTTCGTTGAAAAAAAAACGGATCTCCACCATTGTTAATGAACATCAGAATCGTTACTCAGATCAAACATGTATTAAATGCGAAATTAATTGTCTATTTATTTCTTGAACAAAATATAATTATATAGTATAAACGAAAAAAAAGTGAAGAATTCATTCAAGCTTATTTTTGGTTTCTGTCGACGTGTGACCACGCTGCTAGTGAATTATTTTTCTTTATTTTAAATTTGTCTGAACCTCAAAAATATTGGAAGAAGATAATGATCGTTTGACTCTCTAAAGAAAATTTGAAAAACAATGTTTTTCCGGTATGCAGCAGCAGTAGTTTCGTTTTCTTAATGAACATTTCTCACACTTCTATGATGAGTAGATTTCAGAATATACGAAAAGAAAAAAAAACATAACTTTAAAATAACATGGTAGTAAATCATAATGTTTCATAATTAGTATTCATCCTTAATAAAAAGTATGAAGATGGATGATGCAGGGTTTATCATTATAAAACATTAGATCGAACTAGATTTATGCTTTGGATAACACATGGTTACAGCAAAATATTAAAAAAAAATTAATAAAAAACGCAAGAGTTTATGATAGAGCAGCTGAACCTAAGAGCCCCCGTTGATTCATCCGGACAGTTTTGCAGCGAATGATATGAGTAACCGGAGATGCACATATGACGAGGTCTTCACGGCTCGTTTCCCATCGAAGTAAGCCGAGTAGGTATCTCTATCTCCTCCTATATATCGTAGATACTATAATGGCAAGATCGAGTGGGTACGATTCTCTGCTCGTGCACTTGTCTGACCTGCTATTGCTGTGGTCTAAAATCTGACGCTTTCTCACTCGAGATCCGGTAGTAAACGAAGCACCGACTGTTTTCCCCTCGACAGGATGACAACGAGGGATGATGGGCTCTCGCCCGTTACCCTGCAAAGTGGATCCTCGTGCTCCGGGCCTATATTTTATTTTATTTTTTGCCTTTTTCTTTCTCTCTCCCTAGGACGAGTTAGTTTGAGCGATGGCCCTTCTTCAAGCGGGAGAGTTTGTGATGTACAGAGAGACTGCGGCGGCCACATCTGTTTGCAATTGAAACGAGTGGCTTGATTCACTCAAACTTTTATAGCGGTCATTCTTGCGTGCTCGAAACAGATTACAATAGAACAAGCAAACACGACGAAAATCACATAGCTGTGAAATGAAAATTCGATTAAGATACTTTGTAATTTGTTGACAAAAACTGGAATAGAATACAAAAATTTCCAAGATCTTTCGTCGAATATTTTTTTTCAATTTTCTGTAATGCTTATGACACGAGAAATCAGAAAGAGGAGGAAACACTGCAGCGACAAAGCCCATTTGAAGCCACAAAAGTCGTTATTATTTTAACATGAGAACAAAAGCTAACGGTGGTTTGGAAGACGAGCATCTCCGAGAATTGTCCCCGATGTAATTTCGCGTTATGGATAAACGTCAACGACCATAGAACAACAGACCTACATCTACATGGCTGCTACATACGATACAGCTAAGTCTGAAATGACGTTTCAATAAGGTAGAACAGTTAGATGGCACTAACGTGCGATTTGGGTGCACGGTTGAGGCTATTGTCATCCACGGGTATCTTTCAACGACGCGTTTTTGTCCCTTCCGGTGATATCCTAATGTTACAACTACAGACAATTTCGTTGAACACCCTCAACACAATATTCGGTTATCCGAAATAGTCGTCCTTATTACCAGCCATTGCAATTTGCCATTAAAGCTGCTCCATCATTGAAAATCTTTTATTTTCTGGCTACTTTTTTACTCCTGTTAAACACACCACAAGGTTCGAGATGCGTTAAAACATTGAATAAGCATATTCAAATAATTGACTGTGTGGACACATTTACAAAGTGTTGTTGGACATGATTACACAGCAGTATAGCCCGGAACAATAAAGCCATTCGAAAAGGATTGATACTCATAGGAGTTCCACTTGTATAATTTCGATATTTTTTAAAATCAATTAGATTCAAGACAAGTGAAAAAAAAATGACCAGTCAAGTGGAGGTCAGTACAATACAAGAATTTTGTAAAATTTTACAGCAAGCACGAAACGATTTTATCATTTTGATATTATTTGTTACGAGTTTTTTTCAGAGAAACTCTTACACAAAAGTCTTATGCAATGAAGAAAAATGGAGGAAAACATTTAAGTTGGGAATCGAAAGATTTTATATCGTCGATGTGGTATGGCTGCATGGAGCCACATATGAGGATGGTCGTAGAGTGAGTGGTAAAGCCAGGGAAGGGGCAGTTTCCTTTGTGTTGTTCAAGAGTGAGCGCCGGGGCTGAGAGAATCATAGGGTGACATCGTGACGCCTCGTTGGTCACCAAAGGACACGTCTCCACGAGCAAGCCCGGGCTCTTTCACTAGCTCTCCTTCTATATGTTTTGCACATCTATCTGTGCTCTCTCAATCTGTCATAGCGGTCGCGAAAGCGTGATGGCTCTCTTTCCCCTTCGCCAAATACGAGGTTGCGCTCTCTTCGTGCTTGCCGTATGGTTAAAGTTTATTATAATAGCTGCTGGTAGCGTTTTTATGTATAGAGACAGAGAGATTAGGCTGTCTTGAAAAATCGATATTTTTCTCCGATTTTCACACTCGAGAAAATCACTTTTGACTCACAGGTGCTCGTATCCTTTTTAATTAAATTCAGATAAACGATTGGAGTGATGATTTATCCTTATTTTCAGGTCATAAAATATTGTGCAGAATTTTTACAGGATACGCTGCCTGTACAGTACCAATTTTTTTTTTTTTTTTTAATTGCAATCGCTAGGAAATAAAAATTATCGACAAAATCAGGTGATCCCGATCAAACGTATTATTCTTGTCTTTTGGTTGAACAGGCGCTTAAAAATTGAAAACAGCTCAAGTTTTTCGAGGTTCCTGTCCTACGTGACTCACCCTATATAGGTGTCGTCTTCGTATTTCCACTGTTTATAGACACTACGGTGGTTCGAGCACAGCATGAAGCCATAATCCAAACAGAGGGTTGCCGCTTACTCATTCCACCGTAACCATTTACCATGTGTTCGTATCTAGCCACCGGTGGCTCAGAGGAATAGCTTATAAACTTTTCACAATTCGCGATTCATGAATCACATTCAATGTACTATTTACGTTTTTTTTATTTCATCAAAAACACCTCAATCTTTGGATGTATTATAAAAATAGATCAACTTCAATTCTTCATCAAAGAGGAGCACATAGAATTAAAATGCCTGGACATTACCGCTTATCAATAAAACGGTAAAATTTCTCTTGCGGTTTCAGACTCTACGGATCGTAACACAGACTGCACTTGCATGAAAAATCCCCACAAACCGTACCAGATTATCTCGAAAGGGGAGTCTCGATGATGCTGCAATCGGTTGAGGTTTAATCGTGAGGTAACCAAATCCATAGGCATATATCAGTCGCGTTCGATTCGACGAGTAAATTATCAACTCGTTTTATCGATAAGACATAAATTATAGATCGTCAACTTCATAATACTGGCGTCAAGTCAGGGTTCATACACCAATAGAAATAATGGAGGTGGAAGAAATTTTTTCGGGGGAAAAATTTTGCAAAAGCAACCAGGCTGAACGGTGGGAGTAACGAGCAAAAAAACGAGGGTATAAGTAAATAAATATTAAATTTGGCGCCCGGCTCATTGGTTCACGAGGCACATGTGGGCCTGGTGCATCATACATCTGCACCGATTGCGTTTAAGAATTGTCCCATAACTCGTAATAACATCCGACGCTTTTTTTTTTACCTCTCCATCTCTCATTCTTATTTTTGTGACAACCCTTCCTGGAACATTTGTTTGTATGTGTACTCTCGCACCCTTAGCTTGCGTTCTATCGAAATCCAGAAGTTCGACCACGTCGCTAATTCATGCTCGGTGACATCTCGTTGGCTCCGTAACAAGTACCATTGTTCGGGATCATCGATCTGGACCCATTGTACGAACCCTTCGAATATACTGCACACACTGTACACATCAATATACATATATACATAATACACGGGAAGGACACTTCAGGATCGAGGTGCGGGCTTAAAGGCACCTGGCATCAAATGCTCACTGAGCAATCGCTATCGTTCCGTTGCGTCTCTTCTCCTATTCGTATTCTGAATCGACGAGTCATTTATTTGTTTGAAAACACACATCTTCCCCTCCATCGCCTATACTTGCTCAGCATCGTGCTCACTTTCAAGAGGTATTTTGCCTCGACAAATTAATAGTCACAATAGAGAGTACTTCTATGAAAAAGTGGACTGACATGATCGGGAGACGTTGATAAAAATTAAATTCGATTCAAGCACGGAAGGATGATTACTCACGTTTTATTTTTTCTAAGCGATGCAAAAAGTTTGCAAAATAATTAATCGAAACTGAATCATAAAAAATGTAACAAAAATATATAGTTACAGCAATGTGTAGCTTGAACATAACAAACATGGGAAGAAACGTATTCTTTATAATTGTTCCGTCACATTTTGGGCAAAATATTCCACTCAAATGATGTGAAATTATCTTTCAACATTTATTCGAGAGATTAAAATGCATTTTGTTATCATGTTTACAAATTATTTAAATGAGCCGTTTAACAGTTTCAAACACTACTGAAATATTTAATATATTCATTTTACATTGTGGAAATATATGCCATGGCTGTCAGCCAGCAATTCAATCGGATGGAAAAATCAAATAGTTGTTGGATAAAAAGGATTTTTTGACCGCTGTATTTTTTTCAGTTTTTTTTTTTCAGTGTATAAACGTGAAGGCGAAATCTCATCAAAACGATATATGAGAATTCAGTGTATACAAAAAAAAAGCGATAAATTGTACATCGTTCCAATATTTCGGTATTCTGAATCCAGTTTCATAACGCGTATAAAAGTTACAAAAGATATCATGGAAATGTGAAAGTGTAATATTTGGATTAACCTGACGCGAAGATTTAAACTTCTGTGGTCTACCGCTACAAAATTATTAGTGTCAACTGTCGAATTTTCAATAGAACTGGCGTAGAAAACAAACTCGAAAACATACCAATGGCAGGTTCGATAACGAAAGGAAGTATCGTTGTGTGTGACAAATGCAAACAATTGTTTCACAGTAGCATTGTCACCGGGACCACAACGATAAACAGACATAATTGGCGGAGTGTGTATATCGTCTAGCGTTTACGCAAAGCGACAAACATGAGGTGATCCCTCGTTGGAATAGTTGGCCACACCAGAAACTGGCTTGTATTTCGTGGAGTATTTGTAGCTCGTTATACGTAAATGCACGAAAACCGCTGTACCCGCGCTGGTTTGTGAATCTGCGAGAGCTAGTTCTCGATCGCGTTGTCCCATTCGCTCGCGAATCGCAATAATCAGCCTTCCTCTCTCGCGATTCTCTGTACTCAATGTTCATCGGACTCTGTTTTCCATTTACATGTATATATATTTATACATATATACTTATATACTCTTCCAGAGCGGACAGTGGAGAGCTTTCTCGTATGCAAAGCAAATGTATCATATCACACTGGCCCCAAGGGCTGCATTACAAGCCCGATCATAGTCCGTTTCCGGTTGCGGCCATGGGTATTAATACTTTCGCAAAAATCCAGCGAACCCATATTATATATGTCTCTCTCAGCGTATACACTCTGTAACACTCCACCGAGGCCAGGAACGCGCCCGGCGCGGCCGCTAATTTCATTTGGTTCACGTGAAAATTCCACGTCGAAATGTTTCTACCTTTGGTGTAGTACTAGATGCACAGCGCTCTTTTACCAATGAATATGTATACGCACACACGTATGCACGGAGGCGGCTCGAATTCCCGAGAATCGTGATGCAACGATGCTTTACTCCGGCGCGGCTGTTACTTTTTTTTGCTCCTTAATGCACTTAGCTTAATTAAAATAGGGTGAAAGTTTTTTTTACAGTTATTACGAGCGAGCTTTCGGACTGTGTACGTTCTTTTGGATATGACATCGAGCCGTCCTGATCGCAAAACGGAATGTTAGATAATGACGGAAACGAAAAGATGGTTGTTGTAGCTGGAATGGAGCAAGTGATAATAAAACGTGAACAATCGGATCAGCCTCGCGCGCGTAAGACGAACGTGAAAATAGGAGAGAGAAAAAAAAGCGATATAAAAGTGACGGAAACGTGTGTGCGTCTATGTATTTCATAGCTGTATACAAGTGAAGTCATTTTGCTGGACTTTCAGAAAAGATATACCGTGTGATTCAGGAAAATGGTATCACGATTTTTCGCGTAAAATAGGCGATACAATTCCCGCGAGAAAATACCTTCGCTCTGAAATAACCTGTACAAATTCTGGCGGAAGAAGGGCCTCGGCTATAGCAGCACCGATAAAAAGCAACCTTTATAGCGTGACGGAATTACCACTATCCGTGGCCTGCGGCGTCCAACCAACTCAAACTGGCCACCGCATTTCCACAACTAGCATCTCCGTATTAACAATATGTACGTAAGTATGTGTATATACACGTTTCTAGGGTGCACGCTACGAACTACCCTTATTTCTCGTACACGTATAATTGCTACTCACCCGAGATTGTGTCGTTACTACATTCGTTGTATTACATGTACCCCGCCGTGATTGCAGACCTAGACCATATCATTGGACTGTACAAACTCCATTCTACAATGAGTCTCAGTCGGTATGAGAGAAGCTTCGTCAAACACGATTAATACTATGTTGTGAAAATTTGACTTGCCTCGATTCCATCGTTCAGAATATATACTCGTGAATTTTGTAGCTGGTCTCCATTTCGAACCGATGATTGCCTACCCAAAATTCAACATTGCCACGAGCCAACCGTAATGGATTTACAGTGAATACACATGTACTATACAACACAGCCGACAAGAAGAGAATTAACCGAGCCGTGAAACAAACAAAGGATATTGCACGCAATGTGTCACCCGGTAGCCGCTCCGCCCGAGCCGATCCTGTTCAAATAGACTAATGTGAGAAATACACACGAATCCTCACGATCTCATTCACCCACTCATCGTGTCCAATATTGGAACAATCACAAACTCCCCTATACCCCGTGATCACTGATGGACACGTCTAACAGAAAAGATAGTAAATGAAAAATTTCCTCAATTTGAAAACTTGATAAAACACAATTCTCTTATTCGATATAACAAATTTTATGTAGCAATCAATCTTTATTTTTTTCTCTTGTATTTCATTAGTATCGGACAAAACAATATGAAAAGCGTTTTCACCAATTTTAGTGTCGTAAATTTTACTTACGTACTGTTACATGGCTCCAACCGGGTTGACATCGAAAAACTCGTTTGCGACTTGATGGAAAACGCTTATTGATTCAGGGACAGGATGTTGGTCGAATGAGCTCGTAACCTTGATATTTAAAAAGAAAATGGATTAATGATGTTGTTAAGATGAGCCTTGATGGATTAAAAAACCCCACACAAAATTGAGACGAAAGTCAAGGGAGCCGCAGCCATAACCGGCCTTGAAGTTCTAAGCAATGTCTCAAGCAGAGTTCCGCGACCAATGGTCAACCCGCGGCTTCATCGGCCATTGACAGATTAAGGAATGATACATCAGCGAATAACCGCGGCCAACACCAGCCATTTTCGTTGCATTAATTAAACTATTGCGATTGTGTATCGACAGACTCACCGGTCAGGCGCGATTGACACCCTTATTAGTTTTTTTCTCTTTGGGGGCCAGTTCCGAGTTTCCAGGATGTGAAACCGTAAATTCGATATCGAGAATGCAGCAGGATATGCACACGTATTATTAACAATCTTGATGTTATATGGAGGCTCAGATAATTGCGGACCTGCGTTAATCTGATTCAACTGACCAAATCTGAATTTACTTTTTTTTCTCTGTTATTTTGTTGTCAAGACAACCGAGATCGCCTTTTTTCGTTTTTATACCACGCAAGAGCGCCTGAGTCTCCCAACTTCGCGTTAGAGAAAAAATATGTACAGGGAGTCGTTGAAAAATGGGCTGAACCCCTTTTTATTGGTTTTCAAACATTACCGCCCGCCTTCGTCGACTCAGGCGACGAAGATGTTGGGACAAATGGCGTTAGATCTACAGGACATAATTTCACGATGGGTCGGATGAGCGTAGTTGAATGTGTTTGAATCGTAGCGACTCTGACGAGATTATCACGACCTGGATGAAGTCTGATCACTTTTCCTAAGGGCCACTTTGCTGGAGGATAGCGCTCATCAATGACAAACACAATGCTTCCCTCTTGTAATGGTGGCGAGATTTTATTCCATTTGTAAATTGATTGATGGCGCTGTAAACATTCTCTCGACCATTTTGTCCAAAAGCTTTGGGTCATTTGCGATAAATGTTGCCAGCGTGATAGCCGTGATTGTCGCAGATGTTCAAGGTTAGGTTCGGGGATCAACGTGAGTGACTGGCCAATCAAAAAATGTGCTGGTGTGAGCACACTCAACTCGTCGGAGTCATTGGTCAACGGGCATAGTGGTCGAGAATTGAGAATCGATTCAATTTGAATCAAAAACGTTGACAATTCCTCATAGGTCAGCAAGGTCGTGCCGACAATTCGATTGAGGTGGTATTTCATAGATTTGACCCCAGATTCCCATTTACCGCCGAAATGAGGAGCAGCGGGTGGGTTGAATTTCCATGCTGTGCCGTCAGAAGCAATAAGGGAGGCAGCTTCTTTGAGTTCTTTGGACTCAGATGAAAAAAGACGTTGCAATTCCCGATCTGCGCCCTTGAAATTTGTGCCACAATCACTAGTTAAAGTTGCGCAAATTCCTCGTCGTCCAGTGAACCTTCGATACGCTGCGATGAAGGCTTCAGCAGAATAATCGCTTACTAGCTCAAGATGAATGGCCGATGTAGCTAGACACACGAATAACGCAACCCACGATTTGTACGACTTGGAGGTACGTCCCTTCCAAGATTTGACAGTGAATGGGCCAGCATAATCAACTCCACTGTGAAGAAAAGCTCTTGCTGGATTCACTCTGGATGGTGGAAGTTGACCCATCAATTGTTGGGCTCGTTGTTGACGATACCGAGTGCACGTTACACATTTCCTGATAACGGATTGAACCGGGGTGCGGCCTCCAAGAATCCAATATTCATTCCGGATGTACGCGAGGGTCTGTTGGGTTGACCCATGGAGCGTTTGTTCGTGGGCATTTTTAATGATCAGATAGGATAAATAACTGTCCGTTGGCAAGATGATTGGGTGCTTGGCCGCTTCTTGTAATGCCGAATGTTGCAGTCGGCCTCCGACGCGAAGCACTTCGTTGTAATCGATAAACGGCGTTAATCTAATCAATGGATTGGACTTCGATAGTGGTTGATGGCCTTTTATTTCGCGCAGGTCCGCTTGAAAGTGCAGGCTTTGAATATTTCGAACCCAGAACAATTTTGCATCATTAATGGCACCTGGTGTGACGATGGGTTGATTGGTCACTGGCGGACTGCTGCGATTGACCCGAAATACATGCTGACACAGCGCTGTTATGCGGAGCAGTTTATTTAAGGATGAATACTTTGTTAATAGATCCCATGGTTGTTGTTGCTTGACGTTGTAACACACTTTGGATGACGTAGGGATGCGTGTTTCAAGCACTGACGACGTACTTGGGAGAAGGTCGGATGAGGATGGCCACTCCGTTGACTGTTGGCCTAACCACGGTGGACCGTTCCACCAGAGGTCGTGAGTTAGTAGTTCGGTAGCTGACAATCCTCGAGTTGCACAGTCTGCTGGATTGCAAATTCCGGGAACATGACGCCATTGTGCGTTTGGAAGCGTTTCTTGGATGAAACACACCCGATTGTGCACAAATTCCTTCCATCTTGACGGGTGATTGTTTAACCACGTATTCACAATCGACGAGTCAGTCCACAAATAGCATTGCGCCGTTTGATATTGTCCGATCTTATAGCAATGTGCCATCAACTTTGTCATCATGACAGCTGCAGATAATTCTAATCGTGGAATTGTTAATCGTTTCAGTGGGGCAACCTTGGTTTTGGCGCACATCAGCGATATCGCAATGGACCCGTCCGGATTACTGACTCTGACAAAGATAGCTGCCGCCATTGCTAATTGTGACGCATCACAAAACCCATGAAATTCGATCATGGCAGTTTGTGACGTATTTATCCATCTTGGAATAACAATCGCGTTCAACCCTTTCAGCGAGCCCATGAGGTGGTTCCATGTGTGAAGCTGGGACGGTGGGAGTGAATCATCCCACCCGATTTTGACCGCCCACAATTCTTGTAAGAAAATTTTCAGCCGAATGATTACCGGTGATAACAAACCTAAAGGATCAAAGATTTGAGCGATTCTTGACAAGACGGCTCGTTTCGTATTTGAGTCTAAATGTGATGGCAGCAACTTGAATTGAAACGTGTCAGCTTGAGGCTTCCATAATAATCCAAGGGCGTGGATGGTGGCATCCTCAATGCAAACTGACGGTGTCGACGCGTGGTACTCCGAAGGAATCTCTTGTAAAATGGTGGGCTGGTTGCTGTGCCATTTCCTCAATGGAAATCCGCCCGCCTTGCAAATCTCAAGCACCTGTTTTGCTCGAATTTGTGCTTCCGGAATTGAATCAGCGCCTCCGAAAATATCATCCACATACCTTCCATTCGTCAGACTGTCAACTGCTAATGGGAATTTGTGACCTTCGTCGGTTATTAATTGCATCATGCACTTGAGTGCGAGATACGGTGCACATGACAAGCCGTATGTGACCGTGGTGAGCTCATATTTGTCAATATGTCCGTGATTATTCCATAAGATCCGTTGGAACTTCCAATCATTCTCATGAACCTTGATCTGCCTATACATTTTTTCAACATCGGATGAAAAAATGTACTTGAATTGCCGGATCCATAATAAAACGTCAAAAATATCACGTTGTAACTTCGGCCCCGTATGAAGGAGTTCGTTGATGTTTTTTCCAGTTGTGACTTGACAAGATCCATTAAACACAACGCGTAATTTAGTGGTAACGCTTGTCTCTTTGATAACTCCATGATGAGGGAGATAAAACACATGTTCAGGCTCAGGGTCATTGTCTGGCAAATGGATCATATGTTTCAGTTGAGCATACTCGTTTAAAAATGCAGAGTACGCGACAAAGAATTCTGGAGATGTGGTGAATTTTCGTTGCAAGTGATGCATCATTCGAATTGCCGATGCTTTCGAGTCCCCAAGCTCCATAACAGGACGGCGGAATGGTAACATGACAATATATCGTCCGTTTGAGTCACGAGAATGGCTTGACGCGAAATGACTTTCACATTCTTGATCAGCAGTGGGTAATGTGCGTGTTGATGATGCACAAACTTCCTCTTGATGCCAGAATCGCTCCAATAGATCATGCAGTTCATGATCGAGACTGCAGTGGAATACTGTGGTCGCCTTTCGTGATGACGAAGTTGCAGACGGTCCTGATACAATCCACCCTAGCTTAGTTAGTTGCGCTGTCGGTGTCTGGGGGGGCCCGTGCTTGATTGGCCCTTCTAATAATTGACCATAAACGTCCGCGCCAATAAGGAGATCAATCTTTCCTGGATGTGTAAATTTTGGATCGGCTAGCTGAAGGTTTTCAAGATGGGCCCATTGCGGGCTATTCGAATCGATGGATGGGATTGCTGACGTTAAACGTGATAGGATATGCGCTTTCAGGGGGATTGTTATAGTTGACTCAAAATGAGGCGTTATTTCGAGATCAACGATGCCTCTCGTATATCCCGTGGTTTGTGCTCCGATCCCGGTTATTGGACAAAATGTTTTCGATCGAGGAAGCCGTAGCCGTTGAACGAGATTTTCTGTGACAAGCGTGATTTCCGATCCTTGATCGAGTAATGCCCGGATTAACAATAGGTCGCCACGTTGATCACGAATTTGAACTAGAGCAGTTGCTAAGAGAGTGATTCCGTGATTGTTTAGCGTGTGGCATGCGTGGTTTATCGACGCAACGTTGGACGAATGGGCATTGGTTGGATCGTTCATGGTTGTTGGTTTCGAGTGCTCATGTTGGGAGTTATTTTGAAAATGCAATGAGGTGTGATGTTTTTTGCCACACTTATTGCATCTGCGAGTTGAAGTACACTTTGACGCATAATGATGTCCTAAACAGTTGAAGCAGCATTTTTTTTCAATCACGAAATCCCTCCGCTGTTGTGGTGTCTTTCGCTGATATTGTGGACAGTTTGTTAAAGAGTGGGACGACGAGCACAAAATACATGAGTCAACCCGAGTTTCATTGATAGAGGGACCATCGTTTTGTCTGGTGCAATGTGACCGCAGCGTCGACCGAGAATTATAATTCATCTTATGGCCCTGTGACTTTTCCATGGCTTTGAGAGAGAGCATTCTTGTAAGGAGAAAATCTTTCATTTTTTCCCACGTCGGTGCTTGTTTGGATGACCCTAAATGATTCTCCCAATTTCTAATGGATTCTGGATCCAGTCTTTGTGTAATCATGAATACTAAAATATCGTCCCACGAATGCACTGGCCGACCGAGAGTCTCTAAAGTTCTGTAAACCTGCATGGTTGATGAATAAATATATTCAATGTCCGCTGCCGACTCTTTTGAGATTTTTTTAATGGCGAACAACGATTCTAATTCGGAATTGATAATTAACCGTTCGTTTTCATAAAACGACGTTAACGCATCCCAGGACTTTTGAAAATTCTCCGCGGTCAACGCCGTATTTTTCAATAATTGAGCTGCCGATCCATGTAAACAATTTTTTAAGTATTGGAGTTTTTCAACTGCTGAGATGTTCGATTTATTTAACACGAGTGATGCAAACAAATCTCGGAACGGAAGCCATTCAGAAAAATCGCCATTGAATTTTGGCAAGTCAATTCGAGGAAGTCGAGGGCCTTGGCAAAATGCGGTTTGGACTGTCAATTCGGTTGGCGTTTGGGCAGAAGACCTAGCTGATTGTGGTCGCGACTCGGCATCAGATTGAGTGTCCAGGAGAACACTCAATTGTTCAATATTATCGAGGAGCTCTTCATATGTTTTAGCATACAAATTATCTTGAAAATACTCGTGCCCCTTAATGTGCTCCCGTTCGTTTTCGTTCAATTTCGCGATTGCTAACTCAATGGCTCTGTGGTTGATGCGAAACGTTTCCCACTGATCCCTGATCGTTTCAATTCGCGCTTTGATGCGATTTTTTTCAATTTTACCGTGATTTCCATGCACTCCGTGATTGCATGCGTTGTGAATGGTGTTCATATACAATCGCTGCTCCTCCATTCGAACCTCAATATGCTCGAGCCGCATTTTGGTTGGTTTTTTTTTTTTTTACAAGGTTCTGATACGTGCCTTAATAATCCGGCTCGAAGGACCAAAAAATGTTACATGGCTCCAACCGGGTTGACATCGAAAAACTCGTTTGCGACTTGATGGAAAACGCTTATTGATTCAGGGACAGGATGTTGGTCGAATGAGCTCGTAACCTTGATATTTAAAAAGAAAATGGATTAATGATGTTGTTAAGATGAGCCTTGATGGATTAAAAAACCCCACACAAAATTGAGACGAAAGTCAAGGGAGCCGCAGCCATAACCGGCCTTGAAGTTCTAAGCAATGTCTCAAGCAGAGTTCCGCGACCAATGGTCAACCCGCGGCTTCATCGGCCATTGACAGATTAAGGAATGATACATCAGCGAATAACCGCGGCCAACACCAGCCATTTTCGTTGCATTAATTAAACTATTGCGATTGTGTATCGACAGACTCACCGGTCAGGCGCGATTGACACCCTTATTAGTTTTTTTCTCTTTGGGGGCCAGTTCCGAGTTTCCAGGATGTGAAACCGTAAATTCGATATCGAGAATGCAGCAGGATATGCACACGTATTATTAACAATCTTGATGTTATATGGAGGCTCAGATAATTGCGGACCTGCGTTAATCTGATTCAACTGACCAAATCTGAATTTACTTTTTTTTCTCTGTTATTTTGTTGTCAAGACAACCGAGATCGCCTTTTTTCGTTTTTATACCACGCAAGAGCGCCTGAGTCTCCCAACTTCGCGTTAGAGAAAAAATATGTACAGGGAGTCGTTGAAAAATGGGCTGAACCCCTTTTTATTGGTTTTCAAACACGTACATACACCGGTAATCACAAACTCATGTATTAAATTCTTCGTTACATTCGTCGATTTGACGTATTAGTATAAAAAGATTACTTCGGATCCTTATTTCATTTAGCCTTCCATTCAATCATATTTCATCGGTACTACTGTAATATTGCGTAACTATATAGAACATGTCCTGTAACACCCGCGGTTTTTTACTATAGCAACGACGATTCAATTTTCATTTCTATCATTCGGAATCGGTTAAATAACAAAAATCAACTCGTCATTGCGTTTCTTCTGAATACTTTTTCGAAAGTGCAATCTGATGAAAGTATAAGTAAGAAAATAATGGTATTTTCGAATACTAAACATTAATTTACAGTTTTTTTTTGTATTTATTGTAAATATACATAAATGAGTAAATCCATAAATTGAAGTAACTTGTTTTTATTACGAAACTCGCTTTATGTATCGCTACACGATATGTCATTAATGAAGAGGGAATATAACGATATATGCAGATCGCCAAGTGCAATAAGAGGAAATGAAAATCCACGTGAATGGTCATTGTCGAATGAGCATCCGGCTAATTGTGACGGAAATCCATAATATTATAAGCCAATCTATATGTACCCCAACGATGAGTTAGGCGGATGACCCTTCGTGAGTTTTGTACACGTAGAATGTGTCGTGTAAGCATCCCGGCTGGATTATTCACACGAGTACATTTCACGCCGGTTAATTTAATGATTATTAACACAAGCAATTTTTCGTATTAATTAAATGATATTTATCGCTGTCGCAAAATTAAATATAATTCTCTATCCACAGTATACAGTTAGCGAAATGTGTAAACGACGATGTATCGTTAGGTTCGAAACCTGCGATCATAAATAGTATGGTAAACGTGGAAAATAATGATTTCTTTTTCTCCAGAGGAAAATTGGATCGGAGTATAGGACCAAAATCGATGTTACGTGACCGCAGATCGAGTTCGCCGATACGATAATGCGGTGCTGTTGTCACCGTTTGTTCGTAAGTTTATGCAAATAGGAGAAGAGTACGGACGTAGAGATTTTCAGGGAGGTTGGATGAAGTGTGGGAGGGTGGGAAGATACATCAGGGATGGTTCGAGTGATGGCCAGTACGCTGAGAAGAGAAGTAAACGGATACAGAGGTTTCGAGAAAAGGAAAAGAGAGGGTTGAGAAAGACGAAATATACAAAATGGCGTCGTCCCGCGAGAGTTCCATGAACGAGTCCGCAATCCAGCGGATACACGTCTCGTCGTTGTCGTCGTCGTCGACGACGAAGACGGGAAAGCTTTCTCGTTCACCCTTTCCTCCATCTATTCGTCCATCTCTCTTCTTCTCTTCGCCTCTCACTTGCTTCCTCTATACCTGGTTTCTTCGTCTTCGTGGTGGTTTCTCTGCGTGGTTAACCCACGTTTCGCATTGGCCCCTCGTGTGTTACTCAAAATGCAGCGCACTGAGGGGTATATACTGAAGAACATATACATACGTATCCCGAACTAAACACATCGGTGACAGGAACATCAGATCCGCAGGTCTCGAGTGTACAAGAAACACGTCGATCCGAAGCATATACATTACGGATCATTCGCATGTACGTATACGACCCACCAAAAGCTTACTCATCCTCAGATCCACCCTGGTGATTTAGTGCCAAATGCACAAAGCCTCAGCATTCTGATGCATAGCTAGGATGACATACACGACTTTTGCATTTAATCATATCAACATCTTGTCTCATGTATTAGCCTTGACATTGTGAATATTTTTTTTTAATATTAAAAAAAAAAAAGAAATCATAGTCAACAGAGAACGTAGACATAGGGTTTGTCAGAGTTACGAGCAGCCCGCAACGACGTGAAGTCTGTCGCGACGATTGAGGCGAGTTGGTCTGGTAGTGGTGGTGGCTTTGCCTTTTGTTTTTTGATGATCAAGTTATCGATTTGTTTCAACAGCTTGTGCTTATGAAATATGGTCAATCATTTTTTCTGTAAATGTGCACGAGGCTGCATCCAAGTATTGCTTGTTATCAAGATCCTTAGTAATAGGATGTTCGAATTAGGTTAAAAAATTCTTTGCCTTTTTTGCTAACACGTGACTCTTAAATTTGTTTACAATCATCTGATCTTGCCAAACTCCAAAACATTGGTGTTTTTGCCCGTGTAGGCAGTAAGGAGTTTTGTACTACCGAAGAAATCAAGTGTTCCGTCTCGCATCGTGTCACGATCTGCAGCTTTTTATTCTGCAATGAAATACCAAGGTATACCGATCGTAGTTGTTTTCGTTTTTATTTATATTTTGTGTACAAGATTCTCGAAGTCTTGGATGGACGCTTCACGAATGGGGATCGTGGCACCTGTCTACAGGCATTAGTCCGTCAGTTCGCTAATCTGGTTAAGTCATTAGACCTTACCACCGAGACCACCGGAAGCAGGTTCACATATAACGTAACAGCAAGCTGAAGCAACGAACAGCAGCAAGAGCAAGCCACGAGGTACATGCTCAACTGGATTAAATAATTCAAACGCCCGATAATCCCCTGATGACTTCGGTGCAACGGGCTTCTATGCTACGCATTTATCGAACCTACAACGAACGGTCGACGGCGTTTACACATTCTCCCTGTGTGTTTCATACACTGGTTGGAATTGGAATCCATGGCATAATAACTTATTAAATTCCTTATCACAGTAGGAGGTAAACAAAGGACGAATTATTTCATGACCCATTTATTTTGATGGATGAATCTTTATTCAAACGGAACGTTCGTAAAATGAACTCCAATAGAAGGAAACTTTACGGTTTTGATGAAATTTAAAAACTCGAACATGGGCGAATTCTTTATTATTTTTTTTTAGTATAATTGACTTTAAATTCAGCGCAAAAAGTTACGCAGTTTATCTTATAGGAAGTTGAGTCGTAATACAAAAAGTAATTTTGAATTATGTAACGAGATCTTTCTCTCTTTTTGAATAGCATAAAAAAATCAATTCGGAGCTTGAACGTTCATGAAAATGAAAGGAGCTGGAGGAACTTTTGCTCGCCGAGAAATATCCATACAGCATCAACATTGAGTATAGCATCTAACTTACGAGTCAGCCTGCGCGAAAATAAGTAACATTTACGTCAGTGGATAAGATAGAGCTGTGTGGTCGTTGTCGTGCGTGCAAGAGCCCAAGTCGTGCCGCCTCTATGGCCCTCAAGGGTGCTCTATCCGTGAGTCCTCGCAAAGCAGCACCATACCATGAAAAGCCACCCCATATCCTCTCGCCTCTACCAACCTAAGCTCATCGCATTCTTTCTTCGATCTTGTACAAAAAAAACTCTCTCTCTCTCTCTCTCTCAACGTTTCGCGGAGTTCTCTTTCTCACTCTTTTCTTTCTTCTCTCTTTTCCAACATCTCTCGGTCTTGCTCTGTCTCTCTTTCTTTCTCTTCCCCTCTCTCTTCCGTTTAATCTCCTCTGCCCAAGAAGACAGATTCTTCAGTTAGTTGGCTGCATCGTTACACTTTGGTTAACTGGCCGGAAACCCCAAATTTCTTTCCCAAAACGTTTGGCTAACGAGCGGACGCACGCATTTGACCCACCCACGATCCACCCTCGTATTCTTGATGATGGCGATAGCACGATATCTCGTGCGTACAAAATGCCGTTCCGAGGTCCCATACATTCACCATAGGCCATAACATTTTCATACCCATTAATGTTACAGCAAAGCATGTGTAATTGCCATTACTCTCAACAACACTTTTTCGCGGATACCGCATCTTGTCATCCATCTATATTTAATGTCACCTTTGAATGCTCAACATTTTTTATAGCTTATTCAAATTTTAATTCTTTCATTCAATTTCATTTAGTTTATAGATCTAATGAAGTAAAAATTTGAACAAAAAATTCTATCAAGATTATCACATCTTCGGAATTTTTTATTAGTTTAAAAAAAAATAAATTCATAAAAGACAGAGATAAGAAAAATTTAAATTGGCTATCGTTGCAACAAACACTGCATCGAAATTGTAACTGTGTGTTTAAAACAATATGAACTCATTCTCTCTTCGCAAAAGAATCGATTATTCCACTCAGGTATAAACTAGGATCCCTATCAAGCATGAATGGAAGGACATGCACCGATGGTTACGTTACCCGTACAAAAGAACCATGACACAGTTGGTTATTCGCATTAAAATCGCATTTATCTTGTTGGTGTTAAGCGTGTCCTGCGCACAATGACGTTAGTTACCCGGATATGCTAACATCTCATTATAGTTTTGCACAAAAAACGCTTTGCAAAAGTCATCCTCGTGTTCTCTGTCAACCGGTTTCCTTCGTATCTTGAATTCTCAAACGGCTAGCTAGCTAGACTAATTCATGACCAGCAATCCATTCGTAAATTCGATTTTCGTATACATCAATGCAACCGGACAAACAAAGTATACGTCCAAGAGAGATTACTGGTCAAGTGAAAAACGACAAACAAATCTCCCTCGTATATATTTTCGTAGATATCCGTTCGAGATCCGGAGCAGGGGTTATGACGGTCTTCCTTCCCTGAAATATGCGGCATAGCTATAGCTAGCAGAATACATAGAAACATCCCGGAGGGTTAGAGTGAAGGCCGGCACAGGGTCGGACTTGAGTCGGGGTGGCGAAGTGACCGTTCTCGAACTTATCATTAATTCAGAAGACGCAGATCCTGGGATATAAAAATAATTTGGTTTATGGAAACAGACGTGACACACCATTCCAATTTTCGCATGCCTGTGCTTCAGCGACGATATATCTAAGAAATGTAGTATCGTTTTATATATTTCTACAGGGAAGATAAGTTCACGAAATGGCATATTGCACGTAGAATCCCCTTGAATGCTAGCCACAGAGACTCGAAATTTCAGCCCATCTAAACACAGAAAATTAGGGTAACGAGAAAAAAACGCCAGAAGTAATGACGTCGACGAAGGCTCGAATGTGCAAAAGACCGGCAACCTGTTGTCCGAGAGCATTTTCTTTTTAATGCGCAAACGAGAGCAGTCCGCTCGTTTTCTGCTGATAAATAGGTCTTGTCTCGTAACACATCTGCGTAGAACATTAACCATACTATATACCCCCTACCGAGTTCGCTACACCTATACGTTGACTACCAAAAGCTCTCGAACACCCCTCAAAGCCAAACGCCCCCCCACCCAGGAAAAGCGGCCCTCGCGCCCTTCTCGAGCAGCCCCGATACATGGCCCTCGTCCTATTATCATTATAATCGAGCACCGATGCGCTGATCAGCAGTATTGTCGTGCCAAATGTTTACTTCCTGCATGGTGTACAAGGCATATATGTTGGGCACCCCTGAATCTCGATTTGGCCATCCTGCTCTGACATAGGTCCATATACACGTGCTAAGGAAAGTGAACTTCAACAACTGATAGTGTTACAATGGGACAAGTGCAGCTCGTTCTATCCTATGACACGCCCTTCTACTTTGAACTTCCCTACGTTACTACTGATACTTTACCCAGTAAACTTCCAGCATTGAATTGTGGACGGAAGCATAAAAAAAAATCGTGGTTTGCATATCTCGTTTTTGTTGAGTCTGCTACATGTTCAAACAGATGTAGTGTATGAAAACTGCACTGGGTGGCCATGTTGTAAGAGTCATCTGCATGAATTAATGAAGGGTTTTTAAAAACAATGATTGAAATACTGTTTTCTCGTGACGATTTTATTTTTACTCTATATTCAATCGTATATAGAGCAAATGATCGTAGGTCAACCACATTTCTCCATATGGGGTGTTGATGACTTTGTATAATCATTACAAAACTATAAAGCATTGAGCAAAAATGCTAGTTTTTCATCAAAGTTAACATTATTTCAACTGAAAACACTGCGTTGAATCTACAGATTTTTCGATAACATCAAATGCTATCGGATGGAAGATTTTTTTCCGCTTAGGAGAAAAAAGTCATATTTGAAACTATGATGAACTAAGGTCTTTCGACTGGCCAGAAGATTATCTTGATTTAAATCCCGTTGAAACCATAGAAGATTAATGAAAAAGGAAAAATTTCAGGCTACCTATAAGCGGCTGATAATTGAAAAAAAACTATCTGCCATAACATGTCTGTCAACCTGTCATTCTGAGAAATATTTTTGAACTTACTGAACGCGTAGAATTCGCTGGCCATTCCTTCATGAGCTGCATTCAACTCGTATCTAAAAATAAGGTCGTCCGAAAGTGTCAAAAACATAAAAAAAATCAATGACGAGTGTTCTTTAGCTACATTCGGCATAAAATTTTGATAAAACAATTACTATGAACCCTTCAAGCTTTATATACAAACAATTCTCTTGGAGGAACGGAGGGTATCAACAATTGTGCCGAACAGTGGCGGTCTTCAAACTGACATATGCATGCAGTGCCTAACGCTACACTGGCAACAGTACAAATAGGAACACCACGAAATCCGAATATTATGGTGCGGTTCCCCACGATAATAGGCTTAAAAGCTATGTTTGATTCAGTATCAAAGGACCGTAGCACTAGCATGTCACGGGATACCGCTGTCTGATTACCGCGCGCTGTGCTTAGTCCAGTGTACAACACATTGAGAAACGCTCACCGATCCCCTTCAATCGTAATTGGATTTCGGTCGTCAACTGGGTTACGATGTTCATTTGACATCATTGGGACATTTAACGCCGGAGAGCTTTAGCATTCGGGGCACTGTGTTCAATTCACATTGTATTGATCAAATGTTTAATGAACGTTTACCAAGCTGATAAAGTATTTGACCAAGTACCTTCTGTTCGAAATTCCAGAAAAGTAAACGTAGATGAAATACCCTTGGTACCAAAATATCTCTCTTATACCTCTTTAATATTCTTTCGAAAATATTATCTTCCCTTCATGAATATCAATACTTACAATACTGTCTTGTTATTCCACAGCAAATGTACGCCATTTATACAACGGTCTTGACACTGAGTGGCAGGGCCTCTTTTCGCTGCTCGTCGTCGTTCTGAATGGCTTTCGTTCCTACCCCTGGCACAAAACGCTTTTCTCCGCCATAAGGCTACAATGTTACGGGACGTTGGGTAGCCCAGAGAGTCCATGAATCACAGGACTCTCCAGCCGAATGAGGGGATAGAAAAATTCAAAGGTATGTCCTGGCCCAAAGACCAAAGATAAATATAACAATTTATGTGACAAAACAACAACAAAAAAAAACAGAAGATGAAACCAGTTTGGCACACGAGTGCTTGCAAACATAGAGAGATCGTGCTGACATCAGTAGCTATCTCTTAATTCAATTTCATGTCTGCATGATGAAATTATCAACGCGTTAATCGGAAATCCATTTGGGTGGTTAAAAAAAAATCGATATTTTTTTTCTAATGGGTAAAAAAAAAAATGTGCGAAGCCATCCAAAATCAAGAGAGGCTGGTCACAATAAAGAAGCGGCATGTTGTTGAAAAAAACTTGGAAAAGTTTTTACAAAAAGATTCAAGTGAATTTGTCTCTAGAAATTCATTGACGCTATTCAAAATATTCGATTTGCCATACATTTTTAATTGTGAATTGATCGGACCTATAAAGGATATTCTTATCGTCGTACTGCTCTTTTCGGTAGATTTAGTTGATTTGGATAAGAAGTAAAGAAAGAAGGGTCAAATTACCCGGCACAGAACGCATTATCTCTACTTGATAGGCTCCGAGCACGGCCACCTTTCCATCCATCAGGGGTTCTCTTCGTTATTCCAGTGGATGAGAAAATCTCAAGTGAGATTCCATGCTTCTTCGCCCAGTGTTGCTTTGTTAACGGAGTTGAGAGGCACTGATTACCGTTTCTTTTTCTCTCGTCCCGAAGTTCCGATTTCGAGCTTCAACCCCGCCACCGCACCATAAATTTATTCAAACAAATTCTATAATTACTTTTTCGGGTCCGTGGAGTCGCCCGTAAGATTTATTAGTCTCACTCCTACCTCAAGTTCGTGCGCTTTTAGCATTTTTATTGAGATGGTACCCCTACCATTTCAGCATCAGCGCAGCAGAAAAAAAAAGACTATCCATGGCCAATTTCTCGGTTGTTGGTACTGTGTCAGTCTCCGTAGAGCATGAAGATCATTTCTAACAAAGTTGTATAGAGACATTGAGGATTCCTCTAGCGTACGTGTTCATAAAGCAGGTAAGAAGTTATTTGCAGCTCCATGAAAAATAACTTAAGGGGACGGTTAGTTTTAATGTTAAAGGTACTGAAGTAGGGCTCAGAAGTGTTTTTTAGGATAGAATAATTCTAAAATTCTTCGAGCGTTCCCTTTGAAATCTCTTTCATGTGTTTGAAGACCTTTTGAAAACACTTAAAAAAATTTAGAAAGAAGGTTAGAAAATGTATCCTCTATACTTTGGCATGATTGACTAAAACAGCAAATTTTTTTTTTTAATCTTCGAAGTTTTTTGTATTGTTTTTTGTTTGTTTGTTTTATCGAACAGCCATCAAATATAGGCACAAGATTCCAGGGAGCAAACTCGAACTGTTTTAGATTTGTTCTATTCCAGGAGTCATCCTAGAAATCAAGATTCTGGATATCAATACGATCTTGAATAAATTGTTTTTCAAACAATCTTTCCGATATGTATTTTTATCTCCATGTGAAAAGACAAACAATTAGATTAATCTGTGGCTTCAAGATACGATACAGCTTTGAAAATATATTCACCCTACACATTAGTTAAACATTTTTCAAAATATTATTACATCGTAAAAAAAAAAACAAAATATGTAGGACATGAGACTCATGAGAGTCTTTTCATAACATTCCATTGACATTTCCATTCCGTTTCAAATATTTATTTTCGGAAAAAGCTTGGTGCTATTTCTCTCGAAAAAAAAAAAAACTGCGACGCTGCTGACCTATAATTTTCCTGATGTCGCATTCGAACCTCAATTGTTCAGCAAAACCAAGAGGGCAACAACGTAAAATTTTTCATGAAAAAAGGCCAGGAACGAAAATCATTATGATCTCGTGAAAAAAATCTGGAGGAGTCCACATTTCTCATAGTCTCTGGGCTGTCGTCCTGGGGGAGAGATCAAGCGAGTTCCTGGTAGCTGATTACGCCAGGGAAAAAAGTGAGGTAGACTAGGTGCTAGTCGGTACGAAGAGTAAGGTGTTTCTTTGGTGATACGTGACACACCTACCAGTCGTAAGTCGCAGTAGAAAACAAGAAGGTTCATGAAGCTCGTCGACTCATGTAGCTCGTCGACGCATCTCACGAGTCCGAGCGATCATCGTGAAAAAAAAATCTCATCGAACACATAGAACCCTGTAAAAAAACATCTTACACTCATATCTTCGACTCCGTGCTAAACAGCGGATCTACGAATCGCAGACAAGTTGCATTCCTTATACGATCGCTGGTAAATCCTAACTCTACTAATATGACTGATGTGGTTGCCAATCGTTTGTTTTTTTTTTTTTCAATATGAAAATCAAGAATTTCACACAGGTGTTAAGTGATTCGTCACCTATACATTGAATGAGTAATAGTTAAATATCTGATGATCAAAAACATCGGAAAAGGCAGTTTATTGTGTAAGAGACGGAACAATTAAAAACTTTAATTCCTCAAAAAATTAATCACATGGACTTTCTACGACTTGTGGCTATTAGTAATGAGTTCAATCATGGCTTAATTGTGCTTTCAAGAATCTAAAAAGTGTTAACGATGATAGTGGCTTCGGATGTGCTTTTTCTCCAGAAATCGTCACCAGAATAAAAGGCTCAAGGATAGGATCCGCGATAATTCTGTTCTTTCGACATGCGCCACGAAATAAATAAAAGATTGAAGCTTCAGTGAAGCTTCAGTGAAGATATAAAAAATTATCGATTTCCATTTTCCGATTCACCAATCGTGTTTACATCACCAAGAAACAAGAAAAGGAATCTACGGATCGATAGTAAAAATAAATTCTACAGTAAATTGGAGAAAAACCAATTAAACTGAAGTTAATGATACAATAATTGGATGATGCACCGAATAGTTATTTATGCCCTGCCCGACTGTATGTAACTATGCAATAATGAATGTTAAATTGATAATTTGATGTACAATGTTGCTTGTAAATGTTTACAGACGCTTTTCCAAAAAATGTAAATTAAAAATATTATTTATCCGTCAATTTACTGCAAAAATCGCGATCATTTTTGCAGAGCATCGACGCGGAGCATCCTACCGCTTAAGCGGCTGTTGCCGTAGTGAAAGTCTCGTAAAGTTGCCGTTCAGGCGCCACCGTCCCTGACGTCCGGTGTGGGCGTATAATGTTGCACAGCCCACTCACGCCATTGGTTGGAACGGAGTATTTCTATTGGTCGGTTAGACAGTGGACGTGACCCGGTCGTCGCGTCGCAGTACTCGGATAATGCGCGGACAACGGGTTGATCCCGCCCATCGTGCAGATTCCCGACCCCGTGGGACTCCCGTGCACGCCGCTCTGGCTGGCCGTGACACATTCGACAAGCGGCGCCGTAACGGGAAGCAACGCGCGGCTGGGGACTTGGCAGGACCTCGCCTCCTCACAACCAGAAATCACTCTCAACTACTGTTTCATCCTCGTTGTAAACGTCGACAGATACAACGTTGAGTGTTACATCGGTACTTTGCTACGAAGACGAAGACGATCGTAGAACAACGAGGAGATTACTTTGATCGTCCGTATCGAATAGAAAACTAACGACACTCGTGTGGCCCTTTTGAAGAGTCAGCCTCGAAGTCTTGGCTTAACAATCATCGACGAACTGTTGAGGAAGCTACCGACATCTTTTCCTGGGAACTTCCAGTACAAAGAAAAACATAGAGATGAATCTTGTCTCATGGTGGCTTACTGGAATCTTGGCAATTTTTCCCGCCAGTTTCACCAATGACTTCAGCAAGGATGAACTTTTGAGAAGTTTCGATAACCGCGTTTAAAGGATTTTTCTTGGAGCAGTGCGTGAGTGATACGACTTAAGAGGGTGATTGTGCGAATTTATCAGTGTTTGAGGACCGTTCAAGATATGGTACGGGCAGTGAATCGTGTGATACAAATGGAATAAACAGTCCTATTAATGAGATTTATTATATCATAAAGAACGAAGGAGAAGACTTTTTCGAAATAATTATATTACATTAGTGGAAGCAAAAGAAGCGTTTGGCAAAACTTTGTGTCTGCGTTATACATATCTTCGTAGGTCTGACTTTGAAAGAATCACAGTGTTATTGAAGAATAAATAAACTTGTATGTGGGTCATTGAGGAACGTTGATGGGGAAGTCGATAGATGACCGACCTTGAAGGTGGAAGCAACGTGTCACGTCCGCCAGGTGTCGGCAGCTACGAAATTGTGAGCTCACGATACTAATACGAAATCAAAGATAAGTGGGTGGTAGTGTTGCGTTCATAATATTCATCAGATGTCACTTAAAGCGTGTGCGCGAGTCTACTTAGATTGGTAGCTGTAAAATAATAGTGGGAGACTACTCGCGGGATTCAGTTTGCTGGTGGCAGCAGCGGCACGAAGAACGAAGCCTGTTGCCCCAGGAGGGTTCTTACGGCCTCACCACGCGTTCCGACGAGTGGAGCGGTCTCCTGCCCAGCTCCACTATCGTGGGTGCTGGGGGGTCACCATGGTTGGGACTTGGTGCCGGCGGTGGAACCGGTGCTACCGGAGGTGGGGGCAGTCCCGTCGAGCTCGAGGGACACTGGGGCAGAAAGTTGTATGGTGCGAGCGTCGCACCACCTCCACCCCCGCCTCATCACCATCCACGGGCGCCACTCGTTTTTGCGCCCCAGGACATGCGGCAAATCCTCAAGGAGGAACCGGTGCCGCGTGCCTGGCCCCAACCAACACTAGCTGACAATGCATCGTGAGTATATACGCCAATTCATTAATTCCTCAATAGCATGTAAGATCAAATGGATTTGCTGATAGGCCCGATCAATCTCGAAGCATTCTCATGAACTGTTAGTCGCCGACGGATGCAAAATCTTGCCCCAATTGAAACTAAACGTGAGGCAGCTCGACGCGATTAAGTCTTCTGAAAGAAATACATGAGACAAGAATCGTAGATAAGGAGCAAAAGTAAAAATTGACCTCGAGAAATAGCTAATGTCGAAAAAATGTTTGTTGTGAACTGAAAAACATTCATTCCGAAAACTGTATAAACACAGCTAACAAATGAAAACGCTTTTTTAGATATTCGTCGGTATGTGAGTTCCTATCACGAGCTAGGTTGTTTCACTCTTCTTAGCTTAAAAATACATCATTTTAGGTAACAAGTAATAGAAATTCGTTCTTAAAAAGATGCTGATTCGTTATCTATTACGAAATCACTACTCGAGATCGTCATATTTAAGATTTGGAAAATCACCGAAAAGCATGAAACTAGGTTACGAGACTTCACGCTCTTGTTCGATTTTAATCGTGTGAGAGAACATGCTAGATATGTGACGACGTTGTAACGGATACCGTACATGGTCTATATGCGTCTATACATGAGAACAGAAGTACGTACCTAACACATGAAGTCACACCGGCGAACAATAAACCCGCGGTTTATTGCAGCCACGCTTAACGGATTTGTACGACGTGCAAACGACGAAAGGTGCAGATACGGGAGAGCGAACGAACGAGCTGGCGGGGGGGTGGCAGACAGGGTGAGCGAGTCGAGCGCGAGCCGAAGGTAAAGCCACGATCGCACGACCCGAGAGAGGTGGTGTATGCGGCAGCTCACGGTCCTTTAATCCAATAGCGGTTCCCTTTAACTAACCCCTCGTGTCGGGGTATATCGCGACACGCCAGGGACTAACCGAAACCGGAATCGAATTAATGTAATTGAGAATTTTAGCGCCCTTCGCTCGTCAACGAGCTGCGTTTCGCTGTTGACTTTTTCCTTATTTTACACCATTTTTTACCGACGTTATCTTCGATCGAAGATTCAGTAAAACTTTTGCAACTTCGGAAGAGTTAAAATGAATGATAATTTTTCATAAATATAGAAAGTATGCATCTCCTGAAAAAAAATAGAGTCAGTAGCAATGTAATTCGACTGAAAAAGTTCATATCTGATTCTGACCGACGATAATTGAATATCCGAAAAATGTTTTTTATTGTGAAAGATCTTAGAACGTTTACTTTTCAAGTTGCAATAAAAAAAAAACATTGAAAATTTTTTCTTGCTCGCAACGACCGCGAAATAAAACTGAGGAGAAAGAATCTCGCGTACGACCTATCTCGGAACTGCCAAGTTCTCCGGCAGCTCCCGCGTTATCACATTGAAGTGACTCGAAGAAGCGTCCCCAAGATTTAACCGTGAAGTTTCTTTCTGAAGAAAACGTCAGTGAGTGGTAACCTACAAACGGAAAGAGCTTTAGAGAGAAAACAGAGAAAGAGACAGCGCGTGTGTGTAATACGACAAAGACGGTATTTTGCCTGACCCCACCACCGCACAACGTTATCGAGTGAGAGAGACTGTTTCGCGCGTTCGTGGCTCAACGAGAAGCAACGGAGCTCAGCTTCTTCACTTTTAGTTCGTCTCACCCCTAAAGCTGTTATAAAACTCTTAACTTAACCGGATATAACGTAACTTTTGTATAATATCGTATAAAAATTTTCATACTTTTCAGAAAACTGCCCTACACTCTTTATCAACGACAATTTTTCACCGAATGAAATAAACAGAGTATTTTCCTAAATTGTGTTCAAAACGAAACACACACGCAGTAGATATGTATTTATAATTGAGATAAATTCTCGTTCGTTGAGCTCATTCTCAATATTTCGTGGAAATATAAACCGAAACGTATTACACATTGCTCATTATCAACTGTGAATAAATTATGAATTTGGGAATTATCGCACGCTCGGTCGCGAAAAGCGAGATTGGTAAACACTATGCAGCTTCAGTCGTAGTTATTACAACTGCCACGCCATATAATGGTCCACCCTTGCGAGCTTTCTGAACCAACTCTCGTAATAACTAACACCGACACTCTCGTGCATTACCCACGGATTTATTGTAATTCTGCGCTTTTGCGATTGCTGTACCCTTGCAACTGCGTGCCTGCGTATCTATACCTGTGTGTATTTGTGTTCTCGTGTGTTCGGATATATGCATCAAACAGCCGTGTATTTTACATGTGCTTATATACTAAAGGGGTGTGCATGCGTTCGGGCATAATTCAGAACGCGTAAATGGCGACTCTCTCGTCGGCCCCTACGGCCTCGCTTCGAACGCTGCACACGAAAATGCCCGATGGTTTCAAAAAGCTAATGGCATCGATGCCTGGATTTTCGTATACAGAGAATGCTAACGATATTCGTGAGACTATACATATATACGTTGTAAATGTCGTTTATTATATTTTCTAGTGATCGATATCGTCAAAGCTTTTAACATTTGCTTCAAAGCATGTAAACACACGAGTGAATACTCGATGAAGTTTCCAGGGTGCTGAATTAGACCGATACGAGGCTGTAAACTGAAGAAGCCTTCACGTTTGTTACATGCCTCCATGAAGATTTCGTTGGCGATAAAAGTGAAACGTTATCGAAAAGACTGAGTCGAGAAAAAATCCTGAAACATATCGTTATAGCTCGGATCTTTCTAGCTTCGATTTGTAAAAATCAGATGAATTTTTTATGGGAAACATGAGTTTAATCAGAAGTAACACGAATGGAGTTATCGGCGTGGAGAAAATGGTAGCGAGATCAGAAAGACCGAGGGTTATAAAGGGAGAGCAGTGCATTGCGCTCGTCGTCCGGTATCCGCGTATGAATGTAAACATCTACGTATATATGTATCAGTAAATATATAAATGTCCAAGGTTAGACCATCCGTGTATTCGACGGCGAATATCGTTATCGGCTATGAAAACCGTACACGTGGCAAATTATACGATAAACGCGGATCGAGCATGTAATTATCACCTCGGCATGCTGAAGCATTCGGAGAGGAAGGAGAGGTCCAGGTCCATAGTGAAACTGCAAACACAACTGTGTTCGCGCGAGTGTGTGTGTGCGAGTGTATATTTGTGTGATGCGTCCGCTGTAGAGATACAAGTATACGGTAAAACGTGAGTTTCTCATACACGCGAAACACCGGATTGTATACCGAAGTAGCGAAAATGGTCGCATGTGAGAACGAGCGGAAAACGATAACTATAACAACGCACGGCCACTATACGGTGCGTGTGAAGCACGGTAGTTCGTTGTTTCGTTCGTTCGCTCGGGTTCGTTGATGGGGATGGTGCGAGAGAAGCGTCCGATAGTCCTGTGAAAGCCCTGGAATGGGGGAGGAAGAACGAAATGACGCGAAAAATAGCCGCTTAATAGAGGAATATTGGCGGGAAGTGCTCTCC
Source organism: Campoplex capitator (assembly GCA_037576405.1). Classification (NCBI taxonomy): domain Eukaryota; kingdom Metazoa; phylum Arthropoda; class Insecta; order Hymenoptera; family Ichneumonidae; genus Campoplex; species Campoplex capitator. The sequence continues at coordinate 7,836,885 of JARBWI010000008.1, read as the reverse complement.
GGCCGCGTGATTATAATTATTCGGAGCTGCTAAATTGCCTCTCTCGCCTGCTCTCTTGCTCGCTCGTCCATACACACCAAATTCTACTTTGCAGCCTTCACCCACCTGTCCCCCGCTGCTCGCTCTGCTGTCTCTGTTTTCTCTCTCATATCGCCGTTGCGCATTTCTTTTCTAGCTCATTTCGTGCACGTTGGCGCTCTTTCGCTCCTGGTTTTTCGTGCATTCGAACCTCTATCACCATGAGACAACACGTGTGTTTTCCTCTATAAAAACTTCTTCAGCGTTCATAATCGTAACGGCTGTCGTGGTTGTTGTAATTTTCAAAAACTGCTTGCCATTAAGATCTCACCGTGGTCCTTTAACTCATTATTCTCTGCTATGAATAATGTTATCCATAATAAAATTGTTCAAATTGACAGACTGAAATTGATTGGGTTCATAGTGAGCCTAATTCTGACATTTGCATGGAATTCCAGATCCCAATTTTTTTCGCTGACAAAAGCTTTTAAGAATCCGGTAATTAGCCAGCAGCATATCGAATAATTTTTGTAAAGTACTGTGTTCGATAGACCCGAATCGATGAAGATGAGTGGAGAAACAATTGGAAAAAATCTCTTGACGTATCCTTCACCAAGTTTTTCTTACGATCGGAATTCGTAACTCGGGAATAGACTTCCCTTGTAGTCAATGGCGAAACAGGATAGACCGCGATTGGACAAACACACTGTGAAACGAGGTTGATTGTAGCAGCCCCGAGGTATATATAAACGCTTTTTGGCTTATCCAACAATACACGGATCTTGTGTGTGCTTGGTGCTGCTTGTGCTACATAATTCCATACTCTCGTCGTTGTAGCAACTGCTACTCTATAGCGTACACGCTGTAACCACGTTACGTTATAGGAATTGGTGCATGGCAAACGGTGCAAAATAATCGGACGTCGAGAGTTATGGGGCGCGAACCAGCGGCCGGTTAATCAGCCACCGATAATTATCGACACGGGCAGTACATCACCCCCAACCCTTCAGTATCCTCTCACAACTCCCTCTCCCGAAACCGCTTGCTCTCGTATACGGAACTCCTGGTTTCATCCCCCATGCTCACAATCTCCCCCCCCCTCCCTCCCCCTGCCGCAACACCGTTCATTCTCAAATGTGTAGACCTGTTCGACCCTCGACCATCACCCTCTCTCCTCCCTCTTTCTCTCGAATATCTATATGTTTATATATGTATATTCTGTCCTTTTCTTGCGTTCAACCCGCGCAACACACCCTTAGCCCAGGCATGTGCGGTTGCGAGAGAGCACAAAACGTGGAGGGGTTGGTCGAGCGATGGGCATATCCCACCCAGGTCTACGTTGGCGTGACAAACGCACCGCCGATACCATCATTTATTTCGCAAATGTGCTGCAAAACTGCCGCTATTCATTTTCGAGGCAGTCGATTCAGTTTTCCGCTCGGAAAGCTTCGCGACCAGCACCAACCGCTCCTCTCTCTCTCTCTCTCTCTCTCCCCGTAAAATTCGTGCCTGGTCTCACCCCGCACTCTCGAACTTTCTCTTCTCGATCTGTACGTATGTTTGTATATTCGTAATATATAGACAAAGTTACCCCGCGCCTCCCGCGTTTCCCGCGACTGCGGCTTTGGTTTATCGTCGCCGCACGCCCCCCACGATAATGCAATTTCTATGCTCGGTGGATTTTTAACCGCCGAACGTCACTGGCAAAAGTACTCGACCCTTTTCCCTTTCTCCCGAGTACTCGATACGCGAACTCGAATTGAAAGCGATATACGCTATAACTATAATATGCGTACAAGCATCGACGCTATCCTCCAGAGAGCGATATTCGCTAAATATGCACAAACGTCAATGCTACATATACTCGTAATCCAAAAATATAGTGATCCATCTGTGTAGAATATGTACTACAAATAGATTGATTATTAAGACCTCGTACATGATTTTTTGGGCTGAGCTTACACAAACGTACGGGAATAACGAAGATAAATTAATCCGCAATTATATATATGCGGCTCTATTTCCAATCTTCATTGGTCAATGCTCCTGAGATTCGTCTCGAATAAGAAACAATTAATTTTTAACATCCGTGAGCATACTACAGAGCGGCGTGAAGAAAAGGGGTAACTTCACAGTTTCGTCGGGTGAGAGCTTTTTCGTTTATCCAACACCACAGTTTCTGTGCTTTTTTGGGGGTTAAAAATTACGAAGGAATATAATGCGTTTCGCGCGTCGGTGAGAATGGCCGAACTACTTGGCTTGCAAAGGCGAAATTGGAGGCTGGCAAACGTTTACACTGTACGCTTTTGTCATGGGGACAAAGTAGGATCATCTCAGCACTCCAACCTGATGTATAGTCTCGTCTGTAGAATAGAGACGCGTTGGGGTTCCCGTTGCGGGTAATTCTTCTCTCAATATTACTGTGGAAAAGCGTTAATGTCGGTGTGTTAGCTTGGACTAGGTTAATTATTCAGGGTGTCGGCTTAATTGCGGGTAAAAGTGAGGTGACAAAATCCCGCCCATGCCGTATCCCTCGAGAGTTGAAAAAATCTCATAATCAAAGTTTTGCTGCTCTCCCGTTTTATACCGGCTTCAAACTTATGAAATAGTCATTTATACTTTGCGTTAGTCAAATAAGAAGAAAATAAAAAAAGTAAATTATACAAAATTATAAACTAATCGCCACACTGAGTTTGATCGATCAATTTATTTTTACAAACTCTGTTTCGTCAAGGAGTAATATTTGGAATTTTGCTTCTTGTTGCTCAGTTGATATTATTTCGATTCGTAAAGATATGAATTCGAGAAGAGTTTGAAAAATTTGTAGACATAAATAGTCGTCTGACCGCTTTTTATTTTCAAAAATAAACTGCTCCGTATTTGAGCGGATACATATGTCAATGGATTTTATTTTCAACGAGTCCCATTTTTGACGGATCATTTATAATCCGAGTGTTAAAAAGTTATGTAAACAGTTATCTTCAGAACTACAATTTTTTTGTAAAATGGCATGGCTGTAAAATATTTTTTGTAGCTCTGTGAAAATATCTCATTTCAAAAATAGCTGAATTCATAACTAATGCATTATCGTTCGTTTATCATGTAAAAATAAACTTTTATTAACTTTTCACAGTGACCCGAGCCATGTTCATCGGGCTGTGTTTATCTCGAAAAACAATAATTTTGTAAAATATCTATTTTCAAATAGTCGTTTCACTGCAAATGAAAATTAAAAATGATTTTTAGAACATTGAAGCTCACGCGCATCATGTTGAGATCTTCATTAATATCATCCTTGGGAAAGAATATTTTAAGATCTACCTCATGGTGAATTTCACAATATTCCATGATTTATATTTTTGCTCCGAAAATATTATTGCTTCGGTGGTTTGCAACATAACTTAGTAGGCAGGTAGGTTCGTGTGGAAAATAAAAAGGAAAGACACGTCGGTGTTATATAGTGATAGAAAAAGTAACGGGCTACTGACCAAAATACTCCCGTGGGATCACCCCTATGCTATTTTGACAGCTTGAAAAATTGTCGCCAAATTGTTTCTCAGTTATGAAGCGTCTTCCAAGCTTTTTCCTCATTCCTATATTTATACGTGTGTGTGTCTCTCGATCTGCCGTACGTCGTGTCCTCCATCCAAAATGTTTCTATAAGTATATATACGCTTATACGATCTCTTGTACAGAAGACCGAACAACTGCATCCACGAACCACCCTCAAAGCGAAGGAAGCACTACGAAGGTACGAAGATCTCGAAGTTGAGGGATGGCCGGTCCCAAGAGATCTCTGTGAATCTCCCGTCTTGCATTTTTCCCTATGCGCGCGCACCCATTCTACCTATTCGTGCCAACAGGCCCGGAAATATCTTTGGGCACTGGGGATACAGTTTCTCAAAGTTCTTGAAATGTTTGTTCCTGCACATGCGTTTGGTCGTTTCTCGCATTCGGTGTCGTAAATATTTCTTTTTATATCCACACACAATCCGGTTCTGTGATTATTACAGTCAATGTTGAAGTCTTTCCAGAAAAATAAATACAATTATTTCAATAAATAATGATTTTGAATCCGTTCTAATGAAATTTCAACGCTCGAAATGAATTTAGATAAATAAAAAAGATCGTATGAATTTTCTAGTTTCGATACAAGCTGGAAAGAGTTGAATTGAAAATAAAAATTGCATCCTGACCTGAGAATAGTTAAGCAAAAAGAAATGATTCACCATCACCATAACATAAAGACGCCAAGTGCATGCATACAAAAGCCAGGCGACCGACCGGTCCTAATCTCTACACATGAGCCCTTAATGGGATTTTAAGGCGTCGGGCTCCACCTGAGCTCGGTTTTCTCACCCCTACCAAAAGCGGAAGACCTCTCTCCTGACCTCATTTGTCTTTCTTGTGTCCCGCCGCTTACCTAAAACTGGACACTCGCCAAGGATTAGCTCACACACATCTGTAGATATAGATATACCTGTTCTATGGGAGAGAAAAAGATTTTTAGGAACGAGACTGGATTATTCGTATACAGCTTCCTCGAATGTGTTGTTCTTTTTAACGATAAGAAGTACAGAGTTGAATAACGTTGAGTGAGCGAACTCAACAAATTTTGTCACCTTAAAAAGTTATAGTCAATCTTTAAAAGGTGAATTAAATATGATAAAAAAATGATATGCACGTCTACCCAAAATGTAAATATTGTGCAGTCAATAAAAAAAAATTAAGAGCTCATTGCATAACGAGGATGCTTTGAGCAAAAGAGTTTTTGTGAGAATGCCAAAACCGAATGATTGGGGATTCAAGAAAGTTTGTGTGGAATATAGAATTTGTTAACTTTTTTGTTTCAGAGTTGGAATCGGCAAAGCACATTTTGAGAAGCAACCGCCGAGCAATCTGAGGAAGAGCAATTTCTTTCACTTCGTGATCGCGCTTTACGACAGGGTCGGTCAACCGATCGAGATCGAGAGAACAGCCTTCATTGGTTTCGTGGAGAAGGATCAAGTGAGTCAAGTGTGTACCGATGCACAAATACATACGTATATATATAAATATATATATTTACTTACTTATGGAACACGAACTTATACCGATTCAATCGGCACTGAAATATTTGAAATTCATGAAAAGAGAAATTTGCACGTTCGAGGTGAAAAAGGATTTCGTTGAATCGATCGCTCTCTCCCTCACTCTATACCTTTTTTCGGTCTCGTGTGAGCACAACAGGGATGAGGTGAAAGAGTGACAGTCGCGAATTGGAAAACACACGAAACCGAGCGACGATCCGGTTGATTTCCTTCAACTCTTATGTATAACACGAACTATTTTTACATATGTTAATTAGCACTGGACGATCGTGTTGCCAAGAAACGCGTAAATAAATGATTAAATAACATAAAATTTCTCTCGAGTCACGTTAATCTGATATTTTTTTTTCTTGCAATTCGAATTTCATTTCATCTGTTTTCTATCCGATACTCTATAGGAGTGAATGAGAGAAAGACCATCGTGATCGATAACTCAAGTGGAAAATTAAATTCCCCTGTTGACATGCATATTTATGCGAGATAATTGAAGTACAAAAAATTCACCGTAATTTCATATGGTCGAACGGTTCGTCAAAATTTGTTCGAACAGAGAAAAGTGCGTAGCTTATTTTTACGGAATTCAACGAATCAGTCGCGATAAATATTGGGTCGAATTCCGTGTCTAGATTCGCTCGTTCATCCCATAATCGCTTTTGCCACGAACAGAAAAAAAAAAGGAGGAAAAGAGTTGTGAGAAGAGAGATGAGGAGAGAAAAGGGGGAGATAGATAGCAGGAGGTGACGTTCAAGTATTAATTGTCGCTTTGTACAATTGTAAATCGATGGACACGTATACGTTACCCTCCGCCCCACACACACACGCACATCATGTCTGTTTTTTTGTTTATTTTCTGCGTCGAGTAGGATCATTCTGATGAAAAAATATCCACAATATCGTCGTGTATACATCACTGGGGCGATACTAATTCGAGCTACTCTAACGTTCGTGAAATTGCGATTCGTTTTACGTTCATTACACATATAGAGAAATATGAAGGACACAGGAAAGCTCGTCAGCTTTGGTCACGCGATTTATCGATGCCGAAGATCCCTCGTCCGAATGTCAAAAACGATCACAGAATATAGTTGCTCGAGGTAGTCGTCAATATTCAAGTAGCAGACATCGAAAAAACAAAGTGCCTTTTCACTGTACTTCATTCAAAGCAAACGTTCCGTATACATTATGCCTTATTTATTGGCAGCAACTTATACAATGTTTTTACTCGATAATTTAATAAGAATTTCTTCATTTTCAAAATAGAAACGTAGAATATTTTTTGTGCCACGTATACATCCTCGTGATTTCGGGACAGATTTCCATATCATGAATATAATTTAGATAGCATGGTTGTGGTTCTCGGGACTAGCATTCTGTGGAATTTTCTGGATAATTGACGTTTTATCGTCGTTTCTGGAAATCGTGTTCAGTATTATCATCTCTGCTGAATTTTTTTAACCTGTTTATTCTCAAAAATGATTTTATTTCGATTTTTCATGGTTTATGCATTGAGAATTTTATTCAGTGTTAAAAGAGTCCTTGTTGATGGAACTTCGATTTATATGAATTGCTATATTGATATACAACACACGAAATATTCGTGGATAATATTGAGAAAATTCTGAAAAAGGCATTTTGATGTTTTGATGAAAAATAAATATCGAATCTCTTAAACCCTCCCACGATCGAATGTCCCATGGTTCAGAGACAATTCAATTTACAATTTGAAAAGGAACGTTTAATTTAGCTCAACAGAAACTACCTTCATTTATCGTCCGAGTAAAAACTATTGTACAAAATCACCTAGAAGGGGGAAAATATTGTTGTATACTCTCATATTCGAAAATGAAACTCTGTATATTTATCGACTCACACGGACTGTGTAAGTGAAGACACACGTACGCACACATAATATAAATATATCGCATTAAATGTAACATCTACTCTAGAGGGCACTTGTTATACGGTTCTATCTAGCGATATTTCAACTTTCCTCCGGTAGAAACACACGCGCGTTGCCTAGCCCACTAGGACGATAAATCACCTGGTCATAAATCCACGAGAACCCGATAATGCACCGTGTGGCGAAGGTAAAAGGGCGAATTCGCACCACTTTATATAGGCCTGGTTCACGTACAACGAGACAACGTTATCGAATTTTGTAACTGACACGAACATAGATTCTAAATGTCGGAGCTGATCATAAGGGGGTTATATATGGAGTGCATGTGTGAATGAGTTTGCAAGGGGAAAACCCTCTAAACATCATGACACATGTATAAAAAGCAGCAGCCACTTACGTTAAACATAAAAAAGAAAATGTCACATATTCAGCATAATTTAACGTAAAGGTCAGTAAACTCAACTAATTACACGTGGTGCCACGTGCTCGTGTTTACATCATGACTTTTCGAAACCTCAATCCATATACACATATACACTGTATTCATACGTTTGAAGGCTCAACTAAATGTCTTTGTTGGTCCATAACTGCACATGTGGGTACAGAGGTAAATGAATATGTTCACGTTTGCCATCTAATGTTTGCCATGCATGTTCCACATGAGCATGTATCTCTGTTCCCGTCTCGCTTCCTCACACCTTGATTATTCTGCACCTCTTGCTTGACTGTCTCAACTCCCTCACTGATCCTCTCTTGACTTCGCACTTTCTCTGTCTCCCTCGACCAGCCGACACAACGCTTCGTACATAATACCTATGTAGGTATAACTCACACGAACTGGACAGTTGCATCGCGTGGCCTTCCTATTAATTAGGGTCATGCACCGCGGACATACATCAACCCCTGGCCAGGCCAGTGCTAACGCCACACGCGGGTGTTTCTCCGGTGGTAGAGAGCTTAGAGAGTACGAAGGCCCAGCACAGTATCTGACATTTAGGTGTCTGGGTGTACACACATTAAGTACATACTACCTGTAAAGCCAACCTGCTTCCTACAATTTCCGGACAATGCTCCAGAAATGTCCTAACAGAAATTATACCAAAGCTGTAGATTCAATGTGCAAATAAATGGACCCTTCCTCCTTGATTTTCTCAACGTATTTTTCATCATGCTGAACTATTTCGACTATGAAAATATTCGCGGGTCTTCGAGTCTTGTCATTACCTATTTTCAACATCATATACCTATATTCGGGCGAGAGAGTTTGGCCTGGATAGATCACCAGATGAGAAAGTGAGTGGGTTCATGAGCCTTCCGCATTGAAGTGCAGAACATAAGTGAATACGTGACTTCGTCACCTATGTTGCCATATGTTTGTTAAATTGTGGTAACTGCTCTTATGTAACGGAATATATGTACCGGGGAAACGCGAGATCTGGGCTCAAAGCCCATGAACCCGTCGGATACGTAGACAATACAGATCAATTGCTCGAAGAATCGTACTTGAAAATCTCAGCAACAAAATGTCAACAATGGTAGATTTGCTGTATTACAATATTGAGCTTCTCATATATTTTCACTTCGTTCAGTTATCAGGGAAAACGTTGAGTTGGTATGTTGACTAGTAGAAAAACGTGGATGTAAAATCATTGTATGACAAGGAAGTTGAACGTGCAGGAAGTTGTCATAAAAGCACTGTTAATCGTATCTCCTCGTAAGTCATGTAGGTTATTCTCCCCTAGAGCTTACTTACCACGTATACACCATGTGAGGGTAGCATATTTCTAGAAATAGCCCTGATGTTCGTAAACATCTAGTGAAACGATCACTCGTCGACTCAACGTTTTCGTCGCATCGACACGTCGATGTGATAGGAAAGAAAATCAACGGTCATCTGTTTCCGCCCTTTAAATTGAATTCAACAATCTTTTAAAGTATCTCGAGCTTCGAAAACTCCTAGAATTCTGTTTTGACTGAAAAAAAATGTTTTGACTGATCACATCACTTAATTACATGATACTGATCATCAATAGATTCACATTTCTTAGTTCAGCTCCAACGTGAGTAAGTTAGATCGCTTTCTGGTTGATTCTAACATGAAATACGAAGCGAATAAATACTGGTGATTGAGGGTGGTCGAACAAGGGGGGATGCCTAGTTGAAAATGCATTATCCATGGCTGTCATGCATATGGCGCGATGCAACACACGCATGACTCGTCAACGCCGAGCCATCCGATAATTATGCATGGCACGCCATACAGAAGAGAGCACGATATATGGATATTTATGTAATGGCACTCCACTTTTAGCGGCGCGACGCATCAAGAAATTAATAATTAGCGTGAGATGGAGTGAACATGTTACATACGTATCTCGATGTAAAACCTATCATATCAGCTTCTCCATCAGTTCGTAATGCATTTAATTAAAGTATCTGTAACGTTGATTCGGTCGTGATGGGTTTGCCGTCGTCAGATGGATTTGAAATTTATTAAATAGTCAGAAATGTGAACTTTTTTTTTTGATGTTCATAATAAGAATAATAATGCAATCATAGAAATTAATTTACTATAAGTTGGAAGAATTTAGATGTAATAATAATGCACCGTTTCAAGAAATGGGTCATTATCAGATCGTGGTTAACACATTGGACTATGAAAAAAAAAATTTTGTGAAAATTTGTATAATGATTAGTATGTTTTGTCGTCATAATTAAATTGCATAAATTCGTGATATTGCAGGAATCTGAGGGTCAAAAAACCAACAACGGCATCCAATATAGGCTCCAGCTGCTCTACGCCAATGGTGAGTTGAAGAATTATTTATGTTCCGATCAAGACGAAGGACAAAGTAAATAGCTTTTGATATAAGTATCCTATACAGATATATTTTATCCAGGTAAAAAATGTGCGTATAAAAATCAAAATGGAATTTCGGTAGAGACTGAAGGCTATACATAGGTAGAATCTTACTTCCTTTCTTAAAACGCCAACAAAACATTGGGTGGTATTTTCTTGTCCTGTATATCTTTTCATCTTCGAGAAGCAGTGCGAGAATAAGAGGAAGTCGAGGAAAAAAGAGTGAGAGAGAGAAAGAGAGAATGGCGAGGATCACTATCGATCTATAAACGATCGGTGTCGGCGGGTGGGCTCGCGACTGCCCGCTATAAGTAAGCTGCATATATAGTTATGCTTGCAACCTGTTGTCCGGGAATCATGGAGAAAGAGAGAGAGAGAGAAAGCGAGATAGCATAAGACAGAAGAGAAAGAAAAAGGGAGAAAGAGTGATATTTTCGGGGCTGCTTCTGTCGCAGAGTGTGTCGCGCAGGTCCTGGATCCTTTTATAATGGACCGTGCGAAGCGACGATGACGGGCCATCAACATTCCGTGCAGACACCCGGCGTTGGTCTCTTAGGGCAACTAAAAAGCTCTCGATCGCGAGGAACACTCGAAGACGTAAGACGTCCGTCGCATATTCCGACGAAAGCGAGAGAGAAACTAAAAGGAGGCGCGAGTCCCATCGTCCAGAGAGAAAAGCCACAAGAGCATGAGCTCCTCTGCAACAGAGACATATTTTACGTCACTCCTACCGCCACTGCATCTTCCTCACTCGTATTCTCTTCCTCTCATCTCTTCTTCGTCTCTTTCTCTCATGAAGCGGTCTCGCAATCGGCAAAAAGAGATGCTCGAACGGCCGCTGAGACTTAGAACGCGCGAAACGTGCACCCGCGCTTTTTGGCTCTTTTATAAAATCTCATATATACATGTATACGGCCACGTATGTAGACCTTACAGGACTTAATTCGTATACAGCCTCGATGAAAACCGGTAGCGCCTGTGCGAAAAAGAATCACGAATCTAAAGGCGATAAGAAAATTGACGATAATCGCGGCAGCAACATTGCGCAGCTTTGAAAGAGGCATCCCGAAGTAACTTTTATGAACACGTTGAATGAGCGCAGAAGACACTTCGGCCAGTTTTCATGCACTTACCAACACCCGCCAGAATGTGCACAAATGCAATCCACCAGCCTTCTGCCAGTCGAAGGGTTTTTTTTCCTTGTTCCGTATGGAATAAAGTCGGACCATGACAGAGACATATTTTACGTTCCTCAAATTCTCGTATACCTATATAAAGAATGTTATTTTTTTTTTTTTTTTGACGAATCATTGTGAATTTGATGCAATGTCATGTGACGAGAATGACGAATAGTGCAAGGTTTTAATTTGCACGTTTTTTTTCTCAACATGCCTACTTTATTTATACACACTCACCATTTCACCTAGTTATGCCAGTCCTCGGTGTTCATTCGATACTCTTTACAGAGAAAAAAAAATATTCGTTTATACTCGTTAATGAAATTATTTTGTATAAATCGTTGACCCTCTTTTTCATGAACGACCAGAATTCAATGCGATATTCAATGAATATAATTAATGTTTTTATTGTAGAGCATCTGATACCGAAATTTTTAAGTTGTAGTGCCCAGTAAGTCATTGTCGTCATATGCGATGTGTAAATTTCTTGATTATTCAATTAATCATATCCCGATCAGATAGTCGTTAAGGTCCCTTAAAATTTCGCAGGCATTCAATATTGAGCTTGAACTACAGCATATAAAAAATCTGAATTTCGCCTGAAATCGAGCCTACTGCTCACAATAACCTTAAGTAGGTATTGGCATGAAAAAAGGAAATAAGCAGAAAGAGAAAGCCAGAGCGAAAAAAAGGCGTACAGAGCAGCAAAATGTGCCTTCCGTCGGTTGAGCCCGTGCCAGCAATTTTTCACTCCATATACGCGAGTTCTGTGAGTTCCTTACCTAGTGATCCCTTCAATCCTTTTCGTCGTCGAAGCTCTTCCCCCCTCTCTCTCTCTCTCTCTCCTCTTACTCGTTCTTTTCCATCTTTTTTCTTCTTCTTCATCTTCTTGCTCGATTCTTGTCTCTACGATATATCCCGTCGCTTTTTTTTTCTCTTTAGTCTCCATGTTTCATCAGATCTTTTCTCTTTCGTCTATATAGCGGACGAAAGTCGAGGAGGCATCATCTTTGCTTTTGCTCCTCGTTCGTATACTCTTTACAAAGAGGCAACACACATTGGCAACTTTCATGTAGTACCTGTAAACACTTCAATGTGTTTACTGTAATACACGTAAATATATATACGTATACATATAATGCACAGTTGTTTTTTTGCTCATGATGCCCGAAGCCGATCAATCAATGCGAGATTTTTACCATGTCAGCAACGATCGAAGGCCTCTCCTCTTTCTTACTCTCTCTCTCTCTCTCTCTCTCTCTCTCTCTCTCTCTCTCTCTCTCTCTCTCTCTCTCTCTCTCTCTCTCTTTTCCTTTCTTCCAGTGGTTGACGTGAGTGAGGTAGGACCGCCCGAGAGCCATCTATGGACACTAAAACGTGTTACAAACATCGCGAACAAGAAATAACTAACTGTCGCAAAGTAAGCGAATACCAGGAGAGCGAGAACCGCGCGAGAGATCGCTCCCCAGGATATAGCTCTACTATTACAAATACCGGATTAAAATGAAAGTCGTGATGATTTTATACCGTTCCATTATTCACGTTAAGGGGTGTAAATTGGCTGTGATCGTTCACTAGAGTTTATTTTTGTTTCCAAGTACTTGTGTTTGCATGATCGACTGCGCATTACATTTGCGATTCGAGTCTTTTTTGTCCCGATTGAAAGATAGTACCTGTTTTATATGTCAATCGTCTTCGACTGAGATTGAGCAGCTGGTACGAAAGGGAACGAAACATTAATTAATCCTAATGGGCTAGCGAGCTGTTCGTCAATTTGAAAGAGTTGTTTTTTTTTTTTTTTTTTTTATTTTTTTTTTATTTCGAAAGTATGCCGCAATTATGTCTCGATAAAATTATATTTAACGAGTTCTCAATTGGAAATATATTCTTGACTAAGCAACCGTTGGGCCTCAGTAATTGAATATCCTTTTTGCTTCTAAAACCTTCAAACAGATATGCGACGATTGCGCACAGTGTGTATAACTCTTGATTCTCGTTCATTTCCTTTTGAAGTGGACTCGCTCGCTGTAACACAGAAAATACGTTTCGTCCAATTTATACATACATAAATTTGTATCCATATAAATATATATATATATGTAACGTGGATCTTTGATTGATCTTCAGTCGAGAAAATGTTGGCGATTCCATTCTTTTCTCTTGTGCTTCATAAAAGTTTCAGCCACAAAATACTACTGGCGGGTGGCACGTTTCGTTCGGCATATATACATGTGAAGGTGTGTGTTTCGATCTCCTTTGCTCTGTCTTCGCAATGCTCGACTGTTCGGGAAGACAAATTGAGGTGCGAGAAGAGCACACGCTACATAGTCTCGTTCGGTTGTCGTTCGAGTTGCACACGATGATCCGCAGAAGCAAGGCCCGATTCTTCGCTTGTACGTTAACTGCTCACGAATACGGACAACCGTTTATATACAGATACAGATACTCACGCAGAGACAGAAGTAAAGAACAAACTCGGGCGCACGACTCCCCATCAGGTGTCTCCGTGCTTCACGTCATCGCGTCACCGATCACCCGTCCAGAGCAATAAATCTATAATTAAATAATAAATAAGGAGCGTTCCCCGGGCGCGTTCGTCGAGTGACGAGCAAAGTCTCCTCCCATATCGGGTCCTACCCCTTTTTGTCATCAGATCAACTCACCGTCGTGACTCTCTTGGCTATAATCCTCTCCCTTGTCCCTTTTTCACTGTGTCTCTCGTACAGCCAGATACCTATTGGACTCCAGCATAGCAATTCCACACTTGTACACACATTCGATTCTCTTGTTGCAAGCTTTCAACAGAGGATCGTCACCATGGGTAATATACCTGGCTAGATAAATATCTTTTAAGAAAAAAGAAATGGCAGGAAGAGTATGAGGTAGAAAAAAAAAGCAACGGAAAGATATAAACTGCTGATGCTCTTCGGTATACTATGTTGTATATACGGTTTGAGTAATAAGAGCAATACCAATTATGGGAAACAACCATCATCATTATTCGAGAATCGAAGTATAAGAGCGCAATCAGCAGATCACCTAGCCTGGCGCTGTACACGCTTCGTCGTCATCCATCAGTCTCGCCTCTCCGTGACTAGTCACTGACCACCCTGCAAGTGAATTTCCTAGTTATGCTAATATACGCGAACACATGAGCGATATCACAGAAATTCCATCGATCCAACCACGCATGTACCTACCGATCAAATGAGATTGGTGTAACGAGAAAATAGATATGCTTTTGAGTTTCACCGAACCGGAATCTGATCAATCGACTCTTTCTTGTTCCGTTCATGAACCACGTCAGTTTATTTTTTCAACTCCCGTTGCCTTACGCCAAGATACTGTTTTTTCTGCCTCTTTTTTCGTCCAACTGCGATCTGATTTGTGTGTCGGTGATCGGTTCAACATTTGAAATTTTGTTCATATAGTATAAATCATTCCGAAATATCGATGGTAGTGATTTTGGGAGCCTTGTGTATATTCCTAGTTTAAATAGAAATTGTTTAATCCAGTATCTAGGATCGGCTGACTGTATAGATATATACATATAAAGTGAATTCTGTACTTAGAGTTATGTCTTCATGTACGATGACATGTATAGTATGTATACATATATATCTTATAGTTTAGTTACCTTGCGGTACGGATAGCCGTATGTGAGACCTCACAGCCATGCGAGTAGGTAACTTCCGGTAAGCCACGATGGTTTCTCGAGGTAATTTGTGAGCTAGTTTTGGCCCGAAGTATCGTAATCCACGGTAACGTTATGTGATCCTGGTATGCTTATAGATATATATATATATATATTCAAAGATAAAGATACATAAATACATATAAATATATATATACCGTCGCACGAGACTAGCAGCTAGTCTGCCTCAGTTGCCGCAGAAGCAGCCCCTGCAGTCTTATATCGGGATTACTTGGCTTATGCTGGACACACGAGTGGATACAACCAAAAGCAACGAGCAGGGTTTTCCTCTCGTTGTGGCACTATGCGGTGCTCCCTTACACCGTCTTTATAGATCCAGAACTTACTACCATAGACTATTCTAGGCAGAATCTCCCAGGCGCTTTTTTCTTGCACATCACAAAAAATATAATCGTAAATAACATTTCTTATATTTTTTTTTTCCAATTATAATTAAGGCATAATCTTAAAACTTATTCTAACTGCTATCTAATTTGGTCATTTCTTTATTCATTTCCATCCAATAGTTTTCAAGCTGAGCAGTAAATATGAAAAACTCTTTCGTGAGGGAAGTCTTTCAAACTTCACACCTTGGCAGGCCATTGTTAAAGACAATTTCATCCTAATCCCTTTTGAGATTGCAACTTGCATTTTTAACAGTATCACCCACGTTGGTTACTACTTTAAAATACCTAACATAAAAGATGCCGTTATTGAAAAAAAAAAAAAAAAAAAATAGTACCGCACTGTAATTTTTCGGCCTTTTCTCCGAAGCTCCTAAGTATGTAGATCGTAAGAGATCCTTTCGCAAAATAAATAGGTTGACGTACACGTGGATAGCTGAAGTATCATGCGAGAGCAGGAAAAAAACAGTAAAGCGGCCATAAACCGTACGCGCTTGGCAGCTCATGCACTAAGAAATGAGATAAAACTGTGAAGAGGAGTATATGGCATGATGCTTTTGCTGTTATTTTGCCATGTAGCCAGGGGGTCAGGGATGGGGGAAGAGGATCGAGCCCTGTTTTTCTCCCGCGGGAATTTTCGGCCACGTTAAAGGCACCGAGGCAGGTTGTACCGATACTCACTTACCTGGCTCATCGAGGCCTTCTTACGTACGCGGTGGAATATATATATATATATATATATATTTATACATATAAAAGAGATACAAGACTGCGCCGAAGAGGCTCCGAAGGCAGAAACACTGCGAGGAGAGAACAACAGAGATTGTGCATACGTCCCATGAGAAAAGAGAAGATTCAGGGATCGACAACCGCTGGACAATCTGCCCTCCGCGAACGCTCTCTCCTCCTGTTCGATGGAAAACATTTTTTAATATACCACTTTTTCACTCCCCCCCCCCCCCCATTTCTTCTTCCCACCACGCTGTTTTATCCTCACTACATTTCACGATTTTTGATACACTCGGACCGCTTACGAACTCTGTATAGTGTTATTGAGAAAAAAAATATTGAATACCTCGAATGAGAGCCAGTACAAGACTAAGTAAAGATCATTTTGTTTTTCAGGTCTCAGGCAGGAGCAGGACATTTTCGTAAGGCTCATCGACTCCTCAACCAAACAGGTGAGCATGTTATTCACTCGTTATTGACATTTTTATCTTTTATAATGATTAATCCGAATAAATGAAATTCGTCTATGAACGTTTATTTAAACGAATAAATATACTGCTCCAAGTCCGGAGAAAATGCGCACAGAAATACAACAGAGCGAAAGTTCGTTTGCACACACGTTATCGCACACGTTACAAGCACTTAATTTTCCGGGGGGCTGCTTTCCTAGAGCCCAAAAAGCCCCTACTTCGCGCTGGCAATGCTCGCGTCGTGGCTGTCCCATTCCGTTATCTGAGCCACGTGGCTCCGGGAGAACCCTCCGACGTTTCTGTACATATATTGCTCCGACTCTCGCCAACCACGTGTTATGCACCCCTCGTACTCCTAGACAAACATGCCTGAAACCCCTTGGTCCGTCGACCTTGCACGACACCATCGTTTTTCAGTATTTCATAGATCCTCAGTCGTCGATATGACACACAAACAAAAAACGAAGACACGTACACTCTATTACGAAATAGAAGATCGTAACCTTTTTTGAAAGCTCGAATACACACTGACGGATTACGAAATCGGATGAAAGTAGCTTTTGCACTAAGTTTTCTCGCGCGTTTCGGGCAAGGGTTATCTCATTTGTTTTAGACAAAATCACTAGAAAATTCACTCTAAAAATTGACTCAAATTCGTGCAAATTCTTGACTCGAAATCTAACGTACTTCGCGTAACGTTCATTGACCAACATAAAATAAAATTTTAGTTTATTTTCTGTTTCGTTCATAATGAATAACGGTATTATTAACCTTGAGATACATGTACCCAGCTGGGATACAGATCCCAGCTCACTGTATACTCGATTAATCAGATTAAAGTCTGACTTGGTAGCACCGGCAGAGATTTATGGTTGAATATTTTTTTCGCTCTTTTATATTGAGTGTCACTAACCTTGAGGCAGTTCTGTCACCAAAATGTTTTCAAATTTTTTGCTTACTGCACATTCTAAATATACTGAGAGGAGTCTTGAGAAATTTCTTAAAAGTATTTAATATTCCATTTTGAATCTATTTAAAAAGTTTCTACTGAAGAGACAGAATGTAATCTTTCCTCAAAAATTATAATTTCCAAACGTATTCCTGAAATTATATGAAGTAAGATTAAGCGAGAAAACAAAAGAAAGTATACGAGTAATGTATAAGGAAGTTAATTTTTTTTTTTTCGATTAATTAATTAAATAGCCCGGGTTGCTAGAAAAATTCAACATTTTTTCACGAGAATGAAGAACCCGGCTGAAAACTCTTGCCGTATATTTGCGTGTTCCACACTGATTTGGCGTGCGTTGCATTGTGACCGACAAAAGCGAACCTCGACCTCTACTTTATATATAGATATTTGTATAATATAACAGACACATATACCCAGATAAAGGGAGTATAGATGAAAGTCTTTGGTCATCATCCTCGTCGTGTACTCGGGTCGCAAAGACGTATCTACTTTCTTAAATTATTTTGTGTCTTGTACCGTGCTGTATAGGATCCTGGAGACTTGTCCAAGTGCCTATAGGTAAGCGAAAGCGCGGTCGCGCGACGTTTTAGCAGATTAAATCATCTTGCGCGAGGGTAGTGGACGTGGGTTTGTTTATATATATATGTATATAATATATACATATATATAGGTATTGCATGAGGCTACTTTACCGTATGCAAGAGGGGCTCGTCGCTGCGAAACAGCGACGGATGTTAGTTTTAGCTGATTAAATTACTAAGCCACTGTGCCCTTGCGCGATCAGAGTCCGGCAGTTTCTCTCTTCGTTCGACGACGTCGCCATTATCGTATTATGTACGGTTAATCGACGAATGATATTCGAAGTTATTCTAATCGGTTTGTATGGTGCGATCGATACATTTTAAATATACTTGCACTTGAAAAAGTCTCGTTTTTAAATGAATGAAAAAAAAGCAAAATCATTCAATCTCGAAATTACCACGCAGAAATAACGTTTAATCAAATTTCATTCTCTTCCCATTAATTTTTGCTTGATAAATCTTTGTAAAAAAAAGTATTTTCTGATTAGTGAATTTTTTTCGACATGTACGATAGCCGATAATTGAGTCTTGACAGAGCACTCAATCGCTCGAAATCGCATACAGTGATTTCAAAACCCATTCCATCATATTCTAGTTGTTCCGGTGATAAAGGTAGGATCGAACCCGTTAACCAAATCGAAAATGCATTTGAGCGTAGAGAGGACGAACGAGGAAAAAAAAAAGTACAGAATTTATTCAAGTCACTGACTGCTTCAGTGCGGGGTCAGGTCGAAAGGTTGATTCACCCGCGTACATAGCAAGGGTAGGTTATAAATCTGTTATAATTGGCTCGATCGTCGGCTCGCTACCTGAATCGAAGCTTTCGCGATCCTCTCTCCATTTTATTCCTTCTTCCACCATTTCCCGAGTCTTCCGTTCACTCGCCAACATCCTACCGACTTTTTCTACGTACCCTCATACCTATATATACATACCACTATACACCTTCATGAATCTGTACATATACATGTCTTTATATACCCATATATACATAGCTATAGATTTATAAGGACTATATGTTAGTCCGGTAGACGTACGAACGTGTGTATTAACAAGCCGTTGAATTTTCGTGGACGTAGGATAACTACATACATTCGCATGATGCATGGAGGAAGGTTTTCCAGTTTAACGTCCAGGATTCCAGCGAAAAAAAAGAGAAATTGAGGAATAATAAAAAAGAAATAGAGAGAGGTAGATATGAGAAACGCGAGAGACTTCCGGTTTTGCCGTTTTATTATATAACAACTATGGTAAATCGCGTGCGCGCGATCCAACGCACCGAATCTTTCAAAAATATAGAGATAAAAGGCTTGGGATATCCGGCGGAGGGCTATCCTGGCTTTTCTGCAGAATTAAAAATGCTAAATGCTAATTAGTTCCGGAGGGTGAACATTTATCTGCCTCGTTCGCGGCTCTAGGAAAATTGTTGCCCCAGTACGAAACAGTTCCGCGAGACTCTCGCGGAAAGAGAAAGACGGAGTGCGAAGATCCGCTTGAACCACTCACCGGAGACTTTCATTTACGATATACTCATTCAACGTCGTTATTCTAAATGAATGAACAACATGAAATTTCCTCTAATTGTTGAACCTTGTTACAGCCTTTCTTCTTTTTCGGTTGAGACCGAACAACGCGTGACCAGAGTTATTAAAAGCGCTAGTCTTTTTTATATCTCAAACGTAATACGAGAAACTTGAAGGATTTTATTAGAAAGTATCTTCACGGATGTCGACATGTTACAATTTCACGGTTGGATATCGTTGAAAATGAACAATAAAAATAGTTACTTTTTTCAGTATTAATACACGGAAACGTTTGACATGAATGATCTATTATTCAAAAATAAATCGTTCAGCTACACTTTTGGAAAGATTTATATCCTCAAGATACCGATGATTATCAGAACTGATAGTGTTATCGATTGAATTCGTTACAGAACTATTTTTCTGCAGTTTATCATTACCCGTATTTTTAAAAACTATTCAGAAAGCCAGGATCGTCTGCCACCGGCGTTATTGTGACGACGCTCGACGAAAGTACCATATTTTGTGAGCGACGGCAAGTCGAATAACCTACCGATGCATACATGTGCACGAACAGCATAGGCAAGGGCAGTATATGCATTTTTCTTTGGGGTTCCGTCCCTTAATACTGAAATATGAGTATTTAACCGTGGATCAGGGAAATAATAAGCCCGAGATAGGTTAATCCCCTGATAGATAAGAGCAGAGAAGAAGAAAAAGACCCGCCTTGTAATGCGTTGGAGAGGGGATAAAAATAGAAGGGCTGGTGCGGTATTTCGACGAGGGGGATGCGAGCGCGGGGGTTGCACGAGTCGTGTGTGCGACCATGTTGTTCAGCGGCGTGTATCTACGACCCTGGTGAAAATATCCCTTGTGTCTGTGTGCCGATGCGAATAGAACATTCTCCCAGGGGACTTTGAGAATCGATTCGGGATGGAAATCATTACTAGAGATTTGAATGACTATCTTAGAGCTGATCTTCGCCCTTGTCTCGACGAAGAAAAGCTAGTTTCCCCGTCGAACTCACCGATGTGAGAAGACTTGTTTCTTCTTTATGTAGCGCAGTGTATTTATAAGGTAAAGTAGCAGCAGCTCATGCGATAAGACAGATGTAAATACGCATAAATATATGCCCACGAGGATGACGATAACTCGATTTTATTGCTAAAGACTTTTTTTCACTCCTGACCTTACTCGGAATGCGGAATCTTTAGAGTCCCTTTATATACTTTTGAACACATATCGAACGAATAAATAAGGGCGTAGAAGATAATTGAGAGTTCAAATTCGATCGCGTCCCGTTCAACTCTCTCGCATAAACCCAGCATTTTCACTTTGCAGCAATATCTTTAACTTCAAATTTCATTAGGTCTTCTCGGGTTAACTTGAAATAAAATAAATCGCATAATGAGGCTCGGGGACCGGCGCGAGTCCGGTCTTTATTAGTCCTTCGCAAGTAATTCCCGTGGGAATTGGGAACGAAGGGGGTTTAAGAGTAATATTACCAAAAGTGTATGTGTTCTCCTTGTGGGACTCTGAGAAAACGAAGGAAGGCCCCCGTGGGGCCGCTGCTGACTGGTCGCACCCTCAGGACGCTCTTCTCCTGTATCCCTCCCGCGTGTCCCTGACCTCTGGCATCGTTGTCGTCGTCGTCGTCGTCGTCGACGACGTCCTCTACGACAAGGAAAAAACGCTATAACCTGTGCTTCTCGGGGACCCTTGATGCCGACCCTCGGAGTCCTTGGCATCTCCTCCGAGACCCACAACGACATAACCACCCCGCGATATCCATCGGTGAATGTGTATTATGTAGGAGAGAAAGAAAAGGAAAGAAAACACTCAAGTGACTACGCTCATTCTATATAACACTGTGAAATATTTGAGATCACGCTTTTGATGTTGCCAGGTTTTAGAAGCATCCGAAGAATCTCTTTTGGGATTTTGATCCACGATAGAAAAGATGCTTCAGGCTTTCCCGTGTACAAAAATCTCTTCTCGAGATACACAACAACTTCCGGTGAAACTTAATCTCTGCTCATTCCATTATCAGTCAACATTCGTGCACCCATTCGTGAACCAAAAACCATTCGAACGCTACAGTGTCCCATGAGTTCCTCGAAATCGTAAAAAAAATGCAAACGTATATAAACATATAACAGACCCGATGGATAATTGCTTGAAATTGTTCCAAAGTGCTAAGAAACGGTGGATAAACAAAACAGTAGTAATTCGCTGTCGGTGTAGACCCTGAACAAACAATGGTGGCATGCCGCAGCGCTTTGCAGGTGCTACAAAGGTCGTATTACTTCGCTATACCACTCCTTCACTTCACTTACATGTTTAACAAGTAACCATTACAACGCGGTTCTCAACACCGGTAGTGACAACACGTATAATAATCTGCATACAGACAAACTATTCCTGGTTTTCTTTGTCCTTAATTTTTCTTGTCTCATGTACACGTGTGCAGAAACGGAGCTCTGTAATTAACATAATAAAAATGTTGAGTCCACACGAAGAACCTATCTATTAAGTTTGAAACTTCAACAAGTTATGCTATTCAATATGCTACCTTCGTTTCGATACGTAGATAGAGTCAATTCATAATTATCATCACAATTGACGTATCGAACAGCGACTGATCGTTGGAGTCACAAAAATTGCTCAAGGCGATCAGAATTTGAATGCATCTTACAAGTGCACGCTTTCATTTGACTGATAAAAAATCGTAACCATACAGTTGGTCATTATATTGGATACAAATTAGTTTGTCGGCATTTTTATCGCTACGTATTGAAATCACGAAGTTTTCCGGAGTTTTCTATCCCCTTAACTCGACCTTCCACTTTTTTTCCTGTTTCATACTTTGGTCCTTTCGCACTACCGTCGTCAGTTCTTTCCCTTTAACTGCTGTATATTTGGTACACCCCTAACTTTTCATCTCTCTTTCACGCCTTGATTTACCTACCGCACCAACGTCTACTATGCCTCGAGAGAAAATATGAACCGAGCGAAGCTTCGTTTGTGCTGCAATTCAGTTATTTCCAGGCACATGAATATTTCATGCGGAAGTACATCTCTCACTGGTAAATCGCGACTGTTTGGTCTCATGGTGTTTTAAAACCATCCAAAGGTAGTATACACACTTTGCGACCGCCTTCCGACCATAGGTCTCATCGCCATGAGACCTATTCCTATGAGTTTTGTCAAGATTCTCGTTTCTTCGTTTTCACGAATTTTCGTACCACTCTCATTCCACTTTTTATTTTTCATGTTCCGTAGCACAAAAATCATTCAATTAATTTTCGCACAATTATCATTAATTCATCATTTTCAATAGTTTATCAATGCATTCGGATTATTGACAATGAGTTAAAATAGTTGTTGAATATTCTACACCCTAATCTTGATTGCAGCCTGAGAAAAAAAAATTGTTCATCGAACAAAATCTCATTCAGTAGAACGAAAATGTAGTAGATTCAACTGTTTTTTTTTATGAATAAACTAAATAATTTGCCAACTAAAATGAAATATAGTTGAATTCGTCCAACTGAATGAGATTTTGTTTTTCAGTGCACGCTAAAGTGTCCCAAGACCCCACAAAATACGAAACGTGACAAGACTGGAAGGTAATCGAAGACAGCATTTATTCTCATGACTGTTTGAAACATAAATTTAGAAAGATCAACCGTTGTTATTGGAGTATGAATTAAATACGAATACAAAAGTCAAATTCGACAAATGTAGCGAATTGACGTATTAAGATAGATGTTAGTAATTATTACGATGGAGAATTATTCATAATGATTTCTCCTACGAAGGGTGAACAAAAACAAAGAAACGAAAGTCAATCGAAAGTAAGTGCTCGGGGTTAAGCGCTCTCGACACGTTTATATGTATAGAACACATTTATGGCTTCGTGTCACGCAAGTCGAACGTTAATGTTTCAAAAAATAAAGGAATCCTTAAAACATATATGCCCGTCCCGTCGTCGTTTTCGTTATCGTGCTTTCATCCGATCGTCGATCTTTAACCGGCTTTCCCTCACATGAGTTTTCTTTCACTCTCTGCATCAGATCAAAGCTAAAGTAAAACGTGATCGTTCGTTTTGTCGCAGACGTTCTATGGCTATTATTCCCGTGGTAATCCCAGCTACTCTCAACGGGGCTATATGCTTCATACATAAATACATGAATACAAGGAGCGTACGACGTGTTGTCATTAAATAAAAATCAATCGGGAGGTCGTGAAGGAGGCTTAACGGATTTGCTTGCACCGCCCACGGCTTAGCCCTTCGGACTACGGTATACGTTCTGATCTGCGCGCATCCCTTCTCGTAGTACTTCGCCAAACTATACACGTTCACGGTCCAACACTTTCGACCCGCATCGTCTGTTTCCGACGACCTAAACGAAATTGCGATTTTCCACGTGGGTCTTCACCGCTCCGCCCATTACTATCCTTCGCAAAATCCCTAAGTTTTTATCTCTCGATAAATATGCTCGAGCTGTAAAATTCAATGAATAGAAACATGCTCATCATTCGCTCATCCCTATGGGAAACAAACAAATTTGCAGATTGTGATTACAGAAACACCTTTATCGGTCTATTAACATACATAAATACATAATTATTTAAGAATATCTTCGTATCGGTTAATTGATTCCTGTCTAATACATTCAGAATATTTTACTCTGAAATTCTGCATAAACGTAATACTGCACGGAAAAGTGCATCACATACCAATAATAATTTTTTTTTTTTTTTTTGTAAACATTGAAAAATGAAGTATCCTTAAATTTTAACATCGTAAAGTGTGTTTAAGAAAAAAAAACCGTTTTGCATATTGAAATTTCACATTACAGAGTATATTTGAAAAAAAAAAATCTGTTTCGTATGTTTACAGGCGATAATGTACGAGGGACAGGATAAGAATCCGGAAATGTGCCGCGTCCTATTGACCCACGAGGTTATGTGCAGGTGAGTCAAAAGTTGTCCCAAGAGGTTGTTGAGTTGGATAAACTTGAATCAGACTGACAAAGTGTAGAAAGGGGTTTTTCGTTGTAGATTGCGTAGCATGGTGAACGCGTGCCTATGCGTAGATTCATACTTCATCACACGTCGTTCCACCCTTTGCGGTAGTAAACCATAAACGTAACGAGGCATACCAGGGGCGGTGTATATAGAGCCGCGGCTATACGCACTCTCGTGGTTCATACGAGAAGGGGTGCTTCGTAGTAACAGCTATATAGCTGACTCACTGGCCCATGGGACTTCCAACTACCCTCTCCAAAAATTCCCAAGGGCAATCGTGCACTCACATGGGGTGGCAATAGAGTTTTTTTTTTTTTTTTTTTTTCAGCGACTCGAAACTTCTGACGTTTTCTTTCATAACCCCCAAATGCATCAAGTTCATATACATTCGTCTCATCTTTCTCTATCTTTTTACTTCGCTATGGATTTCATAAAAAATGAACTATTATTGGAACGAGTCGTATTTTTTTTTATGCGCGTGCGTAAATTGAATTGAATCGTTTATGAATAAATACAAAAAATGACATTTATAAAATTATTACTCCATTGGTATTGATAGATTCGTACCTGAATATTGTTGAGTTTTTCAATCGGCTGTTATTTCATTTGAATCTATCCATTAATATTTTATATGCTTCTCCAAAATTCACTGTCCTTGTTGTAATAAAGTTCGTACGATATGTACGCAATCTCTAGTTCTTTGTCGTAAATATTCTTTGTCTTAAAAGATACAATGTTCCATATGTATGGCTGTAAACTATTTCAAGTACGAAGACGAAAGATAAATCATTTCACAAACCATTCTACAGATTCGTATTGAAACATCGAAAAAATTACCAATAAGTCAGAAAACTGAATTTCCACCAACATCCATTGATTTTTTTATTCATACATCACACAGCACATCGAACATAAGTGTATATTTATATTTTCAGTCGTTGCTGTGATAAAAAAAGTTGTGGAAATCGGAATGAAACGCCCAGTGACCCTGTTATCATCGATCGGTGAGTCTCGTCAATAAGTTTATTCTACCTAATAACTATTTTCTACAATTCATTACGATAAAATAAAATTTAGGATTTCCGATCCACATGCAAATTGGCACGAGAAAACGGAAAATATTCGGACACATAGAATAAGTTTTCAATGGGGGTCTGGAAGAACGTTTCGAGAGACTGAAAGGGGTGACTGAGTCTTTGTGTTTATGGAACGTATATATACATGTATTCGTATCGCATAGGTACTCATCGCAAACAAAGTCCACGGCAAGGGCCGGTTCTTCTTCGCGAAAATACACGACGATTCTCTCGCTTTGGTACAGCATTTTCCTTTCGTTCTCACAGTACAACGTCCTCTGTACGACTCTCGTCTAACGTAAAAGGAATGATACACATATACATATATGTCCACAAATACAATTTACCTGTATCTATACATATATGTCTATCCGAAAAGTGTGTTGTATGTATGGACGTATGCGCGCGTACCTACATGTATACACTGTGGAGAGTGAGCCTGATATCTGAATAGGCTATAGAGTATCCTGAGATAGGAGAAACGGTACGAAGGAAGAGCGTTTCCCGCGGGACGACCCGGCCGAGATAGTCTTCAGGAGGACATCTTGTGGGCAGAGATGCTCAACCTCGTCTGATTCGATTCGAAAACGTCAGGTGTATGCATTTCAAGCCAGTGCGTAACGAGAAAACAAGTACCAACGAATGACAAATTCGGCCTTTCAATATTTTCCCAAGTATTTTTCAGATATGGTACTCCCATTCAATGACTTCTGGCTTCTGTAATGGAATAGAAATAGGTCGGAACAGAATCTACATTTTTTCTTTCAATACTTTCAGTGAATTTATTTTCAACCAAAATTCAAGAGAATTGCCAATACTTTGAGGAAGAGAATTCGTAAGATTGGAATTAAAAAATATTCATTTAAAAAAAGCGAGGTCTCTCCAAGGCTCTCCAAGGTCTCTCTGAACTTATGGACGGTTGACGCGGATAAGAAAAAAGATTCGACAATTTTTATCAATGATCGAGTGTCGAGTCCGGTTTTGCAATAAATCTTTTCGTTCTGCTTCAACCCATTAGTTTTTTGTTGATAACACTGGAAGGTTAATAAATACGACAAAAAGGTTGAGAGCAATGCACGTAGATACTCATTAACTCAGATGCGTTGAAACCTTTAGTAGTGATTACGCGCAAGCATCCGATATGCACACATCCCCTTGTATACCGATCGTCCCGCACGATACAAAAATTAATCACTAAAATGAGAGTGACCACGAGAAAGAACGGTGTAAAAGGAGAGATGGAAAAAAAGAAAGATAAAGAAATACATTGAAAGAGATAGAGGGAGAAAGAGAGGACGACACGCACCTAAATGTACGTAACATTGGGGGTGTAACCGTGGAGGGATGGACGTGGTACGAAGGTAGATAGAAACACCCTGTCACGTTGGATATGTAATGTGACTGCACAATGCGTGCCCTCGCATCGTAGACGCCATACATATAAATTTATGCAAGACATTCTATCTCAGCATAACTAATAAACATGATGAACCACAATTATAATACGAACGAGAATTTTGATGCAAAAAAATTGCGAAAGAAATTGACAACTTTCAGACAAACCCATCTAGACTTTTCGACTCTGAAATAATGCCAACAGCAGTGCGATCTGGTGAAGTTTCAGCGGACAATTTCTAGATTATCGCTCATTCTAACAAAATTCATTAGTTTTCGGACTTACACGAGTGCACGTGATAAAATGATATCAATTCAATGAATCTATGAAAGTTTGTGGCCCACGTTTAAGTACGAAATAAAACAAGTGACCCACAAAATCAGTGGTTAGATATATTTCATCGCGATGTTCGATACAATTAGTATCTCTTGACTATGAACAAGAACGTCAATTGATTTTCTGCATTGAACAAAATTGCAATCGAAATAAGTCATTTCTCAATGAGAATAGATTGCTTTCATGTAACGTTCCAATTATTCTTTAATCGGTATAGATGAGTTGAGCATGGAATACTCCATATTAATGTATATACGTATATTTTAGGAGGGTTTGAGATGGGCGAATCACACGAGGGTGGCGGGTAAGAGGAGGTTGTTCGGTCGCGTGTCACGTCGAGCAATCCCCTCTGGCTTCATTTCGTAGACACGCTTTCTGTGCTGAGGTCGATCACGGTATTGCTATCCCGCCTATTGCTTATCGCGAAAGCTGCCGTACCTCGATGATGCTCTTCTCTCTGCTGTTTACCCTCGCACTTTATGCCATATAATACTGCTACTCCTGTATGGTATCTTGCAGCGTATGCAGCTTTATATAACTATAAACATACAGACTTTTATGTCCTCTGGACCTACGCGCTGCTCCCACGCGACAAGCTTCATCTTATTGGCTGTTATTGGTTTTTATATATAGACATCGCGTACGGAAAATTTATATATATACATCTAAAATATGTGTGCGAAATATATACGTGTGTGTTTGAAAGTACATCTTTTACGACGACACATACACACAGCTTTTCTTCCATGCTTTCATATTCTCGCTTTTCCCCTCACTATCGTTTGTCCCTACTCTTCTAGCCAGACGAAAAAATATCGTTCGGGAAGCTAATAGATTTTCGGTCTCCGCCAAAACCACAATAGAGAAACGCGGACTCTTTTAACCCGGTAGGGAGAGTATCAATGCCACTTTTTGATTGAGGCGGTCCACGTCGATTGTGACATGCTCACTCGACTGTGCCGGAAAGTACAACGTCGATCCGATGAGAATGCGTCGGCCACCTGAGGTAAAAAAAAAAAAGAGAAGAGAAAAAAGAATCATATCGAGGGACGGAGCGGTTCACAAGAGAGAAACAAAAGAGAACTCGCGTTTCTCTTCGATCTCCTGTTCTCTCTGATCGTGCCATTTTTTTCCCTCAGGCTTCTCCCCTCCTCAAACTCCATATGGAAATACGAACAAGTGTAGGACTCAATACTTCGTTCGATCTCAGTATGCCCAATGTCTGCTGTATGAGATCGTTCATCCGCATCGTCATTCCACACTTATCTCCCAATCACTCTACAAACACATCCTATTCGACGATATCTATTTTCAAGATTTTCTATCCCTGTTTTTCATGAATTGTTTATATTTTCGGCGATGAATAACGAAGTTTACTCGACTTCGTGTCAAATACTCAGGACAGTACGTTTATGCACATAATTCCGATTCTTCGAACTTTTAGCTCCAATCTTTTTGTATTTTATTTTTTTAGTTTTCAACGCAAAGCTCTCATTTTCCATTACAGAATTGTATGCTGCACGTTTTTTTTCTCAGTGAATATCAAAGTCAGGAGTTAAAGCCACCGATTCGAAAAAAAACGTGTTTCCGGGAACAATACCGATGAAAATGGAAAAAGAAAAAATGTATTCGGACAACTATTGGACGTGACGAAGCCGGAATGACTGGGCCAATAAAGGCAGAATGGTCGATCCACCAGCGTGATTGGTTAACTTTGTTTCGTCCTGCATCGATCAAGCCCTTAATTTCAGCATCGATCATAGTCTCTCCACCACTGTTACCTTCCCCTTCGATAGGATGCCACCATAACCCCCAACTATCGCGAATATATCGAACCGTTTCTGCTCTTCATCCCTGTATCTCTCTCCCTATATTTCGCCCTCACGAATTTCTTGTTTCGCATCGTACGTGATAATCCTGAAGAGAACGGTATTCACGAACTTCCGATATTGCGACTATAGTCGTTTTCCCTGAATTATTTATTTATATTTACTCGAAATAATTATATTCATTGCATATAGAGTGCTTCAATACTTTCAACTGTATGAATTCGGAGAAGTAATTACAGTACTATCCGCTATCGTGACAGAATGAAAATATGGTTAAAGAGCAGGAGAACATTTTTCAAGCGTGGCGTAAGAATCACACGTTCGAGGCACGTTAAAGTATTACATTCCATTATTTTTTTTTCTACCAACGAGAACGCAATGTACTTGGTAACATTTTCATTTTTTATTATCTTTCATGATCGATCATTCCTTCAATCAGCATTACAATAATGTTCAAAAGTGAGTTCTGTTCGAATAACAGTTTTTCCGTTCCAGAATTCCTATTCTTGTCCATTATATATTCATTTGCATTATACATTCGAACAGTTATAAGAATAAATGTATAGATATTGTCGCAAACCTTTTTTTTTCTATAAAAACGAATGAGACTCGTCCACGCGTGAGTTTTTCAATAATATTACACCTGTTCTCGTCATCCAAAACTTTTTCGTTCCAGAACCATGAGTGAATTTGCACCCTAGCAACAATCAATCGTGAAATCAATTGATTGTAAATGCAGCTGGTATGGCCGTTGTCGTCGACGTTTCGACAGGCTCGTCCCGTTATGACTGACGTCACAATGAGGCCTGGATTGTCAATCAGTCGCGCTTGTGGCGTTAATTAATGCAAATTTCGGGAGGGTATATATTCTGTGTTCCCTGGGCTACATTCTGGTGGCATTCTCGTTCGATCGTTGTTCGATTCAATGCTGTTTCATAACTGTTCTGCATGTGCGAGTTTACCCGATGCCGTGGATCGTTGGGGTGATATTCTTGTACGAGAAAAAAAAAAATCATGTGAACACCGGCTGCAATCGTTTAGTCTCGAGAGAATTCTAACAAATAATGATTTTCGAATAACAAGAAAAAAACATTTTACGTCGTGCATTTGATGATATATCTGCATAAAAAAACAATGAATACAGTAAATTATTACTTCAACGAAGATGATTATCAAATACAAATATGTAAGAAGCTCTTCCATTCTGCAAGCTCATTCGGATGATGTTAATCTTTGCTCCTTATAAATTATTTTTAGATAAATTTTATTTATAACAGGTGATTAATTGACAACAGTACGTTCCTTCTCATTCAATAATTATGAAAACTGATGGAAAAAAAGCAGGGAATAAAAAGATCATGTCTTAGGTTGAGTAATTGCAATAATGTATAGTGCAGTAATTAGGGATATACTCAGGACGATGTCATATCGCTGAATAACAAGTGATGATAACGTTGAAAGCATAGTAGACCGTGGCCTTGTGGTCACGCAGACTAATCAAGGAAGAGTGTGGTCAGTAATAAGCGAGGAGTAGCATATATCTGCATTTATATATGTACAAACCTCTACTCTTTATACGGGGCATTCAAAATCAACTCGTAAAGCATCCCTTTACCAAATTAGTGTCAATTTTTTTCTATACATTTCGTCTAGGTCCTAATTGCTGCTGTCTCATTTTAAAGTTGAATATTATCGAACAGAAAGGTTAATATCCGATATCCGGCAACTTTGTTTCTTGCTAACATCGAGAACGAAAAAAAAATACAAATTAATGAAAGTGAATATTTTTAAAAAAGTTGCTCAATTCCAGCATTGCTGTTGAACATCAGCGAAGAATCAGAACGGCTTAATTTGATCGGTTCCGAGGCTGAGTGAGCTAGAACTCCCTGTACACATTATTATTATACGTAACGTGTGTTTGTAATAACGTTACTTTGCGTAACGACACGCATTCTTATTACAGAACTATTATATTCAAGTCCCCATTATATTGGGGCTCGCCCTCTTCGTTTTCGATGAAAATCGTCGACACGATAGACCAATGTAGGGGTCATGTAATGACGGACTTCGGAAGAACTCAATTGTCGGATGACACAGATCGATGACGAGTATTTCGTTTTTATCATCGCGTAAAAGCTGAGAACTTAATTTTGTATATAATAAACAAATCTCCAATCGAATTTGAAAAAAAAAACCAGGATCAGAAATATTCAGCGAAAGCTAAACGAAAAAATGGTACGAAATTGCGTTTCGCTCTTAATAATAGTTTCTTCGGTGCACTTTTACTCTTCATGAGCTGTTAATAACTGTTAACAATTTCATTTTATTTTCTGATAAATTTAGTCGAATTATTCTGGATGCAGAGAGCAACATCTCAAAAACTCTGAGCACATCAATTGCTCTAATTGTAAGAAATGTGCTTATCGAAGAATTTTTTTTTCCATTTGGATAAACAAGAAAATACGATTGTGATCGACGAGTAAAACTTTTTATTCAGTGTGTATTTTGAAATAAGCATTATCGAGTTTTTTCCAAGAAGACTTATTGCTCCTGTGCCCGTTTGCAGTATTTTCTGACGCGTCTATTAGGGAAATCAAAACACACTCGTGCCACCCCTTATACCCCCTCTCACGGTGTTCTCTTGTAGGAAACATATGGGGCCCTCTTGGTGGGGTGTCACACCCTTCTTTCTCGACGTACCCCAAAAATAAATGGACCCGATCTCTTGTGTAGCGCAGTATATACAAACTACCAGTTATGGTCCCCTCTTTTTTCAGCTACTGATGTTTGCGTAAGAGGGTAAAAGCTCGAAATTCTATCCTGAGCACGAGCGAGAAAGAGAAAAATAATCTTTACATAGCATATGAAGACGAAAAGAAAACCAAGAGAGCGCGAGGGAGAAAGAGAAGCCACTAGGAGTGGATCGCTGAAGCGAGAAATCGAAGGATAAATAGCCCAGTGTTTGCGTTACTAATTATTTTTGGTTTCGGCAATCTTGAATTTGGGTTAGTGTAAAGCACGATCATACAGAGAGAGGGTCAAGCGTATATACTTTTGACTGCACGATTCGATCGCATATTAAAAAAAAAAGAGAGAGAAAAAAACATATATCGTAATATTTCGATCACAAAATTGAGAATCATATGATGATGTCTATATTTATTTAGTGCCGATATATCACGGACAAATTTACGAACCAATTGACATCTTGGTCCACTTAGCCCATTATATAATTCCGTATTTCTTGTCATTGACGAATGCCATCGTAAGAGGAAACCAGAGGATGACGAACGCGAGCGAGTGATCCTTCCTCGTTATTTCTTGCTTGTCTGTGGTTTTGATGGGTCCGAGTGATTCGCGGTCGTATAATTTATCACGTTATGCTACACATACTATACGCATACAGACCTTTCTTCACTGATCTGTACATTAGTACATATACATAACTGACTGCTCGTGTCTCAGGGTTCCGTGAGCTCTGGTGTTCTTCTTTTTTGATCTCTTTTTCATGTGGTCTCTCGATAAAATTTAGAAATTCTGAAGAGTTCCGGTGAGTCCATTAAAAGACGAACCTGGGGCTCCGTACTACGCGGGATCGAGAAATCATTCGAGAAATCCTGGGGATCTCCTCGTAAATTCTTCCAATTAGTCGAACGACCAAAAAATCGGTTTGCTGATTCTCCGTTCGCCAAGTAAATACATCGAAAACAAAGTACATCGGTTACTTAGTGCTTATGTGTCCATGTTGTTGTGTATTCGTAAACATAATGTTTGAGATATGTGAGAGCGAAGGAGATTAAAATTGTAGTCTCGCCCCCGAAACTACAATCTTAAATCGTTCTGGAATACATACACATTGGAATTGGATTTTATCGGACGTCTGGATCAATCCAATATCGCTAATGGAAAAGTTATGTTAACGGAATACGACAAAGTGAGTGAGGGAGAAAAAGAGAATAAGAGAGAGGCAGACGGAGAGAACGGGAAAAAAATCTCTGTTATGCTCATTGAGGTATCCATGACAAGAAGCCGAGGATTCTCGGTGATGCGCGAGTTCGAAAAATATATTTTAAAACCATAAAAATCATTTTCCTACATACCCCTGCTTGGCACTCTCGAGCTTTGGATACGGAGCTAATTTGCATCTGTCTAAAGAATCGCGTATACTTTTTGGACTTTCCTGAAGGCTTCGTGGGGTGTTATTCTACTTTGAATCATTTATCGTTTTTTCCCCTATTCAATTCAATATTAGCGCTGACACGTCGAAGCTTCGACGAGAAATGACAAATATACTTTTGGTGCGCTCTTCCCGCCTGCAACCAACGTATCCAGATTTCATGGCAGTCAAACGGGGTATTTCTGAGCGTTTCCCTAAGGACGGCATAGATTTGGAGTTTTTATTCCACCTGTCCGTTGAATATGTGAAACTTAATGGCGGAATGAAGGAGAATGAGAGAATCGTCGTCAGTGGTTCACACTTTTCTTGCGTCCTTTGCAAAGTCTCGCCACCTAACGCGACTTCCGGTAGTCTGCTCGAGCATCTTTAGCAGATTCCCAAAGACACCCGAGAGCCTCATAGAAACGCCATGAGAATCTTAGCGGTACTCCAAGCCCGAGAAAACCAACTCTGCTCTTGGCTTCTATCCACGATTTCCTTACGGTTATTTCCCACCGAGAATTACCCCGCGATACGGGTATCCTTATTTTCAAAGAATATCTTAACAGCCACAGGAGAGTCGCAGAACTTTTATTTCGCAGTATATACTTACCTAATATACATATATCCAACCAATACACAAACGAGCGTGCGTCTATACACGTATATATGGCTAAATCAGTGAAATCTCCGCCAAGCCTGTGCCGTTGTAGAAAGAAAGGGTAGAAGAAGAGAGTCGGTATGAGGAACTTTTTTGATCTCGTCTTCTTTTTTTTATTATTTTCTCTTCTATATATCTCCGATCCGAGAGCAGCTTGCTCATCTCTCTTTCCATTCCTCAGTTTGCCTTCTTCTGCGCACTTTCCTCTGCACCCAGCACAAAAAGAACCCAATAGGGAGAACCGATCAGCTTAATGCATATTGATGCGCGCCTAGCTAAGTGAGTGAAAAATCGCCATCGATCTACCAACCCCTCG
Organism: Campoplex capitator; assembly: GCA_037576405.1. Classification (NCBI taxonomy): domain Eukaryota; kingdom Metazoa; phylum Arthropoda; class Insecta; order Hymenoptera; family Ichneumonidae; genus Campoplex; species Campoplex capitator. The sequence goes on along the minus strand of JARBWI010000008.1, from coordinate 7,802,664 downwards.
CTTCTTACTTATATGAGATAGAAGGCCCCGCAAGCGGACTCTCTGCTGTCTACTCTCAGAAGCTTTTCAGAGGGCCTCTCCGAAAACACATTTTCCTTGAAGCAGTATTCAGCAATTTTATGGGTATCCATCACAGAAAGTGAATTATCTGACGTAGCATTGATTGGAAGCCCATCATTTTACGGTGAATTTGACTAGCTCATAATCAATTGGATATTGGTAGCTTATTTACATATTTCAATTAGGAATGTTGCAATAAGGCAGAGTCATAAAGTTTCCGCAGGACTTTCGATAACGTCCACTTTCAACAAAGCCTTGGTTTCATCATTTGCTTGCGAGAGATCCATTCAAATACAATTGGCAAGATCATGTAGAAATATATCTTGCTGCACTGATTCATCCATTTAATTGGTCATGAAATGATAGTCCTTTGTTCAATCACCATTATTAAATCTTGGCTGTTCTCAACATATGGGTCGTAAATGTGAAGTGGCAATTGGGTCAAAATTCATCTAGATTCCGCCGTGTCAAATCACTTAACCGAGTTTGGTGTAAAATTTTGAGAGAGGCGAAAGACCAAGAGAATCGGTATCCGAGTGTTTCCGGCTGGTTAACGAATGAAATCGTTTGGAAAGTGACTTCTCCTGAGCTGCTCGCCAGTCTGTATATCGGTGGGTGCACTGGCTTTGAGAATTGCTATCTTCCGTCCCCTTATTGAGGCGATGGTGGCAGCACACGACCCTTGGCATTTTGTACAGAGTGCTATCGCGTACACCAGCAATATTATACCAGCGATGGTATACAGCCATCGATATGTGTATACAGATAAGTGCTGTATATACTATATATCATTGTATCTATATATCCACGACGCGAGAAGGCCGATGTCGTCTCTTCTCTCTTACCATTTCTCGTTTTCGTCGAGCGAGCGCGTGCTATGTGACACTCGGATATGACACTGGCTGGCGAGAGCAAGAGGCTGATAGTTTGGGGTGTGTGTTCCCGCGACCGAACAGATGCCAAGCGTCACGGCTCGACGACGGCTTGAAGGGTGCCTCCAGATTGAGACACGGTGGATGACTCTAAATGGCGCTTAGTCCTCTCCTCTTACCCGCTATCTCGCTCTTTCATCCTCTAGCTCGCTATGTGTCTTGCGATCGCAAGAAATCGATGTGGTAGCATCGCTATAACAGCTCTTGATGTAAGGGAGTCCTCCTACAACCCTTCGTCCAAATGTTTTCGGCAAAAATGGTAATTGAAAAAAAGACTTTAGTCTAGAGTGAATTTAGAAAAATGAGTTTTGGCTCGAGTGAAAAAAGGTCTGCTATCGTCGGGCGTGAAGGAAAACTTGTTTTCCTGAATAAATGATCTGCGATGAACGGCACTCATAAAAATACTGAACTAAGAAAGGTGATGAGGTCATTTCAGTTCCATAATGATAGGAATTGTGATACCGATAACCAAACAAAACATCTTCATTAGTTTTGCTCAACCCAATTAATCGATTTAAGAGGTGTTAAAATCGATGAAACACGCGAAACTAGTAGCGGTAAGGTGTACATTACAATAACGATAGAAAATGATTCAGAATACAAATGGAATAAAACGCCCTTCCAAGTTTTACTTTTGGCTGATTGATCGATTTAACGAATGGTTGACTTAATTCTAAAAATCTACCCACGTCACGATATCATACGATTTAACAAGTACCCGGGGCACTGGTTCATCTCGTTCGTTATTTATTTTCACAAAGGAGAAATACAAACATATTCACAAAATAAAAAATCCCCTTCGTAAATGAGATGAGTAAACAGCCTCCCGCGAGTTGGTTATTTTGCTCGTTGGCCGTATGTCAATCGCTTCATGAGCATTTTCATTTCAAAGCGTAGAGATGCACCGCACATCCCTCTATCACTTCACGTTCATGTTTTTATGCGAGGTAACTGTGTTGAGCGTGAGCGAGTGTTTTTCCTGCGGCAAAGAGTGGGTGATTCCACTCGAAACAGGTGGTTACCAGGACTGTGTGTGCGATAGAGATGGAAATAGAAAGAATGAGAAAGAAAGAGGCAGAGAATGGGAGGTCCGAACGTTCATCGAGTGTTGGCAGGGGGCCACTTGAAGAGTCGCGTGGCCAACTCAATTACTTTCTAGAGCTTGAAAACACGTTGCACGCACTAATGCTCGTGGCTCGGCACACATGCACTATTTATGTGTACGGCATATATACACACGCATGTAGATATACGAGAACAGTATAAAAAGTTCAGGCGTTCTAAGAGCCTGAAAAACGCATGGTGTTTCTTCAATGCATTCACTTAGAATCCGCGGGAGCGTGTCGTCCCATTGTTCACACGATACAGACGACGATTCACTTCGATATCATCCCTTTGGGCGTAAAGGCCCTGTGTGCAGTTTTCTTTTCTGTTGTTCCGACAGTTGTCCGATCATCTGTGCACAGAGTTACGTGTGTTTACACAGTGTACACAGTATGCACGCAGAGAGCTGCACAGATATCGAGCCTACAACATTAAAAATTTAGTTCAGTGGGGTGCTCTCCCTCGAATTTGAAATTTTAGAGGCGGTAGGAGCATCCAGCACTATCGGCAATACATTAATTCAGCTCCTATAAATATGAAGGAGTTCTGTACGAATTCAGATATAAACATTTCAATCGGACTGCGAACTGCTTATGTTCTATACCAATGCTTTTTATCTCAGTATGACTTTTCAATCTCGCAGAACAAATAACACGGAATGTTCGAATAGGATTTTTTTTTTATGGTAATGGGAATATTGCGTATTCATATTTGTTCCATTGACAATGATGACTAGTTTTCCTCTGATTATACATGACTGTGCACAAAATTATCTTCACAAACCTAAGCCATTGTAGGATCAATGACGAACTACCTGTTCTAATTCTTGATGACCAAACACACGTCCAAATCCTCTTTCGCTACTTTCTGCCGCATTTGCTCACGTGCAGAGAGCTATACTTCTATATAGACGATAGATTCAAGGAACTTCGTGCAGCCGCAACTACATGCTTGGTACATCAGCCATAGACAATCGCAAAAGCAGAAGCATGAAATTGGTAAAAGAATCCTGTACTGCAAGGTAACAAGAGTTAGTGAATCTCTTGAATACGCTGGACACGTCATCCGGGATGTCCAGAACCGTCGATCACCGATTCTGCGAGAAACCACGACATTCCTCTCATTCGTCCGTTCAATCACTTGCCGTCGTTCGCGTGTTAGATACCGTCAATATAACTCGCCTATCCTATACAGGGACCATGCAACACTAAACGGAAATTTATACTTGGTGTATTTACTGGGGTACTTGATACACAACAGTGGATGGAGAGCTGGAGAGATTGACATCTCGGTATTCGGCGTGGTTATCGCGGTGGTCCAACTGTTTCTCCCGTCATGCCGAGGAGAGAATGCACAAGAGAAATACTCGTTCGAAGACGTGATAGAGCCTGGGGACGGGCTAAATGCGGAGATATGTTTCTCCGCGTTTGTCTTCGTCGCGACAATGCACATCGACGACTCTGTGGCACGTGGACACGGCCGCGCGCTCTTGGCTCTTCAAGAATGGTTCAGTGTGTATAAAATGAGAGCCAAATAGCTGGCATAGCTTGGCGCCTCATGGCTGTCCATCAGCCAGTGGCGAGATCCATCGTCGTGACTCGTTGGCGTTCCCTCCATCCTGTCTTCATCCCTCTCTCTTTCTTCATTTCTTTCATCAGTTTTGCGTATCTCTCTTCTTCTCTTGCACCAGATCTCAGAACGGAGCTGATCAACGCGCTCTTTCTTTCGTTCATCCTACTGCGGGAACGAAGACCATGAGCAGAAGGTTCCGCCTGGTACGAGGAACTGTGCAAGTCGTTGAGAGAAGGGTTTAGGAAAAACGGGAAGTCTTTGCGCACCTGTCAATCAGACGTCCAGGGTTTTGTACCACTCTGGTTAATGATGATCCACTGCTCTATCTCCGCGGTGGATCGAGTGGCTGCTATGGCCTCTCGCTTCAGCAAGCACTTTTCTCCTTCCCATGGCACGACTGTCTTCGTAATTTTGTCGCGCACTCTTCTCCTTGGATACTGCAACTGTTCATCGTCCCGTACACCCGCGAGAATCTTTGAAAGGTGACTGTGAATGCATTGTAAGAATGAAAATAATCAGGAATGTAACGATGCTTGTTGGTCGAGTGATGGGGACTTCACCAAACGATTAGTCGAATGTGACTTGACGCAGCCTTTTATTGGGGAATCATGAAGGAAAATTTGGGGAGCTCTCATCTACGAGTAAGGACTTTCACGTATATGGATAATTAACATTTTCCTAAGGCTCGATTATGTTCCGAATAATTTGAAACTAGAGCTGTTGAACCCTCTGGTAGATATACATCTTAAGAAGGCAGGAGAATAGATATATGATTGTCATTCGAATAAAATAGGTCCAAGTTAAACTAAACCTCTTTGACCTAATCTAATTTGCATCCACGCCTATCTCAAATATTACTTCGTTCAAGGTCGGGAAATCTAGTTATGGTACATATACTATTCACACTTACCATACTGTCTCAGATATAAAAATACATGCCGTAGTCACAATAAATAACTTTGGTTCTTTTTTATCAATTCCGTAGAATGTACCTACGTACGTATCATATACCTTTGAGATATTTTATACTACACACAATATGTATAGATATACATACTGTGTATACTATATGTGCGTGGTCACATATATACTTGCGTTGCTGAAATTTATGCGATTGATTTGAACGTAGAGAAGTGACAGTACAAGGAAGCGCTTTTAGCCCTGGTGGATCCGTTTTCCCTGGAGAATACACATCCCCCTAGCTATAGCTACGGAGGAGAGTAACGCGGCTGTGTCCGAAGGATCTCTATAAATTTGCATGTAGAATACGGGTAGAGGTTCCCACAGGAGGGATGGAGTGACGCACGGGAGGACAGTGACGCACATCAGGGTGAGAAGACGACACAAGAAGATGGACAAAAAAAAGGAGAATGAAGAACTGTAAGAAAAACTACTTTTGGTCACCGTGGTGAAAGCAAAAAATGATGAATAGATCAACCATAAAAAGAATGGGAAACGGTGGCTACATACTCTTTCTGTATCTTGCAGACCAGCATTTTGCGCATTGGAAATATGATATTGAACCTCCATATCATTCAGCCTACATTGATTTCTCTATCTCGGAGCAGAGTTTGATTTGCCGAACCGATTTCAAGGAAAAATTACCTCTCAGTACGTATTCGAAGAATGATTATACATGTTTTTACAAATGTTTCTCTTTTTTGACTGCTACGTTCGAAGACATGTAGCGTTTCATGACGAAATGATAGTTCATGCACATGGGAGAGGTTCGCGCATAATTTATGCTTTCGATGTGAACAACGAACTATTGAATGAAGGCGTGATGGTTCCACCACGAGTTTGTGGAGCGAAGCACCGAATGATGTTCGCTCTACAACTAACACATACAGCGAACATTCGACGAGTCAATCGGACGGTCGTGTCCAGGTACGATTGTTTGCGTGCGCGCGAGCGCGTTTCTCGGGTTGTTACGACGACGAGGTCCTCGTCGTTTCCTGGTCTGTGGGACGCTCGACCAGGGAAGTAATAAAAAAGACAAAAAGATAGAAGGAAAAAACGATCGGTTCCACCCACCTCGTCGTCTCATCGTTGTCACTGCTTCCATCGCTGTCTTCATCTCCTTCGTTGAAACACAGGCAGAATAAAAGCCATTTCGAATGAAAGAATAAACACTACTTGAAAGGAAGGAAAATGTCGAGAGTGGAGATGAGAAAGAGATGCTTCTAGACGATGCTTTTTTTCGAACGAATAAAATAACCACAATATAAATATTTGTATTCACGACACTGCGAATACATAATACTTTGACTCTCAACAACCTCTAGGCTACATGTAGGAGCTCTCGTCTAGGCAACTACGGCTTGGCGAGCTGGTCTCCATCGGGACTTTCAAATAGCCTGATCACGAGGTCATATATTTTGCGTCGTCTATCCAAAGTCTACATACAGATTCGACAACCACAAAATTGTATAGTACACTTCTATAGTTCCTAGAGCACTTTGCCAAAAGCGTGGGTTAACCATCATTTAATGTTATTCCATAAACATAAGGTCTGACACCAAAACGAAGATTTGCTCTAGAGCATCTTCTAGTTCCCAACCCCTGTTACACACGTTCATGGAACGGGTCCTTTCATACTAGTCTACTTCCAATTTCTACACGTAACATAAACATGTGTGTATATGTACAAATGGATATAGAATCATACATGTGTGTATAGACATGTGGGGTAAGGGTGGACAAGCCAAAGGCTGACCGGTTACTATGGCGACCATATGGATTGATCCGAGAAAATATCATCTCCGAAGACTCCCGAAAGAATCGCTGGATTTTCAGAGGATGGGGTCGGGCCGACGAGCCTTGGCCAGTCCACCTTCTATATACCTGCAAGCATATATAAATATATATTTGTATATGTGTGTGTGTGTGTGTTTGTGTACTTTTACTTGGGTGCTCCGTTCTTTCTACTTCTGAAGCTGCACGGAAAAACCACCAGACTCGTATACACATAAGCAGGAATCAAGACAGAGAGAACCAAGATAAAATAAGGAATAAAATAAGCAGCATATAGAGGGTACAGCATGATCGAGAGTAAAAGGGATGGGAAAAAAGTATAATAAAGTCAGCGAGTGGAATTACTTGAAGGCCGGTTTTACGGAGCGCCGAGAACTTGGTCGCACCGTGTTGCTCTCAGTTGCTGCTTCCTGTATGCGGAAATAACTATGATAGCAATTATCAATATAACCATTGCTCCTGTAGCTTATTCTCTGCAATGTTTTTGATAGTATAAAAATAAATTTGAGAATCGATTAACCGGACCAGTTGATTAGTGGATCGTTACAACAAAAATGCAATATTAATCTGCTGACTACCGCACGTGCATACAGGTGGAATCAACGGTTATTTCTGCAGACCAAACATGGCGTATCTGTAATCTCGCAAATATATTCGAGATGATAGAAAATAGAGTCCGTGAGATTTGTTCAAGATTTTCGTTTATGGCAAGAACACGGAATGCTTCTTCGATAAATGTCGTGTGTACGCAATACAGCGACCTGGCATATATATCTTCGCATATTGTATATCTATATGCATGTTTATACGCAAGTATAAGGAGCGTGTTTGCACGGTAGAAATGTTGGAACGATATGAACCAAGAACGTCCACCGGGAACGCTATGGTCGCGTGTACTTGTAGTCCAGAAGGTTGCACAGAAGTTGGGATCAAGCTGGGAAAAGCAGTAGACCAGAAGCTAGAAGTAACCAGCAGGTCACATGATACGTTTGCGTAGACAGTAGGAAGGAGGGTAGGAGAAGTGTAGTAAATAATGTAACCTTGTAGAATGTCTAACAGTAGACCCGTGCTCGCGAGCGAGTTAATAGCTTGCTTCTTTGGAGGACTGTAGTGACTATCATCGACCAGGAGGACGACAACGACGACAACGACAGATACAAAGACGAGAAGGATGCGCGATGAGTGATTCAGTGCGCGTCTGTCGCCCGGCTCTTTCGATCTCAGTCCCGGCTCGAGGGCATCTCTCGCTGTGGGCCTTCTGCATGGGTTTCCAGAAAGAGAGAAAATCGATCGGTGGTGTGAGACGCGGGAATGATGGCACTCCAGCTACAAAAGACGGGAGAGGAAGAGAATGAAAGAAAGTGAAGGTTCCGGACGGTTATAGAGGTAGAGAGAGAAAAAGAGAGATAAGGCAACAAGAACGATAGAAAAAGAGCTCAAAGAGTTGGGAAAGAAAGATAGATGAAGAGAAAGACTACTCATGGGCGCGAGGAGAGATGGTCTCTCGTCAGATCAGAGAGAATCCCAACAGCGGTTCTCAAGTGATTGTGATAGTTGCAGGGATCCGATATCCCGGCGGGACCTTAACCAGGATGACGCCCTCGACGACATCCAACGGAGGACCACCCACGGGGACGACGCTCCATATAAAGCTACCGAGCAGGCGGCTGCATTGTCGGAGCCCGCGCGCGTTTCCATCGCGGCATTCGCGGCTGTGCAATGTGGCGGCGGCGGCATTCGACGATTTCAGTAGGTTCCTCTCTCCGTGGGGCATTGCCGCCGCGCGCGATATCGCCGAGATCCTCCACCTCCTCTATCCTTTATTCGCGTTCTTCTGACTCTTCTTCTTACTTCCCGCGGTTGTCGCCAGAACCGCGCACGTCTTCTTGTTTTCTCTCTTTCTCTCTCTCTCTCTCCCTCTTCGTCCTTTCAACATCTCCAACTTCTTCTACCTATTGCTTTCTTCTTCATCTTCTTACCGCCCTCGAGACTCGTCTCAGGAATTATAAATTAAGCTATTGAATGTGCATTGGAGTGCATGCTGGATTCTGTGCTGATTCCCTCGGCCCCATGTTTTTGTTTGCACTTCTTGAGTCCTATTGAAGAAGAGTGTTTTATATAAGATCTTGCATAAAATTTACGTGTTTCGCTTCAGCCTTGATATATGAGCATTAGGTGTGGACGTGCTTAATACCCACCTCACGCGTCACGGAACTAGTCTTTTACGGCCCAGAAACTGGCTTTATTCGAACGCCTAATAGATCGGATGTAACTTTCGGTTAAACCAAAACAGAGCTGTGAACTCACCCGATATATCTATGGAAACTCTAACATTCGCTTCATCCCGAACTTTGAACTTGGCAACTCCCAATGAGGCGTGCAGTACCATTAAGGGGAATCTTATTATATGAGGTAGACTGGAGCTATTCCAGCCCAAAATCGAGTGAATGGTAATTCGTACTAAAGAGTTAATACATCGGGAGCTATACGCTTTTCTGTATTTTATACTCTGATAATTTCAGAGGTTTTCGGGGATCCAATAGTAAGCTTAAACTTTATATCTCCACTTTTCTTCATAATCGACTCTTGAACGCATACCCTTTTTAAATATCCAGGTCCAATTTCAGCATGCATCAAACATTAATAACATGCGTCGTTTCGTAAATGTATCACTCGCAGTCATCTGGTAACTGATTGAGATATACTACACACGTACACTGGTATACTTGAACTTCTTGGTCCAACATTCACGTGTATAATAAGCTCTTCTTAACTCAATGCTACAATCTCGCTTCGCTGAATACTAAACTACTGACCGACGTTAACTTCTGAACAAACTAGAAAGGATGAGTATGGACGGGGAAGGCCAGGGTCCGTGATTTTATGATTAATGTTCGAAACACTGATAAAGTCGGTGGCCATTGTAAGCCGTCAGTGTTATCACTGAAACAAAACCTTTACCTTGGCAAATCTGGCCGAGCGCTGACCTCATGGAAGCTGACCACGAAACCGCCTGGTGACTAACTAAGTTAGTCGTTGGCTCACTCGGGTACACGTAAAACTTTATAACACAAGCAATCTGCAAGCTCGAAGAACTTTTCGTCGTTGAACATCGAACCGACAGTCGTCGAGGCCCTGGAGGCTCTTCTGGATTCAATAGCCAACGATTCGCCTCCGGTAAATTCTGTGACGCCTTCTTCAACAAGAGTTACGTACACACATGTATATTTAATATTTTATTTATTGATACGGTTTTCTACCCTACAGGTTTGCACAGATTAGGCCAGCATTAACAATGCAGAAGTGATACAAAAATGAAACCCACACTTTTGCTTAATGGGATTATTAACAAAAAAAATGAAGTAGGAGTACAAGAAACTTTTATAAACTCTTGAAGTTCTGATGGCGCATATTATGTTTATTATTTATGCGAATTCTAATTTAGTTAATGGACATTTAACTTTATAGAATATAAGTGATTCCATGATATTGAAAAACTGTGCGAACGGATAATAATTGCTTGGATTGTTTGTTCCTTTTTTTTTACAAGTTATGCAGTTGACATGTTTGGCATTAAAATAGAACGAGTAACTAGAGCGCGAGGTTGATACCTGGGCCTCGTGGGAAACCCCAGCGGCAGTAAATCAGGTCGAACTTGAAAATAACTTGGCGATATAATTCATTCGGTTTTCCTACTCCCCGGTGAAAATCTCGCTCACTCCACTTCAGCCCTCTTCCGCACTTTTCTCTCATATATACAGAACTGACGGTTCTTCCCCCTCTTTGCTGCTTCACTGAGAAATTAAAATAAATCACACTTATCTGTTGCTCTCGTAGCACTTGCTGTTGATCTGGCCATTATTCATTTGAGAGGCTAACCAGGACGCGATAGAGTTGCCCTCGATGGGAGGCCAGAGTGAAGAGTGTGTAACGAACGGATATACTTCATTTTATATCGACCATACAAATTCCAATGGTATTAAACGTTGTGGTTTATTATGATTGAGCGTTTATATTCACATGAATAAAACGATGACGAAATGAACAAACACTCCATGAACCGTTGATCCCAGTCGAAAGCTAATTGCTCGAGTAGATTTTCTATTTATCAGTGATTAATTAAGCAATTAAAATTAGCTCAAGTGTAACGACAGTTCACATGCGAGTGAAAAAGCTTAGACCATTCATTCATTTATTCATTCATATATCCATTCATCGCGTCCAAAATATTATGAATGGAATCAGAGAGTAAGTTTATTGAATATCTATGATATTTGAATCTTCTCTGTAATTAATAGCAACAATAAATTAGTACTCCAACTAATTTTTGCGATTATAATTCGCTTACTTTATAAGATTATCAATTTTACATTGAAATGTAGTTGAGAGAAATGATCAACCAGTCTACGAAAGTTGTGGCTCTTATGTCGTACCCAAGTTATTACCAAAAGAATAATTTTCTGAAAAATCTAAAATAAAGACACGTTATCCTTTGAAATCAACGTATCAATGTATGCGAAGAACATAAAAACAGTTCGAGTTTTAAGGAATTCTGGTGCTGTCCATTTATATGAACCCTTAGGGTATTTCTGATATCATTCGCTGTACATTTCTACCACGCGGATTTCTACAAGATCTCAAGCCAAAGTACATGTTTAACTAGTCTCTGGCATCGTGAATAAATACGGTTAGACGCCGGCAAAGCTTAAAGATTCCTTTGACCGTGAGGCTACGGGCGGGTTTCATGATAGAGGAGCTCGCGCGTTGCTACTCCGACCACGTTGGCACGGGGTGGTAACTGGTAAGTGCCCGGGGCGACCATCTGTGCCCTTATATATAGTAAATATCTATGTATACGTATATATGGCTCGCTCCGACTGAACGAGAACCACGTGGATTGCATTACCGTTTACGCGGCATTTGTTGTCCGCCGCGCACGCTTTGTGGGAATACATTATCGGTAATGTACAGTGTTTGCAGGCTCATCTATATCTATATACGTGTATGTCGGATGAACGACATCAGAGCGGTGACCAGAGGGCCTGTATCTGGTCATGGAAGCTCCTAGATAAAAATAGTCTAGATTTCTGTGAACCCGTCACAAAAATACCTTGCTCCGTTTCGTAAAATATCCTAGAATTTGTTTTTATTTTGGAAATTAACAGTGCATCAGTTTCGTTCACGAGGAGTGACTAAACTCCGTTTCTTACTCATCCAGTGTTTGTCATTTGGAAATTATATGCCAGAACAATTCTGAATCCAACCGCTTCAGTGTTATTCGATTTGATCGACTATTGAGTTGAAAAGTCTAACTGAGTTGTTGAGGATTATAAAAGAATCGTATCATTTTAAAGATCTGAACTTTTTGAGTGTTTCAGTAAAAAATTCACATGTAGACGCATAGAACGAAGTGACTAATTAATCATGGTGTACGTCGTTCATCAGTTCACTCGTAGAGATATAAATCGTATTAGAATTTTAATGCTAATGTAGGAAGAGAAACCCTTGCAGTCTTCCATTTCGAGTATGCTGACCGAATGGCGGATCGCTGATAATAATAACGACGATGTTTCTCCGCTAGAGCTTAATGATAATTTTGCGACGCTCTTTCTCGTTATGAGACGCACGTTATAATAATGACTATACACGTTTTCGTATTTTGTTATCGCTTATTACTGCTACTCTGTGACTAATTTATATGGAGGATAGCGTTGGCAGAGTTTTGTGACGAAAGCCCGATATGCATGCACGGATACGAAGAAACCCGGCCGACAGGCCCGAGATAGCATTTGCGATACGAAACGTGTTCGAAAGGGGCGTATACACCCTGAGTGTCAAGTTACAATGGGTGCCTGTATGAGAGAAGAGAGAGAGAAAGAGAAAAAGGGAGAGACAGAAAGAGAGGAAGAGGGAGAGAGAAGACGAGAATAAGCTGTACGAGCCAGTGACAGTACAATCGTCCTGTCACCCTTCACATACTCTGTTCGGGATGCTGTGTCTATCGGACTTTGCAACTGCTTCAGGGACGCACCCCAAAACATTGAAAGAATATTCTGCGAGATTCTCCGAGGAAAATTTTTATTTTCTCTCGATAATGTTTCACAATGATAAACACGCTTGTAGCAGTTTCTGAATTGGATATTCTTATCAGTTTTAATTATGGTCAAAATATATGTTTGTTTATTGAAATTACACGATATTACGTTGATACATTCGTTCAGACCCTTTTGGAGCAACGTGCTTTTAATTCAAGATCAATACAATGAATTCCAAACGAATGCAGATGCACGTCGTTAGACTGAAATATAACGTATCGAATCAAGCGTCATGAAAATTTGTCTGTAATGATAATTTGTCTGCACAAAATACGAGTTATCGAAACATGACGAGCATTGAAGTACTCGATTGTATTCCTCCAGTAAAGAATCACTACAGTATTATTGCTGAAAGAAAAAACATTGTCATCGGTACGGCCCTGATACATCACCGAGCTATAAAACTGGAATTGCTTCTGTGTGAACACCAAAAATAGTACGAGGGTGATTAAATATATACGATTGAACGAAGATTCGCTCTCGTGTCTCTGGATGACAAAATTTCGCCCTTGGTACAACAAAAAAAAATCCATCTCGTTCTTTTTCCTTTTGCCTCGTATCATTTTTCCTCTCTTCATGCTTCCCCATTCTCTTGCCCTGCACCACTGTCCGCCCACCCCCAAATTGCCAATTTTATCGATAATACGAATCTGGTAATTTGATAGAGATACAATGCAAATTCGTTTAATTGTTCCTCCGTCTGTGGGACTAGTGGGGTTCCACGAAAAGGTCTTACCGTCTAAATGACGTGAAAGTTTTGTCAGGCGAAATGCATTCTACTGGAGGGCATCGAGCTATCGCCTTTGCCCTTTTATGCGACCACGTCAGCAGCATGTATTTGTATGTATACACCGGTGTATGTATATACATATATCTGTGTTCGTAGGTGTTCCCCGCGGGGGGTTTGCATCCATCGGTATAGAGTATCTTTGAGAATAGGATCATGTTTCCGACTACACATGTTCGACGCCGAAAGAGCGATGGACGTGTGAGCGATCTCGAAAGACAGCCATGCATTTTCAGAATCTTTTGGTTACAAACAGAAAGGCATAACTCTCACGATTCCAAGGGCTGCGAAGTACCATTCGTGCTGTTTCATTCGGTTAGTTTCGAACATCTACGTACAAAGATGCGTCGATGTTTTGATACTATTGAGCTAAACTTCCCAGATGGTACGGATTCATTCTCGCGTTTCATTGTGCTTTGAAGTTTTATCAATTTTTGAGTATCACATCGATCAAGCATTTTTTGTATCAACATTGATAACTATGAAAGCGCTTCTCTGTAATGTTCACGAAAAATTTGTTTGAACCAAGGGATTTTGATTTCCACTGAATTTTAGGTTTATAAAATCTGCCTCGATGATTTTAGCGATCACGCAATTCATGATGGGAAATGACACCGATATATTTGTTCTATTTTTTTCTCGATCGCGATCTCTTGTTGTTTCATAGGGTAGAGTAGTAGTGCCTCATGGATAAACGAGTGTTCGAATGAATACAGAGTGAGCGAGTTGGCGCAGCAATGGTTGAACGTTTTGTAACCCGACGAGCGAGGGTGAGAGAGAAAGTTACGAATCATTCGATTCCGGATCGCGTTAGCGACGGCGCAAATCCAATATAGAACGCCTGCAGCATCGAATGTCACTGTGGAGCTGCGGGCGGTGCTTTACTGGTCCGGACGAACGTCCGACAAGGGTCGAGAGAGAGAGAGAGAGAGAGAGACGAAAAGTCCGATTCGAGCTCACCGAGAGTATTGTAGTTTTTGATTGGCTAATCCACCCTAATCTAATCGGCGAGGCACCGCGACTTCCCGGCGCATCATCGCTCTCCTATATGTACCCGCTTCATCCCTATCAATAAAGTCTGGACGAGTGTGCTATAACCTTGGACTGAGATTTGATTAAGTGTCACGTATATCTTGTCAAAGGCAGGCGATATGCTTTTTATCCGAGAGTTTCTCCTTCAGAAGGAAGCTATCATTTGATTCAAGAAAACATTCGTATATTTCGGTAACTGTGAGGTTCAAATGAACTTCTTTGTATCCCAAAAGAATAAAGATGAAATAGAAATGATTAACCTTCCATTGAATCAAACTGTTTGCAATTTCCTTACACTCAATTCTGCGATCGAGTAAATACTGAAGATGGAATTTCCAGAATCTTGGGTACCTCCATTCTAAACTTTCACTAATCTTCATTCTCAATTTGATTGTCAATTAATCAAGAAAATGCACCGAATTTGTTCTATTCTCAAAGCCTACATTTATCGCATTTACGTTCTTCTAAATCTCCCATCCTCAGCCATTGCATTCACGTTGATCGGATGATGTAGGATCAGAGTATCAATTTTTTATATCCTTCGATGCTATTTTATAGAGGATTTTCATAAAATATTTCAAACATTTTTATAGTTTGAAGTTCGTTCTTAGCGATGGGCTGATTAACGTACAGTGGACTCTCACATTGTTTTGTTTCTCCATGTCTTTGAGGGTCGACGTGTTGACTTAGAGAAAGAGCATCGGGCACAGTGGCCAATAATATCAAATATATTCACAATACATGAATATGTTAGTATGCGAATATTTACACACATACACGAATAGATGTGTTACCCACTAGCTCAGCTACTACGTGCCATGGCTTATTATTTTTCTACGGCTCATCGAGCCTGTTGTGCTCTTGCTATCAATTACGAGATATTCCGCATGTACAACGCACATGTATGTATGTCGTACATATACTGTAAGAATATTAGATGTGTGAGCTCGGCTTCACCCTTCGTCCTGCTGTGCGGACTATGGACTTAGTCCGGATAAACGTAACCAGAATCCCATCTGGTAAGCCACAGTGGTATTGGCGCCGGGACTTAGATATCCCCCGCTCTTTCGTGCCCACTACAAAAAAGGCTCCACTCTGTCTCCCTCGTTAGTTTCGCGTCCGTTCGATCCTGTCTTTAACTTTTGATTGTTTCTGATTAATATCCACTTTCCTCTCATTTATTCTCAAGAATTATTTGATTATTCGAGATCTGGAAGTGCTTGATAAAAAAAAAAGAGATTGACGTTATTTTATACGAGAACGATTTCTATTAAAAAATATGATTCAATATGACTTTATCGTTTAATAATAATCCAGCAAATACAACTCCAATAATTTTCGTAACTTTGATGTAAAAGTTATGAATTTAGCAAAGTTTTACATTACAGTTGTGGAAAATGAATTTTCCAATGAATCATTCCGAACCGATGTTAAATTCAGACGTTGCATTTAATCAATTTTAACGTAATCAGCCGTTTGTTTTTTCCTACCATTCGATCACACGAAATTTGATGTGCGTTATAAAACTTGATGAAAAAGTGGGTCACAGTCGAAATTCCAACTCTATCCCAACTGGAAAAATGATCCTATATATTTTCATTGTACAAATGACTTTTTCACAGCTCTCCAAATGAAAAACAGATTTTTTTTTCTCTACGTTACAGGTGCAAATAAGTATCAAATCTAAATTTCATGGATATAAAAACTGTATAATTCTTTTTGTACCATTTACGCTGCATGTATTTCGGTTTGGGACGAATAAATGAGAGAAAAAGAAATATCGTTGCTGAGCGAGCATGTGATACCTATGTATGTAAATCGAAATAACATTATCCGTGGCTCTTGTAGTGCAGCGTATATACATTTAGCACGGAGTGTAAAAAGCGAAAGAGTGAGAGAGAAAGAGAGAGGAGTGAGGGTGAGAGAGGGTGGTAGGAAGAGCAACGTTAGAGTCGAAAATTCAGGGACGGATAAAGCGTGTTCGGGGAGGGGTAGTTTGCCTAGCTGTGTGCTTCCTGCCACCCTTGTCGCCCGGGGCGACTGGTATAACGCGCAAAGCAGCGAGGCGAACGTAGTTCCTCAGCATGTACTACGATGCTATATATACGTACAGCTCGACATATGGCCGTATTAGCTACTCTTATACTTTCTACCATAGAGTAAACCTATATCACTAAGATTACGCATATATGAGTGTGGATTTGTAAATGTGTGCGTATTTTTTTTTCCTACCATATGACCATAGTTCTCGTATGACGAATATATAATGCCCGGAGTCTCTTTTTCCATTCTCGTCATTATAATTCATCCGCAATCCGATCACCCATCGCTATATTACGTGCAATATAATAATACGATCGAGATATCGTGGCCACGTCGCATCATAAGCAACTGTGAATTCGTAATTAGGAGCCAATTATCTTCCTTTCGCGATCGACTGAAAATAAGAGTTTCGTATCGATTAATTCTACGGGCATATGAAATATATATTGAGTCGAATTTATTAATTTTATTATTTCGTCTACACTTTTCTTCGTTTATTTCAACTTGTTTCGTCCCGAGAGAACAATCATGGACACGTCTATATTTCTAGATTATGCTGCATCGTCATTACCTCAGTTCACATTCTTAAATGTATATCGATATGTGCACTGACGGTCTTGATATTAATTATCGATGAACATCTAGGCAACGGACACATGTGCGGGGCGATCTGTGTGTGGCCTCGAAGAATGACGGGGCGAGGTGAGCTCTGGCTCGCTAAGTTGTCACTCGAAGTCAGCGACTCCTTTTTGTCTCGCTGAGACGAGTAAAATCGTTCGTGAATAAGAGAATGAGAGAAAGAGAAACAAATACGACGATTCACGTAGGTAGTAAGGACTGTACGGGAGTAACGAAGAGAAAGAAGAAATTTCAAAAGCAAAGAGAAGAAGGGGCCCTTCCACAGGTAGAAGATATCCAGAAACTCTCTCTCTCTCCTCTCTCTCTTTCTCGCTCTTTCTTTGGTTACCCCTTGGGATACCCGAGGACCCCGTCAGAAGCCCGCGTGGATTCCAGTTTTTCTCGTGCTCACCAAGCAAGCACACGCAACCAGCTTCACGATCTAATAGCTCTCGGGTTCTCCGCGCGGACCTCGCCAGGTTGCTCTCCTTCCATCTCTCACGAACGCTTATTTCTCGCTCATTCTCTTCCGTTTCTTCGTCGTCGCTGTTGTCGTCGCTGGTTGCGCCTTCTCCGGCAGCAATCACATTACAGTCGAACATCCATAAGTTACAAATACATACAGGTAGTAGAGAGACAAAGTCATCCCTACCCTTTCTTGCTCACAGCAAATTGTTTCCTCCTGGCATCGACGAACTGCAGTATTTAGTATTGCTTTTTTTTCTCTCGTTTCAACCTTCAGTATTCAATGCCAAGTGAAAAAAAAATCTACGCGAGAAATTCGTAGTAATGATATGAGTAATTATATTTAATTTTTCACATAATGATAATCAATTATATCGAAAGCCTAATTACTTATTATCTACCTTTACAAAAATGACTACGAATACTTTTTTTTACCTCCGGACTTTGGTTGCTCTCAATTTGCTCGAGTTTCTACTGTATTTTTCTTCTCGTTCTATTACATTTTCTGCGCGTTCGTGAAATTCATCGGTCTTATTATACTCGTACTCTCTCGTTCTTCCATCAATAGTATGGTAAAGATTTGTGTAAAATGCGCACACATATAGAGAGAATAAAGAAAAGAGATAAATAGAAAGAGTCCACAAGCATGCTCACGGTGAAGCCGACGAGCCAGCAGCAGACTGCGAATCGACCTAATGAGGATAATTCCTGCATTGATTGCCGAGAGCATCGAGTGGTTACGAGCGCTTCAATGCTCTCTCGCTCAATGTGGCTCTTGTGTATAGTACTACTACCGGCCTGTCTACCGGCCTGGCTGGCTCGTTCTCTGCACTGACTGCCGACGGTAAATCATTCTTAATTAAACGATAGATATTTAATTAGGAGAAGCCAGGATTGAGTTAGTTATGAGGCATTTAAGCTCGCGACGAGTGAGACGAGACTAGACGAGAAGGTTACAATATATGTTATCCGTGGTATGTGAGAATCATATATGAACTGTGAAAAAGTTGTATTGATTCCAATTACAAAAATTGATGCAAAAAATATATCGTTAGTTCGATAACGTTTTACTTTCGTTCGACTAAATTGTATTTGGCATTGGTTAAAGCTATATTATCATTCATTTCTCTTTTGCATAAGAGGCATAAGCTCCGTAGCTTACTTTTAATTTATATTTATTTATTTTTATTTACTAAAGTCACTCTGCACAATGTTTTTTTCTGACGAATTATTTTTTCTCTACTTTTGCTTTTTTTTTTTGGACGATGATTAATATCCATTTCAAAACCAAAATGTTATTAACGCCGATACAACCATTTTTTGACCTTTCCAAATTTTTTCGGTCTAAATGTGTGATCAATAAAAAGATACGTGTTAGTCTGGTGCTGATTACGTGCTTTTATCGGAGTGGGCCGATTCGGTACTTCGGCATCTGGCCCGTCCAAACCCACTGTGTCTTTCTCTCTCTCTCTCTCGCTGTCTCTTTTGTCCCTTATTCGATATCTCTTCTCTCTTTTGGTTCAATAAAATTTTACATGGAGCAAGCAAAAAAAGGTCGTTTGATAAAAAAAAAAAAAACGTTTATCGACGACATTTAAATCTGTACATTATTAGCATTGATAAAACTGATGAAATGGTTCGCACGCTATAAGGCTCATAATGTGTGTACCTACAGATAAATATATATATATACATACACACACGCCTATACGAAACGGTTCACACATGGCCACGCGTGTTTTCGAAACAGGATGCATAAAACACTTGACGACTAATTTTCCGGGTCCGTTTTTCTCGCGTATGGGCAACGAATTTACACGAGAACGGCGAAGTTGTGACGCTCGCTGACAAATGTGAGTGTGCCTCTCGATTTTTTTTCTTCAAGCCTATATCTGGTAAGAACTTGAGGTCAGCAGATCATTGAAGGTTGAAAGTAAAAAAAAAAGAGATATGGAAGGAAAACGCCAGGCGCCTTGGCGTTTGACTTCGACACCTTAAGATGCTTCTGTTTTTCGTCGCATGTCTCGTAGTATCTCTTATTTCTGTATCGAGTGTCTCACACCCTCCTCCAAAAGACATTTCCTTTCTTGAGAGATGTCAACGTGTGCGAGAGTCCAAGCGGCATACGTTGCCTTCAGCGCGAAGCGGCTGACCGCGCTCTCTTCCGAAATGTTCGTTTTCCTTCGACCATTTCTCTCGCTTCCTTTTCTCATCATGAGTAATTCTGTGAGTCTCTCGAATTACAAATTATACACCCAATTAACGAAACGGGCTTTAAGGCATATCACATATATATATATGAATATATGAATATAGATATATAAAAATCTGTTCATTATGTGCGTAAGTACTATACTGGCAAAAGAGAACCGCAGTAGAGACAAGAGCCTTCCTCGGAACTGTATACGAATACCGGTATTCAGGACAGATGTATTTACAAGGAAACTTAGCGAGGCTTTCCTTCTCGAGAGTTCTCCCGTACGCAGCAGATTCGAGCAGTGAACACACGATTCTTTTTATTTCAATTTATTGCATCAAGATATACGTTACATACACCGCTATATAGCGATGTACGTCATCGTGCATAGCTCTATGGCCTTAAAAGCAGAACACTTGTGACGTAGCCAAACTGATACGAGGGCCAAGATATCTTCTGTGCAGTGACCGGATAAGAGTCTGGTTTATGACTTACATATTACGAAGTAACAATATGTTGAATCTCGTACAAATACATCGACGGAATAGTACACCGAAATTTGTCTGCTTCGACGACTTCAAAAATTCTTCATTCGTCATTCTATTTTTGTAGTGGTCTATTGAAAGTTTGATGTTATCACCAAAAATCAGTAAATATACGATTGCCTGATACGAGGACAGTGACGAAGATCGAGTCGATGACGTGCATACAGATCCACGTAAATCAGTGAAAAATCAATTGGAGAATTCATATTTTATAATGTTCAGAATAAAATGGACACAGCGACGATTAGATCGACTGGAGACAATCGCATTTAACAGAGTTATCAACCTTAATCGAAATCACACCAGCTGATTTCCACTCTGATTGAATATTCTATAGTTTCGAATCACCGAATAAGACACAGTGATTCTGGAGCAAAATAAAAGTCAATTATCCGTCAGTTTGATGTTTATTCACCTGGAGCATTTCACATTCACCTAATATTATCATTTTTCAATAATATCGTAATGGATCGCTGAAGAATTTGGTAATACTAAAGAAATTCATATTTCGTTTTTTCGTAGACATAAATATGCATGTATGTACATAAATAATATAATACGACACACAATACATATTCCATGAGAGTACGAAAACGATATCGGCTAAACGGCATTTTGCCGAAGGTATTACATTTATTTAATATTATTTACGGCTGGGTTTACGACATCAATGATACGTATATGGAGTCTATCCAATATCAAATATAACGTCGTAACCTGGGATGCCCGCGCGTACGCTCTGGAGACGAAGAGCACGAGAGAGGCAATAAATGTACAGCAAACGGCGTTTCCGATAGACACCCTTGTACGTACACTCTTCATACCTATATAAACATATATACGTTGAAATACATATACATGGATATGTACATAACATGTACGAACTCCGCAGGTTCTCATTTCGTGCATTGCATCGGGCATTCCAGACAAAGTCAAAAAGTTTTCGACCCTCTACGACTTAAATTTCTAGCGTGCTGCATATCAAATAGGTATGATAAATAAATCCGTATCAACTTTCAAAATTAGATCTCTTTGTTATTGTTTACAAACAGAATTAGTAAGTTATCGAGTCGTCTCAAGTTTCGAGATTTTTGTGATCATGATTCGCGACTGTGAATCGAGGCAACTCGAAACTTCGATCCCTGACATACCGACCGACGTCGACGAATTATCAGGAAAGACCATCTGGCATAAGTTGCGGTGGCATGAACCGGATGAAGCATTGGAATACGTTCAGACGTTTCTGAGAATTTACACAAAAAAATTCTGGATTTATGTCTATTGGATATTAATTTATTCGATAACTTTTTGCGAAGGCCAATTTTTATTTCTGTTGTGAATGAAATGCTCGTTGTTTTGGACCATTTGAATTGATTTGGTGGAAATGTTGATGGGTTAATTCAGATTTTTGTTCATTCGACAGACATGCGTCGGTTAATAAACCTAGTCAAGTTTTGTGAAGAAGGATTCATTCAATTGAGTGAATGAGATAATCTTTTTTTCAGCAAATATTTCTCTAAAAAGTCAATTTTACCAGCATTTCTAAATCATCAAATTTTGTGGCTGTTTTAATATTTATATTGCAAACGATTTTCGTGGCAATATCAGCACTAAGAATCGTGAAATTACAAAAAATTCGAAAGGCTCATGATCGGTTTTCTCCAACCAGTGATGTGCCCAAAAAGACAATTTTTATAAGAATAATTAATTCTGTCGTGAAATGCCTTATAGATAAATGCGGAACAGTTCTACATTATGTAGAACTAAAATTGAATTGAAACGGAGCGATATTCATTCATGAGAATTTTCGACAAGACGGTTTTGACTCATTGAAGAAAAAACGATCAATATAAATGTAACTACGCATTTCTGTCACTCCATACATGCCATAAGCATTTCCGACACATAAAAGTGAACCCCTCGACGAGTGTACTCGAAAAACTAGTTTCATTGATGAAAAAAAAAATGTATCATAGCTTTCATAGACACACGTTCCGAAGCGATTAAAATATATGACGTATTTCTGTATTAATAAAACGTAATTCGCGAGTCATTTTCACACTTTTGTAAATTCGAAACAGCGACTTAAAATGTTTTTCGGATCTGTCGTCGACACGAGCAGAAAAAAAAAAGAAGAAAAAAAAAATACACGATCGTTCGCTGTACACCGTAGAAAGATCTCTTGCATCCGAGGATGTAAATCCAACTACCCGAATCGTATAGAATTCAATTCGAATCGAGTCCCGCCTGTTGTGCAAGCCGTGAGAGTACGACACCATAGAAAAGCTATACACTTGTATATAACATCCTGGTGCACGACCCTCTCTCCTCTTTTGCGTTCTCCATATACGGGCGGACAAACTCAAATGGCTAAATAGAAAACGCAAACGACACCGGAGTTTACGGCCACTCACCCATTTCACTACCTCTCTCTCTCTCTCTCTCTCTTTCTGTTCCTCCATCACCCTCGTACTTGCGATCTCCGCATACAATATAGACACATATCTCCTATCTCCTCTCTTTCACTGTACACTTTCGCCGATATTCCTCACTCTTTCTCGGTGACCCTATCAAAAGCGACGTCAAGTTCAACCACTAAAATTTAAAATCGCTGTGCTGGCTCTTATAGACCGCTTCTCTGGACGCAAAATTCTCCTGAAATGGAAAAGAATACAAGCTTGAGAGAGCTTCCCATTCATGAAAGAAATGATATTCTAAAAATTTTGAGATTTCTATTGTAGTATTCATGTTTATGGTGATTTTTTTTTTCAGAGCAGTATCGGAGTGCCATTCTTAAGTTGACAATTCATAAGTTTTGCAATATTTTCTTTTGGTTATATGAGCTCACATATCAAATCGGATCAATCAATTTACCCATCTATTTGATCTCTAACACAGCATTGCACTTCGGTCACGATATGTTATGAGCATAAACGTCTCTATAAATTATGAGCTGGTGATAGATCGATGGTTTCAGAACAGATTTCGTGAAAAGTGCAATCATGAAACTCCCCACAGTCGTAGGGAGCTTGTAACGATTATTTTGAAGGTCAAAGTTCGAGACCTTACGACGAGGAGGAAAAAGCAAAATGACTACGCTACAGGTTTAGAAGGCGTATGACTGAAACGATTATACATGAGCTTTGTGGCATTTGTGGCTATGATCAGACTTCGCAGAATTTGAACCAACGTATGAGGATTACTTCCGCGTCCCACCCGGTTTCTGTCCGTTGAATATTTTATGGAGACAATTCAACGTTGCAGTTATTTCATATCGACTTACCCTTGGAGTATGAAATGTCTATATATTTTTGTAGGAAGAGCTAAGAGATTCCCAAGTCTTGGCACGTAGTTTTCGATGCTACGAAGCCTCGATTGTCGGTTACAATGAGAAAGAAGAAAAGATATTGAGCGGAAGAGAGAGAGAGAGAGAGAGAGAGAGGCCAAAGCTGACAAGAGATACTTTCAGTTCTTTTTCGTATTCAATAAAAGGAAATGCCTCACATGCAATTGGCCAGTCGACCGAAGTCGTTCAAGACTTATCACAACTATCGCAGTGACATTTCATCTTTGAAGCGAGTTTGCAGCAGAGATGAATCGTTAAAAGAAATGAACGATTTTTCGCAGAAACATTAATCTCATAAAGATGGTTTATTTATCAGAAAACCAGTTTGTTTGCATGCAATATTATTCATTGTATTATTCTAGATAGTGAGTTTGTCCATCAGTCGAATCATGTTGTTTTTTATGCTCCAAAAAAATTTAAGAAGACCGAGGAAATCAACATTTTCGAGATTATGAATGAAAATAGCCAGGAAACATCCCTTTCGTTGGTATGAATTTTTGTGTTATCTCAATCCAGCCCCAAAGTCGAGCGAGTTTGCTGGTGGCCACTAACATTTGCATGAAATTCGTTTCTCCCAATATTTTCACAAAGGTTGGATAGCATTGGGCTGGAGTCGAGGAGGAAGGGAAAGCAAGAAAGAAAGAAAGAAAGAAGGAAAGCGAGTACCTAATATGGTTGGAGTGGGGTCGAAGGGATAAAATGGAGACGAAGAAACGTTGGAGAGTTGAGGGTACCTTTAAAGGAACGCTGCGCAGCTCGAGGGGAAGTGGACTTTTTTTCAATTTGTTAATTCACGGTAATCTTGAGGGTGGCTAATTTCAACCGATTCCACCAGCAGCCCCTCTCTACATTCTCTCGTGGCTCTCGAGTACTTTCGTTGGTGCTCGCTGGCGTAGCCTACTACGACTTTTAATTTGCTTTCTTTTTTCTCATCTTTACTCGTTTTTTGCGCTATATATAGCGACACACCAAGATTGTTCTTTCGTTTTTTCTTGCCCGTTTTATTCGTTCTTTCCTTGAGGCAGCCCCCGCGAGGACACGTACACGGATTGCTCGGAATCCAATATAAGGACGATCGAATCACGTAGAAGAAAAATTTATGCCCGGGCACGCTGTAGAATTTATAATCACCTCCCTTTGCTGCTCTTTTCTATCCCAAGTGTGATTTAGAAAAAAGGAAACTGAATATGCTCAAAGACAGAGAGAATATGGATTCAACAGAAAAAAAAAAGTAAGCGGAGCAACATATTCGCGCATCGAATCTATATTTGTGATCCTTTATCCTGCTACGCTTCGAAGAGAGCTGTTGGCACTTCATGCTTTTTCCATTTTAACACAGTAACCGTTACAGATATACATGCACCTGTACTGTATTGTTTTCTGTACATATGTGAGTATATAGACATTAATAGGTTGAATCCATGTAAGTGTATAAGAAGATACCGTACATACAGTGTCAGCTTCGTTCTTGTGGTTTTGCCACGTTGTCTTTGAAAGTTCTTGTGAGGAAACAGAGGGTTATTCGATGTGTGTGTGTGTGTGTGTTAGTAGTGGTGGTGGCGGTCGAACATCACTAGTGTACACATAGGGTTGCCACTGGCTTGCCGTTTTCGCTATACCACAGGGGCTATAGCAGAATGACGGGCGGCGTCGGCCATGTTGTCTTGACATTCTCCCTCGGGGGTTGTCGGGGGTGGATATATTTAGTCTGCCGCCTCCAGGGAGTTTCACCACCCCAAACCAGCACCACTACAACTGCGTCGGCTACCAAGACTGGTAAGCATAGCCACCCCTCAGCCCTCAAACCACTCTCGACTTATGATGCCGCGTTGTCCGCCAACCAACCACGGACTATATGTACCGAATCTCGTCTACTTATTGTGTACACATATACGCGCACATATACATCATTCTCTCGCCCCACTTATCTCGTACACGCGCTTTACACAGGCCTTTCGTACGTGCAAGAAAAAAAAACAACGGAACTGCCTGATTCTGAAGAAAAAAGAAAAAGCAGCAGAGAGGAGCCAGGAAGAAATGCTCACGTTCAACCTAAATTGCACCAACGAGATTCCTTCCAACACTGGATATGTACAGATGTTCAAATGGTTTATGATCATGCCGAGAAACGTTTTTGTCGTTGGATCCAAGGTTAAGCCTTGGGGAGTTCGGGGACATTTTGGCTCCTACGAACAACGATGTGACAGATCGAGCTTTTCCGTACAATCTATAAGTCTAATCGGCTGATTTTTATGCTAGATATGGACAATATCCAGAAAAAAAATGGCGTTAATTAATATCAACTGGTAATAATCCATCGTAGCATTGATTCCTGGTTAATAATTTTTTTTTTCCGAAAGAAAGAGTTGATTGGTTTTCATTATATATATATATCTTACATTCTTTTATATACTTCACCATCTCGCACACAATTTCGACTCGCAGTCGGGACACGGTAGAATGGTTAGTTACGAGTAAAAAAGATCGAGGGGCTGCAACCGATAGTAACAGCAGTAACCTTTGTGTAGCGTAGCCTACCAGTATTGGGGAAAAAAAAAAGAAACGAGGAAACTACGCAGCTTTCCAAGACATAGCAGAAATGAGTACGGGTAAGAGAGAAAGAGAAAGAGCGAAGAACAGGGAGAAACAACCATCGTCGACCATCTCCGGCCGTTCCTTCCCTCGGCCTCTCTGAATTCACCCTCGCCTCGTCTTCTCGCCAGCTCTCCGTGAACCCACCATCGCTGCCCGCACCCTTCCACTACTCGACGGAGAAAGAAGTCATCAATATCTCGTGGCTTTCGCTTCTGGCCATCGTAGAACCCACGACGACGACGGCGACGACGACTACCACGATGCTTGGGCTGTAGGGTAAAGGTACTATATAGAAGACAAGAAGACACACTCCTATACATAGCGACGCACACAGACTTTCACCCTCACCCGCAATCTCTCTTTCTCTTTCTTCTCTGGTACATATAACCCTGACAAAACTTTTGCCGTAGGTGGGCGGAGTCACGCCTAATCCCCAGAGTCAAAATGGAAGTCTCATGAGACTCCGAAGCTTTCCTCTCTCTCTCTTTCTCTCTCCCTTCCTCTCACACTCGTCGCATTTCCCTTCGGTTCATATAACTATATACATCTCACTCAATACCTCCTTCAAGCTACCACGATGTATGCGTGTGCCTGTCTTCTGTGAAAGCACGTTGGTCCAGCCTCGAGAATTGTTCGGACGATATTTTTTCTATACCCCACAGCATGAAGCAACAACCGTCAAATCATCGAAGCACGAAAAAAAAAACTACAAATTTTGGCTTTTGGTGCGTGATCTCGGTAACTCATTACCGGAAGTAAAACATTTTTAAATAAATTTCAAATAAGAATGGACCTCCTGAACCTGCGAATATGAGGGAATCAGGGTGTACGCATATATGTAGGGTGGAAAGGAGAAAGTGAGAGTGTGGACCTGCCTTGGGGGGGTAGCTGGCCGACCGAGTGATCCTACGGAGGGTCGTGCACTCCCGTTTCGAGACCAGTGAACCACCCTTATCCTCTGCTCTAACGCTCTCACTATTCAACGTATATAGACACACATAACTTTTATATATGTTTGCATTTATATATTGATATATATTTGTGTATATGTGTAAGTGAGCATAAATATATATGCTCGTGGGTCACCCTATGCTACGCTCGTTCACTCTCACTTTCCTCGCTCTTTTCCTTCCTCTCAAACTGATCTCAAATAGGCGCGCGCAGCCTCACGAAAGCATTTCTACATCAACAGTTATCCAACAAAAGGACCAAACCAGCCCGACATAACGCATAAGCTCACATCAGTTGGGCCCTTTTATTGGCCAGCGGTAAATACATTTGTGCGTACACCCTACACCTATTCTCGCCAATATCTGAACATACAAACGTATATCGAACGCGTCATGGCTTTCGATTTTTGGTTCAGGCCTCGCACCCTCCTGCTGTTCTCTCTTCTTCCATAACAAACTCCTCTTTTTTCTCAACTTGTATGTATCTTGTGATTTCAACTATACCTTCGAGGAATGTATTACACAAAAATTTTGGAAAAAGATTATTTTAAATGAAGGGCGAGCCTTGAGTTTAACACGATTTTCTTAATTGTTTTCCTATTCAAAAAATACTCAGGTCAAAAATGTAATTAAGCCCAGTAGAATCATTAAATATTCAATTCCATATGATCGACGTGTTAAGATATTTTCGAGGAAAAACCGTTATTATGGACTTGTTTTTGGGCGATTCCGTCTGAGTCGAGAATGGTTCAGATTTTATCGACAAGTCAATTTTTTATTAAGTTTGTAACTTCAAGTTACTTTCTTTTCTTGTGATTCTCAGTTATCATGCAGCAGAAAAAAAACAGGTGTTGCCCTGAGAATAAATATTTGTTATTAACAAATCAGTTATTTTGGCAAACATAATTTCTAAATCTGGTGGATAAATACCTAAGATAAAATGTCTTTTAATATTCCACGTTTCACATTTCTATAGTCAATTTTAAGATACCTTCAGTAAAACGTTTGAAGTTTGTTTAAAGTTGAATTCGATTCTTAAACGGCTGAAAAACGGGCGTCCCAGAAAAGCTTATCTATTTTCTAACAGGACGCGCTACGCGATGATGTGGAGAGACAATAAATTTGTATTCAAATCAAACGATTACCAAATTTTAAGCTAAAAGAAGGGGAAAATCTCTGCTAATTCAATTTATTTGTTGCAAAAATTTATCAAACTATGTAAGTTTCAGTCATTTTTATATTATTTTATTATTAATTCCTACAAAGATACGGGAAGAAGTTGTCGAGAGCTGGAGAAAATTCCTGTTTGACGAAAAATATTTATGGAAATGATAGGTCCCCCATGGCACGCGTTTTAAGACATATGCCACGTGCGTTTTGAATATCATACTCGGTACTACAGAGTCTCCTTTTTCTCAACGACGAAAAGGGCGCGTAGCAGCGCGGTGAGGTCCTTAATTATTTAAAACGTCGCGCCGTGCTTCGGAGAGGAAGACCTACCCGCGTGTACCGAATAACCTTTCAAGATTCACTTTCATTTTCTTTTTTCCTCTCTCAGTCTTTCGGTGTACAACTCAACGTACATGACTGTGTATACATGTATGCATGAAAAAACGTGGATGTGGGGCGCAAGCGTTTTACACGGTCGAGGAAGACCCGTCCGAGTTTTTCGAGAGTGAAAAACCAAGGGGCAAATATGGAAATGGGAAACAAGTGGGGGGAGGGCCTAAGTTTCCCGTGGATAATTCCCTCGGAAGCGAAGCATAACAGGCGGGAAGTGAGGCAAACTTCACTCTATAGCTATAAAGATTCGAAGAATAGTAGAAATACCGGTAGGAAAGATGAGAAAAAAAGAGAGAAGAGAACTCGACAGAGCCCAAGAGAGTTAAAATACTGGAACGAGGATAATGCGGGTCAGTATTATTATAAATGTTATAAAAAAAAGTATCCAAAGTGTAAAAAACACAGAATGATGTTGTCGAATGTTGGTTATTAGTAAAAGGTCAGTTTCTGGTCATCTGATGATGATGATCAATTTTAAATTCAACGTTCATGATCATTTTTAGAATTTCCTGGATGAGTTCAAAATTGATTGATCAGTATATTTTTCGAATGTTCTTATATATGGACTCACGTTCTATCTTACTCTCGCATATATGTACAAGGTGTCTCAAAAGCCAACAATAATATTGCAGGTAGTGACAGGCCAGCTTATGATGATCCAGCTAAACCAAATCTGACTTTATTCAAAGTTTCATAATTTTCGAGATATTCGCATTTTTTCGAAATCCGCGAAAATCTCTTACGTTAGGCAATATTTGACATATCACCGCTGCAAATACGGGTATTTTCCACTTTGTAAGATTTAAAAATATTGTTGAAAATCGTGCTGTCACTAGCGAAAATTAATATTTCAATTGTTGTTACAGTTTTTATAAAAAAAAGTCTTCCCATTTCTTACTGAAAACTCTTTCAAATTTTCATTACTAAGTTTGATTAATACTCGCATAAAAGATACATGAGACATGTAACAAACAATATCGCCATTTTATTGCAATAGGAGATCATTTTGAAATTATTTTGAAATATCATATAAATTAGAAAAATTTTTTTGACGCTGTTGTGCATATTATTCTTTGAAATGTAAGTTAGTAACAATACTAAATAATATATGAGCGGATTTTTAATTTATTGGCTCGATAAGTTATCGACTTTCCGTATTCACTAAAGCTGATGAATTACGAATGGAAGATCTCATTAATGAATACAAAACTGTTCACTCGGAGATCCTGCAGCAATCATTGATTGAAAAATTTGCCGTGATTTTATATAATGAGAAAATCCCCTCTGGAGTTTTAGCTCATTAAATAAAATGGAAGTAAATTTTTCTTTCTTACATGAATGTCGGCTTGAGTGACCCGCATTACCCATTTATTCAAGGAAGAAGAGAGTGTAGGTGGGTGGGAGGAGAAACAGCAGTAAGCTAAAGGAGAACGAGGGTGAGTTTGGTTTGTGCTCACTGGGTTGCAATACAAGGCGTATAATTTCGTACAATCTTGGCGAAACTCTCCTTGCTACGAGTTGTGCGGAGTATTTTCTCTTTCTTTCATCCAGGAGTGAAGTTTGGTTTCTCACTTTCACTGTTCTCGCTATCCTTTAGTTTCGTCTCTTTTCTACCTTGTCACGAAACACTTTCGCTCACATTCTCTGTATTACCTCCATTTCTCTCGAAAGCTGGTAGGCTCCGACGCGCATTCGCTATCTCAATCACTCGCGTTTTCTCTTCGCTCTCTTTCTTTCACCCTCTTTCAGATATTCCCTCGACAACTCTGTCGCTCGTGAGAGTCAGAGGCGGGCCGTACGATATCCTGCTGCGCGGAGTCTATTGCTTCAACGAAAGACGTAAAGGAGAAACAAAGCTTCGCTAAGACAGAGCGAGAGGTAAAGAGAGAAGGAATGAAGACAGAGCAGAGAAGTATATCGAGAGAAATGAAAGAGTGAGAGGTGTATATTGGAGAGGAGTAAAAGATAAAGAGGGAGGGAGGAAGGAGAACTGAGCGAGGGAAAATGGAGAGACGGAGAGAAGGGAAGGAAGGACGAGAGGGAGAGAGAGAAAGAGAGAAACGCTCCCTGTAGCGAAGAACCAAAGTAGGAGCACACGACAAGGCGCTAAGGGGCCCACTGGTTAAAGTGAGATAGCGAATCCCAAGGGACTATCGCCTCTCAGGTCCCACGGGACGCGTCAATACTCCAGGGACGCCATTCCTATACTACTAGTTCTACTACTATTATACTACCGCTGCAACTACTACTGCTATTACTAATACTTTGCTTCCATTCTTGTACGGTATTTTCTAGGCTAGTCCCTTTTCTTTCTCATCTTTCTTACTTCCTTTTCGCTTTCCGACGCCTAAACACTTTTGCGTCCAAGTGAAAAACTTACACACTCTATTCACACCGTCAGTCTCACTTTTATCTCAACACTCCACAGATATGTATATCATAATGACACTAACTTGGAATTTATTTCAGAGGCTTATATATCGTCTGAACGAATAAATTCTTTGCACGAAAAACAATACACCGGAAAACCGAACGAGAAATTACATTTTGCATATTTTAAGCATATTGGACATTCATATTTATTGATTACACCATTCCTATTTATATCTTCGAGTTATGATACGAGAGAAATTATTAGAAAACCTTGACTGGATTCTGTACATCATTCATTGAAAGTGATGCTTTTTTTTGAAACCATGAACTGTTTTTATTTTTTATTGAAGTATGGTTGAGTTTGCAAACAGCGAACGAGCTCCGTGGATGGATGCAGATAAAGAGCAATGTCGGATATGTATATTGTTTTTTTTTCCATAGAGCTATGTGTGATAAAAAAAAAGCGAAGAACTCCTAGAAACAAAAAAAAACAGGAGGGAAACGTGTATCCTGATTCAGGTACAGCGGAAAGAGCCATGAGCACGCGCATCACCGTCTGACTTTAAGCGCTTGTACTACTTAGTTGAATTTATACGATCTGAGGCAGGCGCTTAGTGCTCATTAATCTACTCACGTCAAACTTTGACTTGCCCTGAAAGCGAAACAAGAACTCGAAAATTGAAACTAAATTAAATACATTTGGCTGATAACGTTTATTCAGTAATGATCGACGACGCCTATCAAAAGATCGATACCGTGCCCGATGATTCAGTTTGACATTCAGTTTTCTAACTTATTCATTCTTATGAAGGGTGATCAATATGAAGATCGATATGAAAAAAACAATTTAATAATTTTTGCTTGAGGATCATCCCGCAGATTGGCTTCTTATTGCTGCACTTTCACGAAATCCTGAGCGTTTTAATTGATCGTAATACGATTAATCATGGTACGCGGATTACCATAGACCAAACGGGAATTCATGAGACACGAGAGATGAAAAAAGGCCTGGAGCTTGAAGACGTGACAAGACTGTTTCCACAGACACTTTGCAAGTAACGTTTAGACACGTTAGTTAGGCATGCGGACGAGACGAGTAGGTGTTACACAGAGTGAACGAGCAGTAGTAGCAGTGAAACGTATAATAGTGTGCGGTTGGGTTGTCAGCACCGGTAAGTTATTTAGCGGTTGAGGCTGTACCCAGTTGGCAGCGATGTCTAATTGTAACGACACCTCTGGGACTGGATAGCAGGATCGTACCCCCGTAGACCAGGCTCACAGGTTCTCTTGATGTCCTTTGCTCTTCTCACTCGTCCTCACTTAGATTCCTGCGCAAAGGATCGTCCTTTACCTTCGAGGTTGGCGAAGCGCTCAGGTATTACACTCGTGTCTCTTTCCACTAGGAGGATCCTAGACGAAAGCGACTTGGGCAACCCCATTGCGTTGCAGCTCGTCTATATACGCGTTGTGGATCTTCCAACGCCGTAAACCGAAAATACGACGACACTTCGTCGAACCAGCCTGACTTACTCGCACATATAGATGAATATACACGTGAGAGGAAAAAGAGCGTACGAAAACGAGGATCGTATACATCTCAATTTCTCGTGTTTCATTTTTTTTTTCTTCCTCACAAGTGGCGGAAGAGAGACGCGCAATATAAATTCCCATCGTGACTTACGACCGTCGACTCCGGTTGAGAAAAAAAAGGACCAACGAGCAAACTGACTGGTAGCATTCATTGAAACGAAAAACTGACAGATATATAAACATAGCGATAAGGAAACCATAAAAATGGGAGCAGTTTTCCCAGCGTATAAAAATGCGTTCCCATAAAAAGAAAATTAATTATATGATTACATAAACGGAAGGGAAATAATAGCGTAACATAAACTTTTAGTCATCCTTTTCATGGGACGTTATTACTTAACAAAAATCTCTACGTAAATCCTATCGAATTTGAATAAAAAGATATTATGAAATATTTATACGTGAGAAAAAGATTTAAAATTGTGTCGCTATTTTCTCCCAGTAATCGGTTTCACATAAAGTGTTGGTCCGCTTCTTTTCTATCTCGTCTTCTCCAGTGATCCTTGTCTCTTTCTCTCCTTCCTGATTCCCTCCCTCCATTCCCTCCTCAGTCTTTCATTCTCACTTTGACTTTCATCCCTTATCCTGCCTCGTTCGCACACGCGTGCGCCCGAGAACGAGAAGCTTTTCTGCACGCTTCCTTTATTGCTGGGGTTTCTGATATCGCGACGATGTTCTCGGTGTGGCCGCGATGCTGCTTGCTTGCTTTCTCGCTGCTAGGACCAGCAGCAACATCGGTAGAAAGCACGCGGCGGTAGCATTATCATCTCGTGAGGGTTGCGCGTGAGAGGGCGAACGCCCTCTCCCCATGATATCACCATGGCAACCCCCGAGGAACTCAAGGCCCGCCAACGGTATTCTCTCCGTCCTGATCCTCTCTTCAATACATTCTCTTTCTCTCTCAATGTGTGACTAGCATGGCGACTATGCTCGGAGTTTCTCTCGCCCTAACTGCTACCTCCTAAAACTGTCTATATTCTTCTTGGCCAATCATGAAAATTCTTGACGTTATAACGTCCACAAAAACAACCATCTTTCAGGTGCAATCATCAACCACGTATCCATAATAATACTAAAAATCATTCGAAATAAAATTTTCCTTATCAAATGATCTAGAATTGAAGATGAGTATATTTAATTAGGAAGACCGAAGACGAAACTTTATTCGATGTAAATGTACTTCGAACACAAACGAAATAAAAATAAATTTTAACGGATTTTAATGCGAAGGATTCCAAATACCCGTAGCATGTTTCCTCAGGAAATTAAAAATAACACAAAACCTTTCTTGGTAGGAAACACCAATTTTGTAATAATGTAAAAAAGTGAAAGTGGATATATTCCCACATATAAAAGCAACGATTGAGGCTCAATCATTTTTACAATCAAACACTTCATATTCAGGATAAAAGTTTGACGTACCATACCAAGTATGTCCGCTTTAACCAGAAACTCATATTCTATTCTTTAAGTGAGGAAATCTTTGGAGTCACTGAATATTTGTGCGAGTAAATTGATTCAATTGGTTTAATTCCATGGCCTGAGATATTGTTCCCGATAAAAGTGATTGATTTAAAGGGTAAAATTAAAAAAAAAAAAAAAAAAAAAAAACGAGATAACAGCGATGAAACGTCGCTGAGATAGTACACCAGGAACTAGGTTGCGCGCGGACTCTATCGATTTCCACATGAGAGAAATTTGCTCGCTCCGTATTCCATCTTATCCTTCACTTTACTCCGGTTCTCCCGTTCCTCTCCGTCACTTCTGCCGGCGGAACCACGAATTTTTCATCCGGATAAAAGAATTAATATTACATGGCGAGCCGAGAGTACGAGTGAACAAGAGAAAGCAAAAGGAGAAAAAAGTTGAACGGACCATTTGTCCGGTGTGCTTTTTGTCTTCACTGTTACCGCGCGTCCACCGTGTATGAATGGAATCTGTCTTCCGTTCTTATTTCTCTCCATATGAATCAATGGTGAAAAAGATAAAAAAAAATTATAAAATTAAAAAAAGTACGATGAAGTTTTTAATGAAAAACAAATGTGCACCGGTTGGATCAGTTACTCGGCCGATACGTAAATTGCGCAAAAAATAATGGTAACAAATCAACTCTTTCGGCTCCTTTCACGGGCCGGTATTGCTGAGAGATAGAAAAATCAATTGGGCTGATCGAACTTTTACAAAGCGATTCTAAAACAGAGTCTTGAGAAAAAGTTTCTCAAAGAAATCGTGATAGATGCCGATACGTGCACATTCCGGAAGTACGGCGAAGGCCAAATGGAAGAGGAAAGAATGAATCGGACCCGGTACACGCGTACACATTCACACAAAGTATTTCGTGCGGATGTGGATACTTTTCTAAGAGATAGTCACGGATTTTACCGAGTTTCGAACTGGGTAAGCTATGTCTGTACAAATTTTCTTGTAGTCCCATTTCAGCGGAGCTCAAAGCGGTTATATATGGGGAAACGCGAGTTAAGGGTTCGCGATGTACAAGCAAGAAATGTTCGCGAGAACTGTAGTCTGTATACGCGAGAGTTCGAGTAAGCCAGTTAGCGACTCCCCAAAGTTCGCCTCAAAGGAGCTGCGAATTATTAAAATCACATTTTAGCCTCGCTCGACAAGCTCACGATGCGACGACGGAAGGGAAGACGAAAGCGGGCTTGGTCGGGGGTTATGAGGCAACAAAGTTAGCCGGGATTAAGTGAGCTTGCGTCAACGAACTCGTAACTTATTAGTGAGATGCCGACCCACAACGCGCCAACACGACAGCTTTCTAACATATAATAGATTGACTTAAACGCTTGATGCTCGCGTTACCGTTTATTTTCTCTTTAAATCCTTCCTAGTCACGCGTAGAATATCTCATTTTATTTTTTTCAGCAAAAAAATAAAAAATATCGAAGTTAACATAAAAATAATTAAAAACAAATTGTACTCAATCTTTTTCAAGTCAATAAGTAATTATGATCGAAGACTCGAGCTCATGATTTTTGATGGAGAACGTGAGTTTCGCGAATAAAATGAGAAAAAAAAAATTCTATTAATTGAAAATATATGTTTATCCTGTGTTTTATTTACTGTTGCCATGTTTATGCCGGAAGCAGTTTTGTCTCTCGAAACTCATTCGAATTCTTCGCACATGCTTATTTCAGCTGTCATAGAAATACCAAAATAGCCTCTATCTTCATATATATACATATCGAAAATTCTTCGCTCCCAAAAATTGTAGCCCGATAAACCATAACTGTTGTACGAAACAAGTCATATAGGATGTTTTGAGTCGGTCTTAATTACGAGCTCCCATTAGTCCCGACAAATGTATATTACGGGTTGACTCGAGAAACACATCTGTCGGTCCGTCCTACGTGATACGTTGTGGCTTCATCGTGTATACTGGTATGTGAAAAACACTCTTGTTTTTTGTACGAAACGTAATCTGTATATAGCATTCGAATAAGGAGAACGAGGACCAAGTCGAAGAGGGGATTTGTTCTAGCGGCCCCCGAGGCCCACCCCAGGGGTTTGCCGTATCTAAATGCAGACATTAATAAATCGTTCACGGTACGGAGTATTCAACTATACGTACATAAAATATATACGTATATGTTCGAAACTCGAGACGACATATACGTTTTCGTTTACCTATTACATTATATATACATATGTGATACTGCTATACATATTATGTGTATCATATGTACACGTATGTTGAACATGCATGCATATATATATATATAGAACATGCACATGAATATATATACAAGTATACCATTTGAACATCGAACATTGCCCAACATGCTGAACAATTCTCGCACACGTCTCGACGTTTGTAAGTTAATTTACACACTGTACTACGGTGTCGGGTAGTTGGTTACCGATGCGTTTATGGAAATGGACCAGAGAATGTCCGAGGGTGCATTCGTGGACGGAGGAAAGCCGCGAGGCTTTGGGTATATACACACTCGGACACGTATACAGACTGAGAGAATGCTGTGTGGCCCAAGGCGTCGAGATAATTCGACCGTCGCAATTTAGCAATTTTCCGCGGCAAGCCGCCTCTCGCTACGAAAATGCACGCTCGCCTCCTCCTACACGTCACGTACCCCATTTATCCGTTGTGAAAACGCAAAATTTCATCCAACATTTCTATCCCCGTGTGCGTATAAATGTGTGTCTCGAAGAGAGCGAAAAGAGGGAAGGAGCAAGAGAGAAGAGAAAGTTGGAAGTCCTTGCTCTGCTGGCAAAACATCCGAACCGGGACATATCCTCGACGTTTTATTGCTCTCCGGTATTAATGCTACCGAACACGA
This sequence comes from Campoplex capitator, assembly GCA_037576405.1. Classification (NCBI taxonomy): domain Eukaryota; kingdom Metazoa; phylum Arthropoda; class Insecta; order Hymenoptera; family Ichneumonidae; genus Campoplex; species Campoplex capitator. Next base: position 7,765,730 of record JARBWI010000008.1, on the reverse strand, counting down.
AGGTTTCACGAGCCTCTACGAGCGAGCGAGGAACTTGGAGGAATCGTGACATCTTCTTTGCTCGTTTTTCCATTCCTTCAGATATCTTTCGATGAGGTAAACTGCGGATATTCGTACACATGGAAGTCGAGCCTTCGTGGGTATATCCGCTTTGCTTCAAGACCTAATTTACAGCCTGTAAACTTAACGACACAAGTTTCAATCATACACTCAAGAAGTACACAAACTTATTATTGCTTTTATCGGAAAAGTCGCTTTATTGAAAAAAATACACAGTGTTTCAGTCCATCCTGGAATAGAAGACTATTATATTATAACAGTAAAAGAATTGTATCCAACGATGAGTTTTACCATATCAATAAGGTCCTAATGTGGTCCTGATGAAATCTGTAAATCCTAAGAGGTTCAAAGTTTCATTTAGTCTCGTCGTCCAAGTTACTCACTTTTGTAAAGTACGAAGCTGTACATTGTGAGCAGATATATGAGTTTAAATATGGAATATCTGTAGAATGAGGCAATTTCACACCACGATGAATCGCAGAGCAAACCTAGTTAGCCCGTCGATCTCCGGTTCAGTCACAAGGCTCTCACACATCTTGTGGCTTATGTGATAAACTACCATTAAAGGGGGATCTACGGATGTATCGGGAGGAAGGGCTAGCAAATGTACCAAGGACGATGAAAATACCCTGTGCAAGCCCACGCAAGGATTCGTCATATATAGATACAAGTATTACTGCTGCTGATTGGACTAGTTACACATCATGAACGTCTGAGCTTCAGCCTACACAGAGAACACAGTAGCGAAACACGAACCGTTTGAAGCATGGACCTTCCTCTCTCCTTCTCTCGTAAGACGTATTACTCGGCTATGAATTATGTAGTGTCTTAGTAGTGGCTCTCTACGAGAAAGCATATGCTAGCAAAAGCACAAGAGGAGTAAGGAAGAGGAGAAGGAAGAGAACGAGAGAGAATTCTGGAACGAAACTGGCGAGCATCAAGAATTCGACCCTTCCTGTAACCTGTCTCAAGAACTTGGGCAAAATTGTTTCCATCTTTTTTCTTTTTTCTTTTTACTTAGTGATTATGTGTTTAGTATTCATCTCGTCTCTATTTCCATGGCACATCAGTTTCTGAATATGTACAAAATGAGTTTGAATCTTATGCGCAGCTTGTAGGACCAAAGTTTTTGGGAATTCAATCAGCTTTTTCTACATTTCGTATGAGGAATTTGAACAATTAAACGTTTCTTCGTTTAATCGAATATCAAGAAAACTGCAGCGTACGACAAAGTTTGAAGATTTCTCAGAAATCAGGATACAAATGATACATATGCTAATATCACACACATGCACGTGTGTAGTTTTATGTATACGTAAGAAAAGAAGTACGGCGCACTGAGCAACAACGAAAAGAGAATTTGAGCTGAATGAAGAAATCGCTGGGCTGATTGTATCTCTCTTACGAATACGACCACGCTGCTATCCCAGCAACTCGACTAAACGAGGTTTTCCTTAAAAGTGTCGGAGACACTGGAACCCGTTTCAGCTTTATATATCTAAGTGTATACATGTGTATACCCGACCAAGCTCAAATTTATTCCATCTCTCTGCTTCCCCCCCTTCCCTCAAACCCTACTCTCGGATACTCCTCCTGACTCTCTCGTTCTATCTCATTCTCCCTCGCCATTTTCTCCCGTCCCGCGACCCAGATAATATTTACGTCGGGCCTCGCGGTGAGAGGAGGTCAAACAACCATCCTGAGAGGGAAACGTGGGTTCTACCTTACTCCGAAAGCTTTAATGAAAAAAATAAGAAAAAAAACACCAGTAAAATCATCCCCAACCACTTATCCGTTTGTCGTGAACTCGTACATTATCTCGCGTGGAATATGCAAAAATCTCGAACTTTATTCCATGAAAGCAATTCATACATTCTGCCAACCACACACTTGCGCTTTCATAATTCCAGAACCGTTCCCCTTCCATCTATTCCAGATTTGCGAGTATGAATAAAAGTTTAGAGATACTAAATTTCGTGAAAGATACAATGAACCCGGATTATATTTGGTAAATCACGTTCCACTCGTACTTGAACCATAACACGACGAGAAAAGAGACAACTTAACTCAGGAAACATGTGTCCATAATCACTAATCACGTAGTATAGCATCGAATCAGAATCAGGAAGAATCAACGACGAGCGTTGATAAATTGATCATCGACGTATTCCATTCCATAAGGATCAAGTGCAAGGTCGATGACAATCTTTTCAGGATTCGATGTACCGGGAGAGAATTGATTTCCTGTATTAAGACCTTCAGCTTTGATCCTTCCTCGTGGAGTACATGTAACGGATCCCTCTTAGCCATTTCCCAATCTATATAATACTTCCTGCTAAAGAAGCTGACGACGGTGAAGACGAGCGCGAGGATATACCGGAAGAGAGAGTCTGAGAAGTATAGGGAGAAGACGATGAGAGTGAATTCGCGATACCGGCTAGTACAAGGAGGCGTAATGGAGGCTGGTTAAACATTAAGCATCCCCTGATACCTCGCTAACTCCTTACTAACCCCAGTTAAGGTATATGCAAGGTACACATAGTATGAGGGAATGAGTTGATTCGCCTATACCGCTATATTATCACGATATACATATAAATCCGCATGTATATATGTATATGCCTATATGCGTTATGGTGATAGGATTGGAGCTTGTTGAGTCTTGTGCTTGCCTGTTCCGACCTCCGTACACACTCTTATTAATTGACGTCTTGGGTCATCTATATTATGCATTTCGGCCTCCTGGCTTATTCCCGTGTGTGATGTCGTACTTCAATATGACCACGGCCTCCAGATATATGCCGCATCGTTTCGAGAGGCATTTAATATACTCGTTTCTCATCGAATTTCGCAATTTCCTCCAAAGTTCATCTCTCTTGGCTCCCTTCTCCGTCTCACTCTTCCTCTCTCAATCTTTTACTCCCCTGTACTTCATTTCAGGACCAAACGCAGCACAAATTTTACTATCACTGTAGGTAAACGATCAATTATTATTATCAATCGATCAATAGACAGAGAGCGGATACTCTTACCGAATTAATAGGTGATTAGGCCGCTCCATCAGACACTACCGTGAACGAAGCTCCGGCTAAATGCTGACTTTCTTAGTTTCAGGAGCCAACTTTTTGTCTGCCACCCTATAAAAATGTTGGCTTTCCTCTGCCCTTCATCGGCCCTTATTCAGTGCAGTATATTCACGTTTTTAGGCGAATAAAAGTGGCTCTCGAAAAAAAGAGTTTAGCAATGAGGAAGATGAAAGATAGCATGGAAGATATCGATCTACGCACGCGAATGGTGCGACGATATAACGTTCCTCACTCCTTTGTCTCTTTTTTCTTACATTTCTCCTGTATCTTACTTAGTTTCTTTGTCCTGTTCTCCAGCTATAAACATAGTATACTAAGCTTTCGTATTACACATCGAAGGGGCGTAAAAACAAAGAGAAACGTAGGTCTGCAATATGGCGCATGTATAGCGAGGCGAGTGAGAACGATTCAGAAATCCCTGTGCCGAAGTCGCCTCTTTCAAGATATATCCCCGCGCCAAACCCCCGGGTTATTCTTACAGTAGATGTACGTAGTGAGTATATAAGGGGGTAGATTCCTCTATAGCTCTGTCACACCACATTGCTGGCTGAAAACATGATTAAAGATTTTCGAACGAAACGTCAGGGAAAATGGATTTCTGATACGTAGCACCAAACCAGCCACGTTACGCCACCCTATTTGGAACTATTACGCGTAAGTCCCTTGGCTTAAGCCACAGTTATCCATTCCGCCAAGAACAGAGAATCCGATAACCTCCTCTTTTTCGCCCTTTTTTTCGTGGTAAAATTCTACATATATGCATATATCTATACTCATTTTTGTTTTATTCTCTTAAGAGTAATATCGAATTGCGAGCTTCGAAATGGCGGGGTTTTCGCATTGACGAGATCCTTTGAAAATCAAGACGGATTTCCAGCTCTCTGACTACTTTCATGTGGAAACGGCTGTACATTTACAGGCGTAAATAGCAGCGAGAAAACATTATCGGAGTATTAACTTGTGTGAAATTTTATTCCGGTCTATATTTGAAGTGTATCAGAATAAAAAATGTAGAACGAGGATCAGAGAATAAAAGCACAGGGTTTGGAATTGGTCCATTTTGAAACCAGCTAAATTCCAGATGTATCCCTGTGGAAAAAAAATAGCAGCGGAAAAAAAAATATTAACAAAAAAAACGAACGTAAACGGCGTTGTGAATAGAAGATAGGGAGACGCAAAGAGCGAGAGAGAGAGAGAGAGAGAGACAGCGAGAGGCAGAGAAGGGAAGTATGAGGAGAAAGGGAGAGTAAAAAAAATTACGCGCGTGCCTTGATCCGGCAAATTGCAGGACGACGAGAGCAAGAGAGAAGTAGGGAGAGGGAGTTAAATATCGACGAGAGGCGCGCGGGCAAACACGAAGTCGAACCAATTCAATCAAACCTTGCAATAAATCATCGGCCCTCGCACGCCCGTTTGTTTGGTTCGCCAGCGTGTACCAATTAGCGTTACTCGCGAGGGTGTGGAAACTTCCTCTCTATACTTCGCTTCCGCACACTTTTTTTTATGTTTCAACCCTCTGCTGAACATATACGCGCCAGCATGGAGTTGGTTGTTGAGTTTTTTTTTTTTTTTTTCATTTTTTTATGTTTTTTTCATTGCGGTTTCCGGCCGCCGATGCCGAATAAGTATCAATCGATATCAACACATCGATACACTTCGACGACGCTCTGTATATAACGACATTGAACGGAATACAAGGAGAAATAATGAAGCTGATATCCTCCCATAAATCTCTTGACTCGTATTATAACGAGAGCGAAAAATAAATAAATTAGTTTCGTTCCCATTCATCGGCACATAGTTTTTCAACCTTATTTTTTGTCACATGTATCACAAGTCGAAAATTCGGTACAGTACAAATCTGACAAGTATATGATGTATGATATTTCAAAATGAACGTAGATCTATATAATTTTTAATATCACATTTTCGAATTTATACGCAAAATCAATTTATCGATCACGAAAAATTTATTCCTCTTAAAGTATCGCTTTCAATCGCATCTCCCATCGTCTGTCTTCACATTTTTGTCTCGACTATTGAACATCGAGTATTTTCGCTTTCTAAATATGTTGTCACGTGAAACTTTTTTAGATCCTCTCTTTCGTACCACTCTCATACTCTTATCACCCCACGAAACCAGAGATGGGTTTTCAACACGGTATACGAGAAAAAAAAGGATCTTGGAGAATACGTATTCGAACTCTTTCTCTCTCTCTCTCTCTCAGTGTCGATGGTGTTCGCGTACATCGAGGAGAAAAATCTAATAGACATTCGAAATTGAGTTTCGGGCCCCTCCCTCTAAGAAACTAGTTCGAGAAAAAAAAAATGCTATCACCATGTGCTTCTCGGCTATCGACTTGGATATACGGTAACATCAGGTTCTCTGTCGTAGATCCGTACACGAGAGGAGAATGATGGGGTTTCATGGAATAAAATCCAGTTCGCATTTGAATCAGTCCTGTAACGCAATCCATTAGCCCCTAACAGCCAATACTTTTGGGGGTCTCTCGTGCATTCGCGTGAGTAAGGAATGAAGAAAACGACATGGTATAAGCATGTCTCACTACACATATGAATCTGCGTACGTGTATATTTATCTTTCTCACTTTCGCGATTCAATGAATGCGACGTCGAGGGAGACTCGTCACAAATGATTAGAGTATCCTGCCACTTCACGCGCTCTAAACTTTCCCCTGTGAGCTAAAATGTGTGTAGACATGCACCTAGAAACACGTGAAGAATAATCGGATAAGTCTTTTTGGATATAAGCGATCGATACGATCTACTTTTGTTCATGATTTATCAATAAACCAACTTTTCTATCACTCACTCCTTCAGCTTTCCTTTTTGCTCTCAGTTTCGTCGCGTTCAATCCTAACAATCCTTTACTGGCCCATCAAGGAATCTCTTTCATCTCTCAACGATCCTACCTTACCGACTTTTTACTCTCGTGAATGTATACCGCCGATACACACATATGAATGTGTGTATATCAGAACGTGTTTGACATGTGAGTGAGACAATAATCCCGAGAGCAATGCCATATACTTCTGTGCAGTATATATACTTCGGCAGTGGTTCCCAATTTCAGGAAATACATGTTATAAAAAACAAACTAGCATCCTTCCGAACAGAAAAAAAGAGTCAAAACGTAAAGCATTTTTTTTTTTTGCGAACCTTGGAGATTGTATTTCCATAGAAATTTCATTTTTCGAAATTCCGATGCAATATCGATAACGTTAGATTTCATCCTTTAATGACAAATCATTTTTATGCCGCGCAATGTTATTGAATGTTTCGAAGACATTTATCGTTGGATAAAGATAACCTTTTATAGAAGCGTGCAGTGTCAACGTCACACTATTTTTACGTATGTTATACGATTCAGATAAAGCGAGAATGTCGTGCAATGTCTCTGAAGCAAAGAAGTTGGAGTAAGCGAGAAAGAGAGAAAGAAAGGAAGGAAGAGAACGCAGCATAGAAACTACCAAGGGTGATTTTCGTGTTTAGAAGCCGATCATCCACTCCGATAAGCGCGTTTACAATAGCTTGAATGCAAGTTCATCTTCAGCATCTGTTTTTTGATAGGATCTTAAGTCCTTGCGGGCCTTAAGTAAATTAAATTCAGTGACTGTAAACATAGACATATTCATGAAAGTATAAACACTTACGAGCGTGAAAATGTTAACTCGACAAAAGAAAATGTCTAAATAAGAAAAATTTCGCATTCGAAGGAGGGAATAAAGGGTTGAACGTCAATATAGCGTGTATATAGTCATTCGTCTATACATATGTATGATCGACGCAGACTCCGCGACACAAATAAAAAGAGAAACGACGTGACTCGAAGGTATATGCGCGTTTGATTTTTTCCATGGAGTCTCCCGAAGCCGCGGACGTACTCCGCAGGGGGATGACAATGGCGTCCCGAGGGAAGGAAGGCCTCCCAACAGCAACCACCCCAAAACTACCCCCAAATACATTCCATCTACTCCCTTTTTCTCATCACCAACTCACTCTTTTCCTCACTCTCGCACTCCTCCTCATTTCACACACGCACGTCGATCTTCAGTTTTCTTTTTTCCTTTACTCCATCCGTTTCTTCATGATTCTTCCGCCCTCTTGATTGTTTCGAACGCGCGTCTCCACCGCATCTCGAATCCACCACTTCCCCTCCCTCTCTGTTGATCTCACTTTCTCGATTCACACACATATCCCGTTCTGTATCCATTCCAGCTCTGCACTAGTCTGATCCACTTTGACTATCCTCCGCGCATCCTCGCTGCTGTTCACCCACCCATTTCTCTGTACTTCTCCATTCGCCTCTTTTTCTCATCCCCTTCAACCCCTCCGTAAAATTCACCGAATTCAATATACCTCGATATTCTACATAATTCATGAAAATTGAGCCGCCGGCTTTTCCTCGACTCTCCGAGACGAGCTTCACGTAAGTGCGCATCCCCTCCCTCCCTTTCTCGCTCTCTCTCTTCCTCTTTCTTTACCTTACCCTATCGTCCTTTTATATTCACACGTATCGACGTCTATCGCTATTCTCTGTTTCGCTTTCTCTCTTCATGGTCTCTTTTCTTCGCATCTTTTGTTACCTGCGTTTTTCGTTCGAGTTTGACGTGCGAGGCTCTTTCTACATAGTTTATCGTACGATATCGACAGCAATCACCCTTTTTCGGAAGCCATGTCGATCGAAAAGTAGACGCAGGTATACAATCAGAATAAAAACAGCACATCACCGTTCACTAGGTAAATTCTGAAATGGCTCGTCTCATGATTGACTTCGCATCAAATATTTTATATATTTCATTATTATATTTTATTCGTTTACTCATTTTTACTTGTTCAGCTGAAATCTTAACAGTCTATCGAGGGATCTGTTTGACCCGAACATGGAAAACATGAAACAAGAAATATTCATGATCGTGGATCGTTCGTCGTCTGACTGCCATTTCTAAATTTTTCCCTAACTCTTTTATTGAATGAATTATTATTTTCGTATTGTAATCGATTTTTTTGTTATCAACAAACATTTTTACAACAAAAACTGCACAAAATGTTGAGTATCTGATTCAAATCAATCGGTCAGTCTTGTCTGGTATTGCAAAAACCACCGAATCACAATACTTTTACTCTGAACTACAGGGTACAGAACGCGGTGTGTACTTGCCATGTAACATCGTTTGGTCCTCTATAAAGGTCGAGAAACACGTGGCAACGGGGTTTAATCTAGAGAAATGCTGAATAATGCAGACGAGAGTCGAATGAGAAGCGCGCGGGTAGGTTTGGCGATTGGCTTATGCAGTATTCAAGCCACCATTCCAAGTTCTTCCATCTTACTCCCTTTTTCTTTAGCGCTGTGTCTCTAATTAATTTCCCGTGGCGTTGAAGAGTGTTAAGCACCTTGTCAACCGTTCAAGTCGTTTAACCGTTGGTCGCTGAAAAACTAATCTTGTGCGTGTATTTTTTTTTTTTGCTTGCAGATTTTTTCTCAAATTCTTCCTCAAATGCAATCAAAACTGTCTGAAAAACGCCGGAAATCCAAGGGACATGAGACGATTCCAGGTAAGCTGAATGAACCTTATCCAACGATGTATTGATTCCGTTCCGTCCAGGATAGTTTGATAATAAATCAAGCAATCATGAAAATCAATCGACAGGATTGATCGTATCGATCAAATACTATTCGCATTATTGACGCTGTCGTTAACGGTCGATATCTATCGCGCAGACACTTATCGGCTAACAATTGTAACTCAACACCTGAATCCATCCCAGTATTCAGTGGAAGCTAACGTATATAGTCATCCAGATCCCAGTTAATGTTTCTCATGGAGAAGTTGAGAGCCCTATCCTATCCTGTACAACCGAGGAGAGACTTGTAATCCAAGGGGCTGGCAATTAGCTCGGAACGGCATTGGCCATGCTCTCTTCTGCCCCCTATCCTGTTTCATCACTCCAGCTATATAGTGAGACAAAGAGCGAGGGAGAGAGAGAGAGAGAGGGATAGAAGTACCTCGTCACGTCCACTATTCTACGGAGAGAGGTTCAACAACACATCTTTACATACATATATTTAATCTTGGTAATTCGGCATGGCCGCGGAAATGAAAGACAAATTTAAAAAACCAATTGCCAAAAAGGAAAAAGCCGGGAATCACTCAGTGTGGGTGTATACAGGAAGGAGCGCTTTATCTCGTCCTCTCTCTCTCTCTCTCTTGCTCTGTATTCTAAAAATATAAACGATCTTTTGGATTTCAAAAGGTCAGAATTCGCACACAAAAACGCTTCTACTTATCTAACCTACACGCCCTCTTGTTCATCAATAACGTACCACACGCACACTTCAAAAGATGATATTTCCTGAGAACAAGAACGAGTCATCGCGTTCACACACTGTATATATTCACTTCTTGCCACACTCCTGAAGCCACAGACCAAAAATTAAAATATTTATCGCACTTCCGAATCTCTTCCGGAATTGCTTATTGCCAAAAGTTGCCGAATTAAAATTTCACTCTGGCGGCCTCGCGGATATCACGCTCTCAGCCTCAATTGAGAGTGTATTTGTGTGCCTCGCTACTTACGCACACAGGCCCGGGGCACTCGCACACTTTAACCAACTGACTTTTTCGCACACGATCTGAAGTTGGCAAAGCGTTATTCAACCGGGCAATAGAGTTAAGCGGTTTTGCACACATATACAAACGGTACCACTTTTCCTCTCGCTCTTTCAAACAAGTTTGACCGAACTTTCAACCAGCGAGATATAGCCACGAAAAACACTTGCTAACTTAAAGTATTCGCATGCTTTTTCAAAACAACCCCAGTCTCATTCTGTCTCAGACAATTTTTCTGTGCCCTTGATTAGTAATGAAAAATTCTTTCATGACAGGTTATAATATCGACGCAAGTCTGCGTGGAAGGACCCCATCTGGCAATCTCGGAAAACATGTTTGTTCACAACAACAGTAAACATGGCAGGAGAGCAAAACGACTAGACCCTAGTGATCATGGCGAATACAACAGTAAGTACGATATAAATATTGCACCATCGATTATTACGCTGTGTACTTTACTACTTGAAAAAAATCTTGTCTGCCAAAAACGAAACACAATCCGGTTGAATTCATAAGCTTTGAATTAGAAGCTGATAAAAATGTTTCGAGAATAAATCATGGAAATGAAATCGCCCGAAATATGCCAAAAAATAAATTGCCAATATGGAAATTAAATGCACGTAAGAATGTCATCAATCGAAATGATGGACTATTGAAAAAATTGTGAGTAGAATAAATAGAAAATGTTTGTCCGAATTGAATGAAGTGGCTCCATTTGAAACGACACAAATATGTGTAACGCGAATGAGGATAAAGAAAAGTGAATCAACGTGAGAATGAAACATCGTTTTCTGTATGTAGAAGCAATCGTTGTACGTGTAATCCCCAATACACGAACATTATTCCTACACTTTGGCGGACGGTTCATGTCACACGTGCTGCACTATAAAACCCGAGCAAGTCGCTGTTCACTAGGACCGTTACGAGTGAACGTACCGGAATGTATGTGCGTGTGTGGATATGCCTGTAGAAACGCTTGTGCCGATGTTAGGAGCGAGGAAAAAAACCACCCACTACGAGAAACGCGAGAGACCGTTTGCACGGGATATTCCATGTTGAGCAGAGCAATCGAGAGAATTGAATGTATGCATGAAAGCTGATTGCTTAGGCTCCGTACTTAATCATTCGAATGGCACAAATTCTGGCGAAAATCCGATGGAAAAACACCAAGACAGATGCACAATCGCGCTTTTTTGTTCTCACTCAACCAGCAGGTTAGGTCTTTGAGTAACCGAAAAAGATGAGCATCCTGGACTCCATTTTGTGTGACATTAAAATCATTAACCGCGATAATCTTGAATAAAAACAGTCTTCCGAGTTGTTTTGACCTCCTTTGTATCTGCTGTTTTATAGAATTCTTGTCATCTGAATTTTTGGTCGACTTGGATCACCCCATATGTAAATATATCCATGTGATGGGCGTCTGTATGGTGCACGTTCAAAAGCTAAAAGCGAGCAAAGAAAGCTTGAGAAAGGGATGAATATATCTCTGTGCATGGACGAAAGAGTGTGCAAGAGAGACACAGAGATTGAGGTAGACTAAGGGAGAGAAGGAGAGATAGACAGAGTATAAAGAGAGTCATAGGGCAATTCAGCAAAGTTTGGCGTCGGCCGCGCATACAAACGGCTGATATCGCTTGCCGTTTTCTCCAGCTCCAAGGCAGAGTAGTACCTGCTATATGTACAGGCATTACACATACAGACAGAGAGCCCGCTTTTCCTTCTCAAGACCCAGGTTTCCTCTTCTTCCTTCGACCCCTTCCTTGCCACCAAGACAAGATGTAAATCAATGGGAAGAGGCGGGAGAAAACGAAGGACCCACCGTCCCATTCTCTTTCTGGGCGTGCGGGACGTTGAGAAAAAGAGTAGAAGAAAAACAAGAAGGAGCTAAAGAAGAAGAAGAAGAAGAAAAAGTAGCAGGGAAGACAGAGCCTTAGATCCGTGCTTTCTTTTCACCCTAACTCTCTCTCGTCCATGTAGCTATGGCTTTCCTCCCCCTTATATTTCTACCCACTGGTCCTGCCTCAGTCTGTCTCCTATCCCTCTATATCTTCCTTTCGCCCTAACTCTCTCCCTCCCCATTTTCCTCTTGCTTTTGTCTGGTTCGCTGCTGCCGACGAGTGCCCAAAGACGCAAGAGAACGGGCGCGAAATTGGCCCTCCTCGCTAAACCTTCAAGGCGTTCTCGTCCTTGGTTTCCATGTATATGTATAAAGATATTATTCGCCTACCAAGAAAATAAGGCCTCAATCCGCACGGTTCAGCATCAAACCGGTATAACATTTACGCCCGTATGTTTATCAGCACTCGAAATGTATACAGCCCTTTTGCTATCATCTCTGCCATGACTTTATACTTCCTTCGCTCGGTCGCACACATCGCACCACTGCTCGGGCGTTGGTTTGTGAATGCTAAGTTTAAGCTATCTCGCGGCCCGACCTGCAACCCTCTCCGTATCCCTTGTCTTGTATACCATGAATGTACATCGTATTATATAAGGTAGAGAAAAGCACCCACCAACACGCGGTGTGACGATGAGAAACCCACAACGGTTGAGTGTATATACATATTCCTCTACTCTGCAGAGCACCTTCCTCCTCGACGTGTTCCACCATCCTGTACACAGCGGAGAATTTCTACTCTCAACCCCGAAACACCCGATCGGGAATGCCAATGAGCGATGCGTGCGCGAAATTTTCTCTCCCGACACCTCCTTGGGATTTTCCCGCGCTCTATTGTCATTGCCTAGAACTCTAGACTGTACGGGAGAACTTGAACCTTAAAATATACACCGGTTGGACTTGTGGCGAGTACACTAAATTAATATATTGTGAAAATTATCTTGATAATCATGAGATCTAATGGACAACACAAAATCATCGAAATCATTATTGATTTGAATTGAAATGAAGAAGTTTTTTGTTTCCCTCAAATGAAATTTTTTCTTGGACTGACGAGTAAATTTTCACTGAGTCTATTGCGAAATCTCTATCAATCATAATTTGTCAGAGTACGTTTTACTGACACGTTCATTTGTGATTTTTTTATATCTACTTCTCTCTCTCTTTGCATTTCTATTTTGATATATGTTAATTTTTCTTTGATATCTTCATACTCTGAGTCTGAATTACTCGTTGAACGGTGATCAAGATTCTTCGATAACTTGTCAAAATTGTGCTCGATTTCGTAATGATAATTTTTCAATGAGTGTCTGTAAATGCAAAGATTCGCTTCAAACTTGACGAACAATGTAATTCAAAAGTCTATATATGTTCTCATTTTCTCGCGGCAAAATAAAGAAAAAAAGAGACAGTAGAATAAAAAGAGATGAAAGAGAGACAAACGGTTGGGTCTCACTCGGTTTCGTTAACCACTCGTGATTTATTCGCATATCCCACCTTCCTATGAACCCACATTTGGACTTGTGTTGTGCTCCGCAAGAGCTTCTCGTATACGTATAACACGTACCCCTCTCGCGTCTCTCTCTCTCTTTCTCTTACTACCTTGTGAGAGCGCAAGTATATACGCCATGGTGTGCGAAAAGTGTTTGAGCGTCACTGAAGGCAATATACCATGATGTCAGCCACTCTGCTAGTAGGTTCTCTTCCTTTCTCTCTTTATCTCCCTCTCTCACTTCCTCACACTACGAGAGCTGACTGCGGGGGTGGCTTGCTGGCTTCGCCGGGGTACAAAATGATATCATTGGGTTATAAATTCCAAGCAGAGACACTGGCGGCCCGATCGCTGCCCTCCTCTTTCACCCTCTTCATCCCTCCTTCTTGTTATAACCCTTCCCTCCTGCTCTCTGACTCTCAACCTATATATATATATATATATACCCACATCTCACACTAGATTCCCTATCGTGGAGCCGCGAGAAAGCGAACACCACCTCTGAACAACCTTTATGTGCTTTCCTTCTATCCTTCCTTTTCGTTTCATTTTCTTTACTCTCTCAGCATTCGCCTCGTTTTCTCGCTTTCTCTGATTCTGTACCGCTTTCGTGTTTCAACGCAAAAAGCACCCTTTCGCCCCATGCCACCTCAGAGAAAATATATCCGCCACACACTCTCCTCATTCTATCTCTTTCTTTCCCTTACTTTCTCTCTTCCCAACCGAATAAACAGAATATTCTGATAATTTCACCCTATCCCGTTTGCGGAAGAGTCACGGGACTCTCGAACAAACGCTCCTGCGATTTCATCTCGTTTTTCACTCCACCCTCTTCACTTCCATCGTTCGTGCTTCATCCTGTTCACCTCCACTTATGCTTTCCAAGGAAAATTCAATTTTTTCCCCTCTTCAGTGTAATTCGATTTTTACTCGTGAGTCACTCGATACAATAAACTATTTATAGACCTGCGACTTATGCCGTTGACACTTGAATAAATGTGCGTTTCTTTTTTGGCGGTTTTTCGAGAACTCAACATAATTGAACGTCGTTGCCGGAAAAAAAAATCGATTTCACAAGAACACTCAACACTTACATTCATTTATTGTACACAAAAACAATTGAATCACTTCATTACCCAATCGTTTGTTCACCCTTAATGTAAAAAAAATCTTATGGTAAAATTTTCTTCAGGTCTATATCCAGCACTCCCCCTTCAAACACCCTGCATAAAAGCGATATCGCCCAGCGAGGGTTGGACGTCCGGGGGCTCGACCGTAATTATCATCGGTGAACACTTTTTCGACGGGCTGCAAGTAGTCTTCGGAACGATGCTTGTCTGGAGTGAGGTAAGTTTAAGAATCGTAATGGCCAATACGATCAAAACATCCTGACCAAGAACCCTCCTGCAATCCAATAGAAATCTAATGCTAATGGTCAACTTTTATCTCCAGTTAATAACCGATCACGCGATCAGAGTTCAAACACCACCTCGACAAATACCAGGAGTTGTCGAGGTAACGCTATCATACAAGAGCAAACAATTTTGCAAAGGTTCACCCGGAAGATTCGTTTACGTTTGTAAGTATCAATTTTTTTGAAAACAACAAAATTCACGATCCAATAATATTTATTATCAGTACGAATTGTTGAAATAATAAAAATTCATACGAAACATTTTCAAAATATGTCCATGTTTTTTGGAAGGTTTCTTCCACTATCTAAAAGAATTTCACGACTGCTCAGCTCCCACTAAAAATAAACGTTTCAATTAAATTTCTTTTTCGTCTCTATGTTTAGCACTCAATGAACCAACCATCGACTACGGCTTCCAAAGGTTACAAAAACTGGTTCCTCGGCATCCGGGCGATCCAGAAAAGCTACCAAAAGAAATAATATTGAAAAGAGCAGCTGATTTGGCGGAGGTACTTTACAGCATGCCGAGGAGCGGTAATACGTCCATATCGGGTACACCGGGTAGTCCTGGTTCGGGTCATCCCTCAGCACCACCAACGTCCAGTTCGACGACGGGGTTTAATTCGTACACAGGTCAACTTGCTGTGACCGTGCAAGAGAATGGCAGCGCGGCCAAATGGACCGACGGTAAGTCAGCATTTCCATTCAATGTTCTGCGCAACTGAAAATCATTCAATTTTTAAATACCGATTTGTACCCAAACAAATGAGCAATGTAATTTTAGAAAAATTGTTATAAATAAAATTGAAATAAAAAAAGTACAATGACGTCACGGGCATTGAAAGTTTTGATTTGATTGAATCGAATCAGCTCGTAGTCAGAAATTGATGGCCAAGTGACGAGAATTGGAAGACATTAGAGATATGATAGTGATTTTTCGGTTCAATGCGATCGGATACTCACGAGTTCGTCTGACGGGCAGGTTTCTATTTCTAGACGGTAGTTCCGTGACAACTGGTGGCGGAGGTGGAGGAAACGGCGGTGGTGGCGGCGGTAATGGAGGCAACGGTAGCGTCGGTGGCAACAATGACGTCTACAGGCAAAGCAGTAGCGCAAGTCCACGCGGTGTCGTTACCGGAGGTGGTTATTGCGGAAGTTCGGCCAGTACGCCTCACAGTCATAGCACGAATGGAAGTTATTCTACGGCGAATCCGTACACCGGAAGCCCGACTCTTTACACATCACGTGAGTTTACAAGTTTTCAGATTGGATAAATATTGCGAGTGCGATACGTGTTTTTGGTGTTGAATTCCGGACGGTTTTCTTCTTCACTGTTGAAATATCAATTATTGAAAAACATTCCAGTGAATATCGTGACATTGTGTCGCGAAACGTTGCAATTGTTGTAGAAAATCTAAATTACTATTATTTTTATTGTAAATAAATATTTTTATTATCTCATCGACCCTCCAACGGCATGATTCCGAAGCACGCATGAAGCTTACTCGTTACGCTCTGTTGTTATATCGAACTATACATTATTTGTTTGCACGCACTTACGATCGCCACATGTGGTTTTTACTTTACGTTTTAGCGCACGAACAATATGGCATTTTCTATTCGTCCGGGGACGGGAGCGCGTTCGCCCCCGTAGTCCGACCACCGACCACCTCAGTCCCACCGCACTGGTCCACACAGCACCACCTCGCTACAGCTGCCCAGTAACCGCTAACCGTCCACTACCACCACAATCATCACCATCACGATATCACCAACACCTTAATGTACCGCGATTAAAGAATTATCCGACATTTTGCCAACAACTTTCGGATTTCTGAATGTAGGTATATCTTTTCGTTTGTTCATGCACTTGTGACGTGGCTGAAGTCAAATTTTTTAATCAACATCGAAAAAACTGTTATTTCATAAATTCATATTATATTTTTACAATCATTTTATGGGTTAGAAATGAAACTTGATATTTTTCGTTATCAATTCGTGTTGAAAAATTGACTTTGTCCATTGCTGGTGCAGGAGCTTGTCTTCGAGTAGCACGCTGATCAGAATCACTGTCAGAAAATGTTGGTCCTTTGTCTTCAGTTGTCTGTTTATTTTGTATGAAAAAAGTGAATGCCTGATATTAGGTTATCATGAAATCATGCAAACCAATCGAGTGCTAATAAAGACAAATGGGAAAAAAAAAACGTTTCATTGATAAATTGTTGCCAGATTTTTCGACTGTGAACACGTTTGTTTATAAGTTTGAGCTGAATTCCATAGTTTATTTGATCTTTGTTACAACGGAGTGTTAAGTCCACCTCGTAACGCTACCTCATAACAGGAAAAATAATTCGAATGATCCGGATCCGATGGTTGAAAAAAGTGGAAAATCTACTTTGACTTTGGTTGGAATTGGCACAGTAATGTGCCCACGGAAATATTAAATTTATATTTTGAGTCACGGAATCCATGATCGATAACTCTGATCTCTGAAACGTTTCTAGTTTTCAGGATTCAATTACTAAGAATTGCTTTCCACTTCCATTGAGCTTAGAGTCTTGTTCAACTGTATAAACTACCACATCCTTCCTGGCTCAGCCTGTTCGATGGCACAAAGAGCAATTTTCAATCTGAGCGTCAATTTCTGTCACAATTTTTACGCAGCTCCTTGAACGAACGAATACTCGTACAAAAAACAGTTTTCTAACACAGTTGAACAAAAAAAAAATGGGGACGAATGATACGTATACGTGATCTTCGCTCGTTAGAGATCTCGTTCGTTCGATCGAAAGCGTTTTGCGCGTCTATGAGTGTCGTTATAGTCGTAAATTGCATCTTGTCCGAGTATAGTTGAAGCGAGTTGTGTATAAGTCGTTTAGCCGGCACGTGTTGCCCCTCTGGCACATCGGCTGACGATGCCACGATTATGGTTTGCTTCGTATAGTGTTGTATGCTCGAGAGAAGCGCATGGATCACATGTCTTCCATTTTTCATCACTCCTCTCGTTCGATCTTCCAGCCTCCCTTTATAATACCTGTGATTCACGTGTGAGTGCGTATTTGGTTTGTGTGTGTACGTTTTTGTTCATCGATTCTTTTCTGTGTCTGAGCGATCGTTACGATTACAGTAAAACCACGTAAGGACGACGACAACTAACCGTATAATCGACAGTGGCCATGTTGCAGGGTTAGGAGACGTCGTCAACACGCCGTTCAACGTGAACCCGTTTATGTTGCCAGCGTGCAGTCAGGGATACACGGACGTTTCGAGTCCTCTACTTTCATCAACTGGTAAACAGCACTACGAGACGTAAACTTCGTTCTATCGCAATGAACGACCAATCAACGTTCTCAATTTTCCACCGTTTATCGATCATCAACAACTCAGCGAATTCAATATTTCATTCGTCCGAGTTCCGGTGAATCTGCGCGATCCGAGAACTCCCTGTACAACTTTTATAATCGTGTGAACAATTCAATCGCGATGATTGATGCAACTGATAGTGAAAAAAAAGTATATATATATATATATTCAAAAAGAATGACGATCCTCGAGTGCCCTTTCTGTTCGCCATCTTTGTTCAAGAAGATGATGATACGGGCAACTTGATTCGAGTTGTGCTTTCCCGAAACACGGACGCTAAACGCGAGTGCATCTTTCGAGATTCATCGATTAACTCTAAAAATGTGATTGTTTTTTTTTCTGTTTTAACACGTTGTTTTTTTTTTTTTTTTACTCGTTTACTTACCAACGAAAAACAAGTGCAAAAGAGACCGTTGGAGGTCTCCCGTTTACAAAGAAATGTTACATTAGGAAATTAATACATATCGGGGATTGTGGAAATTCGGAGACTATATGGACATATCGCTTTTATCAAAACAAATGAAAATCTGTAATGATTTCCTTGTATTGTTATTCCGGAGAGATCCGTTGAAAAAATGATCGTTCAACGAACCTTAACTTTTCAAAACTTTCTGCACATTTCATCCGCCCCCCCCCCTCCCCCTCTCTCTCTCTCTTTCTCTCCCTCTTCCCTCCCCCTGATTAATAAAAAGGGACTAACCAATATCGTATCTAATTTTAAGGGATGAAAAATTGTAACTTGTATATTACTTGTAAATATTGTTGCGATGTACAAAAGATAAAAAAAAAAAAAAAAAAGAAAAGAAATGAAGAAGAAAATGAACGCAATGTATTGTTGTGGATTGGTACACATCGAAAAAAGAAGCAAACAAACGAACAAAATAAGAGGAAAAAAATTCTAGAGCGATTGCAGATTAAACGGTTATTATACAGAGATGTAAATAATCTTAGAGCGCCCGTAGCTTTTATTCGAATACGGTTGTATTTAAAGGGTCGAATGATTTGAACCGAATTGAGTTTTCGAAAAATCGAAGCTCGATTATCAAACGTTTGAGCCCCTTCTGTCTCGACCGTTATGATCAAATTTTTCACCAAGCATATCGGGTTTCAAAAGAGGTAAAAAAAAAACAGAAGAGAATCTAAACTGTAGTTAAATCGAATTGTATGACAAACAGGTTCGAATCGGATTTACCCATCATTCACGAAAGTATACGAAGAAGAAGTGTGAGATTCACCCGGAGAATGATAAAACCGGGTGATTGCGATAATCCAAAGGCACCAAAAGTTTCTTATTTCGTTGACGAAAATAAATAGAAAAAAATTGAAAAAAAAAAAATAGAAAGAAGAAAAACTATCGTTGAACATGAACATTGTTTGGAGTTTTATTTCTCCGGTCGTCGACTCGGAAGTGCTCACGGTTTATGTACGAGCACTCCCACGTCTTGAAATTACATGCAATTCATTCGTTCATGTTCTGATGCTCTTCAACGTAAACTGATTTTTGTTCTTTCTTCAGTCAAAATCTCGACTACGTAGCGTCGTTATTTTTCACAAGACCTATCACTCTTGTACGGTTCATGAAAAAAAAAAAAAAACAAAAAAATCCCCACACTCATACAGTCGTCGATGTATATTAATATAAATTAAACTTACATTTTTGAAAATTAAAAAAAAAACGACATAAAACCTGTTGATTATTTAATCAATATTCTCTTCTTTTATTCCCCAATACTATTCGATCCTATCACCACACGATGATCCCCACCAGCTTTGTGGATAATCCACATCGGGAAAAAGTTACAATAATACATTAAAGCATTTATTCATTTACGGTCAATTCATTGGCATAAGAAGTAAACGTTTTTTCTTTCGAAACTTTTCACCAAAGTTACAGAGTTTCCATTCTAAGAGACAATTTCATTTAAAGAACTTTGTGACCTTTCTTGCGCTTCATTCCATTCTCGATTTTTCCCACATTTTTCATACTAAAGGAAAGCCACTAGCCGCGTTTGTTGTCCACCAAACTTCAAAAAGATTTCAATTCTTCACATTCGAACTTTCCAATGGATCATTTTTGTTGATGAATACACGCGAGTTTATCGCGTGTGTCATCGCTGGACTTAGTGGTGACATTATCTAGACAGGATGATCTATTTGTCAAGGCGGGTGAGTACACACACGATGTAACACATTTTTCTCTGTAATATATAGGTAGCGTTCTATGTAGAAAAAAAAAAAAAAAACTGCAAACAAGTAAATAAAAACGGTAATCCATGAACGAATTTTTGTGTTCCCAGTGTTTTTAGTGAGAATACAGTCGAGAGAGGGTGTAACGGGACGGCCCCAATGAGACCAGTGAAACGGGATACTCCCTCTCTCCCTCATTCTCTCTCGCTCCCGCTAGAGTACCACTTCGGAACGATTAGTTCGCATGGTGTCGTATTACCTCCGGCAGCAACGATATAAAATACTGCAAGGAACAACGTTATTGTGAGGCTGTTTGCGTTATTAGATTTAGATTGGTTGGCACGTGCAGCGTGGGTCGCCGGCCTCTACAACCCTGTAAAAGGCCACGTGCCTTACTGCACAGAACAAACGTTCCAAAGAAACCAGCAACGATACAAAATAATCGTGTAAGAATTATTTTACGCAGTAGGGGGCACTCGTTCCATTTTCCTTTTTTTTTTTTTTCTTTCTTTTTCGCTAATGCAAATTCCCATATTTGCCCCTTGGCGGTGACTCGTGTGGCTTCTATTATGCCACAATAACAAGTAGCAACATGATCGGAGGCGGACGCCTTTTCCATATTCGTAATGACCAACTAGTCATTTGACTCGATTCGTATTCGGTTTGAAGGGAAATCGTTGAAACGAAGGGAAACATTTGATTGGAATATAAAAAAACAAAAATAATTGGAGAAACAGTTTTTATTAACCCTTGCATCATTTTTCACTTCGTATATACATTTTTTGGTAAGTGCCATTTTTATGACAATCTTCCAGAATTCAAATGCACCCTTCTTATATCAAGTACATCGCACCACCGAGGGCTGCATTCGAATAGCAATCTAAGGGGGTTTTAGGGGAATGATGACAAGCAGGGAGAGGCTGGATACGAGCAATCCGATGTCAGACCCCTGACAGCTATAACGATACGATCTAGGATTTCCATCAAGTTGGCTCCATTCGAATTCGGTTTATGAAAGCTCCACTCGGATGCCGCCACCGTTCCCCTTACAAGGCTATTGTATTTCTAAGGGATGTGAAAGCATATTAACATCTGCTGATTACCGGTAATCTTCATTGAACAATGTAACATTATTTATCTCACGTCCACGCGGTCTTTTCACTACGTGTTTTTGGTGGAACCCTTTCACGCGATTTTTTTTTTTTTTTTTAATACTTATCACCGAAATCCTAATTCTCAGAACATTTTATAACTTCAACTCGACTCAGTTCAGTTAAAACAAAAAAAAGTAACTCGAATTCTGAGCTCAGAACATACATTGTTAAGCATGCTGGATTCTGAAATGCCAAAAAAATCAAGAAGAAACGGTTGGTATCAATTGTGCAGGATGAAGAAAGGTCTCAGCTATCATCAGCTGCAGTTTTAAAACAATTCTGACCGTACCTCGAGTACTGTTCTAAGTAAACTATATAAGATTAGTTCCCAATATAGATGCCAACATTGGCTGTGATGTTTATTTGCAGCTTCGATTTTTCACCTTGGCACAGCTAGGTTGGCCGAGCGGTCTAAGGCGCCAGACTTAAGTTCTGGTTCCCATCTGGGATCGTGGGTTCGAACCCCACACCTAGCAATATACCTTTTTTTCAATGATGACGACGATTCCACTGGAAGGTGCTAATAGGAAAAAAGTGTGATTTCGGAGTGATACAAAATGAGGTTATAGAATCATTTTCCTTGGGAGCAATCAAATACGAATCCTGATGTATGCACGAGTGATTTGTTGCGAAATTTAGAGTTATTTGCCGTGAAAGGTAACTAGAGTATGTTGTAATATCAAAGTGAATCTGTACATCGATAAAGCAGATATCTCTAGAAAACCGAAGGTAAAACGTATTTGACAATAAGGAAGCTTGAGCAGGGATAAGATTCTCTGGATGGAAAGGATGGAGAGAAGACCTTTCTACACTACTTTCGTAGCTGTTGATTATGTAGAATCTTACAACTCGGCCGAAGCCGCAATTTCATTCTGCTATGTCATCAACCCCTCAGTACTAACACAGCCAAATCTGTTGGTTGCCCACTTTCGTTGGTTAATCTGGAGCTATCTCATTTCTTTTCAAGTCAATTGCTATGAAAATTATGACGGAAATTCATCCAGCCGTCACACAGCAGAACCAAAAATCGTTGGTCCACAACAATAATGTTTCATTTGAATAACTTTATAAACTGCAAAAAAGAAATGGTGGAAACATCTTTAAATCCAGATGTAGGTCTCATGCGTGACTTTAATAACAATCGCTGTCAATGTTAAACATAGTGGGAAGAGAACAAAATAATTTTTGTATACCATTGGGCGGTGAATTCATCAGTGAGGAGAAAAACGTATGAGTAACTCGTAGCTTTTCTGTGTAAAATTTGTTTTATCATCAAAAGTTAATTCCAAAGAACATATCCATCCGCTGGTATGGTCATCAATGATACCACCATCCAGTAACGTCACTTGCTTATCATGGAATTGGTTACCTTCTGAGCTGCTTGTATCCAAACTGCCATACCGATGAAGTTCGGCGGCTGGTAACAGCCATATTAGATGAAAAGGCTTTTTACAAGGTATCGACGAATGATATAAGAGTTTGATTCGGTGAAGTCGGTGCAATGCCAATCGTTTCCGTTTTTCCACATTGGAGAAGGTAGTTTGTTCTCTGTGGAAAAAAGCTTTCTTAATTAGTCAACAGTCATTTTAAATTTAATGAATATAATATTTCGAATTCAATCAAAAGTATACAAGGTTTTATTAGTTAATAAAAATTGTAGAAAAACTGAATGACTTGGTGAATGTCGACATTTTGCAAAAAATATCTAATACAACGGACATTTTTGCTTAATCAATTCAAGATTCAAAGCGTACCAGCATCGATAAAATTTCTTCATCTCAGCGTAACTAGACCACCCGCATCTTTTACAACTTTCTCTGACGACAGGTTTCTAAGATTCTTAGCTGACCAATACAAAATAAAAAATTAAATGCAAAACATTTCCATGCGACCAAGCTGTTGAGGATAAGCTACCCGCAGATGAAATCATCAGTAAAAGAATTACGATTCATACTGGCAGGAACGATGAAAGCGACGCTATTTTGTGAAAAAAAAAAAAAAAAAAGACAGGATAGTGACGAAGAAGAATCCTATATGTGAAAAAAAAAACACGTTTCCAAGAGAAGTATAAATGCTTAAGGTTAAGGTCATGCAGTGACATAAGACTCTCGTTGTCTTAGCATCAGCTATTACATTCCATCATTAACATATATGGCTCTCAGAGATTGTCACATAGTTCGCGTGTGCCACGAACATCATTACTACAACCGCTCGGACAACTTATTAACCGTTCGTTGATACCTGTAGGAGGAAAAACGAATCGAAAAAGTAGAGATAGAGGCAATCTTTTCGAAAGATGAGATTGAATTGCAAAAGATCAAAAAATTGCGATTGTCCTAAGCTCGATGGAGATCTGAAGGCAGGCTCAAGTGTCCAAGCTAAAAGTATCGCGCACAAAAATGTAAGATGGGAATAACAATAAAGTTAATGCAGCGATTAAGCCTCATCCAAAGAGCTTTTTTCTTCGAGGGTGATACAAAAAATTATCTCACAAAAATTCATTTTAGTAGATCAAATTAATTGAAAGGGTTAGAGAGGCAAGGACGAAAACAGCAAAGTCAAAGAGAACGAGATGAAGAGAGGCATACCGGACACGGTTCGACGCCATCGCTAATTTCGTATTACGTTACAGAGTGATTATATTTGAACCGTGGCGAAACGTTATACCACGGCTTTAAACGGCTCCTTAATCTGAAACAAAGCGGGTCGCACGAGTTTGGAGTTTTTCAGGGTGCGTGCTGGCCAATGGGTCGCGCGAGGACTTGGACCTCACACATCGCTAGCTCCACTATATTGCCTTCCGCGTCGTTTTCTCGCGCTTCTTCTGATGATCCTTTTATACATAGATATACGTGTACTAATTTATATACGTTTTGGCTTCCCGAGCGAGCCCAGCAAGAAGAGATTCTTAAAACCCCGGAGGGAACAAAACGGGTGTTTACATCGATGAAATTACACGATTCTACGGATCCTACATTGAATTAGAGATCAGGTATTATCCCTACCTGGCACATGGGAAGCGTCTTTATTTCTCTCCCTTTAATTTAATTTCGAGTTTCAACGCTTTCCGAGAAATTTCTACATTGCTGGAGTGAGTTTAGAAAAATGCGAGAAATTTCGTGGTACAAAATTCATTAAGATTCGTGAAAGCATTATACTTTGTTGAGTTTATACAGAGTTAGGAAAAACCCGATGGATTCATACAAGTTTTTCTTTATCTTAATGGTCACTCAGAGAAAAAGGACCATTGCATTTGAACGATCGAAGAGGCACAAAAGAGGCACTGCTTCTATAGAAAATAAGATGTATCTTATGAACGAAACTAATTCATTAATATACTCTCGGTGGATACAAGTTGCGTTTCTCGCGTTCCGGTACTCACTTCACGGTACAAATACGATGGCTATAAAGTATAAAGTATACATGATAAAACACGAGTGACGTTCCTGATAGGCGATTCGCGTGGGAAGGTGGCGTCCACTCTCTTGCAATAATAAAAAAAAAAAAAAAAAATGAAAAAAAAAAATAATAATAAATAAGACAAATTAAAAAGAAAAGAGAAGCTGTATCTGTTTGCTCCCTGGACGCGGAGTACGAGGCGTTAAGATTGGTACACATCGATAAACGCCCATGAGAGGCTGAGAAGAGAGAAAGAAAAGAGATTCGAGAGACAAGATCGTGGGGTATCGATATATCTCTTGCGCGCCATGTTCCGTATAACCTCATCTTTCTTCGTTCTCTTTAAAACTTTCCTTTCAATCGTTATCTTTCTCTTTCTCAATCTCACCATTAATAGAGTGTCTGTCGGCGTTATAAAGTCTCATAAATACGCGACTCGATAGGTACAACGATGAAATGAGAAAAATTACTTGTAAGTTAAGTTCGATCGCTGGGGAGTATACGATAAATCGATTAATTTTAGCGCGGGGTGAGGGCGGTGGTGAACGGAGGCAGGGCGTTCGTTACACGTTGTACATAGTGTATAAGATTTTGCTGTACGAGCAATCACCATTTACAGTAGCACCTAAACGTATCGGGGTGGTCTCAGTATGCTCCAGGCGGAGTATATATATTACGACGATTCTTTTATAAAGTTCTTTGCCAGTAGTCGTAGAAATACATATACAAGTTTAGCACCGCGGCACGTCTAAAGGGATACATGTAGCTAATTTATAACGAATAGTCAAACTGTTTCAACATCGTAACTCCTTTATCGGCTACCTTAAAAAAGAAGCGAGCTATCAAGCTTCAAGAATCTTTCTCGTTGTGTACACGCACGACGAAAATGTTTCTACGCCCAAAGAGAAGAAAAAGAAAGTCCTTTCTTCCGCAATCAAGAATTTTTCTTTCGTTCTTCCTGGGAGCGAACCTCGGCAAGGCGTTTCAACGATCGAAAGATACTTTTTATCTGCGTACGATCGCTGAAGATGGCCTCTTGTTTCACCTCACACGAATCCTCCAGTAGTATCAGGATTCTCTGTGCCTCTTTTTTCCTCATTTTTTTCGTTCTCGCAGAGTGTCAGAGTCGAATGTTTCCAAACTATTTCAATTTTTTTTTTTTTTTTTTTTCAATACCTCTCTTTTTTTCAAAGAGTTGGAGAGGAAGAGAGAGAGAGAGAGAGCATCAAGCAACACACGTGGGAAGGAAGGAACAAACGGAATAATTGGTGGGCCAAGCAGACAGCTTGATCGATTCGCCGAAAATGAACAACCGCAAACTCTTTCTATTTCTTTTTTTTTCTTTTCTCTCGCGCAGTTATTTTCTTTAACCGCGCGATCTCATCACGCGCGCCTCTCTTGCCCCACCGTGGACAGTAGCATTGGCAAGATATATATGTTTCACGCAGTTGAAAATATATCTCGAATTCCGATAATGTTACTTGTCGATAAACACTCAAGAGGCGCTTCACGCTGCTTTGACACCGAATTCTTTCAAACTCTAGCCATAAAGAAAATATTTTTCAAAATAATAAATTCATTAAGTCTGCGCTCGTTCCATTTGCGGCACAATGAGAGAAACCGTGCCGCCGACTTAAATGAAATACCGGCGAGAGAAAAAAAAACCAACGGACCCAAACTGAAGAGAGCGTCAGGTTGGTAATTTACGATCCTGAATATTGTACTCTCAGCCACGCACCACACAGGTAACGCAATACCACCCGCTGATGCTGGGCTTAACCCTGAAGAGCCCTTAAAAGTAGTTTCCAAAGTGCCAAAGAAACGTTTTTTTTCTCTCTCTCTCTCTCTTTCTTTTTATTTTTTGGCGAGTTCGATTATTGGAATTTTTCGCGGCCATTCAATTAGTGCTGTCGAGATTATTATTGATTCATTCGTATGCGTTGAATTTTCAAAATTACATCGATCCTTGTGAATAAAAACATTTTACGACAGGCATTGTCTTATCGATGAGCATGAGCATCGCAGGATAAAAGTCTCACCGAAAACGTACACTCATTTCGTTCAGAGTTTATTCGTGAAGAAAATAAATGATTTTATCATCAATGTGCAATAAAAAAAAATTACTGCAATTTTCAATCGTTTCGCACAGCTTCGGGTAAGCTTACTCGTTTGTTGCTGGTATAATGTACCGATATGTGTATCTGTACTTGGCGATTAGTATACACACGACTCGATACGGTGACTTTGCGAATTACCGTCTCATCATCACCGAGGCTAATTCGCACAGACTTTACGGATAAGAACGCGCGTTGTATATATACACAAACGCGTTTATGTATATAAATATAATAATATTTAAACATGAGATGCACGATTACCCGTTTCTCTCATCGTATACGCGGCCGTCACCCGCGCGCGTATAAGCGATTCCATGGCTTATCTCAATATACTCCTTTATCCAATGTTGCATTTGCCTCCCCGCGCGAATATAATGTGCATATCCCACACTACGAAGGTTTATTACACCTCGGGCCATTACCGCTGTCATTGGCGTGTAGACTCTCAAGAGAGCCACGTGCGAGTGCGTCTTTATTAAAGCGTTATGGGCGACATGTGCACACCCGATCTTTCGAATACCCTCTCTGCGCCTCTGAATATTACTATGTACATATTTTTACTGGATATGCGTTGTAGAGAAACAACTTTTTCCTCGTTCCATTCTATGATACGGTGTCGCATCATCGGAGATCACGACCTGCCTCAACATAACTCCGAACCTGTGAAAGCAGCCCCGGAATTATACCGAGTATGTACAAATGAATTATTGCGCCCAACGAAAGTAATTAAATATTGCGGAAATTTGTAATTATTATGAGAATTATTTATTTTTATTTTTGTATTTACGATGGTAAATTCCTCGGTAAATGGGACATTCTTACGAGGCACTTAATCTTTTTTTTTTTACTCTTTATTAACTGCGTTAACTCTTAGCTATACGTACTCCTCATTGTCTGAGACTCTAACACCATTTCCATAGAAATTCAAATCTTCAAAAATGTTGAAGATAGTGAACATGGAGTATTGATTAACAAGAGAAATTTGTGATTTATTGATTCATTTTTCGAGTTGCGACGTTAATGACTTTTTTTATAGTTCATGTAAACCATCGTGTGATGGACAAATGTTCGTAGGTTATTTTCTTATAATATTAATCACGTTTCAGATTGTTCAACACCAAAAACATAGAAATTTCGCTTTGTGCTCAACGTGTTCAATAGCATGACGAAAATAATTCGCTCTTCGATATCAAATCATGCATTTATAATTATAATACGAATGAATTTGTTAAATCTGTTTTAAACTCAAATAAGGTATAAAGAAAAAACGTTCATAATATCCTGAAGAGACTATGAGCTCTTGAGAAGAGAGAAAAGACTAGTCGCTGCATCGAGCGAAGAAGGCCAAGAAAGAACGTAAATTCAAGTATCTCGGGATGCAAGAGTAGACCGTAACATCCAGCAGGAGCAAACGACCGGCTAAATGTTAGCAACAGCCATGACCACCTCTGGTTCCAGTCCGCATCCAGTGATTTGTAATTACCACCGCTAATATGATACACTTGGAGCTCTAGGGGCTCCCATCCAATCGGTTGTGATGAACACTTGAATGTCCAAGATGCGAATGAGTTTCGAAACTGTGAACTTTTTCGCTATTCTCGAGCGAGTGGGCTCTCTCCTTCGCAGCATCATCTCAAGAGCTGGCCTTTACGATCGAGAGCTCCGGCGCCACAGGTTAATCATTCGCGTCTTTCTCCTTTACTTCTTTGCTTTTCCATCTTCGTTTCGTTATCTTCTACTACATTCGCACGCACGATTTCTTCTCGGCACCTTTCTTCTCTTCCTTTTTCTTTAGTTTCATTTTATTCTTTTTTTCTTCTTACTTACTCTCCTTCGTCTTGTGTGAGCTGCGGACGCCGACGATCCAGCAACAGCAGCAGCAGCAGCTGAAACCATTCCTCCTCCCGCGCATCGTCATTTTTTTTTTTACAAATACTACACCGAGCTTCTGATCGTATTCCGCTACTGAGAAGTACGGTATATATGCGCGCATGATGCACTACCTCCGAGCTTCGATATATATCGATGAAACACCATTGTAATTTTTCTCGCGCACCTCCTGCGCGAAATAAGCTTGTATATAAATGAATGTAATGAATTCTCGATGGGTAGCTCGAAAAAATGTTATCCAATCAAAGAACCAATCGATTCGAACTCAAGAGAACCCTGCGTGCATGAAATCTGACTTTCGATATATCGAGTCTTCAAGTCTACCTGATTATTCTTCCTCGGCTCGAACTATACATTCAACAAACACTGTGTGTTTTATTCATTAATGTTTTTCTTCTTATTTTTTTTCTTCATCATAATATATATTTAAACTCTTTGATCCTTACTAGGAAATCGTATCTCATTCCTGTAAATATAAAAAAGTATCAAAATTTTTGTATTTATTTTATGATCATAATTATTTCGACTCGTGTAGCACGTGAACGAGAACGCGCAATCAAAAAACTGTTTTATTACGATGATATTTTGTGAACCCTGTGGTTGAATTTACGTTTTTTTTTTCAACTCAATAGGACCGGACCATTCTTCTTCTAGATGAAAAAAAAAAACAAAAAGTTTCCTCCATTCCTTTTAATCGATTTAACATTCCGAACATGAACCAGGAAAAATCGAAAGTTTCAGTAGCTCCAAAACTTAATGACACTTTATAATTTTTCGTCCAAAAATGCCGAGGGTTTTTATCACAGCGATGAACAGTGATCAGAATCGAACTTTTGCTCTTCAATTTCCGAGCAATAATCGTTGAATTTTGATTTAATTTGAATCTCAGGATTATTTGGGTGCGAAGCTTCGCCTAATCTTCTTTATCCATCTCTATTAGGTATTCGCTATTCCGTTGTATCTGTTTACCGAGGGATTTAGGCTATCGAGTGAGCACGTTGGCCACTCAATCGTACGGAATGAATGGCAGCATCTGGGATCTCAGAGAGAGAGAGAGAGAGAGAGAGAGAGAAGGATCTCTCTTAGTTCGGTGGCTGCGGCGGAGAGGCTCTGATGAAGCGGGAAAGGAGGGAGCGCTGAGAGAGACCTGCAAATTGATTTGCGGTTAGCCGGGTGCCGATATACTCACGCGCGCTTCTGGCGCCGCAACAGCATTCCGGCATTTCCGGAATGGCATTATATGGCCCGTGCGAGAAATGCTACAGTGGCCCCTCCCGTGTGGCATCTCGCAAGAGATCTACTCTCTCTCTTTCTCTCTGTCTCTCGATCCTCAAACGTCCTCAAGCCACTCGACATTAACGCGGGACTGTTAACAAGAACGAAGAATTAACGGGTGAATACGAGAGGCGCCTCTGCTTCGATACGCCGTCTATATACATTTAAATATATATGCGTTACAACATATGTGTATATGTGTGTTGATATATATACATGTGTTCCACTCTGTCGAGTCGTCTCAAGTGACTCGAGTTCGACTGTCCCGTATATAAATACTTTTTATTCGAGCGCCAAAACTCGAGGCGACATCTCGCACTCTCTTGACAGAGACGTAAACCCGTGACGTATTTTCTCTCTCCTTCTTGAATCTATATCTGGTGACTTCATTACGAAACGTTTTTTTATTTTTTTTCATTTCACAGATTGAATTCCACAATGGACAGTGCACCGAATATAATTGGGATTTTATTGATTGCTGCGCGAATGACAGAGAGAAAATTAATCATTTATCATGAGTCTTGCTACGAACGAAGATATTCGTGACGAAAACGGATAATACATAACGAATGAACGACGAAATACGCATGAAATTTTATTTCCGATAGTACACATTTATGCCGAATTTCTATGGATCACTGTGAATCGTTGATTACGATATTTATAGCGAGATTGTGTATATACCCAGGTAATCGTTTGTGGATATCTCAGAAACCAGATCCCTTTAATCCAGTTGTTCCTTCGATAAGATCCAAAGTCTCGTCTTTTTGACGTTTTTGGATATAATCCATGAGAAATGTAAAGAAATATTCGATGACTCATGCGCACAAAGTAATCCGTTAATTTGTGGCAGTTACAAGAGAGTCAATCGCCTGTATTTATAAACGTGCCGCGCGTAATCTCGACCGACGTGAGTTGACAAAGTGATTCATTCATTCTATTTTCCTAACAAGTGTGTTACTTTTCAGATTCAATATACAATGGTATGTAAATATATATATATACGTGTACATATTTTATATCTGTATATATACCTTGAAATTGACAGTGTGAGAGTCTCTGCTGGAGGCAAAAAAACACGCGAGCTGCATATTCGGAAGAAAGAGAAAGAGAGAGAGAGAGAGAGACCAGAACAGAAAGAAGATTCAACGGACAAGCGTGTGTGTGGTGTGTTGTCTCCGGCCGAAATCTGTGGGAACCGAGAAACGCGCGTTCACAATGGCGGGCTTATTAAAATTCCAGGTTGTATTTTATGTGCATGAGGTAGTATACAACGCGTGGTCGAGAAGTCTTCGGGACCAAGAGTAAGGGAGAAAGAAGAAAGACGAAGAAAAAAAAAAGAAGTGAAAAGGTACCAAGTCGAATAAGAAGAAAGAAGAGAAAGAAGAGGAATAAGAAGATCACAACAGCGACGCAGAAGAGGACGATGAAGAAAAGGAAGGAATTGGACACGCTGGTGAGATTAGGAGAAAAGGAGAAACAAAGAGAGAGATATAGATAGAGAGGGAGAGAGAGAGAGAGAGAAAGAGAGGGAACGAATGGAGCAATCCTACCAGATTGAGAGGAGAAGGGGAGTAACGCCACGCGACTCTCTCTCTGGAGCCAGCTTCAGGCGTAATCTCGTTGCATCTACACCCACGCGTTACTAACCGAGGTACGAGAGAACGGACATCGGAGTGTATTCACCGTGTCCGATTCTCTACGCTGGCTTTCCATGCCCCTTTCTTCCTCTCCCTACCTCTTTCGTATTTTCTATTTACTCTTTTTTTCTTCATCCTGCTCATCATTTTCTTCTCTCGCTCCCTTGGTCTTCCTGCACGACGAGAAAGTCATGCATATATGTATGTTTCATTGCATTCGTACATATGACCGTAACCGTTGATATAAATAATACTTGGATACTCAGATCCTGCTTTCTTCGAGCGAGTGGAACACGCTTACGTCCAAAATCAACGAAAACATTTTGGAGAATAATACCGTAACGGAGTTTCAACCGACGTTAAAAAATGATCGAATTTTCATCGTTGTAAGCCTATAAATAACAGCCTTTTTCAGCAGATTGACTACATACGTGTCTCTTAACGTTCATACAAGGAAACCGGGTTCATCTCGTTCGTTATTTCATTGAGCCAAAATGAAAAAAAAAAAAAAAAAAAAAAATACGAATACTTCTACGCAAATCTTTCTTGCCAGTGCTATTGGTTACTAATATACGAATAAAATACTGATATAAGAAAATACTTTCACAATCATGATCATGATCCTGGTCTGAATATATCTCACACGTCCACGAACCGCTGTTTTCATAATCGATATTATGAAAAGAAAAGTAAATGTATAACAAAGAATTCTTTTCTGAGGACTGGTATACACTCGGTGTCTTCGAATACTTATCTAAGTCACGATTTACTCTTATCAGCATCTTGCATGCAAATTCTCATCATGGCTGCAACATAATATCTGAATATCATGAGGATAATCTTGTGTTTGCCAACTCTGTTGAATGTCATTTTGCACTTACTTTGTACCTTATGTTCACAAAAAGATCAAGGGAATCACAATGTCATGAGAGTACATTACCCTCCGCGAGCGAGAGTCGGAGATTCCATTTAATATCCTCACACTTGGGTCTTATCACTACGCGAATACAACCGCTTATCAAGAGTCACAGTCTAGCGGGCACTTTGGATTCAGGCAAAGGCGAGAGCTTACCAAAAAAGCCCTTTGTCCTTGTGTATGAAAATTAAAAATATCATAATACACAGTGAAATTAACTTTTTAACTTTTCAATATGAAGAATTTTCTGGAGGCACGAGCAATCTCAAAGTGAATTAGTCCTTCACTTATCACTTCGAACCAATTTTACGGTTTTTCTTTCAAGAAAACATTGAGGTACACAATTTTTTCTGGCGCATTCCCATATCGAAACAACACTCAGCAATGTATATCGAAAGTAGCTGACGTAAAAAAGGGGCAGATTATGTGAGTCTTCTGTAACTGTACGAAAAAAGGACTTTTACGATTGACCTTTAAAACTAGAACGGGTACATTATTAGATCTTCGAGAATCACAATCCGTAACCATCGATCGAAAAATATTGTATTTCCCGAAAAATTACGTTCCCTTTGCCATCAATGAAATACCTTGATCCGTTTATTCGCAGGAACTTGAATGCTGAAGACATATATTAACTTTGGCTCCATTTGAAACGAGCGAACGGCCTAAAAAGTAAAAAAAAACGTCATGACGGAATCCACCCAAACCTTTCCGGACATCCCTGTGCAATTCAAACACCTACGACAAACGCTCGTTATTCCAAAGGGCCTTGGTCCCTCGAGCGTGTCAGCCGAGAATTTCGACAAACTAACTGCTGCTACACCGAAGGCTGTCTATGAACTGGCTGGGCTTGGCAAACTGCCAAAATTAAATTAACCCAGTGTGAGTCCAGCGTAGGATGCACATGGAAGTACTGAAGGTATAGAGATGTATATGCCACAGGGAATTACATGATTTCGTTTGAAACGCTCGATAAAAGTTACAGCCCGGTGGGTAGCGGTGGTGGTGGCATCGCGTACCTCTCACCATTCGTTAGTCGATGACCTACTTATTGTTCTAAATGAAGTTGTCCTTAATCGTTTTTCCGATATTTAAAATAATTGGCAATCTTGAGCAGCATCGGTGAAGGTATCAAGATTTCAGCCAGCAATTATGAACATTTTTCTTCTCAGCCCTTCTTCCGCTGTTTCTTTCGTTTCTCAGGTTGAATTTCAGGTGACAAAACAGGTCTGTTCAGAAATAGTGTCATTATCAAACAGCTGAAATTTCGTCTGATTTTATTAATTCCGACAGGTTTTTTCGCGTGGTGTGTGGGATTGAGACATGCACGGCTTTTTCATTCAATATTTTCAGATCCATCCATCCTCCAACTTTGATCAAGTCTTGATCGTTCCTCGTATACATAGTAGGTTTGCGGCGAAAGAGATTGCGGCTCGAAGAGAATATAATTTATTAGCATACGCCGACCGTGAAGAGTGGTTTATCGTCGGCTTTAAATGTTCCCCGACTACACGCAAACGCGTTCGAGCGATTAAATGAGAAGAGAGTCTCGATGCGTTCCCTATCTTTATCAACCCTTTTAATACATATACATATATACGGATATAACTGATGAATAATTCACAGATAACCCTGTGGCGCCAACGACCCTTCTGCTCGCGACAATCGTATTTTAGTTTCTCACGATATAAACACCTGTTTTAATCTGATAAAACTCGGCTTCATTATGAGCACAAGTTTGCAACATCTTTCCTTACTGAAAATCAACAGTTTTTTAGTGTACGGATTAGAAATGAAAAAAGCAAATATTACGATGAATTAATTCATATGTAAGCAATGATTGAAGCATTCACTTTGCACCAATAAAAACATCAAAAACTTTTTGTTTGATCTTGATTAGTCGTAGTGTGCTTCATTCCAATAAAATTGATTACAGATTTTATGATTTCGATGGCGATCCTTGAGCTGTAGATTTCACTAACGCACGTGACAGATTTAGATGTAAAAGGTGAATGACAATTAATCATTCATTTTATTCTGTTCTTATTTTTCCATTGTCGCTGCAACGTGGTCGAAAGATTTGAAACGATTAATCAATTTTAGTTTCCATTACCATACAATCCTGCAATGATTGATATTTATATTTTGTTTGTTTGCTGCTATTACTGTCAAGAATAAAGTTTCGTCATGATTTTTTGTATCTTTTTCGTCATCAATTTTATTGAAGTCAAAAAATTCGTAAGTAGTTGTCAACGAAAAGGAAATTGTTCATTATTTTTAAGTCTTTATCCACCAAGTCTAACGTATACAAAAAGTTTCTGCTAAATCGTAACGCAATTCAATAGATTTAAGCAGGTGCCCCGTATTTTATATAGTTGTAGAATAATCAGTAAGATCTGCTGCTCCATCAGCGCAGAGATTTATGCGAATTTTACGGTTCTAGATCGCATGATCAAGTCATGTCCATTTTATGATCTCTCGTAAATGATTCGATTCGCAGATCAACTCGCTGTACACTACGAAATTGATAGGATCTAAAACAGTGGCGTTTAACTCAAAGTAAGATTGAGTGTTGGCTTTTGGTATTCTGGAAACAATGAAAATTCATTTCCAATCATTTAATTTAGACTGATTCGAATCTTTTAACGATCTCACCAACTCAGTCGAATAAATCTTGTCGCGAATCTTCTATTCTTGTGGGAAATTTCTCGGGACAACGCTGACATCGTCTCCGAAGATATTGGCAGCCACTAATGTATACACAAAGCGCGATTAAAAAGCATACAGCAGCTAATGTCTCAATCGTGATGAATAAAATTAGAAGAAAAAAAAAAAGAAACAATACAAAAGTCTGTGAGCTCGTGAGCTTCAAAACGCCCGCGATAAAACATTTATTGTAATACCCGAGGCCGGCTATTACTCGCGTAATGGATGCTTTATGGGCCCCTCGATGCACAGACGTGCTCGCAATGATTATCATCGGGCGCTACTTCATCCCGGCTTCGCTCCCTTTCTCTCTTTCTCACTTTTTTGCCCTCAAGCCATTCCTGCAGTGGCCATAGCAACATAATATACCAAACCCACGCTCACCCACAGCCTGTTTTCTATGCGCAGTTACCTAGGCTTCAGGCGTTTGTCTTCATTGTTTATCTCCCTTCATTAGTATTCTATGACAGATGAAATTGTGTGTTATTTTCTATCTCTTGTTGAACAGAGCGCACGTGCGATCAACACGGTATTATCTCAAGTTACTTGTACACCCGTTGGCTCTTGAAGCTTCGAAGCGCTGAAGCGTGCATCTTTCCGCAGGTAAACCGAACAAAAACATCAAAGCATTTGATTTTTTATCGACACCGCTCAATTTGGAGGCGCCAACGCCTACAATTATATTTTCATCGGAAAATTTGAGTAGGTTGAATGTTTTTTTTTTTTTTTATATTAGACAAGTTCCTCTTCACTCTAGTTGACACATGTATCGAATTAAGAAACTTGATGAGGATCTTTGAGTGACACGGAGGAAGATCGATTTTGGAACACTTTCCACGACGTCTAATTGTTCAAAAAATGTTAAACCGCATTCTAATTCATTGATCTCCTAAAAAGAATATTCCATATCTCTCCCAATACGTTTATTACTATTAGTTTTCGACTCAAGGTAATGTCAACTGAGTGGGAACGTGGCACACGAGTGTTTCGTCAACAAACATATTAAAATAGTCAAGTGAAACAGCAGTTTTTCATTCAATTATCACTGTCATTTCATGGTGTCCTTAATTATGTATATTGTAAGAAAATCTATGGGAAATAGAGCTTCTTATAATCTCTGGGTGCCTTGCATCTGAAACGAAAGAAATTTTTACAATGTATCCGGACGTGCAACGTTAGGCCATGCTCTGGAATCCGATTGCTCCTGAGCTAGAAATATCTTGCCTCTATTTATAATTACACATAAAAAACGTTGAAGTTATTCGGGTTTTGGAGATTAATAGAATGCAAAAGCAAATACACAACCTGGAAAATATCTCGAAATGATCAGAAAACCACCATGAACATACCGACTTCGACGAGTCTCGCAATGGTTTGTTGCCCATCGACACTTAATTATAAACAAATCCTAAAAGCCATTTCGGAGAATCCATCAAAGATGTATTGAAAACCGTTTCAAATTATTATCTCTCGAATGTATCGATTTACTTGTACTCGAGGTAATAATCTCACCGATTTATCACCCGCCAACTATTGAAATGGCTGCATTGCATTATCTGCACACTTCGATACAATTCTAAGAGAATAGAGTACGCGTTCGAAGAGACTTTGCTTGTAGATGTACGTACTACCGATTGTATATGCAGACTGTCAGGAGGGCCACAAAGGTGTAAAACTCGCAAACGCATATATCATTCTCGCGTAATGCAATATCGGTGGAGCTCTTGTGGCCCAGAGGCCTTCATGACATCGGGTGCCCATCTCACTGTGAGCTAGACCATCTCTTGGGTATTTTTTTTTTTTGTAAGTGTAACTAATACCTGTTATTTGCCGGGTATTAGTTTTTGCCTCGGGTCTAACTTATCGACCTCGTAAAGTGCCATGAGATTACCTGTCTTCTACTGTGCGCGCAAGATCATTGCTTCGTCGTTGGCAGTGTTGATGGTTATTGAGCTTCCGTGAAAGAAAAAATTAATATTACCCTTCCGATATTATTTCAACTGGTCGAACACGATGCACTTTTTTTTTCTTCGATACATTTATTCTTCGTATTCCGTTGGGAGTTCGTCAGACTGCTCCATGGTCGTGCTACAGTTCCGTTCGCCTTGACTATTCAACCGGTGAAAAAATGAAGTTTTCAAATTTTTTAAATTGTCGAGAGCTGATGGAGGAACCACTTACCCCATCATTAACGTTCTGCATTTTACCAGAAAACTTTTTCATGTCAAGTGGAATATGATTTGCTTGCACATTTTGTCTTTTTCTCCGAGTGTAACAAAAGTATTTTCTAATTTTTTTGTTTACAAGAAAACAGGTAGAAAAGGGCTGAATGTTATCCAGTTTTTTACTTTAGCGGAAGTAAAGATGAAAGTTTAATTCACGAAAAATTCAGGTGTTCAATAAAAATACTGTTTATAACTGTATAAAGTGATTCTGGTGTTCTCAGAATTTTAATTCAGTCATAAGGACCGAGAAAATCAGATAAATGATCGTGTTTACAGAAGGACTATTTTTCAAATTTTTGTTTTCAACACCACTGCATTCATAGTGGTTGGCACAAAAAAAAACAACCCAACAAAGTTCTTTTTACGAGATTGAGTTTGCGTCATACAGGTTAATGGCCCCCTCGATTCGAGAGATTTATCGCTTTTTCTAAACGCAAGCACTGTAATTGCTCTGCCAATGTGTATCGAGTGCGATTCTTGCATGGAATAAGGTCGCCGCACTCGGATAAAATTGAAATATTTCACGAACATTTACATGCAGCTGTACCGATCTAAAACTCTGAATGACTCAACGAATTATGTGCCCATCGTGCAATAAGCATTTCGAAGTCACATTTTAATTTCAATTTATCAAGTCACGATTCTGTAATTTTAACACAATCTCGATGTGGTAGCCTGATCGCTGAAAGAGTTCAGACTTTTATGAGAGGCCTAACTTAACAGTGCGGTAAAACTGCAATTTTTTTTTTTTTTATTACACCAAGGCCTTATAAACTACTTCGTGTCACTCAATGACGCACTTGGCCGTACTATAGAAACGTGGAAAAAAAATTCAACTGGTATTTACCGTTCAATCCGGAGGGAAAAGTCAGACGCGGTGAAACCGAAGCGGAACCCGATGGTCACTATAACCCAATTGTAAAACGAATGGTCTTTTTGTCTTATCGAGGGGACTTCTGTTATCGGTGGACGAATCTATTTTACTGATGAAGTTTCTAGAGTGTAAATGCAGTGGCGGTCGTCTTTGTTTGTCTACATCGCCATGTGCAGCACAGTTTTCTCAAGCGAGAGGGAAAGAGAGAGAGGTAATGTGAAAAGGGGTCTCATGGTACCCATGCTCGTGTAAGCATTTAGGACCCGACAATATATCCGGTGGAGAACGAAAACGTGAATATGCTTCAACGTCGTTATCGGATAATAGTCAGATAAGAAAGATCTCACTGAATTTTTTTGGAGAGAGAATTCGTTCGGTTGGCCCAATTAAGTAGATCTTCGTTCGAGTTGAACGACGAGACGGTCCGCAATGAGAAGAATTCCGGGAAAAGCTAAACGACAGACCTGGTCGAAATAGTTTGACGGTTGAACGATAATTCCGGCAGTTATTATTAAATTGATAGTTTCGAATATGATCAGTTTTTCTGTGAAGCGTAAAACGGTAAGATTCACGTCAATAACGGTTATCACAGAGACGTCGAAGGACTGTGAGATGCTGATGGTATGAAACTTTTTCTCTACTCCAATTGCTCCCTCGTTCGAATATTTTTAGGGGAACTCTATAGCTCTGGACATTCCTATGGATATACATAATGCATGAGCAAACAAAGCGTATACGTCCATGTGCGAAAAAATAGTAAAAGAATTGTCCTTCGATGTACCGTCGAATGCCGGATGATAGAAAGACTCGCTTTGCCCACCCAGAAGTCCGAGCACATAAATTTCGACGTTCAACGAATCTGTGACAATTAAAGGGGGAAGGGTCAGGCGAACCGCGGCGTTGTGCACAATTGCGTTGACCGCACTGCTGTCCTACCCGTGGATTATTTACGGGAATGGTCGGCACATTGTCGGGCCTCTATTGGTCGTACGACGTCGCTTACATCCTGCTGCATTTTCCTTGCTCACTTCCTGCATGAAAATACGATTCAGTATACATTCATAATGTCCAAGGCACATAGAAATAGCGTGTGCCCAACCAGCTTTCCCTTTTGCTCCCTTCAAGTTCCCGCTGTTGCGTGAAATTCGTTGAATAACCGTTTCAAAGACGCCTCTAATTCGTGGACAAACCTTCGTCATTGTTGAAAACTACTTTTTAATTTATAAGCATTAAAAAATTGAACCAAACTGGATGTTTGTGTTCCTTCCAAGATGCGGAGTGAGGATTCATTTTGTCAACAAATCTCTTCGGTATAATTTATTCTCTCATCGCGTGATAAATACGCCTTGATAAGAGGACATAAACCAGGAAATTTAATACTTCATCAAAATCCTGAATATTTTCTCTATCAACGACGACATAATTCGTTATCTGCAAAACGATTAGAGAATCAAAGCTGTTACGAAGACTACACACCCGACGGTGATCAAAGCTGATTCGACTTTGAATTTCATTACGACGGTCCCGGCCGATCGCCTCTCGTTGACGGAATGGCTAATAATTCTAATGAAGAGCCCGTCGTAA
Source organism: Campoplex capitator (assembly GCA_037576405.1). Lineage (NCBI taxonomy): Eukaryota > Metazoa > Arthropoda > Insecta > Hymenoptera > Ichneumonidae > Campoplex > Campoplex capitator. Next base: position 7,725,816 of record JARBWI010000008.1, on the reverse strand, counting down.
TAATGATATCTCATCGATGTTCAGCTTGCGACGAAGCAAATAAGAGAAAAATACCGACTTGGAACGGTGCAAAAGGTAGCACGGGAGGCGAGCTTCTTGAGATTATATACATTAATGACGAAGGGAGCCGTGACCCTCGTATGGATAAGGACTTCGGGACCACGAGATAAGATACGTTAATTGAGAGATCTTAATTGGAGAAATCGTATTCGCTCGCTTTTATAACTCGTCGAGTCACTTCTGTATTGTAACGTCGCTCACGCCTCTTTTCGCAGGCTTTTTTAAGTACCTTAAATAATCTGGATCTCATCAATTATCGTAAACATTGCCGGTCGTTCAATTTAATATCAACTGCTAATATACTTTATACGCGCATCAAAAATACCAAGGAATAATCAGGATTGAATCCAACAAAATAATTATCGTGGTTCGAATCATATTGGACATATAAAATGCCTCGAACGACCACATATTTCTATTTTCTCACGGCATTCTCAACGAGGAAAAAAGTATATCCCCGACCAAAATTCCCCGACGGATTATTATAATTATTTTTTATTTTTCGGTGACATACGAGTGTGATACGGTGGCCCCAGCGATGGAGAAGGGATGCTGAAATGATCCGGCAGTAGCGGTGTAGGTTAGGTTCACCGGTAAGCCAAAGTTTCCGGTGGTCGATGCGTGGATCGATGGCGTGTCCGTTGGTAGTTTAGTAAAAGCATCGCCATGTGTATTGGTGTATACGGATATATATATATATAACTACAGTCAGTCGTTCTTGAATCGTTGGTCGATCCACAGAGATAAGACCCTTTACTGCGCTCGCCGCTCTTTACAGCGTGAACAGGAAGGGTGAGAGGTGCGCGGAGAACAGAAGTGGCCTCCTCGGGGTGTTGGCTTTTCAGTGAAGTTTGAGGGGTGAAATCTAACGGCTCTAACCAGCACTTATATTATACGGGAAGTGTTTGGAGGACTCGCGGAATGATTTTTAGATCAAACACTCGAGTGGTGTTAAGAAGAAAGCTTCGAAGCAGCCGAGTCTACGTTTTAGGGAGAAATACTACGGTTTTGATCCTTTATTCTGCACGCGAATCGAACCTCGACGTTTTACACAACACTATTGTACGAAATTCGATTTTTGGTCGTAATAAAGGACGAAAGAAAGGGGGGTAAAATGTGAGTGGGAAGCGAGGCCCAAAGAATTTTTCAACATTGTTTGTTTGAGCCCTCGGAACGCTCTTGGGGAAGTAAACCGTCGGAATTGAAGTGTCGATTCTTGTGTTTCTCTCTCTTTCTCTGTCTCCTCGGGTTCTAAGGCTTAAGTCGTAATGCACTTGAGTCTGAGCCGCTCTAGAAAATACCATCGAGCCGTTTACTACTTATTTTTCATAGCACCTTCTCGAGTATTTGATTCCGGTCCGTGAAATCGATTGGTCTGAAGTCTGAAGATCTTTACAGCATTTGAGCAAAACTTTTTTTTCTATCCAACGATATTTTTTTCTTTTTTTTTCCTGTTATTTGTAAAAAGAACTGTGACCAGGGATTGAACCATTTCATTGAGATGTTTGAACGTATATTTAATATTGCCAGATATAATCCGAAGCAGATGTAATAATACTTGTGTGTGTGAGCTGTCCACCAACATTTCCAGTTGCATGGAGGACTCCGCGAATGGGAACGTGAAATAATTGAACTACAAAATTTTTCAGCAGTTTATGAGCATGTATTCGACAGTGTTCTTTTCTCTTGTACGGCGGCACACAGTTACATAACTCGCAGTATGAATGTGATTTTTTTTTTTTTTACGTTGGAATGTTTTATTTTTACTTATTTTTGTTTTTTTTTCTTTATTTTTTCATTTATTGCTAGCTGCTGCCGGGCGTGCTGTACTCGCAAGTGTACCTGAGACACTTCATGCAGGGCGAAAGAGTTTTTGTTCGATTTCGAAGGAGTTTACGTGTCGAGTATGATAGAGATGTTCGTAATATTTAGGTCCTTTCTGTGAATTATTTCTCGCACGTAGGAAAATTGAATCGAGTCACTGGCCGGGACTCGCAGCATCCGGAAACTCGATTGCAAACTTATGAAACAAAAATGGTTGAAGAAAAAAAAACGTGAGATAAAAACTCTTTTACCAAAACAGTAGATAGTAGAAAAATGAGAGTATAATAAGAAAAAGAACGACAAGATACAGCGTATGTGTTTTCCTATTGATTTTTCACGCTCAGCGTTAAAATCTTCTTTTAATTTGCTGCCAAGTTATACGATCGTAGCACGCCCGTTTACATCAACACATCGATTTAGTGGGTAACGGGAGTATGGCCTCTATGTTACAACGCGAATAGTGTGTGTAGGTCATCAGACGCGATCGTCGTTGCACTTTTAATTCTCCCTCCGATTTAGTATTCTATGCTTCTTTTTTTTTTATGTATACGAAAAAGAGAAAAAAAAAATTAAAAAAAAAAAATAAAAACAACATCGGCGATCGCGACTTTACCATTGTCAATATTATTATAATAATAATTATTAATATCGTTATTATTATTAGTATTATTATTATTATCGTCATTCATCATCATAATCATTTGTAATAATCATCAGCATTATCATCACCATCATCATTATAATTATTAATCGAGTGTGCCTAACATTCGGTATTAAATATCTTACAATACACATCTTTCATATATTTATTTTTATATATAATATTTATAATTTAGTTTTTTGTTGTTGTTGCATTATTCATTGAATTATTCATTAGGTATACTATCTATCTAAGGTAGTCAAAATCTTCTTTTGTTTCGTTCGCTTGCTCCTGTCGCTGATTTCCATGCGGCGAGAGAATTTCGAGAGAAAAGAATAGTTTTTGTTTTTATTTTTTTATCGGTATAAAAAGGAAGAAAAAAAAAACAAACGCAAGGGGAGAGTAGCTACCCTCACAGTCGAGTCGCAAGTCGTCATCGTAGTCGCCGGGTTCGGAGATGGATTATGCATTACGTAGTAACATATATGTGGTGCTATCAATGTGCTATATCTGCTGTCTGTCTGTCCGTCTACTCCGTTGCCGAGATTGACTGGTAATTGAATTATGTCTATTATAGACTGGATGAGCGATCGGATGAACGTTAATTGAGTTCCGGAGGGAGCCGTGAAGTCAGTGAATCGATTCAGCAGCAATTTTTTTTTTTTTTTTTTACTCTTAGAAGCTGTCAAAAATTGAATTTTCAAATCTTTAATTTAAACGTCCCGTTTCACTCGTCTTCGCGCTTCGACAGGCCTAAATACGATGACACTCGTTTTGTTTATTATTTGTGAATGAATAATCGTCGTTTGGATCAAACGACTCGACTGTAGGTCTGTTTTTTTTTTGTTTGTTTGTTTCAAGTGAGTTCGTGCAAAATATGATGTACCGTGTGACGCCCGCTGTGACCCGAGGGCCATCTACGAATAATTATACTCAGATACGAGGGTGAGATTAGGTCGAAAACATTGGGAGTACTGTTTTTCTTTTTTCTTTTTCATGGAGCAAAAATACCGCGAATCGCAGCATGTTTTTATTCTTTTATTTGTTTTTTTTTGTTTTTTTTTTCAATTGTCGACGCTTCGTGAGATTATGCTTACACATACAAAAACGAATAGGTTAATTTTTAAACGTGGCATTACAATACCATATTACAATACAATACATTACACGTTATATTAGTTGTCTCGTTGTTAAATTATAAGCGTCGGATTTTTCATTTGTCAAATATGTTTTTTACTCTTGTATGTTATGTTATTCTTCAGGTGTCCGTGTCTCGTTTTTTCTTTTGCTCGTATAAATATGGTCGGCTGCGGTTTTTTTTTTTTTTTTTTCTTTTTTTTTTCAAATTCACGTTGATTTTGGTCGTGTATCACGTTCACCTCGAGTATACGGATTGACCGTCCTATGAACGGCGTGTCTGAGATTGGAGAAACGAATCTTTTTCACTCACCAAACCCTCGTTTTGTGTCGTGTTCGTCGAAAGTTGGAATAAAAAAAATATTAAAAAAAAAAAAAAAAAAAAAAAACCAATGACAACTAAAGTTTTTATTGGAATCATGATGGAACTTTTATGTGCATTAAAATTGTTAAAAAAAAAAAAAAAAAAAAAAAAAAAGTGGGAACGAGGGAAGGCGAGAATGCAGATTCAGCGTTTGTCTTCTGACGTCGAACAGAAAATGCCAATTTTTTGTTCTCACTTAATTTCCTTAATTTCTCTCGCAATTTGTTCTAATTTCAAGTTTGCGTTATAAACTAAAAAATCGCACGGGCTTGCAAATCTCCGGTGACACGTATACAATGCATTTTAAAAATCAACGGCGAAGTAGTAACAGTTAACTAATGAGGTATTGAGTATTATCAGATTTCGTGGAACGAGCGTTGAAAAGAATGAAAAATATGGGATTATCGAGAGTTCAGGAGTACAGTAAATAATAACGTGAAGTGACCTTTACCTGACCCGCAGATGTTTTACGATTGCAGTATGTGTAATTGATGAAAAACGAAAAAAAAAAAAAAAAACGATGAATGGAGAACAACAATATGAAAGAAAAAATATATATTTATTCGTTCGGACGTGTGATGGAAAGAAGAGGGGAGTCTTTGGATTTAAAAAAGGTGAAATGCGTTGAGGGAAGATCCCAATGTTGTATACAGCGGCAGCAGCAACAGCAGCAGTAGCAGCAACCAGGGCAAAGAGAGCGACATACATTTTTGTTCAAAGTTTTTGTTTTTCCTGTTCATTCGTTTTGTTTTGTTTGTTGTTTTTTTTTTTCTCTTTAAAATACGTGCCGAAGAAAAGGAAGGTTCGGTTCGGGTCGGTTTTGTATTAGTACCTAATCGTGATTTCAATAAATAAGCTACCTAGGGAGCGATTCTAATTTTCATGTCTTTCTTTTCTTTTTTTTTTTTTTTTATGGGAAGGGACAGACGCTCCTTGAGCGACGACTCTGCGCGCGAATGTTGAATAACGACGTGAGGCACTTTGGCTTTGTTTCAACCTCACGAAAATCATTCCTAATGTTTTTTTTTTTTTTCTTTTCAATTATTATTATTTCATTATTATTATTGTTATCATTATCATTATCATTATCAATACCATTATTATTAATATTATTTTTTATTATTATTATGATTATCATTATTATTAATTTTCATCGAGATGAGAATTGAAAGTGACCAAAATTCCTGACGTCGTTGATAAGAATCTCATCGCGGAGTCGTCACCGCGTTATATCTATCGTGTACCTAACCTAGTAATACAGTCTGCAGTAGCGTTCTAAGGATTAAATTCATTAACGGTATGAAGTATATTACACGCACTCGCACGCGTTCACAAACAAGCAAACAAATGAACAAACAAACACATTCTTACAATCGGTCAATCACACGCGCAACGACACACACACTTACATTTGCATTCGCATGTAATCTCTCTCTCTCTCTCTCTCTAATCGTTACATCATCGTTTACTCGGGAGGATGCACGAGCATTAACTTTCGCGTATGAATAACCCGCGTGCATTCTTACACCTGTATCGCTACGACGAAGTGACTGGCGGCTCGTGTCCCAAAATTGATGGAAACGTTGGAAAAAAAAAAAAAAACTAATGATTAATTTCAAATTCATACTCGCTCCGTACATTTTATACATCGATAAATGTGAGGTTTGTTTATAATGACACTGGATCCAATAGTGGAATGAAAACTGGGTTAAGATCCGGGAATGGTAATTGACCTCTTGAAATTTTCATCGTAAACGATCCATTACTTCGGCTTACGACGAGCAGCTGTTCGAAACATTACAGGCTATTTTTTCCAAGACTTGTCTTTGACTCTGTTACAATAATTTCCTGTTTATCATTATGAAACAAAGAAATATGAGAGAATCCGAGATTTTTTTATTTATTATTCATAGAGGAAGTCCTGGATAATGCCCTTCGATACAATTGTATGGATTGCTGGAACATGTCCCAAAAAAGTCATGTTGCTGAGACGAATCTACCGCGACGAACGTCACGTAAAACGAGGATAAATATTTCTTACGATTTATAAGAAAAACGTGTTAAATAAATACAAGGAATTCATTGTTGAACGTTCCATAAAAGTCCGTGATTCTCATGGGGACTGATAAAGCAGGGAATCCCTCATTTTTTTTTATTTGTTATTATTTTTTTTTTTATTCTTCACTCGAACCCAATTACGCAACTGTACAAGTAAAAAAAAGCTCTTATGCTTGTAACCGGGTCGAAGGAGATACAAAAACGCGCTGACGGAGGGACACAACACGGGCCAATTTCACGTCTTGACCGCCATTTGATAATCAAGCGTAACAAGTGTCAATGCACGCGTGCACTCATCCATGAACCGTAGACGCACGCAATGATGTCGAAATGTACAACGCGACGAGAAGAAAAAAAAAAAAACTAAAAAAAAAAGACACTCATGCGTTTACACACTACGGTAGGCGTTGTGTCATTCTTCCCATGGCGCAGGCGAAATTTGCGACGCAGCGAGCGAGGGTTTGACTTCCGAAGTGATTGAAAACGACGGAAGAATAACGGCAGCGCGATGCAGCGGCGCTGACAGCAATTGCGATATTTCGACGAAGACGACGACGACGACGACGACAACGATGCTGGCTCCCGCGTACAACGGCACGTGCCTTCCGTTCATTGATCTGGCGTTGATCCATTGCGCATGCGCAATTACAGCTACGGAGCATTGTGATTGGTCGACAAACGCAGGACGCGCCATGTGCATCACAAGACAGAGACCAGCAACACTCCTTTACTGATTATCCATGACTCACATCTGACAGCTTTGTGGCGGATCAACCGGAAGATCTTCGAGGCAGCGACCAATGCAAAATCTCAATTGATCTTTCTTTCGCTGATCACATTTATACCATATAAATATATATATATATATATATAGCAGTTTTAATGACACAATCGATAAAGTTCCAGCGCGCCGAATCCTCGTTCCTGTGAAGCCTTCGAAGTCTCCAATCGCGAATCATTGTTCGATTTTTTATTTTCTTTATTATTTTTAATAGTACTAGCCGCGAGTAGATCTCGTAGTGTCACAGGTGAGAGGCAGTCTTGATCTTCGAGCCGAGCTGTATTTTATGTATAATGTATACATATATATATGTTTTCTATATATATGCATATATATATATATATATCCTATATATTATGTATATGCGGGTATACGAACGTTGGCTCAATACTTGCTAGCCTCTAGGAGACGACTCTGGTGATGTCGTCTCCGGGGGCTCGTGACGTCTTCGTGTGGCTGCTTTAGACGATTCGAGTGTCTGTGACGATGCGGCATCGACATTGTCATCGTTTCTCTCGGCACTTCATCCGCTTGCAAGAAAATTTTCTTTGCTTTGTGTTGATTATGCAACGTTGACGGTGGCTGCTGTTGATGCTTTCGCGTATGCTGTAACATTTCTCGTCGTGACGTTGAACCCCCATGACGACCACCAACATTCCCGTTCGCGTTGGTTCCTTTGCCACCATTTTTACCACCTGTCCTGCCCGAAACAAGATCATTGTGACGTTCCAAACGTTCCTCCATGTTTGGATTGTATTTTAGAAAATTGAAACACTCCGGACGACCCCGCCGATTTCTTATCGCTTTGCCCAACTTGTTGAAACCGAGCATGTAATTGCTATCCACCGCGCTTCTGTACCTAAAAAAAGCCCCATTGTATGACTCGTAGAACTGGCACATCGCGTCCCTTTGTTTCTTCGGCTGTAATCACAAAATCAAAAGGGTTCCACGTAAGTTGCATGTCATCCACCGTTTATTTTTTATTCTGTGTTTAGAGAAAAGAGGAGCAGTTAACAGCAAAATTCAGCTAACTTTGAGAAGACGACTGATGAGGAGGTGTGATTTTAAGATTAAGGATCTCTAAGGTTACCGGTTTGAATTGAAGTCTAAACAGAGAACAATTGGGGACAAATAATAATAATAATCACCAAGGCAACGGGTTTCCAGCGTTTGTTAAAACAGATGTATCGTTGGGTCTTTTCAGCGTAGATGTACAGTTTTCCACTGAAGTCTTCCGACTGTGTGGTCAGCAACTCTGCAACAAAATCAAAATATTCAACCCATTAGTAAATCGTAATGCAGAAAACAAAGGATTTTAGAATTCGTTGGAATGAATAATGATCGATCTTTCGAAGAGACGGTACGTTGTTGATATTAATTTTGGTATTTAGGACATTTCCTGACCTCTGAATAATATGTTACGAGGAAACATATAAATGCATATGTGCGTTTGATTATGCGCAGGGCGTGAACGAGTGATTCGTGCGTCAAAATACAAACGCACATGCTCACAAACATACACATGTACACGAACATACACATACTCTCTCATACACTTATATGCAAAGTGGCGTTTCTCAGAAGAGAAGCCTTGTCGAGGTTTATGGCAAGAGCGACTTGTACCCACACCGGTGAGAAGCCTCTCCGCGCCTCTTCTTGGTGAACAAATGCCACTACGACGAGGATGGCGGCATTGCCTCATGTTCAGACAGTTGTACGAGGAAAGAAAGAGGGACTGCTGGTGAATTGTCACGGACTCGCTGTAGCCATTTGCTTGTGGCTAGTTGGTGCTAATGAAGGAGACACAGACGGTGTGTGCTTTGCCACTTAACAGGCCACAACGGACTAGCTCGTACAGTAACATACCCAAGCCACGACCCTGCAAAGTGCAGCTCTTCGCAGTCTTAAGCTTAGCTTGTGTTCGCTTTTTTCCCCTCTATGCGTACTAGCGCAACTGGTACCCGTCAACACATAAAACAGTTCTCATCCGAAAAATATTACGAAATTTCAATACGCAATATACTCTCATTCCCTTGTGTTCTCCGCACGATCTCTGTTCTCACATTCTACAGGATTTTTCTTTGTTCGACACGAAGGAATGTCATGCCAAATAAAAACGAAGGCATTCAGTTACGGGAGTAATGATGGGAAACACCTTTCTACTCTTACCGATTCAACAGCAAAAATGGCCATGGGTTGACTCGAGGAAGAAACAAAAGAAGCTACGAAACGAAGGAAATTCCAAGTAGAAGAAGAAAGGGTTCGAAGTAAGAGGAGTACGAACTTTTCCGAAATCATACATAGCGGACCACTCTTTATACTGCCTCTAAATTTTTATGTGCTCTGCTGATTGTGGCATAGCCCAACGTTCTTCTCTCTCACTCATCACGAAGTCGATTCATGCCACGATAAACCGACCGCACACCACAAAACTGAAAAAATCCATGTGCACCTACGATTTCATCAGAAAACCAAAGGATTACGGTAGAAGTTTTAGAGACGCCTAAAAAAACCTTTCAATGACGACGAATAAGAAATAGAGCGTGTGCAAGAGAGAAAGAAAGGGAGGCCGGTGTGCAGGGTGGCCCGTTTGCCGCCACCGGTACCTCGTTAAATTCAAGTGGTTCTCGTCGGGTGGCTCACGCCTGAACGAGGAGAGCAACCACATCGGAATCAAGAATGTCCCCGAACTGCCTCGTAAAGTTTTTTGCTCCTTTGCTGCCGTTGCTTTTCCTGTTCTCGATCTTTTTTTTTTTCTTCGTATTTTCCTCCTCTTATTTTTGTCGTTGTGCTTCAATACTACATGAATAATATGTATGCATAAGTACGAGTAAGAGTAAACGTGAATGTGATGATGACGAAGACGACGACAAACGTCACTGTTCACAAGCGTTCTTCGTTCATCGAAGCCATTAAGAAAAGGTACGTTGAATCAACGAAAAGAAGCCGAAAGAAAGAGAGAGACTCAATTTGAAAATGTCTGAAGACGTGTGTACTGTGTAAAATTTACACTGTGACGAAGAGATCGAAAGAAGAAGAAGAAGAAGAAGTAGAAGAAGAAGCAAAAAGCATGTCAGCGTATCAGTAAAACCCTCTGAGCTCAGATGTGCAATGCAAAAATACATGCACACCCACATGCATACACAAACGCAGAGTATTGGCGAATGTATACATATATAATATTAATGTTCATAGCTGTCCTGGTCGCGAACGATCCACTTCAATTAATTGCACCGCTTCCATTAATTAATTGAATATATCCCAGCGATGGAACGCCGATTGCATCTCTCACGGTGGCTATCACCGATGCGCTCTCCTCTCGCCTCAAGCTGACCAACACGGGCGTTTCGAATGTTCTTAACTATAGTATACCAGTCCCTTCCAACTATCAGTAAGATCTCTTTCTCTTTTTCTCACTTTTTTTTCCTCCCTCTCTTTCTCGCTTTCTCTCTATATCTCTTTCTCGTACTGCGAGCAGTCGACGCGATAACCCTAGTACAGTCTCGCAAACTCGCACAATTTGTTCTCTCTCCGGGGCCTCTGTGGCCCGTACCGCTTATCGTGCCTCCAGGGGCTAATCGTCTTCTATCCTTGCACATCTAAGCCCGCTCCTGAGAGAAGAGTCGCAATCTCGAGGATCGAGATCAATCGATCGTTGGGTAATTCGAGCGGACGCGCGCGCGCGCTCTTTCTCAGGTAAAGCATATATCTATACAGAGATGATGAGAAGCTGCGACCAGGTCCAGAACACGGTGCACAGCTCTCAAGGACGATTTTATCACGGTTATTACAGCGGGAACGTTTCAAACGAGCGCGCAATCTCGTATACCCTCTTACTTCGAGATGCAGATTACTCAACGAGAGAGCAAGAGAATATCCGAGAGCGGCTTTTCATCCCGCTCAAGATGCTTCTTGAAAAAATTCCTTCGTACTAATTAAAGACTTCTCGAGATGAGATACAACATGTATATCTAATATATCCATAGGACGTACGGTACTATAAAATCAAGCAAAGAAAAAACGTTATTCTTTCTTCGTGTATCACCGTAAGAAAATTTTATTTTCCTAGAATCGATGATAAAACGGAAGGGACTGGCTGAGACGAGTAGAATTTTTGAGTGAGACGAGTGATCGGCTTGTGATCGTGTCACTTGGTTTTCCGTGTGACACCTGCTCTATCTTAGTTATCTATATAGTTAAATGGAGATACATGAGCCTTAGCCGTGGCTCGGGATCCGTGAAAAATTCAAATGCCACGGATGAATATTTGAATATCATAACCATTGTATACATAACGATGAGATAATCTGGCAACTTTCCAGTGAAACACGGACAAGAAAACTATGCGATTCGACTAGCTTTCACATGAAAGAAGAATAATCGAATGGTCACGAATATTTTAAAAAACAAGCCAGTCGGAATTGAAATCAGTTTGGACGAAGCTACGCCACTAATAATGGCACGCTATCAATGATGAATTGATGATTTTTAATACACCGTGATTAATTTGATCTGGCACAATCAGGCTTCGCGAAAATGAATTTCTATTCGCAGTAAACTCGAGTTTTCCCCTCTCCTCAGCACGACCCTCCCGGTGAAATAATAACTGATCATAAAATATATAGATACCGAGGTATGATCAGGATGATCGGGGTGAAGAGGGTGCATGGCGGGTTCGAACCGCGCAAAAGGTTAGACTCTGGCTCTGATCGCGCGCGCCGACACCGCGCTAGATTAGAGGCTGCCAAATGAATTAAAAGCCAATTTTAATCAAAAGCGGGCACCGGCTTTTAGGCACGATTACGCCGGATAATCATGGGTGGGAGGAGCCCGGTAGAGCTACGATGCGGGGGATTATGTACGTACATTTATATGACTATATAGATTCTACTATAAAAGTGCGAGAGGCAAGTCCTAAAGGGTGCACCGGCAGGGTTAAAGATTTAAAGAGAAAAGAAAGCGATCGCTAAGAATGGATTCCCCCCCATATATATTAGTCGTACGTGTTCTCGCGCGAGCGCGCGAGAGAGAACCGATTTGCGACGCCAAGAGCGAAAACACCGCGGCGGGGTTCGCAACCCGCGATTCAATCCATGCTATAGCCGAAAGAGGATTCACTGAAAATCTCTCTATACGGTATTAAGAAGGAATTTCGTCGGTATAATAAACCCTTAAAGCTCTTCGCATGTCCCGAAGCGTGAAAACTTTATGGGACAAATGAAAGAGCAAGGGGAAAGGAGAACCACTGGTAAAAAAAAAAAAAGAAAAAATCAGAAAGGAAGCGAGCAAGTTCGCGCACACGGCGTCGGCGTCATGAAAGTTATAATACAAAGCATAAGAGGTAAAAGAGCGCGTGAGTGAGTGAGTGAACGATTTAACGTATGAGGGAATGAGCGAGCAAGCATGTCCGTCTTCGGAAGATAAAAAAGCGAAAGAGAGAGACTGTGCTCAGGCTGCTATATAGCGTTGCTCTTGTTATGAACGGGCGAGTATATAGTGACCCTATCATTAACACCTAAACGGACGATTGGTCGATGCACCTTCTTCTTCCTCGACCTTTTCTTATTCCTTCCTCTTTCTCATCTTATTCTTTGTGGGTCTCATCCCGCGCGGTCTTTTCATCTTCTCGCGTGCTCTTTCCATGATGATCGTTCACGTATAACGTGCCAGAGAGAAAGAGAGGCCAAAACGATCGGTGGCCACGCTTGGCTCAACATATCATATGGACTTGCAAAAGAACTCGGACGCGCGATGATGCATCGAGAAGAAACGTGCTTCGTACGCGTATCTGTGAGAAAGAGAGAAAGAGCTTCCATACGGATCAAAGGTGCGACAGGTATATGATATGCCTGGTTTGCCAGCATGACGCGATAATCACAGTTCTCCTTGATACTAGAATAATTAAATTCCAAGCACGCTGTTACGTTCTTATAAGCGTAGGCATGTCCATAAGCACGTAACCGCACACAGCCACAGCAATACACAGCGAAGGCGAACGAGGCTGTGAACATTTAATTCAGTAAGTGGTTTTTCAGTCGTCCTAATCGAAAATAATGCTCGGAGAAAGTCGGCCAAAGATGGTAGGAGAAGAATTTTCACCATTCGCCTTCGGTTATCCAATACCAAACGCGGCGCGTATATACTCTCTATTCTTCCGGTTTAACTTGGCCAAGGAATCGCGACGACGAAGGTTGCGATTGTGGCGACGGCCACCCACTGTGCTCGCGAGCTCGCACAGCCTCGATATCCCAAAGATATTCCCAAGGAAAGGTCAGTGCAGGATTTTGTGCGGTTTTCACGCATCCTCTCAATTTCATCAAATTCATGAAATTTCTTCATCTTCGTTCTCTTTCGAGGCTCACTTTCGCTTCACCAGCCAATGTCACTTAACGAATAAGCATACGATCCCATACGATGTTAACGTCTGAAAGATGCGTTTCAAACAAAATTGCATTTAGTCCGAGAGAGTTTGTATAAGCAGCGAAATAATATACTTCATGAATCTACGCTCTCACGATTTTTCAAATTCGAAATGAACGATCCGGATAACGAGCGATACACATCACACGAAGCTGAAGAAAACGTGGTGGTTACTATGAGAGAAGAGGGCGAATACCAGGGAACGTATATGATGGATCTCTGGAGGCGGCAACGCGAGTGCGGTGCGAAAAAGTGGCTCCTCTGTTTGTTCAAGCGCTCATATATATTTTCTTCTCTTCTTTCTTTCCCTCTCCGTGAGGCTTAGCCCGTTACGTTACCCATTACTTTTGATCTTCTCTTTTTCGGTATATATTCTTCTCTTTCTCCCTATAATATAAGCGAGAAAACCTCGAATCTCGAGGATATCGGCTTCTCAGAGAAGAGCCGCCGCAGGAGGGCGGACAGCTAGTTCTCGTTCTCGTTCGTACGTTTGCACATTCCTTCAACTAACTTGCGAACCAGTCGTTTTGTGCCATATACCATGTGCCTATACAACGTGATATGCGTTCGTGCAACAAGCCACGAACAACCAGGCGCCGCTTAAATTTTTATACGGTGAAATTATTCTGTGCACGCGAGATTGAAACGCTCTCTAGATGAGAAATTTGTTACGGTGATCATTTTCAAGTGCCTCTAAACTTCTGTGCATCGATGAGGCTGCTGCGGAGATTCTTGCGTAATAATCGCGTCGAGAATGGAATATTTTCGGAATTTTTTAATATTCGACTATGTCACAAAACGTTATTTCTGTTCAACAAAAAAAAAACAGTGAAACAATAAGAAAACTGAAATAATAAGCCTCGTATAACGACAGTAATAGAAAATGCAATGCTGTAAATGTACTCGTATAGTATCGTTGCAGTATTATGGAGAAAAAGCAGTCAACTCGAAAACAATTGCGCCTCGAGAGTGCCACAGACACAGACGAAGCTTTTTTTTTCTACCCAATGAGGATGCTGTAACTCATCTCGCTATTTTCTCCATTTCTATTCTTCTATTTAGCTTTCCAGCTTCTTGCTACTTCACTCTAGGATCGAAGGTGTATATTGAACGTACGTGGAGTCACAGAACAGAGTACTTTTGGTCTAACTTCGTCGTTTTCGTTAAAAAGGATCCACAGTCCAAACTAGACTCAACGTTTACTAAACTTGTAGACTTTTATTCAAAATATACACTCATACAATTTTGGCTTCGAAATTCGCCTCGTTTCGTCGACCGTCAATACTAATTTGATGGTGTATTTTCATGGGAGAGTACAAGAGTTGCGAGCCGTCAGATAACCTCCAATATTATTAGTTCACAAAACGAAATGAAAAAAATGTTCTGAAAAAATTAAAAAACGTAGCAGATCTACCCTCGGCGGTTCCTTTCGCTTTATCGCCTCGCTTGGTGTTTCTCTTATTCTCTCGTTAAAGATACCAGAGCGATAAGAGAAGAGAGCCGATTGATCAGTGCTCGTACGCATAAATTATCGTTTTTAGTACTTTACCTTGTGCGCGTTCGTGCATACCGCGCAGAAGGATATAGATATATAGATTTGTAAACGAAACTTCGAGGTCAGTATATTCGAGAGAAGATGAAATTTGCAAGTGGTTGCTCGCAGGATCGTTCTCATAGTTCGACCCTGTGTGAACATTATTTATACGAGGAAACTCCTACACTTCTGAATTAGCTAATTATACAGAGTCGATTAATAATAAATAAGAAAACTTACGGAAAGGTGCTATTTGGTCGACTTTGGTCATGGTTTTGACCGTGCGGCCGATTACGGTAACATTGTCGCCGCTGCAAGTCGAATAGAGACTCACGGAGCGCACCATTGCCGGCATCGCCCCGCACATCACCACCTGCAACAAAACCAAAGAAATCCGTGATCGCCTCAATTCATAAATGATTCAAAATAGTCAGCGAATAAAGAAAATTTCAATATTTTGATTTGTCCAAATTTTGATTCCTCGCTACTTCGAACTTGCGTCCGAAGATTCTCGACCAATTTTCCATCTTATATTTTCACTTGCTCGAAAATTTGCAATAATCGAAGAAAAGTTCAACGATCCATTCTTCCGTCATTAATCCGATCGAATATCGTAGCGCTTCTATGCTATTTTATATTCTACAATAAGAAGTATTCTCAACTTTTACGATCGATTCGTATATATACCGCGACGCTGTTGAGCTCTTCTCGGTACTATTGAAATTGTTAGAGAGTCGTTCGACAGTCTCGAAGATCGATTGTTTACGTATATATTCTCGGGTTCACTGTTTCCCCTCTTATCCTCGCTAGATGCGTTAAAAGTTGTCTTTGCGAAGAGTAGAAAAAGGCCATTAACACTGCGACATCAATTTCCGTCTTTTTCTCGTAATAGTCCGCAGCGAGACAAAGCTTTCGTGATATACAGACTCATCGAGTTATCCAGCAGCATATCCATTTTTAACGACTCCCGTTCGATTTTACGACAATGTACGGCTTGAGAACTTCTCTCGGATATAATATTTTACGCTTGAGTCAATCAGACGTCGAAAGCCAGAGGAAGCTTGCACGGAGTAAGAAGCAAAAGAAATCTCATTTTTTTTTTTCTTTTTTTTTTTTTACTGCGACGAGCCACGCGACGTGGCATTTTTTATTTATTTATCCTCTTTACAGACGCCGGCAATGAATTCTACGAGCAGTATTGACGTACATATACGTTGGATATACGTCGAGAGAGACACGATTAATTTACCACTCCTGCGGACAGTTTCGTCTCGTCGGGTAGAACCCAAGCGTTTTAATTATTCGTTTGACCGCGATCATCGAGTTGTATATATATTACGTCACGTGCGGGGGACTCGCTGGTCCATAAATCTCTTTTAAATATAAGATATCCGAAGTATGGATTTCTTTTTTAGTAATAGGATAATAAAGGAGGGTCCCCCACGGGCCTCTCTTTCCGTGAAAAGAGTGATCCTTCTCCGCGTAATTACAGATCGATACGGAGAGTATATACGATCGGACATTTCGATCGATTCGAAGTAAAGAAGACTGTTAATATAAATTTGCCTACGGGCTGTTTATAGTCTTCGAAGACTTAAAATATTGCATCAATTTTGAGTCTTCCTTACGGTTCATCGTGCGAATACCGCGTCGTATCAAAATTACGGATGAAAAACAGTTATTCCGAAACTCTCGTCGAACGATCCAGTTCAACCGAGTATCGAAATAGAAAAGGCAGTATATGCCCTGACGTCGCGATGTTTCTAAAGCGTCGGTGTGCGAAAAAAAATCGATAGTCGATCCATTCAGACGATGGCAAATTCACAACGTAATTAAACCGTGACTGATTGATCTTTGGGTGTTTTCGTTAGGTATTTGGAATTACGGGTCTTCCATATAAATCACGAAAGGTTTTCGACTGCTCAACACTATCTCGTATGGAGAAAAGTTCAAAGTTACGAATTTACTAATTGGCGTGTCGCTTTTCGAGATATTTGGAATTTTTAACACAGGCAAATTCTTTCTATTTTGATCAATTTTGATGAAATTGTCAAAAGTTGGTCGAGCCATTGTACAAACATTTTGAATTTCAGTAAATTTCTTTCGTAACGAGTGAAGGGTCCATTAAATTGACCATTTCTCTGGGTTAATTGTGGATATGAAAATCAATCAGTGCAACGTTATTGGCGCGATAATCGATTATCTGTCTTAGTCATCCAATTGTACTTGCCAGCAGAATTCACGGTTCTCTTAAAAAAAATTGCAATGCATCAGCAATAACAGTAAGACGATCCTGCCGCACCGATTTACCAAAGCAGATGTAAAAATATAAGAGCGTCTATAAAATTCGCCAACTACTCACTCAACGAAAGAAAAACCTTGTCTGATATTCGAGACTCGATATTCACTGCTGTAAAACGAGTTTTTGGAGTGAAAAAAAGAGCAAGCTTCGGATCATTAGTTCCGAGAGTTTATGAGCATGGGTTTGCAGAATTTATCACTGCCTTTTTGTATATCTCTGTTCTCGTTATTTCTCTCTTTCTCTCTCTCTCTCTATTTCCCTCGTAAAGGTACACCGACGAATGAAGGAAAAAAAAACGTGTTACTTTTGCCATTCAAGAAATTTGATCAACTAGAAAAATGTATTAATGCATTTTTACTCGAAAATTTATTTTAGAGTTACAGAAAAATTATCATAACTTCATTCTCGTATTTTTCTCTGCTATTGCATTCAAATATCGAATATTGAATAAACTATTACTTTATGAGCCTTGCTTTTTTTTCTGATTTTCTCGAAATCAGTCAACTTCAAATTGTGATCTTTTCAACGAACATTTCAGCAATTATGTGACTAGGCTTACTCACCATCAGGAGGCACAAAATCTTCGCTAAGACGGCAAGCTGTGGTAACCTGAAACATATAAAGAAACGTTTTGTTACTACCAAGAAAAAAAAAAGTAAAAATGATTTAAAGAAAATACCACGAGAGAAGCTTGCCACACGATCAACAGATTTCATATTTATAATGCCGAACATAATGATCGAATTGCTCAAATTTCGATATTCAAAAAAGTTTTGGCTCAAGCGGTCCAGCAAAATGTACGACCGAAATGTGGCTCAACCAATGCCACACGATATTCGATTGAATTTATCTCCCGCTGTGGTATCTACCTCGTATGTGAGAAATAAAACACGACGTTAGTATAGTTTTCGCTCCCGGTGGGCTTCACTATTCGTTTTTCTCTCTCTCTCTCTCTCTCTCTCTCTCTGTCTCTTTCTCTATACAGAAGATTCGTAACGACGAGAAACCTTTACATGTCTACAAATACCAGCGTAAGTAAAAGCATGTAAAGAATTATAATGATCGAAAAAATCTGCGACACTCCAGAAACTCGAAACCTCTAAGAAAGTCCAGTAGAGGCATGAATTAGTACGAGTAAGATATTATAAAATATACAAAAGAAAAAAAAAAAAAGAACTTTGAGTAAGACTTAAATGAAGAACTAAATTATATGATGAAGTGACGAGCGAAAAAGGTGTTGCGCGATAAAGCTCACCATCGTAATTAGAGAGTATAAATTAGAATAACAAGAAGCGTGTTCGACAATATGAAAAAAAAAGAAGGCAAAAAATAAAAAAAATTCAATGAAAACGCGTTAAAATCACGCGATTCATCGTGAAATATCTTGAAACGGAGGAATAATTTCGATCGTTATCAATATTCACTAACTTTTATATACAACTTTATATATCCATATACATTTATATACACGCAATTTGAATAATATTTCTTCGATAGAAGCGGCTTAACGAGGCACCGCCAGGCGTCGAAAATCTTGGGTCGTGGCCCCAGGCCACACGCGATCGTGAAAGAGCAGTAATATATAACGGTTTACGAGGCACGTATGCAGCAATCCGCACTCAGAACAGAGTTAATTAAATGTTAACAGATCTTTTGTTGGATACGACGAAATAAATATTTACTTATCATTATCATTATTTATTCGAGTCCCAAAATTAAACTAAATTTAAATAAAGATGAATGAAATTCGATGACTCTTACAAATTCAGTTTGGCTCAATTGAATCGAGCTACTGCATTCATCAATTTTCACAAGTAGCACAAAACACGTATTGGCATCATAGACCCAGTACCAATTACTGTAGAAATAACATCATCATCATCAAACAAGATTCAAATCGATCATTCGGACTTTCTCCATTGAAAATTCTCGTCAGAGTATTTTTTTCAGAGAAAAACATTCGAATAATTTTTATGGATGAATAAATGAGAAAAAGATTGATAAATAATAAATTTTTTCTTATTATTTATTTTAAATATCAGAGTCCATGTGATAAAATCGAACGAAAATGATCGAAAAAGGAATAGGCAATTTGAAAAAAAAAGTGCAAATAATAATTGCAAGTACTGGGTGTCCTGGATGTAGTTGATTTGTTTCCTGGACTTTTGGTCCATTATAATAAATTAAATCTGTTCTCAGTGGGATAGCTAGGTGATACTGTATATGGTATGGGATGTGTATGGGTGTGATTCGCGAGGACTTTCCGAGGATATCTGGTATCTCTGGCAATCGTCTCGCGCCACCGGCGCATCGACAGCGGCAAACCTGCCCCTGGCGCGTGCCAGAACTCAGTAAGGCTCAACGGGAACGAGAATATGCGAGGAAGAGAGAGAAAGAGGAAGAAAGAGTTAAAACGAAAGAGGAATGGGAGAGAATGAGGATGATGAGAAGCGGGCAATATAATGGACAAAGTCAAAGGCTTCGCGAGACTCTCTGGACTCCTGAAAGCTTTTACGCGCACATGCAAACCAATATATATATATATTTAGTCTCCAAGTTCTATGTAACACGTAGAAAAGTATGCGAAGTGTGCGCATGCAGGACAAACAGTAATAAAAAATTATGGGTGATAAATAAGAGAAGGAATAAAGAGTGGAGAAACACAAGAACTTCACCAACGCCAAGTCAAATTGTTGAGGTACTTCCTGGGGTGGTAAAATCCTTCGAGAGTACTAGGAACCTTTTTACATCTCGCGAAAAGCCAAGAAGAAAAAAGTATTAAATAACCTTATTGAAAAAAAAAAAATGTTTATTTTTCGCATTACCAAAATAAAAAATTCAAATACCGGTTAATTTTTTTTTTTCATCACATCTCATGATATTTATCACATAACCAGTGCCACAAATTTCCAAAAGTTCAACATTCTCCTTGAAATGAATGGATGAGATCGAATAAATATGATTTGGGACATATGAAAAGTTTTTTGGTACGGAATCCACTTCTGCGATAGCCAGGCTCGTAACAAGCGATGTACGAAAAGTGCAAAATGTGTAATAACTAAAGTGATCAATGAATTAGAAAGGGGCAAATCGATACAGGGAATCGAGGGCATAGATCTGATCCATGCGGTGAGCGATTCGCGCAGCCCGCTGCACTCTCACCTTCGTAGAAGAGCGAGAGTCGCGTTGTGTGGATTGCGCAAGCGAAATGCAGCTCGTGTTACAAACGAAAGGCAGAAAACACACAGGTGGGGTTTCGATCTTGCAATAATGTTATTATATCATACTATAATATAAAACTCTAGTAATAAAACAACATTCATGCTTGTTTGGATTATGATTGAAACCGCATCAATGGGTCCTCAGACGAGAAATCCCTCATCGTAAATCAGATAACCGGTGCTGATTCAACGATTTATTAATTATCACTCGAGTTGTTCGCTCATCGGATTGTACTCGATTCTAAACCACAGAGTATTCATTCATACATACATACATCTGGTTTTATTTTTTTAATTTATTTTTTTTTCCATTGCGTCGAGCAATGCCTCGGAAGATCCATCGAGATTGATACGAAATGATGCAATTGACGCAGCAACCGCAGCAAGAGTTTTCAGTTTTCGGTCAAGCATAACGGAAGCGCGCGCGCGCAAATATTCACGATACAACGTCAATAAAATCTGATGAGACATTCTTGAATCAACAGAAGTCGAGAATTTTATTTACTGGCTTCGAGAGAATGATGAATCGATGCATTAACGATATATTCAAAGTTTCTCCGGGCCCGTCGATGATGCGCCGAAAAAGCAATTTACTTAAAACTTGTTTACGTGAGAACACTTTTATTGCAGACGTATATTACTCCTCTAAAGATTCTTGTATGTGTGTGTACATGTTTCATGGGCATACCGGGAATGCTACGAAACTTGTCTCCCGTGTATTCAATTCAAAAGCCACGCCTTTCACTGCACTTTGCTTTGTGGGGAGAGTTCGGGAACGCGTATAACCGCGAATGGCGACGAGACTTTCTGCGCGCATTTTGCGAGACCACCGTCAAATGTGAAAGTTCCCTCACTCTGATGCGATACAGAGGTAGGTATGAAGGCGTCGATGTGGCAAAATGGCTACAAAGGTTCCACCTTTCGTTCAATCGATTAATACACTTATGATATTTCGTAAACATTTAAAAAGTCCTTTATTTATTATTAAAAAAATAAAAATTGCTTAAGCACTGTTGGTACGTTTCGTGCAATTAAATAAAACAACCGACGAGCTACTGCATTTTTGTCTGAACGACTGAACCAAAACTTCGAAATCATTTATAAAAATAAATTTTCAAAGATGACTTTGAAGATTGATCGGTAGTCGAATTCAAATCTCAGTCAGTTGTCACACCACCCGATGAAACGGGTCAGCAAAAACCGACATGAAAGTCTTCATCGGGAAACCGACAAACAAGATTCCGCAATTTATATGTGGACTCTATAAAACCGAATTTTGCGCATATGTTTCGCATAAATATTATATTTTATTGTGGTGAAATGTAACTCATACGAGAATGTGTCTTAATGGTGCTCGTAAAGGCTTATCTCGCTGCATAAGAAAGGAGCTCTCATCAATAACAAACATGTGACGCAAGCTACTGTATCAACGAGTGTATCGAATTCTTGTTGATGCAACGGTAACGCAAGACACAACAGCATCAGCATACCGGAGTGATCTCAGCGCATAATGTGTACGAGTGACAAGAGGCAGTAGGACACGCGCGCGAGTGCTTAAGGAATTTCTTGTTCCGTGTGGAATTTCGATGACGCGCGAATTTCACGGCAAGCGCGCAAACGGGACTTGATATAACTCGAGCGCGCCTCCGCACGCGGAGCCATCCGCATCATTATCATCGTATATACAGATTCGTCCATATATGTATAGACGTTTTATACACATGTACGGGATACATGGAGGGAAAAAACTCACCGAGCAATCTCTGTCATAGCTGCGAGTACGGCCAACGACGTTCTCGCGTCATCCCAGTATTGAGCAGCAGCTTACGAGCTGCAATCTCGCTCGTGATGCTCACGCGTCACCACAATGTAATAATACGACGTTGCTACTAAATATAAAGGCAGATCCCGATTTAAAATGGCACAGATAAATAGCGTTTTATCGGACAGTTGGTCGGGGCGGAAATTCTACGTCTGTGCGTTACGGAGCCAGTGATTTATTTGTTTATTATTCGTTTTCTTTGATGATGAGGCGAAGAAAACACTCATTGGAATATGTGTTCACGCACTCGAATCAGGCGGCATATATGTAATCGTTTGAACAATCATATCACTCGGAAAAACCTGGAAATAATTGGCCTCGCTGATGCCCACGTAAAAACGTTTCGAAGCAGCAGTTTATCAATTTCACTATCCGATTAATTTCACTGTATCGAGATGTATCGCATCGATTAGCCGTAAGATGCATTTTGCAGGGATCCTCGAACATCGAGAGAGACATCACGAACACAAACTTCATACCGATAAGGGATCAATCAACACTTGTTCATCGAATTTTTTTCCATTCAAAAACAATCGACGAACCTAATGCGACCACCGAATATTTTCTTCAACTTCATTCGATGACTCAATAACAAGCTCTTTGTTGCCCGTTACAGTTGTAGTCATTTGTCCGGTACAAAATGTCACGTGAGTCCGTAATATAACGACCGACACTTCGTGATTGACGTTCGATGAATGACTGGAGAATACGTGCTCCGAAACGAGACTAGACGAGAGTATACGTGATGATAAATGAGAAGACTACTAGATTTCAAGAGTATAATACGCGGTGAAAAATCGTCATTTTTCTGTTACGAAGTATACGAGAGATGTGCGCGCGATGGTCACCGCAGCGCGAGATCAGCACGGTGAATGTGCGCCGGGTACGGTATAGAACCGGCGTGTGACACCCTCGTGCGGTGCCACGTGGGGACTCATCCAAAAGAGAATTCAGTGGGGATACATGATACATATATATATATTTATATGTATATACGTAACAGGCAAATAGGTATATGAACATGTACATTTGTTTGCATGTATGTATGGGTCGTGCGTATTGGAAGCGTGAAAAACGGCACTGTGAACACTTGAATAGGCCGACGGATGAAAAACTCGGCTACCGCACTCTTGGGATTCTTGATGTACATCATGAAACTGTATATACATATATATATGTATATGTAGGATCACGAGGGTTATGGGTCTGCAGGCAATATACTCGATGTCGTTGAAACGCGAGCTCAAACGCCTCAAATGGTCTTGGGGTCGCCAAAAACGTCATTTCCTTCCTGAAGTGGAAACGGCGCGGCGCTGATCCTCTTGTGAGCGTAGACTTCATTCGATGATCATTAGTCTCGCGATTTAGTATACTCGAGCTTCTCAACATACTAGAATCTTCACCGGGTGGAGCTATTTGGAAAAGCCATGAAAATGGAATCTCATTTTTAAACGATTTATTTCTGTTTACTTTTCTTAGAAAAGTATCTGTATAAGTGTGTGTTTGTGTGTGTGTCGAAAATTTCTAAACAGTCTGAAGGATCGTTCTGAAGGAGGTGATTCGGTGGAAAAGGATAACTCAGCATTCCTCGTCACGTACGAGCATGAGACCACCAAGAGGATTAGGCCCGTTTCTGGAGAGCCGTAAAGGTGCTAGGGTTGCACGAACTTGTTACTTTTTATGAATGAGACTTTATATAATAATATAAAATTAAAGAAGCGACCAGGCGTTGTCTGCCGGAACAGAAATTATTTATCAAATTTATTATCGAACTTCTGCGCACTTAGCACGCACATAGGTTAGTTCCTTTTATAACGTATACCGGTTTAGTGGGTCAAAAATTGTTGGTTCGTTCCTTCAATAATGGACGAAAAGTATCTACGTCTCCATTGAGAGGAGAAAGAAAAAACCACGAAACTTAGTGGTGACTCTGCGTGGATCTCATTGTTAAGAAGTTCAACTTCTCCATAATATATGTTCCGTTGTATACATTAATAGATATAGATATAGCGCACGAGCCATATATTTCATTGGAGTATGGAAAGAAAGCGTCGAGAAACCGGCAGCAGGAATCAATGAAAGATTCTCTCTCGCCGCTCCACGGGAAAGCAGCGTATTGCCTGCACGCCACCAGCCTAAAAGTCACCTGGTCACCCCCCCCCTCCCCCTCCCCCCCGGTAGAGTCCCAAGTATTGGACAATGGCCCAGGTATGAACTGTTTTCCAAACAGGCATAACGAATTGCGACAAATCACGTTGGTTTTTATGTCCTAGTTTATACACAATATCTCTCTATACATGGGTATACGGCTCTCTATGTGTGTATTTAGTACGGGGAAAAACTACCCTGACGACGTGCCCGTATTACGAGAGAACCGGTGGTAGAAAATTTGTCGTAGCGAATTGGAGAATAATTGTGGGTGCGAGACTCAGAGGTCAAAGAAGTGAAAAGAGAAAATAGAGAAAGGGAAATTTCTATAATAGCGAGCCAAAACCGACTAAGAAGCATTCTGGAGAAAGAGGCGCCGGGCTTTTCTCATTCGTTTTTCGTTTTCAAATAAATTGGGCGTTCACCACAATTTCATGTAACGAGCGCATCTAATGTCCTTGGGATCCTAGTCAACCGGTCAAACTTCTGGCTTTCGCACCTTGACCCAAGATATCTGTGCTTTTTACTGTGACGTTGAATCATCTGTATATCGAATTTTGAAATATTTCAATCTACAACTATGAATGTGAAAAATTACATTTCGAGGAAGCGCTCGTTGGAATGGGAAAAAAAAAAACTTCAACATTGAGTCAAAAGTTATCCGGATAATGATTCACAAATCATTGCAAAACGAATTAAACTTACATTGTTCTTTTTTATAAAAAAAACATTTGTTCTTGTTGTTGTCCTAACTAGATTTTTTTTCACCATGATGCTGCTGAAAAATTCCATGGCATTCGGGTTCCAATTCGTCTACAACATGCTCCTCGCACAAAAAGAAACGATTGGAAAATACAAAATCTTGATGAAAAGAGGATCTGTTTGACTCTTTTAATATCTCGTATTGCACGAGAAGCGATGGGCGTTTGCTCTTTTTAATAGCGAGTGACGATGAAATAGCTGAGGAAGAAACGAAACGCAGATCATTTCGTATTCGTATAGTCGACAGGTAAGCGGTTTACGGCTCTGCTGAAAAGATGAATATAATAATGATTTCAAACAAAATCAAAAACGCGTTAAACCAGAAAACTACTTATTTCTGGGACTTCATGAACTACGGATCCATTGTTAGTTTAGGCTTGCGAATCCCTGCCGCACCGCGGGAGACACTACACACTCTGCCTCTTGAATCCGCTAGGTTTTGCAAATCATTCGGTCTATTCTACGGTAGCCTCGAAGAGCTGATGTTTTTGTACAACTTAAGAGGATCCACGCGCTATATGTACTTTTTGCAGACAAGTGCAAGACGTCAACGACGCCGAAGACCGTCCCACCAGCGTCTCATTCGTTTTCTGACACGCTTCGCGACGTCTCTCTGCGGGAGAGTCAGGATTGTGAGAGCGGAAAAGAGAGTAGAAAACAGCTTCAGGGACGTACGAGTCCGAAGTGAGTGCACTGTAGCAGGGATTTTGTCGGTACACCAACTGTGCATCTAAGTTTTTTACGTTAAAGTTGACGAACTCATCTCAGCACACCAGTAAAAGATTTATTGACCAGCAGTGAAGCACGTTTGGCTCATTCGTTTCATGAGCAACGCATGAAACGCATTATTCCCGGAACAAGGGGACAAAATACAGAAGATCCATTACACACTAGTTTTTTTTTTCTTTCCTTGTCCTATTCTTAAGATCGCTATCTCTTCAGCGTGTGTACTCGAGTGTCAATGAAATTTCACGGGAAAGAATAACGCGTTCATCCGCGTGAGCATGACGGTCTTCCACGAAAGTTTACTCGGTATCATATGTCCATGACAAGCCAAAGAAATCGAGGGGGATTTACAGGGGATAGCCTGCAAAAATTCAGTAACAAATAGGCGTATGTTACGCTGTAGGAAATTCCAATTTCTGTGCAATTACGCCTTTTCTGCTGTCGGTATTTATATATTTGTGGGGATCAATATCTCTGCGGGATGATATCAAGGCAGCAATGACCTTTAATGATAATGGTTTGGAATAGTTTGTCATGAAAGAGAAATGACAGAGTCGACCATCATTGGTCAAAAGCCCATCAATAAAATCTTTTTTCTTCATCGCATGATCAGCTTTTGTTCATCGAACAAAATCCCATCTAGTTGGATGAACAGATAGTGAATTGAATTCTATTTTTTTTTCTGGAATGGCAAATGACTCGGTCAATTGAACAAAAAGACACTTGAATCCATCATAATTTCGTCCAACTCGATAGGACTTTGCTCGATGGACAAATTTTTTTGTCCCAGTGTAAAAGAGAGACTTTTATTTTTTATTCGAAAACTTATTTTGTGTCTATCGTCAGCTTTAACTCGCATTTGTGAGATAACGTGCGACAGTACTCGCGTATCCTCTGCGATACCCTCGGGCATAGGGTGATATAGCTCTTGGTGGTCAAGTTCTGACCACAGGACGATAAAACAGCACGAAAAACAAGGGAGGAGTTTGAAACTTTTTTCGGCGGATAATGATAGGTAGCGAATTGTTGTAGCGAGTGTCGACGATATATTCCCCTATGAAGAGAAGAATTCATAGAGTAAGATAGCAGCTTGGATGAATCATCATCGATTTCGCCCCACTAATGAATGTCCTATATCGTAGGAATTATTTGCTTTTTGGTTTGCTTTATTTACGAGATTTTTCTGACTGGAAGTGATTCGTCAGTACTCAGGATAATTGTAAGTTGGCAAAAAATTATGATGCCGAAAATCTAACGAAAAATACACCTTTTTATCGGTTAACAATATTTCACGAGTTGCGTGATGATTCCGTTCGTGTGATCCTCCAGTCGAGCCCGCACACAGCTTCAACACCGCGGCACGTTCGATAAATTCTGAAGGACCATTCATTGACCAAGGCCTGTTCCGACTACTTTTTCTAACCAAATATGTGGTGGACGTGACAAGCAGCCCGACGCTTTAAACGCACTACACTTTATAGCGTTCATTTAGTTTTAGGAATTCATTTCAGCACCGATAAGCTCGAGTGTATATAATCGAATCCTTCCATTTCACTCTGTTTTTCTCCTAAGTACTATCTACAGTGATCTAGGAGAAATTCTTTAACCTTCATTGACGTTTCGTGAGAAAGTCTCATTAAAAGAAACGACGAAATAAAATATTTTAATTCTTCGGTTACCACAAATGCGTCATTTTTTTTCGTATTTTCATATCAATTTTTTTTTTCAGCGAATCTTCATAGAAACACGAAAGATATGTGTAACAGTGAGAGTTGGCCCAAAGTGCCGACACGTCATCGCGCGTTAGAACGAGAGAACCTCGCGGGCAGCTCTAATTGCGCCACTCATCCGCGACTCTCGGGACACAGACATTAGCGTCGCCGTTTTTTTTTCTCTCTTCTTCAGCCTCAATCCTCCCGCACTCTCTTCTGCGGTCCTCTATTCGCTTTTACAGACGTGCGAAAAAAACGTGTTGACTAATTCCACGCGACTCATATATTACCGCCGCAGCGCGAGAATGACACAGAGACAGAGACAGAGCGATATAGTCAAGGAGAATCGTTGAACTAGGCTGCGGATGCGTTTCCAGCTAGGAACACTGGACTACTCGGAACTGGCAACACGCTAAGCTTCATCACCCACAATTTTGCGAACGCGAAAGTGCGAGGAATCGCTGATTAGGCTCGTTATTGCAGCAAAAAATTCATGCGCCGTGGAAACTAAGCATATGCATTAGTTTTTTTACGTATGCATTATTATCTCGTCGCGTCCTAACATTAAAGCCCGTTACATATGTGAATATCTGTTTAACATTTCGTAGAAAATGATTCACGTTACGTCCGCCAGTCTCGACATGGAGAGGTGATCGATGTATGACGTCATCCAAGTCTCCGTTGGCGAAGAGATTCGGAAGCACATGTCGAGATAAAAAAAAAGGATGTGTTGACGAAGAAGGAAGTGTATAGGGAAAAGAAATTCCTGTATCGTAGATTCTCTCCCCCCCCCCCCCCCAAAAAATGATGAGAGAGGAAAAGAAAGAGAAAAGAAACAGAGGGAGTGGAACGAGTGGATCAGAAGAAGTCGAACTGTGGCGCCGATAACTCTCGACCGGCTTGAGGGGTCCGGGTTACTTCGGGTTGTCGGGCTCGCGTTGCCATGTTTTATCTCATTTTCTTGCTTTTCATTTTTCCTCTTTTTTTTCTGCTTCTTACCTTGGAATGCTACTGAAGTTTTTCCGTTTTCATACATATTCGAAGGGACGTCAGCCAGGCTCGGGTTTACGAAATAAGAGAAATCCAGAATTAGCTGTGAAAATTGGAACAGTTCACGGTGTGTATCAATTTGGATATTTATTTTTATATCAACGTGAAGGGATGCTCGGAGAGTGGAAGATTCATTTAACGAGCGAATGGGACAAACGTATAGAAAATTCTCGGTTTTAGTGGATGAAAAAAAAAAAAAAACCACGTTTGTTTGGCAAGAGGATCACGTAGACAAATCTCGTGGCCTGTTTTCTTCTCGGCTCCAGTCTCATTTATAAACTACTCTTTTTAACGCGAGGGAGCGAATG
This sequence comes from Campoplex capitator, assembly GCA_037576405.1. Taxonomy (NCBI): domain Eukaryota; kingdom Metazoa; phylum Arthropoda; class Insecta; order Hymenoptera; family Ichneumonidae; genus Campoplex; species Campoplex capitator. Next base: position 7,696,947 of record JARBWI010000008.1, on the reverse strand, counting down.
AGAGATAGAGAAAAGAAGAAGAACGTGTCAGAAGAAATGAAGGAGTAACTCTGGAGGGGGATTAAGTCAAAGGCCGGGTAAAGATAGAGGATTTAGTATAATGTACGATGAGAATAAAAAAGAAAGGAAAGGTTTGAAGATAGTCAGAGATGAGGAATACAAAAACGAGTCGGTTGAAAACTGTGAATGCGGTAGAAAGGGAATGAAGAAATAGAGAAAGAGGAACATTAAGATTCGTTTAGACACTTTTGGCTTCGTGTGAAAGTCGGCACTTGTCCCAATCGTAATCTCAAATGGATATTCTATGACCATTTAAGTAAGTATGGTAACAGCCGAACGGGCCACCCAGAGACCCAGATATCACCAATTCAAAATACCATGAGTATACAGACTCCAACAAAAACATTTTATCGTCGTAATACACTTTTGTTTCTTCATTCCTGTGTATCGCTTCGTTTAATCGATTTCGCGTCGCGCTTGCACGCACAACTATATACGACGTTTTTTTTTCTTTTCTTCGCGTTTTTTTCTCTCTCTCTCTCTCTCGTCAACGAAACCCGTTATCTTCGTATACAGTCGATGTACGCACGAGTCCCGATGACTCACGAAAGTCGAGGGGTTAGTCACGCAAAACTTGGGTCGGAGAGAAACCGCACAAGAGAGTTGTGTCTCGCACTTTTAGGGTGCCTTCCTCGGGAGCAACCCGAGACTCCTACAAGGCGGCAAACAGTCCAATCTAAACGAGAGGCGACCGATCGATCAGCACCGAATCGACAATCGTTCAGAACTTTCTGTCTACGCGTATAAACTCGAATATATTTTTATCCATATGACAACTTTTATATATGTATATTTTATATACGTCTTATATATGACAAAGTAAATCAAATCCACAACTATTGTATATATTCTCCATTGAGCTCTCTGTGTATAAAAAGTGAAGTGAGCTCACTGTATATATGAGAAAATACGAGAGAGGGCCGGATCGATTCAAGTACCATCGACAAAACGGCGCTCCATATCTCTCCGCGAATATAGCCCGATGTGCTGTACTTTAATCCGTAAAGGGATCCTCGACGTCATTCTATGCCAAAATAGTTCGAGAGACGTAGAAACAGCGAACAAATTTCACGACGATTATACGGATTTTGGAGTAAATGCAGAAACGACAAAATATTCATGTTCAAGTTTTTATATTTTTTATTATTTTTTATTCACCGAAATATATACCTTGCGAAGCTTATTTTGATAGGATAATATGTGATTTTACTACATCTTCGTGGGTGCAACTGGCATAAGAAAATTGCAGAAAATAATTTGATACAGCGAATTGACGAAAACTTGGTGGGATTCCTCGAAGACAATATTTTTTTCGTATGAACATTGTGAACATGATATAGTTTTTGAATTCGTTTCCAAAATCTCTTTCAGAACTTAGTCATTTATATATTTTTTTGTTTTATAATAAATATGCATAACTAAAGTTCTGATGATTCAGTTCGAAGAGTCGTTCCACTTTTTATTACATTTTCGTCCCGCGATTAACAAGCGTCTACGTGGCTGCCAGTTGATTCGATGCAACAAATGATTCGGAGTAGTACCAAGCGCTCGATATCTTAATAGTTTGAAGAAAAAGATCTTGGAGATGTATCAGAGAGAGAGAGAGAGAGAGAGAGAGAGAGAGAGAGAGAGAGAGGGATTTACAGATACAGCGAGGCTAACATTCCTTTTAGACTGGTTGTAAATCGGTCACGTTAGCCGATGCCGACGGTGTTTGTGTGACCCAGAAAAGGGTCGATAACGAAACGTTCGGGCTTTATCAGTGAACACCGACGATCAAGAATAATATCAGAAAAGCAAGAGCATTCATCTTTCTTATACGAATACGCGATAATTATTGTAATACGAGACCTGAAAGCTGTATCGTTTCACATTCATTCGCAGATATGCTGCATGCGAAAACCTCAAAAGCTATACACAGAGTAAAGTTCATGTATTGTGAAAAGATATAAACTGCTCCCTTGATTTCTTCGCTGTACACGCTATGTAAACCCGTTAAAAAAACTAGAACGTCGCGATTGATTGTAAAGTGCTCCACGCAAAGACAGATTATGCACTTAAAAGTCTGAAGCCAACCATGTGAAAAGTTTAAAAAACGTTCTCTCCTCTCAATTTTTCATAAATATATTTACGATTGCTCGACACTGAGAATTTATCCGGTTTCAGATTCAATTTTTCCTTTTCTCAATCATCAATCCATAGGTAGTGATTGTCATCTAGATATATTACAACTCCGAGGATACATATCGATATACATCTACTGTAATAATGGGAAAAAAACGTGTGATAGAAACGAGGAAATTGTTATCGCGAGAGCGTCAAGACCAGGTTCGATCATTATATAATTAAATCTTTGGACGCAAGAGCTATCCGAAATCGATAAGTATGTCATAGCAGGAAAGAGAGCGAAAAAAATGCTCGGAGAAAGAGGGAGTGAGAGAGGGAAAGAGCGAGAGGATGATAGAGAAGGACTGACGAAGAGAACGAGAAGAGAAACAGATGAGAGAAGTAGTTGTATATTATACGAGTGAAGATAAGGAATGAAGGATGAATAACGTGGTTGAGCGAGCTCATGGAGCGATAACAGGCGCACTCTTAGCCTCACAATTAGCGGCGGAATCAATCCTTACGCGGCAGCGGCACGGTCATCAATATGCATAATCGGAAAGGCGCCATTAGTAGTCGTGGATGTGTGTGCGTAAGTCGTCTTTTTAAAACACTCAATGACTATAGTAATATATGTATATGCATAATATGAACCCGTGTCCCTTCTCCCTCACTGACATATTTCGAGTAACTTGGCTGTAGCAGTCAACATGCAATTAGCAAGTAATTTATACTAGACATTAATACAGCAAGATCCCAGTCACTGACCTCTCAAAAATTTCATATTCGCGATATCTGTATAAAAATGATGATGGAAAAGTTAATTGAATCAAAATCATTAGATTAAATTTTGTCTTTCTTCATCATGTAAGCCGTAAATGGAATTGAATGGCTCTAGTATTCGTCGCGTTACCGAATACAAGGTTAAATATCAGTTGCGAGCAAGCGTCATGTATAAAAATCAAGTTTCCCTCGAGGCGCTGAAACGGGAAGTGTTTTTAAACTGCCTAATGCACGCAATTATACAAATATGAAGTTTGTAACATGCTCGTGCGCAGAGAAGCTACGGAGAAATTAGTATGGAAATAAAGTCGCGGGAACAGGCTGGAAAAGAAGCCCACGAGTTTCCACCGGTAGCAGCCCAAGGCGGGTTTTGCGAGACTCTGTTGCATGGCCGTTCACAGGAGGGACTTGGTCATGGCTGACTGAACAACCGGTGTACATTTTAGCGACGTTATCCAATCGTCGGTTGGATTGCGACTAATTAGCCGCGATACGCTTGAACGGTTGAACCTAAAGTCGCTGTCCAGGTGGTCCGCGATAGGCCACGCAGCGTTTTCTCTGCACCAACAGGAGCAAAAACCCCTGAGAATTGCAGTTAAAGCGGAATACTTGGTGGCAGCCTCTCGCCCGATGGCACGCTTTCCAATGAGGAAAAAAAAAAAAACTAACACAAACAGTTGCTGTTCATTCGCTTGAGATACTTGAATATCTCATTCAACTTTAATGCCATACCGACGCGGCAAATTCTCCGACATTTTTGTCACATGATTTCCCATTTTGCAAATTTAATAAACCGACTATACCGGCTTTCACGTAGCGGATTCCCTGCTGCGAAAAAGACTCGAGATAGTCTCAGAAGCGATGCGGGTGGCCCAACTTATTTCTTAATTAGCATCCGTGGCTGCAAGTTTCTCTCCCGCTCGCACGTTTTATACAGAAGGGGCGTGGGCAGTTTCCATGCGAGCATGCTAAACAAGAATCAGTAAAAAAGAAGCAGAATACTTATAAAAATAATAATAATAATAATAATTCACGCACGCAAACACAACGAGACACTGGACGGGGAATTCTCTCGTGGCGTTCGCTCAAAAATTCATTTTAATGCGATATTAAACGACGAAACTTCTTTATCTCACGTCCGAATAACATACGGGAAGGAAATCTTCCTGTTCGTATTTAGTACGGAAATCTGGATGGAGAATACGGTATTTCTATAAATATTATGTATTAAACTCCACCCAGTGAGCAAAAATTCGTCAATGATCAAATTTTATCAATTTTCGTTCCAGTATGCTTGATTTTTTTCTTGTAAAACGAAGGCCTATAAAAACGAATGAATCATCATACACAATATCGATAACATGCTCATCCGCAATCACATAAATACGTAACACATAGGCTACACTCGAGCACAGGATGCTTTCAAGACGGGTCATGAACTTAACATGAAAGGAAATCATGATAATTCGTTATCAAATCCTGGGTATAGATTGGTAGTGCGACTTGCTTTCAATGTTAAAAATCTTTTTTCCAATGCTTGATGGCAAAACGTCGCCACGTCTCTAGATTTGTGTTGTTTGTTCGCTGTATCGAACGCCGAAGGCAATGAATATAAGCTGAGACAACTGTACGGTAACAAATCCAGACAAACCCAAACAAACATGTATCTTTCGTTCGTCTACAGACATCATTTCGACGAATCGATTTCTTGGATCTCATGACTACGATCTACCCACTTGAGACATGGGTCCGAGGCCGAAAGTTTCCTTGGCGTAACAGCAAAGTGTGTGGTACATTTGGTACATACGGGTGAAGAGCCTGGACCAAAAGGCTCGCTAATTGCAACAAACACGGTAAAGAGGACGAGGCTCGAAGAGTAATACCGTTCGATCGGAGCTCTTTTTGGTCTCTCGGATCTCCACCAGAAAACCTTCTTCGGAATTTACTCACGTTTGCCTACCTAAAGTAAACGTGAGAGTTCCGGTGCCTGTACCAATTTTGAACGAAAAAAACGAGTGAAATTAATGGACCAGAGATGAATAAACTACTCTGGACCACATTAAAATGCGGTGATGAAAATTTCATTGTAAATATTCAAGGAACACTTAAAAAATATATTATACAATCTTTGTTTTCCGAGTGGAATGACCTGAATCGAAAAACCGTTGGCGTAGTCATTCATTGTCTTCTTTTCGAACAATAATATATAGATTAGTGAGTCGTTTCAGGTCGTTCCCTCTCTGGGTCGCTAGTTGGGGAAAACTAGTCGTACAAATATGGAGCTTTCAGCCGGACGTTGTCTCGTGGACCACATTGAAGCTACGAAAAATTTTACTCGTTCCCTCGAGTAGATATCTATCGAAAACTTTGAGTCAGTCGCATTAAAAGTTTGCACCGATGGAGGGTGTGCAGGAAGGAGGTCGAGGACCCCTGAATTTCATGTCGAAAACCGGTATGATATCATCCTATATACGTATATATATATATGAATGTCAGTTTGTAGCAAACAAAAAGGCGCAACTCGAACGATTTGAGTAGAAAATTAATGCGCGCCACGCCTTTTCGTTTGTCAATAGTCAATGTAGAAAATCGTCGGAGTTGTATAGATCGAGAGAGATAGAGAAAGAGAGAATGAGAGAGAAACGCCGGCGCGGTCAATGCAGCCCCCGAACTACTCTCGTTGACTCCGCGCAAGTAGATAAATTCCGGACTGGTCAGACGCGCCGGGCCCTCTCGACCCGACGTACCATAGTTGCTCGTCGCCGGCGGGTCGCTCTCTCCCTGTCTTCCTCTCTCACTCTGTTATTTCCCGGTGACTAAAAAATATCGCATTTGATCGATCGACTATTTTTATTTCAAATAAGCTATCAGCTACGACTTTTTGTTTATCGTTATATCCAGCTTCTCATGCATCACAGCACATTTTCTCAGCTCTTGTCAGGCTACTCATCGGAAAAAAAACGATTCGAAGAGATTCGAATTCTCCACAAAAAGTCTACAGTTCAAAAATCGTTAATCCATTTTCGTTCTATTTAACTAAAAAAAATATTTATAAATCATAGAACCTTCCTTCTAGCCCAACGATCACTCCTCAATGATCACACTTGACTCGAGAGTCGAAAAAATCTTTTGTTCAAGGCAACAACATATTAGGTTATTAATTATATTCTGATTGGGTGAGTTTATGTATCGCATTGCAATCGTACGAAACGCCGTCGAGGTTTTTAAAGTTCTCGGTTTACATCAATCTCCAATGGGAAAGAAGCCCAAGGACGATGGTTGGGTGGTTCTCAAGCGTAATATATACGTATTCGACGTAGTACATACATTTGCACATATGTGTAAGTCCGATTCTACATGTAACAGGTACAAACGCTCTCGAACGTTGGAATTTACCACTTAGCTCCTATAATTACCGGGCTTCTATTGACACGGTGCGTAAGGGGAAAACCATAGAGACCGCCGGTGAACATACACCAGAAGACGAGAGACATATGCCGTTCGTATTGCACAATTATAGCTTAGCCATTATGCGGACTTTGGAACGAAGGTCTCACGTCTAGTCAACGTTGAGAAAAATCTTTCATAAAATAAGTCTTTCTTTTGCAAAAATACAGACTTTGACCCCTACGTGGAGACCAAGGTTTGAGAATATACCGCACAAAACTCATGATTTATAGCCTCTACGTATTTTTTCAAAATCTTTTCTCTTCAATCAGCTCGAATGTGTTCAATAAATTCTTTCTAAAAGAAGATCCATTTCCATCCTTTTGCAAAATATGGTTCGATCCTGAAACTATTGGAAATGATTCACTGTACGTGCTCTACAGCTTTTCTTTTAACCTTTGCAAAGTTCTTTGGCCTCCGATCAGTCGAAAGGTGTAGGCAGAACTTTTTGAAATGGAAACGAGATGACTCGTCTCAAAATCATAAAATATTGAGCAACGAGAAATCAGAGAGATCAGCAATGATTGTACAGAGGAAACCACTGGGCTACGATTAATTATACATTTTGAAATATATTTTTCTTGGAAAAAATTTGCACCGAGAAAATAGTAGTTTCATTTCGACCACTTACATTCACATATTCGAGCACTGTGAATGTATTTTTTTGTTGAGAAACTCAAAAGAAGACACGAGTAGCAAAAGGAAGTATAATAGGAAACAAATCATTTGACGAATCGAAACGTTTAGAGACACATAATTTATGGAACAGCCCACGATTCCACTGGTTCCTTTTTACCGCAGTCTTTTTTTCACTGTCTTTCCTAGGTCTGTCTGTTCTCAGTACGATGGAAGTTCTTGCGTAAGAGAGTAAGAGGATAGATGTCCTTATCGCTGGAGTGTCACGATTGTAAAAGTCGGTTTTACGAGTGTAGTAGAAGAATTAAAGGGAGAATGGGAAATTTGGTTCAGGTTTCTGTAACAAGAAAAACAGAGAGAGAGAGAGAGGAAGACAGTGAAACACGAAGTACCCAGAGTTGTATGCAGTTCGCGTCGTTTTCGTATTTTGCAGCATGGCGCACCCGCCGGAAACGAAAACGTACGCGATAAAACAGGAGTTACGAGAAACGCGAGTGAGATTCTTCGAGAAAGATTTTGTGAGGGTGTGCAGAAAGAAGGGGCTCTAGTTTACACAGCGATGAAACGAGTGGTAGGGGCAGGAGAATGACAGGGAGAGGTAGAAAACTTTAATGATAAAAAGTAGCTCGGTTCAAGGAATCCATGGTAAGCGACCCTGTTTAAATAGAAGGATAATGAGAACCACAAAACATTTGTTTTTCTAATGTTAAAACTCTATAAATATGCAGATAAGAAACAATTTCAAGCCATTACAAATGTGAACATTTTTATGACATTAAATTCTGTTGTAGCTACACAATCGAACCTGAATCTGGGAGGAGAAAAATGGAAGAAGGAAGTATTCCCAGTTTTGCTGAAAAGACTGAATGAAAATATTTTTATAGACGGTTCGATGAATGAGCAAAGTTAACGAATGCAAACTAGGTCTCCGAACACAATGAAAAGAATATGCTTAACAGCAATGCTTGGGTTTTATAAAAATCCATTATTCCTATTACCACGAGTACTTTTCTGTTTATCTTCTACTTTCCATCACCTTTCAAATCACATACTCGAGTAGCATGCCCCATCTCACCATGAATTTTTCAAAAAAATTCATGATTTTCATCTTCAAATATAATTTCTTCAATTCATTTGTAAAACATTCACAACGTTCGAAGAGCAAAATCTACTTCTTCGATAAATACACCGGAAACAAAATTTTGTTGAAAACTTAAAATTATTTTATCATGTCGACAAAGTTTCGTTTTAAGTGTAATATCCATCGTGATGTTCGTACCTAAGCTAAAAATGTGGAATGAATACCTTTCAAGCTTCGAAATTATCGATGCGTTATAAAAATCCTGAAGATTTTTAATTTTGCTGGAGCTTATTAATTTTCTTGGTCTCTTCCGATCTTCTTCGTAAATATTCGGCTCGATTATACATGAGCCATCATATAGATGAATGATGACTCGTCCGTAATAATATCCACGGGAGCGTATCGGTGATCGTGAAGATCTACGTGTATCAACGGTAAAAGGAAATATAAAAGTGAGTGGAACGAGGAGAAAAAGTGGAAAACAAAAACGAGCGGCGTTTATACAGAGAACTTTGAGAAGAAGAGCACACACAGTGCGCGCATCATAAATGCGATTGTGACGCCCCTGTTGTAAATTATATCTCGCGCATAGCTATCCGTGTGCGTGCGTGTTTGTGTATACGAAGAATGTACGAGAAGCGCTTCTACTCAAAGTTTCGGAAGACCATCTCGTCCCCTCGGTCGAAAAGAAAAAAATAAAAATGAGAGGTTAAGAAGAAAGATCGAGCGAGGTATATAGACAGAGGCGAAAGAAAAATCACACAACGTCATGACGGTTTGCTGCACACGTGAAGAGTCCGGGAGACAGAGCGATCATCATCGTTCGCCAGTCGGGACTCTCCTCTCGACTATTATCTCTCAAGCCAAGTGTAATAAAACGGGTCGTGTTCTCGTTCATTCGTTTTGTCTTGCTTGTGTATATATAAACTTGCTACGTGGCTGCCGTTGATGCTGGCCCCCATTCGGGGCCAGACGCGTTCTCCCGTTCGAATCCTATCCTCTGGTCTCTTGGCTTAATTAAGAGCTCAGGCTAATTCAATTATAATTTATACCTCGAGGCTTCGGCTCTTCTGCGTCTCACAGCTCTCCCGCGCAACAACCTATATGACTCTCTTCCTGCACAAACACGTGCGTACAACACACGCTCTCACTCGTGTATCTTAGCACGCTGAGAAAGCAATCAATTACGCGGGCCTAAACGCCACATGTCTAACGTAATTTATAACGATTATGCCTGATGTGTATTCCCTCGCGTTTTATTTCGTTTCATCACGAATCACTCGTACCGCATCTAGACACACTCATGGCGAGCCCAAGATTTCGACTCATCTTGTCATTTCGAATGAATCGTGAAGACAGAACGGTAGAATTTGGAAGTTTTAAGAGTGATGAAAGTAAATTATTGTAAGGAAGAAGAAAAGCTGAAGGAAGCATGAGCGAGGGTCAGAGTGCACTTCCGAAAGAATTGTCTTCGCTAACAATGATTTATGAAATAAAATGATGTTGAAAAAAATCGAATCGGAAATAAGTAGAAGAAAAAATACGAAAAAAAGTAGAAGGTTTTTATCAGATTCAAGAAATATTTCTGTTGTGAATAATTAAAAAAAAATATTATCACAGTTTCAGCTCTTTCTTGCGGCGACCTTTTTTATTCGCCGAAGTAAAAATTTATTCTCTTAAGTAATGAACCACTGGGTTAGTCTCGCAGCTTCGATGGGTTTATATGGAGTATTCGGATGAGAAAAAAAAAAAGGGAGTAACGGAAGAGTATAGGTTAAAGCTCGCTGCTACTTGCCCGGATTGAAACGTCTTGGGTTATTTGTTTTGACTGCGAACTCGCTCCGCCCAACTCGTCTAACCCGAACATGTCTCAGGCAGCTCGCACTTCAGCCAGTCTCTTTTTGCAACAGCGAATCGTCTCCACCCTCGCGAGACTGACAAGCTTTTTTGAGCGTTGACGTCGAGGATGAAGAGAAGAGAACGAGAGAAGAAGGGAGTTACTTGCTAACCTGAAAATTCTCATACCGTTATCCTCTCTATCCGTCCCACTTCTCTTTCTCCCTTCGTTTTTTTGATGAATCTTGAAGCTCTTCTCATAGATTCTTTTTTGGAACATCGATAGAATTTTCGTACCTTATTCGGAAAAACTCGTATTTTCAATCAGAAAATATCGACGTTGTTCATGTATTTGCATATGAATACATTTGATATTCCACTATCGAGAATTTTCGTTTTCTCTTTTTTAATAAATTCCTTATCATGAAGATACTTTTTATCCCATAAGTCTATTTACACTATTCGATTTGTTACCTCGTCAAATTACTGGAGTCTTTCCTATTCCGTATTCCCTTCTCTCATAGACGCGGATGCTATTCCTATGGTAATTCGATTTCGATGCATTCTACGATTTATCTCAGTGGCTTGCTCGTTTTCACGAAACTTCATGATTGATTACTTTATTTTTCATTACTATTAAATCTTGATAATTATGATCAGTGAATGTTCAGTATCGCCCCATTTTATTGTTAACGTTGAATAGAGTTGGAGCGATGCAGCTTAACACAGTATACGAGAGACGAAAACATAATAATCGAGCTTCAGAACTGAGACGATAGTAAACGAGTATATTTCAACGAAAAAGTTACATATATAAATGGCATTTGCTTCAACGGTTCAATCTTGTGGGTAACGCCCTTTCGTTTTTATTTTACCACTCGATGATAAGGTTTCGCGGTCGACTTCATCAACCAGTAGGTAATATGAGATTCTCGACTAATATAACGCCCTTGTGCGAACCTACTCCCTTCTCGAGACTTCTAAGAAAACACGGTTTCTGTGTCATGGGCTTTCGAGCATGTAAAAAATCAAATGGTCGCGAAAGATTGACGTTCGCTCGACACGATTATGAATATTAATAACAATCATCATAAAACATGAGAGAAGCGTTTAATGCCTGTGCGCTTATGGTGGCAGAAGGAAGAATTTTGTTATTTATATTTTCCCTACAGTGTGACTAATCTGAAAGAATTTCTAGTGTCGATAATTATCGGTATTAACACGTCTGTTGCAGTTGTTATTCTCTCAAGATCTATAGGCGTGACTGGCGCCTCAAGGGTTTTGCGTTGTCACTCTGAGTATGATAATCATGTACACGAAAATATTCGTATGTTCGTAGACGCGTATAGGTATTTATGGACTGTGATTATGGGGGTTTTTTTTCTTCGAAAAACCTTTAAAGACCATAGGAAATTGTGACAGTTTTTACGGTGCTTTCTCAGCTGGTTTCACGATATAAATTCCAAAATCCCGATTCCTTATAATCATTGCTTCGGTCATCAAGATACTTTTATCATATTAAGCCGTCGAAGTGCGTGGTTTGACTCGTATTCATCGAGGATTAGCGATCTGTTAGAAACGCACATCCAATGATAAAGAAGATGGCAGCGCAGAACACGCGAGAGTCAGGAGTGACAGTGCGAGTTTTCTTCACGAAATTAATGAGATACGTCGCGTCAGATGAAATACGTCACACGGGAAACCAAACTCCGTACCGATTCAGTAATGGCAATGAGAAGACGAGAAAGGAGATGAAAAATTTGACAGCTCGTTGGAAATATTGTTTGTCATAGTAAATAGCCGTCTTAACAAAAAAAAATATACATCCATAACCACCTGTGTTGGCGAAAATACGACACGAACTGTACAAGCTGAAACTACTGCCATCGAAACGTCTCTCTTCCTTTGTTCTCCCTTTCTTAGGTACCTCTTGCCTTTACTTCAATCTTTCATCTTATTCCTCCTGCCCCATTCCACCGTTTAAGTGGCACTCTCGTTTCCGCAAAAGTGGTCAGCCGCAACAAGACACACGGTGTTTCAACGCGGTTTTCCACCACTGAGTTATTGCTCATCATCTAGTTATCATTGATGGGCAATGAATGTCACATTTTGAGGTTGAAGTTGCAGCATAGCTGTTTTCAGAAGTCAACGTTCTCGTCAACGTTTGAAAACGGTAATATAACTTCCACTAATCTTATAATGCTAGTCATTGCATCTTATGGAAATCTCAATATGAACTCGATATGAACTTTTGGAAAAAATGTCTGATGTAAAATTTTTCATATCAAGAATAACCACGTTTTTTTTAAATATTTAATACATCCAAAAAATGAAAAAGATTTGATCAACTAACCTGTTGGAAAGTTTTGGATTTGTTGTAAGGGATGCAAGGTTTTCTGCCACTCTTCACAGAAACACAAAAGTAGTATTTGATTTTCAATACCCCGAATCAGGAATGCTGGATTTTAAAAAAATTATCGAAAGATAAATTGTGAAAGAATACGTGAATTTTATCATCGTCTCTTTTTTTTCTTTAATAAAACAATTGAATTCATCTATTTGGTTCTTTACAAACGCAATTAGTGGTTGTATCATCATTTCAAAAGGAGAACTTGGACTTTTTGGTATACAAGTTCACCTGAACACGACTAAATTGCTCAATGAGAGGCCGTTGCGCCAGAGACGAGTTGAGATTGTTCGGGAAAATATATGCCATCAACGACCTGATATATCTATGTACATCCAAGCATATATATATCTATATATACCTTTTTCTCGCTCACTCCCTCTATAAATACATTACCCTGTTTGCAGAGCACTTGTGTGCCAGTGCTCCTCGATGTCCCGCGCGCTATGAGAGATTCTCTATCCACTTTCCCTTCGATCGCATACACATACAAAACTATAGCTATAACACTCAATGGCATGATTATACATCGCCCCTTCCTCCTGCTTTTCTTCCCTCTTTGTCACTTCCCGTCACTCTCACGGTTCATCTTTTGTCCCTAGCACGTTTCGAAATCTCTCGAGCGAGAAAAGGGGCTCATCTCGTTGCCCATTCATACGGTACGGTAGTACCGAAACTTTGTGCTATAAACTATCTCAATTTGATAGACTCTTGAAAATACGTAATTGCCGACCAGAAAGCGAACATAAATGAGATTATTTTAAATATTATTGTTTATTCGACTGGTCATCGAAATAAAATCGATTTGTGATTGATGAATATGAGTGTACCCATCGGAGAATTAATGAGCATCATTGATGAGCATAATTATAATTCATGCGATGTAAAACACAGAATCACTCAGGTATGTAAAAATGAGTTTCAAACATTCATGGTGAAAGCTACGAAATGGATATTTGCGTGTTAATTCATATTTTTGTTATCACTTTTCGAATCTCACGTGTCAACAGATATGTTGATCGATACAAGCTGCTCCGTAAATAAAATTCTTGTTTTTTTTTTTTTTTCAGTTGAAAGCAAAATGCGAAGATAATTCAAAGGCTTATTTTTTAAACTCAAACTGCTGTCGAGTATCGAACTTTTGCTGTATTCAGATGGATCTTTCTACTAAGCCATTAGAGTTTCGCTCTACATATTCCCAAATATTTTTTTAATCAGCCAAAAGTGAACAGCTTTCTAAAAACTGTCATGAATCTTGTTATTATCAGAGTGAACCGAACTCTGGATAACAAAATCCTTTTTCAATTAAGAAACTCAGAGTTTTTTTTAATGGAAGCTTTTACCGTGGACCGTTTACCTAGACAATGAACATCACGCTACAATCTTTTGAAACATCCGAAGAGATTAACCCAGAAATTAATAAAGAACGTTTGATGATAGTGAAATTCAGTTCCTGGAATAGTACAGCGGTAATGGAATTTCGAATTTAATTCGAAATTGATAAAATATGATTTTAAACAACCCTCACGAGTACGACAGAGTGCAACTGCCACTGATATAATTCAAGACATTTTGAATCGATCGGAATGTGGAACACACATACACTTCGGAAAGGAAAAGTAACAGTCAACTTACGCAATGCTTACTAAAAGATTAGCGGATAGCCAGCGGCGGAACGAGCGGTTTATATCCAGCAAAGAAGAAACGGTCAAATAGATAACAGATAAACGGACGCGTGTATCTCCATGCTTATGGAATATCGAGAGTCGAATCTTCTTTTTGTTATCTTTATATACCATAACAAAAATTTAAGTGGATCATTTTGAACCGAATTATCGGGGCCGTGACCCTCACTATATTTTTCTCATCAATTTAATCGTATACCAAAGCCGGTATTACGAGCTCTCACTCCACATTAAATTACGAATAATTGAAAAACATAGATTTTTATTTTTGACGAACGCAACAAATCGAAGCAACGTTATTTAATTTTTATATGTTATTACAAATCATCATTTGTACCATGTTTTTTGTCTTATTTCGAGAAACAAGCCGAAAGAAAAATCTCATGTATAATCCCATGGCAATAAGTTTCATTATCAATGGCAAAGTGTATTGACTGAATCGAGGTAAAATAACTCATTCGTATATCAACTGATCTCTTGGCCTCGGTAGCAAAGTCCGATTGAAGTCCCATGATGTGTCAAAAAAATGTTTACGAGAGATATAAGAAACGTGTGTAAAAGTAATTTGGATGATAAGTTTTTTCCGGTATTTTTTATTGAAATCAGGCATATCGAATATTCCGTATGAATGAACTCATAAAGAATCCTAAACACATAACTTATGTGAGTAAAAATCAATTAAGCGCATATTCGTTTGAGAAAGAAAAAAAAATTGATTCAAATATATGAAAATTTAATACGGCACAAACCCTATAACTTCGGGTCAATAAATCTCGGTCCAATGAACTTCACATTAAATAGATCTTTTTCACAGTATCTTATATTAATTTGAATACGATTCCCCCACCCCTCCCCCTCCTCGATTAAAGCTATGATTTAAGTACGAAGTTTCTCCGAAAACTTAAGAAACAGGTTTTTTTCTCGCGAGTTTCGCATACATTATAACACCAATTAATAAGCAAATTAGTATCGAAACGTTTTCATTCTTTCTTATTCATTGAAATACAAAAAATTGAATCAATAATTTTTTTTTCTTTCTTAATCCAGACAATTTAGCGCTTTTGAAAATCAGAGATTAATTCATATCGCTGAATAACCGGTGGATAAAACTAGTCCAAAGGATTAATAAACCGAATGCACTCGTTGCTGATCGTGTCTCGAATTTACGGCGGTGGTGAATGTAAAAATATCCTAATCAAGCGCATAATATTAAGCTGAAGAATGTGCGGATAAATACTGCGAAGATAATGTGATCTGATATGCGGCTGGGAATACCAATCTTCAAAAAATCAATACAAGCATACTTTGTCCATTTCCGTCAACGACGGAGATCTGTGAAAAAACAATTTTTGGACGAATCGTTCACGTGACGTTGCCAAATTGATTCCTTGCTTGTGTATAAACTGGAAACATTTATTGCGGTGTTTCCAACGGCTGGTAAAAAGGCACCTCGTAATTGAAAGAGAGCGAAATGAACGGTGAACAAAAAAAATTTCGTTGTTAGACCGCTCAAAAAGTGTTTTTCACCGGAATAAAGTTTGCAAGACGAGTACGCGTATCGGCATCAATGGATCCGTAAGAATAACCAATATATAAGCTCACAAAGGTCTCGTAACGCTCGTTATACTCCCGCACGATAATTTCTTGGGTCAATAGTCGTTCGCACTTACGCACTCGTAGTGAGAAGAAGAGCTTGACCGCAAGATCCTCTTGGCGTTTGCAAGGATCCTCTCGTAGTATAACGATGATTTTTTTTTCTTCTTTAGTTTGCTCACAGACGTGTATCTCACAGGGTATACGTAACATCAGTCTCATGCATGCACGCACTCGCAGACAAGGCCTGTAAGTACAGGTATACAGAGCTCAGTCGGAAAACCTGGCGCCAAAAATATTTGCACTCTGAACATTCAGAGATTCTTTCATTCTCAAGTATATATATATATATATATTACTATTGCCCGCTCGTAACTCTAAAGGCACGAACGGCGCGTCAAAGTGCCAGGCTGCGCCCACATCTTCGTCCGCGAGAGTAACATTAAATATTTGTGAATTTGCGACGATCGGCGCGCGCGCGTTAATTCGATTGAGTCGAGGGAGTACTTCGTAGAAACTCTTTCGAATTCCGATGAAATTCTCAGAGAGCTAATCGCTCCTTTTCATCTTTATCGTTTTTTTTTTTCTTCTTTTTTACACTATTTCAGTTGATTAAAGGTATTTTTTTATTTTTATTTTTTTTTTTTTCAATTTATTATCTGATCGAATAATTGTCGTATCCACAATTTCACATGCTCTTTTCACTCGTTCATCCGACTACCTTATGACCACGAAAGCGTGATTCTCGTTGGAATACAATTCTAACAAATTTATTTGCCAATATTTTAGTAGCTTCGAGGTGGAATCCTGTGCGTCGAAAAGCTGTAAAATTTCTAGTAGCATAAGCAGCGAAGGATTATCTGCATTCGCGTTGTTCGACAAGTGTGTCGCGCCATTGCTCACTTGGCTCAATTGCCGACAATCTAATCTCTCCTTCGCAACGACGATAGTACACAGGCTGATCTCTTACACTCTTTGTATCTTCCTCTCGTTCGAAATGATACGAGTACACAAATATATCATCGCGATCAATTACACATATCCATCAATCGATATAACGGGATAAAAAAATTAAAAAACAAAAAATATATCGCTGCACATAATAATGTTACAAGAAAAATTGCAAAGAGATCGATAAACTGAAACCTCACACACGTGTACTTGATTCAAGCGGAATGAACTTAAGATCGGATTTAAACACTAAAGTGCTTGTCAATTTATTTTTGCAATTTATGAAGTTCTTTTAATTTCCACTTTCAATAGCAGGCCGACGGAAGGAATTCAGGTTTGTTCAGAACATGTCCAAACAGTTTGAGCATTTGCTGTAATAAAATTGAAAATCATTTTTCTATGGCTGTAACTTTCAACAGTGGCATAAAGGCACGCCACGAAATAATCTCACACAAGTCATCGTTGACCTCGTTAGTTTCATGAGTAAGTAAAATATATAAAACGAAAACTTACAGAATAAAATAGAAAAAAATATTTGATTCCGAACCGCGAAGTACTAATAACTCAGAACGTTATAGGACCAAATTAGGATGTAAAAACGTTGGTCAAACCTTGGTCGATCGATTCATATACATCCGGCAATATATGAAGTGTGTTACATATTTATATAACAGATATATGCGAAGTTCTGCGGGCTTCTTTGAGAATTTGCGGGCTCTCCTCCGTTCAACTGGCAAACCACTTTCAGTAAGAAAGTCAATATTTCCTCACGGTTGTCGCCCGCACAAATTCATCGAAGAGAAGAAGAGACACTTCGATGAAAGAAAAAAAAATCATTCAAGTAAATAATATTAAAGAAATTTTCAGGGACCCCGATGAATTTGAAAGTCGATTCAATGATGCTTCCAATAGCCCATTAATTATGCAGAAACAGAATCAATAGAATAAATAATAAATCAGATGGAATCCATCGTTTTTTTTTTCTATTCAAAACAGCGTAAAAAATGTCCAGTCACCGTATTTAACGTCAACGGCAATCAGCAAAAAAAAACAAGTATTTTGTCGTAGATTGAACCGAATCAATGTCGTATAATCATCAGCTATTGGTTGAACAGCGACTACGACACGCGAACATAGATAGGGGATGTTGTGATCATTGTACCCTTGTTTTTCTGCGCGAAAGAGATCGTGCGTATATCACAGTTTTATCGTTGTCCATTAAAACGGAATTAAGACGCCCAACCGCGAGCCAGTCTGGAGTGGGCACGGATTAAGGTATCTGGAAGGAAGAAATCTTTCGGAACTCAGTCGAGGGCGGTCTTGTTGGAATTTGTGGTCAATTTCAGGGGTCAAAATATCAGCAAATACTATAAATTTTGTTTACTTTTTCGCTGATTAATCGCAGCGTGAAAGGATTCTTTGCGAAACTCCGGTGATTGCGGTACTTAATTCTTCGACTGAGGAAGCACATGGAGATTTAATTCTCTGTGTATATGTGTATTATATATATTTACGGATCGAGTGATTTTCAGAAGAACTGGTTCACAGCAAAACCGTATAGATTTTCATGGCAAACGCCATCAATCTTGCCAACAATAAACACCGAAATTCGAAAGATCTTCAGAGATGATCGATGATTTTTACAATCTTGTTCATATGTCGTTTATTATTGTTATAAGTCGATGCACCACTAAAGTCCACGCGAACTAAATTTGAACTGTGTAAAGTTAACCGATTGGTCCCAGCTGCTACGTCAATTTTTCGACCTGCTCCGTTGAAGATCAATCTTTCCTTCCGCGAATGAATACGTACACACAGACCCACTTTTCAGTTCACTGCCTCGAACGATGACGAATTGTCGTCAATATCCGGCGTATTTCTTCTTTGTTCCCTCCAGCTCGTATTTTAGAGATTCGTTGAATGGACAATCCTTGAAAATGAAAAAAAAAGCCGGAAATTTTCGGCATTTTTCATATACTTGTACGAAAACTCTTACAAACATTCGAATTGCATTTAATTCGTGTTTTCCACCATTTCGTTGGATTCGATCACTGTATTCATTCATTCACAGGATTCAACATCCAGCGTTTTTACTGAAACCTAATTTTTTTTCAAAAATCAGCATTCAGAGGTTATTTTGAACACTTTTGTGTCACAATTTGAACTGCAGTTAATGCATTTGCGGACAAACGTACTGTATACAGAAAAATACTAATAAAAATATAAAATAACGAATCAACAGGCCAAATTATCACGTTTCGTGGGGAAGAACAATAAGCACGCGATATCGTCGTGTTTGATATACGTTGACCCCTGAGTATTCATCACTCGATCTGATACAGCGATCAAGCTAATCCTGTATCATCGTTGATCGAGTGAGTTCTTTGCTAATGCGGAATGATATCGAACGTCGAAAACATATTTTGTAAACAATAGTGAGTTTGCCATATTTCTTCACATAACAACTTTCTACTTGATCTCCTCGTAAGAGAAATACTTCAACGATTATCGACTACTTTTATTTTTCACGTTACGATAAAATACCAGTCTAGTCTAGTAAAAAATTTGAAATAACACTTCAAAACAAAACTGTTCGATTATTTACTACCAGACCGTAAAATTCCGACGGTAATGAAGCTAATCCCTTATTAAATTGAATTTGAATATAAATTTCATTCGCTCGAATGCAAATATCTACAAATACGTTCGATACAAATATCAACATTTACGTTATGTCGAACAAGTCCATTACGCTATAACTCGGCAGTACAGTCAGCAGAGTTTCGACTGCTCGTTTTTTCTGGTACCTTTATTCTCATACTAACGTCAAAAAAAAAAAAAAAATAAATCGACCGACGATGCTTTTAGATCGAGGGATCTTGGCTTGTAAATACATTTTTATACTTTTATACGTCAATGGCCTCAGTCGAAAGTCTATGAGCACATACTCAAATTAATTGAATATGCCCTTTCGATTTGAAGTTGATTGATACGTGTGTATATTTATCAAAAAGAATGCGATTGCGGGGCACTCCAGATTACATGTCAAAGGGATTAATACCGATTAGACTTTATCGATAATTCAGCACGTGAGAATGTTGCGGGTTCATACGCTCCCGCTAGAATACGTTTCGTATAAAAAAATTTCATTTAAATTCTTACGACGATTTTTTCGCTAGTATTGGAGACTGTAAATCCATACTCTATTGCAGTATATTTATCGAATCAAAACGATCCCTTTGCTCCGTGAAAGCCAATCGTTAAAAATCAATTTTTGACGCTACTGTGATCGCGTTGCCTCCTTGTCCGCCCATTTACGGTATTATATGACCGAGTAATAAAGCAGTGCATCAGAGACGATTGGAGAAAAAAAAAAAATAAATTGATAAAAAGAAAGAAACAAGAAGCAGTAGGGATTCAGAGGAGAATTCTCATTGAGAGCGGCTAAAGAAGGGAACAGACCCTCCAATAAATAACGTAAAACTGAACGTCACGTGTTCATGATGAGCCCTTATCGAGAAACGTGCAACAATTTATACACCACGAGGCAGACACATAGATTCATCCGCAGGGCAGCTTTAAAGATCGAGAAAGAGCTTGGAACGAGCGAACTTGAGTACCTTGATTACCAGTTAGAGGGCCTGATGTATCGAGGCTGGGATGATTATTCTCTGATTGAATGTGTAATTGCACACGCGTGCGAGAGAGGCGCGCGAAATAACAGTCCATTAAGCACCGCGTGAGAGCAGCTCGGGGTTGATCGTGTGCAATGGCTCTGTTTCTCTTTTTATCTCTTTCTATTTTTTGCCATCTCTGTCTCTCTTTCTTTCTCTCGGGGTGTGCGTGTGCAATGAAACCCTGGAAAGAGATCATTTTGTTCGTGTTAATCGACCGTCAATCGATTGGGCTATTAACACGAAATCACGTGTCCCGCGAGCAACGCAATCTGTATACGTTCAAAAACGAAAACGCTTTTGAAAAATTGATATCCTTATGAGGAAAAAAAAAAATATTTTCGAAGAAATATGCACACGATGAAATATGTTGGAAAAAAAAAAACATGGAAAATCTACGCGTTTGAAAATTATCGCTAAAATATGAATTTCGATTTTTTCCAACTAATTTCAAAATTGAAATTATAAGCTTTCAACGTTGAAAAATATTTAAAAAGTTACGATCAAGTATTTCGTTGATGAGAATTTCTAGAAAAACTGTTTATCTTTAGCAACTTCAGCGTTTGAATACAGAACTTCAGTTCTGAGTTCAAAGATTATAAAAATGTAAAAATACAAGCAGTGCACGATTCATGCTGATAAAAGTTGAAACACGACAAATGTTTAGAGCCAAATGCGTCGTGACGAAATTTCGTGACCTAAATGCACCGAATGGCTAGAATAAGAAGAAAAGACAAGCGGGATACTAAGAATATTGAAGATACAAAGGTAGGTGCGTTACAACGACATCAAAAACATCTCAAGGGTGCTATAAGTATAGAGTGTGTATGCAGTTCATCTACCGAGACCGTGGTGGATTCAAGATGTTTGTTTGGTTTTCCCACGAGGAATGCCACAAGGCAGCATCCAACGGACGAGCGGACATTCACACACGGACTGGAGTTGGAACACGAGCCGAGAAACATGTCGAGGACCAGTGGAACGCGATCTCAGAGGACGAAAAGTTTTCACAGGACCTTGTCATGTCCCCTCGGTCCATGACGTACAGGATCTCAGAGAGCTGTCATACACTCTTATCCTGACGTTTCAAATACTTCTTTTTTACTGGAGAAACTTATCGAAAACGATTATAGCAATGTTTGGAGTTCTTGTCTGCTTAAAGGCTTTTTTTTTCATCCCACAAGGTTCGATGAGCCTTTTCAACATTGCAACACTACCCAGAAAAAAAAATGATGAAATCTGTCAGGGAATTGACCGTTATTCCAGGCAAATAAACTGGAATTTTCGTTGATTATTTGAGCAACACTGATTTTATTCATCAATCTTTTATTCCCATGCTAAGAGGTGCTTCCCGCGATAAGATTTTTGATCATTCACAAGGAATTCGACCGCGCAGATACAATAAACACTCCAACGATCCGATAATCGATTTCGAATTGCGTGTGGCCCATTTTTTTTCCTACCAACACTAAAGATTTCTACGTAATCGTTTAATCTCGGGTCCAAAATAATGCTGCCTACTACTGATAATATCGCGCGATCATTACTTTATCTCCTTCGATGTAACGGCTTGCTTGGAGCAGGCATTCAAAAAATAGCAGGAAAAATAATATCAACAGAAACAGGAAACTCAAAATACTTGGAATAAACGACTGATTTAATAATTAAAAGAAACGAACCGAGTCAGGTTGATTGGTCCAAAATTTTACTGTACACAAAATGATTTCGAATGATTTTCAGAAATATTGTTTATTGAAATATATGAACATTTTATAAATTTGTTTTAATTCCTGAAAGATTACGACTTTTATTCAATCGCATTCCGAATACCAATGTCTTCTACGTTGTATTCGTCAGCAGAGGAATCTTGTCACGATTTTCTCGACATTGTCATCATGTAATTTTATTTTTTCTTCTTCGCACGTCCGTTCCAACGAATCCCCAGAGCTCACAGTCTCGCAGTCTGGGAGAACTGTTACATATACATAATTCAGGCTTCCTCAGACGTAATAATGATATTTGTCATCTGCTCGTATTATCTCTCTAGAAAAACAGTAGTTACGGAGAAAAAAATATTCCGCGCTCGATCTCATTACGAATTCTTCTGAATCTCGTCATTCCCTTTCTCTTCACAGACAATTATTTACATTTAGATAGAAGGTTTCAGAATTGTTGGAGTCTTTCTTTGTTTTTTTTTCCTTTCGTAACTCTCGTTGCTGCGAAAGTTTACGCTCTACCACAAGATTTTTTTCATGATCGTTGGAAACTTTCCGCAACCGCAAATAGAACCTCGCAGGTATACGGTGTTTTGACGTATATTACATTGCACACTCATACATCCATTCCAATTATACACCTTTGTATATGAAATTTATGCTTTAAGCAAAGTGCTAGTATTCTCCGGTGTTTGCGACATGTTCCACGTAAGTGTATGCTGAAAAAGCAATTTTCGCGAAAAAATACTTAAGAGTAGATGTTCCTTCATCGATTCGCAAAGTTTACCATAACAGTTATGACAACAATATCTTCAGCTGAGAATTCACCTCAATAGAATAGAGTAGCATGAAAAATGCTTCGTTTATCCGTACACGAAAATTCTTGAACAAAACGGTGGACGATGCTTTTCCATTCAAAAGTTAACTAAACCAATTATCAATGTTATATATGTTTCTGCTCCATCTTGATCTACAACATTTGATCATAAACATAAGAAAAAGTATTTTCGATTCAAAATTTGATTTCCTGTATACTTGTTTCAGTTTACTAAATTTGATAACCTGATATAATTCGTCATGCTGATAGAAAATGCTTTCTTATGTCAAAAAGACGAATAGGAAGTATATCGATATCCATGATCGTAGTGGGTAGTTGAAAGAGGTGTGATGTACCTGTCAAAAGAAGCGTGAAAGACAATTGAACGTGATAGGGGTGTGATTTGTCAAGCACATTCTGTCGAACGTTACGAAGCTACCATACTCGCAAATTACATGAATCTATAAATATATTTCTCGTAATAATTGATTACAACCATTTCCATGAAACATACTGCAGAAAAATACAAAATATTTCTTTCCAACTGAAATAAGACTGCGATAAATCGATATAAAAGACGCTAAAGACCATAGGAAAGTGAAAAAAAAAAAGGTTGATCAACTTGAAATCCGAGTTAGCTTGCCACGTTCTATGTGTGCTTTTATGCAATCGACAACCGCATAAAATTCTCGAAGTGTAAGTAGCATATATAATATGTATACGATGGAATCGCAACTATACTCGATTCGCGGGAAACTATGAATTGTTCAGCACCCTATCTGGGGTCGTCAGCACTGTAAGTCGATAGCGTGGGGTTAGAATTCCACCGTTCGGTGCCTTGGCTTTGATCTAACAGGAAGCGACTCGAACTCAAAATGTCTTGGAATGGTAGAGCAGCAGTGTCTGATATCTACAATGATACGAGACGAACGGTATATGGAGCACGAATCGCACGAACTATAGTTCTACCTCGGAATAGCTTTCTTGATCTCTTTCGATAAAGAGAACTCGGTATACAGTGGGCATAAAAATCTAATCAATTATTCTCAGCTGGAGTATTGATTTTCAATTATATCTAAACTATTTTTTCAACAATTACAAAACTATAGATTTTTCATGAGAAATAAAACGCTGTTGATCCTTAACTCGTATCGGGTTTGATAACAAATATATCAGGGGATTGATATTGCTAGTTTATTCAGTGTGTGAATTGAGTCTATATAAAATGTCTGATCGGTCGTTGAACCACTCTATCAAACAAGCGAGAAAGAGCGCGAAATTATAACTCTTCGTGATACCCGGTCATCGATAACGGAGTCATCGCTGTGTCGCAAGATCGTATTCTAAATATTTAGACTGCTGTTCGAACTGACCCATCTCAACGACAAAGGCCTTGTCGTTCGGTTTATTCACTGAAAAAACAATACATATAGATTCATAAACCTTTATAAGTTATTAATATGTATATATACGTATGATATCTTACAGATATTGCAAAATGCATTGACAATGACTCTTCAACATTGAGTCACATTGGACAAAGCAATGCTAGTAATATCTATCTGTATATGATATTTGTCTAACGTTACACTTTTTTCTCTCTCGTTCTTTTTCTGGCTGTATACTGTCTCTCGCTCAATCTTCTCAGGAAACCTGCGCGAAAATTGCAGACAGAAGATAACGTTGCGAGAATTGAGCTGTATCTCTTTCGTCTTGCGTTACCGAGGCCGTAGCCACGACGTTTTGCGATTATTAGAAGTACGTCTCGTGCATCTCAGATAGCTCATTGATCAGTCTGTGATTCAATTATGACTGCTAATAACATCCTGAGTATTCGTCGGTCGATGTATTTTTTTTTTCTCATAAAACGATAGAAATGTTCTCGAAAACGATCATAAACGAGATATGAAAATGTCTTCTACGAAAAAAAAAAATTTAATTTGCCGAAAATCTGTTAGAAAAAATAAATGACTTTACTCCGTGAGTTTCTCTGGGTCGCTAAGAATCTCACGCCTACTTATAGCCTGTGAAGAAAAAAAAAAACCAGCGTGATACTCGTAGCAAGAGGGTCTATGTGTAGCATTTCACGTATATACCCGTACATAGTTGAAATAAGCAGAAAGAGTTACGTGACAGGAGCGCTGGGTTCGACGCCCGACACTGGAGACCAAGTCTATATCGACAAAACAACATGCGAGGTCTCGGCGTATACCTTTCTTGTGTCCCCGACAGAAATATAGAAAGAGAACGCCACATATACATGTACGCGGATCGTTGCGACAAGTCAGCGGAATAAAGTTTTTCCAGGTTTGTCTCGGTTTTCGTGGTCATCGCCACGAAGTAGGGATGAGGCAGGGAGATAGTAAAAGATCGTGAAAAAGAGGAAGAGAATGGAAGATCGAAAGTAGTGGAATACCAAAAGAGTGCCGCATTTTTATAATCGCTTCTATGCTTTTCAAATAGACCAGTGCACATCGCAGCTGACGGGCGAGTGACCCAGCCCGGCCTATCACAGTGTGCGAGAGACCCAGGCAGATTTTTGTGCTTTACACGTGTTTCTAGGCTATGTTCACTGAATATAAGTACACTGGTACGCAAACTGAGCACGGCAAGAGAGAAAATCTCTTGAGGATCTCTCTCTCCCTCTCTCTCTCTCTTACAAAAAACGATGATTCTTGGCAGTTCGTGGTATCGCGAGTAGATGGTCATTATTTAATGTAGCAATGTGTGTTCCAGTATATTTATTATAGTTAAGTGTCTATTTTTCTATTTATTATGTTATTAAATCGTTTCGTTTATAATTTCACTTTGCGCTTATGTTCTCAGCGAATGTGTCGCATTGATTGAGTTTCGCGAAATTTAGTTGCTCGTTACTGCAGATCTTGGCGCAAAATTTCAAGTAACTCGTGAAACTTTTCGTAGGACATTCGAAAATATTGAAAACATTTTCCTTCGTCTTGGAGTAAAAAACTTCGAAAAGAGTGTGAAATTCTCGAAATAAATTTCTTTTTGAACAATTATCATGACATTAAAATCTGCGCATTTTTGTATTTTCTTCGCGTTTAATTTCTTCCTCGAGCATATTTTGGAATAAAAAAAAGTTCATCGAAACTTCCCATTTTGGAAATCGCGCCTGCTCAAAAACAGCGGTTACCGAAACGGAGATTTTTTTTCTTAATGAGAGATAAGCTGCGGCTCGGCCCACCCGGAGTGTACGTGTCCTCGCATTTTTCAAGTACGATGCGATGCAGCCCACTCCGTCAGTGTTGTGCGAAGACCTTTAGAAGAAGAAGAAGAAGTGGAATACACTAGTTTTGAAAAAGGATGGAGGTCGAGTTATGCACACGCCTAGACGAGTGAAGTGGGCTGTAGACGAAAGGTGAAGAAGAAGAAGAAGATGAAGAAGCCAAAAGAGGGGAAGAGTGGAGAGATCGTTCGACGTTGTCGTCCGAAAACTTGGTGAAACTGGAAGTGTCTACTCTGGAGCCACCCCAAAGTAGATTTGTTTCTGAAGGGAAGGGCTCGATTGGAAGTATGTTACAAGGAAGGACGGTAAAAGAATAAGAGAAAGAAGAAGCGGAGGGTGAAAGCCATTGCCAGCGAGTTTAAGGGACGATAGAGGAAAACGTTGGAAGGATTCATAGGAGTTGAAAACGCAGGGAATGGTTTTCGAGTCAACGCCACACTTTCAGGCAAAATGGTTTCGCCTCTGTATAAAAGTCTTGTATACGGAAGAAGAAACGTACGATAAGCTGCGCTGGTGGCTGCTGTGGATATCATGGCGGCCAAGAGAAACGGAGGAAGATAGTTCAATTTGTAAACAGGACTCTCAATAATGGTGGATCGTTACACCCGAGGGAGCTACCCAAAGCTCCCGGAGGAACAATGTGACGAAACTTTAAACTTGCGTCCAGAGGGTGAAAGCGTGCTCGCTCTATGTGTGTACAGATAGTCGTTCTGGTATATATGTGCCGGCCAGAGGGTAGTTACTCAAGCAGTTACGTACGGAAGAGAGAAGAAAGAAGACAGAAAAAAAAACAAATAGGAAGAAGAAGAGCGAGAAGAAGAAGAAGAAGAAGAAGGTGAACACTGTACGAAGACGGTAGAGAGTGGTAGTCGCACGCACACTGAGATATACTACTTGCTCGGCGAAATAAGACGAAAGCGAAAAGTGTTTGCGACTTACTGGCTGGAAAATGCGGTGACTCAGCGGCCGCAATGTATGGAATAGGAGAACCAAGAAGAACGGGTCCTAACTACACTGTACTTAGAAAAAGAGTATGGTGAACGCACACGAACCCGGGTAGAAATATGTGAGTGATAGTTTTCGTTCGTTCGAACGTAAAATAAAGTATAGAATGAAAATGGAAGACACTGATGAAATGATTCCATCTCCAGAGCCATGGAAATTTTACTCCTCAAGTTTCAAGGCGGAAGTAACATCGAGGAACTCGTTTTTTTTTTCAATTTTTATTATCTCGATCGAAGAACGAAGCGTGCAAGGCTAGATAATTTCATCAAGCTTCTCACGTTTACACTATGTTCCGGTATAACAGATTCATGATACCTGTTGTGAACCCGAACGGATGATGAGAGAGTTCGACGTGCGATGAAGCATGAGTGAGTCGAACTCGTGTTTACAAGATTGCTAATCTGTCCGCTTCATCCGCTTCGATTCATCAGAGAAGTTGCAGAGCTCCACTCCTGGCAAGCATCAGCAAAAAGGCGGAAACCGCACACCACTTATTATGTAAAGTGATGTGGCATAAGGCTTATTTTTGTTTTCTTTTTACTTGCTAGCAGTCGATACATGATCTCACAGCCACCTGAGAAGTGTGCAGCGTGCCGGTACAGGTGATTCGTGCGGATCGCTGCACCAGCTCAACCGTAAATGTCCACAGGTATACGCGCATGAGGAACTGATACGTATACACACATGCATATAAATACGTTCCACAAACATCCTTGTCGGAGAAGCGATTTCGATCGTTATCGTGAAAGATCGCGCGCGGTCTCGAAAAGCTCGCCACGACTGTCGGTTTCGATTAATTTCAGACGATCAAAGATCCGCACGATATACACGTACCGGAAAAAAAAAACAAACAAACAAAATAACCTGCAATGACACTGTTCAACGGGAAGCAATGTTGAAGCGTAAATATCATACATCAAACAACTTTCACGAGTCGAAAACCACTCGAGCTGTTCTTTAATATGGTTGGCATTGAGTTAAAGTTTTCATAGATTTATCACAGTCCTCTTAATTTAGCCGGGCGACTGTAATCCGTGCGCGGGTCAGCGTCCAACAACGGATATACATAGAAGTCAGAACGTCTCAATCGTCGGTCGGTTCGTTTATAACGTGATTTACGAGATCGTTAAAAAAAAAGGCTCAGGCTTCCTATACCTACGACAAGCTTACAGCTTAGTGTCCCCAGAACGACCATTCGTCGTATACCAAATATTTATGGTCTGTTCCCTTCCCTCTCTCTCTCTCTCTCTCTTTTGTGCCTTCCAAGATCACAAGGAGATTGACTGTGGACAGTGAGATGAACCGTGGATATTTACAGAACCATTAATTAAATCGTCACTAAAACGGTTTCACTGCTCTGTTTTGAAAATATTGAATCAATTATCGTAAAACTTATGATAGAAGATTGCTGCTATATTCTACCTGAGATTGCTCATAGTGTTTGAAATGTATGAGATTTTTTTTTTATAATTCGTAGTACATAACAGCGTATACTATACATCAGTATCATAATTCCCATGGATTTTATGATTTTTAGAATGACTTTATACCAGTTTCGTGTTATATTCGCGGCTCTGAGGTGTGGAGTTCACGATCTCGAGCGTCACCAAGCTTCGATCTACAATGTCTTGGAAGAGCGCAAGCGACGAGGCGGCTGATTGACTTTTTAATTGAACCAGCACGACCGGCATTACCCTCGTCCTCATCAGTCGATCCACCTCTTTCGGCGCGTCCCTCTCCACTTGAACGTTACTATATAAAGCGTGCTATGTATATCGAGCATTTTAAGTATACGTATTATACACACGTATAAAATATCTCGCAAAGGAAAGGGAAGCGCCAAGGAAAGGAAAGGAAAGGAAAGAGCCAAGTGCAAGAAGCTTGTACCGACTCTCATCTCTCACTTTATCAAGCTCTCGTACTCTCCTACCGATCATCTATCGCTGAGCACACGTCAACGCGTGCGTTCTGATATGTTTGTGATCATCTATATATACTGCGAACTGATCTTCGAGAGCAAAAACTATACTATGAACACGCCCTTGCCCTCCCGCTCCGCTAACTATGTGGGTTTTGCCAATCAAGATGCGATCTCGTCGTCGTCGTCGTTGTCGACGTCGTTGGAGCGGTCCAGTAGTCGATAGAGCTATGCTTTATATATACCTGGTGCTGTGTCGAGCGTGACGTTCAAGATATAAAGAAGAGAAGGGGATATTGAGATCCTGCGAATCGAGATTTCTTCAATATAGATGTATATAAAATATTTATAAAGAAGATAAAAGCGAGAAAAATAGAGAAAATTTTGATGATAAAATCTATTAACCTCGGTCCGATGATTACAGTACTTCTGATACACGTGAGTATATTTCCCTAGGACATCGTTGCGATCAGTGTGGTCCAGTAATTATTAATATACACGGAGATTTCTCAACACAAATTATATTCGATAATGGAGAGAAAGAGAGAGAGAGAGAGAAGTTTTAAATGCTGCAATAAAAAATTGCAAATGACCCACTTTTCTATCTTCTAACATTATTAGCCTTATAATTGGATGATTGTAAATTATATGAATTTCATCTTTTGCATGATGAATTAGTCAATTTCACATCGTTCTAATGGATAAGATAATAGTTCAAATGCAACTCGATAAGTTTTACTCGATCTTCATTCAATCTGATAAGTACAGTAATTGCCAACATATACAAAGTTTTTTTTTTGATCGATTGACCTCTCAAACTTCTCGATATATTTTCGGAATGGAAACAATTTTTTTAAATTCATCTCTGGTTCATGACTCTGTGATCGATCTGTTCCAAATTTAAGTTTCAAAAGCTCTCCCGATTTTATTTTTTAGGTCAATATTTCGAGTGATGGAAATAACCGAAGAGCTTATATGTAGCTACAATTATTTTTAAGCAAAGGAAAGGGCTCATGAAAAATTGAAGTATCAGAGAAAGCGACACGCGCGAAGAGTTATCCTCGTTGATCATTTTTTTTTTTCAGTCTGCAGCGGCTCTGTACAAAGTGGATAACACGTCCGGTGATACCAGGCTTTCGGGAGGACACTAGCAGCGTGAATCAGTTCGGTATTTCGTGGAAAAGATGTCGATCTCTTTCCCCATTCTCATTTTTGATCGTGTTGACGAGGCCACACGGAGTTATTAAAATTTTTGCAACGTCCATGCACCCGCGTATACAGCGAAGGTTGTAAAAAAAAAAACGAAACAAACAATAAAAAGGCCTGCAATGAAATAAGAAGAGATGGAACCGAGAGGCGAGCACACGCAAAGTTATTTATTGGAGCGACGAAGTGATCTCCATTTAAACGATCGAGTAACTCCAAAGGCTTCGAAGGAATTTCAGGTGCGGCGAATTTTGAATTAGTCATCAAATATTTGCACATTTTTCGATTGAACGACCGAATAACGGGTATTTCACGAAACGAGTTACTTCATCATGAAAAATCAATTAGATACAAAATAATATTGCATTTTCAATGTTGTATTTGTGGTATTCGAGGATAGAACATGATTTTTGTGAACAATAAATGTGTATACCTTGAAGAAGTTCTTCAACAATATCGACCAGTGCCGATAGAAATCCCCATCTTCTTCTCGTAATCGCGTTTCTCTGGTACACATAACTGCTCACGAATCTCGGAGTTTGCGCGGGGGCGTTGCTATGATCCGCCTCGAGCTACACTCGAACGAATGCGTGTAACGTATACGTAAATGTAGCTAACGGTAGCAATGCTTATACAGTCGTCCGTCAACGAACGTGATATTTTGAATTTGTAATATAGATATACCGTAGAGATAAGTAAAAAATCTATTTGTTTATTAGTTTTTTTAAAATCGATCGATAATAATTAATCTCCGAATCAAAAGCACTCATTGATTTACAAAATTAAATTGATCGAAACTGTATGTATCGATTGCCTAGATAACAGGGTGAACGATTGATTATGGCCGAATTCATGTGTGTACTAAAATTTTATGCAATCGAGACGATCGTTAAAGCTCTGGCCGTCGATTCAAGTTCCGAGAAGTTATAACATAACCGTAGACATTAAATACTGTACATTTTCTTTTGACTCAGGACCGTTTTTACGTTTACCATTCTCCTCCTCCCCCCCCCCCTCCCTCCTCTCCTTCTCTCCCTCTCTTTTTCTCACTCTTTTTCTCTTTGGTTCTCTCTTTATTGCACATTCTCCGCGGAAGGAAGGTGTTATACCAAGGAACATACTCTCAAGCAACCGGAATAGGGTCTCATGTGTTTATCTCGAACCATACGTGCCTCTCGACAACAGCTACCAAGCTCCGCAAAGAAAGCGAGGGCTTTACCTCTCCCGATGAGAGTAAGTACTCTCGCGTTCCCCTGGGGTGATGAAGAAGAGGAGAGAAAGAAAAAGGGAAAGAATGGTACATACGAGGTACATACAACTCGTACACGATTACGCACGGCGTTGGATTACCTTCACGGCTGTTTTGCACTGTGGTCTTGCGAGAACCCTCTGTGCATACTCTTTCAAGAGTTGCTCTTGTGTCGTGTTCTCATCGTTGGAAAATTTTTCAAATTTACACTGCTTGTAACGTAACATTTTTTTTTCGAATAATCCAGTCCTTCGATTTGTTAAAACAATTAGCCATTTTCACCAAAGCTGTCAACTCAAATTACTAGGGAAAAATTGAATTCGAGTATTAATAAAACATTTGATGGAAAATTAAATATTTCGCTTGAAATCTTCAACAGTATGATTGCGAGCCGAGCACAACGTGTTCCAAAGGTCTACATTTTTCCGATTCTCATCTTGTTTGAATCGATAAAAAAGAAGAAAAAAAAAACAGTCTCTCATTTGAACACATAGTCGTACTGCATGATCAATGTCCAATGATCTAGGATGGTATTTAAATGCGATCGGTCAATGTGCCGGATATCAGTTTTCATCGAGCGATCAGTTCAGTTATCAATGTCAACTGGATTCCTAAGGCATGAATTTTTGCTTATGTTTAGTTATTATACGAAAAACATATGTACATGAAATATCGTTGATTAATAATTAGAAAAGAAATAAAACTTGTTCGATAGAGTAACGATCGGGATTTATTTGACAGCTGAGGCGATTCTGACAGAGTGGAAAATTTGCTGCTTCTCGATAAATATAATCTCACCGCATCACTTTCTAAACGAAACGTAAATCAAAACGTTTATTAATATTTTATTGAACTTCTCTGTATACAATCACATCAGTTCTATCCAATTGATTCAGAATAATTGTTGTTAAATGTTGGTATAAAAAATGTTGTCATTTGGAATTTATTCAATCAAAATCACCATCCAGTTAATAGTTTTCTTTTTTTTTTGTTGTGAAAGTACACAAGTTATAAAAATAACGCGAATAAGGCTCACGCACTTTCTTCCTGTCTCAATAATCGACGAGAACTTGTGGCCCTGCATACATATTACTCCGTAGTGTGTTAGCCGCGAGGGGAAACTAAAGGCTCAAAATCAAGGAGGAATTCTGAGAGCAACATATACGAGCTCTCGGCCCGATGAGAAGTTTCGAAGACTAACGAAGATAGCGGTAATGGATTTTCGATTAACGAGCTGAGTTAGCGCGTTGCCCGTGTTATATACGATCTTTCTCAGAGTGTATCGACGGTAGCCAGGTATCCCATATAAATATTTTCACGTCCAAATATTCGACAGCAGAATTCATTTTTCCTTGCAACATCTAAGAAATCTGAATTTCACTATGCACATTGAAGTTATGATAGAAATAAAAATTTTGAATATTCATATATGTTTAAACTATTTAAATTTTCAGCTGAACTTTCGTCCCTGTGGTCATTCAATTTTATGATGTTTATCCATGACTTTTTTTCTCTCTTGATCAACGAAGAGTGCCATTCTCGAAGATTCATTCAAAAAACAACACTTTTTATTGAAGTATTTAATTCAAAGTTTGATTTTAAAGGTTCGCACAGTCTCGCTACTCGAATACGATCGTTGGAACAAGTCGAGATTGTATTCTGTTCGAAATACTTGGCTTTGGGAAAACCCTCGAAGTTGCGATAACGACAACTGTACATAAAGATCTATGTGAATTCGTATAAACGTATATACGAATATTATACATATATACATGTATATGTAGATGAAAGTTTCGTATTCGTGATGAGAAGCCCCGGTTAACCGCTTCGTCGAGAGCTCGATATCAAATAGTGGCACGAGCCGGATAATGGCATTAAAGCGACCTTGTTTCTATTCTTCTCTATATCGCTATTATATATATAGATATCTAAGTATATATTTCGCGGTTTTGCTTCCTGAATTGGATTGCCCTTACCCGGAATACTTTCCTCCCAGATATTCAGATGTATAAAGCTTATAATACGCAGATGTATAATTATATTCTGTGCGAAAGGGCACGAGATATAGCTGTACTCGAATCGCTGCAGAAGCAATTTTAGAATATGCAAATTCGACTAGAACGCGAAGGAGAACGAGATTTATAGATATAGAAAGTAATATGGTAACGGTGGAAGTTAAATTTATTAACATTTGATCACAGAGCCTCTGAGTGAATAAAAAATTCTGCGATTGATCTCAGTTTCGTTTGAATTTACGATTGAAAGGTGAAATTCTCTTTGAAAGCAACAAATCAATGTTCGGTTGAAAATGACGTTCGGTAAATTAAAGTTTTCCAATAAGAGTCCGAAGATTAGTCGAGTAATAAAGATTGTTAACACATGCTGGTCTGACCTTGTTCCCACGAGAACGAGTCCAAGATGGAGAAACTGATCGCGATGACAGTATCCTTAAGAGCTGTCATTTTATGTTACATCTCTGTAGTGCGCTATGGATGAATGATGTGTACACGAGGACGAGGGACGTCTTTGAACTACGCTTAACACGAATCGGATCGTCCATACAATGAACCAAGATGCATTCGATGATGCAACTATTCTATACAAACTAACACTGCTTTGATGCAGCGGCCCTCGACGTTAAGAGACTTCTTGTGTTCGTTGGTTATTCATATTAGCATATATAATATCACGACGCGTAGATGCAACACAAATCTATGTACCTATATCACGTATAGAACTTTTGAACAGTGTTGTTCATTATTTGTAGGCACCCGATAGCGTATCTGATACGCACGTGTTGTCCTCGAAATTTTGAATAGCCGGGTTATCATTCAACATTTTCTTCATCGAAAGAATTAATCTATCCTATCGTTAAGCGATGAAAAACAAAATAAAAAAACTGAGGCAATAATATTTTGGAGATTGAGCATAGAAGAGGTCTTATCGGAGTGCTATTACTTTGAAAAAAAAAGCAAATGAAAAAAAAAACACTGCTGGTAAACAAGAAAATCAATAAGACTTGCGAACGATCTTTGCAACTTATCGAGAGCAGCTCATCCAGAAGGCATTTTAATTGCGCGTTCTCCTTATCTCAAATATGCTCGCGTTATCGTTAGCTAAACGTATATATAGTCAGATTTTCCGGCTGACAACCTAACCGTGTACGATAAACGCAAACTTGGGCTGCTTTTTCTCTTCTTTTGCTTTGGCGTGAACTTCGTACTTGGCGCGTGTATGAAAACGGTTCGTTTGTGTGAACTGTACCTTGAACGTGTGTATGCTATGGCGAAATTCTCCATTTGCAAATTTAGCCGATCTCCGTTAATTAGGTGAAGAGTAAAATTCTTCGTGAAAATATTATACGAAAACAAACTAAAATATATTCCAATAGCTTCATTCTTCCAACAATAAAGTGACTCTAAAGAGGATGTAATTTTTGCAAAATATGTTCACAGTTACATCCCTTTGTTGCAGGGGCATATCGAAATTTCATCGCTTCTTTTTTTATGGTTAAGCACGCATAGTGTTGCTTCTTGCATCCAAAGAGGTCAGGTATAATGCAAGGGTATCGTATGGACTCGATCGATGCGGAGATGAAGTTGGAGGGTTGAAATGTTGATGTATGTGCGTGCTCAAGGTGCTCGTGCACCAATAAAGGTCCCATAGGGAGAATAATAGAGGCGGTCGTATTAGTGGTGCGATTTGGCGTTTATTCGATGAGTAAGAAGAAAAAATGAGAGAGCGAGAGAAATATACAAATAAAAAAAAAAAAAAAGGAGAAGAAAACGAGCGATGAGAGGTAAAGAAAGGGCGAAACGAAAGAGTGTACTTATATGGGGGGCTAGGAAGGATATATAGCCGTGAAATCGTAGCATATAAAGCCGTTCTTCCGTCTCACCCCCTTAATATAACCGTCGGATTAAGACTGGCTGGCGCTTTTTCATCTTGAAAAGTCGTTACGGGATCTATTCTACCTTTGTATGTACGCTCGTATACCTATATATAACACCGATTCCCGGAGGGGTTAGAAAAGTTCGAGCCCAGATTTCGGCGGTTCACCCTCCGACAGGTCTCACGTGAGCAGCGCATACACAAAAGGGGTTGCTAGTGTCAAGACGCAGATGCATTTATAGGCCGCGTCACCTAACCATCCCGAAAATAAAAAAAAAACTGTCGCGTAATTTTATATGTGGATTTCTCAAACTTTCGAAAAATTCATTGCTCGAAGAAAACCTGAACGATTTCACTGATGGTGAATGCGATGATGAATTTCTCAACTTTCTTCTCAAGTCGAGTTTTACTTTTTCTAAAATAATCTTGACTCCACGAGGTATTCTGATTACAACAATGCTCTGGGCTGCGTGACAAAGATCGTGGAGCTTCTGTAGAACACGATTTTGAGATCAATTTCACCCCAGATGACTCTGAACCGAAACTCGATTTCATCAATTTTCTTCTTTTTTCGATCTTTTAATAGATTTCTTGTTAATCAATCTCAAATTAATGAATCAGTAGTTTTTCTGCATCATACGATAAAATATCGGTCATGAATCTTAAGAATGATTGAGTTTGAAGCGAATTGTTTTATCTTTTGCCTGGATATTCTCAATTTTCCTTTCATGTTTCTAAGAAGTGCAGAATAATTCTCCAAGAGTTTCAGACTGTTGTCGCACATTTTTTGCAATCTTCGTAGGCTTGCATTGAATGCATCGAAATGATTTTTCGCTAAGAATAAATTTAATCAATATTTATGAAACTATCGATTTTACTTCAAATCTCAACGATATTGATTTCTTTCGGTTTAGATTACATGAAGTAATAATATTTTTGTTTTTCCAACAGGAGAATACGCTTAGTTCGAGGTAATGAGTACTCGATACAGCGACGTGTCATGAACAACAATAAAATCATATTTTAAGTATCGTTCCACCTCTCAGTGTTTTGTAATCTCACTGATTCTCATTGCGGTGATCGCACCGAATCTGCTCAGAGACTCGATGGTAAAATTAAATGAAATATATACGGATGAATATTAACGAGAAAATAGACTCACGTGCTTAGAGTGAGACGCATCCAGGCGCGTTGCAGCGTCAGCAGCGTCGACGCATTGCGTCGAGCTGGCCTTCTTAGCTGCTTCACAATATCCTCACATCCAAACCGACGGCGGTTTCTTCGTGAAAACACGTAGTCCTTTATTCACACACAACACGAGCCTGCTTTGATAAACGATGTAATACGATTAGAGAAGAATAATAGAAGGAAAAGAAATATCCTCTTACGAATCACCAATCACGATAAAGCAAAAATAATGCGTAGAACAATGCTAATTCAATATTCCGCAATGTATCATATTTTTTATTTTTTTCCTTTCTTCTCGGCCAACACTTTCGTTCGACACACTTTAATCCTCGATCGCTCAGAAATTTCCACCGCGCATATGTAATAAGAAGATACACGGAAATTACGATAGCGATAAACACTACACTCGAGTCACTTTATCCAACATTGACGATTCATTGTTTGACTGTTGATATGAATATATAAAAAAAAGAAAAAATAAAAAAAAAAACAATATCAATCGATTTATCTGTATTCAAAAATCGATGAAAAGATCGTTAGCAACGGTGCTCTCGTGCTATGAATACATTATCGGAAGAAAATCGCTGAAAAATCGTGATCAATCACGATAATCTTAGACTTGACAAGTATTTCGAGAGCGCTTCGTAGTCTCTCGTTAAATTTCGCCTCCGCGTTCGTGATCCTCTTTCGATTTTGTTCTGCCGATTTATCGAAGCTGCTGTGGCACAGTTTGAGGGTGGATTAATTCCGTAACGCTGGTTTTCGAGTGTCAAAGCTCACGAACGAGAGCTTGGACGAAAAAAGCGTGGCTCCTTGAGCTCACAAAAACTACCAGCCAACACCACCACCACCCTCGTCGTGCCACTCTATCTCGTAGCGCCCCTTTTTTTCCCCAAACTCAACAAATACCAACTCAATCGTTGCACGTAATACTGGTATTGTCACTTTTCCGTTGAGAGTTCTTCGTCGAGGAGGACAAGGAATAAAGTATCTGGTATCGTGCCAGCCTCATCCTCCCTTGATATACGTATATATAAGTATTTATACGATTATTGGGACGAAACTAAGCTACGAGAGGCTCCAGAGAGCGCACTTGAACTTTCGAACCACTCGGAATGAGTTTCATCGATGACGAAAGACGCACGAAAAACACCACGAAATCCAACGTCAACCGTTTCCTTGTTCCTCACGATTCCATCCTAACTTTGTTAAAGTGGAAAAAAACAACGGTTCGTAAAAAAAAAAGTATCCACTTTCATCCCCCAAGGGTTATCGCTTGGGGTGCGCGATACGAATAACTATTCGAACCAGCCACTTGAACACTGTTACCGGAGTATATGCGAGCATATGCACGAACGCAGGCGAGTGTCAATTTACGACGCTTTGGCAGAATGCGATCGCCGATACTTTCAGGCTCGAGAAACAATATTGCCCAGAGCCCTCTCTCGGTGCACTTCGAGGTGAAAGAGAGGGTTGCCTGAACAAGTGAGACCAATTAAAAAAAAAAAAAAATAACACTTACACACTTTAGCACGAAGGTGCACTTTACTCTTTTGTCATTACTTTTGCATTCACATGAAATATCTCTTTTGGAGTATTGATATATGATAAAGCCTAAAACCAGGCTCATCCACGGTTAATCCACTGCAGATTAAAGTGTTAAGGTGAAGAAAGACCGATGACGACACATCAAATGAAGAAAGCCGTGGAAAAAAAAAAAAAAAAAATATTCAATTAATGAAATAAAACTCCTCTTCGATTCACTTTGCGTGGAAAGAGCAAAAAAAAAGAGGAAAAAAATCGGGCAAGCTGAGAACTCTTGGTAAGAGAGAGTAGATCGGTAACGGTGGCACACGGAGGCGCGCGAGTCAGCCCCACTAGTGGTAAGTCGTCGTCGCTTACCTGGCGGCTTGGCCTCAGTTCTTCTCCTCTTCGCCTAGAGTTTTACCCCCACCCTATCGACACCGGCATATCCCACCACCCGTATCATACACGAGGTTGCCCCACCAGGAATATTCTCTCTGCCTTTCCCCCCCCCCCCTTCCCTTCGCTTTACTTTCCCGCTCCTACATCCTTATAAATGCTATATACAATATTTGTACCTATAGATATACAAAACTATACACACGGACACATAGGCATGGAGAGATATACGTACACGTATAACCTCGTAAGCAAATGCACGTATATAACCGATATCGTCTGCCTCAGGCTCGTTTCTATATACTATTATTACTGTGTATAGCACTTGAGAGTAAGAACGATTGAAACACCCCTACTTTCCTACTCTTTTGGCTCCCCATATACACACACATATACAAATATATGTGACTGTAGAGTTTTCCCTTTTGCTTTCTGTCTCTCTCGGGCTTTTTCCATGCATATAGTATTTAAAGAACTCGGAAGAAAGGAGAGTGAAGGAAAAGGAGCTAGCTTTAAATACAACTAGAATGAGGCACCAATAGACTCGTATTGGTTGAAAAAGATGGCACTATGCAAGGTCCGCGCACACCATACTGACGGAGCGGGTCGCATCGCATCGCACTGGAAAATGCACTATGAGCGGACCAGGTCGGAGAGCATCGCAAGTAATAAAATCTTTGGTTTAATAAAAGCGATGGATCTGTGTGAGCAGGCTACTTCCGGATGGATCTTTCTGCATGACGAAGTATCATTTTTTATTTCGAGTCATATTCGAGAAAGATATGACACAAAAATCTTTATGAATGAGAAAAAGCAGGTGTCTTCGATTCGATATTTGAAAAATGTTCTCAAGTGCAAATTATCTTGAACCAGGCTATCGCGATCCATTTCACCTGAGTAGCAGCTTATCGCACGACGAGACGGATGAGGCCATTTCGCAGAAATGCGATGCAAAAATCTGCTGATGGGAGCTGTGGTCCATTTGAAATGTATAGAAAATAGCATTCTGGAAATGCGATGCGATGCGATCCGCTCGGAGCTAGTGTGCACGGGCCTATAGGCTCTCTGTGAGCCGATGATTTTTTTCTCCTCTCTGTTTTTCTCTGATGTTCCCCTCCCTTCTCCTCCTACTAATGTGTCTCTGGTGAGGAGGAGCGACGCGTGCCATCGTCGTGGGGATTACCATCAACGCGACCGCCACGCACACACGATCGTTGATTCACCCAGCGCCACCACTTTTCACTTCTGGCGAGGGTGAAAAGAGGGAGGTTGAGAAAGAATTTTATTTTCGTTTTCTTTCTTTTTTATGGGGATTCTAGACCCCCAACAGAACTGAGACATTCATTAATGAACGAGAATGAATTTATGCGTTGGAAGATGACAGTTTTTTTATGCTTCTTCATTCAAAAATGTGGGTAGAAGTGTTGAACTCGTTTTATAGGCTTGCAGAGGCGGAAAATAAAAACTAGGTAATGCGGGAAATCCTCTTTTTTATTTTATTAGGCAAACTATGGCTTTCGTACGAGTTTCTTTTGAAAACTGCTCAATTATAGTGGATCGTATGTTGAATTTAACTTTCTTTCGCTTTGCCCTATGATGTGGTGTAATGAACTGAGCACAGCTTTACCAGAAATAGTTTTGATCTAGAATGGTAAAAAAATATCTAATTTACGATGAGTTATTTACTGTCAAAGCTTAGGCCATCAAATACTTTCTCATGTTACTCGATGCAATCAACTTGTTACAATACTCATCGATTTCGAACACATCATTTTTATTCTCTCACTTCGAAGATGTCTGTTTGTCATTGAAGAATGAAAGTGGTGGCTGTGGTCTGTATAGATTCATAGAAAAAAAACATTCTCAATGGTGATGAAATCTGCGTAAAGTTTATGGGGTAACTTGGCAGAAGATAACGTTTACCGAAAATTCATTGCACCTAAACCCGGTACAAAAATATACAATGATTCATGCAACGTGAGTAGAAAATCGAGTCGAAAACTGTCTCATGCGATCATTGGGGTCACAACTAACGATTGTAAAGCTTAAGATTAGTGTCTGTTATGATTGTATCATCGGAAATAGAAAAGACTGGTGTTTCTGTTAAGAATTTGTTACGTGTACTAGTAGATGCTAACATCAGATATAATGGTGTTGAAGAACTTTTATTGTCAATAATCTCTTAGCAGCAATACCGAGACTTTGTAAAATACGAAAAAACGTCAGACCACATTGGTATTTAGAAAAGCTATCAGAAGACTTAAATTTTTGTCAGCGAATACTTCAACACTGAACTGCTTCAAAGTCTGTTTCGAAATTGTGAGACTCTCACTATCAAGCTCGACTAGTTCCAAAAAACCATTAACAAAAATGTTTCGTCGTATTAAAAATGTCGAGGAGTAACATGATATCCAACTGATTCACTTAAATATTCCAGCAAGACACGCTGATTGTGCACGAAACATGAGGACCATGACACACTCTCGTGCAGATAAAATTCGGCGCCAAAAAAGCTTGGCTGAATAAATTGATATGGTCAGTGTAGAACGAAGAGAAAACTAGACCGGGTTTTGTTGAAATAATAATAAACTATATCAAAAATAAAACGAGAGAAGACTGAAAAAATCGATAATTGATTGATAACCTGAAATGTGATCTAATAACGTGATTTTTTCGAGGTCAATTAGATTATTTTCGACATATTTCCCGTCGACGTATTCAAGCGAGCGATGAGAAATCAGTTTCACTCTTCAGAAAGTAAATAAAAGATTGCTTGACATGAATAATTGGTTTGAAGTCAAATCGAATGTTTTTTTTTTCATCTTCAAATAATTCCCGTTATGTTTACCTATCAATTGATTATTCACGACTTTTCATTATTCATTAATCGATTCTGATTCATTGCGAAGGTCGCATGTGCGCTTTCACGAACGAAAGAGGCGTTCGGGCGATTTTTCGCGAGTACACAATATCATCGAAGAACTTTAGCGACCCAGTGAGTACGAAGTGAGGATTTGTTATTAATTATTCACCACGATAGCACACGCGCACACAGAAATTGCATTTTTCGCCTCGTAGCACGGGTCACTTGAGCCAGTTGATTCGTAC
Organism: Campoplex capitator; assembly: GCA_037576405.1. NCBI lineage: Eukaryota > Metazoa > Arthropoda > Insecta > Hymenoptera > Ichneumonidae > Campoplex > Campoplex capitator. Next base: position 7,655,421 of record JARBWI010000008.1, on the reverse strand, counting down.
AAATCGCCGGGATTGTTGTTTATTTGACAGAGGGCTCGCACGTTCCACAATTTATATGACGTCTCTCGTGTTAGAATGTCGCAAAATAATGAATACCGATTGACCGGATGATTTCACTCGAAATACCGAGGGGCCAAGTGACAAGAGTTAGGAGCGTAAAAGAGGGCGCGAGAGAGAGAGAGAGAGAGATAGAGCATGTGTCGTATCTCGTCTCGCTGTGGTCACGATACACAACTGATGAAGTCTGCTCAAAGAGAACCGCCCGACGACCGACAGATCTCTCCGTCCGTCCGTCAGGCGGGACAATAATGTTCGTTGCGAAATAAACGCTTTGCCGCTGCGCGGATAATACAAGCGAGAATTTAATAATCACTGTTCGAGGGAGAGAGAGAAAAAGAGGAAGGGGGAAGCCGAAGAAATCCCCCCCCCCTCCCCTCCTCTTTCCCCGCTGGTAGAGAGCACGGTGACAAAACGCCTGTGCCATGCGATCTGTGGCCCCTGCCGCGCGAATCACGATAATTAATTATCAATCAACGCGACGGACTCTAGCGGCACGACGAGTCAGCGTGACGCACACCCACATTCACTCGTATATATACGTGTACACGCTCAAGTAACACATTCTTCCTAGTAGCTGCTCGTTTAGATTTTTTTCTGACCACACAAGAACCCGAAGTTGTTTGCACGTACACCTATACATTGACGCTATGTGTATTTTATACTTCTTGATAAATAGTAGATGCCATAAACACACTTTATCATTTTTATTATTACAGGTGTGCGTTTATAAAATTTTTTGCTGATGAACCTTGGCGTATTGCAAATATGCAAGGAGGAAACAAGTCAATGATGATTTTTCGGGCGTTTTTTTTTTTTTTTTTTTTTTTTACGATGGATTCGGTCGTTGAGGACCATTAATTAAGTTGGGATTGTTGGAAATATCTTTTTGAATAATTCATTGAAGTCGTTCGTTAAAAATTCCACCGTCATTCGTTCAGCGCGACGTTCGTTCGAAAAAAATAAGTTTTTCTGTTTATATAATTATTATTTAATGCGTTTGTTATATGTTTGTGCATTTTGTCTGTATTATCTCAATATTATTTTGTGTCTACCCGAGCATTCGTCACGGTGCTTATTGAAATTCCGTTGGACTGTCGCCAAAATAATCGTGAAAAAAAAAAAAAAAAAAAAAAAACAAATAAACCCAAATGAATTTCGACTTAAAGAATGTTGTTTCTTTTATTTCCACGTTATTTCGACACTTTTTTCAAAACTCTGCTTCACAGCCACGGCAGATCGTTCGTTAAGATGGCGACGATTTCAAGAGATTGAGTGAAACGTTTTCCGACAAAAATTTACTTCTCAATGCAGACCTGTAAAAACAAAAGAGAGAGCGGGGCTTTTGATCATTGCAAAACATGGTTACCGTATCAAGACTAATCTAAACCAGACAGAAGTATTCTCTATACGTAGCCAGAGAATTGACTACCTACGAGAAAATTGTGCTTCGTCAAATTCTCGGAGAGGATAAAAGTCTGACCCTAAAAAAAAAGCCAAAAAGTGTCCGGAGCCCTATGAAGTTATATTGAGTCTGTCTCGGAGAAGGGAAGCCGGGAAGATCTTGAGGAGAAGAGAACATGGGTAAGAAGGCTACGAAAATCAGAGTGGACGCTTAATTACCCGTTGCTAGAGAAAAGAAGAGGAAGAAACAGACCGAAGGAGAGCGACAGGGTGAAACAGACGGAGAGACCAAGAGAGAGAGAGAGAGCAAGAAAGAGGGCAAAGAAGCGACAAATGCGCAGGCGAGCTAGATCTTTAACCTAGCAGGTTACGCGGAAATTACCTGCTTCAGGAGAGTGGTGTTTGCTGAGGCGTGTGTCCCTTCGCACAGACGCGTAAATCATACGAAACAATGCGACGGATCCTTTGTTCTTGTCTTGGGTGTAGGTACTCGCGACGGACCACTCGAAGAAATTCATTTTCCAAGGCGTTGAGTGTTGATACGCACGTAGCAATCCAGTAACATCAACCACCGGTCTCTTACGCTTGGAGTTACGCAACGCTCGTATTATATTTTAATACAATAAATATGAAGCCGACAAAAGGTAAAGTCTTTGAACCGGGCGATACCCAATATCTCTGTCCTGACGACGCGGATCATAGATCTTCGACCTGAACAGATACAGGTGCGTATATTATAATACTAGTCGTGTATACCCATGAGACGAGGCAACTTCATTACTTTCCTCAACGTTTCGTAGATATTGCTTTTCGCAGCTGCAATTCACAAGGCGTAAATCTACCGAAGATTTATTTTTACCGAACAACGCGAGTTACGTCCTTGCGCTTTTGGTAGCATTTGATTCGCATGTACGTTCAGCATTATCGGGACTCAAATCACGATATAAATATTTCTTCTTCAATGGTATAAGCTCGAGGCCAACTTCGTAGCTGATGATCGAGCGAGATTCTTGGGCTCGAGATCACGAACAACGAAGAATACTGGAGGAAGTGATCGTAACGCTCTGCGGATATCATGTATCAGCGATAAAACGTAGTGACATATATAAACAAACCCGGGTGATTTTCACTGAAACGAGAACGACTCGTGGCTTTATATTCTATGATGATTTTAAAAAAGTAGCATATATCTGGCCAAGCGACGTGACGAATAATCGTTCGTTCACGCAGGCCTGTTCAAACGCACAGGCGTTGACCACATCCGTGAGGCAATAGGTATGTTTCTTCAGCTCGGCTAAAGAATATAGAGTGACTGTACAGCCGCAAGATTAAATCATACGTGAAATACTCTTCTTATCATACGCGTTTGTTTCACTGAATCATATACTGTTCTCTACGAAATATTAACAAGATAATGGAGAACGAGTTCACTCGTATGTTTTATTATGGAAATCGAATAGAAACGTCATAGCACAAATAATATCCTTGTGCACAGGCATGTTTATTTCTTAAGATCTGCATCAGTAGTGGAGAGACAAGATTATCGAAACTGAAACGTACCACGACGATCCTCGCACCTCGAGATATTCTACACTTCTTTTGGCGGTAAAGTCCCTAACCTGCTGCTTGTTCGAGAATTGGTCGGTTGTATTTATTCTGAGCTCAAGTGCCAAGCATTCTCTCCGTTCTATTCCCCGTTGCCTGCTCGTCTACAAGCAAACCTATTACGTGCCGACACTTTTTTCGTGACTTTGTGTTTTTATAAGCCCAAAAACAATGAATCCTGGTATAATGTTGACTGTGAAACCGAAAATTAGGAATGGCAGAAATCCTGTAAATATGTGCACTGTTCGAACGATTGCGAGCAAACAAACCCAAACAAAAACCGAAAAAAAAAAAGATTTCATGACGAGTCGGGAATCTACGAGAATTGCAGTTCTCTAAAAAAAAAAACCCGGTGTACTAGTTGATTTTTTATTGATCAATACCTTCTTAAGACATTGTTGGAGTCTCCTTCGATCGGACACTTTTATCGCGCTAGGAAACATTTTTTTTCTAAATAATCACTCAAAGAAATCTAATATTGAATGTTCCTCTATCAAAAAAACCCACTCGTTTCCACGTATTCGAAATTCCAATCGACAGCGTTTATCTTTCTATACGTAAATAACTGCTCATGTGACAGTATTCTGTAGGGCACCCTTTATTCCAGTGTTTTATCTTTCAGAAGAATTGTCGGAGACCTGTACAAGAGTAACAGTAATCCATATAAATGATTTAGATCAGCGTCGCAGAATATTTTTCTGTTATAACAAGTTAGATGTTTGTTTTTTCGCTCAATAATTGGCGATCAGTATAAAATTGAACTAAAACAGTTGAAGAAGTGAATGAATCTGCTCGAATTGACGATAAAATAGTTATTTAGTGTTGCAGCATCGTTTCCATGATATGCACATTGTAGAAAAAAAAATGAAATCAATTTTTTCATTGCTCTTTAATGAACAATATGTACAAAGTACATGAAGTTGGCGGTTCCCCAAGCAAAAGTCCACGAGAGCTGAAACGTATGTACGTATGTATATATTTTATGTGAATTACAAACGTGCTATATATGAGAGTATAGTACGAGGATATAAGAAACCATAAGAGACGAAGGAACGTCGGTGCGTTGTGCCCGAGACCGCATTTAATCAGTTTGTGGTCGTGAACCGCCAGCAGCCCTTACGCCCTTATAAAATCATTCGTCATCTCTTCTTTTCACTCTTGCAACTGTTGTTGTTTCATCGGTGTAAACTTCGCAGGCAGCATAAAATAACACACAGAGAGCCGCAACGTAACTCAAAACTCCCGCGCACGCAATACCCGCGCTCTCTCCCTTGTTTCAGGCAATGGACGAGCTCAGGTCGTTCTCGCACTCATCATCATCATAGTAGTAGAGGAATCTCATCGTTGCTGGGTTCCCAACCATGGTTAACCAACGATTCTTGGCATCGAATCGTTCATTTAATTTGATTAAGTTGCTGAGCATATTGAGCTCATTCCTGATATCTCAACTAGACATTTCAAATTCTTCAGAACTCAATAGATCTTGGGACGACGTAACTATGTTCGTTTGAATCATTCTCTAGATAACACGAATCTGCGAAAATGAGAACCTGCGAAATCTTCGAGCTAACCGCACAAAACGACATCACACCGTTATATTCCCTTTCTGTTGCCTCTTGCGTTTGTGTATGTGCCTGCGTCTTTCGGCGAGACGATCCTGCTCTCTTCGCGAGATCGTGTAATACTTTCTCTTTCTCTTTTATTTCATTTTTTTAATTGTTTTTCGTGGAATCGCGTCATAAGAGGAGGAAACATGGAGCCACTGAAACAGACAAGAGAGAGAGAGAGAGAGAGAGAGAATGACACGGGGACAGAAAAGGTGAGAAAGAGAAAGCGAAAGAGTGAAACCAACAGAAGGAAGAGAGAAAGAGAGAGATGAAGAAAGACGCAAGAAACTTTTGGTTTATCTTTTGACTTGTCGTCCAGTGGCTGTATGATGCCTGATAGGGTTTTGATGCTGTTGAACTGGAGAAGGATCCTCCTATCAGCGTTGATATTTGGTGGAAATTAAATAATAATTATGATAATGATAGTACTCGAAAAGATTGCCAAGAAGCCACCGATTGGTGGCAGCTTTCTGCGGTCTTTTCCGACTTCCAAAAAACTGTGGGGCAACTGGTGGGTAAACATTTTATTAGGTCATAACGTGGCGGGGTGGCTCTTGCGAATATATTTCTTGGGGCTATAGAACCGCTGTATTACGATCCAGAAGTGTGTTCCCAAATGGCGAAATAAACCGCGAGGGTTCTGCTCGGTTGTATAAGGTTGCGCGTGTGGTCTCCATAGCTCTTTTGCGACCCCTACTGGATTAGTACAAACTATATTTCCAAGATTCCACGACCAATTACGAATTAGTCAGGCTCTTTCAGCTCGCAAAATGTTGTTCCCTCGTCAATTCAACAGCAGACGAGATACAACGTTTTAAAATACGTTCACTGTTTACAAGGCGCCATTTTGTATTTCTTTTTTATAGACTATTGACGAGGGTTTTGGACATCGGAAGACAAAAGAGATTGGCTATAAAAGTGAGAATTTCACTGATTGAAAACCGGTCGCTCATTATGCCGATAGCAATCTTTTCTTTCGATGGTTTTATGTACACCACTCTCCCTCTCTTTGACGGGACAAAACTGAAGGAATTGGAAATATCCAGGGATTTAAGTGCCTAAAGAGATATATTGCGGAGATCAGTGAGACGCTGTAGCTCGATCTGTGTGGCAGACGTCGTATAGCACGACCAGCGGAAAGTCAATGGCATCTGTTGGATGTTTCGAGGAAACGTTTCAATTATCGCTTAGGACGCCAAAGAGAACTCAGGCGGCACGTTGGATTTTTACGTCGACACCTTCATCTTTTTACCTTCTAAAATGTGTCTGAACTCGCGGAACGCGGCCCGCAAAATTCTCGAATTTAACAGTTAGGTCAAGAGAGGCGTGAGCACTCGAGAAAAAGTTGAACCAATATTTTACGTTTCCAACATGTTCCCTTTTTTGGTTAGGGCCATAGTGATTTTTTCTCTCTCTCTTTTTTTTCCCCCGCGATAAAATAATGTTCCTATCGATGAAAAATGAAAAGAATGAAGGAACAAAAAAATGTCAGATCTCTCTAAACTTCGTATTCGTGTCATCTCTCTCGTAACTAGTTCCCAGTTTTCTAATTTTTATTCGGATATCCAACAGTCCACGTGCTTACGATATATACCTCGGGAAGATCTCGTGTCGCGTTAGGCTAATTCTCTATTTAGCAATTTCCATAAATAATGAATGACAACGAAAATCGGTGAGAGAGGATCGATACCTTTGAGACAAAAACATCTTATAAACCTTCTAGCGATAAAAGTATTATGAAATTTGACAGGACTCGTGTTCGAGCTCAACCTCGATCGGAATTACCAATCCGGTTATGTGCGGAATCGATTAGTCCGATCATCGACACCTCGTGTGAATCGGTCAGCTTTTTCTCACGGAGAATTTCATTTTTATATTTTATACGTCATATTATATGTATATATACGAGAATACGCAATGGCTCGCAGCTGATACGCGTCATACATGTATTTCGCTCTCCGTGTCGTAAACGCGTCTCGTTTTAATTCGCAAAGACGTCGCTTTCGCATAAACGTTCTTCGAGACCCGCTCACAAAATATATGGTCATGTACGCTCCTATGTAAACTCATGTACATAAAGAAGACCAAACATTATGTGGGCGAAACTCTCGAGGCGAGGAGAGAGGCATAAAAATTTGTCAGATTGGGACAAGAATTGAACAAAGTTTAGGTGACATCGGCTCACTCTTGTTCAATTTTGTTATCTTTTCTTCTCTTCTCCTCTCACTTCCGTACATGTATTCTCCATTTTTTACTGTCCAGTAATAAATATAATTTTTAATATTTTCATGGTAGAACATTGACGTTTCGAGTTGCCACTAGGGATTTGCTTCTCACCGCTTTTCTTTATGTTCTGCAAGATACAAAATTTATCGCTGTGTTTAGATTCGTGCTGGTGTCGTCGAAGTTTTCGAAAAAAATGCGCATTTTCAGAGTGTTGGAGCGATACTTTACTAGGAATTTGTGAGCTCTGATCTTTTGAGTTTTTACCGAGAAAATGAAATGTTTGCTGTTTGGTCATCGACTTTATTGACGTTAACAGGAAATCCAGCATCATGAAAATTCAGCACGTTTTCAATGCAACAAAAAAGCTTAATCCGCAAACTTTTCAAACAGGAATTTCATCACTTTCGAACCGTGCATAGATCAATTCAGAATGGAGCTTATTTGGACTGCAAATATTCTTTTTTTCTCACCGAAAGAAAAAGAAAAAAAATTGCACGTGTCTACTTAGCGGACCCACCAGATAGCATTAGCAGACATCATGTTGGTAGAAGATTCAAAACATTTTTGTGACACCGGCACACAGTAGCTTCTCCACTAAAATAACACAAAAGGGAACCGAAGAAGAATGCAAAGATAGAATCGCTAGATCAACAAATTTTTAATATATAGGGTGTCGCAAATTTGGACGTCTGAGCTACTGAATCGTTTGCAGAATGAATAATTCAGTAAATTATATAAATTATAACCCGTTATTGGTTAGTGTAGTTTTAAAGAAATCGCAATAATTTGTCATTTGATTTTGTCATTTATATTTTCTCGAAAAATCTTTTTAAAACATGTATTCAAAAAATTTCAAGCATCGTCTACTTTTAATACTTCTTTTCCTGCCAGAATGGTTGCATGAATGAGCAGCGACACAAGCAAGGCTGATTGGAATCTTTAATAGACAGCTCTCTACATCAGAAGATTCAATTTTCAATATTGAAATGTTCTATCGATACTTTCAAGCAGTATACAGAGATTCCACACCGATGTTTAGTCCAGATTATTGGTAATTTCGACCATCTGAAAATTCCGTTTTTTAAATTCCGGACACCCCATATAGGCATGTATGCATATATTTATGTATACGTATAAAAATGTTTGTCTCACCTACAGAACTCGCCGTGAGAAGTGGGATCCACTCTGCAACAATAACAACGCACGTGTGTGGCCTCGTGGCGTTTTGTACAGCACACGAGGAAGAGAACCACGCGCTGCCTCAAGTATTTCACGAGTTCACGATGAAAGAAACAATTTTTTTTCTTCCTCTCTTAAAGTTTCGATGTAAATGACCACACGCGAGATGTAATATATCTGCAAACAAGAATCTGCACTTGTTTATACCATTTGGTATACACAAGGTTTCTACACCTATCAAAGACCACATGAAATTATTGCGCATTTCATAACGAATTGTGAGATTCATAAATGACATTGATTCCTATAATCAGAACATCATCAACAGAATCTCATCGAGTGCTTACTGAAATTGAAATTTTCACCGAATTCTCGCTGTATACAAGGAGCATCGAATAACTAGAACATTTCAGCTCTCAGATCACAATCTTAGTTGTAGTGCCGATTTTCAATTTACTTACTGTGAAAAAACATATTCTTCGCACAAGAAATGACCGATTAGAAAAACTTTAGATCTCCTTGAAGTTATGCAGGTTTTCGATGCTGAAGAATCGTGAGAGAGGATGTGAAAAAGTTGCGGTATTAAGCACTGGTGCATTAAAACATATCGATGAGAGTTGAGAAACGTTCTAACTGGTGAGGGCAATATTTGCAAACAGGTAATAGACGCGTTAGAACGCGGCGCCAGGATAAGTGGTGTGCGGGACTTTTCAACCTCTACAGAAGTTTATAACTACTGTGTCGCTCAATCATGTGAAGATACACGTATATAAATGTTTGAACAATGCAGATTTGAGAGATCATACGTGTGAATGGATTCTCTTGTGCGCTGAAAGTGCGGAGAGTTCCACGACATTATCATTCGCATTTTCATTGAGATGATTGACACATGGAGCAAAAAATTGACACTCGTGTTTTCTCATTCAAAGACTTGTTTCTTTCGGAACAAAAAATTCATCGAGCTTATGCCCGAAAGATAAAAAAATAGGAAAATTCTGACGAAATCTCTATTTAAAATACAAAATAAAGTATTTATTTTTCATCGAACATATGAGAAACGAATTTTATTATTTAAAAAAAAAAAACTACAAGCGTTTTGCTGTTTTCTACGACAGTGTAAGGAAACCTGCTGAAGTCATAGTTCAATTGTGAATAAATCGTCAATTGAATCGGATATCTCCAGAAGCTGCGTTCTTCTCAGTTGAGTCTTGAAGATTTCCTGTTAGAGACATTTACTTGATACATAAATAACGGTGTTTTATCATGTCATATTATTTCACGTATTATTCTAAACGCCAATTTTTTAAATAACAATTTAGGATGGAGCAATATTTTTATATTGCAATATCAGATAAATGTTCTGTTTTTCCATCTACGTTTTTATGTCTCACTTGTAAGATACACGTAATCGTACATTATGTTTTGATATCAAAGATCACATTTTAAATGTATGTTATAATATATATACGTTGAAGATAGCCGAGACTCCACTATTGTGACTCCGCTAATATCAAGAATTCTCAGGACTACTATCTATATATGTATTTATCCATATATAGTGCAGTCAAAGGAATTTCGCCACGAAGCTGTTATCTAACATATATCTAAGCTACCGATATGATCTTTTGCAAATCTTCTTACAGAACATGTTTTCGAGGGAGAGGAGGAGCAGCAGGCTCTGGAACTTGGACTAATGTGACTTTCGAGTATTCTTATGGACGTAAGAAAATCTACAGCTCTGGTTGAAAATACGAAACCTTGTTCCTTCAATTACTCGACGTCGATATGCTCCCGTATTTATATATGTATACATTCTCTTGCACGAGGACTTCTCATCGATAATATTGTCCGAATGACACACGGGGTGAAAGCTCCATTGTTTCCATTGTTTCGTGAGAAAGTTTAAGAGATGAAAAGTAAGAGGATACGGTAGATAAAGAGGTGGGAGAGTGATAACGAGTGCAAAAACAACGTATCATCGTTAGTGATTATAAAAAAATAAAATAAAATTGACTAATTGTAATCGATGAAAGGTAAAAGATATTCTTGAATTTTCTTTTGCCATTTGGATAATTTTTAAGAATAAAAAAGTATATTAGGGAAACCGAAACTTTATTTTCGGAGGTACTTGACCACATCTTTATCATTCTGGAATGTGTGCCACCATCGCTGTGAAGGGATCTCGTCACGTTTCCACGTGAAGAGATATGGAATCGTTAATTCTAAACGTTTTGAACCAAAAATTCATTTGGGTAGAGATAATGTTTTTTGAACACTGAATTTTCCCATAATCTCTGTTCGTACCATTGCAATTCCGAATAAATTTTATACGAAGTTCTACGAACTTTATCATTGCACTTCAGTAAAATGAACTATTATAAAAATGTTTACACGCATTGGAATATACAAATTCGAACATCTGTGCACTGCGATAAGATTGCACGCTTTGTATGCCTCTACGCAGTCAGTGCAACTGGGGTCACTTGACTTTCTTAAGCTCATAGGTATCCAGTATAATGAGTTTGACGAATTTTGACTAAAACTATACATACGACCGTGTTTTTATCAATAATTGTGTTAAAATTGCTGAAAGTATTCATTAATCTATAAAATTTCATTTATTGCCAACAAGATCTTCAAAAAAGAAGTTTCTTAAAATTATAGTCGATGCTAGATTACTATTTTTTAAATCAGCCTACATTCAAGAATTTTAATTAGGTCTTGATACATAAGATTTGTTTCGATTGATCATCATAACGAACCTGATGGATTTCAAAGTCAAGCTTTTTAAAATTCGAGGGGATGATCCAATTAGTTTTTGTTATCACCCCTGAATATTCTAAAAAAATACGTCAGAAAAAGATTCGATGATTATTGAACCCCAATAATTTTGAATCACCAAAAAAGAATGGCCCAAATACATATTTTTCATTGATGCTGACAACTTGCAATACTATTGAAAACGTAAATTGTATTTTTTTATTCTTCATTATCATGATCTGAATAATTCACTTCGTATACACATTTAGATTTGATATTATATATCAGTCGTGAAAGAAAAAAATGATTTCACTGCCGCGTAACAATAGAAACAGCTCTATCAAGCGTTCATATCTGTGTACACATTGTCATCGTTTTTTTTTTCTATCTCTGAACTCTCGGAAGACATCGATGACGCCGCTCACGTTGCTATTACGCCAGCGACATATATCAGAGAAAAGCGATGCATTATGATCGTCGGGATCATCGCGTGTGTACCCATATGCGTATAAGCCTTTATCAATGGTCTAACGGTGAACAGAAAAGCTTGCTTTATTGAAAGCTTGAGAGAGAATATGTTTGCGGTTCATCAGTAAAAACTCTCAGCGTTTAAAATTCGATGGAAATCGCGATATAGAGTCATTGATTGCAGGTGACGACGTTCTCGCGCGAGGTTAATGTCCTCTTTGCGTGTTTAGAACGCACATACGCTAGTCACGATTCTTTCTATGAATGTAATCGAAATCTTGTTTCATTGAATATCTCCCACATAAAACACTACTCGAACAAAGTAATATTTATTTACCATAAGTCATAATCGAAAAGACGCAAAAGCGTAGATCCGAAGCTTGAAACTTGAGACTTTTCTTCTCTCAACGAGTCATATCTGACACTGAAAAGGCACGATGACTTCGAATACGGGAAAAGCACGTCGAAACACATCGATTGATACTATGTACTTTCTAATAAATGCATATCGATGGTATTTGGGTTCGGTATACACTTACCTTTACGCACGCGTGGGTGAGTTATTGGTGGACTTGGCGTTATTTACAGATTCGAATGCACATACATATTAATCGTAAGAAATTTAACTTTCGACCAGGAATTTACACTCTTAGGCTTTATTGCAGTTTAGGCTTTTTGACACCGTTTTTTTTTTTTTGGAATTTTATTACTGTCTTATCCTTTTTAGGATATATTTATTTTGGTTGCTTCAAAAAATTAAAAAGTGATTTATTCTGTGAATAAATCAGTCTCTCGACGCTTGGTGTTCCTCCCATGAACTACACTCTGGAAAATAATCTGCGGAAAATACCATCAGTCTTAATCGAGCCACTGCTATGAACTTCGATGTTGCGTTTTAGTCATGTTAAAGAAATAAAAAATCGAAATATAGAGATGGGGACATTGTTTCTGTTTTAGTATTCATGCCCACTTTCTCCTTATAAGACAGAGCATTTTTGCGAGCTGAGTTTCATTTTTCCAAGTGAATCAATTTCTAATCTAAAAATAATAAAATTATTAGATTAAGGATACGGGAAGACCTCATAAGATATATATATCAATCCTTTGCACTAATCAGCGAGTCGCATTGAACCCTCATGGCCAAATAGCAAGATTTACAAGACGCACATACGGAAATCCGAGATTAGCAATCAATTTAGAAGCTGCGGTTATTGCAGGGCGGAAGTCCTCGAGTTTATTTTCGTGTGAGTGAAATCGTCGCTTCAGCGATGGTTGTCGTACAGCAGGAAAAACACGAGAGCTCATACTCAGACTCGAGGATCTCATGTCAGCACACACTTCGTTGTAAAAATAAACAAATTGAAGAAGAAAAGAGAGAGAAAAAAAATTCAATGCAAAAAAAAAAGTAGTCGAAGCGGTTGGCGCTTTCAGATGAAGGCTAGATTAGATCTCGATCTCTCCACACATTGCGCACACGCCACTTGGATTATCAACGATTATCTATACCGCGAGGGTTTATATACAGGCTAATCGCCTATGTTTCTCGGTAAAAGCACTTCTGACTTCTATATGCGCTACTGCTGCTATTACGAGCTGCATAACAGAGATATATAACGAGAACCTTCGAGAAATAGGCTGCTTCCGGTTGCACATTGTATTAATAGAGCGTATCAACCAATATAAAACCATTCATTCATAAAACTCTGAAAAATAAGCTTCTAAAAAAGAGAAATCTCAGAGATTCACTTCGCCTGCCAAAGAATAATTCTTGAAATCATTCTGAAATGAAAAAAAATTCTTTCATCTTTTCATCTTTTTTTTTATCATGAGCTACTGAAACTTTTTTACGATGCTGTAGAAATTGAAAATATGCTACGAACTATCGATGACGTTGAATCTTGCATGTACACGGTTCATCAAAATATCATGAAGTGCAAATTCCTCGACTAGTCGAAGTTCATTTCGAAACGAATTCACGTGAGTATATTCATCGATTCGTCGCTAAATGTTTTGCTTTTCTTTAACCGAGTACTCGCGTCCTTGACGAGCTGGTGAAATAAGCTGCACAGGAAAAACAGAGCAAACGTCGTGAGTAATGTGAAAAACATCAGTGCCCATGTTGTCGACGGGTCATAGAAGACTCTAAGCGATTCGTCATCTCGGATTCGTCAGATAACCGGAAATGAATCCGTGAAAGTTTGGGGATAAAATGACGAATCTTGGGATGTCAAAACCGTAAATTGCATTCGATTTAAATTATTACTGGTTTATTCGTATGCGCATCAGTTTCTCTGATAGCCGAAGCAGTTGGAGTGGGTATACTAGAAAAATAAAAAAAGCAACGGATGATGAAGAGCAGCGAGCTGAACCCGCGTCATCCCCGGGTAGTTATAATTGTGCGGCGAAATCCTCAACTCTCGGCAGAGTATTAACAGAGAGAGAGAGAGAGAGAAACGAGAAAGGAGAGAAAGAGAGTGAGGATCGTCGTTGCACAAGGTACGAGAGACGGGTGGAATGCGTCGGGCAAACACGAGAGCGGACGCAAACAGAAGGAGGCTACACAACACGAGAGTAAAAGAGCACGCTAGAAGCAGCAATAGCATCAGAAGCAGAATGTCCTCCGTGTACTCTCTTTCTCCTCAACGTCTCTTTTCCTCTGCCTCTCTTTTTCTCTCCCTTTTACTTTATCCGCTTCGAGGAGAGGATTCTGAACGACAAAGCAGCGACAGCATCAACGCGGTGCAATCCTCGAGTCCTTCTATCCTTCTGAGGATTTTTCTCGTTCTTCGTTCGCTCTTTGTCGTCGAGAAGACAGAAAGAGCATGTAGAATATAAAGCAACGGAGAAATACTCATCTGAGATTTCTTTCTGTGGTACATCATCTCCGCCACACAGTCCCACGAACTCTGGTACAAACCCATCGTATATGACAACGACGACCAAGAAGCGACGCCCGCGGTTAAAAGTGTTTGCACAGGGCGACGCGACGAGTCCTCTTTCTCGTGTCACTCGTTTCTTCTTTTTTTCTTTTTCTTCTTCTTTTTATTCTTTTTCGTGTTACGTTCGCGATAACCGTCATATTTCTCTCCACCTGTACCAACTTTCTTACCCTACCTTTCGCGAGGCTATGCATATAAAACTTATATGTGCACGATATTCCTGCGTGTATAAGGTACCCGAATCCTTCGTCGCCCAACATCCAACAAACCGGAAGTGAATCAGACAATCGCGGCCAGTCACATCCTTCTCTAAAGAGTATACACCTGTGCAAAATGTGCACTTGACGATTCTAGCGTGCATTCCGCCCTGACAAATTCGTCATGGTACGAATTTCGAACAGGTGGTATATCGGTGATGAATAGTTTCCCGATAAAAAGTGATTGAAATGGATTCAAGTGGCACATCGAGTTGCATCCCTCAAAAAATATGGGGCTTGTTATTTTCATTGGAATTTCATTCGTCTTATTGAAAACGTTCAATAAAACAAATGAAATAAAAGTTTCACAAAAAATTGGAATTACGTATTTTCAGAGTTGCAAAAAAGATTTTCGTGTAACCGAAGTTCTTTCTTCGCTGAATAGTAACTTCGTGCATGAATACAGTCTTGTGCGCAAATTCAATTTTTTTTATTTTTATCAGTTCTCTTTTTTTTATAATAGTCTAACCTGAATAATAATATTGCAGACTCGTCGATTAACTTGAAATGAGAAACTGAAAAATATCGATATCTGGCTTGCTTCGTGCTGTAGCTCAAAGGTAATCTTATTCACTCAAGACGTCACGAAGGCAGGAATGTATTTCAACAGACTTAGACTTTCCTCGCGTTTAGCGTTTACAGCAATCGGATGCTTCCTCCCACCCCCCCTTACCGCTCTCCCCTGTAATACTCTTTGATCGACATTCCATTCTTTTACTTTCGATAAAAGGAAAAAGCATCAGCTCACGTATATTTACCGTTCGCGCAGTTGATATGAACAGACACGACTCATGCCGCCGACGCGCGGTGCAATCATCGCGCCAACAATAAAGGATTAATTCCATCGGCTGTATTCGATAAAACAAACGTTGTGCTCACTGGCACCGCTCTTTCAGATCCCCCGTTGCTGCTCTCCTTCTCCCTCTTCGCGTCTCACTCTTCATCCGTCTTCCATCGATCACTCACTATCTTGCCGGCTCGATATCACACAACAATTATTATTTCAAGTCATGGATTTTCAACGATCGTGCTATCGAAATATCACATCTCGGTGGATTCATAAATAAAATCTGTCAGAAGTGACAAATTCTTATACTCAACGCTGATGATCACTGCGACGTTCTAATTCGGTTATCGAACAGTCTAAGAATTCATCACGAATCATGTTGATGTACGAGATCTTTGAATAAACAATTTAATCTCGTTCTGGTAAGGAATTTTTTTTACGAAATTCTATCTTTATTGTGGCTCAATATATTTTTCCAATTGCCAAATTTTCTGTATTTTCAATACTTGGCGTCGAGCCGCGTTTAATTATGAGAAATATCTTCAACCGCATTTAGCTGCGTAAGTATGTAAGTATTAAACGCCGGTGCAATATCTGCGTTGAAGAGAAATGATAATAAAAACAATTGAATAATAACCAGCTAACTTCCAGCAGTTGAAAGTGACTATCTTTGAAATAAAGTGTCGTTGACATCAGAGTGTCAACGTTCAAAATGTTGTTATCAATTTAAACTTGAAATTTTTATTGGTTCGAATGAGTGATTCCTCATCGCATAAAGATTCACTTTCAAGTTCAATTGGAAATGCCGGTCTACAGAAAAGACTCGAAATAGATTTGGAATCCAAGAAGCTCATGCATGCGAGACACGAATTCTTGATATTTATCTACTCGAAACTGCATAGTGGAATTCTTTTATTTGTTTTTTTTTTTTCTTTAAAGAAAGAGTATTATCTGTGCACATCACAAGGGTGGTCGAGAATTTGCGAATAAGCGGGACACACACATATACACATACAGGTGAGTCACGTTTTTGGCGCCATCGAGTCGCGGATCGTATACCTTCGTTTTAGTATCACTTTAAATCCGCGAATAATCTCGCGGACTCGCGTGTAGTTAGTCAATACTCACGATGATGATTATATACTTTTATAGAAACTCTTTGGTTCTTTACAAACATGAGAAATAATTCTTGTCTTTATGGTGCAATTGAAAAAATAAAAATAAACAAAACAATTTCAACTCCATGAAAAGTGGTCAGGTGTATACTTCATATTTAAGTTCTGAAAACTCAATCAAGGTTAATGAATAATTGACAAAGCTTATCGATCATTATATAATTTTATTTTCAACGCGCAGCTCTCGCGTTTGATATTCTTTTGCACGCGAATTCGATATGAACATCACTTTTTCTCTTCCTGCTTCTCTCTCTCTCTCTCTCACTATCTTTCTCTCTCATTCTCTCTCCACAGGGGGGATATATATCGCACTCGCGCGATGTCCGCATTTCTGGTTGGCGCCGCGTGGACGTCGCGCCGCAGTCGCGGAGTAAACACGGACGAGAGTCAATAAGTCATAAAATCCCAACACCTCTCTCTCGCCGTGTGTCCGCGAGAGTTTCGCGAGGGCGCGGTAGAGACTATGGATTCACAGCATCGGCCTCTCCCGCGCGAATGTTCACACGACCATATACGTGAGAAGAACAAAGACCGATACCCGTTTGCAAATCTGTGCCAAAATCTCACTCGAATATACAGATTTCAACATATATATTTATTTCATTCATTGCAGCGTAGGGGGATGCGGATCAAATCAATAATCATCAGCTTTTAGCAGTATCGATTGTTTCTGCCCGATTCATTCATTCGAAAACGTTATCATATTAATCATTATGAAAGACGAGAGAAGTATATGAGCATATCAGTGAGCAATTTTTATTAAAGTATCGATCTCATACCATCTTGATGATCTGAAAAAAATTAATTTATTTCGAAGAGCTAGAAATATAATCGATTGCACATCTTTTCTTATACTCGAGTAATTTATACGGAAATCTGTAAAAATTATGTAGCATTATCCTTCGATTCCTGTCTCTTCCATTCTCAAGCAGAAAGAAATAGTAGCATCATCAAGGAGCGTGATTTTATATCGCGGAGAAATACAAACTTTTTAGACAGTTGAAAATCGTTGAGGAACGGATGCAAGCGATTTCCTAATGATTGGATACGTGCCTGCCACTTTGTTGCTTTTCGAAATTACAGTTCTTTCTGTTTTTCTATTTACGTGGTCTTTCTATTCTACGTTTTAGTCGTGCGTGTCGCACACACGGGAGGCACGCGAAGAGGATTGTTCCGGTCTTGAAGCGGATTTAAGAAGAAGGTGAGAAAAAAAAATGATCGGTCATGAGTATTAATTCTAGGAGTTTTCTGGTGAGTTTGCTTAGCGAAGAGGGCCATGGGACCACACGTGCGCAAAAAGGTAAACCGAGAAAAGGAAGCTAGAAATTGGCCGATATCGAGGACCGAAAAATATGGATTTTTTCTTAGTTCTCTCCAGTTCTAACTATGTGCGATGTATATTGCTTTAACTAAGTCCTCTCAGAGAGGCAGAAACGCTGAAGGCTTTTTTCGTAGGGAGAGAAAAAAAAAGCAAACTCATGATGAGTTCCTACACGAGCTCAAGATGCGTGAGCGGCTCAACGTCATCGGCGGCGAACCCCTTAATTCTCAATGACTAGGTCACACCACCAGAGCGAAGGGGAAAACTCGAAGCCTCTCCATCACACCTTTTCGCCGAGCCTTTCTTCCGTTCACACGAACCTTCGGGGGTGCAACAAGTGTCGATGATATAACACACTTACCCAATGAGAGAGAAATTTCGGAAATGCGTGTAGATTGTTTAAAGTCAAATTTTTTTTAATCTGTCAACGATTCGCTGTATTTTTGTTTAGCGGTTCAGTTTACAAATAGACTTTATTTATCGTATGAAAAATAACCTTTCAAATTGAAGAATAGTACATTTATGTGATTGATCATTTTCCAGTCTGCATATTCTGCAGACAAAAAGAAATGCCCCGCCAAAATATCTGAGGGTTGAAATGCCCTAGTGCCACATCCTTCATTCGAAAACATCCCAACAACATAATGGTGTGTATTTGGAAGTTTGGAAATATCCTACAATTGTTTCGATATAAGAGTTTGTTTGTTCGTTCATTCATTTGTTTGTATCTGCGTGCGATTGTGCGCGCATTTATGTGTGCGCATATCCTCGCATGTGTGTGTCGTGTTTCGGTACCCATTAACAACCAGCTACTATCGCCCCATTTTTGCCGATGATCCTACGAAAACACTGCTAGCAGAACGTTCTTGGAATTTGTGGTGTAATTACAATATCAATAAATTCGACTATTGTCGGATACATTCGGCTTTTCGTGTCTCACATAAGCACAGCATGGATCGATTACTCGCAATCCTCATGAAAAGGGAGTTCAAGATTCTCAGGCTTTGCATATTTATCAAATCATCGACCTGGATCGTGTGAAATGTGTATTGATTTCCGAGGAAAAGGGAGTATAATTCTGGTAGATATTTATTTAAATATCTCAGCTTATCTCAGTTTGTTCTGTGACTTCCAAGAGATGCAAAAGGGATCTTTTATCTTTGACAAACGATGGAATGTTTCGCGCAAATCTGCAATTTAAATGGCAAATCATCCCCTCTGCGAGAAATTAATTCCTCCTCATTTCCAATTTTGATTTATTGATGCCGTTTCGAAAAGCATCAAAAAGAAAGAAACGAAATGGTAGAAGAGAACGCTTACATCAACGGGCAACAACAATAATCCCTTTTTCGGAACGATAACTCATAGCCATCTTACTATCAGTATATGTGTACGCGTACCCACACATATAAATACCGATATCTCGGAAAAATCAGAATTTGCCACAACAGTCAGTGAAGTAGTATTAAGCATCGTAGAAAAATCGTGTATATACGTATTAACGGTGTTGCTTGAATGTGGTTTGTCGGCACATTCATCGCGAGCGTAGTCGCTTTACCTTTAAGCTAGTAGCGAACAAAAAAGCAACCCACGAATAAAATCCACTCCCTTCGATCTATCTCTTTTCACGTCAGCTTCGTGTATGTATTGTATTGTACAAGTGAAATCTGAAGTGGAATATCACACGTAGACATAAATACATAAATTCGTACGTACGTAAAGTTACGTATATATATGAAAATATGATTTAAAGAAGGGAGCGCTCGGGAATCGGTATCGGTAAGGATCGTTGTTGGGATAACTCTGCGCTTTCTGCTGTCGCTGCGGTAGTCAGTAGAGAGTTATAAAATTCGTCGAATGTGGAGTACATGAGCCGTGTCGGGGATGAACAACACATTAGTCAAAGGCAGAGTTTACGCTGCTGCTGCTGCTGCTGTACACCGCGAGGAAGATTTCTGGGCGGAGGACAGAGAGATTCCCCGAGCTGGGTTCGAGTGGGTGGTTGAAAAATGCCATATAGTTATATCGCATACTTCCGTACATGTCCAATGCGTATATATTTTTCTGGCTGTATTATGTCGAGGTATGTATAACGATAGCTGACAAGCCAAGGGTCGTAGTCGACGCGGACGAGCACCTAAGCTGCTGTGGATTATGCCCTTTTGTTTGGGAGTGGAAAATGTATGTGTAACGGATTGAGCAGAGCTATCACTGGCTGAATCCCGCAGGTCCACGAACGCGGGTATAGCGGGGCGGTATTTGTGAGCCGTCTGCCAATTTGTTTCAACCTTTGACAAATGCATTCGAGTGGGAGAGGGAGACAACGAGTTGAAATGGTGTAGGACCGAGAAAGAGAACGAGCATCGTACAGAGGCAAGTAGTTCGACAAACTCGTCTGACCGAAACCAACAGAGTGGGAGAATAGAAGAGAGCAAGAGAGAGAGAAAGTGCAGGGAATAACGAAACGAGGAAAAATAGAGTGCCACAGATCGCGAGAACTCGCTGCTACGTTGAGAGTAGAAGAAGGTCGTAATAGTGGAGAACACGAGTCTGTTTGCTTTCACACTACTAGCGAGTAGCTTTTCGATTCGGTTTCGGTACTAGTTGGAATCTTAGTATTGGTGTACCTCCACACATAGAGTGATTTCGTGTTGGTTATCGAATAGTAGACTTCTGCAATGATTGTATAGTCAGTGTGTATACCTTATTACTACACACAGACCTATATTGCCTGGTACTAAACCAAAGGACGTGGACTACTCGATGCTACAAGCCAATTCATGGTACATGCGTCCTTTTGTTTGGCAGTAGTACATGTACAAGTGTAAAGCTCTGTGGACAAACATTACGTTCGACTTATCGTTGTGTACGTTGGGAATGGCAAGGACGGGGTTGGTCTTAGGAAGGCGGCAGTGCAGAAACACCACTGGGACATCGATGGAGTACGTCAACATGGGGAGAGTACTACGAACTGGTACATAGTTATTCTTATATACAGAAAGAAAGAGGGAGGAAGAGTTATGTAGGTATGTGTATAGAGAGAAAGGGAGAGAGAGTGAGAAATAGTAGCTATATCTACACCGTAGACGGATGGTAAAATCAAGAGAGACGACGAGGTGGATGTCCGGAGATAGTAGAGAGTACACACACTCTGATACCACCACGAACACGCCACCTAGCGCTTCTGATTTGGGTTACTAAACTGTAAACAAATTCTGAGACGTTTTTTTTGTGTTTTCATCGATTATCGATCCGGTCGACTCGAGTGCAGGGACCTCCGGGACAAGACGAACAACCCCGACGCTAAATGGAGATAGAGACCCCTATAACCCGTTGTGCTTATACCGGCGGTCAGGCTAACTGTGGCACATCGCTTCCGCGAATAATGTGTGCCATGTACATTTTTTTTCATTCTCTATCGACCGAACTGTATTTTTCTACGTAACTCATCACTAGGGCTGATAAAGAGAGGCTTTGTACTACTTTCTGCAATGTCCTATAATCATCGAATTTTTCAACTGTACTGTCTGCATTCAAAAAGTTTTTCGGAATTTTTTATTGTAGGACTTTAAAACCTTCGTTTATGATGTTCTGTGGAGTTTTGACATTTATGTGTACAACGAATGATAACATACAATAATCGGTAATTCATTTTTTACTCTCTTCGATTTTACTAAACAGCTTCCATTCATTCCGCATCCATATTCTTCCTCGCACCTATCGTCAGTTTTTTTTATTACGGCAGTCAGGGCATCAACTCCTGTCGACCAACCTTTCCCACCGCGTATCTCGCCCTTACTCTCTCAGTGAATGCCGCAGACGTTCTCGGTCTCAACAAAATTTAAACGCCCACAACGTATACGCACAAGGCACCGAGGATTCCGCTACGACGAGAAGTCACCGAACGGGATTTCTGTTCGCGAGTCCCCATCGTGATATCTCGAAGTACAAAACTTATATATTCATATCTGTGTATACATGTATGTTTATATAAATATAAACGCATGTACCTTCGTGCATATAGTGTAGAAGCAAACGTTCGCGTCGTTTTCGTGTCTCTCGTTCCAAGGCTAACAGCGATAAATATAAATTCGATTCGCGATAAATATAAAAATGCAAATTAGCCGCAGCAGGCTCCACCGCGGAGCGTCCTCGTGAAGCCGCGCCTAGCAGAAGAATCGTTCAGGACTGAGAAAATGAGAGGGAAAGAGAGAGAGAGAGAGAAATATAAAAGTGACGACCACGAACGTTCGTCTCTTTCGAGGGTGAAAAGGGAAAAGGTCTCCCCACTGTTTCTGAAAGGGCGACTTAACCTGCGAGATGTATTCCAGAATCGAAGTACCAAACCACCACCAGTTTTTAACTACTGTACTCTTTTTTTTTTTTTTTTTTTTGTAATGCCAGTCTGTCTTTCATCCTCGTTACTTCACACTCACACATACTTTGCTTCAAAAGATAAACAGGTTATAAATTCCGAAGATCATCGAGCCTCTTGAGAGCGAAACTTCTTTCGCGAGAACGTAATATGTACAATATAATGTCGAAGGGGATGGGTTGTGTAACGTCATGTTGGGTTTTTCAGCTCTGATAACCAAGGTATTTGTGAGCGTACAGGCAATTGAGCTTTCTTGAGGGTCTCGTGTTATATTTAGAGTCATAAACGTGAGTCGATGCCACCAGAATCTCGGTAGTTTCTAACTTTTTGTGCTCCTCTTTTCTCACTATTGATCGAAACTCCTAAAAGTCAGTAATTTTTTAATTTCTAACATCAATTTAGACTAATTCTATTGAATACAGTTTGACTTACGATAAAAGTTTGTCGATTTAAATAAATGTCATTCACCTCTTATAGAGAAGCACTAATAAAGAACGTACCAACCTTATATAAAGGAATCGGATTTGTAAGGAAAAAGAAATGAGTATTTAAAGGAGTCAGAGAACATGTCATCGCGTGCTGTTTGGTGACAGGACGTTTATTTGCTGTATACGGTAGTGAGCTGTGAACGACTGCATCGTCTACTAAACCTGGATTTCACGAGTCGTTTTGCCAGGATTAACGTTTCAGTTCCGGTCGTAGACATCGTCGGTATATTCAGTAGCTATTGTCATGATTCATCGTAAATCTGCTTACAAGACAGGATTTGAGTGAATTGAATGACCATTGCCACACGCGATGAAAATGTTGTCTAAACAAATTTTTCGTTTGAACTCCCCTGGGCTTTGCAAAGCGACTCAATGCTTTCCTTTCGTTTCTATAATATTTCTGACATTTCTTCAAAGTTTATCCTAATTCTTCCTATACTGAATAGCACAGTTTGTGGGGATGAAAAAATCACACGAACCATTGAATGCTGTTGGTAGGATCACGAACTGAAGCTAGTTTTATGGGTCGGAATTTTTCACATTGGTCCAAGAATCTGCTGGAAAAATGTGTCTTCGCATCAAGATAATTCCTTTTTCCGATACAATTCTAGATATCAAAGGAAAATATAATTTACCATGATTATATATATATATTTGTAGATTCATCCTTTCACTCCTCTGCGTATTTTCAACCGATGACAAGTCATTGGGCTGAAAGAGATACATACTTTAGATCACGGGTTAGGGATGAATTTTAAAAGTATTTTAAAAAAAGGATTTTTTTCGACCTCCCGGTAAGCCCAGAGCTAAAACGCCCGTCCGCCTCTTACACATCAATAAAATAACTCAAAAACCTGTGCGAGGTTGAAAAATCATATATACACACATAACGAATCGTTCGCTGCAAGTTTAAGGGGCCAAGTCGCCGAATAAAGCCCGAAGGCCCCATTACGAGACTAACAAGCTTCGACGCGACGAATTTATGCGCCCACCGTTGGCTGTTTTAACGCTCTTTCGCTTCTGCATTGAATAAGTTGAGGCTCCCTTGAACCCCAAAAGAAATGTGCATTCGGGGCTGGCACCCGATCTCCGCTTGCACTAAACACACTCCGGCAATGGCGGGGCGGTTCCGGTAGCCATTATCCGGTATAGTTCACGTGGCACGGACATACGTATGAACGCTTACAAACACACACATACACCTCTGTTCCCTCGTTTGACTTCCAAGTGACGGCTTCAATGGCACCCTGGCAGCTCGACTTTGTAATAAACGCTGAAGGAAAAGAAAATTGAGCGAAACAAGAAAAGAATATAGAACCGAAAAGATTTTGGGGAGTGCCAGCGAAAAGAATTGACCAGCTGCATAAATTCACTAATATTTACACTTTTCTTGTCAGTATCTCTCGAAAAAACTATGGTAACTTTCATGAGTCAGGAATTATTTGTCATCACCGAACCTTAAAAAAGCCGATTTAGCATAAAACTTCAGGAATGAATACAAGAAGAGAGCTGACGGCTTTCGATCCTACATATTGGAAAAAAAAAAAACATCGATGCTGGCCCTACTTTTTGTTCCCCATCACCGAGAGTCAATAAACTCAACTTTTTTGTGCAGCAATCAACGTGACACCAAAATGGATGAAAGTCGAAAGTGTTACGCATATACAGTACTTAGAATTCTGCTTAGGATTCCTGAGCGTATGCAAAATGACTTTCGCGGAGGTTTAAATAAGTGAAGCGAACATTGCCGTAAATCGCGTGAAATTTTTCAGGAGCAGAGGAGATTGGTGAAGACACCTATATGCATGTACGTATTATACGAACGGGGAAGAGAGTGGAGACTCGGTGGAGACTCGTAGAAGCTACCGGACGATAAATCCACCCGATGAAACTCGCTGGCGCGAGGCCGAGTGTAATGCGGCGTGTGCTTGTATATGGTGTATATAGACGCCAGAAGGAAGGAATTGCGAAAGGGTGGAGAAGGGAAAGGATGGGAAATATACGTAGGTAAAGGGGTAAGGGAAAGAAATAAAGCGAGTAAATAAGTGTGTGCATGAACGACTCTCCGCGTTGCTTCTGCTTGTGCTGTAGCTACTTCTTCGCTTACTCTCTCGCTCTTTCTCTTCCTACACATACCTACTACTCTCGCAGTACGAGCCAAAGCAATTTGTGGCACGCGAGATTTTGCTCCGGCCCCGGGGCCCTTCGCCACGCGCCGTAACGCGTTGCCTCACATCGTTCGCTACCTCTTTCTCCCCTCCCCCCTCTCTCTCTCTCACTCTGCTCCTTAAAGCAACCACCTTCGCCCCATTTGCAGACTTACAGAGATCGTGGAATAAGAAAATTCGAAGCATAAGAAAAGAAAGGTACCTACAAAATTACGAAAGCTGACTAACCCTGTTCACTATTCACTTCTGCTGAGCACTGTAATCTGTTGGCACTGAAAAAACAAGGGGATGAATCGATACGCTAAGAGGGATAGAGAAAAGAGAAACAGAGATGACAGCTATGGGGTAGAAGTAGGTGAAAGAAAGGCCAGGTGTATTGATTCCCTGGAGGGCCAACAGGAAGGGTTTTTATTACACTACTCTTGTTGGCTGAGTCGTGAGTTTAAGGGTTACCAACATGTGTCGCCGCTCTTATATGTCTACAAAACATCCCTCAAATTAGCGAACACGAACATTTGCTAGGGTTAGAGATTCAGAAGATATTTGGTTGCGTTACACGCGAATAAGTAAGTTAGCTGTTTCCTCACGACGTTTACTAGGGACACATTGTAATAATAGTATAATGACGAGGTGAAGTGAAAGAGGAAAGAAAACAAAAAGCAGCAGCCCGAAGAAAGGCTGTCATCGGAGCTTCTATTTGGGGATCGTCCAGACAGAAACATTGAACCTCTTTCGATATTCGTATTATACAGTCTGTATATGTGTGGGGATACACGTGAATACTCGATTCGTTGGGGTCTTAAGCTCGTATGCAGTCGTCCCTCAGTTTTTTTCTTCTATAATTTGCAGAACTTAGAACTACGGACAAAGGCTCTGAGGCTCTTTGCCCCCGTTGGATTAACCCTTAAGCTCAAACTAAATATCCTTTTTGTCGTTTTCCGTACAATTTTCATGATGCCATCTTTTTTGTATTCAAACCATCGTCGTTTTGTGCAGCAGTGTTTTGATGTCGTGAAACATATGAATCGGACAGCGTTGAAATTTTTATCCAATTTATTGTATTTCTGCAAATATTCAACTCTCTACATTTTGACAAGAAATCGGGATGCAACAGAATTCGTCGAATGGATGCAGCACGACGGATGGTACATGTATAGAAATCGAATGAAAGTACGCTGCTGGTCACTGTAGATAGCGACGAATTTAATTGTTTCTGGTCTGGCAATTCTCTATGGCGTATGAGAGAGGGTAAGAAAGATAGACTGAACAGTATAACCAGCCGAGCATCAGTTGACTTTTACTATATTCAACATGGACGTAGGAGAAGCGAGCATGGTTCTCTTTTGTTCAATATAAAATCGAAATTTCCAACTTCACTGGACGATTTCGCAACAACAAACGTGGGTCAACGAACTCGACTACACAAGAAGAGCGTTTCTATAGTTTTGAGAAAATGTTCATCTGCGATAGCCGTGTCACTAATTTTACCTCACGATCAAGTATAATTGAACGATGACAGAATATATTTGTATGATAAGTATCTTCGTTTCGATGGTTAATAATTTAAAAAGCATTGGCCAACTGATTGCGTTCATGCAAATTCGCATCCGTTGATTCCCATTTCATAAATATCTTGAGTTTCATTTTCGAATTCCATTAAAAAATTTGTGCACAAATAACAAGGGAATCACGAGGAAGCATTGTGAGTGTATTTGGGGTACGGGAAATGTAATATTCAGTTAAATTGAATTAACGCATAAGAGCGTAAAAATCGTGTGTGAGAGAGAGAGAGAGAGAGAGAAGGAAAGGGGAACATAGCTTCAGGCAGAGAGAAACGTGCCAAGTGCACTCAGAATTATCGTACCCCGAGGACGCCAGTTGACCATACATACCGATATATATATACCCACGTGTATTTATATATAGAACCTTCACGAGATCCATAACCACTTATATTATTATTGAACTCTGCGATGATTTAACGTTGATTGAGTATCTCCGGATATGGTTCACCCAGTGCCCTAGGGGAAATAGCACTGGTGAACCCATATTGCATCTCTTCAGTAATGCGACTTACTCATATGCAGGTAATACAGCTGCATTATTGTTCCTACGTAGTTTGCTGTCATTTGGCATTGAACATATCTCATCGATTTTGAAAAAGTAATTACTTTTTTAGATGAGTAAAATAAAAAAATGTGTCTTTGAAGGAAAAATGAATCTCTGTTTTGAGATGAACTTAAAATATTGAGATGGTAGATGTGCTGCAGGTACCCCACCGGTTCGATGCTTTCGATCCTTCACCTCCTCTCAACTCCCCAGGGCCAAAGATACTCTATTAACTCGCCGAACGAAATCTTGGCTTCTTGTACCCATAAGAACGGTCATTATTTAACACAAGCAAAACTCAATTGGGGAACCTCAAAAGACGCTGCGTGCCTTTTTCACGAACGTTGTGATTACCGGCATCTTAATCCAAGATATAATAGAGACGTTCGAGTTAAGTATATACATATATATTCATGCATCGAGTGCTACGATATAAAAGGGCTCAGTCGAAAGCACTAAACGGTTTAAGTCACGACCTATCATTTGTTAAGAATGGTTATGTGGGAAAAAGATTGAGAACTCCAGCGAGTTTCAACCCTGTCGGGATTCTGGGAGCCGGGTGGGCTCCCGCGAATCTTGAACTAATTACTATATATAAAATACCAAAAACCCCGCCAGTTACGCCCTGATAATAAGAAGGATACTAGAGCTATTAAGAAGAGGCCAAAGATAACGCGTATATTTGGCGCCTCTGAAAAATCCAATGGCCACCCTTCTTGATCTATCATCTAGTTATCTCGCTCCATTAATTTAATAGCGTATCAGCAGAAAAATGTTAATTAAAGTATGTCATGTATATAAAAAAATGGAACGTTCTCAACAGATTTTTGGACCAGTTGAACATTTGACGGATCTTCTCGATAAAATTTTTCTTGGATACACAGAGATACAAGTCACATTCAAAATCTCCTGCGTGTGTTTACACCGATAGCTGATTTGTTCACGTCAGATAATTTATTGGGATCCTGATATCAAAAACAAGCGGAGATTTTTACACTCGCGTTTGACGTTTATTTAGTGGCGAGTCGGCGCCTTTTTTCCTCACACGGTGCGAAGGAACCGAGGTCGAAAGGTCAGTTGGGCGGAGAGCCGATGCCGATTTCTTCGGCCCTTCGGCATCCTCTTGCTATATCCATCTGCATGTGTATTACTCTTTTTTGTCGTTCTCTTGTGCAAAACGTCGTCTTTATTCTTCTGAGTAAAAGGATATTAGTCAGCGAGGCTTTTTCTTTTCTTATTCCTGCTCATGTGTGTTTATACACCTTTTTCTCGTCTTATTTTGCAAGAGGCTATACTCTGCCGGAAAAAAATGAATCGCAGAGCGTGCAAACCAACAAATTTATCGCGCTTTCTTCCTTCCTCTTTCTCCCAAGATAAAGTTTGAGTCAGGCCATTAACGAAGCGATCTTTTTGAATGTTTGAGGTCCACATAATCAACGGAAAAGTTGCAAAATCAATGCTCGAAATTTGTCGATAGATTTCGATGATTATTAAAATTCCAAAATGCCAGGTCAACTCAATTTCATTCACGTGTGCAAAATTCAGTATAAAGAACGCTGCTGATTACAGTCGAAGTCTTATTTAACAAATGCACGTTCATCGACAATAAGTAGTGAATTTCTGGGTTTAATAGGCCGAAAGCTACCATGGATCTTCGACCAAAGACTCATAATAGCTAAATGGATAAACTATTTTCATTCATCATCATCACTCCTCTTCGGCGACATAGAACAATCTCTGTCTCACACCCAACGTGGTACTCCACCCAAACTCAGGCGTTGATTGACAGGTTCCTCACATGACAAACCCCACAGCTCAATTGAGGACGGTTCGGCGTTGTTGTTGAAGAAAATTCCGCGCATGTTTTGTTCGTAGCCCTTCCTATTTTTCTTTCTCTCTCTCTCTCTCTCTCTCTTTTTATCTCTGGTGACAAGAAAAAATAGAACTAGAAGAACGGAAGAATAAAAATGATGTATCGATGATCTATGAGGCTTAAATTTTGGAGAGGGGTCCAAAAGGAATATTCGACATGAGAATTTCTCAAGCGTGAGTCCGGTTCCCGCAGGGTTACCTCTCAAACCTTTGCTTCTTTCTCTTTCTCATGATCTTCCTTCGGGGAAGGCGGCCACACTTCTCAGCAGAGTTATAACTAAAGGAGTGCGAGAGCCTCCTCGAAAAAAAGAGGTTCCTTTACACGGTCTCTTTTCTTTCTCTCCGTACGTGCTTCTTTTCGATGAGAGCACACGCAACCACGTCTGGGCTCTTTTACGCTTATGTGTAAAGGTTTTAAACTTTGGCACCGTGGCGCGTCACACATGAATAGTAATTTAATGTAAGGTTTCTCCACTATGTGCGGTGTATACGAATCTTCTTTTTTCACCTGCACATGTTATTTTTAATTAGCAATATATTCTTATGAGTAATCTTCAAACACTATTCTTTCAACCTTTCATTTTATCACATCTGTGAAACTAATCGAGCTTGCTTACAAATACATCAAATTCCTATCACTAGTTTGCATCGCTTGTGCTTAAATTTGGTTTATTCAATAAAATCTTAATTCTAATATCCTAAATGGCTTTCTTAACTTTTTCCAGTTACTTTTCTAATGAGGCATCAACGTTGTCCTAATACCTTTGATTCGAGGCCAAGAAATCAATAACTTAATTACGCACTTACATATATCACAATTATTTATCGCGTTAGCATATTTTCGAGCACTTATCCCAGTAGCGAACGAAGTACAATTCAAAATTTTCCATAACAGCGTTTGTTACTACTTATGAGTTACAGATGAGGGTGTGAACGATGATTCGCGAGGAATGAAAAACAAAATGAAAAGTAAAAGAAATGCAAGTGGAGAAACGAAGCGGAGAAGATGGGAAAGAGGAAGGAACGCCAGGGAGCGGGAAGGATATCCCGCAAAGGCTTTTGAGATGGACAGGCATAGAGGAGAAACGCGCAGGTAGTTGTGGCATCAGCACAGGACGCACTGGGTTATATTCGTCGGCTCACGCCGCCCCAGGCCTCGTGGGATATCTTCTCTCTTTCTACGGACATATATCCTAGCGCCGCGTTATTATTTTTAAGAGTGGTGGGATTGAATTTTTATAGGACGGCCCCAACTTTTCATTCCTGCTGGGTCAGTGGTGCTTCGACCGCAAGTTTGCGGTTGAGCATATCCGAAAAGTCTTTTGCGCGAAGATCCGAATATTTCGTAGCGACCACCTTGAGGAAAAGAGAGCGAACGACCTATCGATGCTGTACGCATGAATGTTTGAACGCTTTCGGGTCACGTAAGGAGAAAGGGTGGACCTGAAATCCTATGAAAACGGATTTAGCATATGAATGCTTGGTCGACCAGGGTTACAGAAGCATAGCGGCATACAACCTTTAAAAGCAGGTCGAGTTTAAAGCAGCAGGCACCGCTCACTCCGATAGATCGTTTTCGTACCACAATAATAAGCCAGCCCAGCCAGTTTTTACTCGATGTATAGGAGCAAGTGTGTTAACGCACCGACAAAAGGGGTTCAAGACAACCCTTCGACGATATTTGATATATATTTATATTTATGCATGTGTACGTCTCTATGTACATACATCAAACTACCGGGATCCCTTTTCTCAGACGCGAAAATCATCCATCCTTACTTGGATTTTAGGGGGTCCAGGCGTCCTCACTTCCTGAAGGCAGAGCTTGATAAATCGGAGCATTCTCGTTGGTAGTACACGTTACTTTCCTTTACATTATGTTTACGAGGGTTTGAGCGAACATATTTACCGAAGACAACACAGCGTTCCATCTCGTGTATTCCTTTTTCTTTCTGTTTTAATATAGACCACTTCGAGTTAATCAGAATAAGTGACCCTGACACTTTATCCACGGGATAAACTACCGGAAGCCATACCTTTATCCTATTTTACTCATGATTCATTTGCTGTGTGTTAACATTCTATATACGGAATGTGATTTTTACGAAGATTGACGAGTTTTGTTTAATAAGCCCGTATTAGAGAATTCATAAAGTTGACCGAGGGAGTTCGGTGACTTAGACGCAAGGAAGATCAAGAGGGTCAGAGTTGAAGCTTGAGGTCAGGGTCACTTCATTCAACGTGTATATAAAAACGATTTCCCCCATGGGCCAGAATGGATCAGGTCTTTGACTTCTCGTCACGCTGTTTCAACGCATTCAAGCACCACTTCAACGTTTATGTGTTATACTTCTGCCAGACAGCCTACAAATGATGCCTTCCAATCGCATCAGAAACATTTCAATTCTGGTGGCCAAGGAGCTATTGATCTTCCAACATTAATCACGAAAGGAGCAATAAATCGAACTAGAAGTGCAGAAAAAGCTGCTTGTAAATAATGCAAAGGTGAAAATTGTATCTAAACTAAATAAATTTATTTTCATTGCTCAATTCAATAGGACTAGACACATGAATCGTATATGAACTTTATTCCATAGCTATCGGATGTTATTCGAAGGCGCGCAAACACATTTCTCGTATATCCACGTTAGACCATTCAGCGACTCGTAAAATATGACAAGGTTGACTCCTCTATGATTTAACTCCTCTCGGACTCTCTTTTATGGAAAACAACGGAAGGATACGGGAAGAAAAAAGCAATAATAATGTCGAGTGTCTGTGGGAGTCTCTGTAACGGCATTCGGGGAAGGTCCGACTAATGGAGACATCACAAGAAGGGATACACATGTGGATACAATATCGCGATTTTACGATCGCGTATATCAGTCAACTCTTGGAGGTGAGTCCGCAGCCCCCGGGGAACCTCCAAACGTATCACGAATGTGGTTTCGCCAGTTTCACCTTTCGGTTTACTTCGTCGATTATTCATCTCGTCTCTTTTCTTCTTTTTCTATTCGATTCTTGTATTTCCTTGTTTCATTGGATGGAAGAGCGAGTGAGAGGTGTTTTTGATAACGCTATAAACGTTACTTTAACCGACGAACAGAACGTTGGAGAAATAGGGAAGATCAGAAAAGGAGGGGACTTATGACCTACGAGATCTTTTATGAAAGGACGTCAAGAAACTCTCGCATACAGAGTTATTTCACTCCAGCATATCACAAAACGCCCAGCACTTTTACGACTGATCAAACTAATATTTTATGTTCCCTTCAACCCTCCGTTTCGGGCCGGCATAGAAAACACGTCTCTTTTTTTCATTCCTCCCGGCTTTATCAAGAACTAAAACGGTTGTTGAATGTACTCTTAAGGACAGTAGATTTCATTTAAAGATGGCACGAAAGTTTGTCTTTCAATAGTCCAAAAAAACTATGAAGAGTTGTTCATAGTTCACAAAGAAGAAATCACATCCAAAGACACATTGGAGAGAAATTCAAATGTTCGTTATAAAAAATCGTGATGATTCCTCCTAAATTTATTGTACAGCCGATCAAGAATTTTTTCCGGACCAACGTGCAATTACATGAAATGATTATTCCTTGTTAAAAAAATAAACATTTTTGCTCTTCTCGAATAGTAAAGGCGGCAAATACGTTTCGTCACGAAATAACTCAAGACGTATGTTCCTCGTATTTCAAAGGTGACAGAGTAAAAATAGTAGAAAAGCCTGAAGATGATAAAAGTGTGGCAGGGGAGAAGGTGGAGGCGGCAGACGGTAATTGAAAATAAAGGGTAGGTTTATCGGGTTCGAAATTGCATTGTGTTGAAGATGACTGGACGAATCTCGTGTGAGACAGTGACTCAACGAAACGCGTGTGGTGAAAATCCTCTTTCTTTTTCTTTCTTCCTTGTTCTTTCTATTTCGTTCTTTTTTTTTCTCATTGGGATGCTGCGTGAGCATTGCAGGCACATCAGAGCGAATTGGAATACACAAGAAGCTGGTTCGACGTGCAAGATTTCGAGACGAAAAGATAGAATTTTTGAAATAGTTCAGCCGAGAGCAAAGAGAAAACGAAAAGAGAACATAAAACCAGGAGGAGACCAGGTGATGGAGGGATTTAACCATTGTTTCGGATAATTCTCTCTCCTTAGCCCTCATTCTCATCGCAACCACTGGTGAAACCCGCGAAGGTGGTCTATAATTTGGCCGAGAGCGTAAGATCCACGACCGATAGCGGCACGCTGCTGGCTCCTCCATATAGTAGTATATACGAATGTAGTTCCGATCGTTCTCGATTAGCCCCTGTGCCCTGTCAGCACACAGCATTGACCTCCCCCAAAGCTGCATCCCTGTCTGCACATAACCCGCTGATTCTCCGGCCAGATTCGATTGAGGGAGGTCATGATCTTCTGGACCATTGCCACACCCCCCTCACTCTGGAATATAAAAAGAGTACGGACAACGAACTCGCTCGCGACCGGCCGTAATTTGGGGTTGAGTCTTACCCGTCGATGCTTTTTTCAATAGTCGTGGACTCAACCCCTTTTGTGCCTTGCACTCTACTATGTTCGACGCAAAACTATTAAGATTTTTATACCGCAATGAAATTATGGCCTTATTTGAAGGGATAGCCTATATTTTCTGCCTCATTGTAATTCAATCGATACCTGAGTGACAATTGCAATCCGTGGAAAGTACAAATGGGTTGATCATCGCACTAATGATTCAGACAATGCTAAAACGATTCAGGTACTTTAGAATCTTTTGCTCGAAGCCAGTATGCGAGCGTGTCTCACTAAAGCGACATGTTTCTTCAATTTTTGTATGTATCTTGCCAACGAGTTTATACCAAGACGACTATTTTGATAAAAAAATAAGAAAAAAAAAACAATTCGCTCTAATTAGTGATTGCTCTACTTGTTTAGAACCAGAATCGTGTGAGGTTTCCAGCGTCAAAAGTGAATGAGGTAAAATTTGGTTTTCTTTATGATAGTGCTCGTTTGTGAATCACCTTAATTTCTGTTTTTCTTCGCAGAAGGTGTACGCCGACGCACTGTAGCAGTAAGTATAGTGAGCTAGGAGTTAGCGATGATACAAGCTTGCACATCCCAAAGATATAAAACAAAATTGGCCGTATAAGAGACCAGGGTAGACCTCACAATGCGCAGCGTTATATTTGTTTTAAGTAATAAAAATATATTATACGCAACAGCGAAGCTGGGGGCTGCGTTCATTCATATTTTTTTTTTTCCATTCTCTGTCGAACAAAAGGTTTCTTTGCGGTATTATTGCATGATGGAGATCGGCGCTTCTTCTTTTACGGACAACGCATACACAGTCATATATACGAAAGTCTTTTCTTCTTTTCTCCGACAGCTAAGAAGAAAAAGAGGGAGTGCGAGCGAGAACTCCTGTAGTTGAGCTCTCCTTTCGGTGATAATACGTGATATACAGCTGTTATACGATCTACGAATCCCATATAAAGCCTATAGGCAATTTGTACTCCGAATACACACGGCTATAATAACGTTCGGGGCTATAAATTCGTCGTGTATAGCACACTTTGGTCAGGGTGAGGGGGACTATCTTATACGAAGCGCACTCTTTGCTGTTCGCCGCATCCAAGAGTAATATAGAAACACAGTCATAGCTAAATACGGCAATATCCATACACATATGAATCAGCGTGTATGGGTCTACGTTCGTGTTGAATTCGACCGCCGTATCGAGAGTGCAGGCTGACAGCCTGTATTTTGCCAAAACATTTTTCATATCGAAACTCTTATAAAGCTCTAGCGAAAAAGCTGACGCGAAGAAAAAAGAATGGAGCTCCAGACGTGCCAGTTTGATTCGTTTTGCACTTACACTTGTTTAGAAGAACAAGTTTTTTATATTTATAATTTAGCGATTTCGATTTTTCATTATTTTTTATTTGATCCCTGTGCTAACAATTAATCGACGAGTTGTCGCCATATAGTTCGAAAAATACCAAGAAAAATTTTGATTGCAAGTTTAAAAGTGTTTTTTTTTTTTACGAATTTATTAATATTTATTCATAAATACTGTGTAAAAAGAGTTTAACAACGAGAAATAAAGTGAAGTTATCAATCCATCAAACTTCCTACAGAAAGAAAACATTTCTTATTGCGCGATCAACTTTTAAAGTGTAAGTAGTATGACCAGCGACAGATAAATACATATATCAACCAACAATAATTCTGTTGAACAAGCTCTGAGCTCGAAAGTATAGTTTAATTAGTCATACAAATCAAAGGATCATCGGTATTTGTTTTACGTCATTGAATAGACGGAAGGAAGCAAGGGTGCATCGCTTTCATGATTTCTTCGTCTCTTCCTCTTTCGTTGTTTTTTTTTTTTTTTTTTCATATAGGATCCTTAAGCAGAGATTTAATTTAAAATTTCGGAAGCTCGAGCATCCCGACGACGAGGGAGTATGAGAGATTCCGCTGTCAAGGCACTGCTATGAGGAATATAAAGGAGGCTGTGGAAGAGTTTTCAGAATGTATCTCTTGGGGAATGATGGAAAGGGCCACAAGTTGTAGCCACGCGAATTCTTACTGATTTTTTTTGTTCTATTTCTTCGTTTTAATACATGAGAGCGAAACATCCACGAATTGAATTTCACGGTGAATTTCTTCCTTCCATCGAGGGTGTGCCCTCGCAAAGCATCAGAGCTCAACTAGACGTGCCGACGTCGCAAACCACTCACGGGTATTAAACCCACTGCTAACACGGTCGTCCTTGATCCCGAGAATATCTGTGTCTAAACTTTTACTTGTACTTCCAAAAAATAATAATAAAAAAAAAAGAAAAAAAAAAGCAAGTGGTCAGTAGGGATCCCCGTCATGCTTTAAACTCCCGGGCGTCGACGTCGTCGGCGGTAAATTTCGTTGATTAAAAAGTGAAATGTATCCGCGATGGAGAAGCTCGGTTGATCTCGGGCTTATATATCCGAGGAATTTCTATAATGGCTCCGATTAACGACCTGCATGCGCTATACCCAAGAGAAAGAGAGAAGAAACTGGAGTGAGGAAGGGAGAGAGGTACACTTTAATCGAAGGCGCGTGGTTCTGATGCACGCTGTCGGTGGAAAAGATAACGCGTAAGACGAAGACGACATGCTGAAGAAAAAAAAAACAATTCGTATAAAATCAGGTAGATATATACATATGAATACATATCTGAACCTGAATAGGGACCAAAAACGAGAAGCAAAATGAATAAAGAGATAAATATATATATGCAGCTTGCCCAATAATTAGTATTATATTTAGTATAATAATACCGCAATAATAATAATGATAATAATGCCTTAGTGAGTCAGCAAAATGAAAACGAGACGGATGAAGCACGTTCTGTCAGACTTCATTTTCTTAAAACACACGTTCGTACGTATAATATCAAACTTTTTTCACCAAACAATCGTTAATAGATCCGTAATGAAATGCATAATAATCACAAAATATATTCCAGCAAATTGCTGCAAAAAAGCATCGGAATTGATGACCGTAAAGTGTGGAATATGTCAGGAAAAGAGAAAGAGAGAGAGAGAAATAGATAGAGAATGTAAGTAATGCCGACGTTTCGTATTATACCGATTCAGCAAAAACGTGCGCTCATTACGATGTTACAAATTTGAAGTACTGAACGAGAAGCGTGCTAGAGATTGTAGATCTGACCTCGCAAGATCGGCCGTGGTTTTACTCACGTGGTTACAACGAGGGTGCCAAGGGCACATACATATATATTGTACATGTATAGTACAGGATGAAGTACGTATACATCATTCGTATTTCTTTAGGTCAAGGGCTCCAATTGCGATTTAGTAGAAACACTAGTACAAAGTTACTAAATCCTTTTAAAAAACTATTTTCATAGAAGACATTTTTTTATTTACTGACTTTTTTCTGTAACTACGATTCAAAGTACTTGGAACTTGAGATAACGTACGATCTCATGCATACCAAAGGATCGATCAATAGATTATCTATCAGAGACTCCTAGCACGAAATTATCCCAGTTAAAGTATTTCAAATTGCAGTTCAGAGAATTTTCCTGACAAAAGGGTTGTGATATGTCACATTGTTAAGTTGTTACAATTAAGGAGGAAGTTCTTTCTATTTTTGATAAAATCGTTTCTTTCGGTATCACTCGTGATAGCAAAACCTAACTGTGCACCAGTTTATTTTCAACTGAAAAGTTTTCAGGCAAAAGTTTTATTTTTTTCTGATTTAATTGTTAGTCATTAGCTGATGATTCGTTCATAGTTTTAACACGATGATCTCAAATGAGAAAAGTCGTTGCAAACAACGGTATGAAGATTCGTGGAAGATCAAAGTCACTCGCGCTCATTTATGTTTCCAATCCAATGATTTGAAGCAGCTGAACTCTCGAAATAACTTTGACTCTTAATGAAGAATGTTGCTTCACGAAGGTAATAATATTCGCTGTTCCAATTGACTGCACCGACAAATGAGAGTCATCCGTCATATCAGACTCAATTGACGAATGAGAATGAACCGTAAAATTATACTCGCTAAGTGACTGTAAACAATTTATATACTTCGCAAGCATCCTACGTCGTAATGTAGCATAGAATTATTGGTCATCAATCCATCCAATGGAGTCTTGAAATTTTTCAGAATTGAAGTATAATTCAATGCCGAGTTGAAATTTTAAAAGGGATCTGTGATATCTCATCGGATCGCTTCTATTTTTTATGCTTGAAAATAAATCTGCTCCAAGCTGTACTGCGCTAAATGAAGTTCAAAAGTGCCAACTTTACACGCGCCTTATTTTACGTAAACCAGACGCGAATTCATGCATCCACTGGTCCTAAAAGGTATCCGCGGTCAGTTATGTGATGATATCGAGTAAAATCTCACAAGCCTCAGTCGGCAAAGAAATGAAAAATAAAAAGTGTATAAAAGTAGAGTGAGGAGTGGGGCTCGATTTCAGGTCGAAAGGTGAAATGCGTGTGTCTGTCGGTCGTTTTATTATGAGTTTGCATAGGTATATATACATGTATACAAGTATAGACGTTTCGTATTTCAGTCCATTATCCTCATGAGCCTTTGCGTTTGCCCGCTGCACTTTTCGTTTCTCTTTTAAACTCTTTTTTTTCTCGTTGTATCCGTTCTTTCAGCAATATGAGTGAACGAAAAAAAAAAAACAAAAGAGAAGCGTGTACCACCAAGTACTTGCAGGGATAATGTAGGGAAAAAAAAGCGTGAAGCGCGAGAGCATGAAAGAGACAGTGAGTGAAGAATCCGTGAGTAATATAGATATATACATATGTATACATATATTTATAATCAAGGGAACAAGAACCACGTCACAAAGCACCGTTCGTAAATGTAATATCCTGTAATTAGTGTGTCATGGAAGAGTGTATACTATATACATAGCAGTAGACTGTATAATATAGTATATGAACAGCGCGTGCGCGATGAGATAAAATTTTATCCTGTAATTCTCCTGTACCGGTAATCTCTTTCTCTCTCAATTTTACACTCATTCACTCTCAATGTCTCTTTTTCTCTCCTCGCTATTGTAAATTCCTGATAGATGCAGGGGCGAACTCGAAAGAGAATCCGTTTTTTTTTTTTTATGTGTCGTTTATAAAGCACCCTTGAGCTATTAATTCAAAATTAATGACTCGATGGCTGTAAAACTGATAAACGTATAATAAACAATCAAAATTTCAAAGAAAAATATCGAAAAAAAAAACTATTTTTGCATGGTTTAATTACTGCCCTAAATTTTGGTGGAGCTTTGATGAAAATTGAGCAACACAATTATTACGTCTATAGACGATGTTTCGTGGTATCAAAAATTTCGATGATGGAAAGATTCATAGCTGCACTGTGCTTTCACCTCCTGTAAAAAAGAAATACAGTGGGCACTTCCAAATTCAATGGAATCGAAGTGCCCATATACATTTTTATACAACAGCTGACATGTTGGTGCTTTTTCTGTGCTACCTGCGTCTTTACCAGAAAATGATTTGTAGTTTTTATTAATGTGGTTATTAATTGACCAAGTAACCGATAGGGAATCAGTGAAGATGGTTGCGGAACACCGGTGACACCGTTACACGCTAACACAATTATCCCCGACATCCATACTCGCGTTCACGAGGTTATTCTCGCGCTGCCTCTCGTAACACGCTGCTTTACAAGCTCTCGAACTCGGGATTTTCAGCGTGTTAGTAGTATAGTATATGATGGTGCTGCAGGAGCGTTATTCGTATCCGCGTTCCCATATAGCTTTTGGAATGACGTAGGGTTATTGCTGACTCGAAGCTTTTGTACACTTACGCAGGCTGCAAGAGCTTGTAATATAATCAGCCAATCAGCCCTGCAGATCGTTCGCTGCTATCGCAATTTTAACAAATCGTTCGGCCGCGAACGACCACCCTTTGTTGCATGTATCACGATATCACGAACCCAAAAAAGTTTTAAACCGCCTGAATAGTTATCTTGAAAGGTACAATCATCTTCTCTTTCGACTTATTACGAATTACCAAAGTCTATGAGTCTATGACCTAAAGATTTGAGGGTAAATAAATAGTAAGATCAAAACAATGAAAAAACAAATGTAAAGTGCTCCTCAATGGGATGATGGTAACTGAGCAGTTCCTCTTAGAGTAAAAGCTCAGTTGAATAATTTTATTTCCAAATATTCAAGTGAACGTGTAGCTAACTGAGAATATTTAAAGTTTTGGAACAGATGCGATGCTGTTTAATTTCTAAGGTTAATTCGAAACGAGGTGCGGTGGGATTGATGAGCGATAAAAATTGCATACG
Organism: Campoplex capitator; assembly: GCA_037576405.1. Lineage (NCBI taxonomy): Eukaryota > Metazoa > Arthropoda > Insecta > Hymenoptera > Ichneumonidae > Campoplex > Campoplex capitator. The sequence goes on along the minus strand of JARBWI010000008.1, from coordinate 7,615,794 downwards.
AGCGAAAGAAAAGTGCGCATCGCAGAATAAAGGTTTGTAAAGAAGAGAAAAGAAATGGTGGAACCAGGAGTCCAAAGAGAAAAGTATTGTAACGCGAGCCTAATTCCATTACTGGGTTATACACTCTGTAATAAAGATGCGTTACTGTTATTATCATTGGATATCCTTCGGGTAAAAGAAGGAACGACGGAACGATATGTATACATAGTCAATTCTCGAAGGAAAGAAAGAATGCAGTCTTCAGCAATTATCATACCGATCTTATCTGTCTTCAGTTGGTGATTACCATCTTGCGGGATAAACCGGTGATATGTACTCTGTCTTGTAGGTGCGTACGTAGGTTCTATCTCATCTCTCTCCCTCTCTCTGCCTTTGTGATGTATTTTTCGTAATGAAAGTTCCGCAAAGGAACATCGACATTCCCGTCAAGTTGTCGTTGTACAGTCTCGCGAGCAAATTCCCCATTCAAAAAGTTACGGTTCATTCTGATCTGTGGACAAATACGTGTACGACGTTTCATAGGTAGAATCGAATTGCGACAAGATCGTTGACGAAACGAGCTTCGTAACTCATCTCCCGCGATAAGTATTATTCTTCGAAAGTTCGTCGTCATCTTCGTCATCTTTTTGTTCTGCTGCTTCATCTTTCTCTTCGTTTATGCTTATTTTATGGCCGGGTTCCCCGATTGCTGACTGTTGAAAAAAGGTCCACGCGCCTCGTGTTCTTCGTCACATACGCAGCATGTTCCGGGCACATTGGATATACCGGTTATACGATTGGAAGATGAAACGCCGGGTGGATCTTATACCGATGTTATCGAACGCGCGAACCTGTGCACCGCACACTTCCTCGGGTATTCGTACCTTACCTTCGTACCTTATTTATCTCATGCTCTTTTCTCCTTTTCGTACCTCCATTTTTATTATTCTTGGCCTGTGCCGAACATTCAATGGTAAATCTCATGCCGTACAATGTTCTGTCTTAAAGTTTCTCCAACTTTTCCTTCGACTTTTTAGCGCGATATCGGACCAAAATATACGAATGTAGAAACAGCGCCTGCTTTGGTGGATTCCCATGCTTCGAAGATTCCCAGTGGCGTCCAGGGGTCAATATTGTTGCCGAAATCGCCCCAATCTACCACTTTCAGAAGCTCTGCGAAACGTACACCGTGCAACCAGAAATTCGGGAGGAACGATCTCTACCTCTTGTGCTGCTTCTTCTCCTTCACCTCTGCCTCTTCTGGACTGATTCGAGAAGAGAACTCCTCGAGCGGGGGCGGAGCAGATGCTACCGCTGATCTTTTCTCTCTCTCTCTCTCTCTCTCTCTCTCTCTCTCTATCTCTCTCTTTCTTCTTCGTCGTTGTTTCAAATCGCCTTTCAACAAGATTCACCAACCCGTTTTCACTCCGCCACTTTTCTAGATGTGTTTTACTGCAGTACAGAATGCTGCTCAGTTGAAATATAACCCCAGCGAAATATAGTCCTATAAAAGCATACTCGTGCGTTTATAGAATGTGAACGGCGAGAACGAGTCCTCGGCGTAGAGAAGAGAAGAAAATTACATCGAAATAGGTTCTTACCCACATGCAAAGAATGGAGGTGTTTCGATGACAAGTGTAATTGGCATAGATATTACATGTTATTAGAGAATTCCACGTGGTACTATATTATAAAAGTAACCATGTCTCTCGGTGTACAACCAGTTTTTTTTTTTTTTTTTCCATTGCCATGGGCCCACACTTGGTACAGTCCGTGTAAGCAAATTTATCGTAACAAACACATTCGAATCATTTCTGTGAAGTCTGTGAAGTTTAACTTCCAATTAAATTGTCGCCAATACGTAATGTTGCAGAAAAATTGAATGTCTTTCCAGCTAGTATATTACCAATCATCGCTTGTACCAAATAACTTTTTCTTTTCTATCAATACGATAAGAAAAAAAAGGAAGAAGTGCATTTGTTTCAAGAAGGTTCATTAATTTTTGTTTTGGAGATTTGTATCTACTGAAAGCATTCATCGACCTTCTTGTTCGAGTCCAGATGTCTTACAAATTTGAAAATTGACCAGAATTATAGATGTCTCAGTTCACATACTTGGAAATAGAGAGGAAAATAAACAAAAAAAAATATGATGGACTCTTGTTTTCACGTTATGCTTGCAATCTCGCGTGTAACTTTACAAATACAAGGCCTGAAGAATGGGATTCTATGGTATTCGAACAAGGGCCCACGTAAATTGTCCATTTTTAAATCTTGAAATTGACTTTCTCACCGCCTCTATAACGAAAATGAAATACGCTCGTAAACACGGAAACTGAAATATATTATAACTCGAAGTGACATGATTCAAACCACTAGCAAAGCAAACCTACGTACGGAGTAACCTCGAGGCAATGATCAAGAGTCACGTTCAATTAAATTTAAAAGCTTGAAATACAATTAGAGTTTTGACTGTACCACATCGTAATTCAGAGTGGATTCGAAAAAATCAACGAGTTCTCTCTCTCTCTCTCTTTCGCGTTCTTGCTCCCTCTTGTCTTTTGCAGTTTGTATCCTGCAGGGCAGCAGCTTCACGAGATATAATTTTGTACAACGTGTGTCTCGCGGATATTAGGTGTACACGGTAGTCGTCGCCTGCGGAGATATTCGATCGCAATCTTTATCTTCTTCTTCTCCTTCTTCTTCTTCTTCTTGGTTTCCCTCCTTACTTATTCCTATACGTCCGAAGCTTTGGATGTTTATGTACGAGGAGGCGAAATGACGATGATAATGATGATTACCAGAACAGGGTAAAAGAGTGGAACGATCCAAGCAATAGAAGGACAGATGAAAAGAAGGTGCCTAGATTCCATTGCAAAAATTGAACAACGAGGTTGACGACATTGATTTGCAGCCATAGATAATGTCAAGAAGGGTCAAGTAATATTATAAATGTCTTATTCTATCGCTATACGAATATTTGGTTGTTTCCATCTGTAAGTCGATTTCTCATCAGCAATTTGAGTTTGAATTATTTCGATGGTCAGTACCAGAATTCATGACATAAGCTTCCATTTGCCGAAAAAAATTTCTCTTCGTTTTGTCCCATCGAAATTATGATGCAGAGTTATTTTTCAATACAAAATAAATAAAAAAATCTCTTCATTCGTATAAATGTCACTGTTGAGTGTCTCGGAATTGAAAAATAAGAATTGTCTTGTTTCAACAGTCGTAAAAAATATTGATTATTAAAATTTTTAATATCGGCCATATACAGATTGCTGCCACTATGATTCCGAATAATTGATAGAAAAAAATCAGATCGGTTCATAGACCTTTGAGTATCTGCTGAAACAGGGTTGAAAACAGTCGTATCGAGACAGACGTGTTCAATTTTTTAGCAGCCTCTTTCTTGATATCAGATAAAGTAATAACTCGAACTTATTTTTGACTTCAGAATTTTGTTCACATAATTCTCGACATGTATACTACGAGAGAATACAAAAAAGAAATATGAAATCTCTCCATCCGTTGGTGACAAACTGTGCTGACTCCCTCAACGATTCAACATTCCGGAGCATTCCAGATGTGAGAATTCACCAAGTGCTTCAGGTATTGAATACGTTCCACGTTAAAGAAATTTTTTATTTCATTTTCAACACTGAATATTGCCGACGATGTAAAACGAGTAAACAGCACACGCGTGCAGGTAAATTCAGCCTCAAATATACTATACAATGCTCAGCTTTAAAGGTGCGAGAGAGGAATGTCAGGTAGGCTGCTCATTAGACATCGCGGTAGAGAGACTTCAATCAGATTATGTGACCCAAAGCTGGACCGGAGAAGCTATGTGGGTTAACTCACTTACTCTTTATACGTGCTGCATTTTACGTTCATTTTATATTTTGTGGGACAAATTTTCCTCCTCCCGAGCCCGTCTCTTTTCATCGTTTTTACTCTCCCATTTAGTTCTCATCTCAGCGTCCTTGTTTAATTTTTCTTCAAACATGAATTCAAGAATTTTATCGGATGATTTTATCGTTCGTTCGAAGGAAATACTCCCCATCGACGAAAGTCTTAATTAGAAATATATGGCGCCAGTCACCGCCTCGTTCGAATGGTCAACAGAATTTGGAATTCGTGATTCTTCGATCACTAAAGAAAAAAAAATTAATTCTACTACGATCATGAAATAAATCACTCACGAAGAATTATATGAACTTTGTGAAAAAAAATCGTATTGCTTCCGTCTAGTTATGCACTTCTATAGATTCGTTCTTGAATATAAAAAAAAAAAAAAAACCAAGAATTGGAATGTCTTTTTTGTCGTTGTCCTTTTTTCGTTATCTAATTGGTTAAAAAATTCCCTGAATACCGAACAGTTCGGAAAATAATAGAAACAAACAGGACGCATAATTTTGAAAGAAAATCAGGGGGATGCCGGGAAAAATGAAAAGGATTTTTTAGACTGTGTATATATATCGAAGAATTCACGCGAAGGAAACCTGAAAACGAAGGCATGCAAAGAGGAAAAGGCCTAACGTAAGAGAGCTGTCGAGAAGCGAGAGCTAGATCAAAGGATGAGAATTGAGAAGCGATCAATCGAGGCGGTTTGACAGGTTGTTGGTTATGTATCGCGGGCATATATCGGACTTGACGACAAGTGCCTTGCTGCATCGTCAACGTCGAGCGTTAACCGTTCCACGCGTCCCTCAACCCCTCTTTTTCTCTCTCCATCTCTCCCTCTTTCCGTGTAACTTTATCTCTCGTCTCACTCCCTGAACGATTTTGATGGTATACCTACAAGGGAAAGGAACAGCCACGTGCGTCACGACCAAGTGTCACTCGTCTCATTCGTGATACCTCCGGAACACCGTGGGAGAGCATCTCTGGTTAAACACGAAAAATAACTTTTCACGAAATGCAGACTGAAAAAGCAAGTCGAGGATAGAATCTCCTTCATTTTCCACCAATCGAATCATCATCGATTATGGAAACTGTGTCATTTTTTACATCGCCAATAAACTTGAAAGATGTCTTTAATACGGCTCATATAAATTCTACGTAAAAGATATAAATTCGAATGAGTTGGACAATTTTTTTCATTTCAATTAGTCAGTTTGTACTTAAATTTTACAAAATTTAATTAAATTCACACAAAATTTGGTTTTTTAATGTCTTTTTGTTCGAATTTCAAAGTAAATTGAGTACCTTTGATCAATGAAGAAATTGTAATATTCTAATTACAGATCAATTCGATTCCTTCAAAATGTTAAAAATGCATTCTCTAATAAGTCAAAATTGTTCACATATAACGATTACTAAGAAGTGGTTGTTTTGGTGTTCCACTAATTTCTGAGAAAAGTAAACATCGCTATTCGTATACGATTGAGTTATTCCCAGTGAATAAAAAAAAAAAAAAATATGGTGATACGAAGAAAGAAAAAAATCCGCGAAAAGATAGTTGCGATGTCACGAAAACGAGAAGATAAACCAAGTAAAAAGTACGAGAATAAGTAAGTAGAGTTAGGAGACCCGGTTTTACAAGCGCCAGCTCCAACAAGCGAATTAACTTCGGTGGTATATATTATGCCGTTTCACGGGTGGTTAAGTCCACGAAAGTAGCTTACGAAACGTTATATACAGGGCAAGAGAGGAAGAAAGAGAGAGAGAGAGAGAGAGAGAGAGAGAGAAGAAGAATTTTACAGGAGCTTCTTGGCGGTACAAGAATAGGGAAGGATCGTAGAAGCGAATAAGACGAGAGAAACGAAGGAAACGGTAAAAACGTAAACCAGATACGAATAAGAAATATATATGTATATGTGTGAATAGGTAGCAAAAAAGAGAGTCATGCAGCTCGGAAGCTGAGTAGATGAGAGACTTTGTAGGCTTCTTCTGATACTCCTGCTACTTTATTCCAAACCTCTTTTCCTCTTTTACAGATCGCATCTTTGCCCCTTTCCATGAGAAACAGTGGTAATTCCTTGTAAGCTGCACTAATCTCCTTATAGCACGCTGACTGCAGCCCTTTTCGTCGTGTTTGTCATTCTCTACGAATTTATATATACCACGTACTTACGTCAGAGAGTCTACTGACTCTGATTTATCGAGATGTTTTCATTCTCTACTGTACCTTTCGGACTTTTACCACGTGGTCTACCGCCATGAGAAAAGATTTGAACAGGGAGTAGATAAGAAGGGCGTGAGTAAAATATGTTGCGAAACTTATGTTACCCTTACATTTATTCTGTAACTTTAGCATTCGTTGGTGTGACAAAGATTTAGAAATCTCTTTGAAAGAGAAAGAAATTCAAAGACTCGTGAAGTGTTACAGTCACGGACTTTCAAGTTTTGGATTAAAAAAACAAATGATTCAGCTAATAAAATGTCCCTTGAAGAAAACCTTTTCCACATGACTCAAACGCAATTCCCATTAAATAAATTCGTCCGAATGTTCTTTTAACGGCCACATTATTTCATTGCGAATACGTATATTCGGTCGTTGAACCACGCTTCATGAAATTTTCGAAAATAATACGAGAAATGGTCAATGAACTCTCGAGTAGGTTATTCTGTGAAGCCCATCTCGCATCGCTCAACCGCGGAAAAAATATATGTGGCGTTATTGTAAGCAAGTACATTTCGCTATTGTGAATAATAGCGAGGGACATCGCGCGAGAGTGCTGCTATGTTTCGTACGAGAGATCCGTCGAATTGATGACGATTATCGTCGTGAGTTGCCAGAAAGAGACAGTCGAGCCGGAACTATTAGCCACGACGTTTTTCCTCAACGTTGCCAAAATGCATCTTTCTGGTCACCCCCGATCCATTCTCCACTCATATGTGTACACGTGTTTTTTTTCTTCTCCATGTTCATCTATATGAATGGAGACATTACCATCTAAGTAAAGCTAAATAAAAATCCTTTTATGTTCGATTATAGGTCACGTGTATTCATTCTACGATACGTATGTAATTCACTCCATGGATTCTTGTCACTCAATTGCATTTGCTTTTTTTTTCGAACTTTCAAAGAAATAATTATATCGAGGAGACTAAAAAAACTTTGCGTCATCGCCTCCAACTTTTATCCTCGTCTGCCTTTCATAAGAGTTCTTCTCAAGGAAACTCGTCTTGAAATTGGTATAACTGAGTTCCATAGAAACGACTGTAGGATAATGGGGAGGTCTTTGGCCTCCTCACTTTTACTCTTGAAGATTCTCCAAGTTATGTAACAAAGTAGCTGATTCGACTTCTAGCTGGCTCACTGCGGAAACTGACCATCTTTCTATCATACCCTACGAGCAATCTCGTGCCTATCAACTTGCTCGTTCGTCGAAAGAAAACCAATGCAGACGACGACGTTCTTGCTATATATGTCTACGGGAATGAGTAATATTTACTTTCGTTTACAGCCAACTTTCGTTTCTACGATCTATAAAAGATTTGCCAGTTATAACAAATAGAGTTGAGACTCTAAAATGGGTATAATACTTCCACGTTTGGCGGCTGGACGTAGCGCGCTCGTATAATGTTCACACGCACGAACGATCGCAAAATTTAACGCCGGAAATCATACACACCGTAGTCTGAACGTAAATTTCTGGACGATTAATCTTCACCCTGTGTCTTGAGGATGGGCACGGAAAGGAAGTGAGCGAGATGTGAAACTTGAAAAATTTTATGTGATTAAGTTTTGCTGGCTCTCATTCCTCGGGTTTTAATTTTTCTTTTTCTTTTTTTTGTTTTTCGTGTCGAGTTTCATGCTCACCATCGTCGCCCCATGAACTTCACAGCTCTTTTCTCTTGCCATACTTCCTGTCATCTATCATGTTACTTTATGCCATTGCATACATGCGCCAGATATTACATAGTCGTGGCATGATAAAATGAATAGCTCCCAGCTTTTATCGGAAGTATGGAAGACAGAGAAAGAGCTCGACTTGAATCCACATCCACAACGACAAATCGTCGAAGTTTTGAGTATATTTTCGAAAAGAATCAATCCAGCGAAAATATCTCCACCGAGAGTTTTCAACGCAGTTTCGCCAAGTTCTCCAAGGGTGAAAAAGGTGGAGGCGAAAGGGATATGAAAGACCGTGTATGGGACACACGTCCATAGAGAAAAATCGGAAATGGTCATAAAATACGTGCGCATCGATGCATTTGAGAACTCAATTCCAAGGGGTAAGTGCGACACCGGGAGAAAACATAAAAGTAGACAGTAAACAATATTCGTGAAATTTCGTGAGCATCGGGAAAAAAAATGGCTACCTTAGGATGGCAAAAATAATACAATAATTCATTTATTAAGTAAAACGTTCGCAAAGTAAAATGCATATTTATCGTCATGGTATCATTGATAAATAAAAGTTCAATTCAACAAATTCTCTCTGAATTAACGAAATATTTTTTGCAAAAATAAAATGTTTCTAAAAATATTGTTAATTATACGAATATCTGTTCATTCGAATTGTATAGATTAAAAATTGGTTATCAATCGAATTGGGTTTGCTTTAATCGGAAAAACCTAATTTCTCTCTTACTACAATATGAAGGAAATTTGAAAAAGTAAAAAAAAAAAAAGTGAAGCTTAAGATGAATCCACAATTCGACAATTTGTTTTCTCAAGAGACAAATTTGTACATATTTTTCAAGAGCTTATTTTTTTTCCCAAGAGATTCTAAATAACAGGAAAATCTATGTGGTCAAAAAAAAAGAGTAAAAAAAAAACTTGGCCTCCATCACTTCGATCTTTACTTTTCCTGTTCAGGCTACGCTTGTATCTCAACTCCTTTAAATAATAGTAAATAAGTGAGAGCGTCGGGGCTGATCAAGAGTCCACTTCGTAGGAATGAAAAGAAAAAAAGAAGAAATTAAAAAGAAGTTTTGAAGAGGTCCGCCTCAGGTGGTCGCTTCTCGTCGATCTTTCGTTAATTTCGAAGTTCACGAAAGAAAAAAAAAACTCTTGTATGTCCCATGGGATAAGGGACGAGGCGAAACCCATGTCGCTCAATTAGCGTCAAAATTCCTTAGCTCCTGCTGAACGTTTATCACCCAGCTGTTCAACAATTTCAAGCATTAGGAATGATTATTTAGGGAATCAAAATTTGTCGAGGAAGAAAAAATAAAATTAACTTCAAATGAACAATCCATTTCCGTGTTTTTTTTTTTTTTTCTTTCTTTTAGACAAAAGTATACACTGTTTCTCACAAAAACACAAGATCTGGCACATCGGCAAACTGTGCCTCTTTTGTAAATATAAATGGTTGATTTTTTCTTCTCCTATGAGCAACACCACGGGAGAAGGAATTCCGCACCTCTAATTATCCCGTGGACCCGAGAAAAAGACTCTCCCCGGTGAACCAGAGTGAGCTCGCGCGGGCGTTCAACGACTTTCTCACGTCAGGGAGCGTGACGCGTAACTATTTCTTCTTCTATGTATAGACACACACTTTATATAACGTTCCGCACCTACTGGGCTTACATTTCATCTTTACCCTCACGTATTAGGTCAACCATAATTCCAAGTATGTGCACTAATTAAGCAATATGACTCCTTCGGAGTCCCTATCCCTCTAATTTTTCGAAAACAATCATTCAGAGCCGAAGAAACCAAAGCGAAAAATGTTTCACCTCGAAGCATGCAAGGAAAGTGTCAAATATTTTCCGTATCACACCTCAACCGTTTTGGGCAATATTTGAAAGGTTGTTTCCACCTTACATAGGGGCTTAAACTCTTGTCTAGAAACTTTGATAAATTCGCTTCGGTCTGACTGCCAATAAATTAATGAAAACGCTTTAAAAGTCCAATTTTATAAATCTTATCAGAACAATAAAAGAATTGTGAACTCGAGCTTGAGCTCAAAGATCGAAGGTGTTAGCCTTCGCCTGACGTGCAAGTTTCAAGTGAATCCTTATTGATGAAACTGACTATAGTTCTCTTTCTCTTTCATGCACGCGTACTTTTTCCATGTTCCCCCTTCCACGGAGAATCTTTCACTTTCTAAGTTGAAAAATAAAAAAAACGAGAAATATCGCTAATCTCTTTAAAGCGAAACTCTCCTGAGTCATTGGCCGCGATGTACCTGCGTTCCTGCGTGAAGCTATGACTACAGGTAGGTAAAAGGGCCACTGCCCATTCTCCCACCAATTTTTCTAGCCTCTGTTGTAAGTTTCGAAACCGCGCGAGGAGCACGATGAAAGAACAATGGAAAGACTTGGAAGGTGGTACGGAAACTATACACGTATACACTTGCTGCTCGAGGGAACACCTAGGACCAGCGAGACTCTACAGGTGCTCTTTGCGGACAGTACACTGAATTCTCTCGCCTCGCTCTCCAGATATTTCCGTTCGTTTCATACAAATATATAAATGTACACATACAAACGAGAAAATGTGTAAGTATGTGTCTGTTTAAAAGTTCCTCACGTCCATCTCTTCTCATCTTTGAGCTCCTGTAGGTTCTGATGACCAGCAAAGCCGAGAGGAATCATGCCGAGAGGGATAGAGAGAGAGGCGTCAGAGCAAACACCGAGAGAGGCAAACTTTCTAACGTCCAACCGGCGACGGCAGTAGACTGAAGCGGTCGGAGCACGTTTTAGCGTCTTCGTGAGTGAAAATTAGAGGTTTAAGAAAAAGGCGAAGAAGTTGAGATCTTGCAGAAAACGTTGGTTTCAATGGTTTCGAACTGAACGGCGTTAGTCATCCATGTTGATGCGGATTATGATTGTAAATGTTCGTCAACGAAATGAATTACGCGAATTGCCTCTTCCATCATCTAATGTTAATCTTTAATTTACTGATATTTTTTTTTATTCCCAATACTTGGCTAATAAAACATTCGCTCGATCCAAAAATCCACTGTTCTTTTTTTTTTCTCACAATCTGTACGTGTTCGATGAATTAATTTTTGTCGTTACACAGTCACAACAACTGCTTTATCGTACACCGCATTAAAGAGGCTCGCTTACTCGGTCTAAGGAGTTTATAACAGCCTTACTCATAAGAGCGAGTCGAGCGTATATTCGCGTTTGGTACGAGTGCATGTAAGTTTATGTACGGATGTGGGGGGGTGCCAATGTATATAAAGTTGCATTTACGGTCACATACGAAAAGTCGAAGACCCTGAGGAACTTATCGTGGGTGTCGGTATAGTAGCTGGTATGAGAGAAAGAAGGAGAGAGTAGAGTGAGAGAGTGGAGAAAACGGGCTCCCGTTGCAGGATGAAGTGCGCGCCAAGAAAGGCATACCACGAGAAGCAGGCCTCAAGGTGAGAGAAACAAGTGCGATGGAGCGATCTACGTACAGTGTGCTACTGAGAGCTTATATCGAAGCTCGTAAAACGAGAAGCTGAGTGAGGGAGCGAGACCCGACAGCGGGAGGATGGAAGGAGGAGAAAGAGGGATTTTGCAATTCCCGAATGAATCAACAATCGGTGTAGCACAGACGATAGAAGTCGAGACGACCGAGGGTTCAAATATGGCATCAACAGGAGCACCAGCAGTAAAAATAATTTTATTATGACGGAAATGGATTTTAAAGTAGTCGACGCTCGTAGCTCGAGGTATTAAGGCGCTTATATTCTCTTATGTACATTTTCAAGATGAACCTTAACGAGTAATAAGAGTACATTTAATTGCGGATACATTTTATTTCGGTTGAACAACATTTCGATTGGAGCAGACAAAAGTATTTTTTCTTCAATCGACCTGCCATTTTTTTTCATGAACTTTTAATAGTCGTGAAAAAAGCTTTGAATCTTTTAAGCATACGTTTTAGCAAATCGTTATTACGTAAATGCCAATAATTCTTACATTCAACGGAGATCGAAAAATGATATTGACATGGATGTTCTCATGGAGACCAAGTTTACCGGAGTAAAATAAGTCTGAAAGATCACCGAGTCGGAGAAGAATGTTCATGGTAAATTTCAGCCCTCAACCGACCGTTACAAGGATGTTGTGTACCATTGCCTGTAGGGCATTCGCGATGAGACGGATATTGCACCCTTGAAGAGGAAGGGAATACTTCGACAAGGATTCAAAGCCTCCAGCATCGTAAATGTGCTTATATACATACACTTTTTTCTCGGCCAAAACGAACAGTCATACATGTATCTATGGACACCAGAGGGAACTAAGAAGTTCGCGTCGTCGTTACTCGGATGCCAGACACAATGCATGAATTTCGCGAGTGACTCCTTGCAAAATACTGTGATGATCTCTCGTCCCTCTGCTACATTTACTTTGACACGGCCCTTGGGACAAATTTTACAGCGTGTACTTCGGTAACGAGTACGCATCAAGATTTTTATATATAGCATCCCACAAACAAGTTCAGCAATTATTCATTGTTTGAGAAAATCGATCGACTTAAAACAACGATGCTTAATGTGTTGATCACTGAGACACTGATCCCCTGTTTTCATGAATTCATTCTGCTGGTCAAATATACAAATTTATTGTATACACACAACTCTCTTACCCGAACTAGGATCTTTTTAATATTTCAATAATTACCAATTGTTTTAAACAATTTACAATAACAAAAAATAATATTTTTTTTCGAACTCTAGCTACTTAACAATAATCGTTTTGAATTTTTTGATTCAGATCGCTACAACAGCCTCTAGAAGCACCCCACCATCCTTGTCTTTTTTTCTGAGGCTCGACTGTTTAAATCAATGACTAATTATCGTAAAATTGACTTGAAATTTTTTTTTTTTAGTACGGTATAAGATATCAGTAATAACGTATAAATAAAATCAAAAAAATAGTATTGCATTTTCTTATTGAAAAAAAAAAAAAAATCATAAAAAAATCTTTTAAAAAACGTGCTTTACGTAAGGGTAGCACCTGAAAAAACTGCATAGCTTATCTGTGCGTGTTGATACATTTTTAATCATATTGCGTTGAATTATTTAACAGGAAGGTATAAAGAAATCGCACTAGCATTCTCCAAGTCAGTTGTGAAGTTAACGAAAAAAATGTATGTTCGATAAACATCCTAAGAGCCACGTAATTGAGGGTTACGTGGGAATACGTTGACGGAGGTGATTATGCAGTGAGGGCGGTGGGCCGATGCTGACTGCGTCCTCTCGTGATTTTTGCACGTGTGCGAAAGGACAAAGTAGAACGAGAGGAGGGTAGTTGCGGGGTTGTTGAGGAACACGGACTCTCACTCGGGCGAGAGACTCTTCAGAGCCCTCTCGTCTCGCTTCAGGGTGACCAAGTCAAGGCCCCGTGTGTAACTAAAAAGTATGTTCGTTATAGATGTATATAAATAATATAAAAAAACGTCTATATGCACATAGAGAAGGTATATTTATATACAACGTATACACTCTGTACGTAATATGTAATATTCACTCGCGACTGTACAACCCTTTCCGGGTTGCACTCTCGTTCGAGCCACCCCCGCAAAAGCCAAAGGCAGAAAAACGTGCTCTATGGCCACTCGACGACCCACTTTCGACTCTCGTTTCGTCCGTGTGTATTCTTCGCCTCGATTACCAAAAGGAAAGAGGCGGAATATCCCGCACGGATTCTTCCCTTTCCTGCATCCTCTCTCGTTCCAAAAGCCTTCCAACACATCCAGGAATATATGCACAAAAAACAAAAATCTACACTTATAAAAGGACAGGATCTCAGGAAACTCAGTGTCTTGCGCTACGTCTGTTACGCCTCTCTGTTAACCAGTCTTTCATTTATACACAAATATGTATCCTTTGCTGGATGCAGGTGGACTCGAAATCGCGATTGGAGTAGAGCCAGTATCTCCACATTTTATGCATGTACACCGGCTCTCGAGATTCCAGCCTCGTTCTCCAGCCAGCAAATCGTGCCTTACCACTGACGTGAACAAAGAAGAAAAAAAAACGAAGGCGAAAAAGAGACGAGCAAAATAGCATTTCAATATTGCAGATTTCTTTGATCTTCTACAAACTATATAAACAAATTCGTTCTGTGAACTCGTCCTCAATACCGGACTCATTCAACCGAGAAAGCTTTTGAAATCGATTCCCAAATAGTCGTTATTGCTGCTCTAGTTTACAATCGATTCTATTTCGAAGGTTTCTTTCATGTCAATTTTAATGAATATAAAAACACTCAGCGCTAGTCTCTCACCTAGTACATGACTTTTATGACATGCCATCAAAAACAAAACGAAAAACAACACGATTAATTTCACGGCTAATACTTCAACATCCAAACTGGCTATTTCGTCACTATTAGGTACACAAACTGGTCGTTGAATTCATTAAATAATCATGTAAAACAAAAACTCCGTTAAGTACCGTCGTGTCAAACTGTCGTAAAACTACATGCTAATTATATTAAGTCATAGGAAACTCATTGAAAATAAAGTATGATTCAGGTACGTGAAACAATGCGTGACATCGAGACTCTGCCACGTTTCAGCAGGCCACGAGGTTGCTTTATATTTATTTCCACGTATTTTTTAAAATGCAGTAAAACAGTTTCCTCGTGAATTCAACTACAGAGCTATTTTAATTTAGTAAAAACTATGCGCAATCACAAAGCAATCAGTTGCAAAAGGTGTATTGAAATCGCCAGACTGATGATACAATGCAGACTCTCAGAAGATTATGTTCCACGCATGAGGTCTCGAGGGCTCGAAATTTCGTGGTTGGCAACCGGGGTGAGAATGGTGAAACGGATATATATCGCACTACCCCCCAATCTCGCATAGCGAGGGCGCGAGTGTATACTGACGTATACAACATGTACACATGATTATATTTACGTATGTATGTAGGCAAGAGGGAGAAATACACCGCATCGACGACACCGCGAACGCGCGACAATGGGGCGCTGACAGACCGGAAGGGTGGAAAGCTCGCGCTCGCTTACATTTATTTGCGTGTTCGCTTGTAAATCTGAAAATCACGACGTTACATATATACGTGATTTGGTACGAATATGTATATGGATTCGAGTGGAAGGGAAAACGACAAACGAGTTTGAACGAACGCGTGTATATAGAAAAAAAAAAAAAAAAGCTGCGATTCTCGACGCGAGAGATTTTTCCCGACTGCGACGTGTCAAGTGGAGTAATTACACGGTTGAACTCGCTTCGCGGGATTTTCCTATGGGACAAATCAGAGTATACACGCTGGTTTATATACGCGGATCATTTCGACAATGGGCGGGGCGATCCTATGAATTATTATTCGCCACACGATTTATCATCAATACAATAGTTATTGAAAAAAAAAAAATGTAATTTCGTTTCTCAATATTATTACGAATGCGTGATGTATTAAGCTCTTGGAATTATGAATTTTTGTATAAATAAATTGATGCCGCATTATCATTGATGAATACTTGAAAAAATCACGGGAACGAAAGCTCACATTAATTTTAGTCTTGGCGCGACACACTTTGCTGGCGTCGCATAAATTAATTCGGTCACGCACAACGTTTTATTATTTATTTTCATTTTTATTTCTCAGGGATCAAGGCAAATTTGACTTTACCAAGGTCGTTTGATCTCGAGATTTTGCTTCGTAGCGTTGTATAGACCTCCGGAACTTCATCAGCTCTGATGTTCTCGGTGCGACAGTTTGTCCGAATTTATATTCACTTTTCATGACCATGGCGACAGAATTCTCGACGGGGGGAGGGGTGGGGGGTGAAGTGACGCAAGATACTTCCGGAAGTATATAAATAAACATTCGTGTACATACTTTTCTGGCGCCACGAGCACAACTTTTCCTTGAAATATGAGTTATAAAATAGTTTTCTTTTTTACTCTTTATTTTTCTCTTTCAACTGACAACCCGATTCGAACTTTTTTAAACGGAAATCACGATACCAAACGCAATGATAAACTAACCGAATATAGATGGTAATGCTGATGGTGGTGTCTTGGCACATTGATTTTTCAATTAAAAGCTGATTATTAGTTGACTCAAACACACGGATCATCAACACGCAACTGCATCTAGGACTACTTGAAAATGATCTATGTGTATTCGAGTTTTTCAATTAATCTTTCAAATCTTCCAAATCTTTTACGGCAGAGAAAACTCAATGACCAGACATGCAATTTAAAAATGTCGTTGCTCTCATGAAAAGGTGTTCACGGCTTGCCGCACTTTCATAGCCGTTGATGATGCAGTCTTAAATAATTTAAAGAAACTTGAACACTGATAAGCCCATTATGGAAAAGAGCTGCATAGTTTTATGAGATAAAATGTAATGTGCTTGATGATCGAGCATTTTTTGTTCAATAAAAAAATTATCTGGATAAATGATCAACCCCATACGAAATCAGATGCTTTTGAAAACGAATTCCCCCTTCAAACTTCTTTGTTTTCTGGAACGTGCATGTACTGGACAGAAAAATCTTCTTTTTCTTCTTGAAAAAGAGTTTTTGATATAGTCGAGTTACTGAGATTGCATAACCTGCTATTCTGTAAAATTCGGCAATTTGACCATTGAGATTAGAAGTGTGATTACTTACCTTATAACGAACATGTGTGTCCCGTGGTCCCTCGATGGACAGTCATTGGGTCTCACAGTTTGGTCCTTCGAAATACGAGGCAGTAAGCGATGTACACTCGTGAGCCGGCACTTCGCGTCGCGTGGTGACGGCGGCGGCGGCGTCGGCGGCTCGCCGTTAAACGGGTTAACGCTTATAGCCGCCGGTACACCGGTAATTTTCCCTCTCGGCCCCGTTCTCGTTGACGATGTATACAACCCCTGAAACCGGCTCGCTCGGATCGCCGACGTTGACAGCACAGAATACTTAATTTTTGATATCCAAATTGTAACTCTTATACAATGAAATTATCTCCGGAGTCACCAAAGAATGATCGTGAAAAGTTTTCTTCTCGATATCGTTGGCGACGTGTAACTTTTATTAAACGATTTAATATATTTTTATTTTTCTTAAGATCGTCCGCGGTATAACTTGTTTGTGCCACCAGCTACCTAAACTTTTAAAAATTGCAACAAATTGAACTAGAAGATTTTTTTTTAATAAGGTTTACAGTTATTTTTTGTTTTAATTGTTTAAACTTTGTTTCCGGTGTAATGACGATACCGCGTAAGCAACTTTTCGAATCCGCGATCTTACGGCTGACGATCGTCTCGTAGTTCGAAAAGCGCGACGATTGCGAGGACGAGGAGTACGACGAGGATCGGAGGACGTCGGAGTCTCTCGCGGCGGTAGCGGTGGGTGGTCGATAGCGCGGCGGTCTACTGACGTCGCGACGCCTCGTCGTGTCGCGGCTATCGCGGCTCCTGCCGCCACCGTCGTTCCCTCGCCGCCGCAACCACCGTCGTCGTCGACGACGACGCCGCCGCCGCCGTTTTCATCCCTTCCTCCCTCGTATCGTGAAGCTCCGCACTCGCCCACCCTCACTCCAATCCGGAACAACCCGGAAACTGACGAACCCCTCTCAAACTACCCTTATTTCGTGCTCTCTTTATCTATCTCTATCTCTTTCCCTTTTTGCCCGTGCTTTCTCCTCGCTATAGCAGCCCCCGAAGGCACCACCACCGCGAACTTCATCCGCGGACGTGGATCGTCGCGACCAACCACCCACCCGCGTATTTACACCGACGAAAACACTCACATCCACAAACGAAAAAGTTTCATGAGATGGAGAAGGGGCCGATAGGATATGAGAAAGAACGAGTGAAAGATAGGGATGAACCACTCGAACGATATATCCTTTCATTGGCTGCTAACAAATAAAAAGCTGTAACCCACATTGTATCACATGCCGAATTTAGTCCATCACGTCCTTTCCCATTTTCAGAGTCTAGATGTTCCATATACTCATATACTTTATGATGCAAATCGATGGCCTGAGGCCAGATCGTCATAAAAGCCATTCTCATAATAATTCACATACGTCTTTTCTACCCTGAGCGCATTGTCATGCGGATATACAATGCTTTGATTTCATCGTACTATACTAGTCAATCGGCTACAACGACTACGTAGTAAATTACTGGTCTCTCAGATGCCTCGAAATCTGAATGACCGCTACGATCATCCAATGAACGAATCCGTTCATAGCGCCAAATTTATAAGGAATATACGATGATGGTCGACACGGTACTTATAACCGTTGATTAAACATGGACATCACAGACTCTGTTACAAAATATTATTGCCGGATCATCGCGTCATTACGGATCATAATTGAACGACCCGAATTGGTTTATATACTGATGAATGAATCTTCCCTCATTGACTCATTCAACTATCCCCCGCAATTCTTCTGGTAGAATTTGCTATTGATAGGAATTATGGCTTCTGATGAATTATGAAATAAATATAAATATATTCTATAAAAATCTGATCAACCTTAAGCAGAGCTTTAACCATCAATATGGTTCAAAATACACTTGATTGAACTTGAGCTATTCAGGTTTTTTCACACACGCATTTATGGGTACAGCCTTGCAGCATGTGGGTTCGCGAGAGTGAGCCGTTGGATAGAAGAGTGTCGGTAGGACAGTCGTCCGAACACGTGGGTGCATTCTGCGACGACTCTTTATCCCTCTCTGCCCATTCTCCATCTCTTCCAACCCCTTTTCCCGTCACACACGGGACAGCCGGCAATGGCCACGTGCCAAATAACTCACTTGGCACGCGTAAACAATTACTCGGAAAATTCGCGTTATCGCGTTCCGTCGCCCCCGTGTCCACGCTGCATACTCTATTAACGTCGTATATATGTTGAATTGAAATGAACACATACACACCGGCAGTGTCGATTTTACAACTCTCTCGTTTCATGAACGCCCACACAAGAATCCTATTTCGTGAACGCTCGAACAATCCGACTATTTTCATTCACAAATCTCACGACTTTTGGTGAAGGAAGAGACAATTCTTTAGCTCAAGTTGGCGGTGATTATATGTTACCAGAGTTCGTGGAATACGTTCGGCTGACAGAGGCAAATTTCAAACAATAAATTAATTCAATAGTATCGTGACGGGGCAAGCGGCTCAGCCCCGACGGATACCCTCGGCTATACCAAAAATTCATGATCCCCCTCCATTCGCCATCATAACCCCACCAAAGACGTGTTAAAAAAAAAAAAAAATATTAGAAAGTAAAAGTTACCAGATTTTTCGCGATGACCAGGCCTGTCCACTGTATCCAGTGAATTTTGAAATTGAATCGATTTGTTCTTCCATCTCATTTTTTTTGCACTCGACCGAGTAGACATCACTGACTCAGTCAACAATCGATTCATGACTCATCAACCCTGCGCTTCATTCTGGTTTCGAGGCCTATTCAAATGGTATTTTTGTAACAGCGCATATTTTTCCGTGTGCTCAAAAAAATTGAACGAAATCTATCATGTTTCATATATCATGTCATGTGAGCTCAAATCCATTGCGAAATTTTGTTTATCGATTTCTACATGGAATGTAGATATCGTTATCTCGTTGAGTCGATACACCTATGATGCTAGTCTATGCCTCCTATAATATGCAATCGTGGGGTATTTCTTATAGACATAAAACGTACATACACATTCATGAAAGTATATACATACACTTGGCTCTATCTGACTCCTCTTCACCTCGGTATGTAGACTCTGAATGTCGTAAGGGCATACGAACCCGATGATGGGAAACCTCCATTCGTTCGAAATGTGCCGTTCAAAGTTTTGACTCTCCATGTATGTAATTATATCAGACTTGTCTAACTCGTACTCCAGTTACTTACAGCGAAAGCGCTACTTTTGTTATAGATAGTCAATGGCATATCATTGCGCTATACACATTTACAATCTCCTTCATTCATTGATTCGTAGACTTTCATCGCTATGCTGTTCTCTCGTGGGGTCGTTGCACCTGCGACCAAAGGACGTTTATTTCTACATAAGTGGCTTTGTCTTACTCGCTTGTTCTCGTAACTTTACTTATACATAGACACAGCCTTGCACATGCCTTCCTTAGCTAAGTTCTGTACCGTTACTATTGATAAGATTCATCAGGAGACTTCTTTGAGGTAAACCAAGATAGAGAGAAAGAGCGGCTGACAACATGGAACGGAGCGAGCAGTTTCTTACAATACGACGTGAAATTCGACCATCGACCTACTACTTCTCTCGAGCTACGAATTTCTCCCTCTTCCTCTCATCGCTCTCGGAGTTTCTGCGAGAGTCCGCAGATCAATTTGGGACTTGGCCAAATTCGATTCTCTCTCGATCGGTACAGAAACAAAAGAAGAGAGAGAGAGAGAAAAAAAAGGAGAGAGATCGGTTTTTATATGAATCCAGAAAATATACGAAAATGAGGGAGAGAAAACGTTGAGTGACGAGACCAGAGCAGAAAAAGAGAAAGAGAGATATTACTGAGTCCCAACCATGCAGCTTCGATTTCGTCGAAACAACAGAGCAAGGAAGAGAGAGCGAGCAAGACGACGAAGAGAACATCTCACGAATCCAGATGGATCTCGATGAACATCGTAGCTGGCACGCGTCGATCTCGTCCTTATTTCTTATTTCCTATCTTTTCGTCCCATTTATCTCTTTGTTTCATCCTTTCATTCTGATTCTCTTCTGGATTCTTGTCGTTTATTCGCGATGTACCTTTTCGAGTACCGTTCAAGTATGCGATTAAATGCATGTTTTACCAATCGTAACAATGATAATACGGATAATAACAGCAAATGAAACAATTTTGTTGTTCGAGCGACAAATTTAACACGACCTTAATAATCTAACATTATTTTCAGGTATAGTTAATCATATTTGATCGATTAGTTCAATCCAAGAAGGTTAACTCTTACGTGATTGACGATTGAATGTACAGAAATGGGAAAAACACATGTGAAAAAACTCGATCTTCGAATTTTCTTCGCTGCATATGTAGCCTAATGGCGAAAATTTCTCATCATCTTCACCCACAATGATACAAAGGTTATCGACAAAATGGCTGTATGCCAAAAATAACAGACGGTTGCATTGTTCCTCCGGTTGAGTATAGGGATATCCGGCCAGTATCTGTGGCACTCTTGAGTCTTACGATATACACTCTACACTACAGTGAGATCCACAAGCAAAATATATTCCATTTATTATATTATACGGACTACATAATCGTGCATTCGTGTATTTTCGACCTTCACCGTTTCACTTCCATTTTGCGATATTCAAATTTTGCGATCGCTATCTGAATGTTATTTTCTCCACAAGTAGGTATTCCACTTCGTCCTCTGGTTTCCGTATTCATGCATGTAATCATCGGACTGGTCATATCGTAAGCAGCAATTTTTTATTCTTTTCTTTGCGTTTCCTGCGACTCTGTGACTTTTAAACACGTTGTACGAACGTTCTAGCGCACTGATCGTTTTCCCTTCTTTTCACGCTGAATACGTCTTTCATAATAATTTACGTTGACGTGTACCGAGAATCGCGGAGGAGGAAGAAACTCAACGAAAAGAGAATTCTAAGAATTTCCAGGAAGATCTATAAAAATGTGTGCAAGTAGAGATGGACAACGTGAGAAGGAAGAGAGAACAACTCTCATTTCGTATGAGGTGACGAAAAATCGTATGCGGGGGACGAAAAGAGCCTGCCATTTCTGACCGTTTTATGACATTAACGATAGGGTGACGCTGGCGGAACGAGGATGATTCGAGCTGAACTCATAGAATAAACGATCTCAAGCTTTTTGTTAATAAAAAAATATATATGTGTGTATGATATACCGAAGCTTGAACGATCGTATTTCCACCCACAATAAGCCGAAATGAGTATAAGCGCGTTATAGAAGCATACGCGTAGAAGCCCAATGAATCAGTGAATGAATGAATCGACTTTGCCCTACTTTGTCCACGCGTGGGAGTATCGTATCTCGAATTCACGAGATAGAAGCATACCCGACCGTTTGCCGCCGTGATGCCACCCTTCGCGAGTTGTCTGACATTTTCGTCTGACATTTTCGCGCAGCAAAATCGCCTAGTACCTCTGCCCCATCATCCCCTTGTAAAGCGGCGACTTCGTGGGCGTTGCTGACTATACTATACGCTCTGTGCTCGTGGTATCCGCAGCAGCAGACATACAAGATTCTCGTCGCATCAGCGCGGGAGATGGAAAATTCGCGAGAGGATGAGAGAGGACGTTGTATAGATCGGGAGAGCGCAAGAGTGCGGGAGAGATGAAATAAGCGAATGAAAGAGTCGGAGAGAGAGGTACAGGAAGAGATAGGAAAAGAGACGAGAATGCCAGAAAAACGCGAGAGATAGTCAGGGAGAAAGAGAGGAGTCAGAAAAGATGCGAAAAGAGGAGAGTGAGTCTGGGAAACGACCGCGGAGAAATCCATTTCCTCCCTTACTCTCTCCTGCCATTTTCCGGAAAAACAACTTGGTGAGTGGTTCCACGACTCTCGCTTCTCGCCGTCTCTCTTGGTTGCTCTTTCTCTCCTCTCTCTCTCTCTCTCTCGGACTCTGTCTTTCTCCCTTCCTTTCCCTTTCCTGATCTCCCTATCTTTCTCGCTCTTGTTGCTACGTCGACGACGACGTCGTAGACGCAGACATCGTCGTTGTCGTCGTTTCAGGGCCGCAAAAGCGCGTCAACTGCCCGACTATATACAGTATTAAGTGTTTGCACGTTTCGATATATACCTATAGACTGCCTTAGCCCCTACTCACTTTTTGCCAACAGTTGAAACTGACGAGTGCTCGTACAAGGGTTGCGTGAGACTCCTGATATGATTTCGTCATAGGGTGAATACACCAGTGAATTGGCTCGAGGATTTCGTAATATACAAGTGACGCGCTTTTTCCCTGATCGAAGGAGGAGGTTGAGCAAATTGTTCCATCGTACCTTCAAACAGTGTACACACGATAACATCAACATGGAATTGCGTCAGTATCGAATTAAGAGCACTGTTTATTCATACACCAGTAAACACCAACGTTGTTCAATTATTTCCAAGAGTATTACTTTATTTTTAGTCTCGAGTTTTTTTTTTTTCGACTCTCCAGTTTCATTCGTTCACCAGATTTCGTGAAGAGTACATCGCTGACGACCTAAGGAGTTCGAAAGCAATTGCCTATTGCGATAATTCCCAAGATCATTACTGATATTGTGCTCGCACGTTTATTCGAGTTGGTGTTGCAAATTATTTACCTAAACGAATGTCTTCTACACGGCGGGGGCATCATCCTTTCTTACGACTCCAGCTCAAGCGACATATAACGCGTGTTTTGTTGAGGCAGGCCACATCCGAGACTCGTACATAAAATAAAGTACTTCTCGCACCGCCGAGTATGTAACCCAAGATTTTTCTCTCCTAATACCGCGTAAGTCGTTGCTCACGCGTTCGAGCATCTCTTCTATCTCACTCTCTTGAACATTCTGTTCTTCTCTCTCTCTCTCTCCCTCTCTTTCTTTCTTCTTCTCTCTATCTCGTGAGACTCACCGCAGCGCCCATACGCACGTACGCAATTGCAATGCGCGGTATGCGGCTGCAGTTAACATAACAGACGTAAGTGAGGGCCTGCTGCCGGTGTGGAAATTTTTTTAACAATATTTTTATTTTTTTTTCTTCGAGATGCTAGGTTGACACGTTCCTGCGTAAAAATCTCGTATGGGTGAACGTTTTACGAGAGATGGAGAAAGAACGACCAAGAAATACCGTTAGAACCATCTTGCGCATGGTCACTCCTCATCTTCCATGAGATATTCTTTCCAATTCAACCATCAATCAGAAAATAAAACAATCATTTTTTACGTTATGAAAAATACTGAAATTCGGTCGCGGTTAAGCCACCTTTTTTAAGGAACATGCAACAATTTCCTCCGAGAGTATTGACGAACCCGCTTCTAATGTTACTCTTTTGGAAACGTTACGATCTTTTGTTGTCAACTTCTTACTCCCTGTACGAATTCGAGTGTGTAGCTACGGAGATTACCAAAGTTGAGCAAGCTTATAGATGAGGCCGACACTTGGTTGGGTAATCATTTGGCCATGCACAGGCAGTTTTTTTGGGTTTCTGATGGTGGTAATCAATACATAAAGTTAGTAAAGATAGCGCTCAGCTTATCGTGACTGCGGACAACACTCTCGGGGGTTACTCAGAGTCGTGGAAATTAGAGAATTGAATATTGGTCAAGTGGAGTTGGTGCGGCAAGATAAGGTCACGAAAGCCGCAGAGAAATTCCACGGAGAAACAGTAAAGCATGAAAAATAAAATCTGAAGGTTATTTTATGATGCTCAATGCTTAGTTGTATGTCATTTGGAACCCCATAATCGCCCATTTGGTTTTCATGCCTTTTATAAATTTGGCTTCGTGCAGAGCATTAAAATCTTGAAATTTTTCATGAAACCTCAAATATGCTTGTTTATTGAAGAACCTACAAGCATTGATTTGAAAAAATTTAGGATAAAACGATCCTCCAGCTTCTTTACATTTTCGTAGTGGGTTTCGAGCAAGTTCGTCAAGAGTAAATCGCAGCGTAGGAGCGGACAGTTTGGTTTTATGAACGAAGAGTTTCTTTTCATTCAGTAGTGGAAGGTTCTTTCAAAATCAATGAAAGCTATTTTGGGTCAAGCGACGAGGGAGAGTGCTTCTGACGAGAGGCCTGAGTGGAGAGGAGAAATGTAGACATTGCTACAGACACACAAATACATATTTTGTATGAAAATTTTATTTATATGTATATATATGTACGCGTAGCATATACATCATTGGGCGTTACGAGTGCGTGATCACGTCGTGTGCCCTTCAACGAAAAAGTCACTTTGGGCTCGTTCTCATGTATGAAAATCATTCTCTCCATCTCTCGTCGGTCCGGGTTCATACGCAGCTTCTTCCTGTTTCCCGCGGCCGCGATGGTCAATATAGTTTCGCACGAGCGGTGAAACGAGCAAACACACTTGAGAGGGCGAGTTCCGTCGTAGACGCCGAGGCGTCCATTAAATAAAGAGGCTGAAACCAACTGACCCGGTATTCAATATGTATATAAGAATCCACATGGATATATCTTTACGAAGATATATATACATTCTGTGCACTGTAAAGTCTACGAGTGGATCGGAGACTGCCACCGGTCCAGACGAATAAATTCCAGTCAAACGTACATTATTGATTTACACGAGACAATATTATATAGCTAATATAAGAAATACCTTTTAGCAATGAAAGGAAAAAAAAAGAAAAAGAAAACCATTCCACGAAGCTGGAAATCAAAATATTTCTCGACAAAAGTCGCAGGAACGTGGGCGATATGATTCCTGAGATTGTACTATTATGGATACGACCAGTATTCTCAACAACGTTTAATACCAATGAAGAATTCTGGAAATTCATCAAGAATACGATTTCTCTCTTAGATTTTTTTTTTTTATTCTTCTTTTTTTTTTATTTGTGTACATAATGTTTCTACGTACAGTATTTTCATTGGATTTCGTAGAAAAATTAATGCCAACTAATTTTCATTCGATTTTAATTTCGGAGCGAAGCGTTCAGCTGGAGTTTTCAGTAACTTTTATTTTTATAAAATCGGAGGAAGAGACAGCGGTCATCCCTCTTTCGCGGTGTGGCGTGACATGAGGGGGTGTGTACTGTCTCGTTCGTTTTCATTATCGCGTCTCGCGGTTGAACGAAAATATCGCTCTTTCGCAATTTTCGGCTCCTTGACGGACCATGGGCGAGGCCTAAAAACTTATTCGTATGCACTTTTATTTTTCGCCACCTTCGTGTCTCTCACGTCTCTTGCCGATTCGCGTTCGCGTCTCACGGAAAAAAATTAAATTACGTTTCAAGCTGGGTTGGGCCTTTTAACAACGCGTGCTTTCGAAGTAGCAATCCGACACAGGTTTGTTGAAGAAGAAAAAAAAAAAAAAACTTATTTACTGCCTGTCGTTCGCGAATACTTGAGAAGCTACAATAGTTGTCATATTTGCAACTGCATAATTGGCGGGAGAGTGTTTGCTCATAGCAATGAATTTTTGGTCAAAATTATTCGTTCCTTCCATCATAAAATCAT
Source organism: Campoplex capitator (assembly GCA_037576405.1). NCBI lineage: Eukaryota > Metazoa > Arthropoda > Insecta > Hymenoptera > Ichneumonidae > Campoplex > Campoplex capitator. Next base: position 7,589,814 of record JARBWI010000008.1, on the reverse strand, counting down.
TTCACTTTCAATAAAATTTCGACATTTAAATATCCCAAGATCTTTCAGCTAAGATTTCAACCGGAAGAAAAATCTGACAATTTATTTTGCAATTTGGTCTCAATATCATTTTACTTGGAATCATATTTTTATTTTAATGATATGTATTTTATTGGCATTCCGATGGAAACAATCCACCAACATTTTTTGGACATTTTTCCATGGCGAGATATATCGATGGTTTGAGGTCACTGGCCCCTCGATCATCGGCCTGTTAGACGAGATCCAACACTTTTAGGCTTGGAGTGGCGGCTTTATATACATGAACATAGATACACATGTATAAACATACCTTTTCGTAGTACCAGCAGTAGAGATAGAATCGTGACAAACCCTAGCAATGTCGAAAGCTTCAAAAATCTTCGCTCGTCTCAGTCAATATATCAGAGATCTAACGTACTCATAACCGTTCATTTCTCTAACTAAAAAACACGAAGACATTTACACTCGATTTAGTTCGATAACGAGCACGTTGTACATGAACACATGTATATTATAGCAGCATACAGTACGTCAGGTTTGTTTTTTTGTTTTTTTTTTTTTTTTTTTTATATTCATATTACGACAGATCGATTTTTGATGAATTTAATCATGCACGATTGCTTTGAAATATTTGTAAATCGATAGCATAAGTTTTGTGGGTGAACGTAAGAGAGGATTACGTATAGAAAGGTGTCGTGAACAAGACGAAACTCGGGGTGGTCCACTAACAGAATTTTGTCCAAGGAAAGAGAGAATTAATATTACAAAATACCTGTACGATGGAGCGTAAAATTCTTGAGAACCGGTATCAAGATCTGTTAGAAATTTTGTTTCGAACATGTAAATTAATCTGAGTTGAAAAAATTTTCGTGATATACAAACCGCGGTTGAACTTGACATTGAAAATCTTGAATCAGGAATAATAATTCTGTTTGAAAATCAAATTCGAAGAGCTGAATTGCACAAGTGGTGAAAATTAGCATCAAAATATCTGGATGTACTTTGAAACGTAATAAAATCGAGTGATTGGAATTGTTGTTCATTTCTATAATTTGAATGAATCCTTCAACTTTATTGGGGAATATTTTTGTTAATATATTTTTGCTAGACATTAGCTCGAAGTTGCTTTTTTTTGGATTCTTTTACAAGAAATATGTCTGCAGTTGAGATTTTTCTTCGCACCGTGCATTCCCAAGGAGCCACAAGATTCACGCCATACTTTCGTGTAGTAATTGAGAAAAAAAAATACGAGAAGACTGAGCATCGAGCTGAACAATCAATCGTTGACGACGCCTAATTAAATCGAATGAGAATATATAGCGAGAAAAATTCATCGGAGTAACGATCTCTGGCTTCAGGGGTGTCTTTGATAAATATTTCAACTACTTGTTCTTCGAAGTGATCGCGAGTCACACGCAGTGTATAAGAGTACGTGTACGACTAAAGTGTATCTCTGTGCATGTTTGGATGCGAATAAAAAAAATGAAAAAAATAATTTTCAATCGGAGAGATATCACAGCAGCAGTGTGTGCGACAACATAGAGAAATCTCACGCGATGCATTATAAATGTGGCGTGTCTTTTGCGCGTGTGTATATAATGAACGTAGTCCGCGTTACGAGCCAAGACTGCGCAACGAGATCGGTCGCGTGGCTCACCGTAATCTTCGCGTGCCTCTCGCGCGTACGTCGTCACTCCTTGACGCGTGGGAGTGCGCTGGGCATCCGTGCGTTGACAGCAAAAAGAAAAGAGGAAAAAAGAGGCATCCGATGTTGGAGCTCGTCAAGCGTGTGTGCGCGCGCGCTTGGTGTTAAGACAGACGGATCGTCATCCGTTACCTCATGTAAACGGACCTTGACAGTTGATGACAGTGCTTACCACATGTGTCAGACGTGACACACAATAGAACTTGATTTTTTAGGTGGAAAGCGTAACAGCACATTTGACGAGAGTTTTTAAAAAAGTCGCATTTTCGTTTTCTCTCTCTTTCACATTTTTTTTAAAATTTTTATCGTAACTGTATCGGGGAAAAATAAAGAATCGCGATCATGTATTTCCGGTGAATAAGAATTTTAATCTCTGTATCTACTAACGCAGTTACAAATGAAGAAAATGTTCAAATTCAAAGCAATTGTGAGGGATTCTCTGTCAAATCGGCCACTTTTTTTTCGACCATCTCAGATCTGCTTCATAACTGGTTACATCAAAGTACTACTAAAAGACACTCCATATGAATTTTTTCAGATTTTTCAATTCAACGTTTAAGAAAATGTCGTTTTTTCTTTCAAATGAATATATCTCGGAAACTTGAAGTAACTGAAAAAAATTGTCTGGACATAAAAGTTGTAGTTTGGTGTTAGCTTTCAAGCGGATGACTTGAAATAATTTTTACATTCCGGTAACGCTGATCCTTTACCAATAGAAGGGGAAATTATTTTTTTATTCAAAAACAGCCATTTTTTTTGGCTGAAAAAATTACAGTCTTCCAATATGTCTGACGATATCGCAAAACAAATTGCCGGAGTGGCATGGATCGAGGTACCAGTATAATAAAATTAATTTGTGTAGTTTCATTTTTTTTACTCTCCAACAAAATAATACTATAATGTTAAATCGTTGCTGATATTTGTTGCCGTATTAAAAGGAACGAGTGTTTTGTGAAAATCCTAATATCGAAGCTTCATAGACCGAACGACACACGACCATATTCCGATTTCATCAACTTAAAAATTTCGCAATAGCTGATTCAGTAACGTGTAACTTCAGCGTTATAGCTTTTCAGGTATTTGATTTATGAATCGAAATCGAAATTTTATAGCTATCTAATCGTGGTATATATGTAAATACACGATCGACATAAGATTCGACGACATCCACCACCATAGGCCAACCAAGTAGAAACTCTGGAATTGAATTTTGCACTTAAAATGTCATTTAAGTGCTTCCAAATTTTATTGAATGTGAATGATGGTTTTAATCTACAACACGTTGTAAATGTATAACATTATCTAATAATGTATAATTTCCTGCTAGGATCTGCTTTTCAAAATATCGTTCCTTGTTCAAAAAAATTGTATCGCATGAGCCCGAATCTAGCGAAGTAGTCGCGTACAACGGCTGAAGTTTCCAGAACTAGTCTCTCGAGTTTCGTATTTTGTACACCTACCTTGAAAATGCCTCAAACGATTTTTGAGACATCCTGTAGATGGCGAGGTCATTCATCGAGTATACGGACAGCTCTTTTCATGAGATGCCCACCAATTCATATGGTAATCAGCAGCGAGTATGGGACGTGATACTCTGGCTTTATTAAGCGATGGTCTCGCGCGACCATCCCGCACTCACTCACTCGATCTTACAACTGACCCATTTCGCCTGTCAGCCCTCACAGCTCTTGAAAATTTTCTAAGTCAACCGGCCAACTCGTTCGTTACTTCTACCCCATAAAATCTATCTCCGTAATCTGTAGACTGGAATCTATCGGTCTCGTAAACTATTTATATATCGAGAAAAATGGATATGATTGATTTTAAGATTTTCATATATCGAAATTTCTTCAAAACGGATCATCAAATATAAATTCGTGTTTCACGTAGATATTTTTTTAATCTGCTTCCCAAAGAATCCATTTTCCTATCTTTTTTCATCATTTCATTCAGTAATTTTTTTAACATTTGTCATTTGTAATAATCGCAAAAACTCAGCAACATTATTTTCGCATTTATCAGTCGGGGAAGTGACAACTGCGTCAGAAACATTTTCAACTATTGCAGAGACCTATCGTTTACGAATGGAATGAAAAAAAAAAAAAAAAAAAAAAACTGAATTTCTGCTGGGTTGATGAAAGATAATTAAAAAAAAAGAAATTCATGCTCAGTTTTCATAGTTTATCAGTACTTTCTCTGCCCTTTTATAAATTCGCTATTGTGACGGAGTAATACTTTGATAATTCATAATATTCCTGCCTCAAAATATCGCTGTGAATTCCTTAAAGGTTCACGACTTTTAGCAAATGGTTAATCACCCATCTCGTTTCGAGGCTTCGCTATATGAGCCGAGACTAAATGAATAGCCCGTGTTATACGTAGTGACTGCTCGCGAAACGGATGAACGAAGAAAAAAAAATGACTATAGAAGAATATACGAAACAGCTACATATATACACCGAAGAGCTAGAAGAATGAGAGAACTGTCATAAATTAAAACAACAATTAACCACTCTCAGCCCGTGCCTGGGGAAGCACAAGTACGTTCCCACAGAAAGATACATCCCCAGCATGCTATCCGTATTTCTTTCGACCTGTGAATTTTTATTTTACGTTTTTATCTTTTAATGGTAACCTCCCTTTCGATCTTTCTTTCGTGTTCCAACTCTCGTACAATGTTTTTGAGCCCCTGCGTATTGCACACGTTAAAATCGCACTTTTCGTCTTGTTCGTGTCTGCCCGAAACCGAGAGAACGTTTCGGCTCTACCGGTGTATATGAATGCTCGATACAAGCCAGTCTTTACACACGTATATTCGTACGCCACACAGAAAAAGCGTCAGATGAGAGGCATTAATGTATCGTTCGTGGTTCAAAGGTTAAACTGTTCTCTCAACGCCATATCTGATTTATTAATCATCGCCCCGATAGCTACCTACGGATATTCCGCCTCTTGTATCGCCGAGTCAATTACTTTTCTGCTCGGGGCGTCAATCTTTTCGTACATAATCTCTTATATATTTATATGTACAAAATCGCGTAGCCATGAATTCGCTACTCAACGTTTTGGCCAATCGTTTTATTTCGAATAAAAACAACTCACGGTTAATGTCTTCGAGCTAAATAGACGAGAAGAAAGCTAAATCATTCGAGAAGTTGCAACAGCACACACAAATATTTATTTGCCGTAGGAGAATCGTTGTAACTTGTCAACGAATACTTGTCCACGGATCGAGCATTAATTAAATGACCAACGTTATTTTCTTGTTTCGTTTTGTTCACTATTTTTATTTGTTCCGCATTTTTTTAATAAACAAATGCAGCACTGAAACTGGCTTTTTGCTGGCAAAAAAATTTTGCCGAGAATAAAAGTGATCGCGAAAAAAGAATTTTTAACGAGTCTCAGCTTTAAAATTTAGAAACATACTGTTTTCACATATGAAATAAACTCTTTAAACGCGATCATTAATATTCGAAAAGATAAACATTTTTTCGAATGTTCGAAGCTCTTGGGTGTTCGAAATGTCGCGATATATCTCATTCCGATCTCGTATTACTGCCGTCCTGTCTGCTATGCCCACGCAAGTAGATTAATTGTGCGCTTGAGGGTCAATGAGCGAGAAGATACATACTATACTCATTCAATGAATATTTACATGTGTACGGTTAACCTGTGAGTTTATACGAATCGCCTTTAAATGAACATATAATCTAATTAACATGTTGCAGTGGAGCAAAAGAGGGAGAGAAAGAAACAGACTCCTTAAGCTGCGGTTCACAACCGTTTCTCAGTCTTTTCTCTCTTTTTCTCAAGCATTCCTGCGTGAGAGATCGAGTTCTTAGTGGAAAAAAAAGGGAATCAGTATATTCATCGATATGAAGCTCTCCCTCGCGCGAGTGTTAATATCTCCTTCGATCGGCCAATTCAGCCGCACGAAACGAAAATGTAGGCCGCTCCGGATACTCAGAAGAAAGCAGTCAACGTGTAAAACGTTTTGATATTCGCCCTTCTTATTTTTAGAGACCGACACGAGATCCTACTCTCTATAAGGCAACGTGCAGGCTACCCCGGCGCCGTCGAATTGATTTCAATTAATGTCGGGGCTCTTCGGGATCGCCACTAGGAAGGCAAGCGATATTATACACACCCATATGTATAAAAAAATATGTATATATACAAACGTGATTTTTGGCAGATAATCTGATACACCAAAGCGAACCAAGAGAGCTCCGCGAACTCTCAGAGGCATTATCAGCGTCTCTTTCATCATGATCCACTCTCATCTTTCTTTTCCTTTCGCTTTCGATCCTCCCAAGTACATACAACGGGCACTCCAGGCCACAGATATCGAGCCAAGGCCTTCACGATTTCAACTCTTATTTTATTTTCTTCTTTTATGCGACCGCACAAACAGAACTATTTGTCACTCCTAACGCGAAATACTTCTCAGCCGAAAATCTTATTTAGACGCGCAATTTCATGAATTGTTTTAACGTGTATAGTCGTACTGCGGTTGAGAGTTATATTATCGAGCTAGTGTTTAACGTCAAAGTTTCAAACAATTATTTCGCATGAAATTCTACGTATAATCGAATTCAAATTGTTTGATAATTGAGTGAACTAGAAAGAAATATAATGAAATGTCAAAGTTGAGGAGAAATATTCTCCGAACGACGATGGTTATTATAGCCAAGAAGCAATGAAAATATGAGAAAATCTCTTGATTGTATATTTTCAACTGTTATTAAATGTATCAATGTGAATTTATGACCAAGACGAACAAACCGTACGGTATTTCGAGCGAATAAAAATATCACAGGTCTTATTACTTCTGGTGGTTGAAAATATATGGTTTTTACTACTCGCCGGGACGACATCAACCGATATAAAGTTTCGGAGATTTCGTGAGAGCGCGGGCGTATTTCGGCACAATGTTTCCCGAAACTGAAACCCCACGAGCAATAATAATAAGAAATCTGATCTCTACAAAATGTGCTCTGCTATCCGAGCGGATAAATATACATACTTTTGTGCAGGATAAGCGATACAATCGTTGGCCGCTTGAGCAAACGATGCAAGGCAGAATATCTAGCCTCGTCAGGTACAGATTCCAGCATATTTGTGTCTCTTCTTATCCGCGACGATTTTGTAAGTTCGAGGATTGACCAAGAAATTTTGGAGGGCCGACAATAGTGGGCCGTTCATTCCTGGACACATGTGGTTAAAAGCATAAAAGACGTGAAACCATTTCAGGAATTACTTGGAATTCCAACAATAATCGGGCTCAAGCGCGTCTTTGAAAAGTAAACTCTTCTCATTGGTTACATTATTGCCATGTTCGATGTATCTAACGACGCGTGCGTTTTATCCACGTCACTGTCACATTCATGCGTCATTCCACTACCCCCCTCCCCTCTTTTTCTCTTCTTATTTTTCTCAATTTATCTCCAATTGTTTCTGCTGATATTTAGTTTTTAAATGCCTCGCGATCAAAGTTTGTCAAGCTCAAAGTTTCAAGTGTTTCTGACAAGTCTTCGTTAATGCAAATTCTAAACTAAACGCTAACGCATTATTTTTAATCTCTCGACTCATTAGCTGAGCTCTCAAGTGTTTCCAAGATTTCTAAGTTTGTATTGCATCATGCAGCAGCTTGAATGCAACTTTACCATCGCACATACGTTTTTGTGTCAATGAATTTGCAAGTTTGAACTAAACGAAACAATGAAAGATCAGATCATTGTATTCATGATTTTGTCTTGAAAGAGAGCACCAATTCCGTGGAATGTTGAGAAATGTGAGATTATTTTTGTGAAAATATTCTACTTACGAGGACGAAAGAATTTTTTGCGATTTTCATGGATTTATTTATTAACAGATCAAATGCGTTAGGTGAATTACGAAGAAGTCGCTTTCCCTCGTAAGCAATATTTCAAATAGCGACGTTCATCATCATCGTAATGGATTCAAATATATAATTGCTAATTCAAAAAGTATCATAAAAAAGAGGATCAAAGTCTTATCCGCGAATCGTAAACGTAATGGAACAAGGGAACTTTTTTTTTTTCTGACATGACACGTGTACGTGTATGGGCGTCTGTATATCTCCGCAAAAGAAAAGCGAATGTCTTCATGACCGCCGATGTAACTATCCGAAATAGAAAAGTTTTCGTGTGTCAGTATTTTGATGAGTATTTGCGGAAGTGAGTGTGAGTGTACGAGCAAAGCTATAGTCATATGTGCTCCAATCCATTGTAATATGGAGCAGAGCATGGGATGGGATGCTGCGTGGTTCTGTACCCTAATCCAAACAGACTTCAGCCTGGGAATTCCTCTTAAGCCTGAGCATACACGAAATACAAGATATTTATATAATGCAAAGAGATACAATGATTCTTTTTTTTTTTGTGTGTGTACTACAATACCGGAGAACACATGCAATAAAAAGAGAAGAATCTATGTATAGATATTAATCGAGCGTGTATAATGGAAAGAATAAAGCGGGGGCCGTTGTACCAAACTCATCCAACGTGACTGTTCTCATGTGTGTATATCCACTGGTACACACATTGCGAAGTCTCCTCATGGTCCATCGTAATCTCTACTAGCGTACAGTCAGACTTATGTGGCGCCGAAGTGTAACGCGCTGACGCAACACGTACCAGAGTACGAAAGGACGGGGATATGGAACGAGAGAGAAAGGGCGAAACGCAGATACGTCTTCAGACGGAACACAAGAGGGAAAACGGGTAGAAGTATAGCCAAACACGTCATCGCATTCATGATTTACAGGAACAGGAACGACGAGCATTCTCTGTATGAAATATAATACATAGATATAGATGCATATGGGCGCATAGTACCTTTTCCCTATTTTTGATAACAACAAACAGAAACCGTCGCCACCGAGTCCAATCGTCCTGGTCATTGACCGATTTTTCCAAAATTTTCAGCATTTATTCACTTTTTAAAGGTGTACTTGTGTAATCATAAATTTTTTATATTTTTTTATGACCGAATGAGATAAAACATGGCTCATAATTTCGTTCCTTGCAACGGGAATCAACATTCTCGGGTACAAACGTCAGCGAAGTTGGCCGAATACGTCAAACGAAACTTTGCTGATAAACAAAAAAACGAAAGTCTAATGAATGAACAAATGAAAATATTTCTCTTGAAAAACGCATTCGACGTCAGCAGTTGGAAGAAGCTTTGGGATTCTTCGATACTTTCAAGAATATATACGAGTTAAAACTTTGGCATGTTACGTAAATTAATTGAGGAAATAAATAAGATTGTGATCGGAATCTGTCGACGTATTGATGACCTCAATTAAGTTTATTTGTTTCCCTCGAATATTTATATCTGGTGAAAAACTTGAATCGCGAGGTCCATACTCGTATGATCATTATCAAACTATAACAATGGTGATTCGTTCGCTTTAGTTTATTTCATTGAATAATTTCAGTGGTGATATTGAGCACTTGGAGAAACTCCTTCAATACTCGAACGCGTTCATTTTTCTACATGCAAGAGAAAAAAATTCAACGTACGCATTAATATGCGGATACTAAATACAAAAGGTAAAGAAGGGCATACATGAATTTCTAAGGCAACTAAAATCCCTCAAAAAGAAGATGAGAAAGCGGGAGAGAGAGAGAGAGAGAGAGAGAGAGAGAGAGAGAGAGAGAAAGGCGGCACGAACCTACAGCTTTAGGGCCTCACGGGATGTACGAACCTGAGGTAATAAATATCGTGCGATTAGATCTCTACCGAAGAAGAGCTCTCTCGTAGCTGCAGCAGCAGCAGCAACAGCAGCATCTTGAGTCTCGGGGTTGTTCGGATGAAAACGAGGGAGCGACTATTAATCACTCCATGTTAATCAAGCTGACCGCTAAGTAGGCCGCACTGTGGCATTAAAGTGCGCTCGAAATCGTGCCCAACGAAGAATCTTCTTCTCTCTTCTTTTCGAGGTTTTTCTGCCAGAGCTGTTTTTAGCGTGTATACTGATAATATATAAAACATATTGGACGTCTGTACCTGTATGAGATGTTCCACGTAAAGTGAGTTAATCTTAAGCCCAGAAAACTTCGACGAACACAGCTCAGTCGCTCTCGAATCATGTCCGAAAGAAAATCAGGATTAAACAATTGGGACGAAAATGCAAGATCGGATGGTGAATTGTTTTCTCGATTCCAGTTTCACAGCTACACGTTTAATAATTTCCAGATTCATTGCTTACTTTTATTCACATAGAATATCCCATATATTGCTATCGATGCTAGAATATAGATTTTCTATTGATGGCGTTAGCGAACGAAAGGGCGTAACTGAAATCACTTTGGTCGTCAAGTGAAGTGGGTTACGACGTTTTGTTTTCTGGCAATCAATATCCATAAATATACATACATATATAGGACTATTAGTATATATATAATGCCCTCGTGTGTGGTTAGCCTTTAGCCTCATCGAGCCTCCCCTATATTATTCGAACCTGTAACATGTTCAGTATATTCATTTATAGTCTACGTATGTATATATCGCCCCTAAACCACGACCTACCGCAGACCACCGGGCACGCGTTCCTTTCTCATTTTTGAGGAATTAATCGGGACTAATTGCCATGGCCAGTGCTCGCGGCTAGATGGACCGGGGGGAGGGAAATACTCACCCCATCGCTTTTGCCCTCCCGAGAATTATGGGGCTCGTTTAAAGTTCGCGCATAGTCTAGCGATTCTATCTCTTTTTCTCTCTCTCTCCGTTGCCTTCGGTGTCCTTACCCATTTGTCTCTATCTCCCTCCCTCCGATGAGTCTTCTCTCTTCGTTATTCTTCTCTCAGGCGTCCTGACCAGGCCGTGGCTACAAATGAATGTGCAGCCGAAGCTTTTACTATTTTTTTATGTGGCAATCAATACTGGAATTCAACCCTCGATAGCGTAACTTGGAAGAAGGTTAGCATGTTACCACCAAATTGATTTTTTAATTGGTACATTTTCCATAAACTTGATTTACCACTGGAATAAATTGAAAAATAAAAAGCAGTATAAAAATCGTTTCAAGAAGCATTGATTCCTGGTAAAATCTATCTTTATTTTGAACAAATCTAAATTTCGTTAGAATTGATCGATCAATTTGTCACGCCATACACCATGGAAACGTCAAATCGCAAGATATAGTTTAACTTTGCCTTCACCAGAGGTCTTTCTCCTCTATCCATTGCCCCTTTGTGTATCGTGATTTCGTACGTGCTTCTCGCTGTTCACCGCGAGAAATTTCACTTATTTATGTTACGCGGATGTTCATAGATCGCGATGTTTTTGAACACACTCATCCGCGCACACATTTACACACCTGCAGGCGTATACATGTGCGTGCATGGATGTGTATTTCGAATTTTGTGAGTTCGTGACAGAACGATTCCCAAATGTCCAAACGCGCATACATCTGTGTATACGTACGTATGAACACAAAATGTGCAGAGGCAGATGTAGGTGTGTGCGTGTGTGTGTTCGAGAGAGTTTCTCGACGAGCTAAAAAGCTTGGAGCACGCGTTTTCTATGTGTCGATCGCTATAATACACACCTCGACGAGAACGAATGTAAAACTTCCGCGAGGAATATTCGAAAGCGGGGATGGCGAGAGCGCACTTTGTGGTTCAACCACCCTCAACCATTCCGGAGAGTTCAGGGAGAAAGGGATGAAAACCAGCGATAGGAAAGAGAGGATTGGAGACTGAAGGGGAGGTCTTTATAGACTTGTTTGTCCCTGCAGTGTAGAACAGCCCCGCACAAACCCCTTTAGCCCCTTCCCATGTGTGCCCCTTCCAAAAGCTTTCGACGAATTATTCGGAAAGTTCGATCCTCGCCAACGCATCCACGGGCGGCCGTCTCGAACGATCGAACTGCTTTTACCTACCTCTTTCTCTTTCTACATGTAACATGTGTGCGCGAGTTTGTTTAGGAGTATAAATTCCTACACATTAATGCTCGTATGCGTATAAATCTGTCACCAATCCAAGTTCTATTACATTGTGATCGGTACAATGATAACTACCGGGTCGATATTTTTTATAAAAATACTTCGAATCGTGACTTTTTCAACCGTAGAACTCGCCTATTTTTTATATTTTCCTGGATGATATTGCAGTTAACTGTAAACTTTATTTTATATCTTGCTTAGCAAAGTGCCTCTTTTCTGTTTATATCATCAAACAATTTTTCCTCCGTGATCCTTAAACACACCAACGTCATTTCATCGCCCGCTTTCACTTGAATGAATATACGGGACCCACACGTGACAAAATTTCTATTCAGGTTGGCTATGGAAACTCAACACTGGAAACACTAATGGAGTTTACCCTCTGCTAGACAATTTTAAGTTTTACGATGTTGTAATCAGAGAAGATTACACTAAAGAGACACCTTTTTTTTTTCAATGAATAACTAACGTTTCAATGCCTTCACGTTCGTTTCCAGGATTCATTTTAAGAGTCACTTAAAGTGCGTCAGTCTCTCAACGATGCATGAATTGATTAACCCAAATTATTGGAGTGTAAATAACGTCAGTGTGGTTGATAATTGTTCGATAAATTTTTTAAGAGGTGAAAAGATTTTGGTTACATTCAAACACAGATAGCACCGTTTCGTTCAGAGTATCGACGTTACAACGATTTTAAAAAATCTTTTCTCGTCCTTCATTCTGCGATCGTACGAGCAATCGAGATTGCACTTTCCAAGAGCGTACGTTCGAAATTCAATGAATTACCTTTTATGAGAGTTCGTTCAAAATTTGCAAAAATTAAAATCGATTAAATTGAGCAGCATTATAGTACTTTCGATTAAAACCATCAGCCCGTCAGGAAAATTAAAAAAAAAATTGAACTCGAGAATTTTCATATTTTTCGTAATAGCATCCACTTGCAAATGTTCAGAAAAATTTCAATTTTCGCCATTGATTCTGATCACAGTTATCATATAAGACTTCATTATTGATTCAGCCTCGCGAAGGACCAATTTTACGACTTCCCGGGGTCAAAACACATTACTGATGTCATTTTCTCACGAGATCAACGTCCTTTCTGCGTGCATGACGCGTACACACATCTACAAATGCATGCCCGAGTCTATCGACACTCGCCGTTCATCTTTTATCACAGAGGCGATTCTATGTTTTTACTTTACTGAAAAATACAGAGAAAAAGTTGTGTCCCACGTTTGAAAAAATGGTGATAAACAAAAGGGCGTACTTCGCGTCTCTATATCGGTCAGAGCGCGCCGTTTCTTATGCCCAATAGCCGGCACGTGTATATTACTGCTTGGGAAGACGACTTTTCGACGTGCATCACCATTAGTGTTATCGCATAGTATGATTATTGGAAACCAAGCCGAAGAGCGAGAGAGATGACAATATTTTATCGTCGTCGAACTTCAGAACATTCCGTTATATACCAATCGGAATGAGGAACTTTCTTTTTCTCAATTTTCTTCTGTCTTTCATCTGTTACGAGCATACGTATATCCCAAAGAAAAATGAGAACGGACGACGACCAATAGTCGAAGCAAAACGACGATTCTTCGAATATCACAGTTTGAATAGTTTCTGTCTGCGCGTTATATCTTGCATATATAAAGTATAAGGTATGTCGATAAATAGTCATGTGTAACAATTTAAAGAAAGATATCGTAGACGAATTCACATGGTTTGGTATCAAAGGAGAAAGAGCGAGGGCGGATCGGGTGGTCTCGATCATCGACTCTTACCGTCTTTTTTTTTTTTTTCTTTTTCCATTATATATGTGTATACATCACGTATCGCCAAGATCGTATACCGATTGGCAAGAATCCGAGACAACTCCTTGCTCACGCACAGCTGACATTCCATTGTGGTAAAAGACGATTCGACGAGTGGAATGGGAATACGATTGGAATTCCAGCGATGTACATTCAAGAACGTTTCTACACTCTATGTGCGCCATATATCATAAATGCCCCCCGTGCCTACAACGCTCCTCAGCATTTGTATACACGTGTATACCCACGGTAATATGCATGCACGCCCATGCAACGGTATTTATTACTCTATGAACTTTTACTCTTCTCTGTGTTTCTCTCTTCCTACTTATGTTTTCGCGATATAATAGACATATGTTGAATTTGTTCTCTGGGACCTCATCGATACGTATTAATCCAATGCCTTATGGAGGTATCCAGCCCCCATGAATCCAACAACGATGAATCAAGTTGTATTAATCGATAACTCGCGATCGAATGCTTCTCAACAATTATACTCGAGACAACAGATGTTCAACTTGATTCAAGAATAATCAACGCATCAGATAGGTCACATGATTATCCATGATTCGTTGCATTTTACTACTCGGAACAAAAAGCGATTTATTCACTTTCTATTTTTTTTTTTTTACCGACGATTGAAATACGAATTGCACTCGATCACCTCGATTCAATCTTCATCTTCATTACTATTTACTTTCTTAGCGAATCTTTTGAATACTTGATTGTGTCAAATAAAGCTCAATTTCGATATAATATTCGAATGAAAAAAGTTCAATGCTTGAGATCTATCAGAAAAAGTGTCAAGAAAAGTGACACTTTCTTTCTTTTTTTTTTTTTTTTTTTATTCATTCAAAGAACCATTCTTCATCCAGATGATTTTGATTAACATTTATTGCTAACCAGTTCGTAACGATATAAAAGTGCCTGAATTTGTTCAAAAATAATTGTACCATCGTTGAGTGAACGGAGGATGAAAAAAAAAAAATTATTTATGCGTTCAACACCTTCGAAAAGCCATTTACGTCCGAGGTAATTTAAATCCTACCGTTTTGCTTTCAGTATGTAATTAGCACAAGGCATTGATGTACTTACTGCTTTTTCACTCTCTCTATCTTTCTTTTTATTTATTTCCTCGTACATAAGATGTGTGTGTTGTTGACCGATGGTGGAACATCTCGTGAATTTATTCCAGGCACGCTGGCGGCTGAGGCAGCCTCTGTAATATACGACTGAATGAGCGAAGTTAGGACAGCTAGTCCTTTGCGAAAGACGTGTGTCCCACCTACATGCGTGACCCATGACCCAGGCCGAATATTGAATCACTTTAATGCCACGTCAGCGAACAAGATGTAAAAGCACGTTGAAAGCTTTACAAGTCCCTTTACTTTACGTCAATTGCTCAGAACCTGAGCATGATATACACTTACGATAATAATGCAGACAGCAAAATGTACTATTTGTATTTACAACTGCTGGCGGTTTTTGCCAAGTACTCTCCCTTTAGACGTCGAGCCATCTATATAAATCTGACATTGGTTAACAGGAATTCGAATACGATATTTAGGTATCGAAATAACAAGAGCACGCAGCTTGGTAAGTATGCGTTTAAAATGATACATGATGTTACGGGTAAATTTCATTTATTTATTTGATGGAGAAATCGTTTAGTCACGCACAAACGCTATTTCATTGTTACCCAGTTGTGAGTAAAAATGTTGGTCACATAAACGAGAGTGCACAATAATCATCGGGTTTAAACATCAAAGTCGTTGGTTCCGTAAAATGAATAGAAAAAAAATATATATACTAAGATCATTAAAGATACGGATGCAGAGTAGATGGAAAACCGGTATTGCTTTCCAGTTGCACTTGGACCTTGTTTCATGATATATTTTAAGCTATAACATTTCGCTTATAATGCAGAGCTGATAGAGCAGTCTCTGTTATCTTGTCAATCTAACGATTGAACGAGTCACTCAGTTCGAAACACGAAAAAAAATATTCATTCGTCGTTTTACACCGTGACATTTTTATTAGATGGAGCGGCGGAGACTCACGGCATCTTCCAACGAGCGTCGAATAAAATTTAGTTGATGAATCAGAAATAATGTGCAAGATTTAATGCGAAGTTTGAAAGCGTCCTTTTGTGATAAATCGACCTGATCTAGGCTTCAGCCTGTCTCATGGACCAACAGAAGCTGTAAGATTCTCGTCAAAAGTGTCAACCGTGAAATCGAAATCTTTAGTAGTTTTGACTCCTGGATTAATACCAGAAGTTCCGAGTGATGTGTTTGATGGTGTGACAGTTTTACTCCGAATGAATGGACCGCTTCCTGGAATTTCGGACCTCAAATGATCCAACGCTCTTCGGACATTCGGCAATCTTGGTGCCGGGGTGCGCGGCGGTGCCATCATTGGTAAGGGGAGGCGAGGAGGACCCATACCTGGTGGTGGTAGCCGAGGGGATAGTCCTGGCGGTGGTATCCTCGGCGGTATCATTCCAGGCGGTGGTAACCTGGGTGGTGGCATTCCTGGTCCCGGGAGTCTAGAAGGTGGTCCGATATTGGGCGGTGGTAATCTCGACGGACCCGGCATTCCTGGAGGGCCTGACATCCTCGGTGGAAATCGGGGACCTGGGAAAGGGCCTGGGCCAGGAGGTCGAGGCGGTAGCATACCGTATGCTTGTGGTCGGGGGCCGTCGAGCCATCTTCCAGGGGGTGGAGGTGGAAGTGGCGGCATTATTGGTGGCCTGGGACCTCCAAAAGGTCTGGGCGGTAGTAGTCCATTAAATGGTGGACGGGGTGGCAGAGGATATGGACGCCCGTTCACATTTCGGGGACGATGTTCGAACCGATTTCTACTGACTCGCAAATTAACGTTTGACACGTCGAGTTTCGTACGCGGTACCTTCATTAAGTCGGTGACGTAGGCAGCTCGCTCGATCGGATAGCCACGTGCCTTCTCAAAAGCTGAAATTATTCACATGAACGGAATGTATATATTTATATGCATATCATAATAGTTTGTTTGCGACGGACAGCGTGTTTATGGTAGGACTCGTCGAAGGCATCGTTCGAGAGGGGTCCGCGGCGCTTGGGACTGTCCAGAGAGAATGCTGAATACGTGTGTACCGCAAATATGTGGACAACACAACGGAACGTTGGTCGTCTCATAATATTAAAAGCTATATGTGGACGTCTTTGCACATATTGCAAGCGACCATGGAGTCACGAGTGTGCTTCTCCGATCTTATCTCTTACTGAATTATTGCGGTACACGGGGTGGACGGTTTTGCCGGATTCATAATGATCAGCGGGGCGGATTTCGGGAATGATGTCGGGCTCCGTAGAAACAACCGAAAAGGAAGAGTTCGAGACCGATTGAGGGAGGGATTCGACACGGAACCTTGAACTCAGCTGCACACAGGGTCACAACGTAATGCTATGAGGTCATGTAAAAAAAAGTGACTATACCTTTTAAACTCTTCTGTGGATCCCACCCTAATTGTTGCACGAGATAACTGTAACAAATAAGTTATTAACAGCAATGAGTTTACCGAGTGGGAAAAAAAGCATTTGTTTCGAGTCTTCAAAAAAACAAAAAACGTTTAGTCTGCTCACCGACAAATCAGATAGCCCGTGCGGTTGATACCATGAGTACAATGGACTCCGATGAGTTCACCTAGAACAGAATTCACAAAAATTATAGACTTTACATTGCGTTTTCAGATTTTATTAGCCAGCAAACACAGTGATTGATCAACTGAGAAATCCCATCTACAACAGTTCTGGTTTAAAAATTTTTTGTATCAATGACAATTTTGAGGCTCAAGTAGCTTTCTAGGTTGAGCCAGTGTTCGTCATTATATTGATCAAATAAGTAGGAACCAGTCATCGTTGCCATAGCAGCCCGAGTTGCGCGAACATATTATAAGTGAGTGATCGTAAATAAATTTTCACATATCATCGAAACAGCCTTCGAACCTGCACCAAAATATCTCTTTTGACTCACGCATCGCAGCATGGGTTATAATATTATCGCAAATTACTGGCAAACGTTGCAACGAATTCGCAATAACGACTCGTAACTGCAAACGTACGCCTTCATACGCTTTTGACCATCTCGGGTTAACTTGAGCCACGACCTCATGCATTCTTGCGATAAGGCTGTTGCGTGCAAGAGAATGCTTCAACGCGCATTCTCCCAACTCTTTTTATCCCCAAGTAGCTTTATAATATAATCCCATCATTTCAGTGTAATATCGAAGTCTGATCAACATCTATATGCGGTTCCCTTCTGAAAAACACCGACTCATTACGAGTCAAGTAGGGGCAGCGACGTGCAAACCTCTGGCACTCGATTATGCGAGACTCGCTTATTCTCAGTGTTCGGTCTCAACGGTGCGGTACCAAGTTCAGCTTTTTAAGATCAACTTTTCCCCTTGCCAAACTTGAAATCTTACTGCGATGGGATGCGAAAGCACAAAGAAGCAATTATTACCAGTGCAGACATGGACATGTATCTTCCTGTTGGGACATTAGAGTGAGCCAAAAACATCGTTTTGCTCCCGGTATACTGGTGTATACAAATTCTTTTCTCTTTCACGTATTACCAGGAACGACCGTTGAAGGCTGTAATTCGTATATAGTTGACCTTTACCTGGTACGGGTCAGTTCGTATGGTTGTTGAAAAGACCGGGAAAGGCCGTAGATGTCGCAGATAACGGAAGAAAAAAAAGAGAATGAGAATAAAAAAACAGAACGACGATGTGGACAGCAAGCGGCGGGCAACGATTTCACTGACCTGGCAGGACCCAAAGTGCACAGTGCATTGCCACCGCGATTCACGTGGAATTTGAGGAAGTTTTGACCAACCAATGAAAAGTATAAAGGGGTATCGAAGGGAGCGAAACTTTTTGGAAAACAGATTTTTTCGCCCAATAACGAATTGAATGTAATCTGAAAATAGATCTCGTTATGACTCCAAAAACGCTTGCGGAATTCAAAAACGTCAGCACAACGATTGTCCTTCCGTGCCGTTCTATCTGACGTGAGGTCATCTCCGCATTGCTTCGAATATTTTGCATTACAACACGGACATGAGTTATGTCTATGAAAGAAAAAGAGAGAATCAGTTATTTTAGGTGATTGTGATCCACGTCGATTGCAGATTGTCATTGAAGATCTTTTGTCAAATTTTTCAAATCGCTCAATTTTTTTTAACGATTTCTTAACTCACAGCGAATAACCATTTTCCAGTTGTCCTAGACTGGTAAAACTAGTTAGCGCTTGCAACTCGGAAAGAATATCGAGCATGCCGTTATTCGATCACGTTTAGAAGGTAATATTCCTCTGGTCTCGGTTCCAAATCAAAAGACCGCTCAACGGGGGCCAAGAGAATCCCCGCAGGCCCGTTTGCGAACTTTCAATACGTTATATCATATCAGGACGCCTCAGTTCATGAATCGCAGTAACAGCACTATCAATTAGTCAGTGAACCTCGATTAATTCAATTTCAAGACCGTTCGTTACCTCTCGATCTCATTTGAATCATCGAAACTAGAGGCAGAGCGGGTGTACTCCACGCATGGCTTAGCATAATTTCTTATGAACTTTCGTGATCTATGCTATTTGCACCACCGAGTGTTGTATCGCATGATTGATTATTGAATGTGTTTCTAAGATTGAATCCTGAGGTAAGAAATTCCGCAGTATATTTAAAAAATCTTCTGAATGGAAGAAATTGGTCGATATTGGAACAGGTTCAAATCCAACACTATTTGATAGGATATTCAAGAATTAGTGCCGTGTTCATCAAGCTGCACTTTTTCCCCGAAAAATAGCTGACCTTGAATGAACGTTCTACAAATTTCTTTAAGCACTCCCTGATTTCCAGTGAGTGGAATTTTTTATGTTACTTTCAAACAGAAACATACAATGAGAATCGTGATTGGATATGGTTGCAATGTGATATGTGCAAAAGGTGAAGCTCCCAAATAGCCTTAGGTGATGTGGGCACGAAAGATTTCGCCACTCGGGCTGTTGTTGTTTTCCGTCATTTGTCGTTGAAGTGAGGAGAGACTGCGCGCAGTCCTCGCGCCTCTTATGGACCCCGGTAGCGTCGTCACGTTTATAAAGAGCCACAAGATGTACGGCGAAGAGGAAAAATATGTATAATAAAGAAAGAGTCTGGGCCGTTGAAACGACTCATGATGTGAGAACGTTAATGTCCGTGCATCCACCCCGACCGGGTACATAAACTTGAAAATATTGCTCCCGGTTGTTCTCTCTACCCCCAACGGTTACAACGAGATACGATGGTCATTTCGAGTGGTAGATTACTGCCGGTCTAAATCAATCGAACGATCTGCCGAGTTCACGGACCATGGCGCTGTTTTCAATTTACGCATCAAGATCCATACGTCCCCAGCAATCTTTACTCGCTCAAACAAAACTCTTCACCAATCATGGCACAATTTTTTTCGCTCGATCTATTTTTTTTTCTTTTCCATTGTTTAATCTTCATTTCACATAAATACCAAATCTGTGATCCTAAACCATAAAAATATCAAACATGACATAGATAATTGGATTCAATCATAAGCCTGAACGAAACCTCTACCATTGTTAACTCAATAGCCTCAGCGAAGTTGAATAAGTTTGCAGTGATCATTAAATTCTATTCGATACTCTATGATTAATTCGATTTTATTTGCTGCTCAATTTTTCGTCATTGCCGATAGATATAAATGGGAATGGGAACAAGAAAAAATAAGCTGTACAGTTTCGTCGTCCCGAATAGTTCGGCATTGATGGTCCTGGCAAGAGGGCGGGTGGTTATGGTAATTGGACAAAGAAATGTAGTTGGAGGGAAAAATGCTCGTCTACGGGCACTACTGCCGTATATGTTTTCGCATCTCTGTACCATCTACATGAATGTTCAATGTAGATATTGCCCCTTTCCAGTCATGGCGATTCTTCGGGTTCTCAAACCAGGGGACTATCTTTTTCTCTCGATAGAGTCAACTGTTTTGCAAGAGAAAAAGGTCTCAAGAAAAGTTGCTATTGTCATGGAACGTTTCAAGTGCTCTCGGGGCTGAAACTCCTGAGAAAAATCTCGTCTTCTCGAACTTGCTGGATATGCAGCAGTACAACGCTATTTATAAATGCTAAGCAGCATAAGCAAGTGCTACGCGTTTTTGTTCAAGCATTGCGTTCAACCTTTTTGTCATCTCGTATCGCACTAAAATCCGTTGAAAAAAGACCTCCAATGGAATCAATTTCCTACGGAGGTTTCCTTCTCCCGTAACGCGACCGGTGCAGTTACCACATCTACACGGTTGAATTTTCTTCTTTCAGGTTTTCCACATAAGGTTAAAACGGAAATGAGGTACTCAGCACTGGTGATGCTATGCGCAAGACACACTCTTGTATCGGAATCCTGTAAGAGCAGATCTTCGGATTCCAACGGAAAGATCACAATAAGCGAGTCGAGAATGTTTTCCAAAAAGACTTTTTCATTTTTGTCAACGTGTTATTTTGGTGTTAAAATTTTCCTAAGTCAGCTTCAATTTTCGCATTCGTTGTATATATCAATTGACGTTTGATATCTTTTGCCAAATTCGTCATTAGATAAGAAGAAAATGAATGGAATAATTTTTATCATGAACCTCGCCAACCTCGGTCACCAACAACAATAGGTATAAAAATATTTGAATCCTGTCGACAAACTCGTAATAATCGAATATTCATTTATGACCATCTACCGTACGAGCAATTCCGTTCGAATGCTATTTCTTTTTATTGTCGTTGAAAATAACTTCGTTTATCAAAATAAAACGTTATTTATCATTGGTGATTTTTCTTACCCTGCCGAAGTGAAGGTTTATTTCTCGAAATCATCACTCGACAGGAATATTACCGCGAGTTTCGCGAGTCCAATTCTATTATCTGATGCTCGCAAAGGCAGTCCAAGGAAACATGAGATTCTTGTTAAGAAACGCGACGGGTGTATTGGAGCGTACAGAGAAACGCTTGAGGGAATTCTCTTATTTCGTTTTATGTATATACACACTGGGAAAAAGTTTTTGATAAACGACGTCAGATAATTAACAATAACGCGTTGCGTGCTCGCGGTCTCAAGCGTGGGCGAACCCTATCCTCGGTTCGCAAACACCACGGCGCCACGATGAAGTAAGTACGAAGTATCGTCATGGTCGAATACGAATTTGATCGAAACAATAAATTCGACGAGGTTGGCCATTGAAACGACGAGAAAATCAGTGCGGTAGCTACCACACGAGATTTTATATTGTCCATTAATAACACACAAAAAGATACTCGGAAATTATTTCAACATCCATAGAATGTACATATACATATGCGTTTTTTTTTCTTCATTTTTTATTAACTTACCGGTTTTTGCCTCCGATTTGAACTTATTCATCACAGTACAAAATCTGCAACGAAATGAAAAAAGAATTATTTACTTTATTGCTTCATCGCAATGTTTTTGGGTAAAGCGAAGTAGGGATTGATCATTAATTCAAAGCCAAAAAAATCTAATTTAATACCACGACTGTTTTATTCCATAAAAAGTTGCCGAGTCTAATCAAATTCTGTGTTATATGTTATTCGCCTTGTTTCTTTTCTCCGTATGATAAAAATAAGGAGTCTGAGAAGGAGAGGAGTAGAAAGGAAGAAAAATATACACACGAGAATTCGAGGAGTGAAGGGCGGAGGGAGGGGAGAGAGGAATATCTTCGAATCTTCTTCTTCGCAGATTCGGAGATAGGAAAGCCAGCTCGTAATAATTCACGAGGAGGAGCCGTGCATCATCATCCCCTCGCGTGCACACGAATCGTTCCTATCCTCTCCTTCTTTTTCTTCATTTTCATTTTCAATTTTATTATTATTTTTATTTAAGAAACCTTTGAAAACGTGGGAGCGAGAGTGAGAGAAGGGCTTATTAACGAATTAAGCCTGAGACGACGCGATAAATTATCGCCAGGTGGTGCCCGGTACACGCGTTTCATTTTTTTTTATTCTCCCTTCTTCTTCATCATCGTCTTAATCTCTTTTTCGAATTCTGCATACCGATGAAATTCCAACGAACATTCTTCGTGAACCAGAGTCGTCGTTTCACCAATATCGCCCCCCTCCCCCTCCCACGTCGTCACAATGTATCTATCCAAAGATATCAATCTACAACCTTTTTGATTCTCCAGTACGATATGTAAATGATCTTCATTATTTCCCCTAATAACGAAATTCACTGTTATGTATATCAATAGAATTACTCTCATCCTCCTGTATTGTTTTATTACCGGTTCCAGTCGATATTTTTAATTACTATACCATTAGCTATGAGTCTCGATATTTGATGAATGACTTTTTTCCAATCATCATTGATGGCAAAATACTTCGACCATGTTAAACTTGCACCTTTTAGAGGCACTTTTAACGCCCTTAACCACGTTGCCTTGCTTCAGAGAGAGAGAGAGAGAGAGAGAGAGAGAGAGAGAGAGAGAGAGAGAGAGATAGAGAGAGAGAGAGAGAGAGAGCATCACGACTCCCACACCCCGAATACAGCAGGACCGATTAGTCCTAACGTGATTACAAGCACTAATTCACCCAGAGTGCCTCGCGAGAACCTTATTTAGTATACATCGTGATTCTCTCACCGTTTTAACATCTTGGCCGTACAAGGCCCAATATCGTTTTCTCTCCCTTTCGGTCTCACGCGGGCACGCTTCAAAGATACCTATTAATATACTTATATCCTATATAGGCACGTATGATGCGCCTTCTTGACTCTCTTAATGACCGTCTGAATGCCTTCCCCTGATGCGTGTGCCGCTTCGTTTCACGCTATGAATTGACCTCGGATTGCTACCCTAAGAGATACAATGTTCGCTTTTATATATCACATTAACGCACGACTACTAGACTGTAAAATAAACGAATTAAAAAAAAAAATAAAAAAAAACATCGTTTATTTAAAAAAATCAAAATTTATATTTCGTCGAACGAAATAGCCTACGATTGAAACATACATCACATTGAAAAAGTGTATTTGACCGAGATGCAAGTTACTTCTGTCAAATTCATGCACTGATTTTCGAATGTTTTGAAAATAATTATGCCGTTGCCTTAGTGAGCTTCCTTCGGCTATGTAATTCCAATGTGGTCGGTGAGCAATTTGAAGAATCGGGGTACACATCTCGAGGGGCCGATTTGTATCTGTTTCGCTAAGCAGGTAGTCGATGAATTTCTGATCGACAAGTTGGTATCATTATACTTAACATTTGAGTGTAAATGACAGGCATAATTTTTCAACGTGAATTATAACAATGAGAGGTATTCGTAGCTTTTTTCAAAGATAATATTCCTTGAATTAGAATAAGTTAATTCATAGATCATGACGGGAAACAGCATCAATTGTATGTTTATGAGAGAACTGCCGAAATCAATTGAATCGGTTATTTCTTACTGGAATATGATGGACAGGAAGATTAGTCTTCACAGTAAGGCCGGGTTAGGTGCAGGAGATAAAGAAAGCTGATGGACTTGCACGTACGTAAAAATCGAAGTTGTTTCATTTCGTGTTTGAGTTTCGGTTTTTGTTTTTTTTTTTTTTTTCTTTACCATACGAAAGTGTTTTGTCTATCGGTCACTTTGAGCGAAAGACCGTGTAAGGGTGAGAAGACGAACATTCTCTTAGACGATAGCTCAAAGTCTCACCATCACGAAAAATGAAATATCGAAATATCGATAGAGCTCATAGGGTTCCCCGGTGAAGGGCTCCGGCGCCGAATGAATAATGACGAGCGTTAAATTAATTTGACTCGTGCCTGCGTGTATTCTGTGTTACAAATTTTTGTATGTACATATTAAAACGCAGGACTGGATGAAAATGTAGTTAAAGGTGTCGGCGCGGTGAGGGATTTTCCAGTGATGAAATTAACTCGAACGCACAGTGGGAACTCTCTATTCTACACCGAACGAGAATCAAATGGTTGAAGAAATGAAAAAAAAAAAAAATATATATATATATATATATATCGCACCCCTCGGGTGATCCAAGGGCTTGTAGAAAGGGAGAACATCAATATTTATAAAAACATCGATCCATCAACAGCGAGGATCATCCTACTTTCAAAATACACGTCCCGAGCTATGAAATTGAAGAAATCAGAATTTGAAGTCTCGATGCATTTTTAGAGTATTTTCTTTCACACGATTTTTTAATTTATTCACACTGGATATCATTTCTAATTAAATCGATACAGAGGAAATAGGATAGGCGGTTCGCACGTTTTTTAATTACTCCAAGTTTGAGCAATATTTTTTGAAAAATAAAATCTAAACACAAAAGTATGTCAACTGTTTCTGGGAAATAGTGAAGAATCGAAAACCAAAATCTACAGTGTTGAGAAATTAAAAGCAGTGGACATCACGATTGAGGTTAGAGTTGAAGATTTCGAAAAAAAATTTCAACGTCCAGAGTAATCGCTGAAAAATAAAATCTCGTTTTGATAAGCGCGTGTAATGAAAAACAGGAGGAAAAATCTTAATATTGAATCCTGAACTACTTTAGTTCATTATTATTATCAACGAGTCTATCAGAAATGAAGATTTTCCGAGGCGTTTTACGTTTGAGAATAACTAGGCCGATATAGAGGCATTGTAATCCAGAATGAAGGCGAATCTATGGAGAAACACGAACTGTTAAGGTAAGAGAGATAGGAAGATTGAGGTGTTGGTACAAGAAGTTCTCATTTGAATATCACAGCGTGTGTGGGCCTTCTGAGCACGCGTCGTCCGGCCCCTTATGATACACAGGAGACTCGCACACTTTAGACATGAAATCCACGAGTGTGTGGGTAAAACGCGTAGACCCGAGAGATTCAGTGTGAAGTAACATACACGTTCGATCAACCAACTGCCTCGGCTTCTGGGCTCTCGCCGATTTAACGGATCGTGCGGCTCGGCAATAATTCAGGTGGAATGGAGCATTTACGCACGGACCGTTACGCTGTATACGTAATAAATTGAATGGTAAACGAGAGAGACGAGGCGACGGTGTACATACGATTCTACTAAACGTATACGCGTCTACATATATATACCTCCGTAGTTCATTTAGTCGCATCGAATTTATCATTCAACATTTCCTGTATCGATGCTTGTCCAATTTAATGTTATCATAACAGTCATTATCGAGATCAGCGAGTTAGTATTTTCCTCTTTAAATGCTCATCGATAGGATAGCAATATATAAATAAATTTGCTAACATATTCTGTCAATGCAGTATCTCCTAACATTCGAAAAAATCGTAAAATATTAAATTGAAATAAAATTAAATTTAACGAGTTTTGTTTTTCAAAAATTTTTGCAACTCTAAGTCATAAATTTCCATATGAATAAAGTCAGACATTGTAGTCTACCCGATGGAATTCTAAATGAAAAGTGAAAATACTAAATATCTTTCGAAGGATTGTTTTCAGAATATTGTTTTTGTCATCGATTTGTTCATTTGGCCATTTTTTTGAGGTTCAACGTAACGATTAGTTATATAAAAATACTATTTCTTGAAAAAGAAAAAAAAAATTTGAAATCAGCATCTGACGTTGAATCTTGACCATCAAACCCCGCTCCATAGCCATACTTGCCATGAACACTTACGGGCCAAGGATTTTTTCATGTCCCACCAAGTTTATTGCTGTGAAATTAGCATAATACAATATTGCATAATATTCGAGACAAAAGTGTCAAAATATTACCATCTTTTGCACCTACGCTTCTCGCTCCAAGTGTTGATCGGCTTCTCACATCGTACGTTTCCAACGCTCGATTTTACCTCTTTTCTCTTAACTCTCGTGTTTTTTTTTTTTTTTTTTTCCCTCATAATTTCATTTGAATTTCTATACACGAAAAATATTTCGTTTTTTACGTCGTTTGAATAAACATTCCTCTGGAAAATCAAAGATCGTGGTGGAATGTAGCGTTGAATATAAGATTTTTTTCTAACCGGAAACAACATCTTCTTTTGACTATCATTATTTCTTTAGCATTTACGAAATGACGAAGTGAATAGACTAAAACTGGCCAAAACAAATCGTATTTTATGCTCAGTTATATCGATACCTTGAATTTGCTGTTGTACCACGTTACATCGCGCCAAATTACGTGCCTGATTTTCAATTACAATATTTATGCTGTATCAATGTCACCGATCTGCTAGACAAGGCTGCTGCTTCTCGACCATGAGATCCAAACATTCATAAGAATAGGTTTTGTCATCTGAATTTCAGGCTTTTCAATATTATTCCTGCATAATATCAATCGTTGCTACAGCACTAAACTTCATCCAAATTATTGACTCGTTTTAATTTTCTTTGTCCAAGTTGCCAAAAAAATTGAAAATGGTCCAGAAGCTGTTGCCTGAACTTTTTTTTTTTAATTTCAATTCTTCCTATTTTATGATTTCAAGTGACTAATCACAGCCTGAAAAAAAAAATGCGACGATCCAACGCAAACACACTTCTCGTCTCACGAAAATTCATTCAGCCTCAACGATCCACGAGCAGTGAGAAATCAAAAACAAAAACTGTAGGCCAGTTTCTAAAATTTTTCAACAAATGTCTCGCTATTTCGTGGATGAAAAACAATCCAACAACCGACGTGAATGAAGTTCGTAAAACATAACCAATCGTTGTCGCGTCAAAAGCTTCAAAAGTTGACCAAGACTTAGGTACATTCATTACATTGCAATTTATAATAATTCATTCAAGCAGAATATTTTGGTACGTGGGAAAAAAAGCGAAAGATGTTCCAGTGTCTCAAGTGAGTATGAAAAGTTGTTGTTTTATTGTCGTTGGTAACATCCACGTACTTGAACCAGTGAAGAATTTCTCAGTAAGCAAAGAGCCTCGTCAAAAATCGCTTTCGAGAATGGTATTCTTTGGTAGAAATAAACCGCGGCACGTGAGTCTAGTTAACCGTAAGAGAGAGAGAGAGAGAGAGAGAGAACGAGCTCGAGAAGACACGGAGCTGCGTGTGTATATGGTATTTTCAACGGTAAGATCGGTTCTCGATGTTTGTTAATGTTTAATGCATATGCGTTAGTAGACACACCGCGATATAGCAAATGGTCGAGGTTGTTTGTACTCAGACATCGTCTCGTATATTTTCATATATATACCTATACTTTTACGTCTATATATACGTTAAGTTGTGTCTATATATACTAAATAATAGTACTGTACTTGCGGAGGCGCAATATATAGGTGGCCAACAGTGAAAACAAGCACATCCTCGCTCGCTCGCTTATAAACCTGAGATCGACCAAGTACTCGGCAAACACTTATTCGCACCGACTCTCTGTGTTTCTCAATCGTATTGCTCGAGCTACTCGAACGATATATAGGTACTGCATACACTATAACGTGTGGATGGTGTAAATAAGTATACGCATTTAGACACGATACCGCTAGAATTTGCCCATTACTGTACTCGAAACACTCTGCGTTTGTGGATTGGGGTCGATATTCGCTGGTAGAATCTTGAAAGATAGAAAAATAAGTTTAAATTCACTGAGATTGGTAACGAGGGCAGCATCTTGATATTAATCTGCATTTGGGATTGAAATATTTGAACTGACGTTCAATTCTTAATAACGGAAGATCTGGATCGAAATGATCAAGAGTTCAAGTGTGTCACATGCCTGTTGCGCATCTGCACTTATGAAAATTTTAATAAAGGTTCATGAACCAATGAAAAAAAAATGTTCTTCAAGGTCCAATGATTTCCGGAAGTAAAATTTCGTCCCATCTGATTAAAATATTTCATCGAACGTAAAAAAAAATTTTTTTAACGACAGAGAAAAGCTTCGCGTTCCCGATTCTTATATTCATGGTCACTCGGTAGGTGTGAACGGCGTTGTCTCAAGCGTGCAGCGTCAGATCTCATCGAATGGCAAATTCTGATGTCTCCGTATGTGAATCATACGAAATGGTTTCACCCAACTGAATCGATTCGCTCCGAATCGTTGACTGTTCAATTCGGTGATTTGTATCGACGCGAACGAAAAAGAAAAGAAAGTGACTTAGCGCTGATTGTCGATGTAAAAGTGAAACGTGCGGATGTTTTTAGAGAAGATTATGCAAAATGGACCAATATGGAAGCCCAATTTGCACACTACAAATGGTCTAAAATCCCATATTCACTTTTTCGGAGCCGATAGAGCAGCTTGGCATAAATGTCCGGGCGTCTTCTTGAAAGATCTTCGAGTAACGTTATTTGCACAATTCGCGCAGGCAGTGGTACAGAGACAGCGAAACATTGAGGCAGGCAGTCTTGAGTATGTGTGCAAGCGCCTTCATTTTCGAGCGATGTGTGCGCGAAGAAAAACACCGTCGCGAATTTACGTAATGAAGAGATCTTCGGGGTGGTCCATTGCGGAGAAACGGCAAGTTCGAGAGGTACGCATATGTGCAAAACGAACGCGTATAACACCGCGGTACATCACATACGTCTTGGCGTAGAAGGCAGAGAAGAGAAATGCGAGAGAAACAAGAATTAAAATAATAATAATAATAATGATAAAGAAAATCGAATCGGAGAGGGAAGACACGAGAAACTCCTGAGTACGTAATATTCCACGAGCACGTGTGAGAATTACGAGCGAGAGAAACGTTTGCCTCGTTTGTCGTATATAGCCTGTTTTGAAATTCCTCTTTCGCGCCACCTTTTCAGCCTCGACTTCGTCTTTGACTTCCCGGCATGCAGCGAAGAATTTGAGCGCTCGGAGGCGCGAATCAACGGCACCGGAAGTATATGAGACAACTTGACGAGGAACACGCGTTAAGTTTCTCGCGTTTGGTACACGCTCGCACGCTTGCATTCGTGTGTATATTATGCTGAGTGTGTTGAGAAAAGCAAATGTGTAAGATACGGTTACCACCCACAATCGTAAGTCTTAGCCCGCTTCTTCGCATGTCCTGCGCCTCTCTTCTCCTCGTTTTTCTTCCCCAACTCGTTCTATCTCTCCGTCTCTCTTCTTTTCGCACGCGCGTTTATTATCCTCTCGTTTCTTACCTCTTATCGTCTTGGGATGCTTGTATCTCTTTCATTATTTTCTCCGAGAGAGAGAGAGAGAGAGAGAGAGAAAGGTGCCGGAGCACAAAAAACACCGAATGAGCCACACGTCAAAATATTTGAGATGGGTTTTCACCTCCAGGTAAAGCAAGAGTAAAAAAAACCGTCGAAGGTGAGCTATACGAGTAACGAGTTGAGTTGTTTGTACAACTGGAAAGATGAATTCGTCGCATGCGGAAAACCTTTTTGGCAAAATGCAGTATATTAATTGACGACATTTTCGATCAAAATCTGCTTTGATCCGCTCCTTTTCGAAAGAGCATCCTGGACAACCATACAGTCATCAAAAACAAAAGTTCGTATACGAGTGCTCTTGTTTGTTGTTGCGGTTCGTCAGCGTTCATGAAAAAATGATCGAAGAAGAAGTTGGTACGGCTCAATGAACATTGATTTTCGATATCGTTATTTTTGAAACCACCTGCGATTTGTTTTTGGCATAAAAATTCAACCGTCTGAACTATCATTAAAAAAAAAGCATTTTTCATCGATGAATCCACCGATTTCCAATTATTATACTCTTTCCAAAAAGTCAATACGGCAGTAAACGTTACGGTTTTTTTCGATGACGAGTTTTTTTCAAACTAAAATATTTGACAAATTTCTTATAGAAAAGCTCAAATTCAAAAATTTCTTAATTTTGCTAATTTTGAACTCACGACGTACGAGACATTTGAATCCTCATCGATCCAAGTGGCTTGAGAGTATCTCCTTACTTGAGAATTTTCGCGGGGGATGTATGAGCTTTGTATTCCATGGAGGATACAGCGAGACAGGGAACACGCGAAAACCTATGTTCGATGTCTCTTTGCAACCAAGAAATAAAGACGTCACGTGTGAAGGCGCCAAACACCCACACACGAAGAGACTAAACACAGTGCAGACACACGTTCTTTTAGTCGAAGCCTGTATATAGCAGACGAATACTACGACGTAAAGATACTTGGATCTCGGAGATGTGAGGTGAAGACAACACGTGAAACTCGATTCCAGATCGCCACCCATATCTGCCTTGCATATCTACATACATTTCTGGAACGACCTTTAGCTATTCTACAAACAGCCTACGTTCATTTTAATTCGATTTAAATTTTTATTTCGGTACATTAATACATTAGTTTTAAGGTAGTACCGAAGCCAAAAAGAATAATGTAATTCCACACGATTTACAATGTTATTTATGACTCCTCGTGAGTATGATACAGAACTGAGTTCGTTCATTTGACTTCCAATTAAAGAACCTGGATTTATAAGCGTCTACATCGTCTCTTATTCCGTTCTACGAATACCTCTTTTTTACCAACTTCTAAACGTTAACCCATACAAATCTTGCGAGTTAAACGTTTTGCGGTAAATCTCGAACACTCGGAATTGAATAAATAATTTCTGGAGCCAACAGTCTGAGTCTTATTTTCAGGCCCACTTTGCTTCTCTAGCTATTTGTTGCGTTTTCTCTAACTTTATTTCCTAAAATTATCATTCGGTTGATTGCTCTTTTGTTCGAAGTCAAGTACTCGGTTCAAAACATTTTTTATATGCCTCTGACTTATTTTTGCATTGACGCCGTTTCCCATCGCCTTAAATCCAACAATTTTGCTTCACTGCTCTTTTTGACTTTGGTTACTTTTCTCCAAGTTTTCACTCGGACAGACATGCTCAAGTATCCCTATGAGCGAGTGCAATTATGCGGAAAATGTTGAGCCAAGAAACGAGGAGGTTTACATGGAAGGGTTTTTTCTTTTTTTTTTTTCAACATACACGAAGGAGCCGAGCATATAGCGATGTGCTTAGCGAAAGTGACACTCGAGCTTGTCGCGAGAGAGAGAGACAGAGGAAAATAAAAGGAAGAAAAGGTAGCCAGACTCGACTTGATGGATGTGATGAAGTCACAGAAGGAAGGAAGAGAGGGGAAGATCTCTTACTCTTGGCGAGCATCCTGAATCTTTTTCGTGTTTTGCTTCGAACGTAGAGAGCGTCCTTCGGGAAACCCGAGAAATTCAACGACAACGAAAAGACGACGATGAGTTGGAGCCTGGCAAGCTTGACAGTCTCGTGCTGAAATTGCTGCTCGCTGTGGTTGCTCGTGTTTATGTTTCAATTAACATCGCGTTCAACGGTGAAATTGCTTAATTCAATCCACCAGTTTATCTCTATCTCTCTCTCGCTCCCTGTATCTTCTGCTCCCAAGAACAGTTTTAACGAGATGCTAGACTAAAGATTATCACATAAGCAGCCACGATAATACGTCAAGAGTCTCCGAGTGAATGATCTCCCATAAAAAATCTTGTGTCACAGAATATTGAGAGAATATTCTCTTAAGGGCTTCACATGTGCAAGAAGAATGGTCATCGTTGTTAAATCATTTTTAAAAAACGTTGGTACATGCCTGGTAGGAAGCAAACACCGGTTTTGTTCGTAATAACGCTGACGATCATCCGGATTTTTAAGCTTTATACTTAGCCAGCACCGTTTACCTTCAATCTACCGGCTTCAATTAAAATATACATCGTTCGAAGATGCATTAAAAAATTATAATTGCTAACACGATGGAAATGAGGAATGAATTATTCTTAGTGGTGGGCTCTAAATTTATTAATTCGAAATAATTTTTTCCGGAATCACCGAATTCCGATAATCATTTTATCCAAAATTTCAGCTTTCAGTGAAACCCAAGAAATTTCATTTACTTGCAGAATTACGATCGTTGTACCTCGGTAATAGTTTACCAGGTTTTTCGGCTAAAGGACTAATAACTTTAATGAAATGCCCGAAAAAACATGAGAAATAATGGGACGCTAACATAACCTCGAATCTTGATTAACATAACATTTCTCTCAAGTCTTGTATTCCTTTTTTTTTCCCCGAACAGTCGAAGCTCTTCCTACACAAAAGCGGCAAGAGTTTTTCGACGACAGAGCATACGAACGATTCCATTAGAGGCGAAATCACGCGTGATAATGGCAACTCGTTACCCGTTACGAGACGAACCGAACAACCTATAGAAAAGAAATAAAAAGGAACGAAAAAAGTAGTACAAGAAACAAATGGACGAGCCTCCCGAGGAATCGAAAACTTTACATGGCTCTTCCTGCCTCTTTATACCAGCCAAATTCGACGTGATCGCTGATTATTACCGAGACTTTTTTCTGATCGAATCTCTTGCTGTCCTTAACTTTCTCTTACACTCCTATGAGCACCATAATTACTCCAAAATTCTACATTTCTTATATTCTTCCATTAAAACGATAATTACTCAAAAATTTCAATCTCATGAGCGTTCAGAAGTTGAATTTCTTCTGCGTTTTTCTAATTCATTGTCTTTTAATAAATATTTCACTTTCCACCTTGAAATAAAAATTGTTTAAAACAAAATTCCTGACTGTAAAGTTGCGTATTTAAAAAAAAAAAAGAAAAAAAAAACTAAAAAATAGTCATAAGGAGTTCAACATTTCGTTTGTTTGATCTGAAAATATTTATGAATGAATAATTGAACGATAATCATGGCAGCTGATATGGAATTTAGGAGATGTCGGGAGATGTCATCTTCATCTCTTGTGCACAGTCAAGGAAACGACTCCCAACATCTCCTGAATTCCATATTCGAGATTTCGAGTCGTTAATTTCTACGACGTTTCAACGTTTTTTCGTTGTAAGGTTTGAACATTTTCATGTACGCGATATAGCGTTAAGCGATACACCGTTTAAATGCTTGTTCGATATAATCAGTTTTCTGAAATGATTATCTTTCGAAACGCTCGAAAAGGCAACGGATATTGGTCGAAAATATAAAACTGTCGTAGTACGTTTGAGCCCCTGTTAATGTAACTTTTGCTGACGCACGGTGAATCGAACAATGTACCAAATAAACATACGCGCGAAGACCCTCGAGGGTTTGGAGGTTTTCCGCAAACACGCTGCACGTCCAAAAATACGAGAGGATAATTTATTTTTATAGCCATCTTCGAACGTCCGTGTGATTTTTATTCTTTCTCGAAGATTTTCATTATTATTAATATTATTATTGTTTTTACACAGCGGAACCTTATCCGGCTTACCTTCGGACGACTTGCGCAAACTATGGTCGGACCGTGAAAGAGAAAAGGCATTGAAAAATTCTTATTCGCTCAGCAAAAAAGAAAAGCGTTGTAACTTGACTCAAACATTGGTTCTCCATAAACCTTAACCAACAAATGCCTCCAATGTGTGCTACGAGAAAACGAGTATCGAAGTAAAGAGAAACCGGCGCGTAATTTTTTTACAATTAATGGTATAAATAAATCGCGAAAAATCTCTGCAGATTCAAAATCCTCGTAGCTCGAGAACGATGTCAAAAGAGAGTTAAATTGTCAGAAAGGTGCTATAATACGAGAATAGTGAAAAGTTTCCGATCGCAATAAAATTCCTTCCTCAACATCTTTTCAGGCTGATTTTAACCCGTTTTTCAATCGAAAAATTCAATCACAAAAGCTATATATTTAAAGTTTTGAACGTATCGTTGGGATCAAATGACCTTTGGCAGAAAATTGCAGATTTCATTTAATTTTTTTTCGAAACCTGGCTGAAATTTCATGACATTTGATGACATTCAGTTCGTGAAAATGTCAATACGTAAAAGAACAGAAATGTATGAAAATAAGAATGGAAAAATAATTGTAAAATTTGAGGCAGTTTTGAAATAGCAAAGGTTTTCTTGAGTCGAATTTATAATTAAAATTAATTTCAATTCCCGAGGTATTTAGATGTTTCACGCTCCTAAAAATAACGATTGAGAAATTATAATAACGCGATGATGCACACGCACATATAATCACGAACGTCAAACCCACCCGCATCGCAAATTTCTCTCTTTCGCGCCCGAGGAGCTGAGCAATTATTCAGGCAGCATATATGAACGTGTCACATTTTTATATCTCTTCCGTGTATAATTTCTCTTGTCTCGTTTGCCGCGATGGTTCAAGGATGTCCAGGGTATTAAATGCCATCTAATTTCACCTTCGTCTCTCTGACTTTTCTGTACATCCATATGTAAACAGCGTATATATCAGGGTGTTTCAAAAAAAAGTTTTGTTTTTTGCCACAGTTAAATCTCACAATGACCAGAAGTCGCTTTTATCAATTAAAGCTATTGAAAATGAATGGTTTTTTAATAAATTGATTTCATGACCTTCAATGTCCAATTTATGAAATTCGCGAATTCTTCTCAGGAATCAATGTGTTGCAAATCGGATGCTCTGTAAAAAATTTTCAAGAAATATTATAGTAAAACTGACAGTTTTGTTGAAAAAGTTGAATAACGGTAAAACTTAATACAAATATAACTTTGAAGGTCAATAACTCTTGAATGGTTAGATTTAGGATTTTTTTGCAGTAAACCTTTTTTGTAGAGCGTCAAATTTGCTACGAAATTAGGCCTGGAAATACGGGGTTTCATTTGTCGTCAATGAGGTGTACACTTCTAAACATGCAAAGTCCTATTTTCAATGTTATTTAAAGGGGAAACTACAATAAGCGTGAGTTACCTCTAGATATTTTTATTTCGAGGTCTCCTTTGATCAGCTTTCTTTTTTCTTCGCATAAAAGTAACGTTTCAACCAGTTGGTTGGCGAAAAAAAAACTTTTTTTTTGAAACACCCTACTATGTATATATATACATATCAGCAGCATTATTCGATATTTTCGGTGAGTATGTAAACGCGATATCTTAACGACGATAGTCGCGTTGTTAATTATAAAATGTGCCCAGCTGCGTTTATTTTTATTACTAAATTTTTCCGCATTACCCTGTCAGACTAACCGAGCGAATTCCATTCTGCGATCACCGGTTAATGGCGTTGCGAATCACCGCGCTTTTATTCGCGAATTATACGAATCTCGTATACAAGAAAAATTCCATATCCTTAAGTTTATATGACGGAGAAAAGATTGACGTTATAGGAAAGATGAAAAAAGGGCACGGTCGTGAAAAGTAAACTGCACATTCTTCGAACAAGATCTCGAGGCACCGGCTTGTACAAGTGGATTCATTTAAACGCTTTAAAGTCCTTGGTCTGAGTATACAAAAGGATTCTCGGGGATTACAGCCTGAGAGTATACTTATACGGCTTTTAAAGGTACAAATATAAAAAAAAACGCGGTGATTCAGTCTATCGAGGTGCAATTGGACACTTAACAAAAGTTATTTCTTTAATGCTTGTTAAATTCAACGTACAAGGATCTGCAACATTAATTTCCGGGTTCTGAAGAAGTTTCTCTTTCATTTTCACGATCTTATAAAAATATTTGGTTTCAAACATTTCTTTACTTAATGACCAAAATCAAGGAAACAGAGTGAAGATTAAGGTGCAAGAATTCGTGTCCGAAATCTTCACTCTTATCCATAGCGCCCTCTTGTCAACTTTGGAAGAAAGAGAATGTTGCGTGGGCGGAGTAAGAACTCTGGTGAGATTCTTCTACAGAGCAAGTGACAGTGATAAAAAAGGAGAAAACAAGAATGGCGAGAGTAAGAAAGAGAGAGAGAGAGAGAGAGAGAGAGAGAGTACACGCGCTGGAGGATTCAGCGTTCGGTAAATCATCGGACGTTTATTGCAGTTAATTAGCCGGCTGGCCGCGCAGTCTCCACGGTCCTGTTTTGCATTCAAGAGAGAACGAAGCAAGAGAGGAGGGTAGAAAGAGATGAAACCTCGCGCAAAAGGGGCTCAAGAAACGAAACAAGCGAGGAGATGAGTTTTGTACGATCGCGAGCGCGTGAGAGAGTTTGCCGAGGACCGCGCCTCATCGTCGCGGTGGTACAGGCTCTCTCTTGGCGCCTGAGCAACGAGAACAACTTTACTATATACCGGGTTTATCCAAGGGCCGTATTTATTGGCACATTAAGACTTAGACGTCGAAGTTTGCGCATCACTTTTGCATTTGTTTTTCTAAATCATTAAATTTGTTTTCTGAGAGATTCAGAGTCGGATTATTTGCATAAATCCCAAATAAAAACTGTTGATCGAGATGAAGCAATGATCGAGTGATTTACTCTCTTCTATATCTTATCGATCGTTTGTCGAAGTTTGTATAAGTACTTTAACCGATTTATGGCCAACTTATATCACGTTGATTACAATTAGTTCCACGTTCCTGAAGATCCCTATGTGATAAACATCGTAAACGTTTGAATGGCTGTACCACATCCGTGATCCAGGATATTCAGAGTAGAAAACGAGCGTGTGCTATGGCGCCGTACAAAGGTCATCAAAAATAAGTCTAAAATACACTGCCTCTCAGTCTTCTTTTTTTTTCTCGTTCCGCATGCAACGGCTATTCGTTGCGAGTGCACGTATATTCTATGTATATGTATATAAAACGAGAATGGACTTTGATTAGCTGTTTGACGTTTCTGTCTGTCATCATCCTTGAAAAAGTGGCGCCCACCTCCTACTAATATGTTTTCTGTTCGTCAACGTCAACCACACGAGCGTTAATATTTTTATGACGATCACGGTGTTGAAACATTCGAAAAATACGAGGAAAGTGCAGTGATTGGCATTCGACTTGGCTGAAAGCTCGATTTATTGAAAAAAAAATTGTTCGCACCTCTTATTTTCGCGTAGATGTTCATTCTAAGCTCGATTCGATTCTGCTCCGCTCGTTGCTAAATATATTCATGTTTTTTTTTCGTTAAAATAATTACCCGCAAAAGACTTGGGCATCCATCAAGGTCAATCGTTGACCGTATGCCAAGCACTGTAACTAGAATTTTCCTCGTTTTAAAAGGAGCCACACTCATAACCGCCGTCAGCACGACATAACTCGTTGGAGTCTCTCGCGCGTTTTAAACTCATATCCTTCCAGAAGTAAGCGTTTTAACGTTTTGTACTATATTCGCGTGCTGCGGGGGATGAAATACGATCGTTGCCAGGCTAGATATAGGCGATTAACACGAGAATCTCAGTACGAGGTAGCTCGCATATATATTCTTGGTAGATCGTCGTGAATACACCCACGTGGCAGGGCATAAATGCAAATAAAAGAGTAAGACGTGTCTATTTTCCTTAGCAACGTCGTGAATCGCGGTTGTAATATAGTCATACAATATTTACTTGAAATTTAAGAGTACGGTAATTCAAGAACCCTCATTCCGTTAAGTTTAAGCAGCGTTTTTCAAAATTGTAGCAATTAATTATTTTTCAGTTGATCGTTAAGAATAAATAAAACTCACCGCTTAACACATTCCAACGGGGGCACCTGTTGACCAGGTACCATTATTTTTATGTACTTTATTCCAGCTTTCTCAAATTCCTGCAACAAAAAAAGTATAGGCGCGAAAATATTTAACGCCGCGAATCACAACGCGCTGCATACGTTTAAACATAAGATTAAATGTGAAGACAAAAAAAAAATTTCGTTCGTTTCTGTTTGTATCTTCTCAAGGCGCTTAATTCGATCCCTCCTTTCCCGGTGAAACTTTATTAGAGATGAGTGCGAGGCGAACGAAGAGGAACGGCCAAGTTCACGCCTACGAAAAATCGACGATCCTCCCTTTGCCCGGTCAAAGTCTTCGGAGAGTCTCTCTTTCTCTCGGTCTTCGATCGAAAGGGCTCTTCGGTGCTAATTATCCTGGCTAATTATTACACGGTATCCCGTTAATTATGCATGTTGTATATGAATAATTAATGAGTCATGGCACAGAAACGCGGCAGTTTTTGATTTCGAGTAGGTATCATCGGCTATTACCGGACTGAGAATATTTTCTGACGATTATTCTCACTCGAGACTTCGACACGAGTTTACGTTACCGAGGCAAAGAAAATAAATGTCGAAAATTTCGTGAATAATATGCAGGGATGTTCTTTTTTTTTTAAGGATAATCCCATTCGTGAGAATTTGTCGATTGAAATGCGATTTCAGATAACTAGATAAATACGATGAAGGCTCGATCATATTTCCAACAAGTTTTCTTTCTTCCGAACTAAAATTATAGGATCAACACAGAAGATGCTCAGTTTGAGAAAACGGAGCTATTAATGAGCCTATTGAATCAGCTGTATAGACCGTAATCGTGACAAAAAAATGTTTCCGGGTATTTTAACGCTTTGCCCTGGCTGGCAGCAAAGGAGAAGTTGACTTTGAGTCTTTCGAAACGATAAACATACGAAATAGCTATAATTCGCAATTTTCAGGTTCAGATAAAGTTTGGTGAAAAATTATCAAATAATTGAAAGTCACGACAAGCCCAAATGTGGCTTGACGAAATTCAGGACGATTGATCTCGAGGCAAGTCTCGGTTCTGTAACTTTTTTTTTCTCAACAAACCTCTTGTTAACTCGTTGTGAGATACTAAGTTGAAGTTCGACTCAATTACTAGCCAATAATCTCCAAAATTATCGGTCTACGATAACTCGTCCTCGCGAGACAGTGTTCGTGGTCACAAAATTAAAAAAAGCAATAAATTCATCATATTTGTGATGAGAAAAGTGTAGAAGAAAATTTAAAAAAATTCAAAGCCCGACGCCGAATAAGCTCGTGTACTAAAAAAACTGGATTCCAATGCCCGTTTCCAAGCGATTGTTAACTTAATCGATCACCCGTGTAGAAGACTAAATATACGACGCCGGTGTCGAAGTCGTCAAACGAAAAATAAAATAAAACACGACAGACAGATCTATCATCGCGCATGCAAAGACGCACGCGAGATGCGACATGAAGAGGGTGGACGAAAGAAGAAGAATTTATTAGAATCGAAATATACATTAGTAGCTTGTGTTCCAGAGATCGCATACCAACCGACAACTCTCACTACTGATAAAAATCTCGTGTTGGTCGACGACTCTGTACGCTTGCTCTACCTTCAGACGATCTTGCCCCGTCAAGGGTTCTTTGTTTTGGGGAATGAGTCTCGATTTTTCCTGATCACTGGTCTACATACGTGTATATCCTATACATGTGCATATACAAACACATAAACACAGGCAAAAAAAAAAGCAACGAAGATCGGGTTCAGGAAGCTCATGGAAGAGCCGGAGCACACATACCTATCTCCGGGGATCTTGGTTTGACGATATACTTTCCAATTAGACGATTAAGCGATGAATGCTACCTCACAAATATCTTAATCATCGCAATATTTATGAAATTTCAATGTAAATTGGATTCCTACAGTCAATGAAACTCCCGTATCGCGTAATCCCTGCTCTTTTATCACTTCAAATGAAAAAATTAACGAATTCCATCGCTTCTGTAACGCTTCGTTCATTTATTTACGAACAGTCGCAAAATTCCGAAAGTTATATGTAATGCATTCAATTTGATTCTTACCTTAGAATGGTAGTAACGGTTCGTATTTGTCAGATCCACGAGGAACTTCAGTTTTGGAAATTGGGCCATCAGCTTCGCCGGTGTAAACCTTCGAACATTGTAATTCAGAACTCACATACGTTGATTTACTTTCAGAGAATCAGTTTAATTACTGTTTTAATGAAACATTGAGCCTCAAAAAACGCAAATCGATCAACAGTCTTCATCAGCTACGCACTCTCCCGTACCAGCATATTTAATATTTCAAAAAAGTTTATTTCTTTCCACAATATTTAGTGATATTGGACAGCTCTCCATGAATATGAACATAAAAAAGTAACAGGAACGTCTATCATGATTCAAAACTCGATCGGTGGCCTTAATCTTCAAACTTATCGATCACGAAGTCCACTAACGAACCATTAATTTGATAGCCTCGATTCAAAAGCGGTTTCTAACTTTATCAGAGCTATTTTGATACTTTTTTCTCACTTGACGAAATTAAAAAGGTCCAATTTTTTATTCAAACTTTATATACAGAACGTTCTGAAAGTTGGACTGCATTTCAGTCCAACAACACGAAATCAATAATTCGGGGTATCCTTTTTTTGGACTTCTTTATTCAATTAACAGATCTTTTCGTACCATCACGTAGGCATACGTGCCATTATAGAATAAAAACTAAAAATGATGTAATTCATATGATACATTTTAGATGATCGCGTTCAATACTATGACATTTTATCTGGTAAAACCACAACTCACGTAACGTCAAATCTACGCTCTGCGATGAAGAAAATACTACTCACTGTTTTATTGGTGGCAGTTGTCTTGATATCGTCTGAAAAAAGAGATTATTTGAGTGTCATTTGAGAGAAAACACGTATTTTTTGGCGGATCAATAAAAAAATTGCTTCAATACAGAAACTGTTTCAACGTTATAATTTAGGGTCACGTGTCATAGCAAGGCAACATTGGGAACATATTATTAGCACGTGGTCACATCCATTTTTCGCCTTTTTGGCTGATAATTGAATTGGAGCCCGAACAGTTCTGCTTAACCATCATGGAAGTCCGA
This sequence comes from Campoplex capitator, assembly GCA_037576405.1. Classification (NCBI taxonomy): domain Eukaryota; kingdom Metazoa; phylum Arthropoda; class Insecta; order Hymenoptera; family Ichneumonidae; genus Campoplex; species Campoplex capitator. The sequence continues at coordinate 7,548,784 of JARBWI010000008.1, read as the reverse complement.
GCCAGATAGTGAGTTCGATAGTAGCTATTCAAAGTGTTCAGAAAAATCAAGCCGATATAGACCCGGCTTTTCAAAACTGCATAATCATCCACCATTAATATACACAGTAATTAATAGTGCGACAGTGACGAACATGTGGCACCAACCTGTCCGTTCTACGTATTGCATTTCGTCGTGCGAGTGATCGATTAGGTTCAAGTTCTTTTCATCCCCCTCTCCTCTCACTCTTCATGCCTGATAAACATTCGTGAGGAAAGCAAGGAAATTATTAACATTTCTGACACCCATATAACGGAGTGTATTATCACGTTCAACATAGATAGCGACAGATAACTGTTGAGGCCAACTCGGGAAAAAATTTAATCGGGGCATTGCTCAGAAAATTAATTTGTCAACTTTCAACGAGGTGACTCAGGAGTGTATATAATTTTCCTCAACAAAGCTGTAGACTCCAAACTGAATTCCTCATTTATTCGAAGTCTTCTAACTTCTATAATCGAATACTTTTGCAAATTAGTCAAAACGGTTTATTCCTATTACGTCTTCACTGTGAACCGTTTTTTCAAGGGGAGCAGAGTACTGACACGACGGATTGTCTACGTTGAATAAGGACAATCAGCGGGAGCAAGGGATTTTATGGACAGCCGGGGGTCAAAGGTTTGCGGAGTGACGAGACTTGAGATTTACGTATTTGCGCTTAGGCAGTCAGAGCATGAAGCCGAGATAGAGTGCACAGCGCGAAGTAAATAAAAAGATTTACGATCCATCTTCTCGTTTTCTCATTCTTCTTCCCTCGTTGACTTCCATAGCAAGAGACGAGAGTAAAAGAGTCTCCCAGAACGAAGAAAGAAGACGGAGAAATAATCGGAGAAAGTTGAAGAATCAAGGGATTGCGCACACAACGGATGCGCATAAGTGTGTTTTTGACTACGCTATAAGAATTATTCAGGTACGTCCGTTGGTGAGATAGCAACGCAGACGTAGATTCACGGTTCCTGCCCACCCGCAAAATTTACGGACCATCGAACGTGGCCCAGGAGCAGTTTATTTATTTTCACCCCCCAAGTTGCTACATACTATACACGGGTACCGTCTATATCTCTACCGGTAGAATATGAGACCGGAGAATAAAGACCGAGCGCCACAAAAATGAAGGAAGGAAGGCAAAGAACGCAAGGCGCTTCTTAGCTGATTCCACCATTCAATTTCACGATCCTTAGTCCGATATACGACCGCGACTAAATCAGGATTATATCGAGCTACACGTTGTGACAGCATTGTGTATACCGGTGTCAGTACAGTCCCTTCGCCGTGGGTCCATGTATGTCTGAACAACTTTTGCAGTCCCGTATGCGGGCGGTAGAATCCAAGGGTCGCTAATATGCATTGAGTTTCTCGTGGAGTATGCGGCTTTTCCGTGTGAATAACCATCACCGTATCTAAAAATCCCGAAGTCTACAGTATACGTGTTCAAAAACATGGAAAAATTAGATGTGATTCTATGATGAACATCTCCTTCGAGTCAACTAATGTAGAAGCGTCAAATGTTTGGCCAAAGTTATAATATCGTCAAGGTAGCTGATACTTTGATAGTTTTAGAATTAAGAGAAGCTTCCGCCAGAACAGTGGACCTCTAAGGGTCCTTCATGACATATGAAAAATGATTCAGAAGTATATTTTCATTTTTGCATTCGTTGCAAAAAAAAGAGCTTCAGATCTCAAAATCAATTAACGAGATAATCAACCAATTAATAATCTAACTTTATCCATGATTCAGGACAATGACATCAAAAAGAAAGTTCGTTGAAGATCCATCTGCTAAATGATAGTAAATTATTTCCGCTGCTCCACACTTACTGATCGTTTCAAATTTAAATCGGCAAAATGAGTATTTATGAACAGAGTATGCCGAAATTTGTGTGATCGCGTAGATTATTATATCGGCACGATAACGAAGTACGAAATACGAAATTTATCTCGAATTATGATCAACATTTTCATTCGACTGAAAACTTATGAATAAAATAAAGGTAAAAATGTTACAACTTAGAAAAATCTCTTGGAGTTAGAACTGTTCAGATTTACATAGATCAATATTCATACGATGACATAGATCCCAAGTTCAAAGACCGATCACAGTTATTGTCGATGAATGAGAAATATGCTTGCATCTTTCCAAGAGTACTGCAACTATCGGCTTATTAAAAACAAAAAGAGGGAACCAAGCTGAAGCAGCAGTTGGTTGACAGCTGCCGCGATGGTCAACCCCTGTCGCAAAGTTATCTCTGAAATTTATCGCCTCTTGACAAAAACGGCAAAACAAGAACTTGTAACTCTCATGACGTTGGATAACTCATCGCCCCATCACGGTCAGCTTAATTTGCATTACAAAACCTTATGACGCACTTCATCCGAAAAAAAAAACATGTAAAATACATTCTTGGACGACCGAATAAGACAACAACTCCAAGAACTCCGTAGTATTAATCGAGAGACGTACGGTCAAATTTACTGCGCAACGTTCCTCACTCACTGACTTTCAAATGCATTTAGGCCTGGAGTCGTGGGCGTAATCGAACGGTAAAGGCATCAATAGCATTTATTGGGTATTTTTTTTTTAACGAAAATAAACATTTTCGATGTCACCGTTTTCTAAAAAAAAAAAAAATGTCAGAAAATCCTTGTTTCATCAAAGTGGTCACATTTCGAAAAAGCTCGCGTGCCATGTTTTCAATTTGCACTCAGATCAAAAGTATGTGCACGATAATTTTTGGAACGCATAGCAATCTACGAAACATAGAAAAGCCTGTGTAGGAATGAAACTTCTTTCATCATACAGGTGTAATCGTTACCGTTGCTTTCCGACGAACAGTATCAGAATGACAGAAACTTGAAAATGTTCAAACAATTCACGGTATTAACTATCGTTGCGCAGAACAGCGCTACAGACGGAAAAACGTTGAGCCCATCCATACAAAACACATCAATAAACCCTAACCGACCGTAACGAAAATCCTCGTTATAGAATCGTCGAGAGAAAAGATTTCGGGAAAACAAAAATCCATTAATCCCCCCAACATTCTCTCTCCTCCCATCCCAGTGGCTGTATGGATGCGTGTTATGTAAAGATACATGGCAGTTTATAGGTGGCAGACGGACAACGGCAAAATCATCAAGATCGGATATGCCTCACCATGGATTCCGTCAACACAACACAGCGATGGCATAATGCAAGAAAAAATGCAGTATACGATTTTCATGAGTATCAATCAACGTAATGCTGATGCCGCAACGTGCTAGGAGTTGATCAAACGCGCGTGGGTGTATTTAACGGCAAAAGGTTTTTGAAATTCAAAAAAATACCGCTATCCATGCAGGTATTGTTCCTAAATCAATCAACGACTCTCCGATTAGTCTCGGGTTCCGCGGCATGTGTGTTGAGTCCAGGGGAACCATTGTGTACGACGAATTGGCTATTAGTGTTCGAAAGATATCATCTTTCTCTTGCCGAGTTATTTTGAGACTGCTAAAGCATGCTGCGCCCTCTTTTATTTTCCTACAACATCGTAGTTTTTATTCGATTTTCTCTTTCCTTTTATCTTCTTCTCCTACAGATATCGACTCGACAGTTAGCCAGTGGGGGAATCTTCTTTGGACGTTCGATGCCAAAGGCCACACCATGTGTCTATCGATGATTGTAAGGTGTTCTTGAGTTCCTTTCGGCTCTCTTAGCCTGAACAGCATAGAAGTTCGGAACATGTCTCTTCCATGTTTAGCCATATCGATGAAACGTATCGGTCTCAACAGTTTCCGCAGTTTAGTATGGACGACTTTCGCGCTGAGCCGCCTTCATCTACCTCTCAGTCACCATGGTCGAAAAATACTTCAGACGTAATGGTACCGGTAGCCGCGGGGGATCCTTCTTGGTCCGTGACCGTCTCCACCATCGTCCAGTCCTGAAGGGCCGCCGCTATCCACCACGAACAGGACGATTCTCCACGAACATTTCCTACCTTTATTTATGTTCGCCCTTCTGACCCGATCCCGCTACTGCGATAAAACGGCAATTAAAGGTGCTCGGCTGTTTTTTTTCCAAATGTTTGAAAAAACTTCAAGGTTCTTCCCAAATGACAAGGGACATCCTCGGAAAACAGTGTGATTGGTGCATCTTCAGTTTCACCCTAAACCCCTTTGTTATAATGCATCAAGTCTGAAGAACGTGAGGAAGCCAATCAGAGACGATCGGTCTCAACACAATTTAGGGAGCTCGTTTGTACCAGTGTCATCTGTACAAATGGCCGAATCGACAAAAAGATCAACGTAGATGCTACATAGAAAATTTTTCGACTCAGATTTCGTGGACCTCGAAAACGTTTTCCGGCAGTGACTTGGTAAACGACGAGAATAGAGTTTTAAATGGTCACGTAGTTAATTATCTCAAACATTAGAATACTTGTATCTAGAGACGCGGCAACGTTTTGACGCCAAGTATTGAGAAGATAGTTTTTTAACGGCGAAGGCAAGATTTCGTAAACCTATATTATAATATAGATTAGTTTTCGCGAAGCTCGATTTAGCATTTACATCGAACGTGTTCGAATGGAAGGAATCAAATTCAATAAATCGGGGGGCCGGTCATCAAGGTCGAAATGCTGTGGTTATACTGGCGCCTTCAAAAGCGATGAATCGTCAGTTATCTGCATTCCTGAAGATATAATAATGCATATTCTAGCATGAATACACATGCAAATGCACATACACACACACGGACGTTCACATAAAATTCGTCCTGCTGAAACGTAGCAGCGCTATGCGATTTTAAGCGCGTGTTCCCTCCGTTGTATAATAAGAGACTCGTATAAATAATAACGAGACTATGCGGTGGCCCATCGCTATAATTCAATTCACACCTAATAACCAAGATCGTAGAATTTCCATAATACGGACAGTAATAAAATTAAATTTTTTTTTTCTTATTCGGGGCAGCTCACCACACGCATCGGGGGGTCTAAACGCTGAGGCGCCGTCCGCATACAAGTCCACCACTTGTCTTTCCGATGGCGAACGAACGAGTCGAACTCATGCGAAAATGCATAAGCGGAGAACGATATTCATCCGTTCGCCGGCCCGAAACAACGTCGCAAGTTCTTTCCGACTATTCAGAGACCCTCGCCATAGTCCTTCCTACGTTTTAAACCTTGTCATCTTGCTATGCAAATGCTGGCCTTCTGCATTACCCCTATTTTCATGGCCATGTTCGAGACATTCGTAGGAAAGTAAAGATGTGTCAATGTCATACTGTGTCCTTGGCACTATTCATTTGTTCCTTGCTGAATAAAAAAATATCCATTTGTGTCGATAATTGACGTTTGGGGAAAAAATTATGTCTTGATACTAGTTTCTTGTAACAATTCATCCATCATCAACGTGGATGAAATGTTTCTTATGGATTAAGATCGGAATAACTTTTTAGTTCTTTCGGACGCCGCTTTGCAGGTATAAATTTGAAAAGTCAATTGGACGTTATTCCCAACTTAACATACATCATTTCTTTACCACGAGTCTAAAGCAAGGGTCTCAAGATATTTCGAATTCCATGAATCGGTCTCTCGATCTGCAGATCTATATACAAACTGTCAATATATCTTTCGCTCGAACTATCGACTCCGAACACTTACTAAGGTCCCTCCTATACATAGTTATGTTGCGCCTGTCTTAACGGAGCAAAAAGAAATTATCGACAGGTCCAAAGCGGTTGGTTCTGTTTCGTTTCTTCTTTTCCATTTTGCAGTCAGTCGCACGCCGGCGCCAAGGTGAGTTGATTGTTTTAGCTACAGGGGTGAGAATACATTATATATATTAACGAGCTGTGGCGTTGCTAGGCAGTCGAAGACAAGATTAACGACTGCCGACTATTTATGGTCGTGAATTGCTAGGACAGTTTAAACAAATGTTTGTTTCTGTGGCCCCTTCGCGTTGGAACGAACGAATGCGCTAGTGGGATCAGAGTGTATTTTTTTTTTCCTTGCCGACTAAGACCCAACAAGAGTTTTCGGTTATGCCCCAAAATTCAGCATGACCTGATGACTACACGTCTCATAGAATAAACGTGCAACGCTAACGGTGCCACAATATCCCTCGCGTGCCTCGTCACCCATACCCCAGAACGTAACGCCCTTTCTTAGCGCCGCACAAACCCTATACTTTTCACATAATGCGAGAGATCGAACCTGCACTCCCACGGCGGATGAGAAAAAGCGTAGGTCACTTTCTTGTGAAAATAGTTTGGGCGCTCCACTCTAAACCGACGGACTTATGGCAAATCGATGCCGCCGTTAGGTAACGCCTCACGTTGACCTTTTTCCTTTAATCTTATATGGCCTTGTAGAAGAAGGGCAGAACTTGCAGAATGGGAACAGGATATAGAGATAGCTCTCGATCAAGGCAGATTCAGCGTCATGTATAAATGACAAAGATAAAGAAGATTTTACGTTACCGTTGCTGATAAGCAACAGAATTTTCGACAAAATCGGACACAGTAATTAATGCACCCAGCATTAGAAAGTTATTTTAATCCTGAACGGAATGAGACGAAAAAAAGCGATGGTCATTACGACGGATGACGACATCTTGCGGGTCCCGAATATTACGCACTCCTGGGAACTTCGGGAAAACGTACATTCTTTTATCAAAGAAAAATGGTGGAAACTATACGAGTTGAATCCAAGGATCGCCCGCGTATCCTGGTGGGTAATGTATACATATGCCTTCTTTCTTCGCTCTATTGGAAAATCAAACAACTTCCGGCGTGCGGTACGATTTAACGGGTGCCAAAGGAAAGCTGACATGTGGCGCGTGTAATGCACCCTCCAGTCTGCGTTAAGTTCCAACGAGAGGGATTCTGGTCACAGCAGACGTTCAATGTCGTCCAGTGTAAAGGATTCTTTCTTTTTCATACAATTTCCTTTTCCTGTATTATATTCCTTCCTGGTACACTTGTTTTCTTTTTTATCTCAAACGTCAAAGATAGAGAGAAAGAGAGTGAGAGAAAAACGGAGAATGAATGGAGAAGAGATCCAGAAGGTCTGCAGCCACGCCTCTGCGAAAGCTGCACAAATAGTGTATAGGAGTTATTACGCCTAGACACAAATAATGGAGAAGAAACAAGTTGTGAAGGGCACAGAAACATTGTGGTTTCGGTCGTTGATTGCCATCGAGTCAACGACCACGTTTCGTAAAGATGCCGAGGTAAATTGCGGAAGCGAACCGACAAATAAATGTCCGATGCACATTTTTTTTTCTTTTTTTTCTTTAATACGAGAGAAAAACTGCGAAGAAAGCAGCAATATCTCGAAGAATGAGCATTCCACGAAGCAAATGCAGAGAAAAATGTACAGAGGCTGGTATGCGCATGTGACAAAGAATCGGTCGGATGGGACATGAAATGGCGGAAGAATATGAGTCAGAGGAGGCAGGTGGGATACAGCCAAATGACGATGGGCGCCAAGAGCGAGTTCATACACACGTGACATACGGAGGACACCGAGTACAGCCATTCAAGGAAAATTTATGTACCACAGAGGCATAAAAGCAACAGAAGCTGAGAGGCAAGTAGCCCGTCGTCCATCGAGGAATAAGAAGAGAAGTAGATGGAATATCGCACGTCCGAACCACCGAATCTACAAATGTCTTGACTTGACTACTTCGGTCGCCACTCCTCCATCTTGCTTACCCTTCCATGTAGTATCCCAGCACATCCCATAGATGCCTTTTTACTTAATTCCGGATTCCAGTGAAGATATACCAGTCATAACAATGGTAAATGGATGCTTCCATTCATTCGAAATGAGAACAATGGATAGGGAGTCACAGAAGAAAATCGAAATACCCGAGACTTGATTGAGTTAGAAGGAAACATTCTACCGGTTGCTAGCAAAGCGATATACATGAATTGGGGAAAGTTTTTCGAACGCATGGTCCTCGCGGTACCTACACATTTTGAAATATATTCTGCGAGTCTATATTGGTCTAGAAGTCGATCATTCGTCATTGATTTCTCAGCTAATATGCAGTTGCCATTAAACATAATTCGCCAATAAAGATTTAGGTATAAAGTTCTTGTGATGTCACGCACTGGCACACACTCGTAACGAGGCTATACACATGGAGAAAGAAAAAGAGAAAGGAAAAACGGAAACCATATAAGATGATTCGATACAACGTGATGGGTTAAGAAGATTACGAATAATAAAATAACGCTACTGCAAAAGTTTTTTGTAAGTCTTCGTGGGGTTCCTAGAAAGACTGGTAAAAGTGAGAGTCGAGCAAAAGAAAGACAGAAAAAGATGAATACTCCACCATCATGGCTAGCCGAGATAAAACGTGACCCACGGCAAGTCCTATCTGATGATGCCTCAACGGGTGACAGGAAAAGATGTTGTAAACGTGAAACACAGACAAAAGTTAACTGATCTCGAACATCATTCTCTCTTCATTTTCCTGAGCATACAGATAAACGGATAAACAAAGTTTTCTACTTCAATTTATCTGCATTTGAACCTTGTCACTCAACCGAGTTATCAACGAGTGATTTTTTTGTTTAATGCGTGTATGTATCTAACAAGCCCGTTTATTATTTGGTTTATTGTTCAGTTTGTCATGATTTGACATTGCAATTGTACTATTTATACGCTTGAATTTTCGATATTTCCCAAGAAAAAGTTGTGCCTTGCGCCCCGATTTCAAAGTCGAAGTCGGGGTGCAAGATGCGGCATTTCGATGCCACATTAGGTTTCTACGTGATGGCTGACGATACGTGAACCTCAAGATTATCTGGAAGGCCCGATAAGAATTTCCATGAAAATTGTCATAGTTCAAGTTTCTTATACGATCAAAACCAATACTTGAAAAGAAAAAAAAAATGGTTGAGGAAAAATTTAAAAAGCTAGTTGAGATTCGAATTCCATTTATCGATTCGGAAGAATTAGTATCTGTACCACAAAATGGACCGTAAACACGGCTAGTGGACGGAAGAGGACGAGGATTTACTTCGGGATCCATCCACGGCTATGGTACATTATGAGGATCGCCTCGACGGCGGCACATTCCAGAATTTATCATAACGGAATTAATCAACCAAGTTACCGGGTCTTGGTTCCAGTATACCTAATCAGCGATGTGGTTAAATACATATCCTTTGCTCTCGTGCTAGACTTGGGAAAGCCGAACGAAAAAGATGTAGTTAATGTCGAGGCGTGATGCGGATGACAGCTCCCAGAGTCAGGTCCAGCGACGACAAAACAGGAGGGTTATTTATGTGGATTCCTCGTACGATCATGCAACTACGAAAAGAGGCAAGAGACTTTTGGTGTTTCAAAGCGATATTTAGAAGTAGGAGAAAAACGCGTGGAAGAGTAAATGCAAAATATCTGCCACTCGCACACCCGTTGTACTGAATACCCAATGTGTACATACGACATGCAATGTCTTTACAGGGAAATTCTCAAGACAATGCACGGCTAGCTGATATAACTCTCGGAGCATTCTATATGGGGAAGTTGCCGGGAACAAGAATGATGGTTGTACAACTCACAAGTCGGATCGTTCGATAGTGATCTGAATGTCGAGAAGAAAGGACTAGGGTTCCCGGAGAGCGTTCAAACAGAGATATCACCCGCGAAGAACAGGGCCGACCCGTAGCAAGAGCGCAGATACTTTGGCATGTGAACTTTGTGTGGTTTTATAACACCATGGCTTTTGTTTGACAGAGAGCAGTTCATCTCGCATTAATATTCTCTCTCCGTGCAGAAATGAGCCAAGGCATTTGGTAGCTCTGAACACTTCGTGCTATGTATCTTCCCTTCCCTTTACTTTTTCAGAAAGATCCGAACCTTCATGGACCAACAAGACGCGACTACACGCGACGTCTCCGTTTGCCACATGCTTTATTCGTTTCTCGTGATCGTGGGAGGTAACCGAGGGGCTTCACTCTGAAAAGGTGAAATAACGCTAGCGTGAAGGGTCCAGGGATCCATTCTGACAGAGAAATTTGTGTCTCTGAGCTGTCTCTGAAATATTTCGGAAAATATATTGTCTCCACGTCCGGTTAAAAAGAAAAGAAATGCCACCTTTTCACAAGATCCTTCCGCGGTCATTCTTCTTTTTCTAACCTTCTATCTTCCCCCCTCCCCTTCTCTCTCTCTCTCTCTCTCTCTCTCTCTCTCTCTCTCTCTCTCGTTGTCCATCTCCCGTCTTCCTTCTTTCTTCAAAGGGCTCACTCGAACGTTAACGTCGGTGATAAATTTATGACTGACATTCGTGAATGTGTACTTACATCTACATTTATAATATTTACAAAATATCTCTAAATAAATATAGTTAAAGCCATGTGGAAAAAAAATGATTTAACCATGTTCAATTAAAAATAGAACATTTGTCCGGCTTTAAGGTATCTGTATGCATTAGAGACAGTTTTTTGATTTTTAAATTAGCTAGCAATTTGATAAAAACGATGATTTTCATAACATTTTCTATTTCGGCTAAAATGAAGAAAGAATCGTAATCCACGAATATCTTGAGAGTTATGCGACAAATTAATCGCACGATAACGCAAGACAAGTACGTCAACATCCAAAGTGATTTCCGAAGAAATTACTTTGTGGCTGTATCCAAGATACTGCACGTTTTCATCGTCATTGATTCACGCAGTTGACCATGCGTATGACGACAAATATGCTGTTGGTATTTACCACGGACAAACTGTTTTCATTTTAGCCGCAATACATCCGAAGCAGATTCAATACTCAAAGGTATAATTATCCATTTGCCTGGTGAGTATACAAACGTGGATGCGCACATGAGACAAAGCTCACATTGAAAAAATGCCAGCCAACATTAACCAGTTTTTTATTTCTTCTCTTTTTCATACCCAATGATCTTGGCTACATCACTCTTTGTTTCAAGACCAAAGCTCTTTCAGCATCGATGAGAGAAATGAGGCGCCTCATCTCAGTTGTTTTAGTTCACGATATTCGTAATTTGTAAAATAGGAAATTGAAATTCGGGTTCAGACTGTGGCAGAAACGTGCATCTATGCAAAAATCTGCAGAGAGCTAAATGCACGCTGTGAGAATAAACGATCGAGTGTAGATTTTCGACCGCTGCAACTGTTTCGACGGTTATTTGTGCTTGTGTTATATTTTCAAGGGACGTTGAGACCGGCAGGGTTCCATCTCTCAGCAATATGTTCGAGTTAAAACATAAAATATTAGCCGGGAAGGTATATGGGACATCAGAAATTAGTTACACAGTGGATCCTCATCGTTTTTCCACTAGCTCGCATATTTTTCGCAGTCGTTTCAACTAAAATTGTCGCACTATAAATTCTAACCAGTTCTCAGAATTTAAATACTTGCAAAAACACAGACATTGTAACTTTACAATCAACAACGATTATGCATTACTGATCGGATCAGACTTCATTCGATTCAGTTTCATTCTAATCTTCATTAAAAATCCAGCCCATGATTTCAGGTCGCAGAAGCTCCGGTATTCGCGTGACCGAATATGCTTTTGACACTTCAAACTCGAAACATGATCGAAGTATGAATCGAGAACTATCGCTACAAGGAATATGCAGTTTCTGGCCGAGTGGGAAAGAAGCAGGGATCATCTCGTTTACACGTAGAATTTACAATAAAAGAGCCATGAAAATGTCCATGGTTCCTCTCGAATGGTGCACCGCGAGCGCGGAGATGAATTTTCGTACGGATCTCTGAGTACCCTATTAACAAGGGCCCCCCTGCCGGCTGAGCCAGCAGGCCCAATCAGCCTATCTCTCATGGGGCCCAAGCCTGAGAGCATATTTCTCGATGGAGTCTCAAGAAAGATTCACCGTCAACTTGTTTTATGTAAAGCCCTTATGTGACGCCAGAATCAATTAGTCGAGGCAACCACCTATTTGGCATATGCATATACCTCGTGTGTGTGTATATAGATTTAACCAAAGTGAGCGAGTGATCCTGCCTCGCAGACGGGATATAGTATAAGGAATCGGGTAGGCCCGAAACTCGCGAAGAGCGTGTGGCGTCTTCCGCATGTAAAAGTGAGAATGCCTGTTCCCGATAGCGAGAAAATGTGTGAGAACCGGTTTTTCCTTTTTGCCGTTGGTGTAGGTAAGAATTAAATGATCTTGGGTTGGCTCCATGTTGCCTCAATTGAATTTTGGCCAACGACCAGCCAAAGATGAAAGCGAGACAACCTTATGATATGCCTGCGTACCAGCAAGTCGTTTCAAAGTTTAGTCCTTCTTACCGGACATAAAATTGACCCGATAACTGATTGCCAATAACTGATACGTATAAACAATACATCCGTATGATAATGATTACCAAACCGGTCCAAAAGCGAATAAATATTTCGATGCGAAGCAAGAACTACTTGATGAACGACCGATTGGATTCTCTCGTAGCGTTTATACCACGCTTGTGTGAGAGTATAGACAATTAGCGAGCACATGGATTCGTTATTTAATGAAGTATACACTTCAACGGGAACCAGCAAAGGCATAAAAATAGTTTATGTCCCGCGAAACTCCGCACCGCGGTACCATCAATTAGGCGATTGGCCTTCTCGCTTAATACATCTTGTACGTTTAAACATACGAGTGTTTCCACCCATGTGTATATGTTTGCAACGCACGTGCCTATATGCCTTGAGCTTTCGCCACATAATCATCATCAACTCAGCCGTCAAATGAAAAGTCTTATACGTGTGAACAGAAAGTCACAACGGAGAATTGGCAATTTGGTGTACACGTGTTAACCGCTTGCATTCCAAGCGTATATAACGACGAAATTATTCATGACGTATCGAATTCCCATTGAAATACAATATCTACAATCTCATCATGCGCTAAATTACCCATCGGAAATTTGTTCATCAAGAAAAATTTTTAAAAGTCAGGTCATTAACGTTGCTTCCGTGTCGAATATTCGCCAATTTCTGAGATTAGCTTTATGGGGTTACATGGGTTTGAGTATTTCAAAAATTCATTATTTTATTATATCTTACTTCAATATGTCTAAAACATTTTTTTCAAAGTTTTGGGGAAAATGTTTCCAACACTATTTTTAAAGTCGGTGGACACGATTTCTCAAAAACTGATGTACCGATCTTACTGGAATTGTGCGCACTTTATTTTTCTATTATAACTAATTCTACGACCTGTACGCAGTGTAAATTGTACTGTTTTGCATGCAACTCTGCCGAAAATTCTAATTTCAATTTTTTTTCCAAATCACAAGATATACTTGTCAACTGACAGAAAAAAAAATTTGGTTCTTCAATGTCACATAAAGCTATTATTAGTTGCCCTGATCATCACGAGAACACTTTTTTAAAGAGTCTCACTGGCTAAATTTTCTAAAGTTTCTGATAAAATTTTGATAAAATGTTTAAATATTGCTCTTCCATACGCTTCACGTTTTGATTAAAATAATTTACATATTATAGTAAAAAAAATGGAGAAAATCTGGTTTTTTCAACCTTCGAAACCCACGTAACCCCTTATGGGAGACTGATCGAGTAGCACTGAGAAATTATTGAAACGTTTCAATTCATAAATCCTGCATAAAGATAACGATATAATTCTTACGTTCAACGATACGAGGTATAGAATGATGGAAGCAAAGCAATCAAGTGTCTGATATCTTCATGGTAGTTGAAGAGGACAAACTAGACAAACAATTGTTCTTTTCGTGAGCTGCTGCCAGATACAAGAAACTCATATATACCTTGCTTACAAAGTAGTCTGCACTATGAAGTAACGAAAAAAAAAAAAAAAAAACTCTGCACACTAATTGAGCAGATAATTTGATCGGTAGGTGATGGCAACACGCCTCTAGACGTAAGATTCATGAAAATAATATTTGCTGGAAATTCAAGAGACCACTTTGGTGCTCACGGTAAAAAGTACTGGCCCTGATTTACCACGCGCGTGCATCTGCACAATGTATTATACACCGACAGTGTGCGCTCACGGTCACCTTGAACGAACCCCATAAAGATGAAAACAACTTACTGTACGGGGGGATCTGCTCTGAGAATGGCGATCGTATCGCTGAACCCGTCTGAACATCTCGTGACTCCTGCAAAGTTCTCTTTGATTGAGTGGCGAAAAAAGTGTGATGAAAAAGGAACAAAACAAGGTACGAGTCCAAGGAGGAAGACGAGTTGAGCGGAGGACGGAACCTTCTTGAATGAGCAAAAAAGAAAGTTGTTCACTTATTTTGTCCAATTTAAGGCAGTTCCTGTGCTACAATGTCACCATAACCGGCCGACTCACGCTACGATTGATCAATAAATATCTCTAGAATGTTTTTTTTTTTTTTATACAACTATATGACAGATGCTTTTCAATTCAAAATAATCAAAAACTTCTGCAATCTCCAAATATTTTGGGAAAACACTTTCACGTTCGAAAAAAAGTTGTGAAAATTCTTTGATTTCTTAATTATCACTTTTTCAGTTCCCTAAAAATGTTTGGGATGATACATTCCATAATGTTTTAAGAAATGCGAGGAAAATGTAAGAAAATACCTTGAATTTGTGGATAAAAATCTCGAATAATTTATTTTGAATTTGGTAAAATTATTTTTAAATTATTCAGCAAATTTCGTAAGATTTGATCAGTATTTTTGAACGGTGAGTTTTTACTTGGATCATAAAAAAACGTGGGCAATGAAATTATTTTCATATTTTTTTCATAAAATCTTGCTTCCAAGTGGAAAAAATCGCTATATTGACACGTTTCGCTATTCGAGTGTTTGAGCGAGATTTAAACATTTTCGAAGTTGCGCAAATCGAAATAATGGACGTGAGATTGAAATACAAAATTTGATATGAATATTTCCGTCATGTGATACTGCTCTATAATAAAATTTCAGGTAACTAAAAAATATTAAATATCACAACCACGTGAAATGGTGCAAAACGCCTGATATATATTTGTACACATGTCCATGATACATCAAACAACAATGAATAAAAGTTTCTTTGAAAATGAACTTTGTGTTTGTGTACGTAGTTAGTACGGAATCGGCAAGACGAGCGTGCCGACGTGTCCGCACCGCCACCAAACAAGTGATTTATCACGGCATAAATCAGTTCAACTTATACGAAAGCGGTTACCTTTGCACTCGATGCACTGTACACCATTTCGAATACTCATTTTATTATTATTATTATTATTTATTTTTTTTCAGACCACACCTACTTCACGCCGTTCAGATTTTATCATGAACCGTATGAAGGTACAGGTAATCAACGCACAAAAATTCATGATGCGAAATCAGCCCTTCAACAAAAATGAGGTATTCAAAGCAGTTGAACGATCATTTGGAGCGATAGTTCGCATCAACAAAACTCCTTTTATTTTCTATTTCAATCAGGAGTATTTGCTCATTACATGTAAATATATTTACTGATCTTTACGCTAATTATTTTTTCGCAATCAATTCAAAAGAATTGACATTTGAAATTATCGTAATTTACGTACCTCTTTCAAAGGAACTTTGATTGCCAGTATATTCGTGTCGTCAATAACCGTTCCGTGAGGCTCGTATGCGAGCCATCTGTAAATCAAATCCGGTGATTTTTATTAGATATAGATTATCGCTGCACAATGAAATCGAAATTTTGTCGAAATATTAAAATAAAACATTTGTTTGTTGCACGTATTCAACTATTTTTTTTCTTTTGCTCAGGCAACAAAATTTTGAACGTTACACCAAGAGCTTCTTTATACCGAATCCCAACTTTGTTGAAACGATAAAACATCTTGTTGAACGTATTCAAAAAAATATTTTAAGATTCCAACAAAATTTTGTTTCCAGTGATGTATAAACACAAAAATTTCTCTTGGGACTGAAAAAAAAATCTCATTCCTTGCACTACAATCCCATAATCCACACTCCGATGTTGTACCGATTGTGAGAGAAAAAAATTAGTTGAATTTTCTGAAGCTTCAAAGGAATATATTGAATCAACTGAATGGAGTTTTTTTTTTCTTAGATTTGATTGAATCAGTTCAAAAGATATTTCGTTTAATTTCATTTGATGAAATAAATGTTCAGTATAAATGAATATTATATTCGTATTCGACGTATTTTACGAAACCACTAAGTTGATTCAACGATTCTCTTTTCTCAGGATAGTGCAATTAAAAATTGAACAATTAAAAATCGGATTTTTGTAGGGCTTGGCGGTTTCAGTCAGTTTTTTTTTCGGTGTACCAACTGAGCCATAATGAAAAAAAATCGTTTCAACGATTCTAAAATATCCCCAAATCAAAGTATTTTTTCGAGAAAAAAAAAACCATTCCGTTCATCGTTTATTATCAAAACTGAATAATCTTTTCACGGATTCATAACTAAAACATTTTTAATTTCACAAACATTTCCCGAGGAGCATTTTTCCATTCCCCATTGACCGTTCAAAGGTCATGAAAAATTGTTACGATGAGTTTCGTAGGTAAAATGTCAAAGTAACTTCAGGCAAATGATAAAATGATAAGGTGACTGTTTATCCAACAGAAGAAAAATCTAACACATTTCTTGCTTACAGCGCTATCTTCGGTATGTTTCGAGTAACATTCAACTTCAGGTTCGGTCACGGTCGATAAATCAGAATATGAGTAAACAGTTGAAGAGGTTATATACGCGGAATGTATATTTGAAAAAAAACTTCACGATTTTTTAAAGATAACAATACACGTTCAAAAATGTCGTTCGATTTTTCATTTCGATAATTAAAATTTCCAGTGAACGACGAAAGTCTCCATGGGAACCGAACAGGAGAAGTTTCTCAACGTTCGAGAGTAATCAGTCTCTTTCAAAAACAATAATTGAATCAGCAATATCCGTAATTTATTTCGTACTCGTAACGATTCGACTGGTGTGCCATTTTTAGCAGCGAGTCGTTGATAAACCTCATAAACTTGTGTACACAACACGCGAAGTCTGAATGTTTGATGTGAGCAAAAAGAAAAACAGCGACGCACCATAACCTCAACAAACGAGAGTATATTTTTCAACAATCACCAAACTGGACAACGAAATTTTCATACTTTAGGCATAATTTCATATATCGAAGCTTGTGCTCACCTGTCGGGTATACTCCGTGGTATTTTTGGGCGATTCATCATTTATTCATTAATAAAAGTTTCAATAAACAACTGTTTAATCCGAAAAACGCGCACGCCGCTCACACTACCACGCACTTTGCAACCTTTTGCAAATCTTATTGAACCAATCACAGAGTTGTATTTTAAGAATCTAATAGGAATACATATCTCTGGTGATTGGATTTTACAGTGATTTCTTGAACGTGGCGCTCATTGGTAGTGACCAATTTGAGAAGCTATTAAATTACCCATACTCGGTCGAGATTGTAGTTTCATCGAACCCCTCCAAATTTTTAGCATATTTCTAAAATGTGTATAATCGTTGTCTCCAGCCAAAAATTTTGATATTCTCGAGCGTAAGTCTGATACAGACATGACATCCTGACTGATATGTTAAAAAAAAAAAATTTCACGTCAAAAATTAAGTACTCTTAACATTACTTTTCCAAATAACCAGTCATGTCATTCATAAATTGAGTGTATGCGAATAAAATAACATCAATTCACGAGAAGAAACTCATCTGCATTGAATCTGAAATGGTTTTCGGAAATGGATGTTGGGTGAACTGTTGTAAAAATTTGTTAATTCAATCGAGTAGTGTTGGACGCTTTTTAGTGTTGGCAAGATACCGCAACAGAGGGCGCCACGTATCAGAAGTGGCTATAAAATTGGGGCTCTCTTCTAAACTCGTTGTGTTTGATTCATGACAGTCGAAAACAGAATTTCGGGATGACTGATTGGATGATCGAATGTTTATCCTGGACCTGGGTGATCAGGGTAATGCCGGCCTGACGAATCCAAGTATAACTATCATGTTATTTACTGTTATGGCCTTCGTATTATTTATTTATTAAATAAACGAATTTCTCTGTTTATTTTGTGATGATTCATTATTAAACAATACTTCGGTAATAAAAAGCTTCAAATCCCAAGATGGAAACGAGTGGCGGGAATGGTAAGGATCTCAAATAATTATTAATATTTACAATTCACGACGTACACTGATTGTGTTTGAAATTCACATATATTTTATATTCAAACTATTTTATTTTCTTTTTTCATTGCTATATAACGCACAAAGTCAAATTTTTTAAATCTTTTTTAAAAGCCATTTCGTTTATCATTATTTATACTCAATTGAGTTTGTGATACATACGTGTAAATGTCAATAATATAAAAATTGACTTAAGTTTCATTTGTCAAGAACATATAGGTCTCAAGTGAAAACACTCAGAACTAACCCAATTTTTGTGTTATTGATGGCAGAAATCGAGAGGAGTCTCTTAATCGTTATTCTCGATGTGAATCCTGTACAGCAAATAGTCAAACAAGATGCAAGAATATTGACGCATTGTCTAGATTCTGTGATTGTATTCGCGAATGCGCATCTCATGCAGACATCCTGTAACGATATTGCTATCATGGCGTGTCATGCAAGCGGCGCCAAATTCTTGTATCCCTATGAAAAGCCGGATGAAGTACGACAGATCGATGGGCAGTACGAAAAGTTTACGCTAGTCGAGCGTAATGTTAGACAAAAATTACAAGAAGTCGTTGGCGACATTCTCAACGACAGGCAAATTAACAGTGAAAGTTTAATCTCTGGCGCTCTCACAATGGCTCTCTGCTATACTGCTCGACTGGAACGTGAAAAACAGGCAGGCGAAAAGCTTCATTGCCGAATATTAATCGTCACGGGAAGCAATGATTCGGCTACTCAGTACATGAATTACATGAATATTTTTTTCACCGCACAAAAAATGGTTTGTAAACCCTTTGCAAATTTCTGCAGCATCAACGTTTTTTCTTTTTTCCATGTTGAATGAAAGATATTCGATTCCAGAGTGTAATACTGGACGTTTGCAGCTTGGATCAAGAATTAACCCTTCTGCAACAAGCTTGCGACATAACGGGTGGCAATTATCTCAAAGTTCCTACACCTGCCGGCCTCCTGCAATATCTTTTGGTAATTCAAGCAGTTTTTTGCTATCGATTATTGTAGTCGATGATAAACCAGGTTTTTTTCGAAAAATAACATCACAATGTTTGAATTTTATGGTCGACAACCTGGTGAATCAGTATCAAAGTTAAATTGACATTGTTTTTGTACTATCGAGAAGTTACAAGCATCATTTTTTTTATCGATCTCTGTACGTAATGACCTCTGTACATAACTTCACTCGAGTACTATCGCAGTTATTGATCGATAGTTTGAGATTTCAATTTCAGAGATAAAGAAGTAAAACACAAAGAAAATGAATACTGATTTTCTTAATTTATGACAATCTTGAATGTTGAACAGTGGGTTTTCCTGCCTGATCCTGAAGTTCGTTCGAAGCTTGTTTTACCACCCCCGGTAAAAGTCGACTACAGAGCAGCGTGTTTCTGTCACCATGAGCTCATCGATATCGGATACGTTTGTTCTGTTTGTTTATCAAGTAAGAGATCGCTTAAAAGATTTTTATAACGAATCTACTATGAATACATTTGTATTTGTTCATTTCGATTATTTCATTCCAAATATTTTTGTGTGCTTACAGTTTTCTGCAAGTTCAGCCCGATTTGTACAACCTGCCAGTACGTAAGAGCGTCCATTGCATGTTACATATTTTCGTCTTTTTTGTAAGCCTCAAGTTACTGCTATTTTGGTGCCGACTGAAATCTTAATTTGTGACGATACTAAAACATTCGCTCGATTCTACTGTTTAAAAAGAAATCGAAAAATACTAATTCGAGAATTTTTATTCGAGTTTGGGTTTCACAGACTCATGGTAGTAATGCACAAGGCACTGAAAATTCGTAAACTGCAATCAAAATCTATATAAAACCTAACTTTTTTCTTTGATTCTTTTTTCTAGCACGTTGTTCAAAATGCCTGGACCAATACCAATGAAGACGAAGAAGAAAAAAAAATATGCCGATATAGTTCATTGAATTCGACTGTGGATAAACTATGCTCATGGCATCTGAGTGTGAAAAGGCAAATGAAATTTTATTTCTTATATATCAATAAATTTATAACATTTTTTCTAAACTGATCGTCTCTCAGATATTCCATCTCTTCACTCTCGTGGAGACAGCCTCTATTATTATCATGTGTACCTCAGTATTGCACTTGGTAGGGTGAACGCTTATTGCACAAAAAGAAATTAACTCAAAATTAACGTTTAGAAAAACGAATTGATTTTCAAAAATGATACACATAATAATCAAAGATTCGACTTGAGTAATGTCAACGAGTGGAATAATTTGATAAAATTTTATCTCATCATAGAAACAGTAACTTTTTTAAGCCCCTTTGCTGAAATATCAGATCAAAGCTTTTCTGTAACGCGTTTCAGGGAACGTTTTTATGACAATCTCAAAGATCGGCACATTTTCATCACTTGTTTTTTATTTTCTTGTTCAATTTAATGAGCCCTTTAACTGCAGATATTACTTTTCAGTTTTATTTCATTGCTTCACCGTTTTCCATACTTTGGTGCATCGAAAAATAATTTTAAAAATTCTAGAGAAATAAGTGAATGAAACTAGTCTTTTATCTACTTGGATTTTGAAAAAATAATAAAATAGCAAGAGCTTGGGATGACTAGTTGATCAGACGAAAAAACACTTTTCACAGATATGAAAAAATTAAAAAAGAAAAACAAGTTCGCTGATTACGAATTTGAACTCAAAAAACGAAAACCCAAAATGGCTGACTCAAAATACAGTTTTTAACTTCGAACCTGCGCAGAATGTATGGCATTTTCAGTTTTTTCAACAAAACAAAAAAGTTTCACGTAGTTTGTGATTAATTAAGCTCCGATTGGAATAAGTTTGACCAAAAACCGCCATTTCGATTTTTATTTGTGTTTTATATGAAAATGGGCTAAGCCCGATTGCAAACACGATGAGGAACTCGTCGACCGATAGAATAGAGGCTGATAAGCGCCGAGCTCCAGTAGACTGAAGAACAAAAAAATAATCAAAATTAGGTTACAGAAGCAAAATTGATTTTCTCAAAAAATTAGTAGAATATTCAGTATTTTTCACGGTGAAGTACAAATCTTAATAATTTGTTCGTACATGGCATTTTATAGTTAAAAATAAAATTTCATATTTTGGAAATAAAAAATAAAAAAAACTCAGTATTTGTTGAAAGAATAGTGAAACAAATGGATAAATTGCAAAATAACGATCGTTCGGTTGGGAGTCCCAACACGAGACTGAGGTTTGGAGTGAAATTTGTTGAAATTGATCAAATGATCAAAATCATCATATTCATGAATTAATCGTGTCAAAAGCAGCCGGAATATATTTGAATTTTAACGATGTCCTCAGATCAATAACGCTTCAAAAGTTTCAAGCCCGAAAATTCCTTTCCATTGCATATGTAATCAGCCACGCAAAAGTTTTGAAAATGAAACGCTTCTTTTCATACCCTTCCCGGGTAACAACTCGATTGAATATGCCCTCATGACCCTCATGATGAATTTCATGGAGCTAGACACGTGATACAGCTCGTACGAACGACAAACGTATCGTCCCATTATAAAGAACAATGCGGAATACGTTTATCTCCTTTTTTTCTCACTCCTCTATTTTCCATTTGTGGGAATTCAGTCATATTCATTCGGATTGAACAAAAATACATGAAAAATTCGAAATTAATCGGTTCCCTTCAGTGTCCATATATTTTGTCTTCAGTCTTCAGAAAAATCATCAGTTTTCAGAATAAATGGTTTGAGTCTCTTACCTTGTTGAGTTGAAACGCTCCTTAAAAAAAGAAAAAAAACTTTCAAAATCCGCTATTACGTTTTAAAACATCGCGAAACTTAACTTTTGAATGGTCTGGTGGATTCACAGTTTGAAAGAAAAGGCGAGAGAAGTGAAAAAATATTATACGACAAAACTGGGACATGCAGTGAACTCTTTCGGTATATTGCTTAAGCGAGAGTGAAAATCCCGGAAGTCTAGCACACGAGATAAACGCGAAAGCGCTCACTGTTTCGCGGTAATTAATTAACGAGGTTGGCAGCGAAACAATGAGAGTATACGATAATGGTAATGTCTAAGGGGCGGCGCGGTACAAAATCTCTCGTAGAAGCGCCAACAACGTTGTCTGAAACACGCGAGAGCTCTCTTCTCTTGTTTTTATTTTCTTTTTTACTCCGAGTATAATTACTAATGATTCGCGTGGTTAGTTCCGATTGTAACTCGCGTGGTTAGCTTCAATATTACTCGAGCTACTTCAAAAGTAAAGTGAATCGTTGAAAATTACCCCATATTCCTTATTATTTCTGTCTTTCCTCTCATATTTTTCGCTCTTTTTTTTTTTTTATTCATTTTCAAACATCACATTCCGAAATTTTCCCTGGATAAAACATTCGTTTCTTATCCGATATGTCGTCTCCTCTGGGAGGGCTAAAAAAACGGTCATCGTTCTTCCGGCTAGTTCTACAGCTAGAGGCAAAAGCGAGCAAAGCTCTCGAGTGGCTCACTCGCTAATTACTCGACGAAAGCCTCCCAGGCATTCGTGTTTTCACGCCTCGAGATCGTTTCGTTTTTTTTTTTTTTCTTCTTTACCGTTCCGTTGCTCGCTGTGCGTCTTAACATTCGTGCACTTTTTCTGCTTTCAATATTCTCTTTGATTAATTTCTTTTCACAATCTTCAAAATTCTATAGCAGTTTCATTTTATTTTCAAATCACATTTGTGAAGATATTTCTCGTACTAGAACTATATAATTGAAGAATCCAAATCATTTTTGCTCTTTATTGTTCCGTAAGCACTTGGAATCAGTAGAGTATCCAACTAAGAAAAATAGTAGCATTAAAATCCATTTTATCGTGGTGTACAACGAATCGAATTATTGGAAATATTCATCGAATTTTTTATGCGACAGGATTTAGTTGAAGCGAAGATTTTAACTAAATTCAAGATTTAAATATTTATAACCTTGACGAGGATGCGTCGTAGCTCCGTTCCGAGTTCGCAATAATCACTTCTCGCAATTAATTAAAATTATTTGATGCATTTATTATCTAATTCAATTTCAATCGTCACGCTATTTTCATCGAATTATATCGATTCAGTCTAGATATTATTATCCTTGCTACGCGAACTATTGAGTGAATAGCATCATTTTGGTTTGAATGGAGACTATTCAATGTCGCGAATTGAATTTGGTGCAAAAGGCACTGCTAATATCAGAAACAAAAATAAATACCTACGTCTGCGGGCAATCGCCAGGACTATCATAAAATTCGACGTATTTTCATTGCTTATAAAACTAAAAAGGAATTGAAAAAAAAAAAAACTCATTACCTACCGTCGTTTGACCCAAAAATATGATGAATCGAAGAATGATGATTATTTTTGATTTTGTGATAGTTGCAGTGATGAAACGCGCAATACAAACAATCATTTTCCGATGCCTTCTAAGGTCATGAAATTAAATCCTTCGAATTCAAGTTGAAGTAAATTAATACTACTTCGATCTCTCAGTTAACCCTTCTCGTACACACGTTTGTCCTCAACCGAGACATACACATGGGGTCCAGCGGCCCCCATCGATTTTTGAACGCTCGCTGTGAGAAAACTATTTGGCCGATTTGAGTTTTAAAAAAACGAAAATGCAGCTTAAATCATCTAGAATGCGATGGGATGAAATTAAAAGAAAGAAAAGATTTTTAAGGTCTACTATTCAGCCACTCAGGCTGTGGGCTCTAACTGTTTTATATTTAGGGCACAAGTTGGCGTAGGGGGCCACTGGACCCCCAGTGTACGAGAAGGGTTAAGCATTTAGGAAAGAAGCACAATCAGCGGTTTGCAAGCAAAACCATCTCAGTTCGAGGTGTTTAACTATCTTGTGACAGTGTGCCATAAACTTGAGGAAACCCAGCTTCGTGAGTGCATAGCACAATGGTTTGATGGTTATACTATATGTTCATATCAGAAGTACGTGGTTCGTCTATTACAATAGCCACTGTCATCCCCTTTCGCCTGTTAACGTCGATAAACCTCACGGTATTCCAATAACCGATGTACAGTTGTACGTCTCGACTATGTATATATACTATATGTCCGTAGCTACATATTCAATAGGTCGTGGTAGATTGGCCGAAGTGATCCTCGGAGGTTGTCGCAATTCTGTGGATTTCCTTGTATCAGATATCAGCCCTTCTCATTCAACACTCTCCTGTTATATATTTTGATCACGTATATGAAGGTACAGGTCGTCAGCTGTTTTATGTGAATTGTTACGCCAAGATTAGTGTGATTATTTGAATCGTTAATGCCAGGACTCGTAATCCCCCTCTAGGGTATGGGAAAACGAGGTCAGATGGCAAATTTTGGATTCGTCAGCTTACGGCGACGTCGTTATGACCGGACTCGAAACAGTTGGTATTCTATAACGTTTATATCTGGCAATAAATGAACAATTCTATGTTACGATTTACTATGCAAAACTGCTCGAAACGATTTATTTATCTTTGGTTTGTAAATATTTTAACCGTCTCCGGCTCGGTGTCAGTTGTAATTTTGTGATATCGGTTTTTAATAATCAGGTTAATAAAAATTTGTCCTCGAAACCGATGCCTATTTTGATATTTTTCAGAATAATCTATCAAAACAGGCTTACTTACGGTGGGGAATAGAGAATTAATCGACAGAGGACTAATTGGGTCAACAGTTCTTTGTGAAACTTACCCTAGATCTTGTTTTCTCAAAGTGAATTTAATAAATAAACCGTTTAATCAAAAAATCGAGAGATATAGATGAGCGAAAATTGCTGCACCTAAATTGAAATATCAATAAAGAAAAACGACAGTATTTTGCAAACAAAATAATTACGAAATGAATAACTTTGACAATTTGTTTTCTTATCTAATTGAACTCAAAAGTCTGATTTCTTGGCTCTGGAGAGAAACCTTCACGTTAACAGTTTTTGAGGTATTAGAGTTTTTTCACTTGATCTCAGACTCCCTTAGAGCAGTTTAATTAACATGAAGGCGTACCATGGATGTAGTATTCATGGAATTCGTAATGAATCAATTTTTAACCCTTTTTATCACTCTTTAAAAATTGCTTGCGAATTATTTTACTTTTGAGTACAGATATCGTTATTTTAAAGTACCTCTTCGCGTTTGTTTTCCAGAACACTGATCGCCCGATAAGAAAAGCGGTGTAAATAATAACCGTGTTCATCATTGTTTACTCCATGAAAAACACCCTCAATACATATCTCGAACTTCGTCTCGAGTCATTTCAGCGTAGAAAAGACGACCAAAGGGTCTTTTAAACTTCACCGTGAATAGCACGTTAATTCGTGTTGCTCAACTCCGTAATGTCTTCTACCTTCAAACTGCATTATAAATATTAACAAAGTTTCGAGCGGCTTCACGGTCCCTGTTTTTTGCACATTGAATAATCAAGTCTTGTAAAATCTTTGATGATCTCACTATTGTCAGGGTGAAATGTCGTTATAACTTTTTCATTCGTAACCCGTCAGCGGTCACGCTGCGGAGCTTTCGTCTCATAATTCCGCATCAAAACAATGATTATCTGGGAACTTTGAATGGTATAAGCATTCGGGATTTATCCTATTTTTGTCGAAATTTATTTTTCCACACGATGAAAAAGGTGAAAAAAAAATATGCTTGTTTATTTATTTTTCGAAGTTACAATTCAGTATAATCGTTGATCCCTTAACCTCATTATCTTCCTATTCAACTTATGGTCAGTGCCATGTTTTCAATATGGCACTAACTATCACACATCCCGAGATGTTACAAACTCGCTCTACTATTTCTACGTATTTTTACATGTGTACGTGTGTGTCTGTGTGCACCCCTCTCCCCCTTCCTTACACTGAGAAAAGAGAATAGTTGAATCAACCAAATAGCTTCGTGAAATACGTCCAATGTAATTATACTTCTACTAAATATCATTTTCATTAAGGAGGGTGGCTACATACGACAATATGATAAGAATTTAATAAAATTTAGTGATAACATTCTTTGGCATCAAATGCAATGACAGAATTTTTTTCAAATTTTTTGTCTACATAGTTGTCGAATAATTGGAGTTTACAATATGCAAAAGATATACCTATATATATATATCAGAAACCTATGCTTACGGATGTAAATTCTAGTGTTAAATTACTCGAAAACTATGTAGAAGAAAAATCTTAAAAAATTTGTATATTCATATTTAATCCAAAAGAATATGCTCACCAAATTTCATTAAATTCTAATCATTCCGAATTTTCCTATGCTTAACATACCAACATTGTTGTATGTAGCCAACCCCCTTAAATGAAAAATATTTTGAGTTGATCCAACAAAATCCACGACAACAAATCTCATTTGGTTGATTCAATTGGTATCTTTGTTTAGTGAAATAAAATTAATAATTCGTGCAACTGAACGATTTTTTGAATGAACGAAATATTTCGTATTCTACGAAGCCTTGGTTCATTCGACTAAACTCTTTTCTCAGTGTAACGTAAGCGTCGAAAGATTCGAAAATGCTTATAATTTTATCATGTATTTGTGGGAACTTTAAAACCCCATAACTCATGGAATTAATGAGAAATCTCAGCTTTCCCCGACGGAATATCACTTATTATAATGGAATCACCAACTTCGTGGAGAAAAAAAAAACAAATTTCCCATCATTTTTTGGAAAAGTAGTCCAACTGCATAATTACCTTCAGTTAATTTGTGACTAGGGCGTCCTTTGAAGCGCCTTATATCTTGGGTCGAAAACATTCTCATTGTCCCATCAGTAATTTCAAAATTCTCTGTCTTTGAACATCACCCCACATTTCATAAACTTGTTTGAATTTTCCCAAACGATCTCTATTCGTGCTTGTTATCTCTATAGTCAATCTTGCACTAAAAAAAAAAAAAAAAAAAATGATGGAACAATCGGTTTCGTTCCGAACCAGAGAAAGAGAAATGGTATGTATTACGAATGTCAAAAGATGAGGACTGAAGCCCATCGTGTAGAACATGACAAGGATCGAAACCAAAGAGATCCTGACAATTTTGCCATCGGAATTTAAAACGTTTCCATGAATAAAAATGGTCCGCTGGATTCGCGGATGAATAGATCGAGCTCGAAGTATGCTGTGAAAGGGATGTGCCTGGTATTTTGAACCATTCTACATCCGAGAAGAAAAACGTTTCGTCGATCTTCGTTTTCCTTTTTGATAAAAAAAAAAAAAAAAAAAAATATGTCAAAGAGGAATTACCGTTTGAAAATATTTTTCATTCAATGTCCATTTATTTCAGAATCAAAATGACCTTTCACTATCAAATAAGCTTGAACACATAAATTGATCAATATAGTCCGGATAACGTTACATGGCGTTCGAACGTTACAAAAATATCCCAAATCTGTGATTTCTGGTCGAGTTTTGCAGACCATGATCGAAACGTTTTGATGAAATTCAATCACTCCAAAAAAAAAAAAAGAAAATACACCATTCTAAACTACAAAAGTGCATAGCCGATTGGAAAAAATGATTTTCAAATTATAACTTCACGAGATTTGAGCTTCAATACTTCACCGATGTATACGACGCCTGTATTTAATATCTACAGATATATGCGAACTCACGTTTCTGGCAGAGAGTCGAAGAGAAAAAGGCAAATAAAAATAGAACAATGCAAAACGATATGCTCGCTCTGGAATACATTGATCATGCTTCTGAATAACTTTCGATCGGTTATCCCGCCTTTTCCACACGCCCGATATATCCTTGCACAGATGCCTACTCTTGCGGTATTTCCATAAACACACATGTAGACACCACTACATTTCCAATTCGTATACCTACGACGATATGCATGAGTTTTTATACGTACACGGGGTATTCAATATTTTTTTTTCCAGGCTCACGTAATCGTCTGTGGAAAATATTACTTGGCCCTGTGTCCAAAACATCGATAGCTTCCGGTTGGAAGAATCTCTCTTGGAAAATCTCTTTCGCTCGCGCCCTCTATTTTCTACTTCGTTTTTGACTCAGTATTATTTACGAATTGGTAAAATTTATCGCTTTCCGTTATTCATTTCATACGTATTTACGTGATGTCAAGCGTGTTCGAGTTCAATATCAGCGCTAAACTTGAACTACTAGCGCCAATTTTTTTTTTTTTTTTTTTTTTTTTTTTCTTCAGGGATAAGATATTCCACCGTATGTTAAAGAATTCCATTGGAACGTTGGAAAATTCCAGTTTTGTTTCTCTTCCTCTCTCCCGTTATGTTCTCTCCATCCGACCTTCTAGTTCACCCACGATGGTTTCGCTAAATTTTCCATCCCCTGTGAGAACGTACGAAGAACGTGACTCTATGATATTTTACTCTATGATCTGGCAACGAGGGAATAAGGGGAGGTATGGTTCATGATACGTTGGACCCAGCTCACTCGAATCACCTCGCAAGCTCACCTCGTTAAAATTAATTGAGCGTGGAGCATATCGCATCTAACCCTTTATCCTATGCACATATAGTCAACGTTGAACTTGTACAAATCTGTCTCATACAAAATTGCGCTACGATACACACCAACGATATTCATACGATGTTAACGCGAGAACGATAAAACAGATGAATAAAAAAAAATGGGATAAGTGAGATTTGTGGTCAGAACCTGAAGGAAAAAAAAAGTCAGAATGGGCAAGATGAAAAACGATGGGATCGACGACGATAAAGATGAATGGGAACATATGAATAACTGTGATTCCAAATTTTTGAAAATCTTGAAACACAACATAAAAATATTTCGGTAGTATCGAGAATACTCGAAAAGCATTGCAGAGTTTCTTTTTTTTTTTTTAATAACATTGAAATAATAAACAAATGATGAACTAAATAATTTTCGACCAAAAATATATTAATTCAGAGGAATCATAACTCTTTATCTCAACAAGAAGAAAATAATGAGAAACGATATTGAATAGAATGAAAAATGTTCATCTCAATTTATGTTTCACGTACAAATCAAACATTCTAGAAAAAAAAAGTTCATAAATGTGAGCATTCAACTGGGTAAGCTCGCTACAAGAATCGACGGTTTGCATCATATTTTTCGCTCTGGGCTGTCTCCGTATAATTATTTCCAATCGGTTCAGTAGAGCGTGATAAAAAGCTTGACAGATCCAGAAAACTTTTGTTCCTAGTCCCATTATTGAAATCTTCTTCATGTCATTTAACCGATTGATTGCTCAATCGACTATTCTATATCCTGAAAAAGATAATTATTCCGAAGACCATCCGAATGGGTCTATTAAAATTTAAGAACAAAAATTTTACTTTCATTTCTGCTGTGATTGACTCTCTTTTCTCCAATTTTATTATCTATTTCATTTTGACTGGACGGGCTTCCGAACTCGCGTGTGTTGCATTTTATAGTGTTTTCACGGATACATGGAATAAGGAGGAAAAGAGAATAGAAGGAAGAAAACTCACGCTGGAAACTTAAATGTGTTTTGTTTTCAAGTCTCAGTCGCATTTGGAAATCGTACAAGCGAAAATTCCGTCCCTTGCGTGCTCGGCATTATGCACGATACAAAAGCAGAGGTGTCGTAGGGTTTTCATACAGAACAATAAGCCTCTTGTAATATTCTATCCGTAGTAGAAAGAGTCTCTCGTATGATTTGTTTTATTTTCAGAAACAAAACTTCGTAACTTGAATACTCGATGTGGATATACATACTTAAACATCTGTTTGAAACTTTGAAGAAATCCAAATATATCGAACATTTTCAGTGGCTCCGAGGAGTAGTTCACGAGTTGTTTCCATTTTATGTTTACACAAAAAAAAAAAAACAAAAAATCGACTGTACCTCCATATGCTGCGTCCAATTTTTGTACCAAATAGAGCTATTTCTCATCGTAATAGAAAAATTCCAAAAGTCCAAATATTCGTAATTTTAATAAATCATAAATTCAATTCCATGTAAGTATGGAACGAGTTTCCATGTTTCACCGAACTCATAACGACGGTAAAACGTAACCTCTTCCCAGCTATGGCCCCATATTCGGAACAAGAATTATGAAAAATTCTTTCCTGTATTTGAGGGCTTCTATGATAACAGAAAATATGGAGCCATTTGTGCACGCGTTTCCAACGCATCCCAATTTTCAAAGTCAAATTATATAATGACAAAAAAAAATAATTCCTGTGTATACATATGATCTCACTGACTGTCAGAAAAAATGGCTAGTTAACTGAAAACTCGGTTTCTGAAAGATTCACAGTCGTTTTTACAGATTTGGAAATTCATTTTTTTTTTATAAAAAATCTGAAAAACAATGGAGCCACTTTTCTATAAGATTTACCTTCAGTTTTTGCACAAATTTATAAGAAAAAAAAAAAATCTTTCAGCATAGCTGCAGCATTTGGCCGGAAAGAGGTTGAATGTAAAAAAATAAAAGTCGATTGTAGAAAGATATGCAACTGTCAGTAGATCAAAGGTGAATCTCAACGAGTAGATATTCGAGTAAATAAGCCAATTTTCGATTCGTCTCGAAACACGTTCTATTCGAGTCACGTTTACACCTTAAATATTGTATAACACACATAACATACACAGAGACTAAGAGCTAGATAGTCGCCGCAGCGTACGCCCAATAATGCAAGACAAGAAGGTTTCGAAGGTTATAAGCAATATCCTTGTTATCTGTGCGCGAGAATACTCTCTTTGTTCAGCATACCTGTATCTTTCACGTATTCATGAATGATGCAGTCATAAACAATCAAAGATTCAAGATAACGACTGTGAATACGTGCGCGAATTGCGGGACTCTCAATTTCTCTCGATTACATCGATATAGTAGTGAATCGAGTACAAAAAGTAAATAACAGCTAGGAGGCAGAAGAAAAAAAAAGTGTGTTTATCCACGGAAAACTTTTTAACCACGTGGTGGAACAGTGTTAATGACAGAGAGCGAGAGAGAGAGGGGCAAAAAGTCTCTATGAATTATTCTGTTTAATCGAGACATAAACATCTCAACACTACTTTTCATCTTTTCCGACTTTTTAAAGAAGTACTACCGAGAGTGTTTGGTTTTTCGCTTCTTTTAGTTTCTTTTTTTTTTTTTCTTTTTTTTCTTCATCTTTCTCGTAAAACGAGGTTTTTTAAAGGTACATCAAGACGCTTTCGATGATGCAAGAAAAGTGGTTGGATGCAGCAACGAATAAATAGAAGAAGAG
This sequence comes from Campoplex capitator, assembly GCA_037576405.1. NCBI lineage: Eukaryota > Metazoa > Arthropoda > Insecta > Hymenoptera > Ichneumonidae > Campoplex > Campoplex capitator. The sequence continues at coordinate 7,517,390 of JARBWI010000008.1, read as the reverse complement.
GAAGAAAGAATTAAGGAGAGCAACAGAGAGAAAGAGAGCGAAGCGAGGGATAGGGCTTTCCAACGATGGGAAACCCCTATATAGCGATACAACTTTGCGCTGGTTCAGAAACCAACACGGTACGTGACGTTCACCTCACTTGTTTGAACGACAAACATCGACATAGAGAGCCGGAAAACCTACTCACCTCTCTCTCTCTCTCTCGCTCACACACATACCTCTTCCTTTTCTTTTATCTTCTTCGGTTTATCTTCGACACGCATATGACGTGAAAAAACTTACCATGATTTTTCCGCCGAGTAAATTTTCCTTTCAAACTTTTTTTTCCTTCGTTTCTGGTTTTTTTTGGTTTGGTTTTATCGTCGATTACTCGCTGCAAATTCTTTATGACTATGATTTTTCGGTTCTGCAAAAATATTACGAGCTCGTACTTATTTACATAATCTGAGTGCACTTCCTCGGCAGCAAAACCACGGAACACTTTCAAGAACGAACGAATCTGATTATTGGGGGAAAAAAAAAAAAAAAAATTCCGGTTGATTACTATCCACAGTGCTTTTGATCGTGAAATAATTTTGGCATGCAAGTAATGAATCGTTCATGGCCTTGCAATATCTTCAACATGCCATAAATCGAAACACTGTGTATTCGACACCGTTCACACGAACGCATTCCACCTTTTATCCTGAATTGTTCAAGTTCCAAACCTTTTTTTTTTTCGCTTTTTCACTTCAGTTGATGTGGTATTCCTTAAACTTATTGCCTCGACCCGAAATCACAAAATATATTCTCAGCCCACATATCTCTACCGTATATAAAATGTGCATAAGAAATAAGCTGGGTATAGCTTCGTATAATTTATCTGAAATGAACTCTTTGTCTGACCGAGCACGTGCCTACACTACTTATCTGCGGGAAATAAAGATTCGAGTCTTGCGTATCATTATTCATTTAGTTAGTTATAGACTACCAAGACGACGTGTTCTTTTTTTCAAAATCAACTAGACATTGTTCAATAAGTATAAGCAATAAATTCGGGTTAAATGAGGGTGATTGAAACAAGTCGTTCGACGATCGAATAGATGCTGGAAAAATTCGATGAAAACGTTTACCACATTAATAATCGTGGCTGATTGTAATACCGAGCAAGTTTTCTAACACCGCGATGTGCACCGTATCGCAAGCAGAGGAGCCACTGAATCAAACGAATACAGCAATCTTGTTCGTTTTTACTTTCCAACTATATCTATAAACTGTTCGTACGTGTAAGTCGGCGAGGTACAGTTTTTCTCGGGAATATGTCTGACACGGTTATCTCATAAGTTTTCAACGAAAAGAGGCTACCGCCGGTGGAAAAAAGGAGCAATGAAGGGATATGAAAAGGGTCGAGGCTCAGGCAAGTGGCAAAATCCTGTTTGTACGAAGGTCTGTCTACTCTGCAGAGTTCGCACGTATGAAGGTTTATGGAACTTTCATGAATCTTGCAGAATGCACAACGCTCGCTTTCTTAATAGAATATGAAGAATATTGCACGGTCTGTATCGGTAACAACAGAATATGATGCGAAAATAAAATTTGATGACGCAAACATTTCCTACGAGCCAAATGGAAGTTGTATATAAAAAATCAAAAGTCATTTTGTTTATTTATATATAAGGAGCAACATCAATGAGACGCTACACATTCAAACAGAAATCTAGTCTGACAACAATGAGTAATTCGTCGGGTCTCTCTATTGCATTGTCGTGAAATTCATGAGTTCTTAGGAGCAATAGAATACCTGCTGTAAATTTAATTCGATATCGAACATGAAACGCGTTTTTTTTACGAAAATGATATCCTGTTAAAAGTAGGATAATTGTTGATAATTCAATATAAAATGTATATAATCAGTACTTCTAATGAATGGTAAGGAAAGTTTTATCGACTAATTGGTTTATTGAATCCGTTCCGCATTCGTTCTCTATTTCGTGTACTATTTCCAACGGGATATGCTCCTCGAATCACGAACCAGCTCATCGCTTTACCAAGTTTGGACGGTCTTTTCGTACCTTCTACGTCTATTAAGGCGCACACCAAACGGAGTTCAACGCAACGCGAAATTGAATTGTGCTCAATGCATGCGATCATTAACGAATCTAATCACAGGTAGTTTCGGTGTGGTGACCGAGTACTAGACAGCAAGAGTAGATAGAGACCAAATAGAAAGGTGGTACAGAGGAAGAGAGAGAGAGAGAGGGAGGCAAGAGTCAGGGTGTACCAAGGGAAGTCATGGACTATCCTGTAGAACCGAGCTGGCTGCGGTCGCGAGTCCTCTCGTGCTTGTATATGGCTTTCAAGCTAAAGCTATCGCTGATGTTTCGGGCCAGTCAGTCAGACTCTATCGATCGGCATTGTGTGCGAGTGTGTTTCCATGTGAAATTGCTGACGTGGATATTCTACGTCCTTCAGAGATAGTCGAATTTATCGGCACTTCGATTCTCACAATTTTACGATTGACGTTCAACGTCGGACAAATTAGTGAACCGAACCAAGTCAACCGTGCTAGCAGATTGAAGAATCAATCGAAACCTCAGTGCTGGCATAACTTTACAATGATGGCTCGACGTTTGATAAACGAAGAAGCAGAGAATAGATTCGATGAACTTTGTTTTATCACAAATACAATTAAAAAAAAAAAAAAAGCAACGTAAATTGAGTGATATTCTCATATCCATGTTCTGAAGCATTTTATATAGCTATTTATTCCGATTGTAATTTATATCAATGTTCTTTACAATAAAAAAAACATCGTATTTGGAGCTCGATGGAGAGGGTCTATGGAAAGTGAACATTCGAAGTTCTCAAATACGAGAAAGAGGGTGAATTAAAAACTTCCCACGGTTGAAATGAGAAACTATCTTGAAAGATATTGTTTTCCAATTTCTTACAACTTTGAGGCTAAATTTATTAGTTTCAGCAGGTATATTTCCGTCAGTTGTTGAAGCAAATAAAATTTTTATGATCGATGGTGATATATAAGACGTTATCGTTAAAAATTAACGATCGCTACGTGAGATAAAAATTTGCTGACGTTGCAAAGTTATTCAGATTCAAGCTGCGATACGATAGAATTTAACGCATTGCACATCAAGTATAAAACTAAACAGAAAATTCGCTATTCAACTGAACTATCTTATAATAGTGTATTTACTCGTAGAGATATATATTCTAGCTTTCTGGCGTCGTTACGACTCTTGTCATTGATGTCCTTTAAATAGTTGACGCAAATCACCCACTAACGTATGCTAATCGTTTGCAAACGAGAGAGTTCTCCCGGTAGGCTCTGTGTTCATCCATCCGGTCATTAAGCATACATTTCCATCAAGCTTCCTGTCTCTCGGTCCCCAGCAATCCCACTAAACTTTTAGCAGTTCTCGTGTACATTTACAGTTTCTAGCAAAAGTGTCCAGCAGCGATGAGATATACGAAATTTTTTTAAAATCATTTTTTTTTCATGAAATATTTCGTTAAAATTGATGAATGAAGTTTCATTCAGATCCTGCAATTTGTCAAATATTGTGAAAAAGATTTTCGAAAGAATTCATGGTTACCTTTGAACTTGAGCTTAACATCACACGAAAACACATCGACAAAGATTTTATATAGTAAAAAAATGGATTTGCTTTAAGGTGATTGGATGCGAGTGCAAAAAAAAATAGTCAAAAAGTAGCTAAACAGTTTCTCTGGACACGTTTGATATTACGAGAAAACCGTGCATTTACTTTTTTTTTTTACTAACCGCGAGACTGATAAATTACTTAAAAAAACCTTCGTAATAAATACATATTTCGATATTGATTTTTGTTGTTTAAAAAAATGATGTCAAGAAATGCTAAATTATTGACACTTACGGTCCAAAAATAATCTTCAATGTCCATGCGCATAATTTCGTTAAAACTATAAAAATGCTCAAAGAAACTGGGTAAAAATAACCTCGGTAAATCGTATCGCGGAGTAAATGATTCGATAAAGTTCTCGTTCAGGAGAAAATTGTCTGACAGTTGCGGATAATTTCGAAACTTATGAGAAAATCTTGAAAAAGAATCCCGCATAATGGAACTTTTGCTATGAGGAAGGAAAAAAGATCCATTATAAGGGGACAGGTCACAATTAAGAAACGGACTTGTTTTTTTTTTTTTTTTTTTGGTCTACGCCTGTTCTTACCAGGTACTCTCTACGTATTTGGTTGACCTATACAATTCAACTTTTTTCTTCTTTGCTTTACGACTTTGCTTTCGTAGCTAATGAGCCAGAGCCATGCTTTTAATAAAAGCTTAAGGGTTTTTTTCCCCCCTACCGATGCTTGACGAAACGTGACTATGCTAGCACGTGAATCAAGAAGGGGGGGCTTCTTCCTGGTCACAGTTATTCCAGCTCCCTCCTCCGTTACATAGGTTTTTTTTAAATCTCAAACTTGTTCTTCGCAGATCTCCGTTTTCTCATTATCCTCTTCCCTGCAAACTTGACTTGGTGAACTTGGGGCGCTCTCATCACCGATTTCCTTCGACGTTCGTTTTACCAACACGTTATGAAACGTGCCTTCAATAATCTATTATTTTTTCATATTCCTTCATAAGATCTCACGTTGATTGAAGCTTCGTCGAAGTTCATATACGTTTGCATAAATTAATTGGATATGTTATTCACATAACCGAGAACTACTTATCCTGAAAAGCAAATTTGAGTATCACGAAGAAATAATATTTCTTCACGAACATCGCGAATAAAATTTCATTTTATTAAAAATTGTAAATGTTTCAATCCTCTGACGAAATGAATACCATTAAATACGGAACTTCGTATAGCTCGATTAGATTGGTTATCAATCAAATTATGAAAAAAGTAACGAATTATATTTATACACTGAAAGTAAACATTTTCGAACAGTTCATTACTTGAATGGTGCGAGTTACTGTAAGTTACAAAGACGTAGAACTCGTGAATGGAGAGTTCCTCCATCCAGTTGGAAGAGCCCTTCTCACGATGCACCCTTGTGCCAACATTTCCGTCGATTTTCTATCATCGGTGATGCGCTAACTACCTCAAGTACAGAGAAGGGTTCACGAGAGTGTGGAAGACACGAGACTGCATCAGAGATGGGTATCTATATGCGCCGTTATGTATATCTAAAAATCAATATTATAATATGATAGGCATTCACATATTCAAGCACCAGATTATAGTGTTTTAACTTAAGCGGATTGTGCAATCACAAAGATATTATTTCGTTGTGCTTCACGGTACAATGTAAGAAACAAAGATTTTCTTGAGAAAAATTGTTCGCCTCTGACACCAGTTTTCTCTGTTTCTTTGTTCCTTTTATCTTATCAAAAGCCGCGATAGCGGATTGACGTCAAGTACTAAAAAAAATTCAGAGCGAGCTTTGTTTCATTTTTATAGACTCGAATAAGCCAGTTTCCGGATTTTTTATTGTTTCAATCGTACCCTTCTGTGGTTTTAACCTAAATCCATAGACACGAAGTAATCTGAAAACTGAAACGAAAGGGAGAGAGAAAGAGAGAGATTGCTTGATTGATTGGTAAATGAATTTACGCCTTGGTAACCTTGAGGCAAATGAAAAATAGAAACAATGAAAATAACAAAAAATATAAAAATTCGATAAAAATATGAAAAAAAAAAACCAGTTAAACCGTCACTGCGAAGTAAAATGAGTGCGGATCACGGAGAAAGCACGCATAGCATTAAATTTAACTTAAATCTAACAAACTTCAATACAAAACTTACAATTTAGTCACTTACTTATGGCAATTTGATTTGAATGAGACCAACATTGAAGATAGAATATAAAACCCAACAGAGAAAGAGAGAGAGAGAGAGATTTTGATATTTAACATTTGTTTATTATGCCCTGACACGCTATCAGGAGACTCGGCAGAGTCTCGGGACAAGTACATTGACAGCCCTGTCGCCTGCTGGCCCGAGCTCGCCGAGACTATACTTTCTCTGAATAAACCGATTCGCGGTGGTGGGGGTAAAATCGACATGTCATTTTATTGAATTACGAAGCTCAGAAGCAATTGAGAAACTTAAAAATTGAACTTTTAGCTAATTAAGAAATTCTCTTTCGATTGCGCCCAAATATATATGTATAGGACAAAGATGGACGTTTCGGAAAACAGGTAATAAAAGTGACAGCTTACATAATTGAAATATAGTTACTGAAAAACAGCAGCGAAGCTAACTTACATGCTAATAATGATACTAAATACTAAATTCAGAGAGAGAGAGAGAGAGAGAGAAAGAGAGATACCGTAACACAAGAAGCGAAAGCTAGTTATTAATCCAGAGGTTCTCGTGTTGGAGTCACATGGGGATTTAAATGAATCTTTCAAGTTTACGCTGGGGAATGACGCCGACGTATGGATGTATAATGCGTATAGAATATTGTGATATTGAGATGAAACGACCATAAGAGCGGTTTTGCAAGAACAGGGGAGGAGAGATCGAAGACTTCCCTAAGGGAATCTTCTCATATGCTACACATATATACTCAACAGGAGGGAAGAATGCGTTGCTGGAATATCTGGTGTACTATCGTCGGCACTTTGTGTTAGCTCGTGTGTATCCATGTGGTATATATAAGTACAGACCCTCGAGCCACGTTCGGTGCGTGCTCAAATTAATTGCTCGGTTCTCGATTAGCACGCGGAAGCACTGGGATAGCCCAAGATTAGCCAGTACACGGTAGCCAACCTCCTGGCTCTCTCCCTTTCGCTCTTCCTCTTCGCCGCGCTTTCTCTCAGATCTCCTTGTTCTATCTGTACTCTCCTCTACACGTAACCCTAATCTCGTTGGTCTGTGTATGTAGACCTAACCGTCTATTGACTGCTGGCATCAAAAGGGCAAAGTTTACCCAGTAGAATACACTAAATTGTATGATTTACGCCCTTTCGTGGTATAATCCTTCCTGGGTGAGTATACGTGCAACACATATGCCTATGTATCATAGTTTGTGTAGAATATCCTGGATTGTGAAATTCTTGGAAGAAAATTCTTGATAAATAAGTGCTTTCGGGCTCAATGCTCCTGAAGTACTTAATCTACTTAAGATATAATTTCTTTATTTTATTTTCTACCTTTCTTCCGAGGCGGAGATATTCCTGAGATAAATGTAACTATGCATTTCATATAAAATCTCTGGTAAGATCGAATGTTTTGCTGATACATTAAATCGCGCTCTTCCATTCTAGGATCGTCGACCTGATCACAACTATGTGCCCTCGTACTCTCTGGGGACAGGGGAATCTCAACATTTGTCGTATCGAAGGACTGGTCATCCGTTAAATTGAGAGATTGAAAGTCGAAGGAGGTTTGGGTTCATGAAAATGGAAGAGAGGAAGAGAAAAACAGAGGGAAAGAGAGAGAGAGGGAGAGGGAGGGAGGGAGAAAGGTCATCGTGAAATCCGACTTCGGAGCAAAGACGAGGCAATCGAATTTGTTCTATTGTTTGTTTCAAAGTATACTACAAAATATTTAACGTATGAATACATAAATGCCGAGTTTTACAAAATTCAATGGAATTTGGATCAATGCTTATAGAGACGAAATTATTGAGCAGCTCGCTATCGATATTCGAGTTTTAAAACGTCGCGAGCTAACGGAAACTATTATTAATAAAAATTAATAAAAATTTTACTTGTTCCCACGTTACAGTTTAATTTATATATCGTGAAAACGAGATTTACAGCGCTTCCCGCAAACGATCAGCTTACCGATGAAGAATCCCGCTAATTAACCCAGTCCTGTAAATTCAGTGTTAAATTTCTGCATCAATTTAACATTGTATTCAAATTTATGTATGTACAAAAGAGGCATTTTACTGTTTTGTATTCCCTGATTGAATTATCCTCCATATTTTGAATAAGTTTTTTCAGGATATTTTAGGATCTTTCAAAATTATAAAAAATTTACACGGAGAGCATCACAACTGGATTATAACTTGCCAGCTAATATGAAATGTCTGTTTCATTTACCAACCGACCCCGGCTGAACATTTACTATCATATACCAGCCAGTTATGAAATATAGCAGAAAAAATGTGAATACCTCACACTCGGGACGTTAATAGATTTTTTTCCGGATGTGCTAATAGAAGTTTAACGATTTTATTAGGCGGAGTACTAAAAATATAGCGCGGAAAGTTGTTAAAACGAACACCGGACAGTGTGGGTCACGAACCTGTGGATCTAGACCAAAATACCACAGAGATAGTATATGGGATATTCCATGCTGAGCCTCATCGACTGGTTCGCGATCTCGTTCATTTTTTATTTTGTTGGGAATATTTATTTCTGATATAATTACTGAAATCATTGATAAACAATGAACATCTCAAAATTTCGCATAAAATTTTTTGAATAGCTCATCATTTTTCAACAACAGAGACACGAAAATAAACTAGTCGAAGTTGAAAAAATGACTTGCTGTTTTGTTTCGATATTTCTGTCGAGAAAAAAAATTCAGATGAAATGTTGAAATCTTCAGCGAAAAATTTCATCATTTTCACGGACTGCTGAGCTTCGTACGTGAAGCCTCACATATGGACCTAAAGTAAAACACAACAGTGAATGTCCCACGGTAGTATGCATATGACAGTGAATCGCATCCTTATAATTCGGAACTATCGATATACACGCCTTCGCATATACGTGCATGTATCCAGGACGTGTATAGTTTGCGTGTATAAAGTGCATGCACGAGAAGGTAACGACGATAGGTCTCGTACGTGAACCGACAGCCCTGACCGAAGTCCTTCGTGACCCCGAAGCTCTCGCGAGTTCGTGACCTCATACAACCTTTCCGCATTTGCACTATCTCTTCCTCCTTTTCTCTCTCACAAATCCCACATTCCCCTCTTCTCCCTTATCGTCATTTTCTCGTTCATTATTTATCTCGTTTTCTCTTATTTTCACCGAGTTTTCATAGCTTAATCGATTAAATAATATCATGCCAAACTGACATTACAGCTTATAAGCACCTAACAAATTGAATCAACATGCTTGATTCACGATTTATGAACACTTACGTATACCGTTTAGATTAGTTCTCAACTTTTCTAATTACTTTTTAGCTTTTATATATGCTGATGTATATATGGCATTAGCGTACCAGCACTAACTTCAAGTCTGAGAGGATCGTAGAGGATTGTGCGAGATGGAACATTCCTCTTGTCGGTTGACGGAGAATTTAGTTCACATTTCGCGGAAAATGAGAGAGAAAGAGAGAAATATAGACAGAGCAGAGATTCTATAGAATACATATAAGTACTTCACAGTGTCATACTGCAAGAAAGCACGTACACGTAAGTACTTGATACCTTCCTCGGGCATTCATACGTCTTGAGAAAGGATTAAGAGCCCCGTATATCTCTCGTCTTTTCACTCATTCATTTCCCCTTGCATCGACTGCTACGATTGTCGCCAAGAAGCGAGCGACGATGCGATAACTTATTGCACTCGAATGCAAATAATATACTTTATAGATATGTTGAAAAATCGCAGTTATCGTATTCGTACGAATATTCTACTTGATTTTTCACGTTCTCCTTTATTCATATTTCCGTACATGTTTCTTTGTATTGACGTTCTTCCTATCTCCTCTGAACCGCGTCTGTATGTATCAAAATTCATCAAACTTCTGAAAGTTCTCGATCGCTTTTACAATACTCTTATTCCTTTTCCGAAGCACTCATCCGTTTTTATCCATTCTTCATCTCGTTTGCCTCATGATTGAACGCTGACGTATACTCAAATGCTGCAGAATATGCTTCGAATTATGAATATCGTTTGAATAATTGTGACACTAAATATCTTCGCGCGATAACGAAGTAGAAAACATTTTTTTTGTACTAAACGTATAGCTTATACATGTCTATTACGTTTTTCAGCGCACACGAAAAATTATATTTGTAAATACATGTTTTTTAATGCAGAATCATAGCCCCTGGATTGCAGAAAAATTCATTTTTATTCATTTTTTGTTCTTCGTATCGTAAAAATCATTTAAAAAATCATCAACTTTTTTTAACCTGATATAACTGTTCCTTAAAAGTTGATGAGATTACTCGAATAGGGTGAAAAAAAAAAAATCAAGTTGTAAAGGAACAGAGAACCTGATACCATAAACCATGAAAAGTCTCACCGGGCGCTCTGTTCAAACAATGGAATGAAATAAAATTTCTATTTATAGTCAAAAGATCGGAACAAAATATGAGTTTCTTTCCGGTAAACTCGATAAAGAAAAATCGAGAAAGAAGGTACTAAAACATGAGGTGAGAGTTTATTGAAAAGTTCGTGCAATGGTGTAATGCGATCTCAGAAAACTTGAAGAATTCAATGCATAGTCTTCTGAAGATGATCGAATTTTATTGGAAAAGGCAAACTGCTATTCTGGAGGTCCTTTCTGCTTCAACGCCGTTGGGAAAAATAACTAGTAAATAATTGTAACAGCTCATCAGGTATTCCCCACAATCGTAGGCCGAGGGCAATAATAAATGATAAGCCTCGAGCTGACTGCTTAGCGCACACAAAAAGTAGCGAGGTGATGGGACGGCGATGCCTGCTTCGCCAGCGTTCATGAAAATTGAAAAAGCCTTGCTTCAAACTTCACCATAAATCGATACAGCTTTCTCACTTAATTATTTTAAATATTTATTTGCAATTCCGTAATTCGGATTATCTTAATTGTTGTACAGTCATCGATGTACAGTTCGATTTATAAAAAGTCATTTTTAATGGATGGATTTGTATTCGAGACATTTTTCAATTCAACCGATTTTTTACATCTAAAAAATTTAACGCTTTCAAATTGTTCAATTTCAATTTTCTATCCGGAGAATACAATTTCGAGGAAATCGTGTTATTTCCCTTCGGAATAAAACTGTGTCACTATCATATCTTCTACAGCATAGTCACATATTCAAATCGTTTTTTTTTTTTTCGTCATCATTCTAGGAAAAGCATAGTTTCGCTCTGTTGAATATAACCGAATTTTATCGCTGCTGGAATACCGCTCGAAGATTTTTGTTCCCATAAGTCTCGCTCAGCGATCACGTTCTATTGGAAATTGTGAGGATCGATTTTCGTCATAGAAGGTGTCGTCGAGCGTTCTAAGTTTGCTGCGGTAAACTTGGTTTATTTGGCACATTATTTCAAGACGTCAAACTTTGTGCCGATAACTTTGTTCGAGTATATTAATTTTCAGAAACATTGATTACGAAATTTATAATGATTTTACTGGAAGTTAAGTGAAGTTGGTGAAGACAATTTATTTACGATGACATATGGCACCAACAAAAAATCAGAGACCAAAATTTCTGCTCGAACAAAGTCGATACTCACTTTTTGATATTAAAATGCTTGTTATAAGTAAGAATATTTTGTAAAATTATAAAAACAAAATAAAATATGGCAGATTTTTTGGAAAACTTTATAACGTTCCTCTTCACAAACGTCAATATACTCTTCTTTCGTTTGTCAAAACACGAGAAATGGCCAAAGAGTGAATAACGAAATGATTTGAAATTTTTTAAAAATATCCTTGTTAGTCAGTTTTTTCTAAATATTAATTCACGAAAAATTTCAAAAATAATTTCAGTAGTATCTATTTACACGTATTTTTTTTAAAAACGAGAATGATAAAAAATTCTTGTCTCGCTACTGTAATCCATACGATTCAATTTTAAGAATGCACAATCTTACGTTGTATTCGAGTCTGTTAGCTATCCGCAAAGAATATCTCTTGAGGGGCAAGAGACGAAATGCAGTCCCACGTATCGCCGCTCGATAAAATAATGACGAAGAGATAGACTCACCGCCATGCGCGAGGTGTTGGATGCAGGACGATGGTTCCACGATAACCAAATTCAATTTTGTACCGCGAAACTTGGGCGGATAGCGTAGCTGCTATCTTTACGTTGATATCGTATATATACAACTAGATGAGGTCTGCTATGTATACATAGCCAATGCACATCTGATATATTCCGTCGCTCATAGGGAAACGTGAACGGGTTCCGGAAGTGGCACTTTCGTCGCCAGCTCAAGCTTCTTATATGTTCTCTCTCTTTCTCTCTCCCTCTCTCTCTCTCTTTCGCGCGCACACCTCACCCTCTCTCGTTCGTTTTCTTTCACCCTAGAATAGACCGTAAATTTTTTTTCTCTCCGATTACTTCCAGGCTTGGTTCATTTTAGTTATCGATCACGTCTTTCAGCAAGATTCGAGGGGTCGTAGATTTGAAGAATTAGTTAATTCGTCTTATCCTTCAAATTCAATTCATTCACGCTACTTTTTCACCGTCGGTGCATGAAATGGCAGCTTTTAATAAGCTTCTCTGGTCCTCTGGGGGCTGTTTTAATGGAATTTGAATGGTATAAAATTATTAATTGAAATATCTTCAATGGATGAAACAAAAAATCTTCAAAATGTTACTCTCGGATAAGTGGGTCAGAATTTGAAAAATAAATAAATAAATAATTATGAGACAGCGCTTCTATCTGAAACTTTTTCAACTTTTTCTAGCTTACTCTTCCGTCATTCTGATGCATCGATTTCTCTACTTTTTCTCTCGGTTTCGTTTACTGATGCGAGAATCTACACAATATTTTTCGTTTAATCTATTCGAAAAATGTTTTTTGATCGCATCGATTTCGCCAGTCGTTATTCTGAGATTCCTCTATCAATTTCCGTTGTTCCAGGAAATAAAGAGGATGCGCTGCTACATTTGTCTACGAAGTGGAACTACACGCTCGATCTTACTTCGAGTAATCGAGTCTTTTCAGTTAAAAATTTAACTAACTTTACTCCCTCATTAATCACGTGAATCTCGAGATGATTTTTTGCTATACCTATGTACTTAATGATATACACATGTGGATTAATTAGCAAGAAAATAATTATATTTCACTCAGCTAATAAGAAAAAGTATAAAGGGAACAAGAAATGTCATTAGCCGCCTTAGATATCAAAGAAAAATCAAATTCTTCGTGATCGAATATTACACATTAATAATCCATATTATATCTGAAGAAAACGAGTCGGTTTTCAGTATATTCCTGTCTCGTTTATATTCTACTCCATGGAATTAGATATCAATGAGAATATTTTCGTGTGCTGTAAAATATATTTTTCTCATGGCATATCGCAAATTAAAAATCAGAAAACTCAATGTTTCTGCATATGGAGGACTGTCGCACAAAAGAACTCAGTTCTTTGAATGATATACACGAGCTCGTTACGATCCAATCTCAGCAGAGCCCGTTACACTGATTATTAGAAAAAAAAAAAAAAAACGGGGTTTCCGGAAATCTGATGGGCACGGTATCTCAAATCTTTGTGAAGTCCCTTGTGTGTTACTTCATTTCCATTTCCGCATCTCCCCTTTATTGTTGATGTATACGTTACAAAATGACATTCCAAAATTAGATTTTTTTTTTCCTCTCAGCCCTTAAATAATTGGACGTGTATTTCTCGTTTCAACCCTCATTTCCACTTCGATGTAATCTCCTTACACAAATTACCCTTAATACTAGTTTAAGGACTGAATCTCCACCAATAAATGTCAATTATCCTAGCGCTAATCTTGTGTTTCGTATAATCACATTGTAGCAATGGCAGACCTTGAACGACACTGGATAGATAGATAGATAGACTTGAACCGACAGTGCCTGCTGATTTTCGTTCAATATTCTGTCACTGTATGAACAAGAGATGCGAACTTGTTGAGAATATTTAAATTCGAATTTTAAACACATTTTGTTCTAGAATAAAAATATTCTTTTAATTTCATTTGAAATCAATATCATTTTCTCTTGAATTGAACGAAATGACATTTAATTTGTACATATCTTCGGGCTACGAATTCAATGGAAGCGTGTACAATATCGATTTCGAGTAATACGGAATTGCTAATAATGTCGAACAAATAATTCTGATTAAATTGCGTTCATTATCAGTTCGATATACGTGTCGTATACTTTTTTTTTTTTCCAAAATAAACATCTCTCACATTAATTTTATTACAAAGGATTATGAGCATTTTAAATAGTTCAAAATTAGCCTGATGAATAAAACAATTGGTTTTATAATCGCATACGAAACGTCTGTTTAACGAATTTATGTGTGCTCAATATTTCTTTACCCTGGCATCGTTTTTATTCCTCACGTTTGTCAAAAAGGCTTTAGCTTTCGCGAGTTTTCTCGTATTCGAGTGCACAAACGATCGCTCCAGCAAGAGTGCGAGGATTACGAGCATTTCCCGGGAGATGGCAAAAGATCCACCCTACAGATTTTCTCCGATTACGTGCGCTCGTGCTGCATCCGCAATCCTTTATCCATCAAGACTATCTCGTTCTCGCTATTCGCATGGGAATTTGCCCTATTCTGCCACATTCATCACCTATATTGGGCCTTACTCTAGCTTTTCTCCGAGCTTGCCACTTGACAGATCGGTCGAATAAATCGATCGAAATGGGTTTTTTTATTTTTTATTTTTCAAACCAAATAATTATATTAGCATATTATCGATGGTTGTTTCCAAGCAATAATCCTTCTGTTTTTATGTAAGGCAGTAAGAAGAGCGATGCATTTTTAACTCTTGGCAATTTCAGCTCCTCTACCTTTTATCCATTATCTTTTGGTTCCCTTCGTGCGTTATTCCTTCTAAACTTGAAATTCTTTTACATTACCGCACCAGATGTCGCAGATTCTATTTCTCGTCTTGACATAGCTCGCACCAGCATTCTCCCTTCAGTTAATCCTCTATTAACGTCTCCCTTGTCTCGTTACTGCATTGTAGCCTCAAGATAGTCTTATGGCTTGTGCCATAGCTGTTCCCATTGCTTTTTAAATATCTGTACAACGGTTTGGCCACCCTTCTGTGAACTTCCTACCTCTTTTGTGCGATCGCTATTCTGTGTTTCTCCCAACTTATGCTTGTTCTTCTTCTTCATCTTTACCCTCAATCTTCCTCATCGCGTTTCATCCTCCGTATTCTGAATCTTTTGCCTTTGTACGCTTGACAGTTTTCTCGCCTAAAAAATTTCGTCCCTTTCCACTTCTCACCTGGTCATTATCTCTGTTTTGGTTTTACCCCCCCAGTCTCTGATACCCTCGAAATATTGTCCTTTTCCCTCATTTTCTCCTCCCATTCCATGTCCCTCTTTCTTTCCAATCTCATCTTCCTTCGCTTTATTTCCTCCCTTGCGAAATAGCCTGATATAACTATGGCCACCGCCTTTTACCGAACCCCATCGCGCATGTGTCTTCGTGAACACTCTCTACTGGGTAGCCCAACCACTCGCTATTTTTCAACTGATTAGAAATTGAACATACTCGGATGTGTATTCAATTAGTGGGCTCGGTAGAACTACCGCTTTAATCGTAATCAACTCTCATTAATTGCAAATTTCAATGAAATCACCAACTAAAAATAAATTAATTACAGAATTCTGATCGCTGAGTCTCTGAAAAGTGGAATTTCCAATCGGTTGATCTCGTATCTACTGTGCCGATATATTTACCATATTTTTGCCATCTTTTAATTTATTTCAATCCATCATTTGCCAGACCTGTAACACCGTACGGGGCAAGACATATGTAAAACACTGCTGGTAAAATTTGACAGAACAAACGTTTGTGAATTACGAACAGATTATTCTCGCGTATTCTCCTACATAATTAAACGCGTTTATCCGTGTACGTATCTGGCATTGATTCACGGTTCATCGAAGTGTTTCGAATTATTTGTGAACTTCGTTCTCTACACGATTAACATTTCTGGAAATGAAATACTCAAAGTAATTTCGAAAGCATGCAGAATAACGGGAAAAAATTATGATTGATTACAAAATATATTTCAACGTGTAGATTTTTGTGATGGAGAAATTTCTTTTCGATTACACGTATAAACGCTGTGTATTATTTAAAAGTATGATCACGATGTTTGTATGTCGAATACACTGCATACTGGGATATTATCGTGTACATGAAGGAGTAGTTCGCATATTCATGTCTCCGCTGGTCGTCTCAGGCCGCAATGTAGACCACATAATTGGACTGTATATATCCTCTCCTGCTTCATCTTGATTAACCCCCTCGCTCGTCAGAATTCCAATTGTCCGCGTCATACATTAAATTCTTGTATATATATGTAGATATACATCAAGCTCCATTTCTCAACCCCAATACCGTATAGCGATAAAAAGTATATATATCCAGACATTAAAGTTTCGAAAACTTTTCTACCCTTCTTTCTCTTTCAACCTTTTTGTCCCTGATTTTCCATGAGGATACATTTTTCCTGAGATTATTACTTTCGAACGACTTTTTTCGCGTTTGCATTATTTTAACGGCTCCTCGTTTGTACGTAAAGATAACGATTCTCGTTATATATTTTATATCAAATCGGAGTGATAATGGTTTTTGTACTCTCGTCTCGTTTACTCGATGGGAGTGGTCCCAATCAGAGAACTCACGACCCATAATATTCTTACAAAAGATTTAGATTTCGTTTTTAGCTTTTTATATAATAATCAAATTTCATTGAGATTAAAACAAAAATTTCACAATATCAAAGATCACTATGAAATTAATAATATTCTTTGAAAAAATGAAAACTCAACATTTTTCATGGAGATTTATCTCGATCTGCAGTTGAGTTAATAAATTTCTTATTCTTTAAAGAAACTGGAAAAGCATATTTGTGTCTATATTTTTTGAATCAACGGTTTAATCGCTCTTAAGAAAATCGCGCGAGGAAAGTTAAGCTCACAAAAAGGAAAGGATTGAATAGAACCAGCTGCGAAGCTTCGTGGAAAGCTTGAAATGTGATGTTGCATCGCGAAAAAAGAGGATTTCAAAGCGGTCGCGTTATCCGCTCCAAACACGAGAGATTGAAGGGAGATGAGAGCGCGAGAAAGAGAGACTGGTATGGGACTTAACCGTCCGTCGAAGGATTATTTCGCGGATTTGCACGCTATGTGAACCGGAGATCGGGTATTATGAAATGTTCCGTTACAAAATATATATACATATACAATAATAGCACATGCATTTTGCAACCGGCGCTTCGTTTTTCGAGAGCAACGAATATCTAAAAAAATTCTCTTTTTCTCTCTCTCTCTCTCTCTCTTTTACCTCTGTTACGCTTATCTCTCGAAGTCCCATCATACCCCAAGACGCGTGATGACATCTTGTATTTTCTGGTATCCGGATAATTACAAAAAGGTAGATCACGCTTAAGAGTCGTGTAATGAAAAAAAATTACAAAACAACTACATCAAAAAAATGTGTTATACGACAATCACCGATGCGAACTACCACTTATTTGAATTTTTTTTTACAGATTTCCTCTACGAATATACACGCGTAGCTCTCTTAATATGGACCTGTTATTCGAAACGTTCAAATGGATTTTTTCGACACTTTTGATCGTTTTTTATTTGTTTTAATTTCATGCACTACCAAAATAGAGACCCAAAAATAAAATTATGATATTTCTAGGCATCTCGATGTGGCTTGAATGTTCGATGTACTTTTTCGTATATAATATACGCGTATGTACGTTCTTATATATTACATGAGCCGAGATGCACATACTTGGTAGCCAAATAATCTCTAATTTCCTAGCTATCCCTCGGTACTCTCTGCCTTTACACTAGTTTTACTGCGTGGAATCTTAATTTGAACTGAGATTTCTCTCGTTCTGAACTCTCCCGTGAGCTTCATCCTGGTCGTTTCCGCTTCCTCTACTTTTCCTCATTTGAAAATCTCGTGACCTTTTTCTCTTTTTTTTTTTGCATGCTACCAAAACCCTCTTACTCGTTACATTCACGAAACTGCAAGGGATGCTTTTAATTTACTGCGAGAATTTGAAAAATGTTCATTTTAACACTATCCTCTATTTTATACTCCAAAACGAATTTCTTTTTCTTGATCCACTGCCCAAAATTACCCGAATGATTACAGTTCTATGGCACTGTCTTTACGTCCTGTAAAATATTCCCTTTTCTTATCACATCTGTGGTACGTAACTAGACCGTAGTTGATGTAAATATCGTCACCCCATAAACTTTCCTGCTTTTTTTTTGCTCTTTGCGTCCATATAGCAATCAAATAATAAAAGATGCCAATGCATAATATATTATTCAAGGTGTACAACTGCATCTTTGAAACTCATCCTTATGCTTTTGAGTTCGTAACGAATTACTGCTTATCCAATTCCTCTGTTCTTTTTTCGCTTCTCTCCTCATCTGCACTATTTTCTTTTTATTATAATAACTCTTCTCAACGGTCGGTGTACCCCGCTCGATGTCATCACACAAATATGTAACAGTTTTATAATTTGACATTATGACTCTGCAGCTATGTTTTCATAATTTTTCACCGTCTCTAATTGCTTTCGGTTACAATCGTATTTTGAGTGGAGTGACTTAGGTGCAATAGCATTAAGAAAATAGATGAACACGTCTTTTCAGTTCAAAGCCATATCCGTCTTGACATACCCGCAGAGAAATTTCCAAATTCTTTGCCATTGTAAACAAATTCATACAACTTTTCTCTCTATTTTTCTTCCCTCCGGCAATAGCTCACCAGCAAACGTTCGGTTTTGTTAGAACAAATCGTCATTATATTTCAATCTCTTTAAACTCGGCTCTACGTCGATTGTTTTTTCTCAATGTTATTCTTCCTCGAAGAGTCGAGATGTTGACATGAGCTTTTGTGATAGGCGAAAGTGAAGAAAATACGGTGAATAGTAAGCGGGACGGTCCATTTTTCGATGTTGCAGGGTGACGTGAAAACATCGTATGGCGAAATACAGCAAAAAGGGCGAAGAGGAGGAGAGAAAAAAAAAGTATTAGGAAAAAACAAATTCGATTTTTGCGAAGGGCTCGATGGAAATACCCCGAGTATCTTCTCTCCGTCTCCTCCCACTTTGGGGTTAAGGTCGCCCCATCGAGCGTTAACTCTGAAATAAAGAATAGCCATGGGTAGTCTCTCACTCGATAGTCTTTCCCCTTCGACCCCTTTCTGCCTCTTTTTTTTACAAACATCCTGACGCAAGATTCACTTCATAGCTCAACACGATGACGACGACGATGACGACGACGACGACGGGAGTTTGGCTACATTAGGTACAAGCAGAGCTTATCAGTGATCGGTTGCCTGCGGCAATTTCCGCCTTTATCGCTTATCTGCTTTTCGGGATCAGGCTCGACGCCGGGTTTGCCTCTTCTCGCTGTATTACAAGGACTTCGACCTCTCCCTCGGGGTGCATTCTCCCTGCCATCTCACTCTTCACATCCACGCCCCTCCTCGCTCAACGGTCCTCAAACTCTTAATCGTAAATCCACGATAACCCAAGCTTTCGTAGAGTGTTTTGTATATATTTTCTGTGTGTATGGAGAATTTCGGGATAAAAGAGGGTTACGGGCAAGGAAAAAAAGAAAAATGGTGGAAAACATGCAAAAATTTATAAGTTTTGATTTAGGTCAAATTTCGGATTGGATAAACGTCATTTTTACCGTTTATCATATGCTACATTCTTTTTAATTCACTGCATAAAACATTTGAGCAGCGTTGAAAGCGATTTTCAACCGGAAAAAAAAACTCATTTCAAACTTCATCGAGTTTACGATAAGAAGATTTTGCTGGAAATATCTGATAACATTTTATGCTGAATAATTCCGAAAGGTCCAAAACAATGCATTCTTAAAAGATATTGGAAATTCGTGGAAGCACATTGCCCGGGGCAAAAATGCTCTTCGATTCGAAGCTCTGAATTACTTGAACACAAAATTAATTTTCGATAACAATAAATATACAGAACGACAGTTTTGTAAACATCATGACCTAAAGAGGTGATAAGATATGAGCTAAACTTTCCTTCGGTCATCCTATAGTTGGTTTCTCCATAACTTAGATTCGGAACAAATTTATAGATCTATGTGTAGTAGTCGTTAAATTCGAAGCTCGAATCTTCCATCCTTGGACAGAAAATACTCTTCGAGTCCGTGTTCACGACAAGAAATCCGAATGGATTCTGTCGAGTTTCGAAGTGAAAATTCGAACCTCCATACGAAGAAACTTTCTTCCATGAGAAGGAGGAAAATCAAACAGCGAGGACAGAAGAGAATTCCTGTTCACACTCTCTGGCTTATCCAATGATTTTTTTTTTTTTTTTTTTTTTTTTTTTTTCATTTCTGAAGAAGTGAAAAAAAACTTGAGATATTTCTCGAGGATTTTTTTCATTAACTTCGTTATCAATTTATTGGCTTCCACTTTATTTACTTTTGATGGCTAACTGAAGAGGCAGAGAGCAAATCAGAAGATTCAATAAAAAAAAAAAGGGCACAGTTCCGTGGTGTTCATTCACCAATGATGCTTGTTAAGAGTTTTAGTCCTGCAAGTACGAAGAACAAATTATGCAGTTAAGCAGACATATATAAAGTATTCAATTTTTTTGTCTTTTTTTTCTATATCAAGTAACGATGCTCCTTTACCAATCAACAAAACTTGTAATGAAAAACTCCAATTTAAGTTCTGCAATAGCCTTTCTTCTATAATTGGCTTGAGAACGCGATATTTATATTCACTCGAAGCTTAGCAAGAGCTTTTTTTCAATCAAACAAAGAGAGAATTTGTACAATAGTAAATATGTAATTGGATCTCTTCTGAAGAACTGATGGATTTTTAGGGGGTTCAGAAATCTAACAATCGTTTGCTCCTTACGTTCGTTAATTTTTTTTATTATGTATAGTATAATCTCCTAATTCTTGTTGTATAATAACGTTTTCTTTGAATTTTATTAGTACACCTTCATAAATTTGAAACGAAATATCAAATAGCTCGATCGTTGCGCCATGTCCACCCACCTTGCAATGGATATTGGTCACTATATTAGCAGGTTGTGAGAGTTGCAGCAAATTGAGGAAAACTTTTCGAGCTGAACACCAGAATGTCTCACCGGACATTGTCTCGAGAGTCTGTTGAAGCAGTTGACATTCCTATCTGGAAGTGTGTTTATATCGGACTCAATACCGAGACGCCTTTTCGACTTCTTACATCAACAAATCGCAAAGAAAGTTTTATCCTTGTTTTTTTTTGCGTCCTTTATTTCTTCATTTGTTCCACTACTTTTATTTTGCCTCACAATTCCGTTTTTCTTTCAGTTCTCTTTCAGACTATAAAAATTTTTGTTGAAACCAAAATGAAGAAAGTAGAAATAAACCAGTATGTCGTTGCGCGAAATACGGAAAACGGTTCTCGTAAAAGAAGAAAGTAAATAATGAAAGAAGGAGACAACGAGTAGGACACTAAAAAACGTCGTTTTATACTGACCTCATAGTACCGAAACAATTTATTTGAAACAATACTGAGCAAATGAGAGAGAGAGAGAGAGAGAGAGAGAGTCTCGACAAGCGGGTACTTTTTGCCCACACAGGCACACATATATCTGGCTTATTTCATCAATTTTCGCCACAGTTCAAGGCCTCGATATTCTCGAATTCAGTAAAACTTTTCTACGAAATAAAAAATAAATTCGACAAATTTCTTCACCTTTTTTCATGATCCAATTTATCACTGTCACTAGCCAGTTTTTATGAGCATCATTCGCTCTTAACCTCGTTTTTGCAAATGTTCATGTTGTGTAATGAAAAAACAGGAATGACGAAAACAATCGACGCACTCATCATTTTCACACACCTGTATTAGATGAAAAAGTAGAAAGGACATGGCACCTTTTGGATTTTCACTTATTTCTCTCAAAATATTTTCAATCCTTGGACATTGTGGAACATTGTTATCAGAGTTTAGCTCGAGAATAATCAAAAAAATTGTACATGAAAAAAAAATGATTAATCAAGTTTCACAATTCATTGATAATTGACCTAACGAAGGAAGATCTCTGCATTTTACAGGAGCACATTTAATGTGCTCCTGTGGAGAACAATTCCGTAAACAAATCTTCAAGTTAAAGGATCCAATAGTACAACAGCCCAGAATTTCATAGGTGACGAAAAATTCGTGTGGGAAATAGTTGAAGTAATTTTACGCCATTAATGAGACGATTGATGACATCAGAAATTGCTGAACTTCGCTAAAGCGCCAGTAAAATGCATATACTTGAATTTTTTTTCTGTCTGCCAACAGTTGGAAGGTAAAAGACACGAACGAGTTGTTTACCTGCACTGTATAGCAATCTCAACGACAAAGATAAGCTCGAATATATGTATATATAGACGCGAAGAGAATAGTAGGAGCGACGAAGACTATATGCAGCAGACTATTAAAAGCTGTTGTCGTTGCTGCCGTCGTCGACATTTCCAGGGGGCGGTGGTAAGTCGCATTAAGTTGCTACCAACGGCGTGAATAAACGGCTACGAGAATGCCACCGAACGCTTTGGGAGTGCAGTGAGTGGTTTCTGCTCCTTATATACTGCCCTCTTCTCTCTCTCTCTCTTTCCCTCTGTCGCTTCCTGTAACGCGCATGCATATACATACATGGAGAGCAGAATCTCTGAAGCTTGTCGTTCCCTTAGTCCGCGGTGAAACTGGCGGAAGCTGCATAGCACAAAATGTCGTAATCCGGAGAGCAACGGTTGTAGGAGCATAGCGTGACGTTTTCAAGGTATATATCAAGAGTTGAGGGAAATATCTCTGAGAATGGGAGTTGAAAAGGTTAGAGGAGGTAAAATGAAAGAAGTGTGGGATAAGGAAAAAAATATAGAAAAAGCTACAGAGAGGGAGAAAGAATAAACAAAAAGAACAGAGAACTTGTGCATTTGCGTCCATGTGCATCCATGTGAAATAATTGGAATGGATTCTAGGCAAAATTCTCAAATACGCGAGTAATTCAGAAGTGGTGGAAAAAATCTACTTGATCCACGACTGTTTGCAAAAGTTGAACAAATATATTTACAAAGTTGCGTCAAAAGTTTTCAGTTATTTTCGTTTTACAAAACATATTTCAAAATACGTAACGAGCGGAAAAGAAGAATTAATTGAACCATCGTCAATTAAACCCCACTAATTAGTTAGTTAACTAGCAATTGAACCACAGATGCTTTGTTTTACATGAATGTTTTCGATGGCAGATCATTTTTCACCTTTTTCTCATCAAAACGTTCTTTTCATATATTCAAGTATTCAATAACGTATCTTTCTTGAACCGGATATAACAAAAGGCATTAATCTCGAGAAGAGTTTGAGCGTGCAAGCTTTTAGAGATCCAAGAGGCACATACTACGTGCTCGAAAGCAGGAGAACGGTGAACATTTTAATAGAAATTTCTTCGAGTTTATATTAGTTGGATGAATGTTTGAGTATTGGTCGGTTAGCTCCGAGCGAGTTGGAAATACAGAGATGCTGTTTCAAGATTGGTTAGTTGAACTTCTGTTCAGACGTTGGTATATCCATATTCGCATATGTAGATTTGCGCATGTCATAGTTTCATATGCATGAAAATATGGAGTGAGACTAAGGCAGTGTACCGAAAAAGTGTGATCAATTTTCATCCAGCAAAGATGTTTTACACCAATTGTTAGAAATACACTAATATTTTGTATAGCACGTATGATTATTGTCTTTTATTCCAACATTCTTAAGATATTCTTTTCACGAAACCAGACACTTTACAGATAACTGATATTCTATTTACAATAAAATAAAAATGCATGCGAATAGATTAGAAAACTGTTGAGTCACGTTACCGAACATTTATTGAAGAATTACAGCTTCAAAAAGCGTAAGACGAAAGCTTATGTGGATTCGATGATCATCGCATTTCTATTCAATAATTTATCAACTGAATATCTCTGAATGTCTGATACGAACTATCTCACGCATAGGAAAAATGGCAAGGAATCGGCAAGGACAATAAAAATAAGGGGTAACCAAATGTTGAAAGGAAATATTAACGATAAAAGTTGGAAAAATGTTACAAGCACAAAGCGGTCCATAAAACCGCAGTTAATTTGGGACTATTTTTAAATTCCTGTTTGCTGTAAGGTGTAATAATGGGTTATGATAACAAACGAGTGCTCTACTCATGTGCCTACAAAATACGAATCTCTACGAAAGGAAGCCCTTGAAACGACCATGAGTTATTTAGGGTCAGAGCGGAGAAAACTGTTGAGGAACCAAAAATCGTGATGTAGGCGTTCGGTGAATCACATTTATTTATATATCCATGCAAATTAGGGAACGTGTTGTGTTAGAATGAGGAGTCAGTAGAGGGTTTCGTTAGTGTACGAGTGGGTGGTTCAGCCGGCTGTTAGAACGATGCAGGACGTGCGTGGATGAGGAAGGAGTATTCGTAAACGTGGAATCGGAGTGGGCAGAGTTTGAGAAAGGAGGGATGAAGGAAGGAGGCTGACGATAGGGACGTAGGAGTGAGAAACCACTGCATGTGCTACAGCGAACTCTGGACCTTCGTTACTGGGCTCTGGCAGGATACGTAATTTGGGGTTTTACACGATATATCGCATATTTCCTATACATATATATGCGGTATGAATTGCTGTAACAGTGTCAAATTGAGATGATACTATATCGACTATTGCTTCCAGACAAAAAGACTCGACTTACCCTCCTCAGCGCTTACTAATTTCATGTACTTTACGTCTTTTCGTTTGTTAGTTACGAACTTATAGTTTGGTAACTATGGATACCGAGTGACTTAATATAGATGTATCTTTCGCAAGATCGTACATGGAATCGTAACATCGGGGGTTGACGATCTAGTTGGGATGCGGGTTCTGATTCATCAGGGAATGAAAACTACGTGTAGAAGCGCTTCCCAGAGATTGCTCGGTTATACGAGGATTAGACATACGTTTATGGTTAATATCACGTGGAGGCTAGAGTCAGAGATTAGTTCTACTACAGAGGGTCAAAGCTGAAATTATACGTTACAGTTAGCTTTGTAGTTCATTTGGATCTATTTGTATCCAAATTTATAGAAGCTACCGTTTCAAATTTTATTTTTCATATATCAAAGACAATACTTCATATTGAGTAGAAAAGAAACTCGCTTTTGCTGTAATGTGGAAAAAGAACGTGTGGCGTAGTTCAAGCTTTTTCAGATTAATCGTTTCAAAATCGCAACGGTACTGAACAAAGGCCCATCATTTTATTGAATCTCTAGAGTGCCCTGTAGCTCTTGTTATATGTACGTAATGCAGATAAGGGAAAATAGGGATTATGAACGAATATGAAAAGCAGAGAAAGCATGAGTGAAGAGTAGATTGGAATCGAGACAAAGTGCACGGAGAAAGGTTCTCTTTCTATTTGCCTCGTTTTACAGTGACTGGTGAATGTAATTTTACTCTGTTTTCTATACCGAATATATAGCATCGTACTCAAATATTACGACTATCTCGTACAATTACAGCGAGACATTTCCGAGATTTTACAGCAACCAGAATGTCATCTGTTATATTCATCGGATATCCCAAAGGCATAGGCATCTAGGGGTAGAGAGGACTGTTTTGTTTAGTCAAATTCGATTGCCATACTTCCACTTCGAGTGCTGTGGAGTCCTTTACAAATTTTGTCGAGAGCAATTGAGCTGATAAGTATTTCTTTGTAATTGTTATTTCAACGGTTAATAGGAAAATTAAATTTATAATCGAAATTGTTTTATTACCAGTTTTCTTATCAAAATTTCATTTGGAAATAATTTTTCTCGATTTTAAATTATATTTGATATTGTCCGGAATAATTTATTTCTATTGAAAATTTTTTTACTCTTATTTTTTCTCGACAGTTTCACATAAAATGTGTACAAGTAATCTTAGGTTGACATCCAGAAAATGTTGAGAGCGAATGTGAGTTTGAGGGCTTTGACGGAAAAAAGCGTAACACCAGGTTCATTCGAAAAGTTGTATTTGAGTCTAACCTTTCGCTCGGTTCTCAGGAGAGTTGAAGATTGATCTGCATTGTCAATTCACGAAAACACGAAAGAGAACTCGAAACAGTCACCGCCGATTTCTTGAAGGATGTTTTCCATTGAAGTTGTTATCCATTGATCAGCTTCTATTTTATGTGGTTTTGATCGGTAGCTAAAGAAACGGAGAGAGTGAGAATAGAGGAAAAACATAAACAACGACGAAGTTTACCGGTGCCCATGATATTCCTCCAAGACGAGTTGTTATGATTCTATGTAAACTTTGAAGATTTCATCTCCATCGCCGCGGTGTTGTGTTGATTGCAAAATTTACGTGGTTGACTTTCGATCCAACATACACAACAATAGCTCTGACGTAAAGATGAAATTTTGAATGAATTGTACGTATTTCAATTATGAAACCAAACTGCCTCAGCAGAATGAAAAATTGTTGTGAAAGATTGATTCAAATGGTTTTTCATCGTTGGTCTAAATATTTCTGATTTTATTCATGTTCATATTTCCATGTAGAAAATATGTCGTACGAAACTGAAACAGTCGATGTACTTCAATATTTGGCATGTTCTTCTCCACTTTGCATATTCTCTCTGTACGTGCGTTCTCAAGGCAATTTCTTTGATAGCTCAGGGGGATGCGAAAGGACAAGATACTCTCAGAATTGCGTCTTTTTCCACTTTCTCGATTTTCCAGGGAAGCATTATGCGATTCTTATACGTTTCGGAATTTACATCCTCTGTCAAAGCTTTTATACTAAAGTAAAAAGAAAAAAAGACAAATTTTGTATTAACATACGAAAACTATCTTGCCTTTTTTCCGTGAATTATTTGAGGTCTTCTTTGACAACGGGAGACCTTGTGTACGAAAAGTTAACAGAGGCAAATTACAGGCTCTTATCTTATCATAACTTTAATCCAACAATAATTATGGCGATGCATCTCGAATGGTCTCTCCAAAGAGCTATCGGTCGGCACCTGATGAACAGGATATTTCAATCTTTTCCAGCTTCTTTGCCGCTTTTTTTTGCCATTTAACACAATTTTCAGATTTTCGGAGTGTTGTTAACCAACTATGGCACTTATGAATGGCATTTGAGTGATTTTTTTCGTCGAACAATATTATTGTCGAGTTTTTGATGTACCTCTTTGCTTCGATCCGATCAATTTACATGTATAGCTTACTTCGTGTAGTTATTCTCGAAATTTTGAAAGTGGAGCAATACCACGTGGGATATAGTTTTATCCATATTTTATGTCAGTGCACGAAATGTATGTAGCATAGAATATGCCGTGATATACGATCGGATTGAACGCTCTTTGCAAGCCTGGGCTTCCATTTATGTTATCTTTACTCGACATGGAATATTATCGTAGGTCGGAAACCATGGTATCCCCGTTCGAATTTGATGGAACACGCAGAAATGAGAGGAGAATGCACGGTTGGTTCGTGCGGTCGTGGTGATACGAGACGAGCATGAAAAAAGATCGATTGAGGATGATGGGAAAGGAGTGACAACAAGAGAGAAAGAGATAGAGGGGGGGAAAGAGGGGGGGGGGAGAGAAATAGATGATAAAACTCGTCAAAAGCTCGTATCTAAAGCTTAGAGTCAATGGAAAGAGACGTGAAATCAATCACTCGTTAACTCATCAATATGTATTTTCATTATATAACATCCACACTTCATCGATGACGAGAATCCCCGCATGATGGTTCTCGTTTTTTAGAATCATGCGTGAGTTCTCATCATAGACACATGTCTATGTGTGTACGTATGAAATTTCGTGTCTCAGACAGGAAAATAAATGTGGTCTACATCATGGATCGTTGGTGTCGGTATACGCATACATCTTTTCGTATTCACATATATCGTATTCATATTGAAACTCTCATATTCGACGTCCACCATCAGCACTTTCGGAATCAAATAGATTCGTGGGATATGCCACCATTTTTTGTTCTATACTTCTCGACATATGAGCACTAAAAGATCAAATGAAGCATCCAACGATCGGAAAAGATTGGGTAACTGGTCCGAGAAAAAAGCGAGGCTCCATGCATGTCCCACATTTACGTTCGCTATATGGAGATATTTTCGTATATATTTTTCATACATTTATATCGCTTTTTCATGTATCGGAGATAAAATGTTTGATAAAACGAAAGCTATTTTCTTTATCCCGTGTAAAAAATGAAGTTTAAACTGTTGCTGTATACCGATACGCGCGTAAAAGTCAAACTCATCATGCGCTCGTTCATCACTTTTGTCGGATGAATTTTTATTTTTACGTTGATCGCTCTGAGCGACATTCTTCGTGGTAAATTTTTTTCACCCTCATTCCTCGTGAATGAAAAATATGAGATACACGTTCGTAGTTGTTTTATGAATGACGTACGCTCGTAATTTTCATTGTTTATTGTTCATTTTCCGTGTTCTTTTATTCCCATTGTTTTTTTATAGTGTATCCTTCGATTTCCACGCACACTGGTACATCCACACCAATTTTTGTTCGATAAAATATTATTGATCGTATGGAAGTGCTCGCGTTTCATTGAGGCTTCGAGGTTTTTGCCCTGTTAAAGAAATAAATAAAAATGAAATATCGGCGGTCACAAAAGGTAAGAATAGTGATAATTTATTTTTCGTCTCTCAAAATTGGCACATCTGTTTGCCTTGTTCTGGTGCTTACTAATTCAATACGTCCAGCAAATACTTGGAATTTTATCGTTCGACGCGACGAAATGTTTCGATATAAAATATGGAATAAAAAATAAAAAAAATTTATCGACACAAATAACGTTGAGAAATAGTAGAAGAAATAGTAGAAAGTAGAAGAGGAGAGAGGCAGATAATTATAATCTACAGTTTGATAGTTATCTCCAGATATTCCAATTTATCATGTAAAATTTCAAGATATAATAAGACACCAATAGATCAGCCGAGCTTTCTTCACTGACACATCTAGATGCCATAAAATCATGTAGACCGAAACAGCCGCTCGGAATCGCAATCTCCCCTACGGCAAAAGCTAATAGAACCTATTTGTGATCGATAGTCGAACGTTATCCGCATTGGCAGGTAATCCGCCCTTATGAGTCTGCCGTTTCGCGAGCGTCTTGGTAGAATACGCAGTGGGTTTGAAGTACAGAAGTCCACCATCTCTGATCCCGTAAATCCGTCCTCTCAGTTCCATGTCCTTGAATATACTCACGGTCCGAATACCCACAAATACGTATAAACTTTACTATATCTGTACATATATTGATATAGTTCCAGGACAAAATATCACCTCGTCTCATAGAGCGAATTGATTTGAAGTTAAGCTTCTCAGTACTGTTGATAAATCTACAGGCAAAGCCGAGGAAGATGAATGGAAATGAAAATCGATACATGGACAAAATTGATGTAATTTTGTATGAATATCCATGAGAAGGATTCCAATTTATTTCTATTCTACTAATTGGATATTGCTCTTTATTGAAGAAAATCGCTAGATGTTCTAATGGTGTTCATTCTTAGTTGATCACACACTTTGCAGAGACATTGATCAGAGGGACATTGGAGCGAAGCTATACTCTTTCAATACATCAAAAAACGAGTCAATCTGCAGGTTGTCGTTTAGTGTACAGAGAGTACAATCGTTAAAGATTCATTATATATATATATTAAGATTACTCGACATGGTCTCATGAATAGCATTTCACAGAAAATTTGAAAAAAACCTTTTCTAATTGATGTCACTAACAGGACTAAATAACAAATATTTTGGATTAATCGAGTGGCCATGTTTTTAGCAGCTCGTGAGCCTCAGATACAGGCGAGTACGCAATAGAGCATATAAATTTATTATTACATTCAACAATCATATTTAGCACGACGACGGAAGAGTACGGGTCTGAAGAGACGTAGAAAAAGATGGAATGGCGAAAAGAAATGGTAGAAAAACATTGTTCGGAAGAAAGATTTACGAAAAGAGGTGAAGAGGGTTTGGAGTGAGAGGGAACATTCTATTGGAGCTTCGTCAACAGCGCTTTCGCATTTTTGTTCAAGAAGAACGAGGTTGAAACGAAGAGAGAAAGAGAGAAACGAGTAAGAAAGAGAAAATAAATGCAAGCTGAAGAGTCTTGTGTGCGACACAGTCCCGAGGGAATATACTGCGGGAAAGAAGAGAGATTGAATTAAAACTCGAAATCGAGTTGTTCCTCCCCTCACAGTTTGTGGCTCCGGTGGTGTCACTAGCTATTCGAAGGTGTGCGCTGCATCACAATGTTGAGCAGAAGAGCGAGAGCGAGTCCTGACCAAATTTACTTTACAAACTTTCCATATTCCGTTTCCAACTCCTCCCGGATGGTCCCTATGAGGGAAAAAGTAGATTCTTTCGTGCTGTCTATTCTCATTCCTTTTTTATCCTTTCCAATGTCTTCGCTTTTTTTTAAAGATAATTCTGGTTCATTTAAACATATAACGCGATTGACACCTACGAAGAAAACTGCTCGCAATTCCGTAGACCACGCACCGATTCAATGGAAACTCTTTCCTACGTTCTACTATCCTTCTTGCGGGCTATTTTTTCCTTTCTCTTATCCTTCACTTTCTTCTTTCATTATTTTTCTCGACGATCACGTGGTTTCTTTGGCTCTCCCTTGAGCGTCATCCATCAGTGATCGACGACAATTTCATCGAACTCAACGTCGCCCAGGTATCTCCTCAGGATTTTCTCAACGGTTTTCTTCCTTCACTACTTCACTTTTTCATTGAACTTTTTTGAGTTCCCCTTTTTCCTTATTACTTTCTGACACTCGTTTTCAGCTCGTTCGATCTATTCTCACTGGCTTAGCGCACACTGCGACAACGTTTTAAATGGGAACGTTTGATTTTTCGATCATTATAAAATAAAAGGAACGATGATTTCACTATTTGTTCGGTGTGAAGATATTGAACAATATTCGTAATCGCAAAATACACGTATTCACACTTTGCACAAATGTTAACCGTTATTTCTAATTCTTTTTTAGAAATTTGAAATTTCTCACGAAAAAAAAATCAACAATTCGAACAGTGGAATGAGAATCCATTGTTCGAATGGCTCATTTTTGTTTGTAGAGTAGTATAAATCATTTAATAAATATTAAACACAGGCTTGCGAATTATCACGGTCGGGCGGAAATGATGTTCGAACTAAATTTATGCACCAAATGGAAATCCCGAAATATATTACCCATCTTGAGTTATAGTATAAAGGATTACGGCGGATTGCAGATCTAAATCGATATACCGCATTTGGTTGGATAATACGTCGTAATTTGTAAAGCTATAGGGACTTGCATACTGCAGGAAAATGTCGAGAATAAGCTGCAAGTAGTAATAATCGTTGTGGTCAGACGGCCAACGGAGACTATTAAATATGTATTCGTTGCTTCTTGGGAAGCCGTATGTCGAGCGTTTGAGGCTCGATACAATAATAATAATTTAAACTTGTTTTAAAAATTGAATTTACCCAAACTTAAGGCCTTTTAGATTATTGTTTCTTAACGAGACAATATTTTTTATATTCGCTTCGTTTTTATTTAATTTGATTTTTATCGATAATCCAAGAGTGGAAATTCTCTTGCAAAATGATAATTAATAATTTATAATTCGAATGATTCAATATAAACTCGAATTCCTCTTGCCTCTTGAATTAATGATCGAAAATAAATGTGACTAATGACTAACTCGGATATATTTGATAAAAAAAAACTTGAATTTACTAATAAAAACTTAATTAATTAATTAATTAATCATTCTCGCTTCTGGCAATCATAAAAAGGAGGTTAAAAAAAAATAAGGAGAGCGTGACTCAGGCTATGGGCTCTAAACGTCGCCGAATGTCGCTGATACCCCTCCGCCACACAGGTAAGGACCCCGTCGCGTCGTCGCTTTCGTGTGCGGTTCGGGATCGTGACGACTTATCGGGGATTCGATAAAAGTATAAGAGTGAGGGTTACGTTTCAATATTTGTTTTTTCATTCAAGTTTTCTATGATTTTTATTTTAGTTGAACGAAATATCCATTTCGTTTCGTCATTCAGGAGTATCAAATTTTTGTAGATAGTCGTCTTTTTCTTACTTTCTCTTCGTCGTTAGTCTCGCTTTCGAAGTATCCCGAATAATTAATTTCCATTCATAATTTTTCTTTAACAGAAATGAACGTCAAGAGCTCGTATTATTTGCAACTTTATTTTGGAACCATTCGAATAAAAAAAAAAAAAATTACAAGACCTTTTGAAAATTGAGAAATTGATACAATTATTCGAGTTTTTTTCATCAATACGCAACGAAAACCGAACGATATAGCCAAAAATACAAATTTCCGGAGTATATAATGCCTTAATACGATTGCGGGTGGTGAATGATGAAAATCATGCAGTGTTGGGGCGAAACCGCGAAAAGTTTCTCATATTTTAGACGAAGGTGAGGGAAATCGTGTCAAAAACGTGCCACAGGTGCAAAGCTGATACCGTCATCTGTTCAAATAATGATCTCGTTCCAACAGTTTTCCCTCACTTTCTGGCATTATACCAATCCATGGAAATTAACAGGACAATAAGTGAATATTCGAGCAGAAACTTTGATATTCACATATCTATATATTCAATGAAAAATGTCAAAGTTGAAATTTAAAGATATTTACGGTCGTGAATTCGATTCGAAATCGAGATTAGAATCGAGGATCTTGGAACTACGAGAGTTTGAATCTGATGATGCTGCGTGTTTCTTTGAGTCGTGTATAGTTTCTCCTGCTTTAATACTGCCCCATGCTTAAATGTTACATTCAGAGATATTACTGTATTCGGTAAACGGTTTCACGCTCACTGATTCCTTAGCTCTTATCGCAGTTTGGCCAGCATCAGTCCAGTCTGATTACGTTCAGTCGATTACGCTCCACTTCCTCGCCAACACGTTCGACTATACTAATGTAGTTGCTCTTCCTCTCAAATTCTAAAGCTCCCAATGCCTCTTCTCTCAACCTCAGAACATGCCCGTACCAGTGAAAGATGCATATCATCTCGTTATGTCACTCTGTCGTTAGCGAGCTAGCTGCAACGATTTTAGGTTCCCATTGCTATGTCTGCTCCAAATGACACGGTCAATGTCGATTAACAGCTGTCGTCGAATCTCAACACGTTCCTTGAGCGACCTCTGCACAATGGCATGGATACAAATTTATACACACTCGTTTGGCTAACTGTTCAATGAGAAAAGATACACAAAGTTTTCGTTAATCCTAGATAGCCCTGTTTCATTCTTGAACTTGTAATTTCATTAAAAATTCAACGTTCAATGAGAGGTAAAATATCAATAATAATAATGCTTTGAAATCAACGATTTCTTGTATAAAAATAAATTCATAATGAGATATTCTTTTTCGCGTGGTCCTCCATTTATTATTATTATTCTTAATAACATCTTTCACAGTTCTTATGAAGGAAATTTCCACATTTTTCTTTCGTATATTAAAATTTGTTATATTTTATTTTATTTCAGATATTTTTTTTCCTTCAGACCTCTTTTCTGTTCAATTTTTTTTCACGCACCCTAACAATTTATGGTTTATAATTTGATATGAGGAATTTCACGTAGGCTCTTTGAGTTTTCTTATATCAGACACATCCAATAAATTTCATATAAGAGAATGATTTATTTGGAATTTGTAATCTGTCGATACGTAATCGTCAGTATTTCATGCTAATAAGTTTATGAGCGAGCGAACAAAGTCGTGGCAAATACGAGGAACGTTTCACAGTATTGTTCAGCGAAATTCATCAATTTTAATAATTTTTTCTTGTATTTATATTAGTTATTAGCTTTTTAGTTACTAGACACTAATTTTTATATTTCTGGTCGATGTCTCATCAACTATGACTCGAATGATGAGTAATTGTCTCATAATGGGCAACTTTTGTTCTGTTTACTTTAATTAACAGGAAATGGAACTTTTGTCGTTGTATTAGTTTGATCTTTTCACATGGATTCTTATGAAACTTGGCTTGAAGTGGCTTTCAAGAAGGAGTCTCGGTACATAGAAAAGTACCGGAAATTTTCTTATTTTACTTCATTTTCTTAGACTAAGAGGAAAGGATACTTGTGTGTCTTCACTGTATGGGTAAAGGTGAAGATGATAAGGAGTATAATGAGGAGACTCCTTATTCAGACTTATTATAAGCCACGCGGGGGCCTCTATTTGTACAACTCCGAGTCTTAATATTAAAGAAGTCCACCCAAAGAAACGCTCTCTTATTCCTTAAAATGTTCCTCTTCTTTACCTCACCCTCCTTCCCCAACTGGCGCTTACTGACTTGTTCTGCCTTTCTATTTGGCATGCAAGCCTTGGACGGTTGGATTCACAGTCGAGGGATGAAAGTAGTCTCAACGGATATATATGAAGCTTCGTTATTATGAAGCCTTTGGAATTTTCAGGAAGCAATAACCATGAAAGAACATAAAACTTGCGCGTAAAATGAAATGCTTTTTTATCTCGTGAAGTAATTTTCTCACAACCACAATATAGATATGAAAAGATTCTGGTACAATGGCATTATTCGACCGACATCAATGTTAAAAAATGATCTCGGTGTCTTCATTATTCTGAATTTCAAACTCGATTCACAAATATTGTGCTTAAAAAATTTCGACAGATATAATCGAAAAGCTTCTCAAAAGTATTTGAAAAATTCAAAAAAAGTCTGCAAATGATCAAGATAAAATATGACGTCATTTCGAGAAATATATTTTTCAACAATTGCTTCTCAGACAGATATTTTTAGTTTTGTCGAAGTCGGTTATACCTCAATACTTTCTATTCACCTCCACGGACTTCACGTTTCACGTAAATTTCTTATCTCGGGTAATAACATGGACGGTATAAAGTTGAATCAAGAATTGGAGAACAAACTGTGCAAAGAGTCCGATAACGTTGAATCGATCTCGTGAAATGGCTTCACGTAAGTACGCTTTTACGACTCAAATAGAGAATTCGAAGAGCAAGTCTTTTTTTTTTCAACGTGGATGGGCTGCCATGTGTAGAGTGTTTCTATTGGATAATATAATTTGGTTTAACGATGATGAGAGAAACTTCGGTTATCCATGACTAGGTATATATGACTTTCAATTTTGATCGAATCTTTCTATATAACTCGTTCAAACAAATTTAACGAGAGTTCATATTTTCTCCTGTGCCATGAATAGCTTAAACTCTAAACGATTCAGTTTTTACGTAAGTTTATTTCGGAGTTGTTTCCGGCGAAACACGAAAAATTCCATGAAACAATCTGAATGGAATAAAAAAATAAGTCAAAAACCGTCATTCAGTAGAGATTTAGATTGCAAAATATAAAAAAAAAAAAAATCAACTTTCGGTACGAAGACCTGAAAATCGTACACGAGAATATTGTTGAAGTTTTTCGTGGTCTCACTGAGCGAACATTTTCAAAAGCACAGTATGCAGAAGAGCAACTAACTACTTCGGATTGATTTTACATCTGTGATGCGACGTTATTCAATTTCATGCATACATTTATAGTTTGGTGTTTCAGACTATCAGCATAATCATATATATACAGGTAAACTCGATTCAAACTAGAAACTCAAAATTCTATCTACTTAGAAGGTAAATCTATCTGCGCGTGAGGTTTACTAATCCCTGCGCGCGCCTATATAGTCTACTATCGGGATTCGAAATGGCTATAGGAACCATCAAACTCTGTGTACTTCCATATAACATCGTAATTCAGTACATTTCTCGTTTGGTTCTGCACACTTTTCTCCGACACGCAACGATCAACATACCACAATCCGCAATGGAGCATGGTTAACTTCAAGCCAGTGTACATTCAAAAGTAATATTATTCCAATGCAAATACGTTAAATTCCTTGCAGGTTAAGTAAATATGTGGAACGTAACGAGAGAGATTTCTACGAGTATCAGCGGTAGATTGTAAATTCTACCATTCACATCAAGACGTGTATATTTTCATAAGCATATCCCGAAGCTTTGAGGGTCAATGTACATTGACCCTCGGCAGATTTCAAAGGCAAGCTCTTATACACGTTGTACGTATTACATAAATATTGAGGTAAACCGATAGCGATAAGTGTCTTTAGTTCGGCAGTGTACCGGATTAAGGAGCTTAAGTTCCGCAGTATTTGGATGGGCGACATATTAGCCAAGCGGTGGCTTGAGTATTGATAAGAAAACGGCACGTATCGTTTTTCTGGGTTAAGTCTAAGTAAACTTGACCGGAAACAGAACAAAATGTAGAAATCGAAAAGGGGGAAACGTGAGAAAGGCCAGCGTGGAAAAAAAAAATGGGGAGAAAAAATGAGAGTATACGAGAGAAAATTTTAATTTCTTTCCAGGTTTTTCAATTCTATCGCTGTGCGCTTTAACTCCGTGGTACCGCGTCGCAGCATTTCTTTTGTATTTCAGTACTGCAAAAAAGCGACTGAAAGTGAGTTAATGGAGAAAGCTTGAGAAGGAGAGAACATAATTTGCACCTTGGAGCTAGAAATAAATGGAACGAAAAAAAATAGTCCGCGGCTCGATTCGAAAGTTGGTATAATTTAAATGACTTAAATAGTTGAACGTTCCAAAGATAGTTTGAAATATTATTTTTATCAGAAAAATTGTCCATACTCGGAAAGAAATTCTCATCGGTAAGAGGACAGTTTTGAATATTTGAAGAAAGAAAAAAAAAACCAATCTATGAAGAATTAATATACATACAAATGTCAACTTACCGTGGATCGTTCAGTTTTCCGTCGACGTCAAATATGACGTCTTTCGATGTCGTTAGTAGATGGCACTTCGGATTTTAAGGAAGCGAAATGTAGGGTAATGTCATTGAATGAAAGAGACACGAGAAGAAACATGTTATACTCTTGGATTTTTTTTTTTTTTTTTTTTTTTTTTACTTTTTATAAAACAAAGTCGTGATGTATCGATAGTTTTTGGTTATTTTTTTTTTCGGTTTTGTTCAATTACTGAATACAACGTAGTACTCGTTTGTTCATTCCGTCGTTGTCGCTTGAACCAAAACTCTCTCACAACGTAATCTCGTTCACGCTCGCACGCCTATAATATTTTTTTTGAATATTTTCTTTTCCTCCTTTTCACAAATGTCTCACTTGTGAATGTGTCGAGGGAGAGAACTTGGCGCAATCATTTATTTCGCGGGCAGACGGTACCATCTTTAGTCGTCGTATATCATTTGAATGAAGAAAAATTCGTGTCGGTTTTGTTTCGTGTGACGTTATTTTTATTTTTAGACATCGCGTTATCTTGTCAGTTTGTGACCCTTCGTCTACTCGAATAATAGTAGGAATAATAACGATAATAATAGAAATAAAAAAAGAATATTCATAGTAATAATAATTGTAATAACAACAGTCATTTCAAGTAAGCGCATAATGTATCTCTTACCTCTCGAGCGTTCAGCTATTTCTTACACCTACGATTCTGTACGTCATCTCTCGTTGGTCGGTTTTTTTTTGTAATAACAACAGTAATAGTCATATTGAGAATATAATCATAAATAGATAATGACTACAATAAAATTTGTTGACTCTTCACTTCGTAAGTTATTTTAGTATCGTTCAAATACATATGATCCTCTGTTTTCGGTTTTATCGAACAGTGGATCATTGAGAACGTCGACGCATCATTTTTTTTTCTTTTTTTTTTTTAATGACCTATTAATCATCTTTATACAAAATTATTATCGCTATTGCGATACTACGTGCTAAGAAACTCGTCGAAAGAATGCGTGTGTGCATTTTCTTTTTTTCATCATTTTTCCTTCTACCATGAATGTCTGTTTCGTGTGAAAGTGTGTTGGCGGTGTAGAGTCTTCGTCTTTCGTGGTTTTTTTAAATTTATTTTCAATAATCCTTTACAGATTTTCGCCCTTTGTCTCTGAGGCCGAGAAAAAAAAAACGAATTTTCACGATTTCCATAAAGCTTATTGAAATTTAACGAACATCGTTACAGTTTCAAGGTATTTGTTCACACAAATAATCGTTTCGTAGGATTGAAAATCGAGCGATGCTTTTTTTTTTCTCGGTGATTTGCGCTATTATTATTTTGCTAATATTGACGACATCGGGTTTATTACAGCTTTTAACGACGTACAAAGAAACACCGGTAAAGATGTTTCATTCTTTTTCCTCTGTTTTTCAATATTTTTGTCGCTTCTTGTGCCAATATCTTTTTGCACTCCATAAATTTCTCTCTCATCATTTCTCTCTCTCTCTCTCTCTCTCTCTCTCTCTCTCTCTTACGTTTCCGATCACCGTTACTCGACATCTTGTCTGTTATCCCTGTTAGTACTCCACTATGCAAAGGTGTCCGACTCAATGATACAGAAATTGATTGTGAAACGAGACTTTACAACATGGACACTTGAATTCTCGATTGGATCAAGGGGGACAGTAGTCAGGAAGATGATGGCGTGTAAATTTTTAAATGTCGATTGTTAGCATATTTCACAGGGTAATAAACTAACGATATTTTTAGAGAAGACTCATTTTTACCATTGAGGATTTGAAAATGTTTTCTTGTCAATAATTTTTGAGAGCCTGAAATAAAGTTTTGAAGCAAACAAGGGCTTTTGCAGAGAGTCGAACGAATGATATAAAAAATCAAAATCTTCATCATCAACGCTTTTTTGGCTAAAAGCTATACTCTTGATGATCGTATATGAACAGAATATTGATGTAATCAACACGCCAGAAAAAAGCAATTTATTTACGTAAGTTGCATCATTCAATTTTCCTTTATTTAGCAGCGAAAAAAGTAATTTTATTCCACCATTTCTATTCAGAAATCAAGATTACGACGTCGCAAATAAATCCTTTGAAAAATTTTGTTTCGATGCATTCAGCATAAAATATAAAACGAGTAAAATGTCTAGAAATAGTTTTGTATTTCATATGAGTAAATTTGATGGTTATCAATATTTTATTTTTCTTTTATACAATTTTGAATAAAGTTTTCAAAGGTTGACGAGGAAAAAAGTTTCTTTTTAAAGTGGTTGGGATCCTTTGCTTGTAAGCAGTCCGTACGAGAGATTTCAACGGAGAAGCTCATATATGTGACTTTTTTTCCGAATCCTTGAGTTTCAAAGCTATTTAAAGCTGGGCATCATTTTTATGTTCTACCGTCGAACAAATGAGATAAACGTGATTGGATTTTATATGTAAATTCCTTCAAGCTCGTTT
The DNA here is from genome assembly GCA_037576405.1 of Campoplex capitator. Taxonomy (NCBI): domain Eukaryota; kingdom Metazoa; phylum Arthropoda; class Insecta; order Hymenoptera; family Ichneumonidae; genus Campoplex; species Campoplex capitator. The sequence continues at coordinate 7,478,170 of JARBWI010000008.1, read as the reverse complement.
TATCGTGCAAACGAGAGTGACAGTCTCAGTGGATACTGTTCTGTCAAGGAAGGAATGGAAGACTTTTATAGATTAAACTTGACGTAAACCGAGAATTGGGAGTCTCAAACAGAAGCCACATAGCATTTCACATATATAAAGATTCCTGCGCGTGGGCTATGCCGTTATTTTATTTTTCATTCGTGTGTGTGCCTATACCGTACGCCTGAATTGTGTGCGAGATGTCGTTGATTTGAAGATGATTTGGCGCGTATGCTCAAGCGGACATAATGTAAATGGAATTTTTCATTTCCTCAGATGAACCGACAATAAAAAATATGTCACCACCGAGAAAAGATACTTCTGTGATGCCATTTTTAATTGAATGAACGGAAATAAATCAAAATGACCGGTGCTAATCATGGTGGATAAAATTTGAAAAAAGAATTACAGAAATAAACTCGTTCAAACGTTGCATCGTTTGAACGAGTAAAAATGAGTAAAACCAGTAAAAACGAGTAAAAGCAATAACACATATTTTTCAACTGAATTCAACCGTGTTACACAAGAGGTAATATTGATATTGAGCGAATAGTGATATTTACATTGAAAATGTCATGTACCCAGTCGTGTGCGGTTAAAATAAAAATATGCAGCGACGTTTTGTTTGTATGTTTTCTTAATGAATTGTATTTTCGTTTATTTCGATGGTTGCCATTTTGTGGCAACCTGACTACGTTTTTGCTATTCAATTTCCCGCCACTGTTGCATTCCAGTTGCACTGATTGTTCGAGCATTTTATGTTATCCGATGTGTACAGGTAGAACTATTTTCTTCGTGTGATTGCTCCATTATTATTTTTTGCCAGTATTATATGATTGAAAAAATTATTGACAGAAAATGGCTCATTTCTGTCAGATATATTGGACAACAGTTATCTATATTCATATTCATATACACGTATGCTGAAAATTTTCGATTTGAAATCCTCGAAATGAAAATCCACGTCTACGCGAAGATAAAATCTTTTACTAGTTTGATTCTGTGTTTTCTCACCCTTGATAGGAACCACTGAAAATCGCAAGACACGACGAAGAAACATATTGGCTTCTCCGTTCGACCGAGAATAACTGAAATATAAATTGGCAAATCGAACTCAACGTAACAATGTTTGTGGCCAATTGCGCTCGAACAACTTCGATTCATTTGGAGAACGATATTGATTTGCGATATTTTATCGAAAATTCGATTAACGCTTATTTCCCAATCGATGGGCAAATAAATCACTATCTTTTATTCATATTATTCCCAAAGTGCCAGTGTTGGAATCGATAAACTCAATTTATCTAATCAAGTATTTGGCTGGAGATCGATACTTGTTTTGACGCTTGCTGTTGTTGTTAATGTAGTGTCCAACTGGAAGAACAAAATTGTTGTTTGTTTTTTTTTTCGTAAGCGTAAACTATAACAATTAAAAAACATGCAGTAGGTATACTGAGAAAAAAAGTTATTAGAACAACAAAATCTCTCATTACTTAGTGCTGATGATATATATGGTCATCATAATGTCATAAACCATTGAACGAACACATTAATTTTTGATAAAACTGCGCGTTCATTCTGACAAAAAACCGCTCATTTCAATTGACAAAACTCTTCCAATAACATCAATTTTTATTGAATCAACCATTTTTTTTCTCAGTCACATTTATAGTAAACAAAGTTAACAGAGCTCTATCTGGTTTATAAATTTAAACAAACAAAAAAACATGCTTGCGTGTCATTTCGTGTTAAGGACAAATGATGAACCAAAATCACTTAAACATTGAACCGCGTTTCAGCGAGTTCGATGGTGTTACCGCAACAGAAAGTATTCGCGAAGCCTTAATTGTGTTATTCATTACAACGATAATAAAAGTTTGTTTTATTAATTTTCGTGTCATAATGACATAGCTGATGATGTCAATGAGGCAATTACATCAAGGAAACTAGCTTGAAAGCATGGTCGGGAATCTTTGAAGCCGTAAAAAAGGAATAAGATGAACGATGGCGCTATTATTAATGAACTTGATTTTATCAGGAAAGTGTTTTGTCCGTCTTTGAAAATATGTTTATAATATTTATAATTATATTGAAAAATATGACAGACGGGCTCGTGATCGTGATGGAACGGCGTGTTTGTCAAAACTTTGAGTTCGTGTAGCCGCGATATACGAACATGGTCACGCATAGCCCGTCACGCAGACCCCATAAGCTCCTCAGCAATAAATTTATAGGAATTATATGAAACGCACTTTTTTCAACTTCTCTCATGGCATTCAGTTCAGTATTATTTACAAAATTAAATATTATCTGGTCGCAAAAGATTATTATATATATATATGTATATATATTTTTTCCATTATTTTTACAACGTTGTGTAAATTGGCTAATATCATTCGTATTCTTTTCTGACTCACGGTATTTCATTAAAATTTTATTATTTTCTTTAAGTCTCCCAGACTTCATGCTCTATAACAGACAACCAACGCTACAAGACGAGAGGACTTGATCATGATTCTTTTTTTAAATATATATATACCATATGTATAATTTTTTCAAAATATGTTAGAGCTAACAATGACAGTCATAATTTGTTTGTTTCATAATAATCAATTAGTGACGATAATAGTGATGGTATTAATACAATATTTGCAATAATGATACTAACTGACAAATACCCATGATTATATACATATGTATTTATATATCATGTTCTTTCACGTGTATACATAGTTCGTTTTTCCTTTTAGTATACACATAATTGTATCATATATACAAGTAATATTACTAATAATAATCATAGTGATAATCGTTTTTTTGATTTACCATTGAAAGTTTGTAATACGTTACAGAACATGAATATAATACACAAACATACAGCTGTAAGTTTGCATGTATATGGGTGCATAAATGAATTTTTATATACATATATATTTATTTGAAATTGCATTCTTGTTCTTCAAACGATAATTATCCGATTTACAATAATTTGCGATCATCAATGTCTCTTTTTCAATTACTCCCCTTATCGCTTGACATTCTGTTCTCGATTTTTTTTTACTGCGCAATTTTTTTTTTTTTTTTCGTTTTCTTTTATGCCCGATTCTCTTCTTACGCGCGTCAAATTCTTTTCGTTTAGTCGATCCTATTACATCCCTTAAAAGCGTTTTAGTGATATCACAGTGATTTCATTGCTCCAATATTATCGATAGAATTTGTAACGTGATAATCGAGCGTTAACGCGATTTTTGCCAAGCCATTTCGCGCTTTGATTGAACATCGCTTTTGCACTTCGAACTTTAACATTCAACGCTGATAGAACGATATATTTTTTTTGTTTTTTCCTTTGTGAAATGAATGATTCATAGTGTACGTTGAGAGATTGCTTTTGTTTTTCATGCATGAATATCGAGTATTATCGGATTTGAAAATTAATTGGTACTCGGTTTTGTGTTTCTTTCATAATATGGGGACCAATTTAATTCAGGTATTGTGCGGTATTCGCACAACAAAAGCCTCGAGAAAATCCGTTCATTTAATCACATTGCTGATCGAAACAACCGAGTCAAGCTCAAGTTTTCTCTTCTTCATTTCCTTCTTGTATTTCATGTTACTAGAAGCGCGCAATTTTTCTTTCAATCGCCATAAGTCGATTTTTTCCTAGTTCTTTTGTGCTATAGAAGTGCGGTAAAGAACGAGGCGAGGTTACTGCATGCGCACGTAAAACCGCGAAAGTAAAAGAAACAAAAAGCGGATTAACGTCGAATCCCTTGGAGCACACCCTCGGGCGTACCTGATTTATTCAGTGAAAAGTCAACCGAGCTTTTTCCTCTTTATTCGCTTTTTCATTCTCTCTCTCTCCCTCTCTCTCTCTAGGACTTCGTTCGGGCGAAGGATCCATTTGGGGTGCATTGGTTTTCTTTTTCCACACGTGTAAGAAAAGTCGACCTCGCGCGAAATGGTTGGAAATTTTTCAGCGCTCCCGCCACGACTCACGCTCGACGAATAAAAAATAAGCATCGATGAATAGTTCTCACCGAGAAATATCGATTTATTCGATTTCAATCAAATTAAATTCAATCAAATTAACTATGAAGGTGACTTTTCTGATTCATTTTTCGAGCTTAAAATATATCGATAACTACTTTTCATCAAGTTGAATAATCGGTTGATAGTGGATAATCATTAAAAGGATTGATTTTATGAAATCAAGTAAAATGTGACTCATTACGGTCGGCCCACACGTCGGATAAGTGCGACAAGTCTACTGATCGTTAGTCATAATTAGTACATTAAAATAGAATATGTAATCATTTTTCTAACCACGCTCCTGTACCTGTGCTCGTGTATGTGTGTACAGTGGGATTTTTAAAATTTATTCTTATGGATTTTATTCACAACGTTACTTTTGTATCAAATTTATTATTTGTGAAATACATAGAGACTCAAAATGAGTCAGACTCCCTTCAACAGTATTATCTTTTATCATTTATTTTATCTTCCAATCGGAATAATCAATCTTAATGACGAATCATTAATTAGTCTCCACAGTCCCGATTAGTATTCGAAGATTCACAAAATTTTCTAGTCGGATGATGCTACTGACGATCATAATAGCGTTGATGAATCGACTAATATCATTTATAATGTTGGCTAATGTTTCATCTATATATATCGCTCCTACCTCCGCGTAACCCGATATTTGTGACACACAGAAATTTTTTTATTTTTCGAAAAAATTTAGAGGAAAAAAACTCTTACTCGCATCTCTAAGACACATTCCGAGCTAGATATTTTTCTTACATATATTTATTTATTGATTTTTTTTCATTCAAAAATTATGGTACCATCGTTGCCATGCTAATTATAATTGATATTCAATTCTCGAACTACAAATTTATTTATAGTAGAATTTACAGAGGATTTTTTTTTTTTTTTTTTACTATTATTATCGTTAGATTTTAATTTCTGCTCGATGTGTTAATCTAATCATTGCCGATTTCATCCGACAAATTATAAGATTCATATATTAATATATATTTCACGTACGCGTATTGCAGTAAAAATTCTTCGCGCCTTAACAAATGGAACAATAATAATGACCCTAAAATGTTCGTTCTCTAGGGACCTTTACGTTATGACTAAAGGTTACCTGTGAAAATAGTTTCAAACTGGTGTTATACCTTCTCCAATCATTCATAACTTTACCATAATAAAAAGAGGCAAAATACCTTTCCGGTTCCGTCCAATGTTTTCGCTTCAACAAAACACGATGAAATATACAGTAATTATTAAAATTACAAGCATACATTTAATGTATATTTACAAATGGTTTTGAAGATCGCTTCACATGCGTGTAATAAGATTTATTGAATCTTAATTCTCTCTGTGCGTTAATTCCTCATTATCATTTTTGTAACTAAATAAAATATTTATATCTCTGAAAAAAAGAAAGGCTGATGGAACGGGATGAAGATATTTTCATCTTCAATTGCTTTTTCTTCATCGAATTTTATTCAGCGTAATAATCGTTTCTAAATTTAATCTTGATCTTTCTTTTCAGCGCGTTATCCCTTTTTTTTTCTCCTCCTTCTCGACTCTCGATTTCACTCTCATTACGGTTAACTCTCCAATTTCCGGGATACAACCACGGAACTTCGGAGCTTCCGAAAATTCGGATCGATCTTTCTTCATATATATATATATATATATATAACGAAGAACCGCCCCCTCTTTCTCCGCCGCCTCTTTTTCCTACTTTTCCAACGTGAATTATCTCCATGAAGAGAGAGAGAGAAAGCGAGAGGGTGAGATAGAGATAGAGAGAGCCGACATTTTCTTATCAGCGAATTCCATATTGGCTTCGCGCGCGTTTCCTCATTTCCGTTATTTCGCACATGAAAATACATCACGTGAATCACTCTGCCGCGATCAAATACACGCACGCATACACAAGAGACGAGAGTATTAGCCAAAACCTCTATCGATTTATCGTTGTTCCATTTCATCGTATTACTGTATAAACACATAGCTCTCGATCAGATATTTCATCTAAACTGAAAGAGTTTTTGTCTAAAATCACATTTCGACGCTGTTATACAATTGAAAAGCTGATTGATTATATCGATCATTTCAAATTGAAAAATGATTATTGTGCTTATACTTTTATTTCGAGAAAGCACATGAGATTTTTTACAGCGTTTATATTCGTGCCTACAATTTCTCATCGAGAAAAAATACGGTACGCATCGAGCACATTATTTTAGGGAAAGTTGTATTTTTTTTTTTTTTTTTCGATCATTCGTAGAGCCTTCGAGTGGCGTCGACTTTGAGTCAGTGTTAAAGTAACGGGAAATCGGCCAATCTCGAGTACAGATACGCGGCTCGTCTTGCCCAACTGTATCATTTTAGTCCTCGACGCCAAGACGCTGCTGAATCTCTAGATCGTGAAATCAGATTCAATGTGAGAGTTTTATGAAGCGCTGGATTTTGTATATATATATATTTTCAATAGATTGCAATTTTGAAAAAAAATGTATGATATGAAACTCTCTTTTAGTTCAAAGTTTGAAATTAAATTGATTCCGTTATCACTCGGGATAAATATTCTTTAACGATTTTTAGTGACTGCTCTCATTTGCTATGTTCGCGCGCGTGTAATTTTTCGTCGACGAAGAGTATTGTTTATTCTATTAATTTGTATGTATTTTTGTGTCTGTGTGTGAGTGTGCGTGCGATCGTGTTGTTGTGTCAATTTGAGAAATTTTTTCAAGCTTTATTTGAAATTCGTCGTTTTTTTTTGCGTGACACGACACATGTGTGCTTAAATTTTCTACATGACAAACTAATCCAAATAATTCGAGATTCAGACTGCCACTGCTAACATGCTAATTCGAAGTTTATTTATTTATACAATTGAAAATTTTTTTATTCTCTTTGAAATATGTTCATAGTCTATAATTTATACATACATATATATATATATATATATAAATATTATATGTATACATAATATTTTTGCAATATCTTGATTTTCCAATAAGACGATGCCGATCGATTGAATTAACTGATTCTATACACAACCCCAAGCGTTTTTATCATCTGTCTTTTGTTTTTTTGTCACTTCTTATCGTTAGGAAACATATTTTTTGCTCGCTTGCTTTTATTTTGGGCATTGTTTAAAAAGTATTATTTATTTGTCAGTGATTATCAGTAGTCATCGTTTCTCAGTTATTTTTACTCGTAATTTGATAATCGTGCGAGATTCGATGCTTAATTATATCGAAAATATTTCATTGGAAATTATCATACCGTTTGATGATGAGCCCCAAACCGATGAGAATTCATGACCAAAAAGTACGAAATATAATAATATCGTAATTACACATTTATGTTTTATCCTAACATTTATACATAAACATATTGCACGTATATGTATATGTATATACAATCCATAATATTTATATAATGTTTCTGTATTTTAAAAATTAAATTGATTCATCTCCCTTCTATTGTATTGAATATATTTTCAGATCAGAGAGCCGATTGTCGTTTTATGTTTGAGTTATGAGTATAACGTTAAGATGCAAAATAATAAAACGTTGGATTTTAGGTTGAAAGGGGTTTTTATTATTTGGTAATCAATTGATATCTATTATATTTTTTTTTGTTGTTGATGGCGATGAATGATCACGCACCGAGACACGTTCGTAAACGTTTGATCTTGTTATTCTAATTTTAGCGGAATTATTGCTTAAGTTCATGGTGGTTTTTGTTGTCGAGAATCATGATGCCTTCTGCCATTTTTTGTTAAACTCTAAATATGAGACGAATGCGATTCGGTGCGGGACCTTTGAAGGCCGAGATTAAAAATTATTTTTCTCTCTTATTCTCTCTTTCTCTCTCACATTTAAACTCTCCACCCCTTGAAAATCTTGAGAAGAGACAAGGATAAAACGCATGCGCAAATCTTTTCTTTCATTCTGGACTCAAGAAGTAACAGTGTAACCGGTAAAATTTTTCTTCTTTTTCTTCCACTCACCTCATTCTCTAGGTGCACGTTTCGGTGGGTGGTTGAGAGGTGTTGCACTTTTGGACATTCGGGTCATTGACGAGGATGTCGACGAGGGATTTTGTGAGAACGGAAAATATTTTCTTTCCACCAAAATTTCGAGTGTCTCATCGTCGTCGACGTCGTCGTTATTAACAACAACCATTCGAGTCTGGGTCAAGTGCGAGAGTAAGAGAGAACGGGCGATATAAAGAAAGAAGGAGAAAGAGACGCGCGGCACGTTGCAAAGTTGAAAAAAGGTGTTTCGGCGCTTTTGTTTGAGAAAATGCGCGTTCATATACATACAATGGCTTTCCACTTTTTATTTTCTCTCCCACTCTTTCGTCTCTTTATTTTTCTACTACAGTGTAAACTATTATATTTATATACATGTACGTAGCGTAGTCCAGGGACTCTCGAGGCGCACCTGCGGAATGCACAGTCACGTCCGAAATTACCTAATTCAAATCTGTCTAACAGTTTTCTCGTTTTATTTTATTTTTTATTTAATTTTTTTTTTTTTTTCTCAACACTCCTCCACTCTTTTTCTCGTTAAATACTAATTGGTAATTAAGCGCCGGAGAGGCGATGTTTCTCCCGAATGAGAGATAAATTTTCAATGCCGCTGTGGCGGTAGTTTTTCGACCCGATCTTTTGCCGATGTGACGGAACCGTGGAGATGCATTTTGTGAAAAAAAATCCCATTTTTTTTCACCCTTCGCGTTCTTTATTGGTTCCCACTCCTGGCCCTTTCATAGGGCTTCGGTCGAACGTTGAAAAGGTCACCTTCGAGTCGGCCTTCCCACCCATAATTTATCGGTTTTTTTTGTCGACACGACCTTTACCATCGTTTTCTGATGTCGTGCTTCGGATTCTGGGTACCCTGCTGTTTCGTCGTTCTAGTTGGACTCTGAACTGGTCCTGCCACGAATCACTTGTACAGTATTCGACGAAATGCCCGGCGAAAGTCCTTGTTGAATACCGTGTAGATAACAGGATTTAGGGCGGAATTCATGTAACCAAGCCAGAATGCAATGGCGAATGCCTGGACGGGTATCTCGAGAGTTGGGAACAACGGTTTCACGATGTATAGGAAGAAAAATGGTAACCAACAAGCTATAAAACTTCCCATTATCAGACCGAGTATGAGAGTCGCACGTTTCTCCTTTTTACGCGCTAAACGTCTTTTCTCACGTTCGGGGTCCCGAGGCTTCGCTGGTTTTATATCCTCCTGCGTCTCCTTGGCAGAGTGCTTGCCCGGGTCCGCGTGCTCCCTCTTGAGCTTCCCTGTCGCTTTACGGCCAAATATTGGCCTGCAAAGTCTCAGCTTAAGAGGCTTGACCACAGCGCACCTGGACACGACACCACTGTCGGACGAGGATGGATCGAACTCTGAGACCATGTCGACGTCGATACCAACGCTTGGGGCTCTGCATCGTGCTGGCACACCTGACGAACCACCATCGCCGGAACCGTTCGGCGAAAGACTCGCCTTCAGACTTGTCTTCTGCATCGGTATCGGCATGGTCACCTGACGTTTCATCCCGCACCCCCCCGTTATTTTACATCTTTTCAACTCAAAACCTTCTCCCCCATTTTCTTTCCTCCATTAGACCGAGAAAAATGGTTTTTTTTTTCTATTCGGAAATTATACAAATTTTCTGCGTACATATGTGTAAATGGCATATTGTCTGCAATTTTCAAAGACATTGGAGATATTTTGAAAACTTACAATTTAATTTTATTCTTGAAATTTCGTTGACAAAAATATGCTGGAGCAGTTCCCCCGGTTTAGCTGACTGCGAACTTGCTTCAGACTTGATAATATCGACCACTAAACATATTTCCACAAATCGATGAAAACTCGTATAGCCATTTTTCCCGGTGAATATTTTTAACTCTCCCGAGGCGTTTTATTACTTCATTTGACAAAAACCAATAAGAGACTGTAGGTTACCGTATAGTCAACTTTGGTGCATGATACGAAAAGTGTTTTATTAATTCATAAATATGACTCGTCATTTTTGAAAACCCGATATTATTGATTCCAAGTTATTCACAAAATCTATCGAAACCCATAAGTTTCTGGGAGATTATCCTAGGAATTATCTAGCCCAACTAAAAAAGGTGCTCTTCATTTTTTGTACTTCTTGCTATGAATATCAAAGTTATCAGACTCAGTTTTTATTAGTGATCCGGATGATGAAAAAATTCTAAAAATAGGCCGACCTTACAGCCGTTTACGTGTAAGTCAAACCCTCAAAATGTGTTCCTTAGCATTTTTTGATGACTTACAAAAGTTGCTGCTCCGTGATTACGGAAGGTTAACGTCTATATTAAGAAACAACCAATGCGGAAAGGATTCTCACAAAATCCTTCACCGTATTGAGACAATTACTGCCGCATGACTGTACGGGAATTTTGGCATTCGATCTTTCTAAGAAACTAAAATTATACACCGGCACGCTTCCATTGTAGTACCGAATCGATTATATCGTAATGGATATTGGTTTTTGTAACGCCTCGAGAGATTTATTGGAAGAAAAAAAAAAACTAGGTTGAAAATGAACATTTGTAAAACGAACCTTCAGAGTATCTTTTTCTTCGGAAGCATAACATCCGCCTCCAGGATCGGCCTCCGACGTGCTTACGTCGCTGGCAAAATCGCAAGTGACAATTGGTATCTGAACCGGCTGATTTTCAATTGTCGCTACGTTGTCCATCGTTCCAGGTGTTTTCCTCGAATCCGTGGCTGGGGTACTCTGCGTGAAGCTCGTCTGACGTATGTCCGGTGATTCGGGAGGAACTGCTGGTCTTGGTCTTGGTTGCTTGCGAATGCCACGTCTCGCACGAGCTTTCGCCGCGAAATATATTCTTATGTATACGAATACCATTATGCATGATGGTATGTAAAAACTGCCGAGGGCTGAGTACAGCACGTAACCGATGTCCTCCGATAACTAAAACACAATCAAAACCGACCGATTATTCATTATTTCTGTTATTGCAATAAGAGAGTTCTTAACACTTTGCCTATCGTAATCCTATTAATAGAGGCTTATCAATGCCAATGCTTATCAACCGAGGGCTTGATAATCGGCTTTACCAGTGCCACAATGCAACGGTTGAAAATGCGTACAGCACGTTTAGCTGTGAAGAACAGATTTTAAGTATTTAATCCTGTCGACTTTTCCACAGTTTTCGATGAAAAAATTTCATTTTATATATTATTAAAAAATAAAAAATAAATAAACAAAAGTAACCAGTTTGAAGATCAGTCATTTCCTGAGCAGACTTTTCTCATTTTTCTTCCTAAAGTTTAATGAAATAAATCCGTTTCGAATGAATTCAGTTTTAATTCCATCGCAAAATCGTACGCAAAATTATGATTCTGTAAACCTAAAACTTTCGAATCGAATCAAGCAACGAAACGTTCTGTGAGTGACTGATTTTACCCAAAGCTAACATAATTTTGGTTGCGCTCCAATTACTTTTTAAAGTTGTGAATCTTTTTTGTGTTAAATCCGAACAAATTTCAAAAAAGTGACCATAGAGAATGGAAATAGTATACGGAAAGCCTGCCACCGTTGTAATCTGGAGATTAACGAATTTTATTCGGTGATAATATCTTCACAATTGGTCTTAGTCGAGTGAGTATTTTTCAACGACCCGAAAGCAATGGTAATTTTCTCCTCCGGTATAAAATTACTCGCTGGTTCTTTCGCGATGAACCACACGTTGAAGCGTGTGAATATACGAGGTCGCGTTGTAGGGTTTGATGTGGCTCGATGTAATCGGAGGAAGTACCTACTGAACGAGCGTTCAGGGGTTATATAGCATACCGCATCACTCAGATTTGTCGAAGTGAGATCATAGACCCGGTAGGGTGTATATAACGGGAGAAACGGTGGTTCACGTGGATTTGCACCACGGAATATAACGACCAATTCTGCCGGAGGCACGGATGAAAATTCATGAAACTATGAATAATAATGTTGGGTGAAAGAGCAAAAAAAGAAGAGAGAAAGAGACTCGTGAGGTCTGAGCGAATCTGTGGCGATTTTTATATGAAAACTGACCCTAAATGCGTGCGCGCAAAAATATCTCTTGGTTCAAATGTTCGTGTATACTCAGTAAATAGATAAAAGTGTCATAACGTTTGAGTTTAGAAAAGATCAAGCGAGGGCTGGGGAAGAAAAAACGTACTGTTTCGAACTGTTGGAACGCTCTGTAGTGAAGGAGTCCAAAATTCCCATGGGAGAAAAGTATTTATTAATCGGTTGTAGCGCTGCGAGAGCCATTCTGCGGTCAGCCGATCGATATGTTTCTCTTTCACTCGTGCTATATAAGCAAGCAACGAAGGGAGGGATCCTCATCGTTCTCTTTCTTCTGCCACGCAATACTGCCTCTTTGGCTACCATAAAGCTGCTTTTCTCTGGCTCGTATCCCAGTAGAAAGCTGAACGAAGGTCGAGAGCCGTGGAGTGTGTGCTAACCAAGATTTACCACGATAAAGGTTTCACAATGTAGAGTTTTATAACAAACTAGCGTTGAAAAAATTCGAAAGTGCAGAAAAAAATTTATAAATATATAGAAATTTAGAGAGTTTCTGCACGAGGAAACAGACGATCCGTCCATCAAATTTTTCTTTGAATATTCGAAGTTTAAAGAGAAACTGCAAATAGAGAAAAAGTCATTTTGACCATTGGCCATCAAGATCATAGTCCAATTTTCAACGGAGCTGAGAATACTCAATCCACCAGGGACTACGTGGAAAATTGGAAGACCAATATATAGTGTGTTTATGACCCAACGAGCTTCGGAGAGCTTTCGCATCATAATTTCTCGTGGGTTTTTCCCTCTAGGCAGAATCATCCCAATCAAAAGGGCATGGCCCATCGGAATCCATCAGAATCTCACCAGGGTCCTCTTGAGCCCATTCCACTTTCACACACAACTAGACAACGTTTTTCCTTTACTACCTTTTTCACAGTAAAGCGTATAGATAGTCGTCGCAAGAGAGATGAGAAAAAAAAACGAAGAATATGATACTCATTGTACGCATATAGTTTTTATTTGCAATGCTTACACGCGTAAACGCCTGTTTTGCCTTGACCACGAACAAGTATGTAATAATAATAACTTGATAACGACAACGATAATGAAAAAAGAATGAAGGGTATGCGCATTTTTTTTTTCTCCCAGGATCGTAAATCATATGGTCCATGAACAATATGACGACCAAGAGAGAAGGGGATAAGATTGACATTATAGGGCGTGGATAGAAACCAAAAGTACATAAGATAGATTCACTATTTTCTTTTTTTTTTTTCGTTATAATCCTTCATACTCGGGTTGTCTATGGGCCAGTTGAAGAAAAACGTCTTCTATGTCTCTTCATTAATCTAAGGCTACTTTTCTTCGACTGTTACAAGTCTCGACGAGCTTTCTACTGTTATTAATTTTCTTGTATATACTTTGATCTTCGTCTCGTTTATCACGAACTGCGGGACCAATCTGAGAGAAAGTTTGCCAATTATTTGAAGTCTGTATTTTGAGGATTATTCAGTACCAATATAATTCTGACCGTCGTTCGGCCCTTCGAAAAAAAAAAAAAATGATTGGTATTGGAATCCCAAAAGGACCCTCTACACGATCCTAAGATATTGTCAGAAAAAATAATTTCCCGTCTTTTCTTATTATTTCGCAAATTCGTACGTGACACATTAAATATTTATTTCTGAACATTTTTCTTTTCCAATTATCACAACGCGAAAGAGTTTTGTGTTCAAAGCAATTTGGAGGAATACAATCATAATTTTGATATATATTCATATCAAGTTTGCAATTCTGTGTTTATATTCGTATTTTTCCATTGTCATGTATATTTCCCATTGAATCAAGATCCAGCTACGTGGAGTAAAAACTGGATGAAAATTTGATGCTACAGCTCTGCACTCTGCTTAATTTGCGAAAATTCTGACATTGAAAAAATTAGAATTATATTAACACGTCGTACGAGTGATCGTAGGATTCCCTTATTCCTGGTACGAAACATCAATAAAAATGTACACCAGGAAAAAATGTTTGGCAAAAAAAAATCTTTCTTGCAAAATTTTTTAAATTGCGAAATATTTGTTAAATTGATAGTATAAAGAGGTTGCTATTTTGTATGGCTCATGTTAGGTGTGTTAAGTTGTCGAGACAAGGAATGCTCGCGTGCTGTCATGGATACAATACGTGTAGATGATACAGTGTGGGATGTAGTTTCGTGAGAAGCTTCTCTCCAATTAAGTTCAACGGACCCGAAAAACCTTGTGCTTACGGAGTTAGCCACCCGTTGTTACCGTTACTAGCCATGTTCCAGGCTGATTCCATGGTAGAGAATCGAGCCAAAGCTGAGGGCTAGAGAACACATACATACACACGTTCTTAAGTTCTGACAAGAGAGAGAGTTAGAGACGGGGTTAAAAGAATTGATTAGGAGTCGCTATCTTCTATTCTATGAGTTAGGTGCAGAAGATGTTGGATAAAAAGACAGAAAGATAAAAGCAGAGTAGGAGAGAAAAGCCGTGACCCAATTATATTTCACATTCCATGTCAGCTTTGAGGGGATGAACCGAGAGAAAAGGGTTTTGCTGGTGAAAAACTAACTAGGAACAGATATCCCGTTACGTTCCGTTTCCTTTTCGGTGTGCATCTTTTCCTATTGCCTCTTTTTCCATAACTCCAATCCTATAGAAAATTTTGAAACATCAACCAGCTTTTATTCTCTTTTTTTGTCGTTACTCCATCATCGCAGTATTCCAACTTCTAAACATTTCTCTTTCCACGCTTTCAGCGCAACGGTCGATCTCTTCAACCCTCTCACACCCATCGTGCTTGAATGCAGTTCAAACCGAGAGGTATTGATTCATCGAACGTTTATTTTTGACAGTGAATTGGTCCTCAAATATTAGAATAATAGATAGTTACCAGTTACCAGTAAAGTTATAAAATAATTTAATCCACGGAGAGATAGTAATAGAGATTAATGGCTGAAACAGGCAATAAGAGGGAGAGATGAAAATAGGGGAATGAAGAGGAATGAGAGATAAATTACGTTCTCGAATTGTAGCCATTTTTTATGCCTCTGAGGCTCCACACTTTTAATCAAGGTTGATACCTTTCCGCTCACTTATCACCAACATATTTATTCCCGCTATCCACTTTTCTGATTGACTGGTAAGAATATTTCTCTTTCGCTTTTTACTTCTCTCTCATCTCATGACATATCTAACATATCACAATAATGTGGTATACATATACGGACAACCGTATTCGGTCATACAAACATTTTCGTGTCCCAGACGTTTCTCAAACACGTGTATACTTCTTTACAATGCCATCTGACATGGGATACGAAATCCCTGACCTATACGTTTAGCTGTTCGCCACCCCTCTCCCATGACGATTTCTTTCCGACGTGGGTGAAAGGAAAATTACCAAGTTGCACGTCGGACGGAAAAATCTGAGACGTAAGAAAGCTCGGCTGGATAGGATATGTGGCATAAAAGAGAATGATACGTTAAGAGTGCACCGTTGCAATGACTGGCTCTTTCGAAAAAAAAAATGTTATTGTATGAGCTTAAGAAAAGTCGATATCGAGAGATTACGTTAAAAATCAGAGAATGTTTTTATGTTTATTGGCAACAATTTAAAAAAAAGTTCAAACAAAAAATAATTTGAAAGACTCTCGATAAAGTATCATCAGAAAAAGGGAGATTTGTGTGATTAAAAAAGCACAAAAGAACAGCATAGATTTTTTGCTCATAGCGCATACACGGATGAGAGATCGTTGTTCTAAAAACCAGGGGCTACCCTGATCATTCCGGAGAAAGTAGATTAAAAATTTGAGGAAATTTCAATGGGAGAGAACGTCAAGGGAAAAGAGAAATTAAGGTTTAAGTAGCATAAAGTAAACTTACGTACAACATTGAGTGGCATTGAAAGAGGAACGAGGTAGCCGCCCGATCCCATGCACAGGGTACTCACAAAGTGAAATTTAATTTATGCTAATTTATAATGCGCAAGCACTTTGCGGTTTAGCTGATGAAACCGCGTAGTGAAAAGGGGGATGGAAGTGAGGACGGATTCATCGTCCCTTTAAACCTGGTGTGGGGATATAGCTAGGTTGGAACAGAGCGAAAGAGAGAGAGGTAGCGAAAGATCCAGGAGCGATTTCCACGGATGTACCAAACGAACCACATCGTGAATCGTCAGTACGTGACGCCGCATGGCTACCGAGTTAAACCTTTTGCTGGGGCATCTCTTGGATCTCACCGCTATACCTTATCCGTCATTGCCCTCACTCTTTGTATATCACTTCCTCTCTTGATTTTACTTTTCCTCTTCGCTCTCTGTCTCTCTCTCTCTCTCTCTCTCTCTAACTGTTCATTTTGTTGCAACCTGCGTTCCATCGTATCGTCAGCAGGGCAGGTTTTTAGGATATCAGCTGCACGAAATTTGCCAGACCACGCAAACGCACTATCATTCATCTACCTTGTTCATCACCCTGCACTTTCAAAAATATGCTGCACTAATATGGCGAATAAATTTTCCAATTTCATCAAAAAACAAAAAAGTTGCAGTTTTACATAAATTTTGTGAAACAATTATTTGTTCGAAACTGCATGGAATGCCTCATTTTCCACATTACTTGAATAGAGTTACTTTTTATTGAAACGTAGTGATAAAAATGAAGCTGCTTATTAGCATTTATATGATCGGTCGTTAGAATTCTTTGTACAATCAATTGTGGTTATTTTTCATTTTTTCGTCATCGTCAAAACTTTTTTGTCACCATTATTTCATTCTTTGGCTAACCGTCAAATTTATCTTCATATGAATATGAATTAGTACTCATAGCAGAGCTGTTTTTCTTTTTTTTCTTTTCACCTTCAACACCCCAGAATTTTCCATTTTTCAAGCTTTATTTTTTGCTACGGTCTCCTGAGCCAGAGAACAGACGTTCTCCGGATATCGTCACTCGCTACAGCCTTGTATTTATGGCAACTCGTTGCCACCATTTCTTAGCTACAAACAGCCCCGCAACGATCGTAGCGAGTTTCTTCAGCATCCAGTAAGCGACAATTATATATATATGATCATTATGCATGTATATATATATTTATCGGTCTCCCTGGGGAGCCTCTCGTTCCTTTTCCTCACGTTACTATACACTGCGCACAGCTCCTCAGCTTCTTTCCTTTGTTCCAGCGATATCATCCGGATCGCCTCGAGTTTTTCCGATAGCTCAAGACCATTTTTTTTTACCTTTTCGTTTTTTACTCTGCTATCGCTTTCTTTGTATCTTCAAACCAGACTCACACGAGTATATAATTTCTCTTTGGGACCAAACCAAGTATTGTCTTTCTGATTTTTTTTCAATCGTTTACAAAAAGAGTTTTTCTTCTCTTTATAGATCATCGAATGTTAAAAACCACGTTTATTGAATATCATTCATTATTTATGCATGTTCATGCATATTTTTCATCACAAGACAACAGATTTTTAAGAACGAATTTAATGCTCAAAAACATTATTGAATATTGAAAAATTACTTCATATTTCAGGGAAAAAAATACACGGGATTGATCGATAAAATACTAGTTGAAAATAGGGACTGAACGGATCGGCAAAGTTAAAAATATCTAAGAACAGTATGGAAGGCTAAATTAATTACAAAATTGTATGTAGTTCTACGTTAGTGTGCACGAAAGATCTAGAGACGCGCCAGCATCTTGACGCCAAGTACACAAGACACAGTGAAAAATGAAAACAAAAAAACAGTAGGTGATTGATCTGGGTTATGGTAAAAAGTTTCAAAGCTATGGCAGTCATTGTATCACAACTTTTTTATACTCATATTTTACTTGTTGTCTCGGATGACGTCAATTACGTGGCTATACATCTGTAACAAACATCGTATCTCAACGACAAATTCCACTTCTCATCTCTGTTACACTTTTCTATTCGTAATGTTTGTTTTCATCGATTCGTTTACATCTATAGCGACAGTGCTCGAGCGCTGTACCATAAGAATTTATGATAGTCATTCAATTACTTATGTACTTCGTATCTTTTCTCAGAAAATGGTTCCTCACATATTGCTACTTGGATGGAAAACGCTTGTAAAATAAATAAGAACATCCCAGTCACTTGAAATCTGTTTTATAACATGGATGTATTCGGACCCGATGTCATATTCGTTAATTTTCTTCGACAATTTTCCCAATCGGTGATCGACCGGTCTCTACCCTTTGGATTAATGGCGATGAATTCGTTTTTATGGGGAAGTAAAACAAACAATGAAATTTAAAGAACCGTCGCAAGGCTTTGTTCAGCTTTCTTCAATTGTTTGGATCCCCATGATTTTTCATGGTTCTTGCATAAACCAGAATAGCTCTTCAATCATAGGATATTAAGGGTAAGAACCCTCAAAAAAAAGCGGAAGAGCATCAAGTTCGATCGGAAAACCTGAGCATCAAGTTCGATTTATTGTTATTGATTGTATTCATCGTTCAATACACGGATACAATTTTCTCGAAAATCCACATACACATCCAATTACAAAATATTTCTGAGCGAAGCTGTAGAGAAAGCAGAGCGAATGGTTGCAGTCACGAAATATTGATATCAGACATTTCTTATTAGTTTAATAGACGTAAACAAGAGAATAAATGAGGGTTGATGTTCAGGCAGTTTAAGACATCTGAAGACTATTCCGTGCACAAATTGGTCCGTCGTCTGCTAACCACATGTCTGACGTGTCCACAGTTGTAATGTAAATCGATGGAATACTTCACGGTCATTTGACGAAGAACACGAAATCTCTTGGAACCAAAAGCGTTGTCGTTAACGAAACGAGGAAAGTTCATATTCATAAACGAGGTTGGATCTTTGAGAATAGCATAGCTGTCGAAATTTAGGTGTTATTTAAAAAGTAAACTCTTTCAAAATTTAAAACGTTGTACCGAATGGTTATAAATTATTCACTTTTCAATTTCATCATTAGTTGAAATATTCATACAAACTACTGGGACACGTTTCATACAAAATCGATTTGCTCTCAACCCTCATGCATAATATATATGTGTGTCGAAAAAGTTATTCCACAACGTAACATTTTGCTGGGGTCTTTCTCTCGAACAATTCTCCATCGGGTACCTTCTTTATCCCTAGCTACCCCTGCAATTCACTATCCCTTTGACCCCATCGCAGTCTCACACCCCGGACCATACGGTGAAACGTATCATTTTTCATTCTCGTTAAGACGGTTATGATGCGCGTTTGCTGGCAGGAACGTCGACAACTACCAGCCGTACGTTTCATAATATATAAGAAGCGGTCGGTTCTTTTTTCCGCATGCTCCAGGGCTTGCCGAGCGACTATTAAATACAAATGAAAAATCGTTTCTTTCAGTATCGGAATATATAACCATTTGATACAGCGATAAAAAAGGGAAGGCGATTTTTTTTTCTCAAAATTAATGTGAAATCCTTCCAAATATTTTTTCGTTGTTGGCCAGGCACATGATCTTATTCTCATTTAATTATTGGTTGTATTTTTATTCGCAGTTATTTAACAAGTCACAGTTATAGCAAACAAACTTAATCGCGTGCCACGCACGCCCTCACCATTATTTATTCACTAACGATGCTACATCTTCTTCAAAGATTCAGCATGTCAGAGACTACAGAATAGTACCCGAATTATTTCACTGAGAATTAATGAAACCAAGCGTCGTACATTTTTCATTATAATTCTTTCTTTTGCACATTTTTCTATGTAATACCAAAAATGCTATATCCGTAAAAGGTTACTACATAATTCCAACTCTAAACTGAACCACAGTTACACGTATACACGTGTCCCTATCTCAAATGTTTGAACTCGGTTTCTGGTCCAACTTTTGTAAGTATCCAATGAAATCGCGGTAAAAAATATTATCATTGACATAAACGAGATTCACCGATTTTTATCATTTTCAAACGATTCTGATTAGAGAAAATTCTGACATGTGTAGGAAATTGATCGCAATCTTAGCAAAACTTGTACAGGTTATAATCAAAAAAACTCATTGAAACGGACGTTAGAAATGTCGAAAGAGTTGGTTACAAACTAGTGTCGCGTAAACAAAATTTGACGTTTCAGAAAAGCAGAAGGTTAGTCCGTCACATCAGCTGATAATAAAAATTTTGTGATCACCCAGATGACGCAACGTCTGATTCATATTGACATAAAAATATAATCGCTTTGCACGCATAGAACAAGCTCAATAAATTATTAATAACTCAATGGCTCATTGCATAAAATACTATTCACACCCTGAGGCATCGTACATAGAAACAGGCGGTTGTTTTCAAACATAGTCACTTGGTAACACTACAACGATAAAAGTTATAGCGAAAACTTGATCGATGACAGCGGCCGATTATTGTACGAATGAAACGTCAGCAGTCAGAATCTCGAAAGTTCAATAGTGCACACACTGATTTATTTTGTGTGTGTGTGCTTTTTTGATAGAAAGCACTAATTGTGAACAGCAATATTTGTCTTAGAATGGTACTCGCGTTGTTTGCTAAGATACCAAACTGTGTTGACCTTTTCGCATTTCTAAGCTACTCGAGGCTGCCCAGTTGAGGTAATTTGGAAACGTAGCCCAAGGCCGTGCTTCAAACACACCGATACTCATGTATGAAAATCTCTAGAAGAGGTCGAGGGCCAAGACGTGCGAGGGTGCCATATTCACGATTGTAAACTATACAGTAACAGTTTCGTAGAGATATACATACGAGAGCTCTTTATCACGGACAGTGCAAGGTAACGAAAAACGTATACGAAGATCATAAAGATAACATGTTACAGGGATATCGAAAAGGGATGAAAATGGTCTTCGTTCCATCATGACAAAAAGAAACGGCAGTTTCATGGTGGTCCATTTCACCATAACACGATGCAGAATAAACTCTTAACTCCGGGATGGATGAAAAATAAATAAGCAGCTGTGAGTAAAAGCACGAGTTTTATGGCTCGGAAGACAAGATGCAAAGAATACCGTGTTCCTGTCTTTTAACAAAAAACGTTATTCAGCTTGCATCAACTTCCCGGTATAAAAAAATATATACACATATATATACTTAAGGATCAGGATGTAAACTGCATCATGAAGAAAGAAAAAAGGGAGAATAGGGGTGAAATAGAATCTTTACAGTTCACGTGAACATGAATTTACTAGCACTCAAACGACCATATATACTCATACTCATACACTAGGAAGCATACAAACTACTATGTGGTATGGATGGTTAGCTGCAAGAGCATAGTCAACCGCGTGCTTATGTGGAGAGTTCGTTATTTCAGGTGTCTCGTTACGTGAGATGCCCTCGGCGTCTCCGACACTGACACTGCAGCTTGACTTACGCATTGCAAGGAAAAGCAAGGATACTGTCCTGAGAAAAAAAATAACTAGAGCTCGTGGGTACGTGAAAAAGAGCAAGAGAGAGAGAGCGAAAGATCTATAACAGGAAAGGGGTTGAATACAAATTAAAACGCTTGGGTGGAAGCAGCGTGGGACCAAGACTGAGTATAGAGCGAGAGTGAACTGGTAATTGTGGTATCGGTAGTCTTCTCAAACCGTCTACAGCAGAAGCATTTTACTTGACGAATAAAAGAAGCCCATTTTACTAGCATGTTTTTAGTGGATTTTTATGATTTTTTTACGGAAGTAGTACGACCTATCGAAGAATCTTTGGCATACATATTCATTGATTTTTGTTGATGAGTATATTAATTTTTCACCTTCGTAGAGTTTTACTCTGGACGTGCTGGACTGCAAAAAGCAATTTTTCACGGTGCCCATGATCTTATCTGTTTGATTCAATATAAAAAATTCATTTCCGGCTTTTAGAAGAAGTTTTATAGATCAGATCTCGATCGCATAGAAGAAATTTTAAAAAATCACGAATGGCACCATAGTAACGATTTTTTTCGAAGTTTTTTATTCATGTTCCAAGCTGTAGAGATGATTTTTTATGAAGACCATTCTCCTCTATAGAGACTGTAGAGAAATGTGTTGCGAATGAACTCGCGGAAATTTTGAGTGAATTTATTCGGTGGTTGCTGAGATAGCGTAGATACAAAAGTTTGAAAAGAGTGGTTGCGGGAACACGCGTTACAAGTTTTGGCATAAATCGGTGGAAACAATCGACCATTTTAGTCATTTGGTTTCAATCGGGTATTCCGGCACCGTGTTCGACTGCTTTTTTATACATCGTACAACACAATAACCTTTCATTCCAATGTCTATAACTCCATCAATTTCAAGAACTCCTCAACAAAATTCATTGTTTACTACTTTCTTTCTCTCCCTCCCTCTTTTGCTCCTCGTAGTTTTGTGTCCTTTCATGTCACCCTGAAGCTTCCCCTCAAATTAGTTATCGTTGGTTCATCATCGCGGAGTCTTTTTTGTCGCCCCAAAGTCTTACATATCAATGACATCAAAACTCGAATAGCGTTCTACAGTCGCAGCAGAAATCACCTACAGTGCTCAACTCATTTGTAGTGGTAGGGGTCAGCCTGTGGTGGAATGAAAGTTTGTTAAACGTTCAACTCCATGTGTACAGCAGCTTTGCTTCCGGCATACATGGGCCATCATTTGTTGGCATATATATATAGAGATAGCTTTCTTAGAAGTAACGGTGATTGCTTTGCTCTCGCTTTCCTTGCTTTTTGATATGCTTATCCAGTGGTTTATTTTCACCACAACGTGACAAGACCCGAGCAGAGAGAATTCTCTGTGAGATTTTGTGAAAATGGTGAATCATAGTAAGACCGAGTCACGTACACGTTCCCTTGAGCAATTTGCTGTTAGTTGATCATGACATGTATCTAAGGTGGATACCATTGGAAGGTACATGTCTGCACAAAATATGGATACGAGACCTCAAAGTGGTGGAAGAAAAAAGTGAGAAGGGGGGGGGGCGGTAGGAAAGACATAAAGAAGCATTTGATATCCTTTCCGAAAAAAAATTAAACTTCAGTAGTGAAAAGATGCTCGGGCTTTTTTATGGTTAGAAGAAAATACAGTCTTCGGTCAGACGGAAAAATCTGACTCCAGTTTTTGCCATCTTTTATTCAACTTTTCACTCGGCTTTTACTTGTTGCCAGCCCTCTGCCACTTTGCTCTCTTTCAGAGTGAGTACTTACAGCATATACACGTGGAAAGAGTTCCTGATTTGAAAACTTATTCCTGCAGGACTTCGTTGCCTTGATCTTCGTATTTCTATCGACCGAGAGTAACGAGAGTACCGGAAAAGTTTTCTATCGTGTCTCGTTTCCTCAGCTTTGCGAAAGAAATCAATGAAATGAGTGAAATGGAGTAAAGAAAAAGGAATGAAAAAGAAGGGAACATGCAGACGGACTCATAGGCGGAAATGTCGGCATTACGATTCCTTCGAGAAACCCTCGTCGCCTCTTGCCAAAAGCACAGCGTTTTGGTGGTGAGCTCTGAAACTCTAAAAGCTTCATTCTGGTCTCGTTCCTTTCTGCACCTATCTTTTTACTCTGCTACACCTTAAAGATTCAGTAGAGATGCATGTATAATCTCTATGGATGGCTGGATTTGGTCACATACACACCCAGAAACATTGACTGTTATAAAAATACCTTTTATCAGTATCAAGATCAATCACTTATCATTGGGAGTTAGGACTTCGCTACGATGAATTAAAGAAACCCATACAGATGTATATTCCACAGCAATTGCTGGAGTCCAATTTTTTAAAATATTATTATCCAAGTGGATTGCAATCCTAATCTAATCCCAACTGACATGATGAATCCGAAAGTTTGATGAATCGTTTGTTGCCTCGTAGCGTTTCCAGAAATCGATGAATCATTACCAAAACGCATATAGTTAGTCTGACCGACACGGAGCCAAAAAGATTATAATCAAATTAAATTATTTTTACTCTATCAGCGAAGCTACGGTAACAGCTAGTTCTATAGAACGGCATAGAACTTGGCAGTAGTGGAGGCCACATTGCGGTCAGACAACTGCATACCTTGGGGCATCGTGAATCTCACTCTAAGCCTCCCTCTCTATTTCTCTAATTTGTTCCCGTCTCACACTTGAGTGCTTAATGTCTTGATTCGAAACATTTTAGTGGCTATCCCTACTTACCACGTGTTTCAGACTTGTGAACAATAACAAGACAAGTCGTGAAACGCTAATTAATTGTGGTCGTAAAATAAATTTTTCGTTTCATCTCTTTACCGGAACAGTTTTTATTCGTTTGATCACGGTATCAACAATGATGGATTCACTGACTGAACCATGTGTCGGCGGTACAAATATACGAATAATTATTCATCGACATGCCGCATGACAACGGAAATTCTCAACATGCTTGTCGCACCATCGCGCTCCAGGAGTCTCGCGCATACCGCATCGTAATTAATTGTTATTCTGTATAACGAAGAGTAGAGAGATGAAGTAAGGGGTGGTATGTATATGATAACTATGAGTGAAAATGACAAACGGGAAATGTTCGCTCACGTAAGCTGCGTGTAGGATCGATGGCTAATGCGATTAATCCCAATTCGCGATGGGTTTCACCCCTTTGCCCCTTTGTCAACCCTCGTTCCTGCGTCCTCGTTTCTCTAACCACACGTTCCCTTTTTAACTAGATACCTCTCCAAGCTCTCTGTAGCTTCTGGACAAAATAGGAACAACGTGGACAGGTCACTAATGTTGGCCTCCTGTGGTCATCTCTCCCGCATAGTATTACTCCAAATGAAAATTGAGTTTTCCAGGATTCTCCTATATTTGAGTTTAATTTATGTTCCCTCTGTACTAACCAGAGGGAAATGTATTAAATTTTTTTTTTTAATATCCTGTGGCCATTGGAATCTCTACGTTGAACGATTTGCAAAAATCTTTTTTCAGGATTTGAGATAGTAGGGACGTAAATGTCATCGAGAAAATAAAAGAAAAAAAAAACAAGAAAGAAACAGAACTTAACGAGCAATAAATACAAACGAGCTGAACAAAACTCTAAAAATAAGTGCGATTTCATTTGAACACTTTGTGTTCTTCAATCTAACATTATATGAATTCTCAATTAATTGGATCTCATTCATTTCTGTAATTCTATATGTTGCAGTGATTTTTTTAAAGATTCAAATAAGAAAAGTTAGAAAAGAGAAAATTTTCCATTTGTTTCAATGCGTTACGAGGAAAAAAACTTGATGATTTGATCAATAAACGGTTCTGAAATGGTGAAAATTATATAAGAATTATGACCTTTATTACAGTTCGGATCGATGACAATTAATAACGAAAATTGGAGGTTACGAATAGCAAGTTGGGGAGTGATCAAACACAAGTGTTGCGTGATTGCAAGGGGCTTTAACAAGCGAGGAATTGGGAACTTGCCAGTTCATTAAGCGACAATCTCCAAGAAAAATTATATTCCTTACTACATTATCGTTAATAATCATTATTGAAGGTTAAGCGTTGAATTTAGTAGATGCAAAAAGGCCAGAAGTCAGAAAACAAACGGTTGAAGTTTTGATCAGTATATACTACCCCGAAGAGGGTACAGGGCTCGGATAACTCTAGTAAAGTGTCGAAAGGTGGAGGGTATATGTAAAAGAAAGCCTTATTTGCAAGAGGGTGAGAGAGAAAGAGAGAGGCGTAGTGGAAAGTAAATATTTTGGTATATGGCGGGTTAAAAGCACATTATATTATTACAAAGCTGGTGAGTTGCACACCATTCCGCCAGAAATAAGGTGCTCACAGTGCCAAATGAAACTCTGATAGCTTTTATCGTTCTGGTATTCGCGTGCCCTGTTGAATTTGTAAATGGATTGCGGGCCACGCAGTGATTCGGAAATCAATTTGTGCTTGGCAGACGTAATGCATAAACGTGAAAGAGTCGCAAAAAAATTGGAAAAAAGGAAATATGAATCGACCGACTGGGATTATACAAATTTAGAACATCGAGAACTTTTATTGAAATTGAATGAGGTGCAATCCTATCGTGACTCTCGTGATGCAACAGTCCTTTGTAGAATAATATTTCATTGCCGTACAACATTTCCATACACGTAGTACTTCCTAATACTAGCTTCCAAGTGGATGAGGAACAGAAAATGGAGAGCAGAAAATACAAGATATCTGAAAGATTTATCGCATTTTGGGGGAAACGGGAGCTCACATTCCGTTGTTTTGTTGCGAACCACTGAAATTGGGCCGATGATTATATATGTGGAGGAAAAAATTAAAAAATAAGTCGAAGCAGATCCAAAAAAAAACATGTTTTTTAATTACCAATCAACGTTCACTTCTTATTCAAAGCAGTATATGACCAGGATCTTCATTTTATTCGTCAGGAAACAAAACTCGAATGAATTTTTTTCGAACAGCATTATCCTAGCTGAAGCTGTGTTTCCAATGCTCCAACAATATGAAAATTTCCAATCAGCATCATGAGTGGTCCCGTAAAGATTCTCCGATAATTTATTTCACGATTTCACTTATTTTCATATCAAGCGTTATAATGATCATCGCGAATAACTCACCGAGAATATAATTCTGTTGGATTATTTGAGTTTGAGTCATGCTCAAATTACATTCCGAACTTCAATGGTCGAACCATTCCTGATGTGGTCTAAAACTGGAGTAATTCTAATTTGTTGTGGTGGCTGATAGAACGACAACGCCCGCGCTCGGTAAAACGATAGCCACATATAGGGGTGGTTTTCGTTGCGGTTGCAGAGCCCGGTCGGGAGCAAGCGACGATGCGCAAATGCATTCGAACGCATTATTGGCCCATTATACGAGGTCCTTGACAATGAGTGGCACGGGAAAGGGAGGCAGAGGGCGGGGGAGTGCGTGAACGTGTGTCCCCAGAGCAAACTAATAGGACCGTTTCGAATACTGTGGGATTCTCGTGTCTCTCTCTTTCTCTCTCTCCCTCTCTCTCTCTCTCTGAGCATAACACAGAGTGACGCAGGAGGGATGCCATGAGACAGACTGCAATATGTATAGGCCCGCGATTTGTGGGATCTCGCGGGGTAGTAGTGCGTGGATTGAACCAATGTAATCAAAACGAAAGCCCGAACGAATGATTACGAAGGTAATACGGATTTCCGACAGAATATTCGGATTACGATTACTCTTGGACAAGAATTCGCTTTATTTGCGAAAAATTTTCGAATCAATTTATTGATTCGACAATTATTTGATTGATTTTTAAATTATTTCAATCTTTCATCATTCGTTTGCTATAAAATCGCTGTAAAAAAGTTCGAGCGAAACTGATCGTTAACAACTTTTCGCTGCATTTTATTAATTTTTCACTCATGAAGCTTGGCCTCGACTCTAATATTCCATCCACATATTTCACGGAATAAATAAAAGTATGGATGAAATTTGTGGAAACCAGTAGAATCTGATGATTGTTACGCCCTTTTAGAACGGCCTCAGCCCCAACAATTCCAACACTCAAACTTTTCACATCAATTACCCTCGCTATACAGGAAGCGATTACAACGTGGTACAAAATTGTGTTTGAACCGTGATACTAATGAACAAATACTACTTTATAGAATCTACTTCGTAGTGGATTGTGATATAGTAATATCACTACTATACAACGATAGCAGTGCTTAATCCATTCTCTTGTTGAAAAAATCGTTTAATATTTGTTTATTGCTTTTGAAATTGCTTTGTATGCGATAGAGATTTCGAATTATAGTTTGAATAAAAAACATTCGTTTACTTCAACATTCAAAGCAGTGTGTGTACCAAAACGGTTTGTAGGTCCGACAAAGTTAAACCAAGAGCCACGCCAGCGGCTCGGTATCAAGTATTTAAAAATAAAAGCAGAGGGCGAGCTCTGCTGCCATGCACTTTCATATACTCGAATATGACTGTCTTTTTTTGAAGCGCTTACACGAAAGAATGAATATAATTAAAAATCTGACGGACGAACATTTTTCATGAACAGTAAAAAGTTCATAATAACGAAGTTCATTGGTGATGAAACCATTCATTAAACTTTGAAATGATGGAAAATTTTCAATTCGAAATACTGCCATACGTCAGGTGTGGAAGGTGACGCAGCGGTAAATGACTATTTTCAGTTAAACGAAAATATGCTTTTGTCGTAATACCACTGGCATCGGAATGTCTGCTTATTACATGAAGCTTATAATGAAATTAATCGCCCACATGTGACGATATTTTGAAAGATTAAATTTTTGCTTTTGGGGTGATTGATGAAGCTAATTCTGAATCCCATATGTTTCTCGTTTTTCACTTCAAATTATTTTCTCACTGTTGTATGTCTCCAACATTCATCTGTCATTGGTAATTCGAGCATTTTGAAAAAGTAAAAAAAAAGACAAGAAAAAAAAACAACTGTGGATAAACTGAAACGGAGAAAATTTTACATAAACTTGTATACGAGAGATCCATTCGTACGTGTATACCAACAAGATGTAAAAGCTTCCATGCCTGACAGCTAGATACGCATGTGATAAAACGTTGTCAATTTTCATACAGATTTTCGTTCCATCTATTTTTCTCTCGCCTCATCTCGTTGCCCTCACCCCCATAGCCGCTTTTTTCGCTCGTCCTCGCTCGCTTGCTTTACAGAATTTTTTTGCGCACCAACCACAATAGTTACAGAGAGCCAACTACACGCCTAAACGTTTCGTTGTCTGCTGGTAGTCAACGCCAGTTCTATATATATACAAATAGGTTTTTATTACCGTACCACGTTTCTGCATTATTCTTTCACTCTCATTTCTGTATCTCTTTCTTGCTCGCGTTCTCTCATACTCGAATATGTAACACGAGTCTTTCTCTCTTTGTCGATACTCATTCACGAGTGGACGGTTGAAAAGGAAAAAAAAAAAAAAAATCACTGTGGATAACGGTCGTCCATTCGTCCGTCGTCGAACACGATGTGCAGACCACCGTTAGTACACCGACCACGAGCTCGAGGTATAATCGTAACCGCATGACAAACCATAAAGATACGTCGTTGAGAGAATGTTCAGAGAGAGAGAGAGAGAGAGAGAGAGAGAGAGAGAGAGAGAGAGAGAGAAAGAGAGAGAGAGGGAAAGAGAGAAGAGCGAGAGAGGAGGAGATGGAGATGCACGTGGCAAAGAGTCACTTGGATTGAGAGGAAAAAAAACTTGAGAGAAAGGGTGGAACAGCGAGAAAAAGATAGAGGCAGAGATGAGAGTCCTGCATGCATGCACCGATAGGCCGCGACGAGCTCGTTCTCCCGGCTAATTCTCGCAGTTCTCTCCTAGGCTTGCTGCACTTTTAACACTTTTTTTTTCCTTTTAATTTTTTTTTTTTTTTTTTTTATTCACGCTGCCTTTACTTGACTCTTTATTTCATTTTATTTTTGGAAAAATTATATCTTTACCATATCCCATATTTGCTCCGAGACTTGCTCTTCTCTTTTCATTTATTTTTCGTTTTTTTTTTCTTCAACTTTGCTGATCCGCTTTGCGATATGTTCATCAGCATGTTTTGCTCCACTCGTTTTTTTTTCCTATCCAATTTCCTTTCATTGCTGTCTCGATCGTACAGGTCACGGTATATGTGAATGAATATTATGTGCTTGGCTGCATGTGCGTATGACGTAGCAATCAAGAGATTTAAACTCATGCTTCTCTGCCTCGCTTCCAGCATTTGCTTTTATTCAACTTTCTATTTTCCTTTTTTTTTTTCACGGACGAAAAAATTAATCGTGAAAACGGAGCAAACTTTTTGATCTTTTAAAAATCTTTTCGCATATCAATCCTGAATAATACGTATTCGTCCTTATATCGTAAGCATATATTTTGAAGCCCACTTATCTTTATTAATCTTGTATGTACTTTTCGGAAGAAAAATTTTCGCAATATTTCCATCCGAAATCATTTTCTAGCGTAATCTCAGGTAACTGCGACACATTCAATTTCATTTCTGTCTCACTGCTTCTTTTTTCTAGCATTTTATGTTATTCTCTCGTTACTGTTTCATTTCACGTCAACAGACATTAGTGTGAATACGAATAATTCCATAATATAGTTCAATATCCATAGTAATGTTTACAATAATGAAGAATAACACCAACTTTGCTTATGCGTGTTAATTAGTTTAGCACAAGGGTACTGAAATATCAGAATTCTCCAGATTTGATACTCATTCATAACCTCTCTACCTTGAACTACCTTAGTTCCTCTTCCGCCAGGGCAAACTTCAAGATTATAATTACATCGCTCAACTCACACTGACGTTTCTACGCTGCGACTATTTCAAGAATTTGAATAGAAATTACTAACTAATTAATGAATTCTGTGCAAGTTGCGTGGAGGAAAGTTACGCAATACCTTTGCGTGAGGTGGAAAAAAAAACGATACTAGAATATGTAGAGGCACGCCTACAACAGAGAACTCTCAGGTCGTTAACAACAATGGGAATTCCTCTTCGCGGGAGTAACGTTTATCGTTTTTGACGCTCATGGCACGTTAGCCAACTGCGCGTGACTTCTGAGGGGTTGGAACTGTAATTGTCGCTTGTGTTTTTCGTAATGTATCGCAATCTGTCAGTCTCTGCGGTGGAGTCCAGAGTTTTTTATCTTCAAACCTTTCTCTATTTTTGTCTCTCTCTCTCTCTCTCTCTGCTCCGTCTACCCGGTACACGAAGCCTGTACTGCAATAAAAACGCAGACCAATACGTAGAAAATGGTTGACCTCGTAAAGTGGTGACAGAAAGAGATTATGAGAAAAGTGATGTTAATTGTCAGTGAGACCAACATAATATATGTCCAGTTTTCACATATGGCTAGGTGTTGGTCGTAAAGGATTATAATGTAAAAAGATAAAAAGGTAACTAGTGAAGAAATAGTTCGAGGTTACGAGGAACAAAAATAAATCCCATTTGCCCGTTCATCTGTGTATATCTACACCTCAAATATAAACGTGTTGTAGAGCTGCGTTGTTCAGCCGGTATTAACTCGGGGTTTCACTTCACTTCATACAATAAACTGGAACGATAACATTCAGTACCCAATAACGTCGATCTACAGCAAAAAGAGTGTATGTCGGAGGAAGGAGAGAGAGAGAGAGAGAGAGAAAAGGAGGCTTCCGCAATGTTGTTTATCCTGAATGGATTTGCGTTGGCTGATAAGTTTACGATGATTTCACACCGATTCATTATTCATCGGTGGTTCTCTTTCTCGAAGAACCGAAGCATCTGCCTCGTTCTATTTTCGTTCAGACGATGATATATCTATTTCCACTCTGCAATCTCGTTGGGCACACAGCGAGAAGAATTATTCGAGGCAGAAGGTGAACATTAGTGTAGGTGGAAGCTTCATGGATTCGAAAAGTGCCAGCTGGCTCGTGGTACGTAATCAGCACCTTCTTCGTGGCATTTTCTACCTCTTTCTCTCTTCTCATCCACTTTTTTTTCTCTCTCTCTCATATTTTTACCTCTCTTTTCGAATATCTCCGAGTGGGAAGATTACAAAACGCTGAAAGCGCCCACGGAAAACGAGGCTCATGCATTCCGCCCCGCTTGTTTCACGTACATCATCCACCACTGTTTACCTATATCTATACCTTCTCATCCGCACATAAAATCATGCCTGTACGTATACACGGTTGTTGGCCCGTCTAACAGCGTGCCCCGTAGCTTCCGGCCAATTTACATGCTGCACGGTTTTTGCTGAGGTCAGGTATTTACCTGCCTGGAATATTCGTACATAACACGGTATGGCCAAACGAAGTACAGCTGCAGGAATGCCGATCCAACACTATACTCTGTATTCTCATATACACGTGCCTTAATCACTACCCTCTCGAGCCACAGTACACACGGACAAGGCGTGGTCCGGTCACGAACCCGTCAACTCGATTGGACTGGCATCGAAAACTGTACAAGGAAATGCCGAGCAAGCATAAAAAAAAAAAAAAAAAACAAAAAACACGAGCAGAATGCAAAAGAGAAAAAAATTCTATTTATTTTTCGGTCTCTCTTATGGGAAGATAATTCCCATAAAGAACAGAAAAAAGTTTAGCCAGGAATCGATGCAAGTACATCACAGAAAGTACTCGATAGAGTAATCATTTTTTTTTTAACAGCAATAAATACGTAGGTATATAGGACTTCCTTCGTGGATAAAAGGGAGAAAAACTTTTTTGTGAATCCTTTTCATTTTTGTGAAAACATGAACGGAGGGACATGGAAAAAAAATCCTTTTGAGCTTGTCAAACACCGATGATATCAAGAAACAAATTTTTATTTGTTATTCACGTTGATCAAATCCGAGGTACCTTTGAAAGCGAGGTTTGAATTCAAATCCAAATTTTTTTGTTTCGACATAAACAGAGAGGAATAGAAGAGATAATGAATAAAATTGCCTACAAAAAAGTCTTTAGACCCAAATGCCTCAGATCAACCGTTCAATGGTTATAGTCATTCAAAGATGGACCTATTTCCAAATTTGTATTCCACAACCAGTAGACCGTCAATGGACCTCGATCTGATTCATGTTTCTTTTTTTTATTTGACAATCACCCAAAACTATTTGTTGTTATTACTACTAACAGATATAGTACGTAATTTTCCCGATCGATTTAATGATTACAGATAAAAATGACTTTCTCAGTTTTCAAATAGCTGAACTCAACTTTAAGTAACTTGAATTTTCCAACAAAAACCGTCAAAGTATATCAATCAATAAAAATTTGTTTCTCACTGTAGTTAGGCAAACAGCACAAGGTTGAACATTACGACAAGGATGAAAGGGAACGAAAATTAATTGAAAAAGGTGATAAAATTGATGGTAGAAATATGTTGGTGTATCGTATGATTAAAGAATGAACTGGAAATTTACACTTGTTAAGTACAGCTACGTGCGGAAATTAAAGTTTCGATAGAGGTTCGTGCCAAGTGGCTATTACCATTTTCATACAACCAGCATAACCTCGAATCATAACGTTGACACTGACGTGCCACTTTTTATTTAATGACTGTAGGATAAAATTAAGTAAAATTCACCGATGCTATCTTTGTCACGGATTAATCCATTAGGAAACAATAATGATATAATCGACCAACATGCAAGAACGAGTGAATGATTGAACAGCTTTCAGAGGTAAAAAAAATGGGGTGTATTAACCTTCTCTATAAC
This sequence comes from Campoplex capitator, assembly GCA_037576405.1. Taxonomy (NCBI): domain Eukaryota; kingdom Metazoa; phylum Arthropoda; class Insecta; order Hymenoptera; family Ichneumonidae; genus Campoplex; species Campoplex capitator. Next base: position 7,444,850 of record JARBWI010000008.1, on the reverse strand, counting down.
GATCAACGAGGGGATTATAAACCATTCGAGTATTTTTTTTTCTATTACTATTGAGAGCGTTTTGAAATTATAAATATATTTTAAATAACTTTGTATACAGTCTTGATCAAGAAATAGCCTTGAGCGAAAAAAATTAAAATTATGGACTTTCTGATAGTTCACAACAAATGAGTCATAGTCGAAAACGAAGCTGGGAATAAATTAATTTTTCAAAGCCTAACCGGCGAATATTGAGTTTATTCATTTTTTTTTCATACCTAAGAAAGAGAATGAATGAAGAGCAGAGTAGAAAATTCGAAAAATGTTTCGGGAACACGCACAGTTCAGCTCATCAAATGTGGACGTCGTTCGATCAAATTAATTAATTTCTAATAAAGCTCAGGCTATGAATATCGATTGCTATTGATTGCTACACACTAAGTTTCAGAAATTTAAGTACAACAGCCTAGTTGGATGGAGGTATTTGAAAGAAAATGTGCGATGGACTTGTGCTTTAAAAATTTTTATACAATTGCATAGTTGGATGAAGATATTTGAAGGAAAGTTTGCGATGGACGTGTGCCGAAGTTTCAAGCTTCACGAAGTTGTTGACGTCACCGTTTCGCGGGTCATGGGAATTCTTGATCCGTCAGCATTTCGGGTAGCCAATGTTATATTAAAGTTCTCGTGTCTAAAGTTCATGATTGCTTGTATGGGGAAGGTGTAAGACAGTGTACGCTCTGTACACTGAACCTCTGCGAGCTCGCTTCTCTATCTTCCAAAGAATAAATATTGACATTGGCGATGCTCCATCGGTGATATATTTTGAGATTAAAAATACCGTCGTGGATAGAACCGAGATGAGAATTTAGCGAAGGTAGAGAAAGAGAGTACGGAGAAGAGAGCGAGAGAGAGCGAGTGTTAGTAGTGAAGAACCCAACAAGGACGCGGATTTTGAGTGGTTTTTCCTCGAGCAGCAGCTGGCTCCACTGGGGATGTTGGTTGAAGGTGAACGCGGGGTGTTATATACATACATATAAAGAGTTATACGAAAATAGAAGCACAAGGAATAAAACGAGATAGAGAGGAAGAGAGAGAGAGAGAGAGCGAGAAAGAGCAAAAGCTCTATCTACGTCAGCGACGTCATTTTTCCGATCACTCGAAGAGGCCGCGAAAGCTTTTTCCTTCTATATCTCTGACGATTCCTCGTTCCACCATCAGACGACGAATCACGTGCAAATTTTTTCAATATATTCTCGTTATAAAAATGTATGAAGTCCCCGACATTTCGCGTAGGCCAGAACTCGAACTCTCTCTTTTCCTCCCTCTCTGTTGTTTCGGGATAGCTGATGCGAGAGAGTTGAATGTATATATATATATATATATGTGTATTCAAACAAGTAGGGAAGACCAACAGAAATGAGTTCTTGAAACCTCTGGTGTGTGCAGCGCCCAGAACTCGTTAGATAAGGATAAATGCGGCACCTATAGACCTCCATCAAGTTTCCTCGATCCTCATATTTCTTCAGTATTTTGTAGTGATCTGGGTGCATTGAGAATAAAATTCTTTTTTTTTTTTAATATTTCCTTAGCTGACAGAATAGTCACGAGAGTAAACTACGACGAAGATTGGTAGCTTTTTTCCACCCACCGACAATATTCTTGGAAGAATATGAAACTTATAACGAGGAAGGAGAAAGAATTTTAATATCGAATTACATTGTCAACGATTTTTTTTTACATCCGTTATTTATTGAGAAAATCTTGAATTTCGAGTGGTTTGACATTTGTACTGATTGTACGAAAATTCTATTGGTTCAAATTTTTGAATTTTATTGAGGAAATTTATTATTTGAAAACAAGTAACAAATTAATTTGAACAGTTATGTATGCCACATGAATTTTCTTTAAGTCGAATCCACATATTTATGGACAGTTATTGCCTCAAAAAAGTACAACGATGGTGAAATAAAGGTCATAAAACTATGCAGTATCGCAAGGGAATACGTGCTTGTGTGATTTAAGGCTATGAGTGAAAAAAAAAGTTGGTCAAGTAACGATTGCCTAACTTCTCGAATACAAACAACGAGGTTTTTTATAGTCACAACGAAATAAAAACTACAACCGCCGCGTCTAGTAGTTTATACCGCAATGAGATAGATGAGGTTGACCCAAAAATGAAATGCGTAAATTTAAAGTTGAATTAACGATGTGGCTTTTCTACGCTGACTCTGTTGCACTGCGAAACGCACAGAGGCAAAAGCTACACACGCTCCGTTGAATTGGTTGATTCAATCGGCTAATTTGGTAGTAATTGAATTAGTTTTGCCGATGTTTCTGCTGCTGAAGCTTAATAGCTAAACGAGAATCATAAAACCTTCGTTGTGTTTTAGTTTGGCACATAAAATTTATAAATTCGTTAATCTGTCTTAATGATTTATTCGTAAGCTGGAGTTCAAATTCGATGGAATTAACGAATAAATGAAAAAGCTGTAATTTTCGATTCAATAGAAATAATCGTAATTGCCATAATTGATAAAACTATACTGCACTGAAAAGATGTATTTCATAAAATTTGATGCGAAACAAAGTGAAATATCACGTGAAAAGCCAAATTGTTACATTCAGCAACAACCAGGCAAGACAGAAATAATTAAAATAAAACATCCCGAAGGTTTGTGCCAATTGTTTTTTCTTTGAAGCATTATCTCTGAAAATTTAATCATAGTTTTTTGTATTAAATTTGATACCTTTGTCCGTAAATATCAGAGTCCGTCGCCCTCATAATTATAACATCGAAAACCTCGCAGCTTTATACGGCTTGTTCTCAACCTATCACGTGTTTCTTTATTGCATCCGTTTGTAGTTTGAAACTCCGAGCTGAAAGCTCAGAGCTTATTAAATTTCCCAGATGCATTGGATAACGAAGTCAATAAGAGGAGTGTCCCTTGATATCAGAGGGATGTAACGCACAGGCAATAGCGGATAGTGGAGAAGAGACAAAAAGAAAAAGGGAACACGGAGAGAGCTTATCGATAAAACTGTTAAAGGCATACCCCGTTCAGTTCGTACCACGATATTTTATCACTGATATAGGGATTGCCCTGAATCAGATGACAAATTATTCCACTAGCGATAAATCCTTCGAGGTTTGGTAAGATGGCGCTCGCTCTTGGCTCCCAAAGGCCGTTTTGCTCCGTATACCAGAGAAATCTGAGCTGAACGAGGCTCGTTTCAAACTCAAAATCTTCGTATGCTTCATCGTTGTCCCTAGTACTTCGCCTCTTTCACCGTTCTTCCATTCTCTTCGAATTAGTTTTTTTTTTTTTTTTTCGTAAACAATAACGAGCGAGATTTTCGGTCGAGAATCAGCTCTCGTTTGACGTCAGAAACCGAAAATCTCTTGGCAATAAACGAGAAAAAAAATCGATTCCATTCCATTATCCCAACGCTTTAGTTTTCCTGGGATATGGTAACTACAAATATATACCTTTCTATAAACTAATTAAAAAATCCGTTATACACGTTCTTCACACCCTCCTTCGTTCTGGTGGCCTCCAATTGCATATGTATTTTGGAAACTTGCGAGGCCATTTATTTCACAGTACATTGTTTCACTCGATCCACTTGGTGTTATGAACACTGGGGCAACACGCTCCTGCTTTCAAACCTAGAGCTCTTTGCTACACGTATGAGCGTATAATGCACTTTTGCTCTTTGAACGCAGACTCGCATTGTTCTATTTTTCCCTTTCTTACGCTACTCTGAATCTTGTATGGCTAACTAAAAATTCTTCCCTTTACTCTGCCGTTTATTCGTAATGGTGTTATTCGGGGGCCGGTCCAATTTTGTATGCGATGTATATATATTTCATTTTTGGGGATGAAAGCACCATCATTCACGAAAAGCACACATCATCCTTCTTTTTTTACCCCCTTTTATCACTTATATCAGCACAACTGGCTTTTTTTTCTGGTGTTAGCCCTAAAGAAAATTCGTGATTTATAGGGTATACGTTTTACATATCCAATTCAGCAATGACGGAGCGGCCATTTTCTTACTCCCTCGGATTCTAAAATCTTGCACTGAACTTTCTGCTCCACTAATCTGTTGACTGGTTCGAGCTGCAACTACAATCTATTTTTTCGTATCCATTGTTTTATCAACTCGTTTTTGATACTTTTTTTTATACAGATAGTAGGCAAAAAATTGCATCTACGTGATGGCAGATGGAAACGTTTTAGCAATTCAGTTTATAGAACCAGCGAGAGAGAGAGAGAGTCATTTGTGGCGAAGGGAGTCAGAGATGCAAATCGTGCGGTGCCTTTCACTACATCTCTCCCTTCGTATACATAAATGAAGCTTTATAGTTATATCTGATGCTTCAGCTTTTTGCTGCAGTTTAGAAGCCAGAAAGTTGGAAGACGGAAAAAATAAAGACTCGGTATACGCGTGTCAGGCTTACACACTTTATGCTCCATCACGATGTTATACTCCTATAGATATATATTTTTTTATGCTGTTTATTTATGTATTCGAATTCGGTATAGAAGCTTCAATTCTTTTCACCTTATGGGAGAAATCTGCTCGAAAGGACTTTAGTCTTTTTTCACCATGATTGTGTAGCTGCAAAACTCTATTTTTTTCGTTCGCATGGACGTTCGGAGGACGACAGTCCTTCGAGATCGACACAAAAAGACATGTGCCGTACACAATGGATCTCGAACAGAATTTTTGAAAGAAGAGCATTCATTTCGTTTGGCTCAGATAAGCTTCTTCTCAGTCCCATCGTTTGGTCTCGCATGCCTCTTTATAGCATACCTGTCGATTCGTGAAACATATATTCCTCCGTTATATCCGAATGGATGTGTTCCAGGTCTTCAAAAATATAACGGAACTATTATTTCTACCAAGATTTGGGTATCAAAAGTTTAGGTAGTTTCAATAAAGCAACCCTAATTCGCATACAATTTGATGGTGAATGATTCAAACAATATAAGTTTCGATCCGATTGTTAGACCAATTCGGGAGAGTGCATTTCAATTACAAGAATACAGACAGTACTTGGATGGATATATATATATATGTGTATATTCGAATTGATACGCGAAGGGTACAGTTGTAGAGAGGTTGCACGTGCATAGCATGTACGAAGCAAAGTTCCCACAATCTCGGAGATACAGGATGTATTGTATAAGTACGTGGTTATATCTTTCCCTCTCCCTCTCCACCTCTTTCAAAGTCGGGGATTAAACTCGTCCTCTGTGCTTTTGGAGCATGAGAGTTACGTATCCAGTAATACGAATACCGCGTAGTAATCCCGGGAAAGGATTATTGGCGAATAGAAGGTAGACTCGACTCTATACCTTGTCATTTCTGTGTGTGTGTGTTTGTGTGCCCGCGTGCATGCGCGTGTGTGTGTATTCACGTGAGTGTGTATGTCTGGATAGGTATATTACGGCACATCATATTAGCTCTTCGCCGCATCTGTGGAGTCCCTCCACAACGTTTTCGAATCTCAGAGAACCCACTATCTTTTGTAGTCCTACAGAGTACCTTATCCTTCAGTCGCAGCGTTCGACTATCTCAGTTGCGTTCTCAGTCGTAGTTCTCTCGCTAGTTTCTCCAAATTCTCGTTAAACGTGGCTGTTCCTATTTTTTATTTCTAATTTTATATGTAGCCACGTTATGTATTAAACCCCGAATAACAAGTATAATTTAATCCAAATAAATAACGTATAAATTATTTAAAGTATAACACACAGCCGAATATCTAAATGTGTTTTGCAAAGGACCGAATGATTTGAATAAAAAACGTTCGAATGGACTCTATTTTCAAGATGGCCGGAAAAAAGTAAATTTTCAATCGATTTTATAATAAATATGACACGTGATTGCTACAGTTCATAATCATAACTAAGATAAAGTTCATGCGTCACATCGGTATGTGTCAACTCCTTCACTAAACGATATTAGCGTAATGCGTTCGAACGATGCTACCTGCAACTATGTGATGAGGATGATACATAAAATTACCAGTTATGATTATATTTCAGTAGCAATTGTAACGAAAAATGTATAGATTTGTGACAACAATTGTATTACATATTTGTCATATTTTCCAAAATAATCTCAACCGTGCTTGCTAGATTGATAACAAATTTATACAGTGCCGAGTGAAAGTGCTGGGGGCATGCACCGACGTTGAGCACAATCATAGTTTGTTGGATTACTTCGGACCTACTTATATACATGTGTATTGTATCACATTTCTCCTAGCATGTTTCCTAGTAATGGATTGTGCAACCAAACGCGTTCCAAAAACAGTGTCAGTGAATTCAGTAGAAATGCAGCAAATTACAGTGCGAAGATGCTGGGTGAAACTATCGTACATCATCACGCGAGGTGAAGTCGTTGCTTGGGCGAGAAATGGCAGTGAGTTTGTGGATGAGTTGAAGCTTAGGATTGAGTAAACACAACCATCATTGCTGAAGCACGTCTTTACTTCTTGTTCTCTTGAATGCTTCGACAAATAGCACAATTGAGATATGCTGGTAGAAACGAACGAGCCAAATAGGGGATTCGATAAATTGAAATGTGTGGAAAGCGCAAAAATGATGGAGTTTTCCGTTCTTGAACGAAGTCACAAATACAATGTTTGCCTTAGAGTACGGTGAATGAGTAGACAATTTATTTTTGTTCGAACAGATAGATTACAGTATGAAGAAAATGTTCAAATGACACCTTTGTGAAAGGGTCTTCGGGACAATGATTTAAAAAAATAGCACACACTGATACATTTTTTACTCTCCACGTATTATGTTTGGTCTTTGGTATATGAATTGATTTTTTTTTTTTCGAGCTTCGTCTCTTTTCTAGAATGCACGACGCGGCGCTACAATTGTGTACCACACTATCAATGTTTCCAGATTTCCGTTCCAGTGATAGGTTCAGTTTGGTGCATGAGAAAAAAAAATGAAAATAATTTCCAAAGAAGATACGTTAGTGCTTCGATTTCTTTGGATTTGAAAAACTAAAAGTACGAAATGTCACGAAAAAATTAAAAAAAAAAAACGGCCGAAAAACTTTTTTGACATTGTTGACGAGGAAAAAAGCGTTGTAAGTGTACTGTTAACGCTCTCATTCTCAGGTTTTACAAATAATAGTAGAAAAAATTGTAGTTGCGAGAAAAACACAGTGAATTTTTTTCCCCTGAATTTGTGAGAAACACAGTAAAAAAAAAAAAAAACGATCGATATTTTTAAAGTTCTTCTCGAGACCTGCCCCTTTAAGAGAACACATTCCAGCTTTCATCTCGTTGCTATAGACCCTAATCTTTTCTGCTTTTGTCACTGCGTCACGCTGTCTTTCTTCGCCTAGACTCCTAATATTCCTCTAAATTAAATTCAACCAACATATTCATTTCTTAACCAGCCGTGTGCCCGCAGAATCATCTGGAGCCTATACTCCAGTCTTTTCGTCTCTCTTTTACACATTTGGCTCCGTCACTTCGTAGCTGTATATACTTCCTGTCCTTTGGGAAGAAGATTGGCGTCGTACAAAACCCGTGTCATACTCGCGGTTCCTTTTGAAAGTCACACAGGGCTTTATACGTAAACTCCTTAAACTTCGCTACAGAGGGTCGAGTGTCATATGTGAACCACTGCACCCTCTGTTAAACATTTCTCTTTGGTGTGGTTGAACTAAAGGCCCGAGCGTTTGTGTGCATACTCACGCTCGTTCTCGTAATTCTGGATAAATGAGGCTTCTCTCGGGTTGCCGTTATGCATACTCAATGTAAATAAGGAAGAAATGTCGTGGATTAAAATCGTCACTTTAACGTAGATAAACGAGTCGTTTGCCTGTGGCTGCAGGCATTCTAGTGAGGACTCTTTCCTTGCTTCATCTCCCTATTATAGTAATTTCTCTTCGCTTTACTCTCTCATCTCTATATTCCCCACCTGAGTACCATTGAACCTCATTCCTTTTTGTCGTCAGAAAAAAACGCTCGAGGGATACAATATTCCCCGTTACTACGATCTTGGCGTCAGAAATCCTGCTGAAAAATACAAAGAACGATGGAGAAAGAATGAGAGAATGAAAGAGGAAGAGGAATCCAACAGTACGTGAATAATGGAAATGAGAACGAAGTTGAGGTACCTCAAATTAAAAACGTTAATAGCGAAGGATCGGTTCTGCAATTTCCACTTCATTTTTATTTCGTTCAATTTCTATCAACTCATCGACGATTATATCTAGACACAATCTATATCGTTATGAACGAAGATCGTTGATTGAAATGTTATGAATAGCTGCTGCACTGTTTCTAGGAGTTTTCTGATATTTCGGTTCAATCAGTTTCTATACTGGAGATAAATCAAGCGGAATGGTGGAATTTCATAACTTTTTTCATCAGCTGAACAAAAAGCTGAAAAGCATACTTGTCGAATTGCTTCCTTTCAACTATCACAGGAGACCGAAGGCTAATGAATGTCCGAGTTTGATGTTTTTTTTTAATCCTTTTTTTCTTTATTCGGCAGAGCTTCAGAGCATTTTAAAACCCATATTCCGTGTTGTTGGCGTAGCCTCAGTTCATTCGCGTTGCATATTTACCCTGTGGCTGTATACCACCTCGCTGCCAGCAGAGATTGCGTTAACTCCGAGGCCCAAGTGTACTACACTGCTTAGCCCCCAGCTTTTACCTTTTGTCAAGCAAAAGTCTTCCTTCCTCTCTTCGCCTTTTCATTTAATTTTTCGTTTCTTCGTGCTCTCATTTCGAAACTTTTCATCGTGAATCACAAGATTCACCCATCCACACTATGCGTTTTGTGTTTGGTCGTCGCTGTCTCGATTTCTTGTACTCGGCTTTTTTTCTCGCTAATCCCCTCGGGTTCGTTCTCTCTTTACGTACTGTAAGTCCGCAAATGTTCTCTCCGGGCAACATTATGCATCAACATTATTCTTTAGGTGTTGAACCCTCGGACAAAAATAAGATTCATTTTTGTCTGTTCGATTTGACTAAAGTAAAACACAGCGATTTCAAATTAAATTTTCACTCGGCTATAAACGACGCTGCAGAGATATAGATACTTGTAATTAACAACTTTTCTATTTTCGTGTTACTTCGAATAATCCCTTATTAGTGACTGATTGAGCCATTTAACGTTGATGAAGAACCACTAGGGTTGCTGATCTTATTGGGTGGCAGTGGCATCACTATGCTAGTGAACAGTCAATCCACATGGCTTGTACTGCTCAGCAGTGCACTAGAGACTTGAACCGAGTGAGAGTTTCACAATGTTTCTTTCTTTTCCTGTCTTCTTTTTTTTCTTACATTTCTCTCATATTCTCTCGACATTTCCTTTTTCTTTTCATACTACCGTACATACGAAAATAAGGGCTAGAGAGATATACAAGAGGAGCATACAGCCAGAAGGTAGCTCTGCTCTCTCGTTGTCTCTGATGGTATGGGTAAGTGCAGAGTACTCAAGAAAAGCTGGTATAATACTAGTACGAGTCTTCCTTTTTCTCCAGCTCTGTTACACTTCTATCTTCTACTGCCATTTCTAGTCCTCTCACGTGGCCAAGGAATGAAGCACTGGTCGTCGCATGGCGATTGTATCCTGAAATGGCAAAACTTCTGAAGTGCAACTTTTCCTCACTACTACAACGCTGCTTGCTTTCCTTGTTCAATGCACTCAGTTGCCAAATTGTAACTGAGGCTGCACGAAAAAAATGCCATAATGTAAAATTCTCAAACTCATTAATAGAAACGATAGTTGCAGAATCCTCTCTTTAACTGGTAAATTAGGAAATCAGTGATGAGAAATAAATCCAATAATGCCAGACTGTGGATTCATGAAAGATATTTCTTTTCTCGATCGATTGTACTGTAAACTGTGATTGCGTTATTCGCAATGCTTGAGCTGGAAATCTGTCATTACCCATGAATGAGTGGTACAAGAACAATACCGCATAATTTGTGTTCCAACAACAGCCATCAGCATCTTATTTTCTGGTACTCGAGTCATTGTTTCCTTTTCTCTATTGTTTTCGTTTTGCAGTGATGGAGATGTTTTCAGCTACGTTCTTAAGTTCAGTAAGATAAAGAGCTATCGAGATGTGACTTATGGTAGAAGGGGTGAAAAATCCAGATACGGTGCGAGTGGAGTAAAGGTTGGAAGGAAGCATTCAAGAAGTGGATGAAAAGGGGAAGAGAGCGCGAAAAGAGAAGAAAAATGAATCAACGAAGTGAAAGGGTATAGGCGGATCGATCGCTGAAGTTAATTTGATCGTTTTGGCCAGGAGAGAAAAGCCAACGGTGAAACCCGGCTGATTTACGAGGTTACGACGTCTTTCCCTTTTGGTGGCAGCTCTCAATGTTCACTATCCGAATCGGCGAATACCGACTGCCTGACTTCGGCACTTCGTTTTAATTTCGCCCTCGAACGGGCACGGCCGGTTGCTACTGGTCTTGGCGACCAACTGAACCCCGGAAAAGGTCGTGACCGAAACTGCTGTGGCCTTTTTCTACGATTCTCTCAGTATTGGAGCTTGAAATCGTCGTGAAGAAAGGTAATAAATGTTCTACATTCCCCATGTGTGTGCTTCGAAATTTATTTTACAACGAGAAAGATGAGACGCGTTTAATGGTCCGAATGGAAAATTGTGCCTTCTGAAGCCGGCAAACAATATCTGGCTACGATTGAATGCGGTTCGATCATATAAGTGGAACAATATTTCCCGACGGTGTGATCCAGAGTCTGACATCCTTTGAGTATGTTTCCATCAAATGGCGAAAATTAAACTTGCCTAGTCGGATCCTTCGTCTTCGATGGTATCCTTTTTTTATACCACGCTCCCTTAACTCAGCTAACACATTAATGGCCTACTGACATTAAGTAATGTATCAGATCAAATATAGTTTCAAACTCAGCTATCACAACGCAAATATATGCCTGGTAAATTCTCATAGCAAAGAAATAATTTATTCCACGTTTCACATGTGTCACGTTCTACGCACGTATATGAGACAATCTAACTTCGTTGGCCAGTATTTCATTGAACTTTTTCTTACATCGTTATCATACATGAAAATTTGAATGGAATTTTCTGTTTTAATGTATGGTACTTGTTAATATTTTCGATTTGAACCTAGGAATAGGTGCCGACAATGTTTTTCGTTGAACATTTTATTCGAGGATAGTATTCGAGTCTCACTGTTGCATTTAAAATTAGTCATTGTTTGAACATGTTCAGCATAACGCTAGTAAAACTCATGTAACCGTTGATGAAAACTGGAATACACATAATAATTTGGAGTTCAAAAGTTACTTTCTATGAACACGTTTTCAAGTTTTGAAAAGATCTTAATGGATGTACTAGCATTTATTAGTGAATGTGAAATACTTTCGCATCGCGAGCATGATTTTCCATTCTTCATTCAATAAAATTTCAACATTGGTTGAATAATTATTTTGAGAATTTCATGGTAGAGTGTGAACTACCATAGTTATTATATTATACTTCAGTAATGAATGAATGTGTCAGGTCTCTGGATATATATTGGACACTTTCTCATTTCTCTAACACGCACCAATCCTTTCCCTCTCAACCCATCGTCTCACTTAGCCCACTCATACATTTAGACAATGAATAAAACGATTTTGACTGTAGTAGTAACGTCCCACCCGTGTCCAACTCCATTTGAATAATTCATCTCGTTGCTATGGCTCGCGTCCCCATTATTTACGAACTTTTGCGGATTGGATTTGAGGGTTCAACACTACGGCAGAGCCGTGACATTCAACATAGAAACAAACCGTCCTTACAAACAGCGTATATATATGGTCTTTTTTGTTTGGGTTGCCGTTAAGCAGTCGTAAACTAATGTTTATTGAGAATAGGAAAAACTAGTTCCATTTCTCCTCCGAATGGAATTTCGTATTTGCTCTTTGTCGCTGCTTACTTTAGCAACAATTCATCAAAAGAGTTGAGCAGTGTGGGAGAAAATCTCATTCGGCATACGCATCATCGATGTCCACGTATATAAGTGAGATACGAAATTAGTAAAATAAATTGGAATTAATGTTGTGTGTGATAAATTACAATATCGAATGGGCAATTTGTCGAAAATGTTCTTCCCCAAACCCAAAGAAGATATTTCACCAAATTCAGGTGATACTGGCCTCAGAGTTATATGAGACAGGTCAGCACAGAGAAGAATTAAGAGGAGCACAGTCACCGGAAGAGAAGAGTAGTTGTAGTTTTGTTTCTACGCCAGCAAACGGGTCACAACCGGCCTAGCCCCCTGTTTCCGCGTCCGCTTCCGCTTACCGTTTCCGGTCTTAATACCCGCTGAACAGCCGCCGTCTCTGGTCCCTTACTGAATGCACATCTGCAGGCTGGTGGGGTTATATTGACTGTGGTAGCCATTTCAGGGTTGGCTTCATTGTCTGTCTAGCTGGTGTCTCCATCATTCGCATTTTCCTTTCGCACTAAAGGGATGGAGATCTTGTTATGTCAGAGCATCAGCCTATTAGAGGTGGATCAGCTACCAATGCTGAGAACGCAAAAGAAGGAGGGCAGAGAAAATGTTGACGGATATAGTTCATATCATATGCTTATCCATGCTCCCTTTATTCTCTGACCTTTATTTTTCCGTCACCGTTTTTCGGTGCCCTCGCATCAGTGCTATCACACCCTAAGAATTTATCGAGAAAGAGACTGGGTGCGGAAAAATTCAACGAATTTTTATACGAATATTTCTACATACATCCAACTGTAATACTCGCAGTGCTTTCTTCGGGTTACGTTTGTCGTAGCAATTTACACGAGTGCTCGTACTCTCACAATTTTTAGACTATTTTGCTCCATAGCATTCGTGGTCCAATTTCGCATTGCGATAGTCAAATAAAGTGGACACCATATACCAGAGAGTCTACGAGACGCCTCGAGAATCTCCTACGTCATTGCGAACTCATCGATGTCGAAGAGTCCACAAGTCGAGCACTCTGTAAGATATATGAGAACAGGGTAAAATCATAGTGTTGGAAACGCGTTGAATGCAGCCATCTCTCGTATATTTTTCTTGGCGAACAAATAAAAGTAAATTATATGCTAGCTTGAAGAGAGAGAGAGAGAGAGAGAAGCCAACGCAAAAGTGCGCAAGAGCGTCATCCCTAAAACCACTGACGTCGTGTGATGACGTCAGTGGTTTTAGCAAAACATTGTACTGCGACCTTTTGAGAAGATTGACGAGTACCAACGCTTATAGATGTTTGTACTCAACGTAACACTGCTCCAAGAATTACGACGAAGACCTCGGAGCAAGCCGTGAATGATTCTTAGCTGATGTCAAGATTTTATCTCCAAGAAATGAAAACTTAGAAAGTGAAATTACTGTGATATAATGAAGCCACTCTGTTGAACTGAACCTTTAATATAAAAATAACCGGGTTTCCTGTGATCACAATAACGTAGCCACAGTATTTACGATTATTGTATTACTTATCTCTCATTGGCTGACATCAATAAGGTAAAGTGGTATTGAAGGACACGGGAAAAACACTACATCGAGTTATTGGATGACACATCCATGTGTATCGCTAGATGTCAAAAAATAAACTCATTGTGTATTCAAAAAAAGCTTGGTTACATATATAAATTTAATTTGTTTAACCCTAGAACCCTACACAGGAGTTGCCCAAACCCCCACCAAATTTTTAAGGCCCTCGCATTTCGACAGTCATGCTATATTATTGGTTGCATTAGGAGGGGGGGGGGGGTGTATAGAGTAGATTTGTACCAGGTAAAATGACAGTTTTGGCCTGGACGTGACAGAGACTACATTAAATTGAGGGTTAGCGTAACCCCACCAATTCTGTTGTGTTTTCTTCTACGCTAACTTATCAACTAAAAAACGAATGAAGCACTTCGAATTTTCCGTTGGCAATTTTTGGGGGCTTGGATCATACAGTGTCTTTTAAGAATCAATAACTCGATTTTTTTAAATACGTGTGTCAAGAATTTTTATATTTTAGTAAAAAAAATAGAAAATTTTGTTCCTAATTTTTTTTAATGCATTTTTCATCGCAAAAAGTTAATATTAGACTTGTTTCGAATATTCTATTACAATTTTCAGAATTCGAAGGTTTGAATTAACTAAGAAAAAAAACGAAGCTCTCTACGACAAATAATGAATCAGCTGCAACGATTGGGGTGCGCGTAACCCCAGTGTCGGCTATATATCTTCATACATATAGTGTGGGGTCCTAGGGTTAACAAGGCAACTGAATGGAATCCTTGATCTGATGAAGATCAGATCTAAATTTTTAAATTATATAATCTCATCTGAAGATTGAAAATCTTTACTAAACTTCGTGTGATGAATAATTTTTTCAATGTAAAATATATGAAATAAGGGTTTATTATAAGACCTTGGATTCTTGCTTGTTTGGTTTGGAAGTATTAAATGCAAGACTTGGCATCAAAGGATGTAATTTTTAATCGAATCATTTTGAGTTTTAATTCCGTGGAGATGGATATAAGGTATCGGGGATACTTATGGTAAGCCGGATATTCACAATTATTCACTCGTTTAGTCTGAAAAGTGGTTAATTGAATATTTCCGGAGAAGGGGCGGAAACGATGAGGCACGGAAGAGAAGTGGATAGCGATGAAGGGTTGGAAGGTAATCTAGTTTGCCCAACCACTGTGAAGTGAGCATCGATGGAAGAAAAAGTAAGAAAAAAGAAAAGAGAGATTGGAATTTCGTTTCGTAAATATCATTCCATCTCTTTCTCTCTTTTTCATTGCACAATTTACTTTGAGGCTGGTCGTCGAATGAGAAGCGCAGCCGACAGTTGGCAGTCGAGGATATAAAAAAAAAAAAAACCCGTCCAAGGGGGGGTACGAGTGGAAGGGGATGGACCTGTACGCCTCGGGTCTTTAATATTAACGCCGAGGCCAACTTTTAAATTAAAAGTCTGTCCACAGACCGGCTTTGGAAAAAGTTTATGCTTATTCACGAAAAGCTCTCATCCACAGTAGTGGGCTTGATATAAAGGGAAAAAAGTATCGAAACGAAGACAGAAAAAGCGGAGCAAATGGAAAAACCCTATACACGTATACATACATATGCGAGAAAGAGAGTGATGGCGAACGAGATAGCGTGTCAAACTTCGTTTTTTTTTGTTTCCTCAATTTCCAATCGACAGCGTAATTATTTTCTCATGTCGGCAAGACCACTTGGAAGTTTGTTAGTCTTTTTGAGTTAATCGCATCGAAACTCGTACTTTTTCGTTCATACTTTCGGTTCGAGCTACGAAATCTGCAATCTTCGCATCTATGAATAATCTGTGCAAGAGTGCAAGGGCCACGGCGCGTGACCCGTACTAACGATAGTAGTACCTGGCAGTAGTGTAGTGAGCCTGGGCAAAATGATTGATTATCATGTTTCGAAGAAACCTTTAGTGTTTTAATTTCCGGTTGCAATTGAATGATATTAATGGATACAAACGTGCAGAACATGTGACAGTTGTCGTCCTTTCCCTTTTTCTGTTTAATCCTATAAATAATATAGTTAAGGTATTACGAGCAAATGAACCGGCGTAATATACATTGCTGTTTAGGCGCAGGTTTGACTACCATTACGAATAGAGCAAAACCGAAGTACAAGGAGCATTCTGCTCGCTTTTCGCTATCAGCCATAGAAATTAGTTGTTATTTGCTTCGGCAATTACCATAGTTACTCATTAGGCCCGTACAGAGGGTGAGAAAGTGCTGCCAACAAATTATTTCGTGGACGTTATTGACGTTCATGTAGTCAGCGAGCAATGGATTTCGTTGCTGGATGGACAAAATTTTACACAAAAAATTACTATAGATTCACATTGCGGAGTGAAACTTTATCGTATTGTGGAGAAATGTGTTGTTTATCGATTCAAAACTTTCCTTCGAAGTGATGATGTGATCCAACAATGATGTGTCTCGCCGACGCTCTTGCCGAGCCTTTCTAATTTTTTTTTTTTTAGATCTCCGGATGGACGTATGAATTCTTTGATAAAGCCAGGCGAGGCTTTCACAGGATTGTCACCGTTTGTATACAGATCTGACATTATTGTATAACAGTAAACAGTTGGTCTGTAGAGCAGTCGGGTAAGAGCAGTGACTCGCAATATAAAAGAGCCCACCAATGGAGTAAAGGGCGAGAATCATTCCAACACTAAGGACGATGAATCGGTACGCTCTCGTTTGCTCGCTCAGCTAACGATAGTTTCACATGTACAGATGGAACAACATTCGCACATGGGCGACTTCTTAGGTGTCGCATAGACACGTATGAAGCGACGAAATGAGAGCAGAAACGGTAGTTCAGTAAGCATGTAAACAAAGGATATAACAGTAGCGGGTGGCAAGGTCCTTGTGGGTTTCGACGGCAGGGGAACTGTAGCAGTGAGCCAGGCACAACGTAGATAATTGCGGTGTTGAACTTAGGCAATGAATTGTCAGTGTGCGGAGGACTATTCATTGATCATGTTGGCTAGTTTCACTGTGTGTACAATCTCTGCGTAGCATATTCCTGAGAAAAAATGCATGCTTCACTGGTGAAAAGTGGCGAAGGAATCGAACTTGAATGCTTTTCATCGTTTATTCCCAAAGAGAGATTTGAGAGGCGACTGGCTACACTCATTTTCCATAGCAAACAGTTCTATGAGTACAAATGGGAGGATGTTTCGTTCGCCGGATTTTTGAAA
The DNA here is from genome assembly GCA_037576405.1 of Campoplex capitator. Taxonomy (NCBI): domain Eukaryota; kingdom Metazoa; phylum Arthropoda; class Insecta; order Hymenoptera; family Ichneumonidae; genus Campoplex; species Campoplex capitator. The sequence goes on along the minus strand of JARBWI010000008.1, from coordinate 7,428,114 downwards.
ATTTACTAATACTTTTGTGTATGACGTTAACGTCTTATATGAACCACCATTGTTACGGATTCACGAATCTTTGGAGGAACCATCATTAAAACTTACAAATGGAAGTACGCGCTGGCTCGCCTTCTCCCTTTATACGAGTTACTAATTGCAAATGAATCCAGTTCACAGATCTGCAGCAATCTCGAGTCTAATGGTAACTAAGTTCAGGTAGAAGTGTAAGGTTATCACCAACGGCACCTGTGAATGAAGTCTTTCGTGAAAGAGAGACCAACGTTTCAAAGGAATAGGATCGTTTGTGCGAGTACACGGTCGGACGAGCGATCCTGAAGAATTGAGGATGAAGAAAACGCTGTAAAGGGTGATTACGCGAGCTAGGAGCTCGCAGGGGTTATAAACCAAGTTCAGCAATAGTCAGCGTATCGAGTTAGTTTGCATGGAATTTAGAACGTTGCAATGCTCAGTCACTTTACCTCTATTCTTTGTGAGAGTTGTTCATTTCTTTTCGTTTCAAGTAATGATTCAAGTTAAGCCTTTGTCCTTACTCATATACCAGTAATTTCATGGTTCACCAATTTTGAAAAGAGACCAATGACGTTGTATATAACTGAAGAAGTGGGTTCGAAAAACTGGAAAACTTCAGACGACGTCACATCCAATAAAATTTCGAGAAAATCCAAAGCCCCGAGAATTTTGCAAATGTCTGGGTTTCTCCAAAACCCCGAATGAGCAGTAAAAAGCGAGAGGCGAAAAACGTCAGGTCTGGCAGTAAAGTCTATAAAATGGAAGGATGCAGCTAAGTTTGGTGAAGAGCCAAAAGCGACGGTAAAGAGATCTCCGTGGCAAGAGTAGAGGTCTCATAAGGGCTTGAAACCTGAGGTACTTACTCCTTGTTTAACTTCCTGTAAAAATAACTAGCTCTTAGCGGCTTGTCTGTCCTCAGGGCTCTTCCACATTGAAACGAAAAGACGATAGTACAGGAAATACTTTTTCATCTCTCAATAATCTTCTGCAAGATTTTTATTATGAATAGTTGTAAAAAAACTTTTCTCGTGTTACTGTCTTTCCCGTCAATATTCTTTTTAAAATGTTTTTGCACTAAAAAACCAGCTACGTGATCGAACAGAATTTATTCGTTTTGCCGTCGTATGAGGCAAACTTTTATTTTGATGAAATTACTTCAGCGTGTTTTCTTACGTTTCTGCAACACTTTTTACCGCTTTTTACACTTTTAGAGGCCAAATTGGTTGAATCGAAATTTCTACCTAGACGGGAATCTAATAGACAGGAAGATAGCAACCAAGCCACGTGTCTTCATACAATTATATTTGAGCTGTCCCAGAAAAATTTATCTCTTTTCTTCGCTTGCTGTAGCTCAAAATTGAATGTTTCAAAAAACTTTTCCAAAATCTCTTTTGTTATTACATAAGATGAAAGAATGAATTTTACAAGAAATCAATTGAATTCCCAGAACGTGTCCCGAAATACAGAAATAGCCAATTATCGAATAAGGAAGGAAATATCAGTTGCTGTAAAATACATTTGGAAACATGGATGGATGGACACAGGCACACACATTGAAGGACGCAAATTGCTTCTCACAATGTGTTACCTTGGCGTGTTGGTGGGCTTCTGCGTACAACGTTGTTGGCTCAAATCACACAGAAATACATTTGGCAAATACATACACACGGAAAACGTTGCACATATGAGGATTTCCCTTTCTGGTTTGTATGTGTGTATATACATGTGCCGGAGTGTCAATGTATGGTTATGTATGTAAGCTCGTAAATGTGCAGTGTGCCTACCCTGTGTCTTGCGTGAAATATTCTTCGGAGAATACACACAGACGCCGCGGACAATGAGCAAAGAGAAAAAACGAATAACACAAGCGCTGCCTTCTCTTTCAGCTTGTTTGCACCACACGTTATCCCGCTTGTCTCTTTAAAGGAGATAAACGCTCACGAAATATATAAACAGCGCAAAATTGGCAACTACATTTACGACGTTATCTTATGTTTCTCTATTTCTCATTCCTGCTGCTTCGCGTTAATAAGAAGGCTAGCACATCAGAGTGTCAAGACTGGCGTATTAGCCATGTACGATAATTTGTGTGGTTGAATGTAACTTCTGGGTCTTTTTGGTGAAACGAAAAAAAAAAAAAAAAAAAATACAGTTCTGATCCTTGAGGGTGAGTCATCGCATTTACTGAAAGAAATTTGTATTCTGCAATGTTTTTCTTCGTTTTAAGATGAAAAAATATAGAAAAGGGCATTGTGTTTTGACCATCGAAGAAAAACCGCTAAAAGAATGTTCACTTAATTAATTTAAAAGGTACATTATGAGGTTCGAGAACAAATGTGCGTGCTAGGAAGTTATATCCGCAAAAATGCTGCGTGTTGTGAATGAAAAACAATTAATATAAACTCGATGATCAAACTTTATTTTGTTTTGTTCATAAAAAATTGTAGGAGTGGATGCTAGAGTGGAGATTTTGTACAGAGAAACGATAAGAGGGATAAAAGTATCCATCTATCAGCAAACAGAATCGGTTGGGAAAGCGTACGTTGATGTCAATGCCGAGATATCAAATGACAGTGAAAAGTGAACGTTATTTTATTACTCTTTAACCCCGGTAGTCTTTTTAACTGCTTTTTTTTTCATACTTCCCAATAACTTTGGATCCTATCAACTTCCTCTCTTTTCTGATATTCGAGGATCCTCCCGAGGCATATTAGTACCGAAATTGTTTTTCTGTTTCTCCTTTTTCAGGGTCATCGAACAATTTCATGATCAGCTAATAACACTGTTGAAGGATTCAGCTGCTGCTGCTACTGCTGTTGTAACTCGATTAGGCTCTTATTCTCAGGCTCAATCGATTAAAACCTCAGTTCAATATCCCTTGTGACTTTTATGTTCTGAAACTTTGATGTCCATGAATGAATGTGCGAGCATATATGAAGTGAGTAATGAAAAAATAAAGCTGACCATGGCATCTTTTGTGGATGCTCGAAGGTTTCTCACTTTTCTATCATTTTATCCCGATGAAATTTGATCGTCTCATACTCTACACCATTGAACTGTTTCAAGTAAACAAGTCACTAAGCTCCCAGAAAGAAAGAAAGGTACATCACGAACAGGCTAAAAAGTACCACATTTACCTGGAGTATTCTTCATTGATATGCAAAAAAATGATATCTTTTTGCCAACAGTGATCGCCATTCAAAATTGAAAAAATTGTACAGAGTTATATTATAACGAGAATGGCAAGATGGATAACGCGATGGACGAAAGGAAATGTATGAAAGAATTTTTCCATGCTACAGACACTCAAGATTATGAAATGTCCATCGAAACTACGTGCACTTCAATAGTTGCACATTCATGGATGTGGGTTTTGTCACCAAAAAGTCATCAGTATCGAGCTTGTTGTTGAGGTTTATCAAATAATGCTGGCATTTGAACACTCAAACGCTTCCCGCTTAGTGGAAGGTTAGTGCTGGTTGGAATTTCATTACTAGCTATGAAAGCCAAATCGTAAAAACGAAACGAATCCAAATTTCCTTCGCGTCAATAATCGATACACATAAACTTTAGTTGCTGTCGATATAGTGATCAGTTGGATGTGTAGAATAATATTTTATTGAAGTAAGGAATTACAAAATATTCGTCATAATAAATGAGATACGTGGTTATAATAAAAGCAACCGTAAAGACTGATAATTCGTGCCTCGATCATACAAACGTCCTGTTCGGTTGATCGGCCATCTCTAACTGTTTTTTCTTTTAAAAAAAATTGCAATTGCTGTTTATTTACTCTAAATCCATTAGTATGTAGCTAATAAAAGTCAGTCGAAGTTTCCTGTCGCACTAAAAGTACGATAATGCTGTTAGAAAAATATATAATTTAGTTTAGTGAACGGTGTATCGAAGGGAATGAGTTTTGCTTAATTTCTCTTCTTCAAATAATCTCGTGATGTTCTTTCGGCTATTTTTAAGCAGTCGAAAATTGAGTCTGCTACCTATGAAAATATTTGCCTGCAGTTTTTCATTAGAAAAACTGTAAAGAGGAAAACGAAAAGTTTTGTCTCTGGCTTGTCTGGGTGAGAAAAGAAAGTCTGGAGTTTGCCTGCCTGTCTCTCCCCCGATGTTTTTCTGTTTTTACGATATAAAAAATGGAGTTGCTTTATCGAGCGTTGTGGAAATCCTCAGTCTTATTCTTTATAAGCTGACAGTCTCTTCTTCAGCTCTCGAAGCTGAAGTGATAAATCAAAATCATCTCGTAAAGAGTATGGTGGCTAAAGATCTCTTCGTGTGGGAAAGCACTTTCACACATTTGAGACAAGACAGGATCGAATCACCCACGTATATACGGAAATGAGAAAAGCGGTGTAAAATGGAAGGTGAAGATGGGACGTACGTCAGCTGAATTCTCGGGTGTGAAGTGCAAGCAATGCAATAAACTGTAGTGGATCGCTGATGTAAACTATAGTCTTCGAGGAGGGTGACATCTTGCCCACGTGAGAAAGATCCATAAGCCCAGTGATGCCGGAAGATGAAGGAAAAATGAAATGGAGTGCGTTTTCTTCACAAATGAGATGGATCATGTAAGATATATCGCATGGTTTATAAATGTCCATATATTTCATGCACACCTATATTTACAGTGAAAAAGTTGATGCAACAGCTAAGCGTGTGTAAGTAAACGGGAATAATATTCCAGGCGTTCCAAGTAAAAACTCTGAAGCGTATAACCGCGTGGTACATGCGACTTTATAGTACGCGGAAAGTAAGTAAGCGCGACGAGAGAATACATTGGCCGTGACTTCGTGGCGCGGTGTCAGTCGCGCATAAAGAATGAAAAGTCAAGATAAAATACTACGATGAGAGATGAGCTGTGTACAACGATGGAGGAAAGGAGCAAGAGGATTCATGGTTTCCAGTTGAGCTTTGCATGTGCGACAGTGAGGAGGTTTCGCCAATTTTTTTATCCGACAGTTGACTCTACCTCAAACGAACATTATGCGCGTTATTGTCCATGTAATATTTCCAGGTTCACTCTGTACAATGTCTGTGATTTATTAGAAAAAATAATGGCTCCACTTAGAGCGAGAGTATTCTCCAACTGTCATTTCCATCCTTTGCTAATACCATTACTTTTTTTCTAGCATCATTTAAATTGTTGCTGATATCATTTCACAATGTTGTTTCGTTGCAAATTTATTGAAAATCATAAACTTCAACGATCATTTTTATATAAACAATGATAATTTCTTCATAGAGAATAACACCAGGATAAAAATGTTTTCTTCATACCTCGGTCGAAAGTACGCTCTTTCCGCATCAATTTCGATGCAGGAAGACCGACTTTCTTGCATTGGTAAAACAACTGAATGACGGCGGGAGCAAACACTTTTTCCACGCACAGCTGTATGTGAGGCTCCCGCAACTGTCACCGGTGACAGTTGTCCCTAACCATTTTTTGTCTCTGACGTCAAAGCTGCTCTTTTGTTTACGCTGGTTATTCATAATTTGAAGCATCATATAAATGGACAAAAATCAAAATATCTGTCTGTCAATGAAAATCCACATAATTTATTCGAAAACTGCGTATTTCATGGTGACATAATTAACAATTTTTATTATGCATGTGACCATGGTAAAAATGAAAAAAAATAATGTACGCATTAATACTATTGATAATTTTACGTTTGTTTAATTTATGAAAAATTATGTTTGTTTAATTCATTTGGATGCTTGTTTAATTTTAAAAATGTTCATGTTTGATAAATTAAAAAATTTTTCTGATTAAATGTTTAATTGTCTACATTGGTTTTTTTTTATTATTTATATATATTTTAATAAAAAAAACTAATGTACGCATTAATATTATTGTTAATTTGCATTTTACGTTTGTTTAATTTAAAACAATTTATGTTTGTTCAATTCAAACAAATTTTGTTTATTTAATTTGAAAAATTTTCATGTTGAATTTTATAAATTTTCATGTTAGTTGAATTAACAAATTTTCACATTTGTTGAATTAAAAAATTTTCATGTTTGTTAAATTTTTAAAAATTTCCGATAGAATATTTAATTGTCTACATAGGTTTTTTTTTATTTGATGCCTGCCCCCCCGACCAGCAGCACTCGCTTCGCTCGTGCCGCAAATGTCGGGGGCAGGCATCAATTTTTTTTTTGATGCAATACATTTAATATTTTGTCTCCGTACTTTCGACCGGCTATGAAGAAAAATAGTATACACCACACGGGCAGAAGTTTGAGAGCCCTGAACTGCGCGTCAAATGCCCTCGGCTTCGCCCCGGGCATTGTGACGCGCAGTGCAGGAATCTCAACTTTCTGCCCTTGTAGTGTAATATACTATTCCCATTTTGGTGTGAGCCTGGGAGCAAATAAAAGTTCGTTAGAGTATCGAGCTAAGCTTTTCCAAATAGTTGAAATGCAAATGTTTTGAAGCTCATAGATTCAAAAAATTGAGTTTTGATCATTAGGGGAAAAATATATTCTATTTTGACAATAGAATAATGTCATTGTTCAAATACAGTGTAGCCCAAGGTGAAGGTCAATTTCACGTTCTGGATCAGATTTCTACATGATAATTCAAATACCGTTTTTGATTAAAACTATCTTGCGATTTTGTTAACAGTTACATGATCGGTTGTATGAAATCGACTTGAGATTTGATTCAGCATAAAAACGTGTAGTTTTTACTCTTCAGCTTGAAATCCTCTGAATTTTATGGTAAATTTGATGCATATAAAGTATAAGGGAGTTTGTCATTGATATGTCGCCAAGGAAGAGTTAGTTTGTCGACGTTATTTTTTGTCCAGCTCAGATAAGAAGCAGTTTACCCGGTTAAAATTTATTTCGTGCAATTTCATAATTAAATACATCATGCTTTCTGAGAGGAGCGCATATAGTGAGAAGACAATGCCAGAATCGATCCATGTGAAAGAAAAAATAATAGACTGTCTCGAAGATAGCTTCATGTTGTAAGAAATCCGGGTGAACAAATGGTTGCATTCGTCTCTGTCTCGTTTGGACAAAGCCGCAGGTAGCGAGCAGTTAGAGCTCTAGAGAAAGCACGGAAATAAGAGAAGGTTGGAAAATAGGAAGAAGGTAGGGGAGTGGTTAATGGAGAATGGGTTTCGAAGGAAGGCTCGCGAGAGAAACTCCATTATTATCGAATCTATCTAGACTCAGAGTGTGGTACACAAGCCCCCCCGTACATACGGAGCAACACTCGAGCGAGCTGCAGAACCCTTTCTGCGTCCAAACGAGTTGGAAGCCCATAAATTCAATGTCGGGAACGCGGATTCGAGCAACGTGCTCTTCCAACCTCGGTCAGATCCAGAGAATGATGGAAACGTGGAGAGACGGTTGGCCACCACGAGCTTTCGACATCCCCAACTCGCTTTATCTCTGCTTTATCTGTGTTTTTTTTTTTCGGTACTTCTGAAGGTCATGAGGTAAGTGTCATCTATGTACATCTTCCTGGGCATCTCCCTGGGCTTCCAGGAATAAATGCATTGTGCTCCGGTACTTATGTCTTTGAACTTTGAACGACGGCAATACGCAGCTAGTAAAGTGTAATTCATGTGAATGCTAAGCTTTGTAGGCTTGCAATCTACATAGAAAAAAAAACATTCTATTCCGTTGAATGAGTTACATTCATAATTCAAGCATCTGGTAGTTTTTCCCTCGTAAATATAATATCCAGTGTGAAACGAGTCAACCAACATCGAAGAATGAATGACCGTTTGTGAGTATAAATATGAGCGTTTTTACGAAATCGTTTGCTGAAAATTGGGCTCAAACGGGAGAGATCTGAAAGGGTACTATATAGGAATATGCTTGGATCCATGAACAAAGACAATCAAAGGATCACCAAAGGACGGTTTGAAAGGCCAGGCAACACACAAGAATAGGAGACGAGTGGGATTCCTAGATTGAAGGGGGATTGCGTTTGATTGGTATTCGATTGTTAGGTTCAGGGGTTACGTCCAATTGGAATGCACTGCCAGACGGGCTACTACTACCTCGTTAATCTCTATAAATTTGAACATGGTGAATCGATGCTGGGCGAAAGAAGCAACGTTTCGTCATTGCGCGCATGGCAGTCATTCGGACACCAAAGATTTTCGTTTTATTTTCATTGCTGTAGCGAGCAACTCGTAATAATCGCAAGTCCGCGGCACCTTGTAATAAGCCGTAGGACGATAAGATATTAGATCACGACTCGATCAGGTATTGCCTGATCGTACAGGATGACTCAAGCATGAATGTAAAATATTGCGTGGTTCATATTTTATGACTTGTACAAAACTGAAACACATATTGTGAGCATTTATCGTACACAGAAAGCTGAACATGATCGAGTGAAATATTTTGATTTTTATAGAATTTCGAATATGATTCCCTCCCCTGGCATTTCTATAGCATGCTCTTACGTCATTTAGTGTCACTCTGTCTCTCTTTACCTCTCTTTCTCTCTAGCTTTTCCGCGCAAGTTCTGTTGGATAGCTCACGCACTGTAGGTACAGTACGTATTGATAAAGATATATATAAGAACGTGAGACCGTTTCTCTCATTCTCGGCACACCTCAACCAATTTCGAATCCAATTGTTTCTCTTCAGATAAATAGAGTGGCATTCGAGACCTGAAACGAGGAATTTCGACAACCTCCTAAATTAACTCTTCTTAATCTATTCCTCTCGTGTGCATTCTACATAAATGTGTAGTTCTCCAAATATTCAGCATATATTACTGTCGTGTTCTATATACCATTTATTTCCTACGATCTATCAAAGAACACGATACGTCTCCAAAATTTTAGGCTCAGACGTTTTTAAAATTAGAGAAAATCAGTGTTTCAGCAGGTATTCAGGCAATTTTTCAGTCAGTGTTGGCTAGTAAAGGGAACAAAAATTATTTTTAAATGCGCTTTATTTCGTATTCGGATGTGGTACACATAAAGCATCCAGCTGAAATTTCTATCAGGGAGAAGTTATGTATCAAGAAGTCAACAAGCTCAGAAATTCCTATGAAAAACCGTATAAAGTACTGAAAGATTCTTCAGCAAAAGTCCATGATACGTGAACAAATCCCATAAGTGATTTTATGGTAACTTGACAATACCTAGATTTTGACGGATTAATATCAGATAATAATGACGCATGACGTCTGTTATTATTACACAGTGAATTGAGAGGTGGGTGGAGAACTGTGGCAAAGGGATAGACGCTCAATAAATTGGTATCGATTACTTCAAAGGTAAATGTCGATTGCCGAGTACAGGAGTAGAAGGGTGTATATACACATCTATAATAGTTTATACACATGTATATATAATGTATGCATACTATTCCTACCTCCACGAAATTGTAGGGTACATAGAGACTCCCGGTGCCTACAGGTAGTTCTCTAAAATTGCATTGGTCGCGCTATATTACAGGCTCTAATATACAGCCAATGCATTGAACACGGGAGAATGCATGAGTTGTGTATGTCTGTCACAACCTCAACGTTATCGATTTGCCTACACCACTAGACTATTATGCACACTGCATTCTGAGAAACCTTCATTATGACCTTGTTTTAATCTGCAAAACGTGCAAAACTGCACGCATATTATTTTCGAATTGATGTTGACATAAAATCAAATAAATCGAGTCAAATCAATAAATATTTGAAGTTCGATTAATTTCTATTCTGATTCCTTTATATTTTTAATACATTTAAAGATACACTCAGTTCAACTGTGTGAGGTTTCAATTTATTTCCATCTCAATCAGTGGTATATTCTACTTATTTCGGTTAGGATATAATTATACATGTTGATTTTGTTTTTATTATTATAATTCAGATACGTTTCGATTGAATATGAAAAAATAGAAAATAAGTTATTCGTTTGGTTAAAAAAAAAGTTTTATCATAAAAAGGCAGTTCTCAGAGAACATTAAAATTCTTTAAAAACTAAGCAAATTTCAGTGGTTGCCATTAAAACAGTGCTCCAAGTATTGATGATAGTCTGAGAATAGATGCGTCGAGATGCTTCAGAAACTTGTATCGAATAATACCAATTATCTTTTTCTATAGAAGAGGATGATTGGAACCATTGCAAAAGTGAATTGATTCAATATGGAAAATTTCCACAAAAAAATTGTCAGGCTATAAAATATTTGTATTGATTATGTTTGATTCTCGTAAAATGGTGTATGTATTTGCATCGGAATACCATACAAGAACTTGTCCAGTGTCAAATTTGTTGATATATCAGATGAAAGACCAAGCAGGATCGAGAAGTACCGAATCAAGCCTGGTACTCAACGCATGCTCGTGTCTCGAGTGCCTTCGCAATTCTGTTTGTTACAGTTCAGATTCCCGCTCCCAAGTGTTTATAAGGATCTGACGGCGACGAATGCTGAATGGATAAGCAAACACGAAGAAATATACTCAAGCTGATCCGAAACTACGATGCAATCGCTGTTAATTCATGAATTCTTCTTGTGTACCGAACATCATGGGTCGTACTATAATTTAATTTGCTTTATTACAATCTTCCATTCGTCAGCAAACTGTTGTTATTTCATTTTATTGGTTTAAAATTTTTAAGGTCAATATACATATATATAATATTATACAAAAACAACCAATTTACTATGCTGGTTCATTGCATCTCGGAATTCTCGCATCATTCATTTTTTGAAAAATAGTTTCCAGTTTCCAATCATTCGAATTGAAAAATTCATTTTTGAAGTTATTATGTATATGGATGAAGGACGCATTGGATACAATCATATAATGCATTTCCACTACTCATCAATATTGATGTTCTTTAGAGATTTTGATTTAGATAATTGGTTCAGATAATTTGTAGAGTAAGTGATGAGCACAATGGTTCTCGAAAAGATATGAGGCTCGAAGAGTGTCTTATAACAATGTTACAATCGAAGTTGGAATTCAGAATCAGAATCGATTTTTGCGTGCATAATAGATGTAATCTGGCTACGTTGGAACATTACCTTCCAACATTATTTTTAAACGGGTACAGATGACAAGGAAAAGGTACAAATTTATCAAAGAAATGATACCAGCGGAGTATGCCATAAAGTATCGATGAGGCAACAGGAGAGGTTTTAGTAGTCCGTCAATGTTAGTTGAAAAGAGCACTATCTATGGAGATAACCATACATGAACGCGTCATCCTGTCAAATCAAATATACGCTCGTGCTTTACATATCCGTACCAAGGTATTAAATGGCGTGGAGGTCACAAATGATTTACCTGGCCAATCGCTCGTCACATAATAATGCGGTATGCCCGTGGTTTCGGTTTCCTTTATTATTCGTAAACTAGTGCTATGCGAGATGCAGTCATGTGATGACATATTCCATATTCTACTAGGCTTAACTTACCGCGAATCTTCTATCAGTGTTTATCAACATTTCCATGTGTTCCTTCATTCGGAATTTCCTGACGATCTCTCACCTGCGTTACACGCATGCACACACAGAGTATCTGCGGTGGATAAATATGTACTCTTGTGTTCATGAGGAATCAGGAGAGAGGGCAGAACAGAGAGAAAGAGCGAGAGAATGAGAGGGTGGAAGAGAGAGAGAGAGAGAGAGAGAGAGAGAGAGAGAGAGAGAGAGAGAGAGAAAGCGACAAAGGGAAAGAGATATAGAACCTTACGCATTTAGCTTGATTGCGCGATCGCTCGCATGGATTACGGCGATTAAGCCACCGCCATTCCGTTTTGCAATTACTAGTTGCACTATATATATATATATACACACAAGAATTTAAGCGAATGTACTAACGCTCCTACTGTTGCTGCTCCTATATACAGTTGCATGCAAAACGGCATTGTTACGATTTACTGAATACGTTCTGTGCTCTCTCATCTCGCCATGTCTTTTTTCGCTCTTCTTTCGACCTCATTCCTCGCAGAACAATCAATATATGACGCGGAGTTTTCATGTCTTTTTCAGCCATGTGTCCATGTACCTACCATTTCACTCCGAACTACCTTCATTCATACCTTAGCAAATCTGATTTTTCTGCATTTTGAGCATATTTTTCTATTCTGAATTGATTGATTTTTGAATATTTGATTATAACGTTTTGATCGTGCATATAACGTTGTGATCTTTCGAAATTCCTTATCCAACTGAAATATTCGATGTGTTAGGCTATCTAGCGACGCGGCAGCGGCAGCGTCTCTTGACGCCAAGCATTAAAAAGAATTTGATATTCTTTATTTCGAGTAATTTATAAATATTTGATTTTGCGAGTCATTATGAGATTTGAGAAGGGTTTGTGAGATTTCGAAAGACTCTGCTTTGCATGCGAATATATACATTATATATGTATACGATCTAGCTAGCATCCTCGTAATTTCAACGCACATGAAAGATTCCCTCTATTATATCGATGCCGAAACTTTAGCCCTCTTTATCTCTCTCTCTCAGTTGTCAGTCGCAATAGAATCTTTTTGTTTCCGTACTCTGTAATACAGCCCATGGCAAAGAGACCCTGTTCAAGGCTGGGCGACGAAGTCTTGTGTGAGATTTTATTGAAGTCAGTTAGATAAGGCGAGAGCGACGTAGAGTGTGGTCCCCTGGGTGCATAGAGCTATATATATTTCTAAACCAGCTGCAAATTAAGTGTATATTCCTATAGATCTTCTGCCAGAGTATCTGCAAATTTTGTTAGCGCAGCGACTCTTCAACGTGGATAATGGTAATTAGGAATTCTGAAAGAGAATTCCGAACACTGATTCGTACCGTGAACACGTTGAGACAGCTCGACAGTTGAAAAAGTGGGAGAGGTATAGAGAGAATTCGAAAAATATCGCATACCATTATGAATTATTTAAAAAGAAGCGAGTAAATTCGTGTAAACGCAATTATTCTAATTCACTGCCATACCAGGTCTAGTAAAAGTTATTTAAAAATAATAGGGCGAAATTGAATTCACGGAGTGCATCGTGTAGATCCATCCATAATGTACAAGGTTCTATTCCAATTGCAATCTGTGCGTTGACCTGAATTGAATATAAAATACTCTCTATAACGAATAGAATATACTCTTGATTCATGTTTCATAAAATTTGTTATTCAATTGAAAAGAAAAATTGATTTTTCTAACCATTTGCAATGTTCTTTTTTCGTATTTTAAGGAAGTTGTTCAAGAGTTTTCCGTTATGTCTACGTATATTTCATCAATCGAAATCTTTCCGTTGTCTCTCGAGTTGCTGCCTCAGCGTGGGATACACATACATACTGTCATGTAAGTATAGAAAAACACATAGAGAGGAAAGGCGGGAAGCGAGAAAAAAGTAGAGCTGAGGGAGCAAGAGCCAGTATGAAAAACCTAATCCTTGTCTTGAAGGTATTCCCAACGGGGAAAACTCGTGGAAACGTCGAAACGAATTGGCATTCTCGAGTGTATACATATAGTAAACGTATATAACATGCATACATATACATATATATTCGGTATACGGAATCTGCGAATTTTCTCGCCTCTCGATCTCCACCTTTTCTGTCATTTCTGTCTTCCGTCCTCTCCTATACGTGAATTTTATCTCCCGTCACACGGGAATCGTATAATTGGGAATTCCTGAGAGAAGGATGGAATCTTCCAGAGTGTCAAACCAGCAGGGAGTATTCCTGCTCAGTAGTTCCGCATCCTATTAGCTTCACCAGTTTTTAATTTTTTTTTGTCCATTATAACACGAAGTGATTGCGGATAGTCTTCTTTAGCTTTATTCTTTTAAAATCCAATGTATGTCTCTAAATAATACTGTAAAAATTTCCGTTCGTCTTATTGGTTTTGGTTTATGGAAATAGGCAACGTTTCTTGGCTCATGCATCCAAGAAACCTATGAACTAGACATGCAAAGAAAACTCCATTGAACCAGTGAGTTATCAAATAAAAGAGGTAGATGAGAAAAAAACTTTAGTATAAAATCGAGAGAGAAAAAGAACTAGAATCGTCATTCCGCTTTCGAACGATGCGGGCTCTTGCCACGCCACTTAATTTCCTTATTAAGGTAACTACGTTACTACTTACTAGTCAAATGAGTGCTAAATTTTCAGAATGCTTTTAGAACAAGTTTAACGTATCAATTAAACGTATTGTTAGTTAGTAGAATATTCTTATAAAATGTAGGAATAAAAAGAACGAGAGTTAGAAAAAAAGGAATGAAGAATTTTTTGATTCTGTCAGCTTGTTGGTTTCAGCAACTTTCGTCGTGGAGCCACCTTTTGCTTTTCGCAACGATCAAAGGCTTTTTGACTTGACACGGAATTTCTTTTGTAATATATCAATTGAAAAAAAGTCGTTGAGCCTTACGGTGGCAAAAAGGAGACACGCCACCACCTCGTTTCACATACTACACGAGATCACGAAAAGCGCCCTTTTTCTTCAGGGTTAAGTATACCGACTCTAATTGTCAGCTGTCTTTCCGCATCGCTCTCCCTTTCTACTTTTTTTGAGTGATGCTTTGTCTCTTTTTTGAGTTCAACCAAACTACGAGCTATCCTAACCGCTTTGTTGTGGAATATTTGGAACTACTTTTTTTTTCGTTAGCGTGCCTTCTCTTTCAGCTTTATACTTCACCGAGTCTTCCCTTTATCAGAGATGTGGTTGAAAAAGAGGCCATCTTTCCATCAATGTTCCATTCTTTTTTCGCTATCTCGTGTACATTTTACATTAGTCCGTCTTTGCTCTTTCAGTTCATTGTGACACTACACTCCCAAGAGGCCGCCTCGAATATCTTCAATGCCAAAGAAACCCAGTCCAAAATTAGCTCACGAAAGAGTACTCTCGCTCGAATGACTACTGAGGGACGAAGGCGTAGAAGATACGAGAGATCACTTTTCCTGGTGTATACTTCATTCATTCTCTCTTCCGGGTCCATCAACCCACGCTGGCGCCATGCTAGGAACCTTCGACCTTTTCATTGTACAAAGCTGAGCCCTCTTGAGCCCAATTTTCTAACCAGTTAATTTTTCGGAATTTTGGACTTTCTGGTTATAGAAAGTTGATAGTCGTTTTTGTCTTATGTTTTCATGTCGACCCTGTATCAAGTCGGTCTAATGATCGTTATCTATTTATTGCTGGTTGTTTTATTAATTTCATTTGAATGATAAATATGTTAAAAAAATATCGATATTACAAATTTTCGGAAGTATTTTAAGTATTAGCCAACAATTTCGGACTTATGACCTTTCTGATCATAGAACGTTCGGAATTTCGATCCCGCCCCGAATCTTAATCTCAAGCCTTCCCACAGAGAAAACAAGGCGTAACAAAGTATCGGTCCATGAATGTGCGCACGCACAATTCAAAAATACATAAACGCGCATGATTGTGGCACCAGTGCTGCAGAATTTACGGACATAAATTCATCGATATCGTAAACCGACAACAGCAAATACCCATCGCCAATAATCAATAATCATCAATTTGCAGCTAATAACAGTGGTACATTTACTCGATCAACATTTTTTGTCGTTAATTCTATTCTTTTCAGTGACATCAAGTTCATATTTATTGCATTTTTCAATTAAGTGCAATCCACGTTATTTACAAATGCATTCGTTCTATCATTTCTTCCAACAGATCGTATTTGTATTGATATCGTAATAGTTTATTGCACTATACGACGACCATAATCTGTCGACTGGATATGAATCAATCTAAAGAATAAAAATAAAGTTTGTGTGAGTTTTATGGAAATGACGAAACATATAAGAGAAAACGGAAGTGTTGAAACAGAAGAAAAAACACCAGCTTATCGATAATTTTCTTAGCGAGAAACAGAGCTTGATCGATGTCCAAAAAACATTCTGCAAGAAAAAGTGCGCAGCGGGTCCACTCATCCACCGAACAAAAACATCGTTAAAACGTTTCGATTCGACCAAGACAGAGAAAGAATTAAGTGAGGGCTGTTGTTCCAATGGACTCAGAAAGTCAGAGGGTGATAGAAAGATCAGGAGTTAGGGGGAAACCGGAACAGTGGAGTGGTCCCGACTGCGAAGCACTTATCGTTCGTGGTTTGCTCCATAGTGTGAGAAAACACATAACGGTCGAGAGGATACGTTACCAACCGTTTACTTTATCCTGACAGAACGAGTGGAGAGAGGAATGAAGTATAAATCAGAAAGTGACACTGTACTTATTCTTCATTTCAAGTTGACAAACATCCTGAAGCCCTGAAAAAATCCTTACAATGAGCTCCGCACGTCAATAAATATATATATATATATTTCCCCATATTAACGTAAACATCGTTATCGCCTAAAATAAATTTTACGTTTAAATGAAATAAACAGCTCGGAGTTTCCATTTGTAGGAGGACGAAATGCATCCAACTTGTACGAACCTTTACTATAAATATGGCTCATTCCAATCGACGAGTCGATGGCATACACCCTCTGGGATATTTTTCATTACTATTTTATGTTCTTTGGTGATAAGCCTGAGTGTAGCTTCTACATACATATTCATTTTTACTGTTATCCTTCAATATATATATTTTTCACTTATTTCGTGCGGTGGCTATGGGCATGCCTCTTGATATATTCGAATATAATGTTCAATTCATAAAAATCCTTCGGAATGAAAACAAATAAGTCTTTGCAAATTCGATTGATGTAAAAGGAGTATGAAATAATGATGAGACAAATTTTCGAGGGTGAGACAAGGATCGACGATTTGGCTCAGATTACTCAGTGTAGTTTACTTGGGCATGGATTCACATAGGCTAGTGATTGATGTTTTCACATCTATTCGGGAGAGCCGCTAAATCGACAGGACTGAAAGCTCCTGCCAAGAAAAAAGGCTAAAAAAGATTCTCCATTTACGTTCTTGAACTGACAACCAGAAATATCTGCTGTCTATCCTTCGTCAATAAAGAGAAATCGTTTCTTTAGGGGTATGGTGAAAGTATTGCGATATAGGAAAATAGTAAGTCTAAGAGTGAGGTAGATAGAGAGATAGGGAGGAAAAAATTGAACGAGGACAAAGAAGACAGCATGTCAGAAAGATGCGTCAAAATGGATGAACGTATTCGATATTATAGGCCTCGAGCCTGTCGATTTTTCGTCTTTTCCGGATCCAGGAAGAATTTTCTAAGGACTCGTGCTGGGAGACAACATAACAAGAGAATAGCACAGACTCAAGTTGAGTACGGATATACGAGGATAAATGATGGAATGTAAGACAGCTCGAGGGGTGATCGTTGCCACGATTTTTCAAGATTATTGAGAATCAGCAGGCGGGAAAAACACTCCCTCTAATCCTATCGAGCTTTATATTACAATTTAATATAAAAAAAGGACTAGTTTGATCATATTTTAATGAATAAAATTATTACGTAGATTTCTTTATAGTCCTCACAGAATGAGAGCAACTGAACGTTACTCATAAAATGGCTGGGAATGTTGTTTTTTTCTCAGTGTATTGAAAATGCGAGGACATGTCCGAAATCTAGTGAAGAAGTTAACTTGTGAGAGTGAAAAGAGAAAATGTTCAAAAAATCGTCTGACAGGATCCCTTATCAGTTCGTTGAATTGAATATTATTTCCATTTTCAAATACTTTTTCCTACTTGCTTACTCTCTAGCGAGATGACACCGTTCAACAAAGTATTTGACTCGCATATATATGATGCTCTACGATGGAAAAAATTGAGGTCGCATTTCCCTCCACGACTCGACTACGATCGGAAATTACAGAAAAACGTAGCAGAGTACGAAGGGGAAACCTCTGTCGAAAGAAACCGAGGGATCAAGACGAACGAGGACCACCTGGGATGATGATAATGTCCGGTCTTAATGTTTTATAATTACTCCTGGGACTTCAGTTCTTTTTCTCATGCTTGTTTCAGGTACAAGTGGAAAAAGGTTGTAGGACTTTGGCTCAGAATGATACGATCTTTGTGCTCACTTTTACTTTTCATTTCCTTTCGTGCACTACTTTTTATACGTACAAAATCGATATACATAGTTTTAATCAATCTCTGCGGCTATTGAAAGTGAAAAACGAATAATGAAAAAGTTCAACGCTCCCGCACTTGTGCATACATATATGTGTGTTGACGGTGACCGGATCTATCTATATTTCTAACAGTTGCATAGAAAGGGCAATCCTTTGGCTGCAAAGGGGCACAGGCATTGGTAGAGTAGTCCCACGTCAGATGATCGCTCGTTTCAGGAATGTTAGATATTAAAATACCGCAGTCTCTCTACCCCTGGCGTACCAGTGGCTCTCCGTGGTGTCAGTCTCATCGTACTATCTATCCCCTTTCATTCACCCTTACCACCACGACGATGCTTTCTGCTCTGTATCGCCCTCCCGATTTCTCGCTAACTGTCATTTCATCTATATGGCATACGGTAGATATAGATTCTTACCCCTCTTTTGTCATATATTTCCCTTCTTCCAATCTCCTCTTATCCCAATTTCCTGCTTACTTCGTGGTTCCCTTTTCGTGCACGCTTCCTCTCCTCCCGCCATAATCTCACCGAGAGCTTTTTCTATCTTTCTGGAGTATCTTCGATCCGAAAGAAAAATTCCATTTCGTTGGCCAGATTAAGTTGCGAAAGTTCAATTATTTTTCTTGCTATTTTATTGTCACGAGTTTTTCAAAATTGCATATTCATTAGTCAGTCGATTGGATAAATCTCTTTATGAAAATGTGTTAATAATGTATAAAGGTTATCGAATAATGATGACTACTGCGAGGTATATGAGAAGAGAGGAAAGCCAAACCAATCAATACATAATGGTCCGAAATTTCAATTGAGAGATTCAATCCGCAGTTGGTAAACAAATGTAGGTTCAGGTAGATGGAAAAGTGCTCAGCGATAGTAGGACGTTGATCGATTAATGAATTCACCAAGTCGATTTATTTCATTCTAACAGTGGTAGATTGAACGCGACTATATATTGTACGTTAAGTGGCCTGCCTTAGTGTATGGCTCACTCCAATATCGGGTTATAATCCAAATTAGTTTTATTATAAGAAAGATTATCAATCCTTGTTATGAGCGTATGCATCTGCATATACGTTCAACGACGATTTGTCTCGTGGGAGCGCTTATAATTATTGTATACAGTAGCGGGATGCTGGTAATATTCGCCTATATACTGTGCAGATTCGGGCATACATAGATTATACAACCCCTCGATATAACCGATGGTTGACCCATACGTTAACGTGGAATCTGACCAACCCTCTATCACCGACATGCTATGGTCAAGCGAGACTTCAGCCTCTACAGCTCGCATATTTCATTACAATTATGCTTAAACTTATTCATTGACAGGGTGCTATTACAAATAAACAATTACTGAAAGCGTTTCTTCAAATCATTCCATCAATCAATCGTCTTTTCTCTGTTTCTAGGATTTTTCGAGCATGGGTGAATAACGTAGGATTCTCACCAGCAAAAGTTGATTCCCTCATTTAATCAAACATTCCTTCGAGAAAATAATTCGTGAACTAATTTTTTTGCACATATCGGCAAGTTTTTATTAGATAATACATTTTTTCGGTATCAATCCCTGTGTATGGCCATGCAATGCCACTTAAAATTGTAGTATTCTGAAAAGTATACTGTTTGCAATATGTTGCTCAGATGATAACGTACAAGCGGTTTCGAGTTGAAAGCAAGCAGGGTGCTTATATATTTATTTCAGCTACACTTATTCCGTTACTCACGAGATATCCGAAGAAATGTATTTACAATTGAATTTCTCGTAGGGTACAGAATGAACGAAGAAATCCGTAACGGGACCATAGCTCCAGCGTAATTGGTTCTAAACGTGGACACACTCACCCGAACGTTGAGCCCGGTTTTCTATCGCGCAAGGACCCTCGATGTGGCTAGGGATTCGAATATCGTGCAAGCTCTCGGTTATTCAGGATCGTAAATACTAAGAGCCAGGTAGAGAGAAACCTAGACCATGGTTCAGCCAACACAGTAACAGTGGAATTGCAAGCCACTGTGACATTAATATCCCATTTCGAGTTGAGAGTTTTGTGGTTTGCCCCTTTTCTAACTGCTATACGGTGTGCCTGGATCCTTACCTTGTGGGTTTTCACCATGGAAACTTCTCACATTTCTCTCACACTCCACAGAATTCTTGTTACACCTCGCTGCAAAACCACCTTGTAGCAGGATCATCTCCTGATCGTCACGAGATGAGGTCGTCTTCGGGAAACGTTCCATCTAACCAAAACTCCTCTTATCTTGCTGTCATTAAGACACAGGATAACGAATAAGTAGGAGGAGTACGTCTTGCAACGCTGTGGTTTCAGTTGTTAGAGACACTGTGATTCAAGTTATCCAACTAAAAGATACACATCCATCAATGGGGACACGGACTGTTGATGAGAGTATAGCAGATGTTTTGAGAAATCACACAGAATCTTGAATTCCTTTTAGAAGAGGAATTAATTAATTATTCTGAGCTCATGAGCATACGAACAAGCACTTTCAGAACATGATTTTAACAAATAGATGTGTTGAAGCAATTCACTTCTGCACTTTTCTTGGATGTACATTTTCAATCATGGATAAGTTGGATAGAAATTTGATACTGGCTTTCAAAGCTCCAATATGGAAGCCACCTTAATTCGTATATCCAGTTGATGAAAATAGATTGCGCACACTAGCAATGGAAAGTTAAGTCGATTCGATGGGAACAGCCAGATCGAAATGAAATAAAGGGTACACATGTTGCCATATTTCAGTTCATGTTCTCCTGTTATAACGAATCAGGGTTGATATAAACCAACGCGTCACGACGTAAAATACATGTATAAATGTATATCTATAAACACGAAAAAGGGGAACAAAGAACAAGGGGAAACTTTCGAAAAGCTCCAGAATAGGATGTTCGGGGCGCCTTTATTTCCTCACTCATTCTAGCTTTCGATCTCTTTTACCCGGGCTCCAGCCATCCTGGCAGCTTCTCTTGCACAACACAAGAGCAATCTTTTGTATTGTACGAAGCTTTTCTACGCAGAAGGGAGACGCCTTTTCTTTCTCTCTCTTCTCTGCCCCTTTTTTCCTTTCTGTAGATGCCTTGAGCAGTAAGAAAATAATCAACGTTCCCTCAGGGCACTTGCAGAATATCGCTTTCACCTCTGTACTTTTCCAACGCGTTTAAAATATTTAGTTAAACAAAACTCGCCGTGGGTGGTAAGACTTGGAATACTACATCGATGCAGCCTGCTCCTTTTGAAGCATGTTCGCACACTGTGTTTCATGGATGTGCATGTACTTACATAGAAAATCTCTGAGAACCCAGAAGTCGACCTATGTATCGTTCACGTTATATTCTCGCGATCCACGAAAAATAAATATAGTTAAACACACATTGGCAAAAGTTCCCACCTTTACATTATTCCTTCAAATACTGAACAAACTATGATTGTATGCAAAAGAACAATCAGAGTTTCTATGCAACTTTCCTGCTGCATATTTCTTGTGGTACCGTGTCAACCAGTTTGGCTGTCATATCTTATAACTTCTTTCAGTGATACGGTTAATATCTATATTTTTTCATATTTCAGCCTCATTTCTACAATTGTTTTTAATTGAATTCCTAATATTCCATCCAAAAATGTGGTTAAGCGCAATTGAAAACACCAAAGTTAGTTTCTCATACTGGAACGGTTGGTAATCGGAAACTTCTAAGAGCGATTGGGTATCGTTTTATTATATTCAGAGAATTCTCCTCACGTACTCATAAATAAATATGCTTATCGTTTCAAAATGCGTTATAATATACGATAACGATCGGAAAGGTTTTTGAAAAAAGTACGAAAGGACGCGGGCATTGGAGAAGAGAAAATGAAATCGAACATCTCTTTTTTTACCTTCTTTAGATGTTTTCGGGGCAGTTTATACCACACGGTAACTGTGCTAACTCGTACGCATTGATTTTTCTGTCTATTTTCCTAATAATGTGCTACTCTGAAATCTGGCGCAAAGTAAAAGCCACCCTACTTCGTATGTACATATCTGTAGTATATGTATATGTGTTCGTGCATATATGGCGCAGCAAACACGAGCAGAAGTAGAACCAGCATCAGCAATACCATCGCAGCTTACCGAATTGTAGGAGAAGGGAAAGAATGAGACAGAAGCGAATAGTAGGCTCGATCACTATAGGATCGAGGAAACTAGATAAAAACGAATGAGAAAGGGAGAGAATCTACTCGACTTTTCAGCAAAAACGTTTCGCGATGACGCGCGCTGTTGGTGCAGCTGAAGTCTCCGGCATCGTTTCAACCTTTTCACTCCCTCCAGATCATTTATTTTCTTTCCCCGTTCCTTTCGTCGGTATTTTTCTCTATTTCTCATTTTCCTCTTCTGCTCTTCAGCACTCACTCACTTCGCTGCCGACTGATGAGCGAAAGAGATTCATATAATTCCCCTGCTTCCATTATTTTTTCTTCTCGTTCATCGTATACCTCAATTTCCCTCTTGGCTTTCGCGGTCTCCCGCCTACTCTTCATGCATTTGTCCTCTCATTGAATATCTTTTTCGTCAGCAACTAACTACCCTCCTCCCACAGTGATGCTACCCTTAAGCTTAAAAAGTTATATGTTGGCGATATATCTACGATTTGGTACGAAAAGTGAACAAGTCATACTGCCATTTGTCGTTTTCAGCCACAGATGAATTACTATGTTTTTATTTATTTTATGATCCGAAGCTCAACCGATGAAATTTCAGCCCTTAGCCTTTCAGAATTTATATGGATATTTTCATACAACTGTTAAATTTCGACGAGATTATCCAGTTTTCTAGCTAAACAAAAGATCCGAATATAATCACAGATAACCTAAAGTTAGACGATACCTACAGCTTCAAACGGAATTGAACATTCTCGATGAAATCCAGAAGGGTGAATATCATGGACCTGTAGATTTAGTTCACATGCTTCGTGCTTCGTACATAAAGTTATCTGTGTGTAGACACACGGATAAGGCGTGGGAGATATGACGAATAACGACGCGAAGAAAAGCGATGTGGGCCAGCTGTCGAGAATCGACCGAGAATTTCTAGACAGCAATGTGCTCTTCTGCTGTTGATGTTCGCTGTTGCTCTTTTTTCCATCATTTTCTCAAATGGTTCAGAATGGAGCAAAGAAAAGTGTAAAGAATAATGGTGATAAACAGAGGAAAGTATATCGCTAAAGTGAGAGATCTGAATTCCATTGAAAGCTCTTCAACTGCCGTTAATCTTGGTAATTTGCGGAGCTCGCACTACTCTCCATGAACATCATTAAAGTGCCCGGGATTATTTATCCATAAAAACTTTAATGTTCTCTCTGTCTTCCTCGTCGTCACCCTTTTTTTTACTTTCACTCTTTCACTATCTCTGTACATACCAATGCGCATTTATAATGCAAAGAAGATTTCAAATGCAAGGACAAAAAAACGATAACCAGGATGAATTAGAGTGATGTGGGAATAACGTTTTCTCATTTGCTCAAGCTGTGTCTATTTGCAAAATGTAACCGAAGAATGTGAGCCTCTACAAATTAAAATATTTTTTACCGGTGGAGTATACAAAGCTCTTACTAACCTTTCGTTCATCCGTCATTAACAAATTTATACATTTTTAATAAAAGTTTACAATTTCACAACGTAAATCAACTTGTGATAATACATCATAAGCACGAAAAAAACAGCATAGATGCTGTACAAAAAAGTTGAGACAAGTACATTTACTCCCATCCAAATAATATTTCCAGTTGGCGAAAAACTAGATATCTAGATTTTACAAAAAGTTATTGAATAAATAAAAATTTGGACACCATAAATAGACAAGCACATTAAACCCCATTAACAAACCTCCCAATAGTAGTTTCGGGTGATGAAAAATTATGTCGAGACTTCGAAAAAAATTATCTCATAATAAAAACTTCAAGAGATTTAGTAATCAACTATCTTTAAAAAAATTACAAACAAAAAGAACTGAAACGGAAAAAAAAATTCGGCCAGAGTATTTGATGAGTTTGTGACTATGAGATGTGGTATGAAGATAGAAATTTCGTCAAGTACTTCGCCGAAAATTCGCAACGTTTAAAAAAAGTCTCTATCGCGAAGATAACTCTCACCAAAAGTTGAGAATGAAAAATGATAATCGTCAGCTTCCATTCAACTCCCACGATCTTTAAAACTTTATTTTTTTTTTTCATTTACACCTATTTTGTTTAATTTTCATTACAACCGTCGATATTGATTTTTTCAATTATTCTTCCTTATTTTTAATGAAAAATGAATTTAAAAAAAAATGAAAAATCAAATTAAAAAAGATCCGTCAGTTTTTACACCCGCGATCTTTATAACCTCATTTTTCTAGCCCCACAACTCTCACTAATGATTCGCGATCTTTATAACCTTTCTGATTTCACAGCTGTCACTTTATATTACCTGAACAAAAATTTGGTCGGCCGGTAACACACATCAACGAACACAGTCTCATTCTAGTTGTAACTATTATCACTAGACCGCAACCGCTAAACATCAAAAAATGTGTGCGAAAAAAACCACCCATTTTTGATGTTTTGAAAGAATAAAAAATTGATATCTCCGATCTGCGTTACAGAGCTCTAATTGGTCACGAAAGAAACAAAAAAAAATAAAAAATTTGTGAACTTGAAGCATCTCTCAAAACGCTGCAATTAATTAAATATCATCGAAACAATTTTCGAAAATCCCTCGAAACCATGGTCCTCGCGGTTGAGACTGTAGTAGCGATTCATTTATACTTCGACATTAGTATGCGTAAATTTAATTGTCCCAAGTCGCTACCGCGGCTCTAGATAGAGGATTACACGCGAATCCATTACAACTAATCACAGTAAAATACAATATCTGTCTTTATATTTGGTATATCTATCAATTTAATCTGTAGCTAAACTACTTAAGATGGAGAACGTAGTAAAGAATAGAACGATTAGTCGTTCAAGGGGTCCCTTAAATACTGAATAAAAGAGGCATAAGTTTCCCTTGCGGATGGAAAGTCCCTGAGGCACAACACCACATAGAGAGGGAGAGAGGGGTGAGATTTATTTCGAAAAAACAGAGTACACAAGAAAGAGGGCATTGGGGATTTGGCCTCTTATCTCATCGAAATCGTGATAAGTAACGACCATGCCTTTTCCAGCTTCGAAGTGTACATTTATAAAACCATATTCGAAATCTCTTATCCAACCTTTCACGGTTAATTCTCTTTCCTCCGTTGGCTTCGCTTTCCACGCACGTGGTATCGTGTGCCTTCGAAATAGCCTGTCTCATTCTTCTGTTCTCGCTGTTTCTCGCCATACAATAATTCACCTTCGAATGTCGGGAAACTTTTACGAAGTGCCCTCTCCTTCGATATCTTAACAAAGGATTCGTTTCTACACAAAGAAATTCGACGTCGAAAAATTCAGAGCAATTTTGACGCTTCGAGAAACCGAAATACCCCGTTTTCTCTTAGAATTGGTAAAAAATGTCAAAAAATGAAATTCACGAAAATGTACTGTTTTTAAAACGATGAATATTGTACCGGACAAACCTCTATTTTTTGACAATGCGTGAATTTTTTTTTTTTTTTTAATGAACTGTAAGAAAGTTGGATTGTAAATATTTGATTCATTCAAAATATTTTCGCGAAGAATATATTTTAACACTATTTAAAGTAGAGGATTTAAATGATCGGCGATCGATTTTGTTCAAAAGACATTCTGAAGGTTGTAGTAATGTTCCAATACATCATTTTGGGCATTCAGTTTAATATTTGGCTTTGTGTAAGTGACGTAGATACACCGTTCATGAATATTTTCCCTTGGCCATTCTGCACTATTATCATCATTATTTCCAATCGATATCGACGGATAGTTTGGATAAAAGCTATGCTATCTCCCTCTCTGATAACATTCTCGGTCATTCTCATTCCTGCCACAAGAGAATCGAACATTGCTAGAGAGCCTTTCGCATATTCACCTATATCGGATGAACACAGGCATTCGCCTGCAGTACAGTGCCCTCTTGGAAATGCACTTCCGCCGAGAGGCGAATAAACGAGAGAAGCCCGACACCGGATATTTCGTCATTACGAATTCACCATTGAAATCACTCGATGATAATGCATCTTATTTTCCAATTTTTGTTCTGTCTCTCACTTTTGATTAATTTGCCTATTTCGCTCTGCCTGCAATCTCTATCCCCTATACTGTATTTTAAAATATAAAAAGATGATTTATTGTTTTGCGACGTAGAGATTGAACGGAGTTTTCCACTCATCGCACATGAATTTTTGCACTGTAGTATCGCGATAATTCTTAATCGACGCGCAAATTCGTTATCCTCTATATACGTAGAAGAACCCACCATGTGCGGCTCTTGGCTCGAGCCAAAAAGCATACTTTTCTGGGCTCCCTTTTCTTCTCTCCCAATCTTCTCTTCTTCGCTTCTTTCCATCCTTCGTTCTTGCTCCTGGTAAATGGCCCGTGAATAAACGATTTTGGGAATGGAAAAACGAGAAGAGACTGTGTGGAAAATAGCAAAGAGATGTATGAGAGGAAAGAAAAAGGGTGGTTATGGCCGCAGGCTTAGGCAACCGCTGTGACGTCGAGGCGTATACTCAAAGAGGGGGCGCTATCAACTTCTCGACCGAGGAAGAAAAACTTTTTTAGTTCAGGCAATCAAAAGCTGTACTAAAGCATAACTGAGTTTCGTTATGGCTACATATATTATTATATATGTATATATAACGAATAGGGGTTGACGTGTGTGGACCATCGTGAAGAGCGTGTACTTTCCTTTAGGGTTCCACCACCCCTTGCGTGTAACTCTATACTTTCATCGAGGGCAAGAGGATTTAATTTTGCTGAAAAATGTGTTAGGCAGGTTTTAACCATTCACTGATTATGCCACTGCTTTCAACGCCTACTACAGTAAAAAAAAAAAAAACATTTTTTATCGAAGTTATATAAGCAAAATGCCATTACAAATCGTTCATTGAAAAATAAAATTCTCGGTTACAATAAACTTTTTTGCTCTCTTTCTTCCATTTTCTCCCTCTCTTTCGTGGCATTTCGCCCTTTTTAGCGATATCACACTTACTAAAAATGTCTCCCGATCGCTTTTCCATGTCGTACAAGTTCTTTTCAGACTTCTTTTTACATTATTCGTATTCGAGTCATTGTATACCTCTTTCGTTCACAAGGTTTGTGATATTTGTCACTTGGTTATTCTCTGATTGCCGAGCCGACTTGCCTTTTATTTTTTTTTTTCTAGCTATTTGGCCTCGTATGCGAAAGTAATGGAAGAATTTTAAATATACTATTATGTGTAGGAAAATTTTGACACCTGCTAGAAAATCGAACGGTTTTATACACTTTCAAATGTATTATTTTCATGTCGATATCGATATCATGATAACCACTAAGAGGAAAAAGCTGAAAAAAAGTAAAAATGCCAAGCATTCGTCAATACTATTAGAATAGTTCACAAGTACAATGGCTATCAAACGATGTTCAGTATGAAATTGATTCTCGTTCTTAGGAATCTAATGTCCCTGAAACTAGAGGCCAAGTTTGAAGACGTTTTACTGAAGATAGCGTTTGAGAGGGCTCTCGACATGTTGTTATTAGAGGCGTCGGAAGAGAGACTCACCCTGGCACAGCAGAAATGTCTCCGCATGCTTTTATTCATTTAACATTCACTTACGTCACATTCGCTAGTTCTCTAGTATGTATTCAAAGTTAAAAGAGAGTAAAGAGGGAGCGAAGGTGACGGAGCAAAAGGGAATCATATCAGAAACTCGCGACAGAAACGGTACTTGACTAAACTTCATGTCAAATGCATAACGTTATCGTGCCAGTACAACTGCAAAGACAAGTCTGGCGGAGACGAAGCTATATCACACGAATGTTTAGGTTCTGAAGTTGCAAGTTTTTCCTATGAAAGAGCACAGGAGAGCTGGAATGAGTTATTCATTTTGTACCATACACAATCCCTTTTCCCTGACGAGTCTCACGGCCATATTCACTCATTCATGTTCCGGCAACCTCATTTCATTCCCCATCGTTCCCTGCATCTCCGACAGGCGTCTCGAGATACAATAGACCCGGACATGGCCTGGTTTTCAAGTTAATTTTTAAATGGACTCTCATAACAAGATCCATTGAATGAGGAGAAAAAAGACTCCACCATAGGAGAATCCATAATTTCAGTAAAATAGTCGTCGAATATATTGAGGGCACTGTAACTATTGAATCCAAACAAAATTTTAATAAAAATCTCCATTGGAGGTGTGAAATAATCTTCATTTTGTGGGAACCGTCGTCTGTCAAATGAAATACTAATGTTTTCTATCCCTTTTGTGTCTGTGAAAAAATGTGTGTCTCAAGGAATATTTATTACTGAACGTGGCAAATTCGTTTTGAGTTAATGAATTTCCAGTAGAAATGAATCCGCTCAATGGAAGAGCAGCGAAAGTTTGTCCGACGTTAATATTGCCGAACGTGATCGTCGCTCCAGACGCTTCGCAATATGACAGTTACAAAACTAGGAAGCGTCCTCCATAAATTTGTAACTTCAATATCTACGTGACAGTTTTGTTTGGGGCAGATCCATGTAGCAGGAAAATGTCTAACTATTCAACACGATATAATTTCTCCATAATGCTCGGAAAAGTTTGCTTGGTAATTATAAATTGCGTTCATTGCGGACTGACTATACAAGCCCAGACTGAAGTTAATTCGGGCAAAAGCAAGCTGCTTCCAAGCGTGTTGTACATTGGTCTAACTGCCAGAACCAGTGACTTCTGCCCTCCTCCAAGTAAGTATAGAAATATATAGATGTGTACATTAACTATGTATGTTTGATATACATGTAGACAAACACAAGAATTTCTATAGTTTGTACATCAACATGCAGTTGTGAGAGTAGCCGCGTATATGAATAACTATGACATTCACATGGATAGAAATTCAAGTACATGGTGGAGCCAACCCCATGAATAAATCACAGTTCTTTACGCGTGATTCCGGCTGCTTCTTCTACTCAACGCCTTTTCCACATATGTATTTTCTTCTCTGAATGGCCTCGATTCACAAAACACCATGAATTGCATGAAAAAACGAATGAATGAATATTACATTGCACATTCGGATGGACCGAGTACTACGAAGTGATTCCATATTTCTGTGAATGCGCTCGCTCTTTTTATTCTTCAAATTCGTAAAATAGAGGATTATTATTCAGTTCATCCGGAATAATCGTCTCCAAAGCTGTCAAAAGAGGGGGGATGGGAATAGGCAAAAAAAGTGCAGAATGGTAGGATGTCGTAACACGACAAATTTTCCTTTCTGGCACTTGACGGCTTAAGAGAGCAGATAAGTGAACAAGATGAAAACTCGAATGAAGGAGTGCATGGGAGAATGAGAACAGTAGATAGATCGGGAGTGGGAAATATGAGAGCAAAAACGAAAGTGCCCTTGCGACGTGTTCTTGTGGTTTTGTTTCGTTCTAATGCTGAAACGAGAGGATAGTCGTATATAGCCGATAGCAAAAACAGCAGAGGAACTATATCTGTATATATATATATAAAGTGACAATGAGAAATGGAACGATATGAGAATAGAAAGGTTTCCAGGGATGAAGTGAGACAGAAGACTTGGCATAGATTGATGTCTCTTACTGCACTACCTCGACTGAACTGCTCAGAGTTTCTAGCTTCTGTCGGTCATAATGCATAGCTATATGCATGAGTGAGGAAAAAAGAAAGAAAGGAAGGGAAGCAGAGACAAACAATGCCAGGAGCAAGTGTGAGAGACTGAGAGAACGAGGAAGCTTGCTCTGCCAGACACACAACCAAAGCAATACAGAGAAAGATATACATGTATATGTATATCAGTAAAATCCGGTATGCCGTCACTAGGTTCTGTATCCTAGGCGCAAGGTCCGCAAGCTTCCTCCGGCGAAGGCTTTCCACCGGCATCGCTTGTCATACCAGAAAAGCTTGATGTATTGCGTACGAGGGTGGCTTCATTACTGGTTTACCGATGGCTACTCTTGTTTGCGTATTCTCATCCTCTCCTCCTCTTCCTTCCTTCCCCTGTTCTCATCTTCGTCACGACTCTTCTCCACAGTAAATGTCATGACAGAGCAATGCGCTGCTGGAGATCCTCATCGCTACACATGATCCTCTATATTATCTCGCATTCATTCATAAGCACACTTTCACGTCACCGCTACGCACTGGTATGTATATACGCTTTATTGTCAGCATTTTATGGTCGTACCATTCCACCTAACCCTGATTCGAAGTTTCTATTTTTCTCTACATGCCTCTCAAGCCTCTCTCTTGACCTTCGACAATTTATTGTGTGCTTCTTATCTACAGGTTTTCTGATATCACGTCACTGTTGCATTAATTTTGATGTTTTAACCATACACCAGCTTTTTCCTGATTCCACACATTAAAGCTTGCGTGATAAATGACATTTGTTGGTAGAAAAATGATTGAAAACTGTAAGAGGAAAAAGCCATTCCTGGTATAAAATGCTTTTTTATTGGTAAATTTAATTATTAGCATTACTCCCCTTCATCTCACTGATGCGATTGAACGCGGTCTGCTCCAGTTAATACACATTCTATTTCGTTTTCAGTCTTTATACTGAGAAATTTGATTCTTTCATGTTTGTGAACGAGTCATTTATATTCGATGTCTTTGAAAATGTCAAGTATATCATTTGTCTCTCTTCAGTTCTTACGGCATATTCTCATGTCCGACAACAGCATCTCATTTCTATTTTTCGTTATTCGTTTGAGATCCTTGTATATATTTTTTTCTTGTCCACTTTTTGCTTGCCTTGGATAAAATCTGCGTGACTGGGATTCAATTCCCTGTACCCTTATAGATAACGCGAACGTTCGCAAGTGCATACGACATAGAATAGTCACTTCAACATCGAAACGTTTGCATATCGATTGCATCAGTCGGTCATATAGAACGCTTTTGACCAATGGGAGAAAAATGGAAAATATACAACGATAGAAAGGTACGTCGATAGAGGCTCGGAAAGCGAAGAGATGGAACTTTTATCCGACCATCGATGTTGAAAAACGGGAGAGAAGTGCCGAGTCCGCCTCTCATCGTAGCATGACTGCACATATATGTAGTCACGGACATCGGTAAGTTTCGGTATGATCGTTTGATCCTTTAAAATACGGATAGGATCATTTATTAGATTTTCCAGTGATGATCATTGTGTGAACCGAATTTCTTTTCGTTTCTACGAACGAAATTGAAAAATATTAAATTTGTAGCTATATGCTGACCGCGTACCCATCGCTACCGGTATTTGTGGAAAGTACTGGATTGAAAATTGTTTCCACATTCTGCCTAGAGCCGAGTTTCGTAACTTCGTCAACTCTTGTATAGAATTTTACTCCAATTTAGAGAAATATGAAGCCCGATTGCTCCTGTGATTGTGAAAAAAATCAGTCAACTTTTTCTAAATCTATAAACAGATTTTTTTTTTAAATATTTCATATGGAATATTCACTTAGTTCAACTTCCACAAAGCAAAACAGGGGTAAATACAATCCGAAAAAAAGTCACGGTCAGCTTAAGTCAAGCAAACCGCAAAGCATCAAATTTCTCAGTAGTAAATCGAGTGGCTTAATATATATCTTTGAGCTTTTAAATTAAAAACGTGTAAGTGTAAAAAAAAGGAATTAATTCATGGAGATGCAAACAGAATTTAATAAACACACACACACACGTAAAATGTGCTAAATGCGAGGCTTTTGTTCTGCTTCTTTTTTTGAAGTAATGATGTATATATCCAAGCTTACGTGTAACTATATTGTTAATATTCTACAAAAGAGACTAATTAATGTGAGCGTTGGCCCCGACCACGCTCAACAGTCTGACATTTCATTTGCACTTTCATTCGCTGTATGTATGTCCATACAATTGTTCTGACCCTTCTACACTTTTACTTTATCCACAGTGCAGGGTTTAAAAACTTTTTCGTTTTATAGTTTCACTGATGCGTGGATGAGTTCTATTTTGCAGCTTGCCAGTTTCATTCCCTTTGCTAATAATCAAATCAACTAAAAAGTCTCGGCGACCGAAGATATCGTGACTGACTAAAAAAATTACAACTAATCAATCAATTGTTTTTTTCTTGTTTCAATTGTCATGTAATTGATAGAAATATGATTTTTTCTACCATTCTATATAGCGCCTATCACAAAAAACGTTAAGAAAAATGAAAAATTATTTGGACTACTCATCGGATCTACGAACTGCTACGAGAAATAGAATTTTCGGATCACTGCTTGGTGGTCGGATGCTTTATCCGTAGAGAAAGAACTAAAGATTGAATCGCTACTGCTTGCTATACTCATGAACACCATCAAATACTGTCTTTCTATGCCTTTTCCTCTTGCTGTTATCTCGTATTATTTAGTAAAATTTCTCCGTTGCATCTATCCGGTGGCAATTGTTTTGTCATTTCAGCTCTACAAGAACTTTTGGTGAAGTTCACGCAGCTTTAAAATCTTGGACGAGACAATACAGAATTTTGAAAATGGATTCTGCGATACGGATACGTGGTGAAAGAGCTATTTTTTATTCGAGTAAAGGAGAAACAAAGAAAGAGGAAAGATGAGTAATATAAATAGGAATCATGTTACTGAGCTGCTGCTCAAAAGTCGATGCCAAGCTGTGGCCACAGCGAACCTGCAGTTGGTCTACATTCCTGCAGAAAATGGGAGACCGAAGTTATTTTTCTCTCTCAATCTCGCTCCTTTTTCCATTGCGTTCTTTATCTGTTTCTCTCTCTGTCTCTCTGTTAAACAGTAGGAGACAACAGATGGGACAGGACGGGCGGGGCGGGAGGGGAATCGGCTAAGCGAAATCCGATAATCGTGTTGGCTCGGGAAAACGTAGATTGAATGATCCTCGGGGCAAACAGGTAACAGAAAAGGAGCCAGTTTCGTCTGCCGTATTTCTACTGTTTTCCTGCTCGGGGATTCTCTTTGCACCCATCGCGACAAATAAAAATGTATCACATGCTACAAGGAATAGTTTATGAAGCATGTACATTCCGTCACCCACCGATTAAACTTGTGTCTCGTCGGAGAAACGGCTCTTGGCACACAGCACTTTTCGGACTATGTGCGGCATCATTTTAAAGAGTCTCTCGAAAATATACGGCGGCGTTTCTTTCCATCTATTCTTTGACGAGACAAAAATTCAATCGGTAAATGGAGAAATTAGGCTAAAAACATTCAAAAGCTCTCAAAATTAAAAAAATATACAATTTTTTTCCCGCGAAATATCTCAACCCAACGCCAAGGTCGAAATAAATATCGTTGGATACGAAAAAAAGTCATCCTAGTCGTAAAAAAAATCGTAATTATTTTTCAAAAAAAGCAGAACGAAGCGGGATTTCTCTTCTTCAAAATGCCGTTCATTAAATTCATTTATCTATGAAATCAACAAAGTAACATGACAAAGAGGGCGGAAACTTTTTTGGACTTTTGTCCGGAAACTTTCCGACGGTAGTGTATGTAGGTGTGAGAGAGAAAGGGAAAGCGATAGATAGACAGAGACGCAGGATAATTATTTTGAAGGTAATTTTCAAGGCTTCGTATGAACACATCAACTTTTTCGACACACACAAGCAACACAGTTAACTTAACTGGTGTAGATGTGAAAAATAAAATTGATAGCAATTTGTGCAGTGCCTTTCAAGATAGTGATGATACCATGGAAAAATTATCGTTAACCCTAGTACACGATCTTCAAAACAGTTTGTATATCCCGAAAATAAAAGATTTCGTTCGACGGGGCAGCTCTGCTTCCTTTTATTCAGAGTTTCTTTAAAAAATAGAGGAAACTGGTGATACATCAGAGTTAAGGTAAAAAGAGAACTACAGCGAGTAGAGGACACACGAGAGTGTCATCAGGACGCGGTTGAAACGAGAGAAACGCGACGGAATGCAAGTTCCGTGAAACGAGAGAAAAGCGGAAGGTTAGTCGGAACGGTTCTCCGAGGAATTCATATAAACTTTTTTTCGTCCTTTTTCCTCTTTCCTTCCATCCCCGCATCATTCGCACGGATATCCGTTCTCTTTTCTTCCACTCTCCCACTCGCTTTCTCTTTCGATGTTACGGATCCTCAGCTTGCGCAAATGGCCACCAACGCTACCGCAATATATGATCTCTATGGAGGAACTCGACAACGACTCTCCAGGACTCTGGTAAACCGAGAGAATCAGAAGACGCGACGTGTACAGAAACGGGAGAAATTTCCTCATCCTGACTCTCTCACATATCCAACCTCTCTCCTTCGCTCTCTCGCCCTTTTTATCCCTTTCGCTATTCCATCCAATCCTCCCCCTTTCGCCCTCTCCCTCATCGCCCATAGCGTTTTTCTTCGGCTTCCTGTACTCGTCTTTCTTTCTGAGATATTTTCCCTCTGCGCTGTGTCCTCCACTCGCGGCAAAATTCCATGCTCAACTGCACGAATCCTGCGTATTGGATGTCGGCGTATTCGTTGTTGACGTTTATAGAGACTCGGTTGTAGGAAATGCGCACAGCTGTCTAGGTGTGTCCTGCTACTATATAAAGTATACATATGTGAAGTATCATATATACGCTGAGAACAACCCGAATCGAATGAATCACGTAAAACGTGTGTCAAACATGCACGGGAAACGATGCAAAAATATAACAAAAAACATGCATTCAGGCAAGCTGCCATATATGAGGATAAATCGACCGTATATACAGCATGATACTACGATTGAGTACACACTTTTATCTATGGCTGGGTACTTTTCATTGGCTCCAGGTGATCTTGAAGTTTCACGATGCGCACATTCAAGAGCATAAAATGTCTGCTACCAAAGATAGGCCACAGGTGCAATCTGATCAACTTTTGAAACAGAAAAAAATAAATACTTCAAACAAAGATCGATTTTTTTTATCGATAAAAAAAAAAAAAAAAAAAAAACAATGACGAAATACCACGAGCGCTTTTTCTCTTCTTTATTGCGGAATTTAACCAAAGCCGTATTTATACCGACCTATTAAAGCTCGAAAGCTTCCGGCAAAACTCACCGACGGTAAAAGCTCCAATCTATACTTAGGGAACAGAATGTAGATATAGTTGCAGCCTAAATACGTTGCAGCGCGTTATTGCCACGTGTGTCTTTTACCAAGCTACTCTAATAACGAATTCTCGTACCTATATCCTGCTGATCGTCATGTCTATTTATGAGCATGTGGGTTAGTGTGTCGACTAAAGACGACCAAAAAAATCGTTTTTTGTCCACACATTATAGGAATAAGGTCTTGACATTGACTTTTTTATTACTGGCTATGTTGTTTTTTTCTATTCATCTCTTAGTAGAACTGAAATTTGTACCGAGTACGAAAATATTGGTAGGGAAAAATTGATAGTGAATTATCAATAATTCTTAAATTACGAAGAAGTTTTTATTTGATATACGAGAGAGTCAGTTCTTCGATATTTTTATTGTAAATATTCGAAAATACGTTGCTCCAACGCGTGGTCACGATGGGAGTAGTTATATTTTCTGAACCAATTATAGCTACCCTACAATGAAGAAACGTACCATAAGTTAGGAAAAAATAAGTTGGTAGTTTTCCTGGAAGCTATGAACATGAATGTATTTCTTCGTGTGTTATTGGTTTGCGGTGATGTAGTTCTCCTTTTGATGTTATCTCAAGGATACCAAAGGGTACTACAGTCGAGGTACATTTACGGTCCTCCGCTTGTATATTTCGCTAACGTCGATAATCGAAAGAAAACATTTCGTAGTACACATGAAACGATTCTTTAGAAACGTATCCAAAGAGTCGTATTTTTCGAAACTCGCCCAAACGTTGTAACCATATGTGGAGTGATTTTTTAGAAAGTGTGATAATAACTGAAACATCCTAAAATAACATTCTGCATAATTTTTTTCGAACTTTTAAAGATATCCAATGGAATTTTCTCAAACGAAGCTCAAGTACGTACTTTGTTTGATCTAATAATATTGCCCACAGTATTCTTGGGCCTCCGAGGTTTCGTTTTCTGTAAGGTTCCATATTTCTCTGTGATAGAAATGAATTATCATTACCATTATATTATCTTCGAGTGATATTAATTTAATTATGAATTCGTATAATAAAGTTTCTTTATGTACTGCGATTGATTGCATTTTATTTAAATTCCAATCGCTCGGTATCGACAATTTGCCCAATAAATTATAATCTTTTTATCTCGTTGGGTAAGTCTTTTTTCCTATCACGCCACAAGCAGGATTCAAGCTCAATTCAAGCCGGTAAAAATGCGTCAATGTGGAGGGAAGTTCGCGAAAACGAATGAGTAAAGAGAGCAAGTCCAACCGAAGCGAGCCTTTGAAGAATTTCATTATCGTCACCCGTGAAGCTGGCAGAGTAAAACAGCCCTGAGCACCGAAGGGATGGAAAATGCGCTATTTGGAGCGTGCTGAGTTACAAAGCGTACCATCGAAGATGTAAAGTACACGAGAGAGAGTGAGAGAGAGAGAGAGAGAGAGGGAAAGAGACAGAGAACAAAAAAAAGTCGTTTTAATTCTCTATCAACTCTCGTTCTCTACTTTTCCACTTTTCACAATGTTCATGTATTCATATTTTGTGTGCTCCCTCTAACAATTTTCTTTTAAATTCCTTCTTCAAACTCCTAAAACGCGAGTAATATTTGAAGAATACCAGAGATCAGAAAAATAATGACATTTTTGTCCGAGAGACGTGGGAATGAAAGAATGGGAATTTATAGTTGAATTTTATTCAAATATTTAACTCGATTCTATACTGTCTTTGGACTACTAAGCATAGATAAGTTTTTGCAAAGAATTAAGATGAAAAATACGTTTTATATGAAGTTTACCAGTAACGCATTAAATTGAAGTTTTGTCACCGCTTTTCTGCACTTCTGATTTCTACATTGTTACACAGAAATCATTTATATTTCAGAAGGTATAACCTCGAGTCAGCAGATGACAGAGCTGTCAATGTACTTGTCCCGAGACTCTACCGAGTCCCTTGATGGAAGGCTTCATCAAACGGGAAATTGTTACATTAAGCGTCGAATGACTTGTATCTCCAGTATGGTTTTTTAGCGACATCATATAATCATCTCAGTGTGTACACAAGTGATGTGGCTGTATATTGATTACATTATCGGCACACTTTGTAATTATAAAGTCTAAAGAATTCAAGCGCTTTTGACCGTTCCTGTAAAGAGATGAGAATCGATGTGAAGATTCCCATTCCCTTGTAGGCTGTCATTGGTGTTTCGATGCTGCTCAACAAAATGACAGGAAAAATAAAGCCATACAGTAGTGGCGTTGCAACTGCCGGTGCGTTTATCATTCTAGCTTCGTTCGAAGGCACGGAATAATCCTGTGGAGTTGCGCGAGGAATAGAATCGGCCTGTGTAGAGGGAAAACAAGGATGAAAGAAAAAGAGAGAGATGGAGAGAGGAGGGTGGAGAGAGAAAGTGGATGGAAATGGCAGGTGGGACGAACAGATGCCGCCCGTGAGGTTGCTGCTAGTGGTGGTGCAAGGGATGCTGGACAGTATGAAAAAAGAGTTGCTGCTGGCAATAATTTAGAGCACCTAGATATATATATAAACATATCGATGCATACACTCTCTCGCGAGCACAGATAGTAGTGTTGTATATATATGTGCAGCACTACGAGCAGCTATGGAAATTCAAAACTGGAAAGAACTCAGAAACCTCTCACATGTGTGTTGTGTATGCGTATACTCATGTGGGTATGTGTTTAAGTGAAGAATCGAACCGACGGAAAATCGGCACTCGAAGCTTATTTATTTTCCTGGAAATTGACCGTGAAAATACTTTTTACTGTTTGACGTATAATACAGAAAAATTTTTCATCACAAGCCGATAGTGACCTGGGAGGATAAAAAATATATATATATACCATCAATTAGTCTATTTTTAACGAAAAAAAAATATATAAAAGCTTTAATAGCAATTACGAGATGGGTGAGGCTTTTCTTTTCAACGACTCAACTGTTGCATATCGGCTGCATTGATCCAGAAGCGATATAAGCGATGCTGACTACCTAGATGGACAGCCTTGGAATTGGAAACGGTCACAGATAAAAAGAGTTCTTGGAGCGTCACCATTTCGAGAACGTTTTTTTTGTAAATCAATAAACCCCCATTATGCGAAATTAAATGTGTCATTTTTCTAATGATTATTGCGATGAAAAAATTTTTTCGTGTTCGCCAAATTCTCACAGATAAAGGCAACGTTTATACGAGGATCTTTTATGACCTTTCGATCACAATAACAGAAATACCTCATTGAAAGCTAATAATATACTCTTCGTCGGAGTAAAGCTTCTTGCACACGCGATTCTATTTAGCACCAAAAAACGATGGTGAGTTCAAAGGGGCATCGATGATAAATTTCAGGATTCTTGATCGAAACTTCCATCATCAAAGCTTCTAACAACCGAAAAAAAGTGTTCATTTCAACAAATGTGACGTCACTTGTGCTTGTGCTTCATTATTTGCAGAATACTCATCAGACGACACCACGAAAGTGAGTCGATGTCAGGCCAACGGCCTCGCGTCAGCTCTTGCATCAGTATTTCAATACTTACATTATTACCATAAGCACATATATACAGACCACGAAAAAGAAACTAATGTTATATGAATATATAACGTCATGTATAGATATGTATAAGTATTTAATGGTCGACGTTCAGTTGAATGCCTTTTGTTCGAAATTTTTAATAAAACGCGAGGCGCGAGTTCCGTCGGCTCATATAACTGTGGCAATACGAGCACAGAATTCATATTTCACATTACGGTTCACACGTAACCAGGGCTTCGCACACTCCGCGTAGCTTGTAAAAGTCTAAGGACGTATATAATACAGTTGAAAACATTTTGTACCACTTTGATTACGCCTCTGCACTAATTGCCCCAAGAATATATTCGTATCGTGATTGAGGACACTCAATTTGCTGAATTATATAGATATACACGTAGTTTTCCGCGGAGCGATTGCATGTTCACGAACCAAAAAAAAAAAAAAAAAAAATACTACATCGCATTACAAAAAGATCGGATCTTTGATGTTAAGCACCGCAGCACATTTTGGAAAATCTCAAAATATTTCATTTGTGGCTGTAGTTACAGCCAAGATAAAAGTAAAATAATGGTCCAAATTTGCACACACTCTCTTCCACTGTATCACTGATTGGGTTCGGGTCAACCGAATCTTCCTCTGGCTTCTGGAACCCTATATATTCATGGCTCCAGATGAGATGCAAACCACACACCAGCAGAGTATCGAGCAAGAAAACCGGGAATTCTCCATCATGGATACACCCTGTGTGAATATATCTGATTTCGTATACCTGTTAAGGAAAAGCGGAGTCGAGCAACAAACGGAAGCACCACCAGCCCTCGTGTATAATTTAAGCAGCCCTCCAGTAGCCTCGTTTTGTTTAACCCATATTATGCAATTAAGGATACACTTACACTCAAGTTACGCAACATAGAAAGTTGTGCGAGATTTAAAAAGTATCTTGCTTATTTTCGATCCTTTTGCGTCACAACGTATTCGTTACAGTACAATTTTTCATTCTTACCCTCTCTACATTTAATTAAGAAACTGTTATATTGTTTCTAAGTCAGTTGAACAACGGTTTCTAACATTTGTGCAGGCAACTAGAACCTGTCTGGGTAGACTGTTCCACCTTTGATCCTCTTCATTCTGTTTCCATTCTCTAACAGTTATGTTATTCTGAAATAATCTATGAGAGATTAAAAAAGAATTCTCGAAGATTTTCGTTTGTACGAATAATTCTTTTTCACGCGAATCACATAACGTAATAATGATTGTTAAGGATAATGGCTTCAAAAATCTTTCTTCAATTCCATTTATAAGTTGCCACTGAGAAATCTGTCTAAACTTTTTTTTTTTACAAAGTTAGAGAGTATATTAAGTTACAAAGTTTGACGTATTGCGTAAAAGACAATTTTTTCCGATACTTGAATGAACCAGTTAATAAAACTCTACGACGAATTATTGAGCCAATTCAGCAAAAGACTTCGGGCTAAAAAAAAGCAATGTATACAACATGCTTGAATACTGGATTCTCTGTTTCTTATGCAGGGTTTAATTTTGTTTTTACCTTTATTTTTCTTGCCTTCTCTACCTTTCTCTCGTCTTTCTAGTATATAATACCAATTTATAATGCAGTCAGTGAAATTGCAAGCTCACCGCGTGTACAAGAACTTTGAGTCAGGTCCACGTGTTCTTTCCTCTAGAGTTTGCCCGGTGGATATCCGATCCCCCTAATGCATAGTGCAGGGAGTGAACACCGGCAGGACCGACACGAAAACTTTTTTAATTGAAACGTTAATCAATTCCGAGGAAGCCTTCGATTGGTCAACTCTTGGACACACCTGGCGCGACATGCTGGGTAGTCCAAACTTCCGGATTTCTTGACGAGGCTTTGGCGAAAAGTTTTTCACAAGGTGAGAAAACTCGCTGATAAGTTCAGAGATCCGAGGATTTACCGTGAAGAAGTAAGCAGGTACGAAAATAATGAAAGACGAAGAGAGATAGAGAGAGAGAGAGAGGGGGAGGGTGCGCGCTCATTGTCAGTGTCTTTACGTCTAGAAAATTTAAGTTTCTCCGGATACTGGTTACGCTTCAAACAACAAAAGGGTCAAACTTTGTCTTCTGTTGAGAAACCAAGTCTTTTCAAGAGAAGCCTTGCATAATAATTTAGGATGATAACGGTACAGCATAAAATGTTTAACGTTTTTTTAGCGGGATTCACGGGATTCCTTCCAGGTGGTATAAAGGTTCGTATCTTTAATTATAATTTTTTGTCACAAGGAATTTGAAAGGTTGAAGTGCAACGATATTTAACGAAGTTTAACACCTAGGAACAAGATCATACTTTAACAAGACACCATAATAAGATTATATTTAACACTTTAAAAGAATGCTCCTCCGAATTCATATAAGAGACTCTTGAAAATATTTTTGTAGCATTTACTTGTTCGTCAGATAATTATTTTTATTTTTTTTTTGCGATACATTTGGCTGATATGTTTTGGAATTAAATTGACCAAGTACGTGGGGATTCATTCATGAATTACACTGGTTGAACACGATTGTTGAGTCTATGTAGAAGATGCTTTTTTCTTATTGTTTTAAGGATTTTCCGAAAGAAAATTACGATTTTGCCTAAAAAAGTTTGTTTTCGTAATTGGAAGTCATGTTTCGTGATTCGTGGATATCGTGCTTTCGGTATATTGGTACTGATAACGACGGTCGAAATTCATCACATTTTCTTACTACATAGCAGTGCTCACACGTCTATGAGAAAGTAGCACTGCCAGTGACGTTTTCATAAACAAAAAATCTAGTTACAATGTTGACACAGGGCCACCACGAGACCTGTTCTTCTATAGACTTCTGAGTTCTTTGACGAAGTGTATGCTTTCTGCTTTCTAGCACTTGTACACTCTACTTTAATATTCTAACTTTATCTTCATCACATTTCTGAAAAGAAAAATACACATTTGAATCCTTGAAGAATGACAGGAAATCCAAAATTTGATCACGAAAACATAACAAAATAGAATTCCAAAAATATCGTTATCTCAGAAATGAAAACAAACTATCCAAGGTATGATGGGTATTTTCTGTTGCATTTTGAGTTACGCAGAGCCAGGATGCAAGAGCTGAACTGGACTAAAAAAAAATTTGTTTTGTTGATCTGTGTCTTCATTTGAGGCCAAAATGTTGGAAAAATACGATTGACAGTAAGTTCTTCATAAGAAGGAGATAAAAAAAGTCTATGAAATCATGAAAACAGATGAAATAATTATATGGAGAGAACGTATTGATAATGATAATAACAGTTTTATACAGCTCCCTTTGAATTCATAAATCCAAAATATGATACATTGACATGAATATAATGAGACTATGACGCACACCTTTATATAATCCAATAATTGCAATGATGACTGAACGCTCGTCAATAAGATATTATTACAAACAAAATCTAATAATAGTAATAATCAATAATAATACTAGAATTTCCCCTAAAAATTAATCCCAAACCAAGTTTGTATAAGCTCTATCCCAACAAAATGCATAATTTCCGAGTAATATTCATAGAGGCTGCGTGTCAGTGTTGATAACTATAGAATAATTTTCATTAAAAAAAAAACCTACGGCTGGATATGAGGTGATATAAGTTTGTGAAAAATTGTGAAAATAGCAAATTGAGACATGAAAATGATTAGCACCTAGACGTCGAAATAACTTTTGAAGAGGACACTAACTGTTTTCATAAAAAATCTTGAATGTAGTATAGTGCCTTATCATTGAAAATCATAAACATTAATGTGGAACATTTTTATAAATCTTGAAACAAGATCAACATAAGCATAACGTTAACAAACTTTTTTCAAAAACAAATTGAATTTTACCATTTTTAAATGCCACACCAGTTACACTGTTATATTCAATTCAATGCTATAGATTTCGTTTCTTTTTTTTTCGTTGTGAAATCATTTCCAATTTAAGTGTTGACAATGCGTTATGTTTGGTGATAAAAGAAAACTGTGTTAGTTTTTTATGCTATAAAGAAAATACTCTGTCAAACCAGTCATCTCGGGGCCTAGTTATCAAAGCTCTTGACACCCCATATCAAGGGATCGTGAAAGCGTTTTTCTCCCATGTTTCAGGTCAATCCGTCGCCCACAGGGAATAGACTTTTTATACTTTTTTTTGCTCTTTATGCATGAATGAAATATAGAGAGGCTTTTCATTTCCATGGAATATTTGACATTTTGTACTGACACCGGTGGTGGAAAGATGTAATAAGTTTTATCGTTCACCCTTTTTATGCGAAATTAGACAAATAAATCTGGAGGGTTTGGATTGCATTCGTACGCTAAATCGTTGAATGTAAGGGTACTGGACATGAAACAAAAACTCTATCTTCAAAATTATATTACTTTTGGACGAATAAGGAGAGCCCCTCTGAGTCCAGAATGTCATGATTTTTTTACGAGGACAATGGGAAAGTAATGGTGGGGGACAGAACTACATGGATGAAAATGAAAAAGAAGGAACTTAACGTAAAAAGGGTTGACTTGAAGCGTCGAGCTCATGGATTTGATAAATTTTATGTAGATATACCCCGAATAAAACACAATAAAATTCCATAAAAAGCGAAGTTTAGCTATGGAAGTATCGCGAAAATCATTGAAATATAAAAATAATGATGAAAAAATGTTTCGCTTGGCTCGATAGATGGATGTTCTCGATAAGACTTAATCGAGTTACGTTGACTCAACTGGAAAGTCACATGTGGTTAAGAGATTTTGAGGTGAAGGGTTTATCTTGTGAAAGCAAGCTTCAAAAATAAAACGAGCCAAAAAAATAGTTAATACACGAACTCGTAGCGGATTCAAAGAACCAAAGGATTCGACGTCTTCGTTGAAGTATAAAAAGATCAGGCGGGTATATCCTGGAAGAAATTTTATTGTGACCCTGTAACGT
This sequence comes from Campoplex capitator, assembly GCA_037576405.1. NCBI lineage: Eukaryota > Metazoa > Arthropoda > Insecta > Hymenoptera > Ichneumonidae > Campoplex > Campoplex capitator. Next base: position 7,384,403 of record JARBWI010000008.1, on the reverse strand, counting down.
CCAGTCTTGTTGCACCATAAGATACGAGACGTGTATAATGTCCCTGTCCCTGGCTTTGGTTGCCAGAGACACGACCGGCAAACGATGGAAAAGTCTTTGCTTCAAAAAGCCGCGGTAGAAAAACGAGAGGGCAGGCAGCGAGAAAATAGAAGAAGAGCGGAAGGGGGATAGGACAAGGTCGAAAAGAGATGGTATGGGGAGAGACATGGGATCACGGAGGAGGATAAAAAGAGGGAATCCACGAGGCGGATTACCTGGGCTACTTCTCTTCAGTCCAGCTAATTCATTGCCCTCGTTGTCTGCCGTAGAAGCTCTGCCGCTATGAACCTGGCCAAGTTTGCTTCGTCCAATTTACCTTCTCATCCTACTCTCCCTCCGCCTCACCTTTTCGCCTTCTTTTCCTATCACCCTTCCCTTTCTATGATGTTTTCCTTGTCCCTTTACTTTCGTTCTATTCTCGTCTTCTCACGTTCTTTCCCTCTTGGGATCTGTCGCCATACCACTTCCGTCCGTCCAACCATTTCCCCCCACACATTGCACACTTCACTACCACTGGACCACTTTCGATTCTCTCTGTTCACTATTACGCGCTGATCCTCTTGGCCTTTATCACAAACCCACGCCAACTTGAATAGTATGTCGGAGTTCCTTTTTGTCTTTTTCCTTGCTGTTCTCTGCCCCCACCCCTTTGCCTATTCTACCTAGCTCTTCCAGTCTTGGTCGTCTCTCAACCTTTCGAAAGAGCTCACAAAGGCGCAACGTTGTGCGACTACTGTAGTGCAACCCCAATACCGGCAGTAGTTCAGCTACATGGTCTGACCATTGGAGAGCCTCACTACTGGAGCTTTTATTCTCTCTTAACACAAGCACAGGATCATCTTGCGCTGTCGCTAACTAATGGGGATTCAGGCTAAAGAAGCGATTGCTGCAATGCCTCGGTGTCAGCAGTGGAAGAACAGTACTATTCTCTAAACAAGCCATGAAAACGATGCTTTTTGTTCTTCTTCATAACACAAACCCAATTAAATTCCTGTCGATTGTACTATTCCCCCCACCTCTCCCAAAGGCTTATCGCGTCTGCATAATTGACTTTGAATAATTTTTTAACGAGCATCTAATACTACCAATTTGCTATCGCAAATTTTCAATGTTCCATTGTTTTTAATCTTCGATTACGCTATATGCTACAAGTTCTAAAAGTCGTATCGTTTTATGGATTATTTCGATCCGACTGAATTTCTGAAATAAACGTATAACAGAAAGCAACAGAAATGAAAAGGAAATATTTGCGCGAGCTGGATATCGGAAAAAAGTAAAATAAATAATTGAATGAAGTTTCGTAGGTGCAGTCGTACTTTCATTTACAACCTCGTGTGTACGTATACAGAAACGTGCCTCACGGACTAATAGAAGGATATATCGAAAAAAACAGAGATGAAAAATCAAAATTCCGTATGAAGTTTGCAGCTGCTGTGAATGTTCATTGATGCAATTGATTTATTGATTGAATCAGTGAGTCGCAATTTTCATTCGTTCCCTTTCTTTTCTCCGGCAGCGATACCGAGACTCCATATATGGGTCATGGATAGACGGCAAATTGATTACTATGTTTCTTATAAAACATTCAAACGTAGAGTCGACGAGAAGAATTCCTTGTTAGAACCGCATTCGGGATGTTGTCCACGTCAATGGAAGTAAAGTTTGTGATTCCTGAAAAGCTTGGAACAAAAGACGAAACAAAAAAGGTATGCTGACGATTTGAAATATGTATCGAAACCAGGAAACATGTGAAAGTCCATAAATTCAGCATATGCCATTCAATCGTAGAGCCGAAAGAGATATTGGCCAATGCTTAAGAGACTTTTAGTACTAGTTATAAGTCTTCTGTGTTTTCAGGTTATACGTTGGACTCTGCCAGATTTTCAAAGTATGTTTCTACTGGCTGACTCTTTTTCTCAAACCAATATCAATATGAGGGAAAGAAACAGATCGTCGCACTTCTGGTGGCGATAACCCGGACGTGCTGACCAAGAAAGACCATAGGGGAGAGTCATCCTCAAGTTACTACGAAATCGATATTCTTCGAGGCCGAGGGTGTGACTGCCAATATGGAAGGAAATATATATATATATATACATATATATATACATACATAACCCAGTGAATTCTGGTGAGTATGGGGTTCGTGGCAGAAAACCGACACCCCAATATACTTCGGAACACTTTGGATGAGATTTATAGGAGCCTATATCACTGCGTATGAGCTATACGATATCAAACATCGAGAAAAGCCTTGTCAAAATAATTGAAAGTTTGCACAATTTTATCACTATCCAGTTGCGGTTTGAATGAACTATCGAAATTCTTTTTCAATGTGATTGTTGACAGAACAAAAGTTATTCTTATAGGAAAATATATATCACAACGTATTAATTCTGAAACAAGCATCTTTCATTTCCATAAAACTGAACAATTTTCCATTAACTCCAATAAAAATGTATGGATACGTACTCAAAACTTATTTCTATGTATGTTCACAGAAAGTAATAGAGTTACCTAGAGACCTTTCTAAGTTTACTGTATGATCCACGGAAGTTCCAATTTACTTTCAAGACGAAACTTTTTTTATGTTAAGCAACTTATTCATAAACTACGTTCATATGTAAGGTATTTTCGTTTGTGACCAATTACGGTACACTGAAATTTTCTTTTTTGCATTATCGTGACAACATTTTTCTGTGCACATAAATTTTTTAATGATGGATTACTTATTCAATAGATCCATCACAGAGTTTGATGAAAACTGGGAAGTAGGATCTTAGTCCCCTTTTTATAAATAATCTAAAGGTCCCCTTATAAAATTACTATGCCGAAGTGATATACAACTATTTTTGAAAGGAATCGACCGGAAATTAAGGGAGTAAGAGAACTCCATGGTTTTGCTGAAACTTTAGATTGAATGCACTATGATCACACTCGTTTTCTCTCTCCTTTTATATGAGCCGCATTTTCTACCCACTATAAGAAACGGTACGACGAAGTGGAAGGTGGATGAATACAGATAATATAGGGTGAAGATCGAGTCGAGGTGTCAGTGAGGCGCGAGAAAAACGTATATAAGAATGCAAATAAATATGACGAGCTTACTCAATCAAGTCATCGTTCGTTGGCCATGTCTATCATCGGTCTCGTGGTTAAACTAAATTATCGAAAGGCACTTTCCACGGCAAGGGGGCGAAAGGGACTTTATATGGAAGTGATGCCGCGTTGACATTGATGTCGAGGAAGGCATTGATATGGAATGCTGTTGATGATAGAATGAGAGAGTAAAAGGGAGAGAGAGAGAGAGAGAGAGAGAGAGAGAGAGAGAGAGAGAGAGAGAGAGAGAGAAGTTATAGAATCCCTTGCGATCAGTAAGGAGATGGCAGTGGCAGAGTATAAACGAGAACACTACGGCAAAACGTGCCGCACCCCGTCAGTTTTCATCCCTTCGAACGCGCGCCCCAGCACCACTATCTAGATTAAGGCTGTCGCTCAAAGTAATTATCCAATCGACTCCAGCCACGCGGTGTATATACGCGATAGTCTGCAGTAGAGCGATCTAACGATTTAGCGAACGAGTGAACCAACAAACTATAATATACGAACGAGTCAGCGTTCTAAGAAGAGAGAAAGAAAGGGAACAGGGGAGTGTGAAAGAAAGAGAGGACGGTCGCGAGAACGCGCGCTCACCGAAGTTTGCACGGAGGCAAATCGCGAGAGGTATTATCGCTTGGGTGAGAGTGCCAAGACAGAGATCGTAGACTATGCTTAAACTAACAAGGATATTGGGTATATGTATCCAATATCCTATATATGATAGCCTGTATGTGATTTTCTCTCATCTCCCTGCCTTTAAACTCTCCTTTCTCTTGTTATTCGCTCCTCCGCCTTCTCCTCCTTCTACTCTCGATCTACTAAACATAGCGCTCAAACTTTGTTACATGTTTAATTGTCTTTCGTGAGCTTTCCATCATTGAGCAATTTCTGGGTTAATGACTCATTCTAACCGACCCAGCTTTCCAGCATGCTTTTTGTATACATATCCAAAGAGCTCAAAATTTTTATAAAGAAAATAATATGAAATTCGAAATACTTTGACGTCATTGCAAAAAGAAAAATCGAGATTTCTGCAAGATAATAAAACACACGATTTGACTTTCGTTCTATTCTAAAAAGACGAACGAATATCAGACCAATTGTTTATTGTCTACTTGGCCCATAAAATCTTCATCTCTTTGTTATTCGTGGGTTGTTTCTCGTGTGAAAATGATAAACGTGAATGAGTATGCACCTCATTTTTGTTGGGAAACGACGAGGGATGAGAGAGAGAGAGAGAGAGAGAGAGAGAGAGAGAGAGGAAGACAAAGTGAAAGACGAAAATGGAGCGTAACGAAATCAAGGTCGGGTTTCACTGGAATATCATCATTCTTATACATTCGTCCCATCAAATGGAATAGCCGATCTTTGTCGTTGGTGGCGGCAGCTTGACGCCTCGCCAGAAACTTGAAATTTCAAGGCATGATCAGTTCGAACGGAAGAGGATCAACGTTCCAATACGAAAGGGAGAAACTTCTCGATTTTCATCCTCTTTGTGTTGTCAATATCTCTATCTATCTATGTTTATCGAGAACATTGTAGAATATGAAACAATGCAGAACAAAATTTTATCAATTGTGATAAAGGTATTAATGATCAAAAGTATTTTATCTGACACATACAGCATATTCACAAAGCGTACAGCCTTCGTTACAATGTTTAATTCTGAGAATATGGGCATTATTCATTGATTTGATCAATTAATAAACCAATTTCAATGCAAATATAGTTTAATAAATTATTCAAATTCGTTATAAAGCAGAAAAAGTAGGGGATACGTGTTCGTACTAAATTGATGGTAATTCGAATGGATTCAACATGGCATCCGTATAATATTCTGTTCCCCACTTTCATTCCATCTGCAATTTTGTTATCAGAATTATTGTGTTGACGTCAATAATAATGGAACGGTAAGACGAGAGATGATAGTATTGGGACGTGGTCCGAGGAAATATACACTGAATTCTTGGATCAACTCTGAGATGTGGTGATGGCTGAGAAATAACGCGAGCGGGTAGCTCGAAGAACAAAAATACAGAGGGAGAGACAGCAGAGCAGGGAATGAAGCGAAGTGAGCCGCGCGTCTCGATGTCGAAAGAAGAAGAAATCACGAAATGGGATTGTCACTCGTTGAAAAGTCACTTTCGACATTTCGGACTGGGAGGGTGCGCCGAATGTGCTTCGCAGGAAACTGCGTATAAATATAATATGTATATATAGAATATATTTACTATATATAGGCGTACATGCGAATATATATTCCATAAAGTATAGAGAAACAGTGCAATAACTTTATACTACTCAATATACATATTTTCCACATAGGATATATCTATATAAGAAGTAGTATCGAGAGAAACTCCACATCGTCACGCTGAAGTACCCTCACTGATTTACTGTCGTTGACATATATTCGAGATGTACGTATCTCGTCACCAATCGCTGTGGATATACTCAGTTAAATATAGTCATACGTTGTTCGTATACTGCACGAAAACTTTGAAGAGCATTCAGCAAAATTACTACGAGAAAAAATTTCAGGAAAAACTTCTATTCACATGTTTGTGCGTGTACGTGGTACACGTACTGGACGTACAATATATTTCATCGCGACAGTTCGATCGTCACCAGATGGGAATGCTTGAACGTCATTTTTCAAAAGTGTTTTTTTTTTTTTATCTCTTTTCATTGGGTCTACTATTAGGCAGTGCAACACGATATAAATGCTATTCGTATCGATCCGGTTATTATATTTTTATAAAGGCAAATTTAAACTTGGCGTATGGAAATATAAAATTGCACGAATATTTTTGTAGGATTTTTCACCGTTTGGAATTCGAATATCACTGATGGTTCTATCGGTATTTGTACAAATATCAAGTAAATATACGAAAACTCTTTTCCAATCGTGTGAAATTGGAATACTTTAGCACATTTTCCATATCGATTTAAATGTTTTTTTTTTTTTTATGTTATTTTTATTTTCTATCATTTTCATTCAAAAAATAGTTCACGAAAAAAAAAAAATACGATATAAATATGAAAAAATAAGCAAGGAAAAAGTCACGTGCTGCACCCGCAAAACTGACACTTCTTTCTCAACGAAAAGAAAAGACAACAAAAGTGTAGGAGGTAATCACAATAGTATACTATAGTATTTCGTGAGCCGAGAAAATAGGGGAACGAGTGAATCTTGAAATAAGATTGTCATTTTTCGCCACGGAGCTTATACTTCACCGTTGCATTGCATTTCCTGAGGCAAGAGAAATATACGCGAAGCAAGAAAGAGAAGAAAAGCGAAATGAGACATACTCCTGCGGACGGATTTTATCAGCAACGTGAGAGAATGAGTTCTCTTCTATTACAAGCGTCTTTCTTTCCTTACCAGTCAGCCTGGCAATTTAATACTAAATCGCAAAATACGATATAAATCATTCATACAGAGATCCTCGCTTCCGCACAAATATTTTATAGTAGTTCTTCCACAAAGGTAATTATTTCTCATGACGAATTTTTGCCTCTTTCTGAATTCAAATCAAACAGCAAAGTATTAAAATTTATACATTTTTGATTGTTGTTAACTTCATGTGGAAATCTAACTTTTGAGGAATGCTTGGTACTGACCTCATTAAATATTATTGCAAAACAGAGAAATTCTGAGAAAGCGCTTGTCCTTGGTAAGTAGAAAAGCACCGCGGTCATATTTGTGCCTTTTACGAAAATACATACACACACACACACACAGGCACCTTGCCACATACGCACACTTGAAAAGGTAATTAAATGAAAGTTGTGTGTATCGCGAATTAGGGTACAGACTGTTAAAAGAAAAATTTCATTTCGAAAATTGGCTCGATGAAAGTTTCACCGAGGGAGAAGTTTTAAACGTCGTGTTTCAGGCCTCTTAAGCTCAGTCAAGTGTCGACACAAGGGTCAAGTGAGAATGGAAGGGTTCGCAATCTCTTTCGAACCCTCACAGTCTTCGTGTATGTTACGGCACGAATGAGCTGAAGAAGTATAGAAACCTTACTAGCTAGCGACAGGGGATAATAATAAGGAAGCGGCGTTGCTTACACAAACCTAGTTAAATAATTCAATTTCTCTGTGCCCCTCAATTGTTACCATGTCTCAAGTAATAGGGTGGCATATCACTTAAAGCGGGTGGTAATCAGAACTCTGATAATAATCTTCATTGTCAACCTTTTCAGTTGCTTCGTATAAGTTGCACCCTTTATAACAAACTTTTCTAGCCCGAGAAAGTAAATAGGGTCAAGGCTAAATAAAAATCCTTTCTGTTACTAGTTCAGCGTAGAAACTTTCCTATTTTACTATGTAGTGATTCAACTTTACTTAATTTCCAAGCTAAACGATTCGTTACATTTCTCATGCTGGGAAGTGAAATAATGATATAGATGTAAGTATTACACTTTGAATTTAATGTTCTTTTCAAACGAATTTTGTTTGAAAATTTGTTGAAAATGTGTTATAAATTTGTTCGATTAAAAAGAATCTTCTACGAAAGTCCAACTCCATGTGCCAACGAGAATGATCTTATTTTCTGCCACAATTCATTATTGCTAAATTTCAAAACGATTAATCCCGACGCACGTTTGGTTTTATGCCTGATTAAAAATATGTTATCACACAAACAGAGAAACCTGTTGGTTTCCACATTTTTTCTTCAAATAGATAAATATATGTTCTCTAAAAAGCTTGGAGCTTTCGAATCAGCGTAAATTCACGATTCGTTCCGATGCAATACAAGGTTTAATATGATAACCAAATTCAAGTTATAACATGGCACAGTGATAAATTTTAAGTGATTGATGAAATAGTTTAGAAAATCACAAAAAGTAGTTGTTTCCCTCGTCTCTATCCTGTTGAAATTTTCGCGCTGAACGTTAAAACAAGTCTTGGCATCCAACTGTTTATTGAAGTCAATATTAATTTTCATTGTCTCCTGCTCACGCTCTCTGAGTTTGAAATATGGAATCAATGAACGTGACAGCTTAACGGAATACTGTTTATATTTGAAGAAGAATTAAATTAAGTCTGATCGGATTGAGCTTAATATTAAATACAAAAGTCCATGTATTCCATAGTGCATAATTTTATTATAAATTTATAGGATCCAGAGTAATCCAGGCAAGTACTGAAGAGTTTTCGCAATCAACTCTGACCAAGGCTATGGTAATCTCATCACAATCCCCAATTTGGGAAGCAATTTTTATTCCGCATCGAATCGATGCATAACCGTTGTATTTATCGACGTTGATGTAATGGAATTGAATATTTACAAATTAAATGTATCGCGTAGCCAAAATCTGGACGGAAATTAAAGCGGAGAGATCACAAAGCGGTGTGAAAATTCCGGCAAATGGTATCACGTGTTATACACATCGATAATATATAGGTATGCGACTTTGGCAGCATGGACATAGACCATTGTGGAATGGGGCTAAAAGCTATGTAACATATTACTGCCACACACAAAGTAGGAAAAGCAAATATGCTCGTGGGCCGCGTAATATTTTTTTCCTTTTAAAGTGGCCAGCAGCGGAATGAGACTAACAGCAATCTGGTACGTCATATATTCTCTGTAATGCTCGTTCCTGTTATGTTCGAACGTATTGAAACGTCATAGAAGCGTATACGTAATATAAATGATGGCCACATTCTAACGAGGAAGCCACAGAGCTTTCACGATTTTTTAATATAGATTTTTTTTTTGCCTATTGACGATGTGCGTTTTTTGTGCAGCGATATGAGCACACGTGCACGCTTCAATACGGTCACAGATTTTATCAGCTACGGATCAGAGCTATAGCGCGATTTTTCAGCGTCAGCCAGCCATCGATTTATACTTTAATCCATTAATGGGAATATACTGTTTTCGTTTCCAGAGGTGAAGTTTTTCATGAGAAAAAAGGAAAGAAATGAAAACGATGAGATAAGAGCCACTCGACGATGGAACTTCACACTCTGAAAATTTACATCTCACACCTTAGGAATATTTTTCTTTTCCCAGAACTCTCAGCATATATACTCATTGCAGCTGATGTACAATGAATTTTTTATTTGCGTTCGCGCCAGAAACTGAGGCGCACGAAGCCAGCGGAATAAAAGACTCGACGAAAAAAAAAGAAACATTACGTCAGAAGGAATTATGTGCACGAAATATTTTTCATATGTGGTAAATTAACCATGGAATTTTACTCACAATCTATTTGGGATTTTGTATAAAATGCGTTTTAATGTTATCATTGTATTTCTGCTGTCCCTTCGAATGATATTTTCAATGTAAAAGTGTATTTAACACCATACAATAAATCAATCAAATTCAAGGAAAGAACAAGAGGTCGACCTGGCTTGAAATTACTGTTGAGCTTTAGTCAATCTCCTCGTTGAAAGACGAAGCCTGAACGTAGATTATAGACACAATGCTTCAAGCTGATTACTTTAGAGTTTCCGTTTGATAGAATAAATTTTTGATTTCCATTAATGGACCTCGATCTAACTTCAAATGAAGTACTAATATACTCTGCTCTGAGTGAAATCGTAAATAGTCAAAATACATGCAGGGAAAAATATGAAGTACACGTGAAAAGACTTACGCTGCATTTTGGATATTCCTCAGCTGGTTGTGGTCTCTTCCATCCAAGTAGAGGTGGTATACACACAAGCGCTGAGAGGAGCCAGACCAGAGTGATCATAAGAGCCGCTCTCGCTGGTGTTCTCTTCTTCAAATAATCAATCGCTTGCGTTATGCTCCAAAAGCGATCGAGACTTATCAGACACAAATTCATAATACTCGCTGTACACAGTAGAACATCCATTGCCGAGTATATGTCGCACCACAAATAACCAAATATCCAATAACCCATTATCTCATTGGCGAGCGAGAAGGGCATTATTACAAGACCAAGAAAGAAATCGGCGACTGCAAGACTCGCGATGAACCAATTCTGAATGTTTTTGAGTGCCTTTTCCGTGGCAATCGCTATGATAACAAGCATGTTACCGACCACGACGACAATCATGAGTACGGTTGCCGCTATCGAAGCGAGAATTATCTGCAGGAGGCTGTATCCCGAGGGATACATACCCTCGGCCACAACAACATACGTCTCGTTGTACATGCTTGAGTTCCAATTGTACATACTGCTATTCTCGTTATACCACGTAGAATTCAATTTTAAGAACTCGATTTCCTCCATCGTGTCGACGAACCGGAACAACAATTCACCGTCTACAGTAGAGTCGAATAGTCGATTGTCTGTGCTACGGTCGCTAGTATCTCCAGCAACTTTATCTTCTTCAGTTCCTTCGATATTACGACCCGTAGACGACGATGAATTCAAACCTGGATTATCGTCGTCAGGCTCACTGTCGTCACCACTCTCGTCGCCGGAAGCAAAACCTTCGTCCTCCTCGCAATTCAGATTCAACGAAGGCCTCTCCTTATTCTTACCGCTTGCCGCTTCAACTCCCTCTAAGCGTATTAACGGACTGCTTATCGTACTCAAACTCGTATCATCAGACTCGAATCCCGAGACTTTAACCCTGTTAACGTGGTTCACGACCGAGTCGTTTCTCGTCGTATTAATAATATCCGCACCGTTGACACCGAAAGGAACACTTGTCTCTGGTGACAATGTCCCTGAGGGCACTTCCGGGATCGATGACAGGGTCAGACTTGAAGAAGGATGATGCTCGAGTGTCGCATCTTCCACGGGATACGTCAAGTATGGAGACGAAAATGATGTTGAGGAGGAGGAATTTTCGGACGAAAACGATGATGATGATGATGATGTTGATGATGGTGACAACGACGTTGATGATAATGTCGATGCTGACGAAGATGTTATCAAAGAATCCGATAGAAAGCGTGACGATGATGAGACGACTATCGATGTTGTATCAACTGACGATGATGATACTGAAGTCGATGATTTAACGTACGAACTGGCTTTGTTTATACTTTTATTGACTTCCTTGAATAATTGCGTTGCTGCCGATGTGGTATTCAAGCTCGTCGTCAAATCGCTCATATTCTCTTCGAAGATGCTCGTCGACGCCAGATTACTACCGACTCTGCGGACGTTCATGACGCCGTTTGAGCTCGGCACGACTCGCACCTTCGACGCGAGCTCGTGCTATCGTACCGGATCTCGTCTTGTCACTAATTCGCCACGGGTAGTTCGCGTCGTCGGGATTAGCGTCGTCGTGAAGATTGGTGGCTCGCACCGGGCTCCCGTGGCAAGCACGAGAAAAAGGAGGCAAAAAGGTACAGATACTACGGACGCGTACCCGACGAGGGAATGTATCGTCGTTGATTTGGTCGCGATGTTGGCGGAGGTGGTGGTAGCTACTCTGGTAATTCCAATGTTGCTCGTTGTACTGGTTGCGTTGTCGTTGCTGATGATTGATGATATTTCTTCGCCCCTTGTTGTCGAATACCTCGCTAGGCCTTTCTTGTTCCTCAAGGAGCATCTCCAGTTCGCCAGGTTAGGCAACATGCCCGAATTCACGATGACGTCATCGCACGTTCATCGATCACGAATCTAAAATTTTTCTTTGTTCGTCCTAACGGCAAATTTACCACCTAGATTGTAAAATTCTGGTTGTTCGCTTTTCGTTTCTTCCCTGCGTCCTCGTTTATTGTGGCGTGATGTTTCGTACCGCAATCCGGATATCGATAAATTATAAGTTGTTTTCTTATACAACCTTCGAGTGGTTACGAAATTAACCGAACGTTTTTGTAAAATTGCCGTTTAGTAATCCGGTTGAATTGTGTTCTTTACACGTTTTATTTTCCCCAATCGATTCAACTCGTATTTAAAATCATATCTCGTGGTGCATTAGCTGTTCATCCATTCGGCTTGTCCGATATAACTTCCAATATTTTTACAACGATCGATTTCACTCTCTCTTCACAATCTTTTTCGCAGTTTGTTTCTACAGACGGTACAGCGAAAAGTCTTATAAGCGAGATGAGGACGGTGCTGTTCGGTTGAAACTTTTTTCCGTTGTCCTTTCACAGTAAGATGAGTTTGCTGGGAAGACAAGTCTTTTTGTCTCTTATCTCAACAATTTTCCTCTATTTTTAGTTGACTCGAGACGCTTTAGACGAGGCCTTGATTCATGGCTCGTTGATGTTGCTTTCTCGCAAATACGGAACCACCGAAATCAAGAGATGATGATATAGTATATACGTACGTATGTATCAAGAGACGCGGTAGCGGCTCGTATATATACAGATAAATGTTAAACACAAGTATATCGGTATAAGCGCAAGAGATGGGAAGAATGCTGAAGGGAAATGGATATAAATGCTTGGAGATAAATGGATTGCTACCACGACGCGCAAGAATGATTAGATGAGATTCTTTCGTCCTCCCTCTTATAGTATTATACTCTTAAACTTTTTTCCTTTTATTCCCCTTGTTATGTATCGAAAAGCGTAAGGTCTTAAATGACGGAATAACGTGGATGTCACGGAAACGAAAGGACGGAAAAGAGGATAGACAAAGTCTTTACAGGATCGCCTCCACTTGGGTCAATCGGGTGGAGAGCGACAAAAAGGGAAAGGAAGATTGGCGTGTTTCATAAAACAGGTCAGGAGATGTTCACCGAATGGGAGTATTCCTTTCTGTTTACTACGTTTTTTATATTACTGGAGTCAAAATGTTTTGCTATCTTTCGCTTTTTATTTCTATGTATGTGTGACTGTGCCACTGTTTTGGTATAACAGTCCCGCGGTTGTGGACAAAAATTGGTCCCTTTTTCTCACGTGTCTCGTGTTTCGTATATTTTTGTTTTCCTTTACGCACTCTTATCTGAATTGTACTAAGCCGACTTTTATATTATCGGTTTTATTCAGTAAATGTTTCGACGTTTTCGCGTTTTATTGCAGCTCAGCTTATTTTTAATTTCTGCTCGAGACTTTTGCTATCTGCTATTTTATCTAGTAGTATTTATCTATATTTTCATTACAACTGGGATTAGTCGGTTTAAAATCGTGACGCGTTGTGACGTATTTGTAACGAGTCTCTAAGCGTGCATAAATTCAAGAGGATATTTATTTTTTAAACTTCGTTATTGGTACAGAACGAAAAAACATGAAGGAACGAGAAGAGGAAGGAAAAATTATGTACCATTCGCAACACCGCGGTTGTCGACATATAAATAGAAAAAAATCCTTCCACCGAGGATTTCACCTTTTTTATGAAGTTTTCAATTAATTCAACCCCAATCTCAGAGCCTTTCTATTCTTTTTCTTCTCTTATTTCTCCAACACCCTGTTGTACACGATTGAGTGGCGTTCGCTAACCGATACGCGCCCTTGAGACAATTAGTTATTGTCCAGGCTAAAAAAGCTAATTACCCGTACTGCTCCGACCTGCTGCTGCTGTACGCCGCTTTATTATGTATTATAATGTATTATATATATTTTTTTTGTACCGATTGTAGCGATAATGCTTTTTCCCACAAATTCTACAATAATTTCAACGACAATGACGACGAAATAAAAAAAAGAGCTTCACTTGGTTTCGTCCAATTCCCCTCTTCTGTTTTTTACAATAATTTTATCATATATTTCTCTCTGTCTATTGATTTAATAAGTAACGTACGTATTTTCTTACCCGAATAATAATCAATATTATTTTTCCATATATCTAATCTTGATTTTGTTGCAAATGAATCTTTACTATGCTATGAAAGAGATTCTTTAATTGTTGATTATCTTGAAAGAAGTAATGAGAGAAGGAGATAAAAATAGGAAGCGTATACCGGAAGTGCGTTTGTTTTGAAGAGAGTTCCGTTGTCGAAATACCTCAAAGGAGCGAATTCTGTATTCGCACTTGTTATCTTTCGAAATTCACGTTATTTTTGTTTCTTCTCCTTCACTCACTCTGCGTTTTTGCTTATTCTATTTACATCTATTTACACGTTTCTTCAGTCTCTATCCTTTTTCACTTTATCTCTGTCACTTTGAGGATTAAAGCGCAGAAAAGGTTTTTATCACCATCAACGATTTAAACGAGACTATTGTAATTGTTTTTCCCTTGCTCGTCTTTAGGAGTTGGATTTTTCTTCGCTCGTCGTAGTTTGATCGATCAGTCGGTCTTTTTAAGTGCTTCTCAAGAACAAATGCGTTCTTCTACGTATATTGAACGCATTTCTTTTTTGCAAGTTTTTCGATTTTCTTTCGATGCCGATTGCCAAAGGATTTGCCTGGATTATATCGTCTGTGAGAACACGTTTTTTCGGATCAGAATTGCGTCCCAGAAAACGAAAGATCTACGGGTGGTACGTGTTGTGTCGATGTCATGAGAATTCTCGGTGCTCTTATATATTTACCTCGTGATATGGGCTTTCCTTCGACAACGTTCACGGACTTTTTCGCTCTGCGAATAAATAAAAACTTTTGTACCAAGTCGTGCTTCTTGGTGAATACTTTTCGCTCTCTCTCTCTTTCTCCTTCAGTGGAGGACTAGAAATCAAGAGGAAGAAATTTTCTGCGATCTTTCCTACGATTCATTTCGCCCTTGTGCTTCCTGTCTATCCCGTAAATTCCACCGAAGTCGCAGTAATAAAAGAAACTGTGAACTCATTAATGGAAGAACAAATGGAACGATGACATCTTCTCAAAGGACGTCCGAGTTTGTTGTTTACCGGATTTTTCTTCGACAGTACCACCCCAAACCGCGTTGAGGCGTGTTATAATTTTCAGCCGAGTGCCAATTCCCAAAAATGCACAAAACAATCTCGCAATTCAGATTGAATGTTGGATGTTATTTATAGATTCCGTAGCTCGTACCAAGTAAGTGGTACGAGGTTCTACGAGAGCTTTATTGCACTTAGCGTGGTGAAAATCGAGAGTTGAATCTTGATGGCAACGCCCGACCGGTGATGATACTTGACAGGAAAGCGTAGACCCAATGACCTCTATTTTGCCGGCTCCTCGTCTGTTGCCTTCAAGCACCGTCACACTTATTCCTCTTGGTTGACTTTGCACTGACTTAAAGCAACCAGTTCCCTAAGGATTCACTAGATGCGTCGATTTAATTTCCTGGCTTGAGAAATGCGGCTGCTGCAATACTGTATAAGAAGAAAGAGAATAAGCAGAAGAAGAGGCGAGCTCTTCCAGGATCGTGCTACCTTTTGGAACGTGATACACGACACTTCCGGGTCCCTTCAGTTTCACGCATCGCACAGCTACTATGCGAAAAATACGCTCCTCCAGTTGATTCCTGTTTCCGTTGAAAACCTTCCTTGTCTCTTTCACTGCCCCCTTTCGCCCTACTCTCTACGTCCACGATACTTCCGGCCAACTTATCTCACATGCACTTCCTCTCTTGGGTGTAATCTTTTCTTACTTTTCTCGTATATACATATATACAATATCGACCAAGAGTGCACTCCACTTTTTTTCAATTTCTGCAACCCCTAGCCATACACTCACTCTTCACTAGTACCAGGTAATATTTCACCGTGGAACTTTCGCGGTTTTTCTTTCTCACGCGAGCTAACCACTATCACCCCTATCCCTTATAACTACTTCAAATACGCGAACTCAAGCGGAGAGACACTTTAATTTCTTGTCATTGCTGTGGTGAATTGTCGTAAAATTTATCAGTTTTATTTCGAATAAGGTGGTTAAGAAAAAGCGTTGAAAGGAGGTGGAAAATAGTTGACAGTTGAAATATATACGAGGTCGAGTTTAACAGAATTTCATTGATGAGGAGTTGAAAACGTCTCGAAACGATTTACATAAAATGATATTTAAAACTGTTTCAAGCCACGATAGTCTCCAAATCAGTTCGTTTTTTTTTTACTAGCTCTGCTATTAATTTCCTTCAAACGATCAACACTCTACATTGAAGATAAAAAAACGGTGGATTTCAGGCTCGTGAGTGTCTCGTTCGAACGCTGCGTTGTACCGATACAATTTTCATCCCTGTTTCAGTTCACACGCACCGTAATTGTCATATTAATTTTGTTTCTCCCTGGTAGAACTGGAAGTTTATTTCTTCTTTGGATGCGCGAGACCAGCGTGAACCAGCGGCGGCAATACATTTACCAGTATTTTGAAAATTAACCTTTCGTCATAATAATCAAACGGAAAAGCGAAATGCGAGTCAGGATGAACAAACTTTAACGAGGACAAAAGCGAGTAAGTGCCTCGCCTACCCGAATTAATTTCATACGTATATTGTATGTATAATATTATTAGTCTATTTTGTAGGTGATAACGCGATAACAAGGATTCACAATCACTCAAAGAGCCTAATCGGTAAATGACCGAGCCTCTTTGAAGAGGGTTGCGAGTATCGAGTAATGCGCTTTACTGGCTCACTGGAGGCTGACTGGAGGCGTCGCCGACGTTAGTGGTACACGTCCCGACGATAGCGAACTCGGGGCGCCGCGCGCGGTGTTCTGCTGCTTTACTCACTTCGGTATTATACACGAAGGCCTTGGGTGCACGGGTGGTACACGTAGGATCGTGGGCGCAAGCGTCGAGGGACGCCGAGAGTCTACTCATTTCTCTCTTTCTATATCGCTCTTCCTCCCTCACCTTCTCTCTCACTTACACACGTATTCGCGTTTACTCACATATAAACGCATTTACACACATACACGAAATATCCAACGACCTGCCATGAACGCACGGTCGGCTTTGGACCATCGACCGAGTATAGTCAGCCGCGCACATTACTACACGTAATATACGAAAGATCCCACTGGGAGCGGATGAGAGTCGGGCAGGAGGTCGAAAAGAGGGTGTGCGAGAACGATGTACAACTGAGGAAATATATATATATATAAATATATAAGAATGAATGTATATATACATCGATGAACCAACGGCAAGCGAAAGGGTTGTAAGATATGGAATTAAGGGTGGCTTGGAGGCACTCACTCCTTACGAAATGACGAGAGGAGGGTTGATAAAATTCATTTAATCTAACGGAAGAAATATTACTTTTGTTTTTTTTTTCTCCTGTGCACACATAATGTATACGATGAAATTGATTCTTAATTCGATACTAATGAATCAGACTGAAAAATACAATAAGTATTAGATAACAGAGAAACGATCTGTATGTTGAGAATTTCATAATGAATGAATCACTTCTTTTATTGATTGAATATTCGATACGGTTTCCTATCATTTTGAATTTTAAGAATCGGCGCATGTCCTTTAAAGTCACTATCCTGCTACGCGTTGTTTGAATGAGTGATAAATTTTGATGTTGAAGTTTACATGAAGTTTAATGCATTAAGTAAACGCAGTGAAGGCGAATTCGTATAACAACATTTCTTCTGAACCTCGAAAAATATTATTTATGATTTTCACTGAGATTCTTTAAGTATTCAGATTCCCTGAGCGGTTTCAATGCGCCACGTTTCGTTCATCACGAGATTCATGGAAACACCTCGCAGAATTTGTTCAAACTCGATTGTTTCATTGCGCAGTCAATGGTCTCATTAACGAAAAAAAAAATTCTTTCGATAATTTCGAAAAAAAAAACCTTTAGTAATTTTTGAATGAAGAAATTTAGAGATCATTTTCGTACGTAGTCGTACAGAATGTACGAGCAACGTAATAAGACGTGGAGTTCCAAAATTGGTTTGAAAATATGGATTGATTTTCAGTAAATATCGAAAAAATATTCTATCGTGGAAATTTGTCAAACAATTATTTCGCTAATTCATCGTCGTTAGTATTTTCCTCGGTTGAGATCGTTTGCTAAAACACAATTACACTTTCGGTATGTCCTCTACTTTGTATGAAATAAATGTGGACGAAAAGAATTAAGGACGAGAATTTCTATGTTTTTTGAAGTTTCAATTTCTCAAGATGATAAACATAGGAAATTTCTTCACGATGCTCGATATGTTGCTACACAGCGTGTAAGCACAGTGATTCTTTGTAAAAAATTATCTCCCTGTGAAAATATAGCAATCAATAAACTAGTAAGACCAATAATACTCTAATTCTTGTTACTTTTCGAAATATGCATTGGAGCTTCTTCCAAAATTGAAAAAATCTCCACAGTAAATATGAAAAATTGCAAACAGAAAAAAAATTTCGTTCTTGACGATTATGAAAATCACGTAACACGAGGCCATTTATATTTCTTTTAAATTTCTCGTATATTCTGAGAGTACAGCGTTCATGCAGAAATACAATAGAGATAACCGTAATGCACCCAATTTTTTTTTGTTCTTTCAAAAGCACTCGCAGAATCCAAGACAAGAATTGAGCTCGTATGCAAATGACCTGAATCTGCTTGCACCTCGAATTCTTAATGTGTCCTAGCGTGAATGACGGCTTGAAAAGTTTTGCCGCTGGCACATACATTTCGCATTACTCTGAACACACAGTGAAAATATATGCACAAGATTTTATCATAAAACTAAGTCAAGTTCTAGCGGAGTATCTGAATTTATTGAGTTTCTTAAATTAAACCGCCTTTGTACGTATTTTTTTTATTATTTGTGGGAATTCTAATAAAATATACGATACAGGAAACATTATTTCTTGAATTTCTTCGACTATAGTTTAGGTGGCATAGTTTAGGGGCACAAATATGGGGATAAAACCAACTTGTCAGTAAATGAGTACTGTACTGTCAACAAATTTCCCGAAATACAATGAAATTCTGTGTACTCACGAAAACGATGAAGTGCTCACGCACTTCGTTAAATCTGGGCAACTCATTATTAAGCTCATGAAATATGTAACATCAATAGAATAGTGTTTGCGCGTGAAGTTTGCATACCAAGTGTATAAATATCGGTCACGAGGGAGGGATATATGGAGACAAAAAAAGAGAACGGATAACACTTAGTCATCGTTAGTAGGGCCTAAGGCGAGGGTGCGGAAATGTTAAAATTCACTGGTAGAGAGACCTTGTACCTTGAATAGGTCAGAAAAGAATTCATCATTGTATTCATCAACTTGAAACAAAAATTTGAAGCATGACGAAGCAGCTAGGATATGAAAATTGCGTGTTTAATATTGACTCAAATTTCGATAAAAAAAAGCAATGTTATAAAATGTCGAAAAAAAATCACACGCAATAAACAAAGACTGCCAAGTTTAATGTTATGTCTCCTTTTTTTTTTTATCGACGAAGAGTTTTTTTTTTCTTCGTTGATCTTCGATGCTTCCGGTATAGAGCGATTTCCATAGCCATAAAGGGAGTCACGCAAACTGTGTAATACGATCATAAGTCTTATATAGGTATAAGGGGAGATAAACTAGTACCTGCAGGTACGACGAGGATGCCGCGTTTGTACTGGTGAGCTATGTCATCCGATCAGAAACACGTTACGTGAGTGACAGGCAATACGTTGACTTATTTGTACATATGAATCCATGTATATTTATAACCAAATTCAAATCGATAAGGAAACGGAATTTGATATCTTAAGGAAAGTGCTTCATTGGATTCAAGAGTTTCCTGTTTTTTTTTTTTTACGGAAAAAAAAATGATAACTTACAGCTCTTCCTTGAAGCACATCGTATGAAAACAGATAACTTCAAGTCACGATGTCGTTGCAATAAAAGTCAATAATAAATCCGCTCTATTTTTTCATTCGGTTCTTTCATAACGATTATATCCAAGCGTAGACTCAATTAATCAGAATCGTTATTTCAATCATAGAGAATCGAAATCTTTCCAATAATTGCAGTTTGGAATAAATTATTATGAGCAAAATCAATTTTTCATCCGCAATTAGGTTCACCATGAAAATTAGAACGATATTTTGACTTGTGAATTCGTGATAAAAATAGCAGTGATGTACTGGAATATGGAAGCCACGTTCAGAAACTAAGTTTATCACTGAGTGTGATATAAAATTTCAAACGCTAGGCATATTTTGACAGTTTGCATAGGAAAATATATGAGTAGCGAGTTACCGGGCCATCGGAGCGTGAAACTCTTGTTGGGGAATTTTTTTTATGCAGCAGTAAAATTCACCTAGGCGTTCAGTGACAATGAAAAAAAATAGATATCTGAAGAAATATTTGTTTCTATGATCCTTTTTTAAATGTTCCCTGATGAATTTTTTTTTTTTTTTTTTTTTTTTCATAGTAACGAGAAACGACAAACCGAAATCTTTTGTTCTAGCTCAGCTTTACTAGCTCGGAAGAGGTCTATTATTCTAAACTGCATCAGATTCTCGTTATGCCAAAACTAGAACATCTGTGAACTTGGAAATGTTATTATAATATGGCTATGGGCAAACGTATTATCTCGTATTCACCTCCAGCTGGACCGCTGCAAAATATAGTACTTCCTATCGTGTACTGTATAATTCTATACAGTTTTCTCGTCCTCTCTTACGTCAGGACATTTTCTCGTACCCTATTCTCCAAGGCTATTATATCGAGCCACGAAAACTATCCTCAGGCTTCCATTAACGTACAACGCTCTGAATGACCAAATATATCCAGCAATAGAGAAAGAAAGAAACAAAGTATCTCTCTGTCTCTCTTTTTGAATTGCTCATGAACCATCGTCTGTTTAAATTGTCTTGCACGGGTTTTCAAGTATTTCGTTGGAGTCCTCTCGCGGGGTCCCAACATGCTACTATCTCGTGAGAGCGAGATTCCGTTGGCTTTTATACTGCTCAAAGGCGCAACAGAGAATAATAAATCCAAGAATAGCGTATAACTCTCTCAAATACGATAAACCGCGAGGGTAGTATATTCACTTAATGGATATTCTCTCCACAGTACTGTGCAATGTATTCTATCCGCAGGATCATTTTGGCTGACGGATAGTTATTAGCCGCCAGCCACTACGGGTTTATAGAACGGTTGGATCATTTCTTCACGTCATTGTAATACTCGCACCGAGAGCAGTGATAAAAATGAAAAAGGGTAAAGAAAGTCAAAGCATCCGTGTACTACAAAAGAGAGTGATTGTGTCAGGGAAGTGTACTTTCCTACATGTAAATACGTGTTAAACGTTTGACGATTCTGAATATGAATATACACATTAACGCATATGCATATTTTTCTCTGGTTTATATTTAATTCTGCGTTGGGTATAAACATATATAACCGAGACCATTAGAGTGTAGAGAATACTCTTGGAAAGATGCCACACCCGGAAAACTGTGATCGATATATGTAGGTGTGTGTACACGCGTACATATACAAATATATAAATTTATGTGGCCTTATATTCGGCCCCTCAGGCATCTTCTCACTCTATTCAACCCCTTTCACCTCGAACGAACCCCAGAACGTTATCCCTTCGTGAACTCACTCCTCCCGTCTGTCTCAGGTAATTTCTCCACTATTTTGAAGATCGATGGCTTGGCAGAGCTCTTCGTTTCCATGCGCTGCATTATGTTCGTGAAATAGTAGTGGTTCGTGGTTGGTTTGCTCTCTCGCTTTGCCCAATACATTTACAAGGCTATTGCCTGTATGTGCTCCGCTTCGATTCACACAGATCCGATGCTTTATCTGGCTACGTCGCCTGCTTGACTACCATCCAATTCGACAATGCTGTGAATGCCAGTAAACTCCGAACAGATGAATGTTTGGAAGAGCATACAAGTCTTCGGAAAAGTCGATGGTGAAATCACGAGAATCGAATATTGAGCGCAGATTCAGATAAGGTATAAGAATGAGGTCTGGTGAAACAGAAGGTTGAATGAAAAAAGACGAGAATGAAGTTGAAGTGAGAACGGCGAAGGCAGCGGAAGCACACGATGAGCAACCACCTGCTATACTCTCCGATGTAAATTATAACTGCACTTTTCGACTTACTAGTTCCATCTCGTTGTCCCTTTTGCTCCTTCTTCCTTCCTTCCTTACCAACTGTATACCACTCAAATCTTTTACTGTCGTACTGTGCATGAAAATAGAATACAGAAAAAGTCCTTTCAAGGAACCCAAGTTCTTGTTCACCACTGCGGTACTTGTGAACAAAAAACAAAACCGCGAAACAGTGATGGAGTATAAGGATGAGGTCGAAGAAAGAGTTTTACTTGCGAAAAACAAGATCGAAAGATGGGCAGGCACTTGGAACAGCATCGAGACTATCGAACTTTTCATTGCTGCAAACATCGAGCAATAGCACTTAAATATATATACGTAAGGAAAGATAGAAGCATAGTCGGAGTGGAAAGGGAATAGACATTCAAGACGAAGGATCTCAATGGTAGGAATGCTGAGTTCGTCGTGTTTACGACAGAGACAGAAAGGTTGTGCATTGAGGACGAAAATCAACTACATTCGCACCAACCACCTGCTGAATACCCTTCGGGGCACAGAGTCATCCACATCCAGAACATTAATGGTTCAAGGGGTGTCATCCAAGATCAACACCGTCGTGGATTTGATCTTGGACCATTGCTTCTGTGATTGTAGTGTGCATCCAGAGATAGAGCGAGAAGTTCGACAATTGGTGTGATGTGGTCGCTGCGTTTAGATCAATGCTTCTTATATGCGGGCAAGACTTTGTAAATTGGATGCTCTTGCTAGTGAGGAGTGAGCAAGTGAGCCAACTTCAACCACCTGACGCTTTTGTAGGGATCTTTGGACGGTTGTCGAGAACTTCCACGAGTCTAAGTTTCTATACAGATGCTCTAGTTCTCTTCTTTTCGTACTAAAGTCGACTGATTCTATCTTCTGTGCTGCGTTTACTTCTTGCATTACTGGGTAGAGTAGAAGAGAGTTAGTGAAGGAAAAAAAATAGAGGGAGAGTCTACATTTCAAGTTATTGGTAGAGAAAGAGAATAAGAGAGCCATGAGAGTCCTTGGGAGAACGAGCTGGTTTTCCATGTCAAATGGGAGCTCTTATCATTATTCTCTCTCTCTCTCTCTCTCTCTTGTCTATTTCTACACGCTTCCTATCTACTCCACTGACACTGGCAGTCGCTTGTGTGCTCCCCACTTTCTCTCACATTATATTCGTCTCTTTGAACATCACTATCTTCACTCTTCAAGCTGTCTCTTCCTTTCTCGCTCTCCTTTACTTTGGTGAAACGTTTCTCGACGACCACGGGAGAGTTAAAGAAAGGGAAAGTAAAACCTCCTAGTTCTTGACAATCGCAAGTCTCTATACTCGAGTTCGGGGATATTCATGTCGGTCACATGTGCCGAGAAGAAGAAGAGATGGAAGATGCGGTTCGGGATGTGCGAGAGGACGTGCTATGTCGACCCCGAAACTTTGTCATCGAGAGACGTACGTGAGGATGCAACAAGGAGAAGAATCGGGTCGTGTTAGGACGACAAAGCGAAATACTCGTCCCATAAAGCACGTTTTCGTTGATATATATATGTGTAACATTCGCCAGGAAATTAACTCCTCCATTATACATATTCGCTGTTTCTATATCCTTTTTCATCTTCCGTCTAAAACGAATCACATGCAGTCTTCATACCCTCACGACAATTTCTCATTAGGACATGGCTCGGACCAGATTATATCGATTCCGTTTGCAAATCAGATCCTGAACAGGGACACCATAAATCAAAACTGTAATTTTTCTCGAAGAATTATCCGCAAACATTTCTTTACCTACATGAAACTTACACTGCACCGTTGGCTTATCGACTATTTTCAATTGAAAAAAAATACATACGTGACCAGTCCGACATATGATAACTAGAGCCATATCATGCATCAATGCAAAAAAGCTTTTCGCAAGAAATAAATTAAAACATAAAAGTATTCGGAATCAAAAAGCAATATTCCTTGAGAAATAATTCAAAAAATTTGTTTCGGAAGCTAGATAGACATAGAATCGATATTCATTTCAAGAATTGATGAAAAAAATTGAGTTCTAATCCAGTTCCGATGATATTTGTAATTCTATAATATTTCAATCGATGTAATGGGAAATTCAAGTTTATCGACGACCCGGACCCCAAGTCAAAGTCTCGAATATCCAGTTCTCTGTAGAACGTTATATATTCTAAGATATTATATGTGCACATATAGATACGGTACCTGTGGCTTTCTATATGCATCAGTCCTTTCCTCACCTTTTCTTAGTATATCAGACATTGTGGAGGCTCGACTTTACCACACCGTAACCAAAATGGTCTACTGTTTCGCTCACCTCCGTACCCACAGAAACTAGTTACGAAACTTCTTACCTTCGACCTGATGCTTCTCTCGCTTCGCCTCCCAAACACCCTGGTGAAACAGATAACGTCGCTAGAGACGGGAAACTCTGGCCACAACCTCGGCGATACATCGGTTCGCTGAATCCGTTATTGTCGCCGACAAGATGTTATACTCCTGCCCGCCTTTCTTCTTCCAAGATCTGAAATTATGGAGAACAAAAGCTCGGGACTGAGTTATTTTAATTGGATTCACGCACAGTTTCAATATTCCATGCAAATCATGTTCATTCCATGATATATTTATATATTTATATATTTAATGTAATAGTTATAACTAAATGTAAAAACGCATGGATATCTCAGGCAGCATATCAAACAGGAACAATTTTGTGAGGAAACCCAGTGGAAAGATGAAGATTTTCAAGTGTGTAAGTAATGGACGAAGATCACGATCAACCATTTTACAGAGGATAACGGAATCAGATCTCACCAAAAAAAAGTCATGCGTATAAAGATAACTCTTTGAGGTCGGGAGAGATCGTGAAAAAATGTCTTTTTCCGCTTTCCAGATTTATTTACTTTTCACTCTCACGTCGTTACTGTTGTGGATGACAGTTGTAGCCCTCTGCTTCTGTCTGCAGCTCCAGAAAGCACAAGATAGAGGGAAAGATTTCTCGTACCACTATGCAGCCTCTGTTGAAGGCATTTCTATGGTAGAGCTAGGTGCAACAATACTGATATATCTATACACAGACACTCATATATTTGATCGTTTTGCCTATATATGAGAACAACCGGGCGCTGTTTATGCCGGCAGCGAAAAATGTTCCACCTTGTTGAAGCTGGTGCTGGGTGAGGGTGAAATGCGGTGCCCTCTTGGTTCGTTAGTGGAACGCGTCCTACCCCTGCATCTCTTTTATTCATTTTCTCTCTTTTTCACCCATTTCTTATATTCTGTTCTTTCTCTTCGTCTCTTCAGTTCTCTAACGCACTTCTTTTTTCTTCTTGCTTACTTTTCTTTTCCATTTATTCTTCCTCTGATTTCGTTCTCTTTTTTTTTATGTATTCTTTCTACATCTCTTTTATTCTTTCTCTTCCCCTTTGCCTCTCTTTTATGTGCATCCTCTCGGAACTCCTACCATCAACCGTCGAACTGTATTTTATGGAATATTTTCATTCATTGCGAAAAGTATAGCAGTCTCTGCGGTAAATATTATGGAACATCGTACACGCACATATTCCTAGTTTAAATTTAAGCATAGTACGTGCTATACGAACCGTGTACAAAAAGAAGGAACAGGGAGGCGTGTAGGGAAAATCGGTGACGACGACGAGCTTGCTGATAGATATTTCATCATGGAACCCCACACTATCCAGAATTAACGAGTTGACATATGGGTCGTACAGAATCTCTGATATCCGTCAAACCGTCACGGTGTAGTACTCTTTATATTTATATACAATAGCGGTTACGATTTTCAACTATTATTACAATAACCATACACGAATATGGCAGTTTGTCAAAAACATGGACGTTTGAAATTCCTTCTAAATCTCGTTGCAAAAATTTCGTAACTTCAGTCAATTTTCCAGCATGAGCCCTTCGAGCAACGACGAAATTCCAAACGCATCCACTCAAATGAATTCGTGGAATTTGGCCTCATACATGCACTAAAATCTCATAAGCGGTTACATGGATTTCGAAGCCAACAAAAGTTAATTTTCTCGATTTAAAAAAAATTATTTTATTCAAAATGTTAAGCACATAAAAGGGCAACATTTTAAAAATACTTGAAAAAATGTTCATCCAAAAATTTGGGAAATACAGCCAGTGGGACCTGATTTTTCAAAACACGATTACTCAAAAACTAATGTAGCGATCTGTAGCAGAATTAATAGTATGCACTTGAGGGTATTCGACGAATTTGGATTCCGTAGAATTTTTCTATGAGCAATTTTCATTCAATAGTAGTATTAATTGGGATTTTTTTTCTGTTTATTTTCACATTTGCAAACATTATTTCACTTGTATTCATGAAATTGAATCCGCGATATAAAATCGTGGAATTCTTCTTTCGCAGCGAAACGAAGCATTGTCAAGTAAAAAAACAAAAACAGGCACAGAACGTGTAGAAAATCAATAACTCACACTTATTTTTGCGTTTTATATATCTATTTTATATACTTAAAAAACACTTCAAATCTCTCAAAAATACAATATTCATGATTGACACAAATTTTATATTGTATCTCTATAAAAAAATCTATATATTAACATTATTATTGGAAGCTGCTGGAAGGGTAGAAAACGTGTGAGCCGCAATAAACGGCTAGTTATTATAGACATTAGAGGCAATACAGCAGCGGTTTATGGCCACCGATGGTTAAGGCACGTTCGTAAAATAGCACCGCTGTTCACTGAAGTAATTGCATAAGCCATCAGCCGAGCCAAGCATTAAACCTCGCGATCGAAGCCACCGAAGAGCTAAAGGATAGAGGTGTCCAAGAGGGTTTAGAGGTGTGTTTTTGATAGGTTTCACTCGTGCACAACCTTGCTGTGGTGTGTACTTTTCTATAGGATACTTTATGTACTTAACTTCAAATTCACGAGAGCCTCATGCTCGCATGGAATTTTCTTGTCTAAAATTTGCTTCATCAATTAGTCAAACTTCATTTTCAGTCTCTGTGGTGCATCACTCCATTGGCTAGCCATATACAGTGCTCCGATGATCTATCGTTTGAACTATTTTTAAGTAGTTTTTGCTCATGTAACGTTTAAGCTTTTCTATCCATACACGAGTCAATGGGAGGAAAGATCATCATTCTGCCAAATAAGTCCAGAATCCAGCTTAGCTACGATTGTTGGGGTTCAAAATTATGGCAAATATTTTTGAAGTATTCGTCGTACGTTTATATTCTCAGTCAACCTTACAATTTTGCTCTTCCTGGCTGTGTATAACATGTTGCAGCTGGAATGGATGATATTCATTTCATCACCTATGGCGTAAGTAACCAGCGTAAATTCAATAATTGCTGGTGATTCCTAGAATTCCTGGAGAACAAAAAAAGTTCGATATGAAACTACAGGAAACATTAACAAAATTTTTACTGCGATTCGATCAAATATGGAATTTCTTTGCCCTTGTGAAATGGAAGTAAATAATCACAATCGAAAATGAACCAGGGTGTCAAGTACGACCTGCATCATGTAGAGTGCACCGAGTGCTAAGTTGGATGAAATCAGATAACGGGAGAAAATCAAAAAGGTTCTCGAGGATTTATAAGCATAAAATAAGGCGTAATGGTCTTGCGTATCATCCCTTCCATTTTCATGATTTTTTTTCTCCACATTCTACGTTTAGAAAAAATTATATTTTCGATGAACAGAAAGTCTTGGTGCAATAGATCGATGTAGCCAACGAGGATATAATTTCTCAAATCTAATATTGTCTTCGAAGTGCCGAGTTTGTTTTTTTGAATAGTAGTACGCATTTTATGCTGAGAGTATTTAAAAATATACACGTGAATACAGTTCAATCAGCCATTGAACAGCGAATTCATCGAAAATGAATAGATGACAAATTATGTCTAGCTCGTACAACTCTTCGTACATCTGGGTGAGTAATCTCTGCCTTTTGCAATTTCAAAGAGCGTAGTTTTGCAGTTTAATTATACCCCGGAGGTTTGAACGAGTAACTTGCAACATCATGAAAGAGGATATAAATTTTGTGTGAGCATTACACTTGTTGAACTTTCGGTTGACTACTATTTAACTTTGCATCGAATGTCTCATTCATATCCGCATATGAGAGAGTCTTGTTCATGGAAAACATGCACGAGAAACTATATGCAATGAATATTTATTCCTATGAAGCGCTGGTGCGAGGCTAGTTCTATAACCCCACAGGTCAACGATAAAGATGCACGAAAAAATGTCAACAACAACAAAGATATACATAATTGAAAAAAAAAAAAACCACAAAACGTGGTATCGAAATTAATCAGTCACTCTTTTAAAGCGGGATGCTGTGACTCTCGAGAAAGAGAAAAACAAATTGAGTGAGAGCGGAAGGTCGAGGGAAAAAATATATATTGTTAAAAAAATATTGACGAAACTTTTTGATAAAATCTGGAAAAAAAATAACGGCGAAGGTCTAAGGTCCACGGCTCAAAAAACTTTCTCCCGTTCGCCCTCGTTCGTTCGCTCATCCTTTCCTGGAACATCGTTCTCGTCATTTCTTCCTATCTTTCCAGAGACGCTGCTCTCTGTCACTCGGATTCCGTTTGTAAGAAATCCATTTTCTGCTTTTTTTTTTTATTTCCTAGTTTTGTTCATCGTACAAAGCTTCTCTTATTTCATTACGGTCATCTTTTTCACATTCCTCTCCTCAACTCTTCTTTTTATAGAATCTCTCTCTCTCTCCCTCTCCCACTCTCTCTCCTCTGTTATAGGGATATAGAAGAATCAAGAAGAGCCAAAACTACTTGACTCATACAAAAAATTTGCATAACAGCGAACGCGGAGGGTCGAAAATTTCGGTTCGGAACTAAATGCTTGTCGTCTGTGTGTCTCATGGTCTGGTGTTTGCTTTTTCCATTTTCGTCTCGCGCCCAACGGACAAATGTATTTTCTGTCGAGCCCTGGGGACATTTGCTATTTCAGATGTACCTACGCTCTGCTATGAACGGTATGTAATAGACATGTGTGTGTGTGTGTGTGTGTGTGTGTGTGTGTGTATGTATGTTTCATGATAAATAATGTGCATGCTTAACTTTCAGGTCAAAATTCTGCATACTGGCAATGCGCGAAAACCGTTTATGTTTGAATCTTCGCTATCAAGATTGTTAAAATAAAAATAATGTTTTTTTCTTTTTCGAACATAATGTTGATTCATAATCTGCAAAAACATAATGAAATAATAAACAGTGATTTACTGACAGCGATGGGTCGGTGTGTCGTTTTAGTGATCTCCCAAGTTAAGGCAATACCTGGATAGGTGATCGCCTAGCCATTCACACCGGCTCGTGCATCAATCACTCAGCGGCAATAAATGAAATTTCATTCTCTTCTTATAATCATCGTAACTCGAACCTTTGCCCCATTTTTCTTGCTGTAACGGTAACAGTTTATTTTTAATTCTCTCAGTTCAGAATTTGGTCAAAACGTGGAAATGAAGAGGAGTCTTGTCACAAAATACTTTCATTACTACTATCATATTCATATGACAAAATCTAGACAAAAACAACGATGAAATAATGAGCGTTAAAAACACCATGTATTTTATGAGGCAAAGAGACTCATTTTACGGAGTTTTTTTTCTTCTGTCAAGTGTATTTTGACCTGCACGATAATTTTCCCGCTTCCTTTATTTTACATATCGAACCAGCGTGAGGTAAAATCTATTATCTTTTTAAATAACACATTACAAACAAAAAAAATCATATTGACAAGGCTTTTTGCAAATAGAGGCAAGGCATAACAGTAGAACTGATAACTCGAGGACAGCCCGGATTCGAAATGCATATACACAGAAAAAAAAGGATTGGTAAATTTAACTCACCATATGCGATCACCGAAAATTCGTTAAAATTGACTAAAATTAGTTTGAATTTAAGACACGGTGTTTGATTCAATGAAACTGGTTTAGTCATTTTAACTGCATCGTTTTTTTAACAGGAATTACCCAATATTTGTTTAATATTACTACATTTCGATTCAAATAATTAAATATTTGTTTGGCATTATACTATACAGGTGGCAACCGATTGACCGACGTATTTTGTTAAATTGAAATGTATATTGTGTTGCGCTGAATCAAGGGTTCAGCAAAATCAATTGACCAGGTTCGACAACAGGTTAAATATATTTTAGCCTTCATGTTTTTAAAATCAAACTATATATATAACCAACATAATACTGTATAAATACCACAGTGGTTTAAATTTACTACAATATTTTGTTGATATCCAAACAACATTTAGCCATCTTTAATTTACCGTGCACGTTTATTGAATACTGGATACTCAAGATTTGGTTGTTCTAACTGAATTTCGGGTGTGAAAGCTTCTTTGTTCAGCCACAGTGCGGCGCAAAGCGTTGAGATTTCTCATATGCAAAATGCGCTCCAGACGGTTATATAAGCAAGAGAAGCCAATGCGACTTTATAATACTGACTTCTGTCTCAGAAGTCAATAATAAATATTTTTACATACCATGGATGGCCAAATCATGACAAATGATTTATATTGTCTATCAAATTTTTGATTGCGCCATTTTTGTTCTTCTAAGGTTCAATTGGTTATTTATGAATCAAAGTGAAAATTTGATGATGACTAAGATTTTCTCTGCAAGAATAGTTCTTCCAACTAAATTATTCGAATACACGAAAAAATTTAAATAAATATAATTTTTTTTATCATGATGTATAATTGTGTTGATTTAAACTTTCTTGTGGTTGGTCAAACTTGATACGTTATTATTTCAAGTCGATATATGGTTGGGTCAACTGTATCTGGATGCAAAAATATTTTTTTTACACATTCAAATTAACTCAATACGTGAGTTAAATTAATGCCATATTTGTTTCGCCACCCGTTATCGTAATATTGGGTTGGTTTAATTCAATTTCTGTTGAATTTACGAATCCTTTTTTTCTGTGTAGAAGAGGTGATTTTCGAGGCCATGCTTGATTAGTTTCAACTAAGCTGCATGCGCGTGAGTAGATCGTTAAATTATTATGTGTTTAACACTCGGATAGAATTCTTGGAAGTTTTACACAATATTAAATATTACGTTACTGCGTACTTTTATGAATATCCTCATAGATATATTCATTTTCTTCGTTTTCACAACTAGAAAGAACGTTTTACATACCTGAATGATGTGTAAAAACGGATAACATTGTCATTTTACGAAAGTTGCAGAATTTAAATGACACGTGGTCAGAGATCTCATATGATTAACGGAATGAATCTTAATTCACAATTATCTTTATTATAACTTTACTCAGCTTATGCGCGAACATTATTTCAATAAATTTGAATCAATTGAGTAGCTTTGCTGTGCAATGGGTGTTAATGTCGTCAAAAATAATGTACCGACTTCATGTATTCTTTGTATTACCGTACTATTCGGGTATACGAATTTGAATCATTTGTGCAGATCATTTCGAGATATTTGAGCTATCGGAATCTGAATTTGAAAAAAAAAAAGAAATTCCCACGAAATTCTCTTTTCGATGAAAATATATAGGTTTTCGGGTGAATAAAAGAAATGGAGTAATATTTTCGTAAGTGCATGCGATAAATCTATTCGCTCGATTTATAAAACTCGCTCAGATAACAATGAGATAGAAAAAGAATAGTATACATATGTATAGGATGGAATACACGTTATGTCTATGTATATACATATATACATGAACGAGAGAAGTAGTCATTTCGAGCGGGCGGTGATCAAGGCTGGTAACATCGGGGCCAGTAGGTACGGTACGTAGTAGACGGACGTCTGCGTTATATACATATGGAATACTCGGTGGCCCACTTTTTCACGAAGCACACAGAACGGTTACCTACTGTGGGGCGTCCGATCAGACGCCGACTCTTTCCACGTGTTGCTCTTGCTCTCATCCGTCCACACAATCGCTCCCTCCCTTTCATCTTCACCCTTCCTCGGTACCCTCGCACTATTTCAGCACGAAGAGGAGAGGTTATGCACAAAAGGAATGACGGAAGAGCGAGTGAGAGGGAAACGTAGTGC
Source organism: Campoplex capitator (assembly GCA_037576405.1). Lineage (NCBI taxonomy): Eukaryota > Metazoa > Arthropoda > Insecta > Hymenoptera > Ichneumonidae > Campoplex > Campoplex capitator. Next base: position 7,352,397 of record JARBWI010000008.1, on the reverse strand, counting down.
CGTTAACGAGGACCCCGCCCTTGTGACGTCACCAAACCTCCCAGTGTGACGTGCGGGTTGAGCGAGAGGAGTGAGAATATTTATGTATATATATATATATATATATATATATTAATTGATAAAGAAGAACACAGACACACAAGGGCGGTAGTGCGATTCATTAATGCGGTGAAATACGCCTCGTGTTCTCAGAATATTTTCTGGCGTATGCGTATAGATGTATACACATGTTCGTATACATTTGTATGTATAGGGATGAGAAGAAAGGGCGCGTGCGCGAGATCGAGAGACCGGGATATATAGAAACTTCATTACTTCCGCGGAATACCATCGCTGAAGAGTTTGTGTGTAACTCGCGTGAAAACTGGTCCGTTGCGAATGCAGGCACATATGTACTTGAAAAAATGTATTCATGTTTATATACATATGTATATTCGTAAAGATGACAAGTGCGTATGCGATATGGCCAGCGTTTACCCATTATTTGTATGTTTCAATTTGACTCAGATAACGTAGTAAAACTAATACGTGAAAATGATTTCATTCGCAGTTTGATATTGACGTACTTGCGTAAACTGAAATGATAGCACCCTTCGAGTGCGGGTCTTTGCGAAACTGCTGTATGTTTACATCACCTATAAATGGTTCTATCCTGCCTCAAATATTTATTTAGGTAAGACGGTTAGGTAAATAGTTTCGAAGCAATTAACGGAAATGAATTTTCGTACAATTGCAAAAGAAGACGCATAATCAAATGCTTTCGTAAGATTTCCAATGCATGATCGATACAGAGCGGTTAGTTGATCGAGAATAGTTTGTAATAATCATTGTCAGTTTCGAATGAATTTTTATTAGCGACTATAAAAACTAGTCCGAAGAAAATTACGGTTAATTGTGGCGTGTTGCATAAATTGCTCCGAGATAGCCACGGCGACACGAGGATGACTCTGTAAGCAACGAACTGACTCGGTCGGAAATTCAATTTGCTCACGCCAAATAAACACAGGCTGTTTCCGACAATATCACATTTTATCTCATTTATTTTTCTTCTTCAATTTAAATAGCACGAAATTAAGTAAAGCCAGAGGTACAACTTAGCACAATCTCGGCTCGGTGTATATTGACCTCGTAAAGAAACATGGCCTGAGACTCCGGCAACGTTACGAAGAGAGGTTAACACTCCAAATATGCTAATTGAGTATTCGTTTCGTAGCTAAAGGCGATACTTGATTATACAGAATGTCCAGTGTATAGGGGCCCTTACATGCGAGACATGTGAGGAGAATTGTATATTGGCATGGTGCGGCCGCTCGTGTGAGATTATGTATACCCTGGTACAAGAGACACAGTGAGAGAAATCGGAGGATAGAGGGAGAAAAGATCGCGAGAGGGCGCGCACGCTCTAACTTTAGCGAGGGACGCGCGCGCCTCGACAGTGAAACAGCCAAGAGGGGGTGTATCGACCCCAGCAAGATTCGCAATTCTTTTCTGTGCTCTCTCAGCATGAACCTCGCGTCAGAGTGAGAGATGGAGGGATGGGAGAGAGAGAGAGAGAGAGAAAGAGGAGGGAAGGGGTTTGGGACGCGTGAATATATACAGCATGCTACGGGGGATGGACGCAAGAGGGTTTTTCCCGATGACGTCACGGATGCCCCGATATGAAGGAGAGTCGAGGGTCGAAGTTAAAGCTCGCATATCGTCCCTCACCAATTTTATATTGCTCGTTTTATTTATAGAATTTTAAAATGCCATATTTTTTTTTCTTTTTTTTTTTCATCGGATATGTGACATTTCAAATTTTAGGGAGTTCTGTTGAATAAAATATTTGAATTATTTATAGAAATTGAACTCGTACTGTTTTCTTATTCAGGCTATCTGAAATAATAACCTTGGAATAACATACAAATATGTTGAAAAAGTGGGAAAAATCTTCCACCGACCAAATTTATGGTATTTTATTTTACTCCAAGAATTTAAGTACGCCATATTTTGTGTCATGAAATATGTGGCATCTAAAATATTAGACTTTATACTCGAGGCATATCATGTGCCAGAGTTTTAAACAATAAGATTTTTCATGTTTTAATATCGAAGCTGCAAAAAAATAATTATTTCGGCACGATGGAAACGATGGACAACAATCGTTGAACAAACGAAACTTTTTGTCAATATAAAATGGATCACTCGTGAGTAATACGAGTTCGAAAGGCACATTCGATAAAAAAAAAAAAAACACTTGGCTCCAGCTATATCGGATTTATGATAGGAGACAAAAGAGAATTAATATATCTACAAACGGAGATCGAGCCATAGAAAAGTGATTAATCCTTCTCGTTTCAACCTCGGTCTCTATATATCTCACTGACGTTATAAACGGAGGAGATTCGGTCTATGAAACCAATGCCTAGAACCGTGACTGCTTCGACTGGACAACGCTCGTTCGATTAGATCCGCAATTGACGAGAACCAATCCGTTATAGGTGATAGAGAGTAAAGGAAGGGGAAAGGGGGGTAAATCAGCGAGAGAATGAATTTCGAACGTTCGAGGAAATCAGAGGTATTCACTCAGCGTACAAGTGTGTACTCGCACTTTGTCGATCCGACATATACGCGATGTGTGCTCGGTTACTCGAGTCTTTGTGATTCGACACAAACGCTTTAATCCGTTCTCCACACGTACACTCTTCTGTACACATATACATACTCACAGATTCGGTGCGGGCAATATGCGTTTAGAAGACACGAGAAAATTTATTCTAAAATCAACGACAAGCAAACCTGTGAATTTTTTTTTATTTACACTATTTTTCAGCTCCGAATGAAAATTCAAAGGATGCGAAAATGAACATAACTTGTGAATCGTATACATTTGAGAATTATGAAAAAAAAAACTTTTATCAATATCTTAGCATCGAAGTGTATGATGGATCGTCCGGGTGGTCGTTATAAAATATGACTGCCAAAGGAGAAACAAACTTTTTACCAGTTAGGTGAAGTTTCTCAGTTGAAAATCGAATTTTATCATTTCATTTTAATTCGTGGAAATTTTGGTCGATGATGTAACGTAACAGTTCTAAAGTGGTTGATTTTTCGTGCTATCATTTTAATTACGATGTATTTTCAAAAGTACATATATGAAATTGGAACTCAACACTTGATGGAGTAGTTTAATTGAGGTTGACAATAAAAGCGTCAGAACAGTATAAATTCCAGGAATCAAGACTATATAAACGATAACGATTCGCATTTTTAATTAATTATTCCACTAGAGCTGATCATAAATTGCAAGTTCAATGAGAAATTAATTGTGATACAGATGATGCATCGATTCATCTCAATTTAAATGTTATCGATATAGAGAAGAAAAGTTAAATTTTCTTAATTGACAACGCTACAAAAATGCACCTTCAATTCGCTCATAAATATAATCATTAAATTTCACAATTTAGAATGTTTTTTGTTTGCTCGCATTCGCTTTACGTAGATCACAATTTGAAAATAATAAGTCCATATACGTGAGCATCCTCCAAAATAGGAGTGCAATAATGTGAAATAATAAAAAGAGAACTTATAACTCCAGAAATATCAGATTGACGTCAATACGTCTACTGATTTCCGGATTGGATAGATTTTCAAGATTCGAAACCGGGAGTGTACGGATATCTGGATATATTGGCTGCGTATATCAGATATATGAAACGTTGTAGCAAGGATTGAAGTCAAGTACGAGGGTAGGGAATAGAGGATATGAAATCACCGGTGATCCCTCGTCCGGTCTGAAACGCTGCTCGACGTCCGGACGATTAGATGAGAAATTGACGAGTGGCAATCGATTATGCAGGTTGAATGAAATGGCAGAAGTAATGTTACGACAGACGTAATAGCGGGATCGCGAAACATCGCGACGAGAAGGTAAAGCAATCGTGAAGTGAGGAATTTAGATGATGAGTTGAGTGAGATACGAAGCTTGAAATTGTGAGATATCGAAAAAGGATGGAAGAAGGTGAAAGAGACGAGGTCGAATTCGATTATTCCATTACCTGTTCGTCCCATCCTCTCCAAACAACTATATATTCTTTCGAATTGCTTCTGTATGGAATGAATGTCAGACGCGGGGCAAGGTTTCCAACTTCTATTGCAAAAGATTGAGCGATGTCGTAGACATGGATTCGGGCAAATTGGGTCACCATAAAAGGGAACTTAACCGTGAAATCCAACAATAACTTATCTCTATATATTTTGTAATACATTATGTTCAATTGGACAGCAATTTATCGAACAAATATTCGAAATGGATAAGTATTCAAATTCAGACACTAGACGACAGGTCGATGCGCAACAGCTACGATTCATTTGCATCAAACGAGTGCGAAATATTTAATGTTCTTTCTGGTAAATTTCGTGCATCTATCACCATAATAAAAAAACGTTGACGATTTCTGTACGTATCAATAACAAGAAATAATGCATGCAACTGATCGATCTGTATTTATGACAAGGTATTTTATTCACACATCTTCTTGAAGCGATCGATCGTCATACCATTTCCGAACGTCATCATGACGTTTTAGGTGCTAAAGAATTTTTTTTTTTTTGTTATGTTTTCATATCGAAGTTTCTAGGGATCAGATTCTCTTATTTATGGGGATCTACGGTGAAAACCAGGTATAGTATGCTCCAGAAGTAACTTTAGTTGATGGTTTACCGAGCAGATTTTACTTTTTGGATAAAATATTCTGTACAAATATATGCAAAGCAAAATGTACAATTCTTCAACTTGTTTATTTGTCCTTCTCTGCCTTGCTCCCTCTCTTTTTTATACATGCACAATGCGTTTACGTACCGTATAATAATAGGAGCACAACAGTTTCAAGCTTTTGTAAAGCGGAATTGTAAAAGCTTTAGCCTCGCTTTTCGTCGCAGCGATGAGTTTTGCCCATTTTTCTATTCGTTGTATATCTCGCTTGCTCCGCTGCCGTCACTATCTCTGCACGATCCATACGTGTACGTACATTTTCAGGTTAACCTCTACAAATGTGCTGATGTATGCGCCTGGATTTTTCTCATAGTTGTAACGAGATATGCGCGACGTCAGTCACGCCACGATGCGATGCGAAACTCGCGAGTTTTCTCTGTCCTTTCTTTCCATCTTCAGTGGAAGCTGCACTTTTTCTTTTTCTTTTACGGGTACACCATCCTTTTTTCCTCGACCCATATGTAGCAGCATTTTTTCTCTTCAATCCACCTTCCCTCGCTCTCTCACTATTCTTTCTGTCAGACGCTTGGGAATTCGTCGAGTTTTCCAAAAAAAAAAACCTCATCGAAACAACACAAAGCTTCACGAAATCCTCATTCTCTGCCAACAATTCTCATTACGATATTTCTGTTTCGCGATAATTAATTTAGGGTTTCAATCAATTGAAATATGCGTTCTTAAATGAGACATAACAAACCTAAAAAAATTGATTGCTTCAATCCATAAATCTTATTCAATCTTTCGATGTTAATTCTCGCACGATTGAAGAATAATCATATGCAATCTGATCTTTCATAACGAGGAAATCTATGCAAATTGTTTACAATGAATAGTGGAATTTTGTTAAAAAAAATAGCTTAAATGGACCTAATCCATGCAAAGATTAAAGATAAAGAAAAGTACAGTTCACTTGTATGCGTTCACTTCGTTTACACGAAAAATTTTTACGCAACGTTGTTCCTACGCATAACTTTCAAGTAAATCAGGCGAGGAAAGGTTTTTGACGTTTATGTTTAAACGGAGGGTGATTTCAGTGGTTATATATATGTATAGAGATCGTAAAAAATAAATACTTTTACAGTGGGGAGCCAAGAGAAATAGAGCGTTCAGAATATTCTAATTTGCTATATTCGATCCACGACTTTATTTCCATTGAAAGTTTAATCAACCCCGTTAACGTATTAAAATATGCTGATATAAAGATAAAATGCGGAACTGAACCAAATAGTTACGTTTGAATTTTACCAATCTTTTCTACGATCAAACATCATACATATCCTGTCCACAAACACATGCGATTGTTAATTTTTTTTCAATTACGCAAGAACATCCTTCTCAGATCCAATATGATGTTTCCAGCGGAGTAAAATGCGAAAAATTCATCACCCGTATGTTTCTAGTCGAGAAAATCATTTTTCTGGAACTATCAAAAAATTTACGTTACACATGATTTCTCAAGGAGTTGCAGGAGTCTCTGAAGAATCACCCTATACATTCCTAAAGGAATATAAATCATTGAGCGCGCGCACCAGCAGCTTGAATTAATAGCCCACCGAATGAGACGTCGTTGTCCTCAACTTTCTCATCTGCACGGTAATCCGTCCACGACGTAGAAAGCGTATATATATAATATGCGTATACGAGAAAAGGATAGAGAAAGAGAGAGAGAGAGAGAGAGAGAGAGAGAGATGGAAAGAGAAAGAATGTTGCTCGTGAGGGTGCTTTCACCTTCGATTTCCGCATCTTCAATTCTAACGGGGTTTTTCTCGCGTGCACCGCTTTCTCGGCTCCCACACTCCCCCTTTTATTCCATCTTTGACGTTGCCTCGCAAGCTTCGCTTGTGCACTTTCATCCGCGATCTTTCTCTGTCCTACAGCCACCTACCTATCTTCTCTTTCCTGTAAGAACCCGCCAATAGCGGGTGGAAACTCGATTTCGCGTCATTATTCTTATCCCTGGTGAGCCACCCGCTGTTTCTTAGGGTCTTCGTCTCTCTCGCTTCTTCTTTCGCGCAGTCTTTCTCTGTCTCGGCAAAGCCATTCGACAATTTCGAGAGCCAGTGAGCCTCGTAGGAAAGAGAACGAACGAACTAGATGGATCGACGTGACATTCCCGCGATACTCCCGCCTGCCAAACGAAAGAGGCCGGATCGATAAGATCCTCGAAGCTTCTTATAACTGCTCCTCGCTCTCCTCAATAAATTTCTCGTCTCCATTTCTCCCCATCTTTGCTCTTCCTCCTTCTCACTCTCTCACTCTATTACTCTTCCATCACCCATTTTCAGACTGGCGACGCTTTCGCGAACTTTGTTTCTCTCTCTCTCTCTCTCTCTCTTTCTCTCTCTCTCCCTCCTTCTCTTTCTATCTGATTCTGCTTTCGAGAAACTATTAGTTTCCTTATCGCGAAAATCTCTTGATTTTACATTTTCGCGGGTTCTTTTTCTTGGTGAAGCATATCAGAAGCCAGAAGTCATTCCTCCCTGTTGTCGCCAAGAAATCGTCAGCTTAAATAGAGAAGGAAACTCATATATACCTCACTAAATAAGATTCCAGTACGACTAAAAAGCTTTTCTGTTGTAATACCTTAACGACGATTGATTCTTGCCCTTTTTTCTACTCTTTATCTTCTTAGTCTCAGTCCCACTCGACTCATTGACGAAAATCAAATTAGCTCAGGCAAAAAACATTTTCGATAAAACGATTTTACGCTCTGATTCATTTTTATTCGTTTCATCCGTACTCTACGATCACGTATGACAAGCAGAAACGCTGATTAGTATTTCTCCAATTTTTTCGATTGAATATAACTTGATAAAGAATAACAGTGGATATTTTTTAAATGAAATAAATTTTCGTGTATTTTATATTCAGCCAAAAAAATGATCAAACGTTTTGGACATGGTGGATAATAAAATTATTTCCCGAATTCAGCGAAGCGTAAAGTGATTTAATCTCCGAAGTGATCCAATTTTTTCTGGCCCGTCAAATTCAAAAATTCACTATGAAAATCAGTCGACGGTCATCAATTTAGCAGAGAGTGGTTGTAAATCAAATCTTATAAATGTAAATTTCAACTTCAACCTGTCACTAACGAATTGAAGATTTCAAAATGTTGCCGAAGGCTTTTTTTTCAATACTCCAGTATTGCAATTCGTCACGTCGCGTACCAGAAAAAGGCTAGCCCGGACCCAACATGAGTAAAACAAAGCAACACTCACTCCGTTTTTTACCCGTGACGTTCGGCTATCGATGCGTTATTAAAGTCGCTCTTGCATGATAGGTATGATGCGCATGAGAGAACAAACACACGTACATTTGTCTAGCGAAAGACTGATGGTAAAGTTAGTTATATTTCTCGTTTGCAGATAGAATGACCGATGACAATGAGTTAATGTGGTTATATTTATTTCATTAATCTATTTTTTATTATTTCAACTATATGAATTCTTTTGAGAAGAAAACAAATTTCGTCAAATTTAATCTAACTGGAAAACTACGAATGTCCTTAAAAAAAAATATCGAAAGTGGAATTACATTGAGAAAAGGAGACCGCCAAAATCCATAAAGATCAAGACACTCGTTTGACGCTACAAAAAAAAGTGCCTGATCATTTTTGGAAATTTTGCAGCTTCCGTGAATTATTCACGTTGGAAATCAATTTCAATGAATTTTCAATTGTGGCTCATTTTTATTGGATTTACATCAGAGATTTTCACGTACTGTTACTGAGAAAAATTAACATTTTATTTATAAAAAACCAACGTTTTTGGCTGAATGACACGCGTGAAGCATCGTTTGACTGATAAATGTCAGCTTGGTGGTAATGAATGAGTCGTTATTTCCTTTCACGTTATGAAGGCTGAAGGAGGAAAAGCGTAGTACTGGGAACACATTAACAGGTGTTGTATTCATTGCGTTGGACACATCTTCATTGTGCAAAAGCATGACAGAGTTCAACGAACACGACAACTATGGAGTTGGAGAAGTTGGGCGATGGGGAATGAAAGAGAATGAAAAGCCTTTAACGAGACAAAACAAAGTTTTTGATTTCAGTACATTCGAGCTGGCTAACATTCCACATGCAATAAAAGCTTTCTTTTTCGTAAATGGATGCTTTGACTCCCTTTGTAAATATGCGCTAGTCTGTGGACATTTTCTAATTCGTACGAGAGAAAGAGAGAGAGAGAGAGAAAGAGAAGGGATGAATTTAACGTTGAACACACTCTATACAAACGCACTCTAATAGCAAAAGTCAACGTTTATTTTTCTTTTTTTTTCCTTCCCAGTCCAATTTTTTTTTTTTTTTTTTTATTCTTGCGATCATCCTCTCTTACCCAATTACTTTTGTTTCTCTATTCTATAATTCGTTTTTTTTTTCGTTTTGTTTCTTTTTCAACTATACATTGATAAATATATCGGAATAAGCAATTCTAGTACAAAAGTATTTTTTTTAAACTAATATATTTCTTCACGCAAGTGAATTTTCAAATTTCATCAATCTGTACATTGAAACAGAGAGTCCGATGAATATATGCCCTGGTGAGTAATTGTCACGAGATTACCGGCTAATTCCGCTCTAACCAAATTAGCATGTAATTCATCACTAAGTCCATTATACGCGCGTGATTATTCATAACGACTTGATTCCCATTCTCCCCATCTTTCTCCATCCCTTTCTCGCTCTCCCTCTGCCCCCCCCACCCCTCCTCTTGCTCTCTCTATCTCTTTCGCTTTATCTGCAGTCCCTCCGGCCTCTCCTGACTCGTATTAACAATCGTCGAGAAATTTGATTGTCTATATTCCGTTGCTATGCACCCCACTGATTCGGTGCATCATCGATGAATGCAATTCCATAACAAATTCGTGCATGAAAACACATGTGCCAATATTTATCACGAACGGTATGTGTGTTTCCGATTATACGGATTTACCGAAATAACTGGAAACGATCTCGTTTATTCCCATGCTTCAAGTGATTATTCAAAATTATCTTCAGAACTGTGTAAATGTGCCACCATCTTTTTAAAATTTATCATATTACAAGAGTTGTAACTACGAGGTAACGAACAATATTAGTCAGCAACATTTTCTCATAATACTGTTATCTAGATATTCTTATAAAAGGTAAAGAAGTAAGTATGGAGAATGACAAAGGAAAAGGAGAAGAAGAAGAAGAAGGAGAAGAAGATGAAATTTAGAATGGAGAAGAATCTTTGCGCGATTGTCTTCTATCGCGATAAGTGAATTGCCAACATCATTCACTTCCTCGAAAATGTTCTTCTCATCTCCCTTTTCTTAGGCAACATTTTGTCTCCGCTATATTTCTACCCCTGTTTGTTCTGATCTTACAGAAACTACAATGCTACTCATGTACCCGGTATGCGTTCGAATCCCTGGCTAAATTTACGGCAATGTGATCATAAATCACAGTACAGTATATTCTTGGGCACAGAGTATCATTGAGAGAGGATGTTGCAAGTCACAAACTTCCGCAATGCTTTCAAAGCATTGCTCCGAGTTTCTCAAGATTCGTGTGAAATGAATGACACAAAATTTTCATTCTTCTGCAGATAAACAGTTGGGCTTTAACCATTGTAGCAACATTTTGTTTGCTAACAGTCCGAATTTTCAATTCATTATGTACTGCGGTTTCGAATAATTTTGCGATTTATTAAAGACTGCCAATACCTGTTTTTCAGCATGACTAAACAACAAATTGCACCAAATTTATCTCTTCTTCTCATCATGCGTTTTTTTCCAATAATGAAAGAAAAACCTCGTTGTGAATTTGCCCGTTGAAACTCATTGGCAAAGACGTATTTCCAGTGAAAACAGTGGCAAACTGCAAACGAAACTATGGACAAGTATCGCAGTCTTGCATTTCGAGCTGGGGAATTCGAGGTATTCGAAAAATGTGTTCAGTGGAGGAGCGCCAGGGCCAGTATAAGGCAAGAGAAGGATCGGCAACGCTCAAACTCTCAACTGCTGACCTGAAGTCCAGCAACAACGAGTATTCACGTTGGCTCACATAGTGTAATATATATCCCTGAAACTATCAGTGGAGGAGTTCTAAAAACGAGAGAAAAAGAGCTCTTTGTACTATTGTATGTGCGCGCGCGCGTGTGTGTGTGTGTGTGTGTGTGTGTGTGTGTGTGGATATAGACATGTGAGTCTATGTGTATACGTTTACGATCTTCAAAATAAATTGCCCATAAAAAGGCGTTTCATTTAATTGACTATTGAACCGGCGAGTTCATTTGCCCTGGACATTGGAAACCGTTGCACGTGATACCCTTTTCTCTATGAAGACATAAAGAAGCTATTTATAGAGAAGGAAAATTTCTGCTATAACCTGAAATATATTGAATTCAAAAACAAATTTCTCATTCAAAAATTCTTAGAACCGAATGAGACTGTAATACGTGACATTGTGCGTTATTTCATCAAAAACTCATTAATGTATTTCTACGAGCTCTAATCATAGAATTTCAATCGAATATCTGTCACGTATTACGATACATTTCGCTCTCTCAAACAAAAAATAGCTGAATCGTAGTAATACTTTGGGCACGAGCGATTGAATTCTCCAAATTCTCCAACGCTTTTGAACCCGTGCAGTAAACAAGTTGAGGATCCAGCGATCAAAATTAAAGTGCGGAATTCATTCATGTATGGCTGACGTGACGCTGAACATTTTAACAGCGCAATATTCGTAAACAAAACGGCTGACAGTCTGGTTATATACCCGGGCATAACTTCATAGCGAACGCGTGAAAATGTCGTGTTAAAAATTCAAGTTCTCAATAGCTCCTCAAGAGTCTGAATTCCACTTGAAGAAGGAATCATAGCTTCGTTGAAGCAGACAACCGTGAGAGTCATGGGAGAAAAAGTTTGGAAAAGATAAATCGAACGAATTGGAAAGAGATTGAAAAGTGATAAGCCGCTGTCAACTTTTTTACATCGCTTTTAGTTCGCTTCACCCGATTCTCCTGTCTTCCCCATCCTCATCCTTTCATCTTCATCGTATACCACAGGAGGTTCAAACTTTATTTCTCGAAGTTGGCACTCCTCGCCGACGCGATCTCAAGTTCCCCCATATTATTACGCTTAACCGGAGCTTCCGGGAGGAAGCAGCCGACCAAAGATGCGGGTGAAGCGGAGAGAAAAAGAATTGAAACAAATGATAAACGAAGTTGGCACTGCAAGCACGATCAGTAGGGGAGGGAGGGGGGGGGGTGGTTCGATAGTGAAGTCAGGCTTGACCATAAGTCAGTCTTTCCTCGTTGTACCGATTTATTTCTATCTTCGCAAGGTTCTCAGATAAATCGTAACTATAGATAACTACAAGAAGGAGAACAGGAGGAGATAGAGACCGAGACCAAGCGCGAAACAGCAGACGGTGGTAAATGCGTTCGGCGTGTAAAAAGAAGGAGGAGAGGGATGTGAAAAACTCTTAGATTCTCGTTGGCAGGGCTCTCTCGTCGTGCCGTGTATTGGTAGTATATGGCACTAGACATATATATATAATCAAAGGCCGTAGCAAAGTTGTTACTGCTCCTTGTATAAATCACGCTGCACATCGGGCGAGTATAGCTGTTACTTCGGCATGGTCATCTCACTCTCCTTTCTACATATATACCCATTTGTACATATACGTATATAAACTTTATGTGTTATCTCGCTCGCTCAACCTCGACACAGTCTTACTCAGCTATCGTCATTGCTATAAGCCACCAACCGCCCAGGCTACCAGTAACAATGTATATATATATATACATGGTTGAATGTGTAGTTACCGGAATCGCGATAACCGCGGTTGATTGATTTACGACTAACAAGGTGCTGCAGTGGTTGGCGCACAGGTGAGAATCGTTGCGGTCTCGCGGTAACGTGCCTTTAAAGCTAAACGTGAGTAACTAGAAAAGAGAAAGAATGAAAAGCCAAAGAGCCATTGGCACGTGTGGAAAAAGCGATTTTACAAAGACGGTGCAGTTGAAACACGTTTCAAAGCAGCGCGTATTGAAGAAAGCACCAAACGCGACGGTACAGCGAGGAAATCTAGTACACAGGGAAAAGTTGAGCAAGAGATAAATGGAAAGAGAGAGAGAGAGAGAGAGAGAGAGGAGAGAAAAAGCGTGAGGGTAGTTGAAGGTGGGATAATAGCTCACGGGCCAAAAGGATTTTAAATTGGGAGGTAAAGAAACATTGACAGCACACAAAGATGTTGTCAACAGGGGAGCGAGAGACGCATGCGAGATTACATGCATACTCATAGACTTGTGCCTACATAAATATAGACACACTTATTACATGGAAACGAGTGTTTTTGTGAGCTGCATCGCACCGTATTATACGGCCCTGGTACACTTTCTAGTATGTTCTATGCAAATTCTCGTCAGAGAACCACTAAAGGGAACGAAAGGAAATTGTATCCCAGCGGAAAGGAACGCAAGCCATCGCTCTTATTATCTGTAGCATAAAAACTAAGAGAGCATTGACACAAAGTTATATATATATATATAATGCAGACTCCTTCTTTGGTGGATAGAAAAAGGCTTCAATGAGAAGCTTACAGGATATAGAACGTTCACGATGCCAAAGGCATATTTATGTACGATCTTTCATCAGGTCGTCTGTTGAACGCTTCGTCAACACCAGGAGCGATTCGAACTCCTTATTTTTCTTTCTTCATAACGTCATTATTGCCAGAAATTCCATTGCGCTCTTCTCCTAAACTCATTTCGATTTTAGCATTATTTATATCTGCCAGAATTTCGCTCATTTCTCACATATATTTCCGTCTCAATCGTACCAATATCACCAAACAATTTCATCTGTTCTCTGAATCGTACTCTGATTCTCTTGGTATGGGTCGTTGCATACGGCAGATCGACGAAGGGGTTATAAATTACGTCCGTGCCAGAAACGTATACAGCCGATACACTTGCGAGTAGTAATAGCGGCAGAGGTAGTGTAACAGCAGCAACAGACATACAGTTGAGCAGAGAACAGGCGTGTGTCACAAGACCAGGGATACCATCTGATTCTGGCAGCTGAGAGAGAAGGGCAGAGAGAGAGAGAGAGAGAGAGAGGGGGGGGGGGGGAGAGGGAGAGAAAGAGAAAGCTAAATGGGAAACTCAACTCATTCTCTAATATAGACAAATAGAAGATGAAGACGCAGTCGTTCATATTGCTACACAATGACGTTAAGATACTCAAGACGTAACTGAGAAATCAGCCAACCCTTGCTAATCGCTCAACTTTGAAAGCAATTACAGCGAATATTCTCATGTTCTTAATCTACACAATGTAGATTCATATTTGTACAAGGAAAATAAGAACAAACCAGGGAGCTTGGAACAGAATCATTATCAATTTTTATTATTTTTATATATTTTAGATGCAGTTCGCATTGCAAAACAGATTTCGAGTTTTTTCTTCATCATCTGTGCCTGTGTTTGATGGCTTATTCCGATATCGTGAACCTGTGAGAATGGATAAAATACAAAAAAATTAACAATTCAACATTACCCAGCAGATTTTTCAATCACGAACAAGAACAAATGGATACTCATTTTCAGTCTGCATTCGTATTCAAGTAGGAAGAACGAAGGAGAGGGAAAAACTAAGTAGCCTTATTGTTGTTTCTAGTACTTGAATCCTCGTACCAACTAACCATGCTTTCACGCGTTTCCATTCAAATTTTTTCTTTGGCTAGCGAATGTAATCCTACGAATCGTGTTTTCCAGCAAATGAAAGTGCCTCATTCACATAACTTCCGCACGAAATTGTACAAATTTTATCTTTTGTTTGAAACAATTGAGATAATAATAGGAAAATGGAATGGTCAGAATCCATAGGCTTTTATCATCTTTCGAAATAGCTTCTTTGAAGGCAGTTTCAATTTCATTCATCCAACGTTTGCATATATCAATGATTCTGAATCCAATATAATGAATGCATCTTCATACACGGTATATCAATATTCAATCTATTGACTAAAATTTGGTTTGAATTAATCCTTTGCCCGAACCAAAGTAGCCTGACCTAATGGAAATTAATTAATCCAATAAATACTGTAAATAATTCATGAGAAAAAGTTGTTAAAGAATATTACTTTTTACTATATTGAAATAGATGAAAATCTTACAATCACCGATGGAAAGTTATTAAATGAATAAAAAAAGTGACGTAACTATCAAAAATTGTGACGTTTAAAACTCGTTTGTTCGTATAATTATTCGAACTCAGCAAAATAGCTATTTATTTTCAACATAATTTTACAACACGATGGAAAACAGTAATATAACTTATAGGCGTGTCGAACAATACATTTTTTCAATATTTTAACATGTTTTGATTCTAATCAATAAGAAATATTTTTGGTACAAAAAAAATGATATTTTTATATTTCCCAAGTTGCTTTTGTAATCGCTTCATGAAAATTTTTGTGTAAGAGATAGGTGAATCTAACTTATCGATATATTTTATCGATATGACGCTGTTTTCAAAGGGTATTTTTACTGATCTTGATACCCAGGACGGATCTGAAGTAAAATGAAACAGGAAAATATATCGAGTCTCCGAAGTACACAATCATAAAGGCAACTATTCGAAAGATAAAAAATACCAATTTGAATACCAGAAAACGTATAAATATGTGGATACGATTATAATTATATCAAATAATTGAAAATCCAGGTTTGTTTGTTAAAAAAAATAACAAGCAGCGATGATACAGAGCAATGTACACGTGGGTGGAAGGTCGAAAGATGCATATGGAGACCATAAATTTATTCTAATATCCAAGGGACTAGAGGCCCTTTGACCTATCTGCATGTAAAAATAAATGCATTCAGCACGAACCTAATGTCGACGGAGGAGGTACTCGAGCCTGAACGGGTCGACAGACAGCAGATACAATATACCATCGTACATTCAGCATAAATGTAGTACATATGGGATTCTAGGAAACAGAAAGACGGAAGTGAGATATCACCTGAAAGATAATATCGTGAGGGTTACGACCTTTTGTTCACTAAAACCATGTACAGTTCAATTCTGTACGTTTCTGGCATGTACGCGTAGAGAATGAAGTCCATCGAACGGATGTCAGGAATCGGCTATACGTGCACCATCAGGTTCTCCAAATAGTCGTCGTAGCACGAGCACAAACACGACGACAACATATACAGAGAAACATTACAGCTCTCTTCGTTTACATTCCATACCTCGCATACAAGACATTTCTTGTCTTCCTATCCGCTCAAGTGTTCAAATATAAAATATGTGTAGCTTCCGTTATATCTTATTCTGTTTTGTCGTGATTTTATACGAGAAGAAATTCCAAATTTTTGCTCAACCCCTTCGTCGGCAACGACGCCATTCGGCCATATGGTCAGCATGGGCGAATGGCGTCAATACCGCTGAAGGGGTCAAACATATTGGCGTATTTTTCTTTCTGTAGAACAATTTTTCAAGACTCCAGCGGAACTTCATCCAAGGAAGAAATCATGTGAGCAACAGTTTTTTTTAATTCATGGAATTTTTATCCATGAGACCCATTGTTAGGAAAACCTTTGCCCATGTATCGAAGCGTGTGTTTTGCTATTTTCGAGGGTAGCTCTGCGCGTAACTTATTACATTCTACTCGATCGGTACTGCCGGCTTTCACTTAATCGGGATCCCAGGCTAGATCCCAAATGTACTTTCATTTGTACACTTTATTTGTAGCGATATATTCACAGCTTTTTAATTCATTTTAGAAATGGAATACATTTATGCACTTGTATTTTCTGGATGATTTGTGTGAAGCTGGATTTGAAAGATGTTGCCTTTTATTGTTCGTTCCAGCACTTCCCAATCTCTCGTTCTCCACTTTGCCGAATCGTTGAATATAGTGAAAATAAATGAAAAAATAAAATAAAAAAAACATGTGCTTTCGGAGTATATCCATGAAATTTCACGACCTTTCGCGAATGTTTTTGTTTTTTTTTTTTTTTTCATTGCAGTTTGTTGCAATGTGCTAATCTTCGTGTTTATTTTAAAAAATAATCGAAATCCAATTTGTTTTCGGACCACATTAGTAAAGTTTATTTTTGTTTTGGTTTAAAATGCAAGATAAAAATTGGCTGGAATAATAGTAGATGTGCAGTCACAGAGACGTACAATCGCATTATAATTGGTTGCATTGACCAACGGTAACAAAGTTGTTTTTTTTTTCTGTGTTAAAATTCGAAACAATGGAATAATTAAATTCAAGACACTCAAGCGCTCATCGCGCTACTGTCATAATAATGATAATGGCGATGAGACTGCAGAATATAAGAATCGAGGGAACTTATTTTTTCACGGATGTAAACACAACGATGGTTCATAGCACTGGAGACTGTGTAACTGTCACTATTCTCTGGTTACGTATCTTCGTTGAAAAGTCGACCATCAAAATTTACCTGCGCGCTCTCCGCGATCTCTTTACTGCAGAAGGCTTGCAAATGAGGAAAGAAATACCGGTAAATTGATTTTCGAGGTTATTCAAATTTTCAAGTTTCACGGTCATTCGTCTTTTGGGGCCCACTTCTTTGACGTACCGAGTCATTCTTATTCGCGGTGTTCGTGTTTTCCTCACTCGCAATACACGTTCGAAAAATCGTACAAAAATATGTCAGCTGTTGGATATTTTATGCAACTTTGGGTAATGATCATTTTCTTTTTTTGCCCAGCATAATCTTTCACAAATATTTTTGCAGACGACATCCAAAATGTCTTCGATACGATGTTTCGAACCACGAAATTACATCATGATCGTCAACCTGAAATAATAATGATCGGATAACCAACATTCTCATTGTAAAACATTGGCAACTGTTTATGTCTGAACTGCAGTCATGTCGGGATCAAAAATAAATAATGAAGTACAGTTTTATATAATATCGATGTTGCGACGAGGTTCCTTGATATTTCAAATGCAAGAGAAATTGTGTCAAAAAAATGAATAAGAATCGTGACGTTCACGAAATAAGACAGACGTCAAAATAACGCAATTCACACAAAATTGTGGGAAACAATTTGAAAAAATGGAATAGTGACAGCTTTCGTGGGAAAAAAATTGATAGATAATCTTTCAAACGTATTGCTTGAGAATCCTCCCGAGAAATGATGATAATTTTTGTAGGTATACATGAACGAAAACGGTGTGTAAAACGTACACGGGAATATTCTGATGATTCAAGAGATCGCTGTATTTTAGCATGTATGAGTCATGGAGAAACAGGAAAAAATGAATCTGGGAAGCTATAGCGAGTGCGAATAAATTCACTCATAAGCGGAATCTCCTTTTTTTTTTATTCGCATACACACTGAGAAAAAAAATGGTTGATTCAATAGAAACCGATGTTATTGGAAGAGTTTTGTCAATTAAAATGCGTGGTTCTTTGTCAGAATGTACCCGCAGTTTGAACAAAAATTAATGTGTTCGTTCAATGGTTTACGACATTATGATGATCATGTACCCCATTGGCATTCTGTAACGAGAGATTTTGTTGTTCGAATAACTTTTTTTTTCTCGGTGTACTCGTTCTTTAATGAGTATAAAAACTTCACTCGTATACCTCTCATCATCATTGTGTCCTTCAGCTGAACCAAAATACCTTGTTTGCATTCGTTGACGTCACTAGGTAGCGAGAAAAATCTTTGGTAAACAGCGAGTAAACTCTGATTCAACCGGTGTTCGTAAATATCACTGAGGAGACTCTTAAATTTCGCTTAGTCTATGTGCGTCAGAACGAGTCGCGTGCAACAAAAATGATGGTAATTTACTAAGCCTGCAGAGCGTGTGACTATATTTGCTCTTTCATATAAAGTAAAATAACAGTCATAACGAAAAGTAGAATGACAGTTTTGGCCTGCTACGAAAATGGTAAAAGTTGAACGATGAAGAGCTTTTAGCACGAAAGTGATAACTAATAGACGAGCAACACCGGAAAATGTCTAGCACAAAGTACATGTTACAAAATTAATTTAAGTTACAGGGATAGTTTGACGTTGAAGGAGAACGGGAGAAAAATAGAGAGGGAAATAGTTAAAGAGAGTAATCTACTTACGATCGATTCAGGTAAATCTACGAGTGAGGTAAAATTACCACTTTTTTTCACATTCTCAATATATTTTATGCTTCGAGTATTTCCCCGTAAAACCATTAATTAATATAATTGTTCCGTTTTATCCAAACTTGCCTTCAGTGAAATATTCATAAAAACTTATGCAAACAAGAAGCAAAGTAGCGAAAAAAAATAACAAATTAAATTGAAATTCATAAAATTTCATTGCCTTCAGTGAAATATTGATGAAAACTTATGCAAACAAGAAGCAAAGTAGCGAAAAAAAAATAAAAAATAAAATTGAAATTCATAAAATTACATTAATAAATGAAATTTCAACTCGTGAAGCGATCAATTTAAGAATATTTTCTAATTTATCATCTCTATGAAATTGTCTTGTTATAAGTAAGTTGTTAAAGGAATAAAAATATTGATCAAATATGTATTCATTGAAAGCAAAACATCTGCAGCTGATGTTCTTCTTGATGGTATTTTGTCGAAAAATGATGTGAAAACAAAATGAAATTGAATTTCATAGGCAACGCTAAAATGACGCGTGTCAAAATTTTGATAGGATGTTTGTTTTCATCCTCAGTTTCTTATTATTTTACTGCGTTTTTTAGTCGATCGTTGCTTGAAAGCTTCTGTTGTCTCACACGTGAGTGAGATTGAATGAGAAAGAGATGAATGAAAAAGCCCAACGAGTGATTTTTTTTTTTTTTTTCTTTCTCATTTGAATCGGGCACCACGTTTGAACAAGCTTTCATCCCTCGTGAAAATGGTAAACGAACGTATGAATAAACAAAAAACGATGTGAACCAATAGCTGGTGCGAGGACGAAACAGCGAATGCATACGGGTCATCCCCGTGACCAAAACACGGGCATCAACCATGAACGCGACGCTGAGCTTTTTCGGTTAGATTCAGGCTAAAATGTCCGAGATAGGATATACATATATATAGAAATGAAAAAAGGGATAGGAATAGCGTTGCCTCAATCTATAATAATGCATGGAGCGAGATAGAAAAAGTAAAATAGTGAGTACAGTTAACGAGTGGAAAAAAATCGATCAACCATCGCTACCATCAAAGCCAGGAGGGACAGAGTGAGACTCGCCGGGACACCTAACGACAAAATGAATGCCGCAAAGCATACACATGCGACCTTGACTGTATGTTCACTGTGTTTTTATACTTTTTTTTTTCTTTCCACGACCACAGAGTATTTCGTGGTCGAATCGTTTTTTATGTTTTTTTTTTTGAGGATGGAAGATGTGAAAAATGAAGCGTAAGGGAGAAATGCTCCCGGCAGAGAAAGAGAGAAAAATCCCGATCTGTCCGCGGTGCTTCGGTTTGATTGGTTTTTTCCCTATTGTCGAGATTTTTTAGACCCGTTTTTCTTCACGCTCTGTTTTTCTTCTCCTCGTTTTATTGTTCCGATTTCTCATCGGTGATGAGTCGGGAAATCGTGAAAAAGAAAAAAAAATAACGAAAAAACAAAAACAAAACATCTCTCATCGTGTATGAACGAAATCAATTATCATTCGTCTTGTAAAAATGTTCAAGTGGAACTACGTTTTCTCCACACTTTCATCTGGGATTCTCATATATTTAGGTCCACGAATCCCCTAATGTAATCCCAGTAGAATTTTCATATTCATCTTGCACACGCGATGAAGTCACGTACTTCATAGGTACTTCTGTGCGTGGCCAATCTCGGGGATCTTCTCTAGAGGGCTTTCGCATAGACCAAAGGCTACATTCCTGGTCGTATTATATTCGAAATTATTCGCAACGTGTCCACATATATTTATACGTGCATTTACAAAGCTCATAAGAAGATGGACAGGTGGAGTAACGAGACTGGGCGTGCAAGGTACGGATTAAGCTGTGTCCTGATGCGTTGTACACTTTCATCAACCCATTACCCATGTACGAGCTGTCAAAGAAGACACACATCTCCACGTATCTCATCACATATATCCAAAGATCTTCCTGCTTATCCGGTGCAAGAAACCTTCTAATTCATATCAATCATCATTAAGATGAATTGCTGAGGCAGGCAAGTAGCGTCTTTCTTGCAAGCTCCGAACGTATTCTCATCTTTGGGTACACCGACTGCTGCTATATCACATCTTTCCCGTGAGCACGATTCATTTTTCCTGCTATAAAGTTGCCAACTGAAGGGGCTATTATAAGGGTTACTGCAAACCGTTGATGACTGGTCATGAGCCAACTATGCTCTTTGTACACAGAATTTGGATGCATCTCTGAGACTGAAGGATCAAATAGAGTTTGGATCGATAAATCTGAGCAAACGCACTTGACCCGTTTATGAGAATTATTCTCACATTTTCATTAAAATGACAATTGTTCAGAAATTTCTACTAACTTCAACGTGAAATGACGAAATATTTATTAGCTTTCATGGTATCAGTTTATCGCTCATTTAATTTTCGGTTTCTAAAAATGTCAAATCTTCAAAAGTCACATTTACTGTAACGAAACTATTTTCATTTTTCATATCAAATACCTGAAATCATATTATTTTGACAAGTTCCTCATTGGTCTACTAGCATTCAGTGTGTAAGTAACGCAACGGATAGCGGGTCGTTGCAATATTTCCCATTCCCTAACGAGCGAAAGAATATTCCAACAGACACAACTTGGACAAAAAAAACTCAAGTTTCCACCTAATCCATACAAGCTTACAATAAAATAGATCCAATTACTCAATCCCTGTAATTATCGCGTGTTTAAATACGTATGCATATATGTGTCTTCGTTAGTGGATGATTAAGCTCCCTGCAGCTTTTCCGCCTGGAGCCTGCGCTATTTCCGCGACACCTCTCAATATTCTTAACGAACACGACGTACTATATATATATATACATACATACATACAAGCGTATACATTTATCTATATATCTAACAATATATATATATATATATATATATATATATGACAAGAGTGGTTTCCTGGTTCGGAGGAATTTGTGAGCTGTATCTGGTTTGTCATTTGCCCTTCTCCTCGATCCTTCTTCCCTTTTCTTCTTCAACTCTCATCCGTATTACAAACAAGGATCGTAACCCTCGTTCCCCGATCTCCTCTACTCTTAGCCGGTGGCGTCGGCACGTGACGCGATCGTGAGTAATCACCACCGCGGAAATTGGGAACCGGTGAAGAGAGATACGAGAGAGAGAGAGAGAGAGAGAGAGAGAAAGAGCAGGAGCAGACTGTGTTGTTGATGCTGTGATCCCGTTGGCTCTGCCGTATGGAATCCGGGTTGGCTGCTCTCTGCTTCTCACACCATGATACCATACGTATATATATATATATATATATATATATATATATATATATACAAATGTACATATGTACTCGTATACAGTGCTGTACATACGTAGGTATAATATATACAAATATACATGCAAATATCGAAATATATATCCGTATACACGTATCGTATCTCCTCCTACGCTGGATGCTTGACTGGTTCTTAGTTGATGTCCTGATGCCCCTGACGCTGCTGCGTGAGGCAAAGAGAAGACCGATCCGGCTTTATACGTCACCATCAGTAGGTCCCAACCGTTACCGCACGAAGGGCGTGATTCTGCTGCAGCCCATTTACAACATAAGCTCTCACAAACCTTCATGGTGTACACTCATATATGTATACATGAATGTACTAAGTGTAGGAAAGACGACACATGCGAGAGTACAAGATGAGGATCAGGAAACCCCAGCCCTGAGAACACACCGTTCTCCTTCACCGTCTGTCTGTCTCCCTCCCTCTTTCTCTCTATTTCTCTCTCTCTCTCTCTCTTTCACTCTCTTCCATCTTCAAGCCACCGTAACCTACGACCCCGAGTATAATAACGTGACCGAGCTCATTAGAAATTAACGAGCGTGCTAACGCGACGGATAACGGGCTTATCATTCTGGCAACCACTCCTTGCCTCACGCACGCATCTTATGTAGAATTTCTTGAAAATCGTCCACGCTGGTATGATTCACTGCGTGATTTAATTCGTGCTACCAAGAAAAGGGATCCACTCAATTTAATCGCCGAGCTTTATGCAAATTCATTATTTTTTTTGCGAGATTTTATGGAATTCTTGATATTCGGATCTCGGTGGCTGTAAACCGATGATTATATCGTAGAAATAAAGGCATTTTGATTATAATGATACAATGAATCAACGCAATATCGTTCAAGTTAGCTCGATAAATTTAATTTATTTTTTTTTTGAATTTTGGACAAAGTAGAACTTCATTTTTAATGGTAAACGTATTTTACAGTCACTTGAAATAGGGTTTCTCGTTGTGATCATCTCAAAAAGTTCATTCTCCGATCAACGAAATAACTTTCCATATTTATTCCAAGAGAAAAAAAAGTTATTTTTATAAAACGCATGAAACTGCAGAATCGTCGATAGGAATTATTTCTAATTAAAAACATCGTTTCTTTATCGAAGTCGACATGAAATCTGAATCCAACTATATTTTTTTCAATATTTTAAATCTTTTTTTTTCATTTATGCTACAAAATGATGAGCTTTTGTTCTAATATTATCGAATATGAAAAACTTGGATTTAGCGTCGAAAAATGATCATTTCACTTCATCGGATATGTCACCAACGTGTTACAGGAGAATCACATTTCCATTATCACGAATACTGTACATAAGCATCGCATCCTTCGCAGCAGTTACATTTTTGAGTTGATTATGTCCTTCATTACTGATGCGTGATTTAGTAAAAAATTGACGAATTCGAGAACAAGCACTGCTTCATCACTCGAGCTCGTGATGTCAGATTTGTATGCAAAAAAAGGCCCATGGCATCAAATTTTTGTAAAGGTACTGAAACTCTGTTTGTTCGAGAGTAATTGAATACGTACCTGAAATTTTCCCAGCCAATTACCGAAGGTATATTCAGGGATAAAAAGTTATACGCACCGCTTTTTGTATGGACATTTCAATGGAGATCAATACAACGGAATTGGCATCTTGATTATGCGAACATACGGGATGGTGATTTTGGATACAGATACTAATGAAAAGATTGATAGAATACTGTTGTAACTGTACTTCGTGCTAGGGTGAGCAATTAAAGAAGTGAAGGGAGGGAATAGAAACGAACTGGAAATAGATCTAGTGGAATAATGTATTTGAAAGCGTAGCGAATGTCGCATGTGAGTGATTCATCGCAGTAGGAAAAATACCGAGATTGTGTGCGCTATCAGGTTTTTTTTTATATACAATCAACTGATGAATCGATTGACCGGGACTGCCCTGACAGGTAGGATTGTTACAAGAAAGATCTCGTGATTCTGTTTCTTAGAAAGTTTGAGGAAGTTTTGGGATAAACCCGGAAAATGAAATTCTCCTCAAGGGAGGACAAATAAAAGGAATACATGGGAAGAAGAAAAATCACTTTGCCGAACAAAGAAAAAGGACAGGAGGGGACAAAAGCAACAGAGTTTCATTGAAACATGATAAAAGATCATTTTCTTAGTCATCCGATTAAGATTGAATAGAACCTAAAAATAACTCGTAGCTAAATCCCCTATTTTCTAAAGTGTTATTCATATTTTCGTTATTCCATATTATTTTCATATTTTGCTTAATTTTTATTCTTTACTGGTCCATTTTTGTCACTTAGTTATTAATCAGTCGATTAGTTATCGATAGACAAAATAATGACATATTTTTTCAAATCAAATGAAAACTCCTTATTTGATATGGCAGTGAATTTCGATTATCCATTTGCAAGCATCGATTTCAAAATTACATAGTTAATGTAACATTTCATCAAGCAGCTCATTAGTTTTATCAGCGTAAAACATGTTCAAAAAACGTGCTGTAACTGTGATGATTTCAACATCTATGTTGACTTATTGACAATGAAATTCGCGTACAAGAGTTTCACGCCTAATGGTGCATGTTCAATAAATTTTAATTTGAAGACCGTAACGATTTTTCACGGATCGCACATGATATTTTTTATAGACGCTGAAAAATAAATATAATTTGCCAATTAGCTTCACTAATTCACTTTATGTCACTGTTTCTATTGTTTTCCAAAAATATTCTTTAGCTCGTTCTCGATAGTTACACAAACCCACAAGGCATTAGCACATTTTACTGATAATTTGTTTCTCGTGAAGTCGGCGGGGTACAGATGATTGGCGACAAAAAAGTCTATACTCTTACCGGCAAGTATAGCTTGGAAGTTCTCGCGCGATTCCGCGTCCTTGAAAACTAATGCATACGCGCGTACGCAGACGAACACACACGTGTACACGTAAGAGCGTGATAAAGTGGTCAGAATCGTGGTGTATCGCGGCGTGTTGGTTCGTGAACACAACGAACGAGGAGGACCGACGAATCCGTGAGTCGAACTCGCGCCTCACGACCGCGGCACGCTTTGTTCGTGGTTTTTTTTTAAATAAATTGTCGACCTACCACGATCTTGAAGCAGTTTCGTCCCGCCGATTGACCGCGGTGCACACAAAATCTCGTAGCTAAAGCAGCCTCCTTAGTTATTACCTTGACAAATTCTACGTACGCAAATATCCGGAACATTCGTTTATCTTTGTCGTTGTAATGTCTGCAATACACATTGTTAAAGTCTTTATTTTTACAACGCAAAGTTTCACAACGATGCGAAACACAGTGGCAGCCTCTTGATTGAATCATCGTGGCATTCGTGCATGGCTCGTTTATTCTTATCTGACGCCGATGCAAACATATCGGAGTCTCAAAATCGCGTATCTTCGTCGGTGCATGTGCGTCGATGAATTTTGAAAATCAAATTGATACATTGTAAGCAGAAACTTCTACGAGTTCCTTGGAATTTCCCATTGGTCTTTGATTTGCTCATCCAACGCCAAAGAAAAAGAAGCATCAACGAAAGCATTGGTGATTATGATGTTACGGATGTCATAAGGAGCAAGAGATAAAGGTTCACTAGCTTTTATTTCAATCACGTACCATTTACAGCTATTTTCAGTTCTTAGATTGGCTTGTTAAAGTACCAAACTGCGAGTTAAATTGCTTCTGGATAAACTCTTGTATTAGAAAGCTTTGTTCAAGTACAATCGAAGTTTCGTGATAAAAAGAAGAAAAATACTGATATTGTGGCTAAAAATAGTACCTCTAATATACACTGATACGAGGTAGAAGTCTTTCCAATACTGAATCACTTTGAAAATGTAGAATGCAATAGTTAAATATCATTGGAATCTTCCATTTTTCGATAGAAAAGACAAAAACCTTGAAACATAATGTGCGATAGCTTAACACCTTATGCTATTGTGTGGAAAAAAACAATACGGAAAATACGTAACGTAGCAGGTCATAAATGTGACGGCTATTTAAAGAGAGTAGACAGGCGCGACGAACTCGGATTAATTTTTCACAGGAAATAATCAGTCAACAGGTGCGACATTCGTCACATTTTGTATTTCCTTCTGTTCATTCGATTCGAAGCAATAATAAGAATGAAAAAAAAAAATGGAAAAACCATTGTATGTCCTTTGAGAAATGGCGTGCAATAAATTAAGCACTTCCGTTTTTTCATGGATTTAGCTTCCATATGAAAGTACCACTAACGAATGATCACGTTTGTGCTTCATTTGTGTATCGATGCTCGATTTTTTATACTCTTTCGAGACTTTACACATTCTTTGTGATTTGCTTCTGTTTCACTTTATTGAAAATAATAATAATAATAATTAAATTTCCACTCAGTTCAACCAGATCAATAACATTTTGGAAGCATACTATCGACTTTTCTATTTTAAGATCGTAAACGACGCTACGATCTTTCGCTATAAATTTTATTCGTATTTTTCATCACGTAGAAGTCATATCGTGAAGATTGAAAAGTTCATTGCCGCATGCGTTCGCGCAGCTGCGCTTATTTATTCATCCAGTTTCCACTGAATTAATGAAATTGAGTAAGCATTGTAGATCGGCTGATTTAAACGGATTTTCATTCGTAGTGCAGAAACAGCTTAAGCAAACTCATTATTTCTGGTCTTGCAGCTTAATAAAGTTTCTGTTTTTTTTTTTTTTCTAAATATTTAAACGAAACGTGATAAGCTCCCTAAATCGATCGTTTCGAATACGAGATTTTTCGTATTTCTTTAGTAAGAACGAATAGAATATTTCCTATGAATGGATGAGTTGAAAAAGAAGGCGCAACAGTTCGACAGTGAAGATAGTGAAGGTCTGCAGTACGATGCTCGAGCATCGGCTATTTATAACTGAAACCTCGCGGGCTACTTGGCCGGTATGTATGAACGTTGCACCGCTATCACTGATCAGATATATATGAATGAGTGGGAAGTGAGATCGAGTAACGAAGGAAGTCGAACGTTTGCAAGGCACGTGACTGGACACGTTGATTGACGTTAGCAGATTGAGTTTCGAAAACCCGAAGACTCTGAGACTAGACGTAGCAAAAGAAAGGAGGAGAGAGAGCGAGGATGTGAGAAAGGGGAAGAAGGTGGAAGAGAGAAAGAGCAAAAGAGAGAGAGAGAGAGAGAAAGAGAAAGCGAAGGATGAAAAAGTTGAAACTAAGAGAGAATGAAAGGAAGAGAGAATAATAGAGAGGGTTAAAGTTGTAGGAGACGAGATGGACGTGAAGGATGAAACTCTGGACCGAGCTCCATCCTTCTTGAAACTCCGACACATAGCCGGTACCGTACTAAGCGCATGTTCCCTTCCAACAAGATTCAAAGACAACTCGATGGCAACTAAGATCAAAACTGATAATACAAGCCTCTCACGTTTATTGTCTTCACTCGATCTCTGTTGTCCCTAGTAGAAAATGTACTGCTTTCCGGATGAATTTCAGTTAGATTGTTGCTTCCCGCATTGAATAAACTTGGCGAGGAACCTCGCGCGTTAGAAACTTCCACATTGCTTATACATTTATTCTTCTTCTTGTTTCCCTTTCACAGAGCTTATTCCTTGGTAGGCAGGCATCCCCAATTTGATACGACCCTATACAAGTCGTACAACTTTTGAAGAACAAGGGTTTGAACAGATATTTACGCAGGACCAGCATCCTTCATTTTCCTTAAGCTTTATACAATTTAATTTTTTTTCATCTTAATTCCTTAGTATCAAGAGACTCGGCAGAGTCTCGGGACAAGTACATTGACAGCCCTGTCGTCTGCTGGCCCGAGCTCGCCGAGACTATACTTTCTCTGAATAAACCGATTCGCAGTGGTGGGGGTAAAATCGGCATGTCATTTTATTGATCAAATTTGTTTGTGCTCAAATGCGATTAAGATCGTCTTACACTTTTCGCTAATCTCCTGGATTGGACTACCCTCTCCAGACTTGTAACTGGGTGTTTACCCGTCAAATTTATAAAATAAAATAAAAATAAAATAAAAAGATAACGAATAAAATAAATGAGGAAGAATCGTTATTTCACAAAACAGCGAATACATTTCTAATTTTATATAAATACAGGTATTTTTGACGCGCGAAATGTTCATTTTCAATAAATAATCGAGTTCATTGAACAAAACTATTGTGTAGATTAGATATTTTCTAAAAAACTTTAGTCTTCTGAAAAGTGACAGTTTTATTCGCAGATCTAATAAAACCCTAATAGATCGAAAGCATATAAGGCAGTCGTATTCCATTTTCCTTTCTCTCGAAAATCTCTTTCTCTTTAACTCATTTTCTTTCAACGTCTAGCAATGATCTGTGTCGGAACATACCAATTCGTGTTTACGAGAACGTGTGAACTTTGGTCGATAGCAGAGGTATTAATCCGCACGAGTATGTTCTCTAGAGAGTGTGAGAGAGAAAGATAGATCGTTTCCGCGGATGTCAGCCATTAGTATCGGAAACGCGATCAGACTATCGCTTTTATTTCAAAACTCGGTCGCGTGTAAGCTCGCACACGGCATGAGCATTATAGTAAAAAGAAGGTAATAAAAATCAGCTGCAAATAGCCATTCACCTTACCCTGAAAGCCTTATCCTAGGAAATTGATTTTTCTTGTGTTTTAGTTGAATTGTCACGATATTTTATATTACCTTTTATAAACACGTCCGAGCAATACTATTATTCTACAGTGTTAATATTTCGAGTGCATGCTCAAGTATAATAAATTAGTTCGAACCAAATGATTACATTGAAACGTTTCGAATTAAAAATCTAATCAATCTTTCCAGAAACTAACAATTCAAACTTCGCTCGTTTCATCTAGCTATACATTTTTCATGATTTCTCACATCAATGGAATTCATAAGTGATATTTAATAACATCGCGATTCAAAGCTCATTTTTTCGAATCATCGTTTCACGTTATTAACGGTGATGAGATGTACGATAAAAGAAAATAAAAAAAATGAAACTATTGAGTGGACGTTATAATGGAGACAAATGTCGTTTGTGACGTTTCAGATTTGTAGGGGGAATGCAAAATTAATGATAAAATCGAGCGAGAGCGAAAATAAGCGACAAAAATTTGCTTGTAGGTCGTCGGTAAAATTGTGGATAGCGGGACAGATAGATGGTCCACAAAGAGGGGGCTCTCGCGGATGGGGTTGAATGAGGTACCGAGTCCATTTTCACATTCGCTCAATTTTCGCTCGATCGCGGCTATAACAAATCATCGAGGCGGTGACCCATGCATCTATATAGTACACACAAAAGCACATGTATATAGATATATTCATGCGCTTACGTGGTAAATAATCCCCGTGAAACACGATAATTCATAAATCCTACACATCCGATTTTTACCCAATGGAATGTGTACAGCGGTAACAACTTGAATATTGAAAAACAAAACCATAGTCAATTATTTGTGCTGGTGCATCGAGTTAACATTGCCCTCGACTTTATCACCACTCTGCAATTTAGCATTATTTCTTTTTAGTATTTTCGAGGCTTTGGTCATAAAGAGCGGTTATGATCGAGTAATAAACGGGCTGTTTTTATTATTCTACTATAATTATTTACTTCTGTTTGCGTACATTTACTTTTGTGGAGAAACATTTCATCGGGAAATAAAAAATTTTTCCATGAATTTGTTCGTTTTTTCTTCTACTTCGAATCATTGAAATGGAAAATGGGAAAAAAATTTCATTGGGAAATAAAATATTTTTCCATGTATTTGTTCGTTTTTTTCTTCTTCGAATCATTGAAATTATACGAATACCGGATCGACATGATTCACTTTATTCTAGACCAGTTGGAGTATTTATTTAGCGAGAAAAAGAGTCGAGTAAAATGGAACAGCTGACGAGAGTGTTCGTTATTTACGTCTTGCATTATTTCCAAGAGAATGCTCGCGGAATCCGCTCAATTCGAGGCTGTTACAATTTTCAGTACACTTCAATTGACGTGGAAAATCCCGCAGGAATATAATCTTGCAGATATAAATTATGAACCGCAAGTGAAATGGTTTAACTCGCGGGCTTAGCCCTTCCACGTCATGAAACATTTGTTAGTTTTTTTTTACAAATAACAAACAGCAACCGGAACATCTGTAACCGCAGGTGAAATTGAACCAATTCTTCATGGGAATTTGCGGAAATCGTGTTCGAAATGATTTTCCGAATATTCGATTTCATTTCAAAATGAATGGGGCAAACATCTATTGGCAGTGAATCCCTAACACGTATACGCATACATGTGAAACACACATTCATCACGTTCAAATATGCTGCAGTGGAGAAAAATGTTCTCAATGCTTTTGCCACCAATTTATTTTGTTGTGTTATTAAGTCTGACAATGTTTCCTCATTCATTTAGCTTTTTCTTTCTATCCCTTCTTTTTCTCTTTGTTTCTATATACATTATACATGCCTTCATTTGCATTTTTTATTCGATTCGAGCACAAGCGTTAGGCTCCGACCTTCAAACTTATTGCATAGATTCCGCGAGCTTACACTCATGACCGAAATGTCGCACCTTCATAAGTCGTCGGAGAAAAGGCGTTCAAGCGAGACCTCTAAATGAGGAAGAAAACAATTAAAACAGCAGCATTATGTTCGTACGGTTGTATATTTTTTTCGAAAATCCGGGCGATGGTTTTAGAGACCTCATTGCGTTTGAAATATCGAAGAAACATTTTTAAGAGCAGAAAAAAATTTTTAATGGAGTAACAGCAAAAAATATTCGTGTCAGAATATATCGTTTTGGGATCGGATTCCATAACGATCTGTTAGTGAAATCGTGTAGATTTACAATTGACATGGCACTGAAAAATAGTTTTGCTGTTGTCTTAAAGCAAAAAAAAAAAAATTACACCGATGAAACGTGGCAGTCGGAATTGAACTTTTTGAATCAATAGAGAAAATTTGAGTTTTCTTGATGTAATTCAAATTCAGTGCACGTTTCACTGTTATTCGTAGGTACATTATTTGCTGAGTTGCTGGGGAAAAAAGGGAAATCACTTAACTATTTCTGGACCGCTGCCAGTACGTCTATCAAACTGCGGAGCTGATGGAGGGCTTGGTTCGAGACCTTCGTTTCTATTATTATTATGTAGACTTCGTTTGTTTCTATGATAAATATAATCGTTGAATAAAAAATTGTGTGTATGCAGTTTCGAAAAAAAAAAAGCATTTGCACGTCACAGGAATAGTTCGAAGTCGAAGCATAAATCAAATTCGTGATTAATTGACAGGAATGTTCGTTGAATATTTACCTCGTGAAATGCGTGAAAGAGATCCGTTAGATACGACTCGAAAGTTATGGAATTATAAGAAAATTTCACCTGATAAAAATGAGCGAGTTGATTGAAAACATTTAGTGTTATCCAGATTTTAAAAAATCCAGTACGATAGCCTTTTCGTGAAAATTCAATTTTCACATTTTTTTTCGCACTTTTTGTCATATTTTCACCTAGCAGTGAGAAAAAAAAAGAGTTCTCGTCACCGTAATATCCTTTTAGCGACAGCATAACTATGAACGATGATGGATAGGGGATGAGAATAAAACGGGAGAAAGGAAGACCGAGAAAACGTAGAAGACTGAGCGTTTCTGTTGAATGGAAAATTTATGGAAAATTACAGACACGCTCGAGGCTATCGATATTCGGGAAACTTCTCGTGCTTAAGCGATATTGAAAACGAATCTTCGAAATATTCGAGTTCCCTTTCG
The DNA here is from genome assembly GCA_037576405.1 of Campoplex capitator. NCBI lineage: Eukaryota > Metazoa > Arthropoda > Insecta > Hymenoptera > Ichneumonidae > Campoplex > Campoplex capitator. Next base: position 7,320,393 of record JARBWI010000008.1, on the reverse strand, counting down.
AGTTTTCTCGCGATTGAATAATAATATACTTTGAGTCCAGAAGGCACCAGAAGGAGCACTTCAAATAAATATACAATGCTGATTTCTTCACTTCGCAGTATCCAGTAATTAACTCGCCCGATTTGACATCCTTTTCGGCCTTCGACTATCCTTCGAGTCGTTAAGCGAAAAGAAAAAAAAAATACAATGAGAATACACGAGTGATGAAATATTTAAAAAATTTCAAATAAAAGAACGACACAAATTCGAGTTTGACTTGAAAATTACGAAGCTTTCGAAAATACATTATCACCTGTCACGATGAAAATACGAGAAAACCATGAATAATCATGAATATTTCACTTTTTTTTTTCTCTCATTCAGGCAGAATAAATTTCTGATAATTAATCATCCAGTATATTCTGGAAGAATAACAATTTGTTATCAGTCACGTCACATTTATACAAATTGCACTTCACTGGCACGTTGAGATCAAAAAAAGAATATTTTTCTGTATTTCCGTCACGATTTCAAACATCAACTATCTTTCAGCAAAGTATAAAAAATACTTTTTTAAGTAGAATTTTTGTTTTAAGTTTGGCATAAAATGTTTCGAAGTCGAAGAAATGTTCAGTTTCAATCAGCAAGATCCCCGTTACATTTCATTTGAAATTTTCGATAAATAGTTCTCACATAACGCACTTTGAAAGCTTGAATTTTGTTATGAAAATCATCTAGAAGTATAGCTTAAATAAATGTATCAATTTTTAACAGAAAAAACGTTGAGATTTCGGGAGACAGATTTTATTTCAGTGTCAATAAATCGCGATTCCACAGAACGATTTGCAAATACTTGTTTTTCTTTTATTTCTCGGTGAAATGTTGAATCTCGTGATGCTGATAGAACTAACGTTCTTGCGAAGAGAAAGTAGGGTCCGATGTCACTCGACCACTATGTTTGAAGAGTCCGGATAGAGTGGGCAAAATCGACCAAGTCGGATACCTTGGCGAGCTTTGAAATAACCACTGTAGATACGAATGATAGAACCCAATAACTCGCGTAGAAAAATAAAGAGTGGGCCAAAGATCTATAGAGAAAAGAAGGAAAGAGAGGGGGAAGGATTGGGATTCGATACGTAGAAAAGCGATGAAAGCCTTGAGCGGGTAAGCACCTCTCAGGCCTTTCTTCGTCTTCTTCGATCTTTTCCTTCTTTTTTTTCTCTCCTGTGTATATATTTGAGGGAGTTCGTTTGATGCCGATGCATGTTCTGTAGAAAAAGTCAGTCTCGTGGGATGGATTCTGAACGGTCGGTTTTCGTTTACCAGCTTGTCGTTTGCCTTCTTCCCGATCTTTCTTTTTCTCGTACTATGACTTCTCACCATCCTTGGACTCCCCCATCTTCTAACGAATATAGCAATTTTCTTCTTCTTCTGTTTCTTCGGCTAGCACGACGGAGCCTTTCGATAAAAATTCGAAAAATTGTAGACTTAACTGAAATTTGAATTAACGATTTTGCTTGGGAGTGTCCAAATTTTTATTCGCATAAAGTCAAATGTTCCCGAATTTACATATTCGTTTTCATTGGATGCCTTTTTTTGTGCACGCGACATTCAAATATTCTCCCTCTCAATTTACTTTTTTAACGTTAAAGAAACGGCGAAATTTCTAGTCATCATAAAAAACGCCAAATCTTTATCGTTTTTATGGTGATTCATATTGCCTCAGATTTAACGGCACGTTTGAATATTTGTGGTAACAATGATTGTCCTTTGATATGATGGATCAAGAAGCTGTGAAATATCTAATTCATCAATGCCATCGATCTCCGTGAATATTAAAGTGTGTATGGCAGAACCACAGATAAACGTGCGTAGCTTGAGCATCGATGGAAGATGCTTATTATATTACTATTCTACATAGACTTTTTCCGCAGTTTTTTCGTCTTGCTTGCTTCGTTTTTCCTTCCCACGAAGCGTGCTAGGTAAGTGCGTACCTCAACGATGGTAGTATAAAAGCTCGTAGAAGCTTTCTAGGATGATCCATCGAGGCGCAGGCAAAAACTCCCGCGCCCGTTATTCTCCCCCTTTCTCTTCTCTTTTTTCTCACTGTTCTCCCCCAACTTTCGTAATAATCGAGAGCGAAAAAGTGCTTTGTGAAGCAAATTCTAACATCATCTGTGCTGCATAGACACCTTCATCCTTTACGAATAACATTTATTTTCGTCCTGCTGTTATATTCTATTTTTCTTCTTCAAAATATGCAGAGTGAGCTTTCGAAGAAATATATAATGGATACGAGAGAAGCAGCAATGTCTTTATCCTCTCGTTTATAAATCGCTTATTCGATAGTATATTTCTTCTGTTTTCCAACTCGATCGCTCATCCTTGTCGTCTCGGTTGCGTTAATGTCCTCGTAAATCCATTTCTCGGATCACTCCGTTTTTCTCCCACAAGCATAATGTATCGAAAAAGCTTTATCACGACTCCCGTTTTCTCCTTCATAAACTAGAGATCCAGGGCAATCGCTACGAGAGCTTTGGTGATTGCTGTCACATCGATAAACTGCTGTTCAACGATAGTACGGATTTCATCAGTTTTGAACGTACACATACATCATAATGAGAAATGAAAAGAAGTTTTAGTAGCTGCTGCTGGTTATCCATAGTTTTTCTGAGTATCTCATTCGTTAATACGTGACTTTCTTACGAGACCATTACTCCAAGCCGAATTTATTTTTTTTAATGAATTTGAGTTACGAACATTGAATTATCAAATTGCCAAAACTGAAAGTGGAAATAACTGCATTTTTTGAACTAAGTAATTATATATAAAAACAATTAGCATACCGAATGAATGCTTGGGCTCAAAAACAGTTGACAGCAGACTACCTTTTTGTTTTACAATATAAGTATACGCACGTATCTATCAGTGAGTGTACGTGATCCCGTACAGATCCACAGTCACGTTGTAACTCAACGTTAAAGTTTGAGAGACTAGAAGAGCGTCGGGCAGCAAAAGCCGTGTAGAAGTTTGGGTGAACCGATCACTAGTTAGACGAGGATTTGCATTGTAAAGTTTCCGTATCTACGCCAGCTGGACGTATATATGCCCGTCCCACGCTATTCTGGCCAATCTCCTTCGTTCCCGTCGATTGCGGCACTACCGCTTCGGAAACTGTGCTCGTGACCGAGCAATTCATCTCACACTGTATTTATTGTTACGCCGTTAACACAAATGCTAAATTTATGCAGAGCATCCTACATATATTATACCGGTACATATAGATTTCGGAATTACAGGAATGGCATCCTCCCTATACAGGGTGTCTTGCCTCTGATAGTCTAACTCACTAGCTATGGGTCTAACAGTCAACTGTAAAAAAAAACAAAATGCAATAAATGATGATTGTCATTCTCGTTGATCAGATGTTCTTGCTTCTACGACGTTGAAAATCACTCCCGTGAACACTCACTTCAATTTACGAAATCAATCGTGTAGAGATTGTAACGTTTCTGAAAAAAAAGTTCGCTTTTCTATCTTTATATAGTTCTGGAACCGAGTCGCCTGAAATATCAAAAAGCTACGGAAATTTACACATTATCTGAGGGACCCGAATCATTTCAAAAGCCACTTTTAGGATGAAGCCACTTGAGCCAGGAAATTACAGTCATCGTGCTCTTGGTCGAAGATTGAATGCTCTTTGATTCGTCTTGAGTATTTTGCACTTTATCTCCAGCCGTTTTAAAATTACGCGTGTGGTTTCGTCGTCTTTAACCATTAATACCGCATTAAGATAGGATCTAAATTTTGATTTCACAACAACAAATGTTGGAACGAAACACCTTATACATTTTGGAAAACAATAATATTCGATCCAACTTGTATTTGATTCTAACGGAAATACATTCATTCGTAAATAAAAATGAATTTTCTAAGCGATGCTTTTATTCGGAATGGAGTTTAACTTATCCGGATGTTTTCAAATCCTCCGTAAGTGGGACACGATCATCGCACATCTAACTATATTCCGTGAGGCCGTGCAAGCTATTTCAAATTCCAATAAATCTTGATTCGTCCCACAAAAAGGTGGAATGTAAAGATAATTTTCAATGAAACAAACATTGGAGAAAATTAATTACCTTCTTGAGGTAAAACGGTTTAATAAAATGTAATCGATGCTCAGTTCCTGTTTCATTCTAAAGTAATAACAGGAAAACAGTAACGACAGTCATTGATGCCAAAATTAGTGAGCTATAAATTACAGAAATTTCATTTGTAATAATAAAGATTGCGTCCGTGCCAAAACGACCAATCACGAACAACTTTTTACGAAAGACATATAAAAAAATTGTGTGTGATAAAAAAAATTGAGAATGAATCGAGGCGCGTATCCCATTACGTATAATAACATTTACATCAACGAATGCGATGCAGCACATTCTTCGAATCTGTTTTGAATATGAGCTGAATGTTTATTTTTTATGGATGTATATTATGTTAAGAAAAGCAAATGTTCGTTCACTAAGTGCATGCGTATCGTGTTTCCTCTCCGCGAAATACAACTCCTGCATATAGCTCGAGGTACTTTACTATAATTTGGCAAAGCATTCGGTCTCGTCGAGACCAGGACATATTCGCAAATCTCTAGCGTCACTTTCTGTCATTTGGCGCGCGAGAGTCACTGATATCAAATGCTTGTGTACATAACCGTACATGGTATATTTATGCACAGGTAATATGGGTTAGAGTATAGACACATGTACTTCACTCGAGTTAAAGTTCGTAGGTCCTCGGCTTTAATCTCAAAACTTGGTACATTGGCGATAGCGATGCACGCTGTGTCTCTCAAGCGTCTGGGACGTTATTTCCCATCTCTTGGCGAAGTCTTCGCAGAAGTTCTGCGGAATAACATATTTCAATGAAGTTGGGTCCAGCGGAAAGGATTTGGAATGATTTCAATTATTTTCATTGACGTCAGGCATCGCATAACCGGCTCTTGGTTTATTATCACGAGGGTGTCAATGTCTTTGGAATCGTATTTTCATTATCACGTTGAATAGTAACTATTTATAGTCCCTTGAACTTACGGGGAATCTGGCATAATTGAAAGTAGATAGTGCCGAAAATTATTCGTTCGATGGGAGGAATAATCGATTACGTGTGAACGAGAGTGGAAAGTGAAAATGCTGCAAGGGGACGGGCTGAGAGAACGTTACCTCGTGAACACATTCTGTCAAAGAAAAATAAGGGTTGGTGGATTGGGGCGAACGGAAGGAATAGAGGGATGGTAGAATTGTGCGTTAACTCCTCCACCGTGTTTGCACTCGATGCACATCGATATTCGTCTCTTTGCATCGCTCAACTGTGTATGCGTCATTGTGTGTGCGTGTATGCAGTTGAGAGAGTTTGAAGCAAATTGAACTCTCATTTTCCACCGTTAACGGCGTGGCATCTGTGAAATTTATACGCGTACTCCGCCAATAGCTTGTGTATATATATATTAAATGGACCGGCTAAAATTTGCACGAGATGCTGGATCAAATGAAAACGAGATGATGAAGAAAAAAAAAGTGAAAAAAGTGTATGTGAACGAACGTGAAAAGCACATCGCCGATGTAATTAATTTAATCATTCTGCGAACAGGGCGGTGCATTCATTTTTCAAATTATCCCTCAACGTGTTTCCTGCGATATTTTCTGCATTAAAATTCACTTTCGTCTCCTGGTAGAAATCCAGTCGCGATCCCCGATTAAGATCTCGTACTTTCCCATTAAAAGCTCATTTTTTTTTTTACAACAAGCAGACTCATTCATGATCCGTATTATGCACATTTCGTTACATACAAATATTCTTGCATCATGAAAATTGTTTCCCTGTAACCGCTTATGCAGGAAATTTTCGAAAAAATTTTCGAATTTCACTATTTTCTAACAAACTATTTTTACTCCAGAAACTTTTGATGTTACCTGTTCAAAAGGCTGGTGATTTTATTTCTCGTAAAAGAACCATTAACCTCTTGATTTTAAAGCTGCCTTCATCACAATTGATTTTACAGTATCTCTGTTTTACACCGACACGGAGTTATGCATTTTGAATGGGATCGGTGATTCATATAGGCTATAATTTTCAAAGCGACCAAAACCATTCAGATTTCGTATATAGCAACGCCCTTGTTCGGTTTAGAATTGTTTTTCCCTTCATTCTGATTGTATATAGATGAATATGTGCCTGAGAGTTTAAACGCGTTGTTAAACGCTGGTGCAGCCAAGTGTTGTGATAAAACGGACGATCCACACAATTCCTTCATGAGTAATCCTTAACCCTTGAGTAGTACACATAATTTTTTATGTCCTCGACCAGCCCATTGTTCCAAAATGGAACGACGGTTTTTAGCGATGATGCTGACGCTTCTCATTCCTGTTGACAATGTTAGTATAACTTGAGCATCTGTTCAGTCTCACGTTCGAGGAGTACATAACATCATTTTTATACAGCAAGTATCATGACAAGTTTTTTTTTCATATATTTCAGCGAGAATTTATTACCGAGATGTATGATGTTACATGACGCGGTGTAACGTATGCAAGGAAAGTAACGAGAAAATAATAAATCGAGAGATGAAAGTATAATCAGTTGACTCATAAAATAATGAACGCAATGTGTATGTAACAATGAAATGAACAAAAAATGGTAATCATGCGGAGGCAAATATGTAGGAAAACTTGCATGGTAAAGCGTGGTCAAGTTTTTTCACTTATTTGCTTGCATGGATGTTTAAAGGCTGTGAGGTCAAAGTAAGCAAAATAAAAGATTAATTGAAAATCTGTAATTAATTTTGAATTGGGTGATGACATTCTTAATCTTAACTCACCCAATTTTATAAAACTTTCAACCTTTCTATTTGGCTCCAATCTTTTTTTTTTAGTTTTACCCATTCAAAGAACTTTTTCTATTTATTTATAAATTTTTTTTTTGTTATTTTGTTTATTCATTCACGAGACATACTTTTTGAAAAATAGATCGAACGATTCGTTCACTTTTTGAAAAAAATTATGAATGAATGCTTGACGAGAAAAAAAGAAAAAAATCGAAATATTATAATGAAAAGTATTGAAGTTGCTCAGTCGGCATGAGTGGCCCCGTATAATGACCCTCGTCAAGATCGCAGTTTCTTTGACGAATGAACCGTGCAACGAAAAACTATTTCTCCTTGAAGTTCGCGTTCAGCTAAACAAGTTTAAAGCTCTTACCAGTCGAGACGACTATGCTCGCACGAATGATGATATATCCGAGTGCAGTTCCAGCTGAGCATGTTTGACGTTAAGCTCCGATATCGCAAAAACCATGGGGAAAACATGTTAAGTAAAATGAAATTTATTGTACCTTGCGTTTGAGTTGAGAACTTTTATTCTGTTTTCCAGATGAACAATCAAAAGTTGAAGCTTATTCAACGAGTGACTAACATTGTTACAATCAATATTTATTGATGAAATAAATATTTCATTACTTGTCGAAGTTTAAAATTCATCATTACTGAAGTGAATTCAAAATTATATTACATTTTTATTTTTATTTTCCACGCGAATACACTATTTTTATCAAACTTTCGTTGACTATTTTCAAGCTCTGAACAGTGTCGATCTGGGCACTTTTTTTGTCGATTTATTTTGCTTTTTATAGACGATTTTCAAGTACAATGTTGAGAAAATATCTCCAATTTATTCTTTACTCTGAAAACTTCTCTGCATTGGGATACGATTCAGTAAAGTTACATTGCATATTTGTCCAAAAGTTAAAAAACTTCGGGAGAACACAACTTTAATAACAATCGCATAAGCGCGCATAAATACTCATGAATAATTTTTTTTTTTTTTTCGTTATTGAGGAGTTCGAATGGTGAATTAAAAATTTCAATTTCGTTCTATTTCGGCGAGTATAACTTTTTTCTCCGAGGGAACACAAAAAATATTATTGTTCATAAAATGTATCGCGATATATTGAAGCCGGACAACGTAACACGAGCGTTATCAATACTAACTATATCGAAACGTCGATAAGAAAACACGTGGGCGCTATTTATATGTATATAAATGCGTACGCGTATATATAAAATGAAAAAAACCTCTTATGGCATCGCCATCGTTCGAACTCGCACCAGCTGCTTTTACAATTATGATTTTTTCTTATGATATCCTACATCCAACATCGCAGGTTTTAACGAGTCCGCTCCATCACTCCGATCCCACTCTACCAACTCCTACGTTCTTGCGTAGCCCCCTAAAAGTGTTACTTACAGCCTCCTTTCCTTGATACATTACTGTACTATAGTTTTTGCACCAGCGCAAAACAAAACTGATGTAGAAGACCCAGCCAGCTGATATCGTTCGCTATAATTTCTACGGAATTGCAGTCGATTATCACCTTTTCGAATCTTAAAAAAAGCCGAGCCACTGCATGGCTAAACGGTCACCTTACCAAGTGCCAATCTCATCCGTGACCGCTCAACTCAAGAAATTGCTGAAACCCCGCACACCAACCGCACATCCGTCACTGTCGGTGATTTGAAAAAAATTTTATTCGCTATTTCGTCTCGAGTCGCTGTCTCGGCTGTTGGTACATTGACATTCAGAGCGAGTAACCAGAGACAAACTACATGAATAATCTATTCGAATCTGGAACCAGCCAAAGGCTTGAACGAAAAAAGGTGGAAGCAACCAGGAGGAATTTGACAGATACAAAATGTATTGTGATTCGAATGGAAACAGTGATAAGTCTTCTCGCAGTAGCAATGTGGACCCCAGCTAGCTCGTCAATGTTAATTTTCCGTGCGAAATTCTTCCTGCGTGGCTGTTGAAGAGTCAGTTGGAAAAGTTTTTAAGAGACAGAAGACTTGGCTGGCAGTTATTTCTTCTATTTTGAAGATCGATCTATCTGTCCGGTTCGTATATCGTCGGTGACTCACCTCCTCGACTCGTACGTACACATATATGTAAAAAGATACTCTTGAGAAGGCCTATACTATAGCCTCAACCAAGTATTATCTGAATCCGAGTCTTATCAGTAAGTCTATAGTCAAAAATGGCTCCGTAAAAGTTGTCAACACCTCTAGACATTCGTATGTATATGTATTCGAAGATAAACAAAAAACCTTCGTGCACATGGGTACGTGGCATCGATGCATGATCATCGTGAGAAGTCGCTTCACTATGAGTGAGGTGTTCAACGGTCAGTTGGCTCACGGACTCGCGAACGTTCGGACACGATTCTCCGCGTTGATTACTGTAAACCATCATTACAAATACCTTTCATACGATGAGCATGTAGACATTCGTTATACAGAGGTGCATTTTCGTATTTATTCTTTCAAGTGATTCGCTGGGAAAAAACGGTACATCAGACTTCGTATGAATATCGTACCGGAGGCTGGATGGGAGAACCGAGCGTGTTATTCATCTCGGTCGTTGCTCCGAATTCTCTAAACCTCTGAGCAGTTGCAGAAAATAAAACAATGGGAGCGAGTGAGTGAGTGAGTGACGGCAAGTGTGAACACTATAAAAAGAGAAGGAAGAGACAAAGTGAGAGGGAGAGAGAGAAAGACACACACACACACACACACACACAGGAGGAAAAAAAAAGAGAATGACCATGAGTCACAATCATGTGCATACTGTTCGAAAACTCGTGACAAATATAAATGGTTTTAATCGGGAGCGTCCTACTCTGGAATTAAAATGTGACAAGATACAAATCAGAGCTCGCCTCGGACAATTGCATTGTCAAAGTATCGGGGGTTAATCGATCGCGTGCTCACCAATGACCACAACGACATTGTCATTGTATATGCTTCACGTATGTACTTTCGGATTTATCCATTTTTATATAGTTGTACGCGAGCGACATACAAAATTAACGAAAAATCTCATTTGAGCAAAGATGATGAGTTCACTTCCGGTCCAATAGGTACCATTGCTTTGACAGATCATTTAAATATGTGATTAGTACAGCAATAGCATGTTGATGATGCCGACGTTATTGTTCTCCCTTCCTTTTGACTTTCTCGCAGAAAAATGAAACGATTCGTTCTATATTTTATGTAAATTCCTCTTCATTAACGAGAAGTTATCAGAGTCCACATCCATAATTGAACGCACAAAAATAACAACTACGAATCAAAATTCGCAAATTAGTCACGTGAGATTCAACACAATGATAAAAGCTCTCACAGGATAAAGCCAAGATCGAAAACTTTAGTTTCTCCTACGAGAGAAAATAACATTTTGCCAAATATTCTTTCACTCGTTGATGATTACTTCACCATCATCAATCTGCATTTTTCCAGACCGTCAAAAAACGTTGCACACAATTTTTACGGCAAGTATAAAGGTTTCAACGATTGAACAATGCTTCCTGCAAAAATTGATAATTCTCGTCGATAACACAATAATTTTCTGTAGAATCGAAGCATAGGCATTTCGGATGACTAGACAATGTATTATGCAAGAAAAAAAAGAACCGCAAAGTTCATCGCCATGTCAGCATGACCCCGAATATGTCACATCAATGAGAATGTATAAATATGTTTATACATATAAATTGAATAAACAGCCCCATACCTATGTATTTACTGTATAAATACAGACCCTTAGTAAATAAGCATGCTAACTCCAGGGAAAATATCGTTTCGAAATATACACGATAGAAATATCTCTAAAACTAACTTTGCTTCGTCATATTTTCGTAAAAATCCTAAAGTAAATAAAGGATAAAATATGGAATTCTTAATCGGATGTACATTTGAATATTAAGATAGCAGGTTCGAAACGTAAATTGAATCGTCTAAGAGCAGAGTATATTCGTGAAAACTCAAAGTTTTACGATGATTGGAGAATATGCTGGGAGCGAGTGTTGATAAATATAAAATGATCGGATGATCAGAAGAGATATTATCAGATTAGCTCAAATACGTCTAATCAGTAAAAACGGTTGACTGTCAATAATCGAGAAGTGAGTAGATAATAATTCTACCGAACCCAAACATCCGGTTATGAGAGTAAATTTTATTGGTGAGTGTTTTCAGCCGAAATAATATAATACTTGAAAGCTATAGCTTTCACATTTTTCTTACTGTAAGGATCGCACGTAGAGTAATGCAAATAAATAGGATGAAAAACTTTCAGTTCATTATCGGTATTCGTGTATGCGTGGATGGGTTTAACATAAATGGGGTTTAGAGCAGTATGCCAGATCGCTAAGCGGCAAACACGATCTGGCGAAGCACAACGAGCAGTGACATGCGAAGGAGCGAGACAGACAAGATGATCGGACCAGAGCACATAGAGCATACATGGAATGGTAGGATGATTGGCTGGTTCTCTCGTAGCTCGATGTTGGTCCCGTTGGGGCATGTGTAATTGGCAGCCCAGTTTCCAGTTGTCCCTTGCACACGCCCGCGCTCCAACGACTTTTATCGGAGCAGCACGCTCGTGACACGAGCGTGATACTCGTGCACGAGATTCGTGCTACGCACATGTGTCGACGGCAAATAAAACCGATCTAAGACGTACAGATACGTACATATGTACGAAGCGAGATCGATGAAGCAGGCAAAAAAAAATTAAACATTAAGCATTTATAGCGGTTTGATGCCTCAACGGTACGTATGTACAACGAACTCGTCTTTATATTTATCTGTATATATTTCAATCAGCACGACCAACCGAGAAAATCAAAATCGTCGCTCGAACTGTAATGACTTATAAAAAGGGAAAGAAAAAGATTCGAAAGACTTCATTGAAATTTCGGTATTATAACGGAGATCAGGGAGCGTTGTCATATTTTTCGGGGAACAAGTAGAATTTCCACTCAGTTGCATAACTGTTTTTTTTTTCTTTTTTTTATTCCAGCTAGTCGAAAATATTGTACCAAACATTTGGGAAAATATTTAAACTCAGCATCACCTTGTTATCGTCCGATACCTGATAATTATTTCAGAGTTTTGTGCTAAGGGGAACGAGAATAGAGCTCAAATAGAGCGTATGTCGGGAGACGAGAATAGAGCTTAAGATCCTACACGGAATCCCAAAACGTTGAACGTACGAGGACATGAAGCCATTATTTTTTCAACTTGAATATTTTTTTCGTAAACGTTATTATATTGGATTTTTGAAATTTTTCTACATTTCAATTCGAATATATTTTCTTAACGTATAAATAAAAAATGTTCAAACACATTTTATATACAAATACCCACGCATCCAGGTCAAATCTCCATTAACAGAATTCATGGAATTCACGAACGCATGGTCATTTTTCGTTTCAACCCCGCAGCATATTTTTCGTCTCGTATCTCTCGTGGCGAGAGACACTACCTGAGAAGAGTGGTAATAAAAAAATAAAAAATAAAAAAAAATGAAAAAATCGCCCACTGGCCGAAGCGGAAGAGTGCCCGACCGGTTATTAAAATTACCAGGCTCGCTTGCTCGTTCTTTCCATCGTTTGTTCATTCCGATGCTGGTATTTATTTTTTTTCTTGGTTTTTTTTTTTTTTTTTTTTTTTTCATGCATTCGTATTCAACTACCCGAAGTAGAGTTGATACAACGAACGAATTCTTTTCACCTTTGCATAGTGTTTTAAACTGAGACGTTATTTCACTTGGTTATATTTTAACTGTGTGAAAATTCGGGAGCCTGTCAAAAACAGGATGCGTACGTTGTTCAAAAATAAATGCGATTTTTCATTAATAATATCGTGCAAAAAAAATGTTATCCAACATTTCAGTCGGCAAGTTTCCTGCTTTCACGATATTTTATAATCGGTTAATAAGATTTTCTACTTCGCGATAGACAACTCGTTCATCTTCCCTCAGGGGTACTTTATTATCAAATTATTAATCTAATACAAAGCTTTCGAAATTGGAATACGTGAATTGTGCATTAGGAATTCGGTGCGGTGCAAACGGCAAATCTGTCGTTCTTCAAAATTTCTAGCTCCACATATCGCGCGTTATCCGCGCTTGTCTCTCCCGTTGAGCCCGCATTTCCTCGTTGATAATGCTCCGGTTCACGCCAAGTTTTGACGAAGAATCTTCCGATAGAGAGACTTTTGGCAGTATAGTACGAGAGGACGAGAGAAAGAGCTATACGCGAGGGTGGGCGAATGCAGTAGAAACGAACGAAATTTGCGCGTTGGAGCGCGAGCTTCAACAGTCGTTAATTAACGGAACGCCAATTATCTACTGAAATTACAGACAGAGAGAAAGAGAATAAAATATAGAGAGAGCTAGAAGAGAGAGAGACAGATGGAATGAGAAATGTGAGAGCTTTACTCTCACATTTCTCTTTGCCTTAGCCTTGTCACGCTTCTCATTATTTGATGCTCCCGTAGACTCTTTCTCTTTCTCTTTATTTCATTTTTTTTAAATTCCTTCTCTTTCTTTCTCTCCTCCCTCCCTCTCTCTCTCTCTCTCTTTTCTTTTTTCCTGCGCTATCTCTCGATTCCCCTCAAACCCACTCGTTGTGGCTGTTTCTCGCTAAGAATGCATGAGGGAACCGGAATTTCCTGACTGTACTTTCTTCTTCCTCCCGCACCCCCGTAATAATCGTCCCCGTGTTGCGAAAGATTCGTTGCGGATCAGAGCAGGAATGATCGGGAAGGGAAAAGAAGAGACTGCGATGAGGAAAGAAGAGCGTAGTTTGGAAACCCGCCAGAAACAGTCTTGGGTGACTCTCGACCAGTCTCGAAGGGACGTGAAGCCATGCGAATGCAGTGAGTGTCGAAGAGCGAGTGCGAGAGAAAGAGAAGCAAAAAGAATGCTAGGTATATGTATATATGTTTGTGAAGAAATGGGGGGGGGGGGGATGGAGGAACGTGAAAAGAGGTAGAAAGTTTATAGTTTGAGATAGCTCAGCTGATTTCATGGCGCAAATGAAAGAACCACGACAACCATCACGTGCAGAAAAAAAAAAAAGTAGAAGGAAGAGAAGAAAGAGCAGGAGAAGAGTAGAAGAGCAAAAAAAGAAATGAAAGTAGCTCCACCAATCCACTTCTCGCGTTGCGCATCATCCTCCAAGTGCCTCTTTTCTTCTCATTCTTCTTTATCTTCATGTTCTTATTTTTCTTCAACGTTTTAGCGCACGGCTATTTAATTAAACGAAGAAACAACCGAGTTTAGCAGATCGCTTTACGTTTTTCCACTCTTCTCGTTTCTGGCTTTATCAATAGATCATTATTACTAGCTCTATCATTCTTTAAAATTCATATTGTGCATTATAAAATATAGTCGTTATTGAGCTAAGGAAATAGTCACTTCAAAGATCACTTTCACCATAAGATATAAAATAATAATACAGAAACTTCTCTCAATATCTTTTTTAATCACCCAGAGAATATGAATATCATTGTTATTATAATTCGAGAAATGAAAGATATTCATCGATAATATCAGCTTCACAAGGATAAAGAACACCTCGATTGATTATAGCTTTTGAATTTTATCTTACCGTAGAAAAACTTCGCTTCATTAGTGAGAGTTTTTTCCAGCTGTTTTTTTTAATAATTAATGAACTCGTCATCGGTATTTTTTTTTTTCTTCATCGCTTCAAGTTTTCATATTCTCATCTGTTATACGCTGCACGGAGTGATACGGGGCGTTCCGACACCATCCATTTCTCCATATTCATACAAGCTGTTCTACCAGATTTGTTAGAAATTGGAACAAAACCATTATTGAAAAACTCAAAATTTCCTTTTGAAAAAAAATGTTGATGTCGAGCTTTTTTCCTCTTTTCGATAGTTTGGTCCTGGAAGTAATTCAAAAAGTCTTCCAGCGTCGGTATATGTATGGCGAACGATTTTAGAGAATTCAGTAATTTCTCGCGATTGCAATAACAAAGCATTATAATTATGCAACGTGCTTGATCGAAAAAAAGTGTATTCAGAAGCATATTCACAATTGACAAATCCTAAGCAGACAACAATTCCATTCAAAATGGAAAGTGCGATATGTTGTGGGTGATTGTTTCTTGTCTCATATCTGTTGTCTCTTGACCTCGTCACACAGCCGTCTGACATCCAGCAAGCCTCGTTCAAGTTAACAGAAATCAAATTCTCGAATTATTTCGCTTGAGTCAAAAAATCAACGACGTTGACAAACAGTGTATATGTAAAATGATTTATACACGAAGTTACGGTAGGCGTACTCAAATGTTCTCTAAGCACTGGTACACCAAAAAATGAACGACTCACCATGTAATTGATTGAAAGAAACAACAAAAACAGCACTATTTTTTTGCGACGATAAAGATGTACGTTACCATGTGAATTACGTTTCACGAGGTCAACGCCCCATCGCATATAATAATGATAGAAATGTTCTGGTTGCCATAAACGTGGATTTTGTTCAACTGAATTGAAAGAAGAAACAATTATTCATAGTAACCATAAAACGTGTAATTTCAATCGTTGTATAAATCGTTCGTAAATTCATTAACTCGTGTTTCACGGACGTATAAGCTTGCCAACAAAACAAGAAATCTAACCGAACATTATATGCACGCGTATTTATATTTACGGAAATATAATTCACGTACGATTTTCCATGTCGTGAACCAGATCACGTGACTATCAAGGTAATTGCTCATGGTGAATTTATGAAAGAATCGTCTTTACAAGTATAATAGAAGAAAAAAATGTTGTATCCTGCTCGTACGATTTCGTGAAGCGTGGTAATTTTCCAATTGAACAAAAAAATTGCAATTATCTCAGAGACTAAAAGGAGGAAAAAAAAAATACGTGCGAAAATAAAATGTAAATGGTTGAGGGTTTTATGGAAATTTTGACACGCTATGTATGAACGGAATTGCGTGTGCGAGAGTAATTTAATCTTGACTTCTATTAAGATTTCTTTTTTTTTCTTTTTTAATATTCTGAACGAAATTTAACAATGGATGAAAAAAGAATGTTGTATATATTCGAAATGAAATGAAGAACGATGAGGAAAGAATATGCAAAAGGTATAGAAGCCATGAAAATCCCAGGTGAATCTCTGACATACGAGACGTAACAACTCCCTCGAGTCATAATAACGTACCAATTGCGTTGACTCGTGTTTGTCTCATATCGATCTCAACGTGAATAATGCTTCACGACTCTTCACATTATTATCGACAGCATATGCGTCTATATTACACAGTGCACACATCGCATGTATGCATCAAGTAAATATATTGACACAGTAAAAGCTCTTGCTGAGCCTCGAGTGTTTGCCAAAGATTCTGAGCAGCTTTTCGGTACACGTTGGGTAATTACAATACATAAGACTAACCACGTGCATGTTGATTCGATGATACACGCTTATTTTTGCAAGAATCACTACGTCTTTGCGATGTGGACTCACGTCTGAATTTATCTGCCGCGAAATATGCAGGCGTTTCGTACAGAACATCGTTTATTTTTTATTTTTTTTTTTTTTTTCCTCGGAAATGTTTCAAAGAAGGCTTCGTCTTGATGATTAATTGAGTCTATACATTTTTATGCTACAATGTATACAATTTTTTTTTATTCTACTCATGACAATTGGGTGTTATTGGATTCAATAAAATTCCTTTTGCAACGAGTGAACGTGAGACATACATTTGTCGAATAAAAAGAGCTCAGGGGAGAAATCGATCGGGCACGAAATTCAATTGTAAATATATATCAAAACCCCGAAATTCAATGAAACTTGTGCTTGACACGATTTTTTCAAATAGAATTTCTGAGAATCTCGACGATACATCTAATGCACTGTCTTGTAATTACGCGCAAAAGTTGCTTTTGTTTTCCTGGGGAGTGGGAGAGCAGGGGACAGGGTTTTTCACTAAACTCCGAATTTCGAAACTTTTCTACTGAATTTTTTATTTTATTACCTCATTTTTAAATAAGATTTTATCTTTAAAAAAATCTAGAAAAAAATTCCTGGTGTCTTTTAGACTCGATGTAATAATATTGAAAAAAAAATGAATCAAATTGACAGGGATCAGGGAAAAAGGCCGCCGGTTTGGCGTGGAATACCTCGTATATGTGCTTGTTTTCAGTCGTTATTGCTACTCATAATATTAGACTCAGGAAACGTAATCATCGTACGTGTCTATGCAATTCGAAGATATAAGAACCAACGTAACTGGATATTTAATTCTAAAAGTTATTTCCAAGTTTTCAAAGACTGATCGGTAATTTAGCTTTTAAACGGGATCGTAGGGAAACCACTGCGTTAAATTTCCATGTACCTACACAATTCCACTCGTGTAATCGAAATTTTATGTGCCGGAATCTCGTGTCACAAACACGAGAACATTCTAATCATCGGTTAAGTCTTCGTGGGTTCCCGTGACTCTTTATCAATGTTCCGAATGATAATCAACACATTTGGAAACTTTCCTCCACGAATTAAACACGCGCTGGTTATTTTCTCGTGTATCTAATAAGACCTATGTCAATACATGGCGGAGATATGTGATAAAGTTAATGAAGCGATAACGTTCCTGAACATACGTTTATACTTGCCAATTACATAGTCACGAAAACTTAATTTGAACTTTGATGAAGCTGAATCCTCTACATTGTAACAATGGCAATTACGTTGATGCTACGGAAGAAGCTGATTATTTTTCTCATTCATCGTTTAATCCTTGCGTCAGCATACTTTTCTACAAGTTTATTTTTATTTTTTACTATATCTACTTTATTACATTTCAAAGAAATATTCTTCGAGCAGATTTCAGCGACGAGAAAAATTCATTGAGTTTACTCAAAAAATGGTACCATAAATCAAAAATTTTAATTTCTACCTTGAATTTATCGTATCATCGAACGATCTCAAGGCACGATATCTTTTCAAGGTCACGGTATAATCACAAATACAGGTTTCCGAGCTATAAATAGAGGACATTCTTTTTTCAAATGATTCACGACTTTTTTATTAGTTTTTTTTTTTTTGTATTACTGAAAGTATTTCCGCACGGTCTGATAATTCGCCAATTTACACACAGATGCAAGGTGAAATTTTCAAAGGAATTTTATTCCCGGATGCCAGTCGATCATTCGAACATCAACTTTTTATCAATTCAAATCGATAACTGCAGCAAACAGTTTTCGAACTCAAATTTTCATCGTTTTTTCACTCAATCGTGTTTTCATGGCGTTTGATTTTGAAGAGTTTCGTTATCATTAGCGTTTTTTAATTGTGCTGACAATACTTATTATTATAATTGCAGGAAATTGATGTACACGAATCCATGTACAAATATGATAACGTTTCTTATCTGCTGAGATCAAAAGTTTATCACGTCTCGTACGTTTTGTTTTATATGTAAAAAAATAAGCTTGCATAAAAAAATAAAATATTATAAGAGCAATCTCATATTTGAAAAATATAATATTTAGAAATTAACATTCTGATCGACGATTATGGGTGCGAGAACTCCCGATACTTGGTTCGGTGAGCGCTTAGTCATCCACCGGTTAACGCCATCAATCGTTCAGCAGAATACAGTTTTTCCGAGTTTCCGATCATGCTGATGAATTGAAATTCTCAATATTTTTGCACTCGAAAATATGAAGATGAAATTCCGAAATTCCTCGTATTGAATAACCGCGTCGAAAAAAAAATGATTAACCAAAAATTGTTTCCAGCGTACGGCGTTTTGACAATTGACATTTATCGGATAAATGAGGAAAACAAAAATTTTCTCCTGTGATGACGTCTGATATACTGAATTACAAATACGGTTAATCAATAATTGTTGAATGTTCTTGAACAAACAATATTCTATGCTAAAATACATCTCTGAAAAACGATTTTCATACAACAATACCTGGCGCAGTGAAAATGAAGGATTAAATAAATTCTTAACTCAACGAAATTCTTTGCACAGGTGAGAATCGATCAGACGAATGTTGCAACAATGATAACGCGATCGATTTAATCACCTGTGCATAAAAATGAAACGTTCTCCACAGTTTTTCTCCATCGATTCATCATTGTATTTCAATATCAAACATTTATAATTTTTTGCAATACGTACATAACAATCTACGAGAGCACGAGTGATGAAATAAAAATCAGTATAATTGGTAATAAAGTTGAGGAGACCGTGAGAGGTAAACATAAAACGATGTGCGCGTTTCGTGTGGGAATTTACACGAGATACAACAGGGGAGAGCCAAACTGGAGCCGATAGAGCGACAGTTACGAGACCGCCGGTTAAATGATAATTAATGGCCGATTACTCGAACTGTCAACGGTGACGCGCAAATATTTGCCCAGTGATTCGCGTACATCTTCAAAATGCGCACATGCATTTCTCTCTCTCTCGTTCTCTCTTTCATTTGGAACCGTCATTTGTACGAATGCAATACGTTTTAACACACATACATACACACACACACACTGTTGAATACAGTAATGTGTATTTGATCAATACTCAAATGGATGTGATACAGCAGGTAGAAAGTTTGAAGCAAAAAATGTTTATTATTAATCCCAGAATCCAGCTTGGTTAACCGCGATCGAACTGAGATAACATTTTTCAAATCAAATGGTGGATTCAGATCGGAGGGATTTGGAGGGTTCATACCAAAAAAAAAAAAAAAAATCTGTATTTTTTGGGCTCGCCATTCTACAATGCAATATTTGAAGAACTACTGATAGGAAAAAGTAGGTTTTACTTCAACGGTTCGTCGGCCCGTGAGTTTACACGACATCAAGAACTCATCATGCAGATTCGTTGACCACGATTTAAAAAAGAAACAAAAAAGTTCAATGGAGTTTTGATATTGATAAAAACAGAAAGTGTCGCAAAGAATGATCAAAGGTCATTTGATCCCAGATGCCCATGTGATGTCAAAATGCAAATAATGCATGCGCGATTGTCTCATTACATGAAAATGGGTGGCAAGCTCTCTGGATATCTTTTTCAAGCATTTATTATTCTAGTTGACTATTTTCATTCATATTTTATCGCGTGTTTTTAGACCTGGTTGATGGAATCTTATGATACGAACTTTTTATCGTATTATGCGAAGTATACTAAAGTACAATTAGAGAGAATTTCATATGAAAAATTATTCTTTTATATTCAAAACGTGAATCTAGGAAAATTCGCCACCCGAAAAATTCGCTACCGGGAAATACTTCGGAAAATTGTATATTGATCACGTGGAAATTGTACTTTTTGGGTCTGGTCCCCCCCGGCGCTTCGAGTCGCGGGAAGGGAAAAACGGTCATAACCGTCTCAGGTTTAGTTACAAGCAGGATTCGATTATTGAGTTGAATTTTCCGGTGGCGAATTTTCCTGTTACCTTAAATGTTACACCAAAGCGGTGATAAAATTTGCGCCATGCAGCCAGTGTACTAGAAAAAATGGGATTGATTCTGTAACTGTTGGGAGATTTCTATTTGGAAAAAATAAAATTCTTCCTGCTGGATGACCCCTTTCGAATAGGATTTTTCTAACGACACTGCAGTCGTGACACCGCAGTATTTCTCTAACATAATTGTCATCGAAATACTGCGTACAAGATAATTGAATAAAAATTGAAACAGAAACAACTTCTGTATTCACAGCGGAGCTGCGATAGAAAAAAAACCTTGCGCTGGCAAGAAGAAAAATAGCAAATTGCTTTGAAGCCATTTCGAACGAAAAAAAAACGCGGTTCTCTATCGGACAGGAGGGTATAAAATCATTAAAGCCTGTGGACGTGACTGCGCGAGAAACGAAGAATATAAAAAAGCAAACAAAAAGTCGTGGGAGAAATTTTTTGGTCAGCTCTCGGGGCTGAGAGTTCGTTTCAACTCAGAAGGAGCGAAACTACGATGACGAGGACGAAAGAACTAAAACCTTGGGATAATCACGAAATCAATTCGTAAAGTGGTGGAAAATTCTTAGAGATTAAGGGGGTGCGTGGCTTCCTGGACACTCTCATATAAATGCTCGCCGCCAAAACCAAATCTCTCGACTCTTCGGTTAGGAGGTGAGCTCACGAAAAACTTCTTTTCTTTTTCCGTCCTTCAAGAGGACGTGAGGGCAACATCGACGACGACGACGACGATGACGACGACAACGACTAATGGACTAACCTCTTTGCTACTTTTTTACGAGAGTGACTTTACCCCAAGTTTTACGAGACTTTCCTTCAACTTTCCATTCTATCGCGCAGCGAAGAAGTTAAAGAAAAAGAGAGAGAGAGAGAGAGAGGGAGAGAAACGATAGAGTTGCGACAAGAAAATCGTTGACATTTTCTTTTCTGGTCCAGCAGTCACGTGTGCGACAAGGTAAAGACTAAAAGTCCTTGGATATTTCAACAGATATGTACGAGTTTCGAGTCACGAGGATGCAACTCAACCATGTGACAGTTTATTCGCTATCTTTATTTTTTGCTCTTGCAGATCTCGATCTTAGCCGAGCTTTCACGGCTGTCGCACTCTGATGCGGCTCGATGTGCGCACGAGCTTGTTAAGCTTGTTAGTGCAATGAAACTGCATTACAACTGCAGACAAGACTACATCACTGTACACACTGTATCTCTCATCACTCGATATCTTTTTCTCCCCCACTTTTGACGCATTGTAAATATTCGTTCGCGTGCCACCGTGATCAAATAATGTACGCAATTTTCTCTTCCTCCACTTTTTACCAGCATATCTTCCACTGTCAAACGCGTTTACTCACTTTACACACAATAAATCAATCGTATCATTTTTATTCTTGTACTGTCCTGATACAAGATACTTTTCTACTAACGAGTACTTCATCACTCCTTGCCCAATTATAAAAATACATAAACATCGTCTCTAGAACGTTTCTCCACAAGAATCAAATTCGGTAATTCATTCGAGGTGTTTATTTATTATTATTTTTTTTTTTATCGATTCTCGAGAGTACTTTCTGTTTCATATACATCAATTGTAGGAATTTTTATTGATTTTTTTTTTTTTTGTATCTGTCCATCCGTCCGACTACCAATAGGCTATGAGATTTACGTTTTGCACAAAATCATGTCTAATTTCAGTACACTGAAAACGAAGTTTTGTTAAAATCTTTAAATATTTTGTTCAATACGTTCAACGAAGTATTTCGTTTACGTAACAAAATATTTCAACAAATATTCAGTTATTTCAACAAAATTTTGTTTCCGGTGTGTATACAAATGGATGACGCCGTAAGTCAAAAAACAAATGTTAAATATCTTACGAAAACTGCTTTATCATTACAGAGGCGGGAAAATTATCAGAGCGCCCATTTGCAATGGACTTAGATCTTCCTCAAACAGATGCACCAATGCAATTCGGTGTCTAAACAATAATATTCATTGCAGAAATGACAGCCGGAAAAAATGAAGCCAGTTTTTTGTCGGTTCTCATGAAAACAATAACATTGTCCGGGTGACTCATTACGAATGATTATCGTCGTGTCAATTGGAATATCCCCAATGACTTTCTTGCAGACGACTTAATGCACCATGAAAGTTATCGGATCTCTAGTTTTAACCTAAAATTGAGTTACAAAATGAAATCTTCATTCGACCAGTGTTTCGTTCCATTGATGTCTGATTTATAATTAATTTTATATATGCTCTAACGAGCAATACACCATAGTTATCGTAAAAGTATCTTTGTAAGCCCATGTTTCTCTCGTGAGGTATCAAAGGAATGGAAAAATGATTATTTAACGTAAATCTCTCGAGAGATAGAATTTCCAGTTGGCATACTGAATATTATGGCAAAAGAGAGGGACATTAAAAATTCTCCACCGGAATACCGCCCCGGGCTTCTCTGTGTACCGTAAACTCGACGAGTTTCTCTATTTCATTCTCTTAGTCTCCCTCTAGCTCTTTTCGTCTTTCTCTGACACTCACGCACACACATGCACACGCACACACACACACACACACACACACACACACACACACACAATCTCTGTCTCGCTCTTTCCATTGCTCTTCGATAATCGAATTTCAGCGCCGACCCGTTATAATTATTCCTATCGAGTCGATGTGTTTCCGGCTGAGTGAAAACGAAGAGATGCACACGCAATTTATCGAGGCAGCATAGATCGATGAAACGAAAATCGAAGCCCGAGGAAATATGAGTGAGAAAGCGAATCTAGCTCGTTCGTTCATCCTCTACTTGCTGCTCTGCGTTTCTCTTCCTCCCTTGTGTATCCAATGAGAGAATGCGAGAAATTCCAGTGTACGAGGAAAAAGAATGAACTCAAGGAGAGAAATCCAACCGCAATGTAGACGTTACTCGTGAACAGAAAGAAAATCGGAATTCTCCATCAATTTTTTTATTTATTTTTTTTTCTTTTCCATTCACATATTCTCGTATAAATTGAGCTGGGGTATGCATGGACAGTTTATCCTGACGTATATGCATGAATATAACGAGACAAAAAAAAACATACTTGATAAATGTACAAAACGAAAAGTAAACTGTATGCTTAAAAAATTTTCACATTCTTTCCGCATAATTATTTCTGTTTTATCAAGATTTATCTTACCTGGAATGAAAGAGCGACTCGCTTTATTAACTCTCTAATAGAAGAAGTTCCCTCGACAAGACAAACTTACCAGAAAGTTGTAAGGTTTCGTAGACCTTCCTTGGACTCTCACTAAGCTCAATCGTTTCAGCTTTCATTAACTGCTCGGTTAATTCACCAATTATTTTTACTTCGAAAAAAAAAAAATGTTCACTGTCATCGCTTATCTAATAATTTGCAATATTTGCTGCAATAACTGTATTACATTATTTATTATTTATATTCTCAGCGCTCCCGCGTGTAATCCATAGCAGCTTTACACGAGCTTATGCGACCACCTTTATCACAACTTTTTCTCACCTCTTTAAGGAGATTGGCTACACACAACAATGTTGCCATGTTAAAAGCATAGAAAAATTCGAAATGATTAGAATTTAATGAAATTTGGTGAGCATATTCTTTTGGATTATATATGAATATACAAATTTTTGAAGATTTTTCTTCTACATAGTTTTCGAGTAATTTAACACTAGAGTTTACATCCATAAGCATAGGATTCTGATATATATAGGTATATCTTTTGCATATTGTAAACTCCAATTATTCGACAACTATGTAGACGAAAAATTTGAAAAAAATTGTGTCAATGCATTTGATGCTAAAGAATGTTATCACTAAATTTTATTAAACTCTTATCATATTGTCGTCTGTGGCCACCCTCCTTAATGTACGTGTTTTTGTGAAACCCTCCAAGATCATTGAACATAGCCACTTTTTTAAATAGACTATCGCAATATTTCGTATTCACACGACGATCGAAGCAAACTGGAAAACTTGGGTGACACAGGTGGCTTACTGAGTTTTTACTGAGTTTCGATTGATTAGCACAATCAGGAGCTTAGAAAACTGCCTCGAGCTCCTGCTCAACTTTGGTGATCGCCGGGCTCATGATTCATTCGACGACTTTTATAGTTTCAAACTATTATTCCAATAGTAATTTCGTGAAAATCTTATTTAAATATTTTCAGAGTACAATTTCATTTGTTTGCATTATTGAGTTGTTTTGCAGTCGTTGTTTGAGTCACATGCCATTTGAACTCTGGATTGAAATAAAAATAATAATAATTGAGTAACGTTGAATGATATGAACATTCTTAATCATCTTTCATAACGCTTCGTGTAGTTTCAGCTCCCAAAATTTCCCTCTCATAAAACAAATTGCGAAATGAATATGCATGATTCATTTCAACACTCAAAGATACGAATATATGCGTCTGAGGGAATATACTAATTAAATAAATATTCTTCGTTTACTTCATCACTGTCAAAAAATTGTCTAACATCAGTCAAGAGTACGCCAATTCAGGTGTTTTAATTGATCTGTTTAAAAACCAAATACAATCTGATTCAACTGGTATCATCAATTATACGTGTACGACTTTTAACTTTTAAAGACGTTTTTCAACACAATTTTCATCAGATTTTCCCTTTCCCATTTTTTTTTTTCAACACACGCTCATAAATATTTTTGCGTTTATTCTCCATTTCGGCAACGCTTTTATTGGCGTCGCAAAATTTCGAGATTACAGTAAGAAATAAACAGGCGGAAAATCCAAGTGGTACGAGGATCGAAATTCTATGTGTATAAAAAAGATGAAAAAAAAACCTATAACGCTGTTTCACGAGCCAAAAATATACTCTGGCCAGAGAGTGGAGGAAGAGCGAGAAAAAAAAACATCGCTGAAAATTCGAGTATAAACGTTTATCTTTGTTTGTGTCCAACGCTCAAGAGACGATAAAACAAAAAGAGAGGAAGAAAGAAAAAGTAAGTCTGAGGATCGAGTGACGTTGAAAAAAACACGAATTTCACTCCATCACATTTGTTTATCAGTTACACGCCCGCGAGACACTGGCATGTTTTTTATCCACTAAAAACAACCCAAGATGAGGATAAACTAAAAATGCAAACGAAAAACCGTCTCGCGTCGTACGTTTTCGAGAAGCCAGACTTGAGAAAACTTCAAAATTTTCATACGCCGCTTACAACCAAACGAATAGCCAATCTTGGTGAAGTCGTTCTTTAAAGAGATCAAAATCGTACGAAACAAAATGCTCTCCATAACATACAGAGTTGAATCGTTTTAAAAAGGAAATCATGATCGAAACATAATGTGAAAAAAGGCAGATAGCCTTCGATCATTTTTTCTTTGATCTCGAACGTTTCATCGTGGCCAGAAACGGAAACGATACTCCGATTTTTACGCGGATTTTCGAATAAATGCAATTTATTCTGACTACATTTATGGCTTGTAATTCTGTGAAAAAGAAAATGATCGCGGTGGCGCATCGTAGCCGCTTGAATGTATGTACACAAATTATCGACAGGCAGCGGGCGTCGGATAATTACATAATTCTACATAATCATACGGAATAAGTGATGGAGTGGGGGAATTAATTGAGAGAACGTCCCTGCTGTTTTCCAGCTGTGGTAAAGAGCTATAAAGACCTAGTAAGATACTCTGTACACGCGGTGGTTCAAGGCGATGACATTAGTCATTGAACTTGCGGCTGAGCAAGAGGCGCACAATTGTTTCTCGAGTCACACTGATTGCAAGAGTCTTTTAGTCACTCTTATCGGATCCAGCAATGCACATTAAAAAGCGATGACGAAATTTAAACAATTTCAATACTTTTCTTAGTAGATTACGCGCGTTCTCTACGATAAATCAGACTCAAACGTTCACAAAAATTAATAACATTCGTGTCATTAGGAGCTTGTCGTGGTTCACCGCATCTTTGCCAAAGCGAATGACGCATCAGCGTTAAAATGAATGATTTTTTTTCTATCATTTTTGATAAATAGAAATATTCATCGTATTTTACTATTATTTTAATTGCATCCATGAAGATTATGAATGAAACGGATCTGAATAGAACGCATTTGCTGAAAAACAAAAAGAGTGACGAGGCTTGTCGAACTAACAAAAAATCTGAGAAAATCTTTATGAAACGAATTATAATCTGAATTTTTCGAAGTTTTGAATGATCGATTTAAAAAAAAAAATTAAAAAAAAAAAACGAATATGTGAGTAGGGCAATATGATTGAGTTGGGGCTAAGAGCGAAACGAGTTTTACGAGCTTTATATACAATACATACGTATAAACAGGATGAGTAATCCATCACGATCGTAAAGCCAAAGCCGGAAGGTCTCCTCCAGTTTTGCTTGCCCTTGGTTACGGTACTATTACCATATAGTCTAGCCAACTCTGTCACTATACAGCGGTATCTCTCCGAGCCAAGAACGTGGCTTTTCGTATTGTCGTCACGATTTGGCAAACCCTTCAAGCGACAGATAGAACCGAGCCCACAAGCGAATCAACCACATTTGTTCAGACCCACGTTAAATAATTGGCCACGTCAGTTTACCTCACGAGAGCTTGCTGTTTCGATTAATCGAATCCGACCTCATCCATTTTACGTTCCTATTGTACCAAGGAATAATAGAAACAGAAAAAAGTTATTCTCCAAAGAACATGAAGAACAAAATTTAAAAAATCATCCTGACAAACCACATTATTCCTTGTTGCTATTGCATTTTTTTTTGGCAACATCCTGAGATTAGGAGAATTGATATATTTAATATCAATGTTCTCCGGATTTGGCCTGATTATCACAGACTATATACACGGATAAGATGAAACAACGATGAATAAGGAATTCTTACCTGGTCGTTATCCTTACCAGTTTCATGGTAAATATTTTCATTATTATGATTTTAAAGGCGCTGCCTAAAATTCGACGCCGATCAACGAGACGCAATCTCATTCAGTTCGATTCACGTGCGTGTAACGACCGGACGTATAATAAAGTGTAATGAATTTCTATATTGTCCATTGTCAACTGATTAAACGGGAATAATATTTGAACGAAAATTGCCTACCTGATTTGGACTCAGTGCAATATTAGACTTGTCGAATTGAATTTCGTTTTTTTTTTTTTGTGCCACCACGAAAGAATATACATAATTTTAAGAAAATAGTACATTGGTATTTATTAGTAAATTTTTGGCTATTATAAAACTTTTTTAAAATTGATATTTAACCAAATCCAAGGCAAAAAGTTTCACTGGCTCTTAAATTCCGCTGGTAATATTCAACGTTTTCTATCTTACTGCCGCAATTTAGTTGCAAGTAAACTGAACAAACTTATTTAACGTTGAACAGTGTATTCGTTCACGTCGTTTATTCTTTTTAATTGATTTCTGAATAATCTATAGAATCTTCCAATCATTTTACTCCCGCATCATTGATAGCTAACGCAAAATGCTATATCCGTTGAGTTTAAGCATGAAAGAATTAATTACTCCCGTTGAAACACGCCACATTTATTCAGTTTTTTTTTTTTTTTTTCTTCTTTTTCATTAGACACTAATGTTTCAGGCTAGCAGACTACGTATTCTGTTTGCCGTAGTTTCATTTACTGAATTTGTGCCTGCGAACGTGTAACGAGAAAACGAACCTCTGGTACGTATTTGTATATGAATGTACGTTCAAAGGTCTACTTTATGCGAATACATGTATATAAAATACATATGGCATTACGTGTAGTAAACGCAAATAAGCTCGAGAATAGAAGAGTCGACGATGTGGAAGAAAAAATACGGACAATAAAAAGCGAATTTTATAACACAGACTAGCTGTGTTTCAGAATGTTGAAAAAAAAAACGTTCTCGTTTAGTCGCTGTACTAAGGTTGAAGTTTTCACTCAAATTGTACTTTTATAAAAAATATTTTTTTTTAAAAACCATAAAATACGTTTAATTCTACAAGGTTACGCGTAGTAATTTTTTTTTTCGGTGTATTCACAAAATTGTGCAATATTTTTTGAAATTATTTTTATAAATGTTCTACATTCATGAATCACGATATATCAAATATAATCGATAACGCACGATCGATGTATGGCTCCGGAGGAGTTAAGCAGCCTTGAGTAAGGCCAATACTTCATTGGGTGACCGCTCAGTCGATATAAAGACTTGCGGATCGATGAAGAAAGCAGTTTTTCTGAGATTCTAATCGCGCTGATGAACTGATACTCAATAAAAATCTGACCACCGGTATCAGCGGGGGGTTCAACAGTTTCCTTTGTTTCTCGTCGAAATACGATGCACTTGTGCATTAGAAAGCATGACCATTGGCAACACCATTTTTTAAGGGTAATCCGGAAATTAATGAGCTCGCTGATACTGTCGATAATTTGATAAAATGGGCCCATAAACTCTGCTGGGGATCGAACATTAAAAATTTTCAAAAATATTCACGCATACTTTTCTTGATATTGTGCAAGAGCTGATAAGAATATTGATAAATAGACAGTAAGCAGTGTGGTTCGAAACTTAGTATTTGGGGCTCGTGAAATGTTTAATAATTCCGAAAAACACTCAATTTTTTTATCAATATTCGACCAGACACTTCGATCCTTATAAAAATAAGCAGAGTTGATCGGAAAGTTTGAAAAGATCGTACAGAATTGTGGAAGCATGAAAATTTGTACATCAAACTCTTGAGTGATTGAACATCCTTAAAAAATTTGACTGATTTATTTTTTTTTACGAATAACAGTTCAATTCCAAAAATCGTCATTTTTCAACTGCCACTCACAGCTTGATTCGAATGTAATCAATAAATGAGCAAATAAGTGTTCGTGTGTTTATGATATGAAGTGTAGCGCCGATGGCGTCGTCAACGATGGAAAGTTTGAGGGAGTCACGAGACCCGAGTACATCAGAAAAGACTTCCAAAAAAAAAAACTAAATTCAAGAAAAATAGAATTTTTAAAGAGCTGGCTAAGCCATTCGGTATACGAAAGAGAGAGGAGGATTTTTGAGCCTGTGCGAGCGAAGGAGAGAGATCGAAAAAGAAGACACGTGAACGAAATAAAATTGTTGGAGTGGGAGAAATGAGTGAGAAAGAAAAATAAGTTGACTCGTGTGGCAAGTCAAAAGAGCTGAGGTTTTTTTTTTCGTCGCAGCTGTCTTTGACGATTTTACACTCACGGATTTTCACATGTGCGCGCCACCCCGCGTATGTATTGGTGACATTCAATTGTATTAGTGACCAGAAGACGGGCCACGTGCGTGAGCCAGCAGAACTGTAGCTGGGAGAAAGAGAAAATATCATATAGATATGTATGTATTCGTATAGGCAATAAGGCTAACAGAAATGACGCGGGTGCTGGATCGACGAATTGCAGAAGCTGGAGGGCTCATTTTTTTCTCTCTTTCTCAAACTAATGCCTTATTTTTCTTAATTTCTCTCTTTCTCTCTCTAACTATCTGTGCTCTTGCACTGTTCATCAGAAGAGATAAACAATGCTGCAGGAAAAGCAGAGAGAGAGAGAGAGAGAGAGAGAGAAAGAGAGAAAGAGATAGAGGGAGAGAGAGAGGAAGAGTCACGACAAAAAGATAAGCGCGGAGGGGCTTCTGAGTCTTTAGCATAATAACACCGAGTGCTTTACCTCGTTGTAGTCAGTTCGTGTCGTTGCTTCGATCGTACCACACTTAACGTCTCCTCTACCAAATCGATTTAGAAAAAATCGTAAACTCAATCGCGACCCATTCTGCCAAACAGATCGTATTCGATCGAGTTGTTACCGACGTATCGTTGGATTCTTAACACTGCCCTTGTTTATCGTCTTTTTTATTCTGCCGAGGAAGCCATAAGTATCAAAAACTATCTCTGACAAGTGAACCAAAACGTGTATCCACTAAAATAATCATAGCAATAAACGATTTCGATTCTTTCGAACAGAATCAAATATCCTTTTTCGTGGCTTCTCGAACGAGCTTATTTTACCGGCAATAAAATACATTTATCCGTATATACATAGATACGAATTGACCCACATTCACCATTATCCGGAAAAAGATTATTTTCGATTCGATCGTTCGGTTTAATCGTGGAATCTTAAACGGCGGATAGAGAGCTCGATTTTTTCAAGATTTGCTTGTTCTGTTTGTTTATAAAAACGTCACAGAGGGGCATTAGCCGAGTAAACGAGAAATCATGGTCATGGAAGCATCAGCAATGGTCGTCGATTATCTTATCTTCGTGGCGGTCATTATCGCATCGTTCGTCATACCACTTTGGGGAAGGTTCAGGGCTAAGAAAAAGGAGACGAAAGCGGATTATGTATTCGCAACCGGTACCGTTTCTATGGGAGCAATGATGCTCTCCATTGCTCGTGGTACACTCGGAGTGAGATCCTTTCTTGGCTATCCATCGGAACTTTATTATCGTGGCAGCGCAATGTGGGAAACCCTCTACGGAATGTTACTCTCCTATCCGATAGTATGTTTCATCTTTGTGCCTGTCTACTACAACCTTGGAATCACGTCGGTTTATCAGTATCTCGACATGAGGTAATTTTAAATATATTCTCACTAACTAATTAATTATTACCTTACCAATGAGCAAAATAATTAAATTCTGATTAGATTTTTGTGTTGAATGAAAAATCGTTATCTAACAATTATTTTGTGTCATTTCTCCATTGCCCTTATGACTTAACTCGTTCGCTAATGGCGTCAACAGACGGAAATATAATGATCGGTACCAGTTCAAACAATGAGAAACTCGACAATGTGGCAATAGTTTACAAAAAAAAGTCAAATTCGTTCATTGAAAAAACATACCGTCATTTTTATCTTTATCCTTTATTTATACAAATTGAATTAATCAATATTGTAATGCAAAGCCAATTAACTGCTTCAACTCTATTTGTCTTTTTTCAAGAACGCTGTAAATGCTTGATGTGAAATTCTGCAGAAATCGATAAATTGTTTCAGTTTGGTTATTACGTTAAAAACAATAAATAACAAAAGCCGCAATTCATTTGATAATAATTTATTATCTTTGTTAGTAATATTCATCATTCTCGTCGTGTAAATATATACTTTTTTTTTTTTTTTTTGTTAAACTCACTGTGCATACATCATTTCTGACTTGAACATTTCACGTTAGATAGCACTTCGAGCTTCGTTAGACATGGTATAAAATCAATGATCGTGGAGTTCATCAAAATTGCCTGCTCGTCTGTTGTATACCGTAACTAATTGCCACGCACTATCCTCTTGGAATAAAGCGCATCTCGTATCTCACGGAAATACAATGAATGTAATGATGAGTCGATAAACGATTGTAATTAAAGTGCCTCGATCTCGTTTGATGACAGGACGTTTCTTTTCTTTAACAGCTTTTTTTTTTTTCTTCATTTATAAATGATAAACGATGCAAGATTAATCGATTGATTATTTTTTCTTTGGCAGGATTTCGAGAGATGAGAATTCCGATATATAAATACAAGGGCAATCAATCTTTTTATCCGTTGCATTCAGATTTTACTTTTCTACATTCATTTTTCTTCCGGTATAAAGAAAGAAAAAAAAAGCGAGACGAAGATTAATATCGTTTTTTTTTCTACGCCTTGTTTATCTTTAAATTATATCGTCGATTTTTTTTTTTTTTTTCAGATTCAAATCCAAATTGGTGCGATGCCTCGCCAGTTTTTCATACGTTATACGAAGTCTGCTGAATCTCGCAGTGACGGTATTCACACCGTGTGTCGCATTAAAAACTGTAATAGGTTTGCCTTATTGGGCAAGCATCCTCGGGATTACGACGATATCGGTCGTCTTTTCATCTATGGTGAGTAAGCTTTTAATACTGAATATTAATCGTCGTTTCTATTACGAGTTTCACATGGAATAGTATTTTTCGTATCTTCATCTCTCTGCTCTCTTAGCTTAATCATGGAAACATTCGTTTTATATGCTGTACAAGGCTAATGACTAAAATAATATAAATATTTTCATGGCGAAAGACTCATCGAATTAACATAATAAATTTCAGGGCGGTCTCAAGGCAGCCATTATGTCAGACGTTATTCAGGGAGTTACAATGATCGGAGTTTCTTTGGCTATCATCGGTCAAGGCGTCTTCGATATCGGTGGCATTCAGCCCGTGCTCAACATAACCCACGAACGTGGACGTCTTGATTTCTTTGAGTAAGTTTTCATAAACATTCTGAATATACAATTATTTTATTTCATAATTAAAGAATTATTTTGAATTGAAGAATTAACTTTATTACTTGTGAGAACTATGTATTGTAAGAAAAATTGTTGCAACAAAAAAATGTTCTTGGATAAGGGGACAATTAGTGCTGGAAAAAAAATTCCGCTCTGAACCCATTAACTTTTTATCACTCGTTCATATTATCGAGAAAAATTGAATTTCCGTAATCGCTCACGTAAAATACATTTTGTAAAGAAAAATTTAACGATCGCTTCGAAATTCACTCATCCCAGATTCGCGTTATGTAAAATGTATAACCATGACGTTCGAGGTCTAACAAATATAACATTCTGAATATATTATGCGAGTATATATAAGACGTGCATGTGTTGACAACAGATGTCACGGATTCATGTGCTGAAAAGAAACGAAACGTTCCAAATATCATTTGGAACGTATCGATAAAATAAACTTTGTAATTATGAGGCAATTTTAATCATGCAATTTCGCTTGAGCATTTTTTTTTCTTTCCAGTTGCCAAAATATGTTAAAATTATCCTTTTTAATGTCAAATTGAACAGTCCAACCGCTCATCGCGACAGCGTCAAAAATCCATTAATTTTTGTGTCAATGTTCCAATAATACTTCGAGAAGTTTCTTAACTCATAGAAATAGTTCAAATCGTCGATGATTTCGAGATAAAAGAAAACAGTCGTTCACATGAGCCAGCTGATCGAAAAGATTAAAAATCATTCAACAAATGATACAATTATTATTTAATTGAAAAAAAAAAAAAACATTCTCGAAATCAATTGGAGATGTACTAATCAATTTGCTCTTTCACACAGCTTCAACATGGACCCGACACTCCGTGTTACGACAGTCTCAGCGACGCTGGGCCAGCTCTTCATGAGTCTTTCGATTTTTGGTTGTCAGCAAAACTTTGTTCAGCGATACTGCAGTATGAGTAGTCGCAGCAAAGTCGTGAAGTGAGTACAAATTTAAATGAAACAATCATAAGTGAAATTGATCTTGAAGAAAACCATTGAAACCACAACCAGGAGTAATCCCTTAAAAGAGACAACTCGCTAACGAATTTTTATCCTATTAAAAAACGAGATATTTTTAATCAACATCGATCATTAAAGGATTTTTATGTTACGATTTAATTACAGAACGATGATGATGAATATGCCAGTTATAACGATATTGTTCTCGTTATCGTGGGTCGTTGGTATGGTAATCTTCGCGAATTATGCGGACTGTGATCCTCTGAGTTTAGGCTACATATCAAAGTTCGACGAGATAGTGCCGTTTTACGTCGAGGACAAATTGGCCTATGTGCCAGGTCTGTTGGGTCTCGTTATGGCGACTCTGTTCAACAGTGCACTAACACTGGCCGTATCCAATCTCAATTCCCTCGCAACGGTTACATTCGAGGATTTTCTAAGTCAGATACCTGCCCTGAGCAATCTTCGTGACACGCAGCAGCTTCATCTCATCAAAATAATCGGTGTTATATACGGTGTCGTGGTGATAGGCATAAGTTTTCTCGTCGCAATGCTTTCGGGTGTTATTGAGTCGTCGATGTTGATGACATCGGCAACTTCAGGACCGTTGTTGGGTGTCTTTGTGTTGGCGATGTTGGTACCATGCTGCAATTGGAAAGGTGCCGCAGCCGGTATGATTTTCAGTCACGTCACTACCTTGTGGATTACATTCGGACACTTATCATTGACGAATGACGCCGAAACACTGCCACTTTCAACAGCTGCTTGTCAGAATGACACTTTCTCGCCGCATCTGACAAGGCCATCGAGTCTTTACTCACCAGCCCCACATTTCGACGACGTCTTCTCCACTACACCCGGTCCAGTGTCAAGCAACACGACCCAAACACCCGTAGAATTTCTCTACGGTATTACCTACATGTATTACGCTTTTATTGGCAGCATGACGACCATTATAGTTGGCATATTAGTGAGTTTCATTACTGCCGATGCAAAAGAGGATGCATACGAAGAACATTTGTTACATCCAATAGCACTAAGATTCTCAAAATGGTGCCCTGGCAAACCACGCCTTTACGCCAGCAGCACGAGATTAGCCGATCCTCACACAACTACGAATCCAGCTTATCCCGATTCAGTAACGTCTATAACTAACGGTACGAGCAAATTAAATCCATTTGCCGGAGCTGGTAGCGACGGCAAGGTGCAGCTCAACGCTGCCTACGTTGATAAACTCAATGCTCTTAAGGAAGCCTCCCTCGATGTTACCAACGAAGTGACCAAAGGCACGAGATTGTGATTTATCATTGAATCGAAATTTCGACGAACGGAGAAACAATAAAACTCTGATTCTTTCCGGATTTCGTATTTATGAATAAAAAAAAAACAATGAAATAAAAAAAATCAATTCAGTGAACATAGTGCCAAATTTTGTAACAGGGACTAGAAAACTATGCAATTGTAGAATACATTCTACTATCGCGTATTTTATTTTTTCATAATGCTTATATTAATCAAAATGTGACCGAAGCGGAGCACTTGAAGAGACTCCAAGGGCCAATAAATGAATTGTTCTGTGTCGGTGTCCAGACGGAATTATTTGAGGGCCTAATTTTTGAAAGACTTACGTTGCGTCGAAGAATAACAAATGACAGCTATTTTTTATACGACTACACGATTGTACCGTCGGTAAATCATTATGAACGTATTTCTTTGTTTCTCTCTCGTTACGACGATGTTAATAAGATTTGTCCCGTAGAGAGGTTAGATGAGACTGATGATAGCGATTGAATCGACAATGTCTATCAAGTAATGGTACAGAGAATCAATGAAGCGAGGTATATTATTTAAACAGAAAAAAACATTATACAATACAAGAAGATTCGTCTCCAGCGATCTTCTTGCTGCCTCTTTAAACTCGTTTACTCAAAAAAATCATTGTTTCTTTACCTTAAAACCTCGCAGTGAACGAATACATTGTATACATATTATTATTATTATTATTATTATTATTATTAATATAAAATTAATTTAGAAATCTTCAGGTTAAGTAAAAGGTAAAATTTTAATAGCTAACTTTGATTGTTTTTTACATCGTGTGACTTAATGTGATGCCACACGAATGTGATCAAGATATATGATCAAGATGTATTCCGTTTTTTCGGTTTTGTAAATATATTTCTTTTGTAACGCAAATTTGATTGAAGCAGCGCTTGTGTAAATCGTTTCATCGGTTTATTATGGGTCTGAATGTCGATGCCGAAGAACAATATAAATATTTAAATTTGCATCGACATCGTGTGTCGTTATACTTAGTGGTTTTTTTTCAGCTTACTACTTTATTATTTCATTTTTATCATTTACTTTATTCGCAAAGTCATCGATATGGCATGAAAGAGATGTATTAATTATATCGTTAAAAGCGACGTGATCATGTATTTGAATAGAGATCTGCAATGTCTTAACGAAAGTGTAGACGCATCCCCTCAAATATACGAGGCATTTTCAACCGAATCGACAGATTTGTATTTTTTATTTTTTATTTTCGTTTTCATCGCGGCGATATGTAAGAATGCAAATGTATAGCAAATGAGAAGTGAATTCGGATGATTGTAATAACCGACGTTTGACTTACGCGGATGATTCATTTAGAAAAAAAAAGCAACAATTTAAATAAATAAAAATCTTTGTGATTTTGTATTCACCGACGATTGACATGCTCGAACTTCCTTTTATTATTTCCAGGACTTTTAGATGAAATGCTGTACGTGAAAATGAACGGAATACTCGTCGAATTCACAGTCCTCTTACTGCTTGAAACGTCGATAGTAGAATATGGAAATGAACTGACCAAAGCGACAGATGTTTCAAACAAATTTTCGTATTAAAAATTTGATCAAAGTTTCGAGACATTAAGAGAAAAACAATACGGAATTCTCCTTTCTCGATATTTTGTATCGCGATTTTTTTTTTCCCAATTCTTCCAGAGATTATAGTTCTTCTGATGCTCCTGAAAAACAGCGCCATTAAAACATGTGTTTGTTGGTACACAGTTGATGCAGTTCAGAATATTTACTGTACGAGCAACGTGAAAAAAAAAAACTTTAGTTTTCTAAACTTTTGCACGATTTTCATGGAAAATATTAAAACTGGGTTATCTTTATCGAGCTCGTGAGAGGCTTTTCATGCCACAATATTCGGCGTTGAGTCAGCATCCCGCTTCTTCGCGATGATAAATTAAAAGTAAACGAAACCACTGCAGAAAGAATAAACAAAACTAATATAAAGATAAATATGAGAAAACATTATGACAGGAAAATACTTTCGTTGTTATTAGCCCGAGAAAAAAAATCAATTTGGTTTTAATAACAAGCGGCATAGACCAATTAATAAAGACGTTCATGGAGAACGAACACCCCCAGTTAGAATGACAGCCGAGGGCGTCGTTGGTTTCGAAGCCGTTATCCTACATGGCTGACGGTCCCTTATTCAACCCGCATCAAATATTTTCGATGACGCAGCTGCGCCTTGCTGCCGCGATTCCACACCCTCTCTTAAAATCATTTATCAAAAAATAACATTTCTCATGAAGTTTCATCGGCATGAATTAAATTCTATGACAGGAATTACGTGAGATTATTCATTTAGAAAATAACAAGGTAAACACTGCTACAACGATACAATAAATTACAACAACGGTACAAACAGAAACACTTAGTCGTTGTGCTACACTACTTGTTTGAGGGAACAAAAGGAAAATGAAAACGAACGGAACGTCCGAAGCACGCTCTGACAAATGAAGATTGATTATTTCTATGCAAACGCGAGAAAAGTGACGAGGTGAAAAATGAGAGAGAAAAAGAAAAACAAACGATAAAGTAATAAATAGAATAACGAAAAATGCGACACGTAATGGACAAGATACAAGTGCGCTTCGTAATACGCGCGTGTTCGAGTGCCTCTCGCGGTGAGTAATTTTCTAAAGTGATCTTTTCGATTAAACTCTTGGCAATGGAGAAAAAGGGTTAACGAAGTCGAGAGTGCGTGGTGTCTGTGTATACGTGGCTGGAGAAATAATCTATTGGAAATTTGCGTGATTGTACCCATGAGAATTAATTTATAACGAAGATATGCCTACCATTTGCGTCGAATCAACCGGTACGCGTATTTATTCAGAGATAACATTGGTAATTGTATTTCTATTGCGTTTACATATCGTACGTATACTAAATAACGCTGTTAACTCCGTTCGTTATTAGTTACTTTATTATTAACATATGCTGTGGATAAATTCATGTTTTAGTTGTATTTCATTATGCAAATTTTAAACTCGGATTAGCTGTGCGTGGGTAATGTTTTTGATCATCATGCGAATACATGTCATCGTAAACCGACAAACATAGGACTATGTCACTTCCATATCTCTCCTCTCTTCTACCTTCCTCGAATCTCTTTCTCTCTATGGCTAATAAACTGTAGTACTCTACTCTGGTTTAATACGTGAGGGAAGTATTTACAGTTTGTGACGTGTAGTATTTTACTTGTTGTAACTCAAAACGGTCGTTGATATAACGAGTTGAAATTATTTGCGTCTGTTTCAGATATCACGACGACAACCCCTTTCCGATTCACAGTGTCCAAAATGATGAAAAGAAAAATTAACGTATTGGACACTTTTAATGCGCAGCAGAATGTGTGGCAGAAATGAAAATATGAACTTATGTCTGATTTAAATATTTTCAAAGTATATTGGATGTTTTTGCGGAAATTCCGAAGGTCATCGTGGCTGTAAAATGGAATTGATCGGATAAATATTTGTTGATGCAAGGTGAAATTAATGAAAATGATTAATGAAAATTTCCTTACGATCATCGGTATTTTTAGATTCAGTTTCTCAAAAATCTGAACCATTGATTTTGGTTATCTAATTACGTACGGATGGGTCAGATTTTACGAGTGCAGTGGAAGAGGAGACTTTTCAAATAGTTGAAATCAAAAGGTTTTTGCCTTCATTCAGTGAAATGCCGTGTCAGATATAAATTTTCGCGGATTTTAGCAATAAATGGGTGCACGTTGGCATTTTTTCAGAAAATCGCAATGCTGTCAATGCAAGGAATAATTCGCATAGTGAAAGCCGGAGAGAGAGAAGGAGAGGAAAGAGAATGAGGGAAGCGAAAACCCGTAAGATTTTTCCGGAATTCTGCAGACATCCAACCGATACGCAGCTGCTGGGACGAATGTTTTTTTTTTTTTTTTTTTTTTACCTTATACGCATTTCTTGCTGTTTGGAAGATGTCCAACCTGTAAAAACCAAGAGAAACTAAGGAACACGACCGGAACTACTGCCGCAATGAAATGAGATCCGATCCTGTTTTTGCTGGAAATCCTGAGTTCGGTCTAGCTGAAATCGAGCAGAGATAGAGTAAGGGAGTAAAGTACCACACGAGATTCGCTCCGAGAATAGATTCAGCAATAAGCCCGCGAGCCTATATACATCCATACATCTATACATAGATATGTATACACCCGTTTCTCCTCGACGTCCATTTTTTCCCCGTAGCTCATCCTTTCTACGAGCTCCTTTAACCATTGGCAAATTTCCGTATCGGTCGCCGATATATCGCGTAGCTCGACAATCGCTCGTGGCATTTCTCAGACCGGAAGTCGGTATTCGGTGTACACGGAGAAAGACCTTCCTATGAAGCGACTGCATGCGAACAAAAAGCTCGAAAGACGGAAACGACGCAGGAGTCGGATCTCCCAAAGCCAAATACAGAATTAGATAATGCGGATGGGAAACGTGACGGATCGTACAGATATATCGTCGTAATTGAGATTTTTTGCAATGATGCAGAAATTTTTCTCCAGAGAGACTTCAAATTCCTTATTTTACCAGTTTATTTATTTTGCTGCAGGCATTTTCTGGGAAATTAATTTTTTTTTAAATTTTGTTGTGTTATTTATGTTTTTTAATTTTTAAAAATGTTATCAGTCGCATAATTAGCCATACATTTTCCAATATTCTTTTCTAATGCACTGCATAATTGCATATTCTTAATGAATTCCGGCTGATAGTCACGAACAGGAGCTCAGAAAAAATGTATCTTGTTCGGCGATACTCAATTTTGGAGATCGTCGGAGCCAGGCGATTGTCATGTTTTTTGGATACTCCGATCTTCGAGAAAGAATTTTTTCATCGTAATAATCATTAGTTTTATTACTTTTTTTTTTACACAAGGATAAGAAGAAAGAAAAAATGATTTTTATTAATTGAAAATAATGCATGTTTTCGTACAGGTTTGGCAGACGCAGTATGGCGTTCACTGAGAAAAAAAATTTGAAATTGTGGCGAACAAATTAAATTTGTTGATTCAACAAAACTTTTGTTGATTCAACGATATTTTTGTCGTGGTAAAAAATTAAGTATTTGAATGAACCAAATTTCGTTTGGGTTAACAAATTTCATTTTGTTCGCCACGATTCGTTGAACCAACAAAAAAATTTGTTGAACCAACAGAAAATTTGTCGAACCAACAAAAAATTTGTTGAATTAACGAATTCATTTTTCTCAGTGTTTAAAGATTGAATTCAGATTAATGTTTCGATATTGCCTATGAAGGCATCTGAGAGATGAAAGAACAAGCTTCGACGCTATTGTGGATCTCTAAATAGTTCGAAGAACTAAAACGTGAATCCTTACTCTCTCACAAGGATTCTCTCATCCTCGAAGTCTGGAAAAAATGGTTCAACGACCCGTCGAAAAACATTTGATCACGCTATATGCCCATCTGCCAACAGGAGTAGGCCCCATTATGACTGGAACTTGGAGAGAGCCTAAAACCTCCAAAGGATAAAAAAGAGCCAACAGACACCGCAATGTAGAAACGTCTGAAGGTCGTTCGACGACGAGAAACTCAAGAGCCTCTTACTCGAACGGCGGACGAGAGTTTTGCCAACCCACGTTTTATGCAGGCTTATCCATCTACGTATGTTTTTGTTGCAAAAAAAAAGTGCAATTCTGAGAGAAGCTGTATCCAGTTTTGTTATATGTCTTCGTATTTATGTAAATTAGATTCTAACCAAAAATCGTTGAATTCACACATTTTCATTTTCAGCTTCATCTAGTGAGGCATTGAAAAAAAACTGGCGGCTGCTATCGCTCCACTTTTTTTCATTGTTTTATTTTATTTTTTTTTTTCATGACGTATTATGTCCGTTTCGCTGGACGAGAGGGCGAATTTTCGTTTTATGTGTGAAAAACCGGGTTGATATGTGAAGCACACGAGCTCGTAGCCAATTTATCTGATAAACGAGAAACTTTGTTACGAAAAAACTGTACAACTTCGACGACATTAGAAAATTGGATTACGTGCATCATGTCAGTCCAATCGAGGTAAAGTTTTTGAGGTTACAAAATAAATACGGTTCCATATTGTGAACTCTATCGAAGTTGGGTGACGGTGAGAAATATTATTGTAAATATTTGAATATGAAATTCCTTTTTGAAAGTAAATCGAATAGTTTCGATTTTTATGGCTTTAGTTTTTGTGGGAACAACGTAAATGTATTTAAAAAATTATTCTCACACGTATTTATTTATTTATTCCCGAAAATTCTTTACAATTTTGCATCATTTTTAAGAATTTGTACTCAAAGATTCAATGATAAATGTAATTTGTAATTTTTTTCCATAACAAAACTGACGAATTTCAATTAACTTTTATTTCTGCCGCATTTTATTATCAGCGCTCTTTCACGGCATTCACAATTTATTATCCCGTGTGTCCCCATTTTCTCGATTTTACCGTGTCATTGCGACCGATAAAACCGTCGTGTATGACGCTGTCTCGGAAAACACGCTTTGCAGAAAACTTAGCATTCTGGAGGTTGCACGGGCGTTGGATGTTGAATTCAAAATTCCAGTGCAACGTCCCGACGGCGCCGGCTTACTGTCGGAATAAAAGCAGAAAGATAGAGAAACGATAAGAGAGAAAGATGTGCTCTTCTGCGCTCTTGTTTAATGAAAAAGAGGGAGAGAGAATCAGACTAGACGATACAGAGAGCTGATGAAGGCTCGTAGGTTTCCTCACATTTTGCCAGATTAACCTGGAGGAGGAAAAAAAATTACCCTACAAAAA
Organism: Campoplex capitator; assembly: GCA_037576405.1. NCBI lineage: Eukaryota > Metazoa > Arthropoda > Insecta > Hymenoptera > Ichneumonidae > Campoplex > Campoplex capitator. The sequence goes on along the minus strand of JARBWI010000008.1, from coordinate 7,278,673 downwards.
AAAGTTTATCTCATCGAATAGAAACCGCATCAACGAACCAACTCAATAGAACTGGGCTGCGGTTATTGCACGATTGGCTACATGAACGATCGTTTCCAACTGGAACATCAAAATACATGTCGTTTGCAAAAAGTGGCGAAAAAATTGTTTCAATCTTGATAACATTTCACAAGAGCAAACGAAATTTCATCGATCCTGTTGTGAATAGGAACCAGGTTGATTACGCATATCAAAAGCCTCGTCAAAAAGTTGAATGACTTTTATTTAATGGTTCTTCAATTTCGGCCATAAAAGCGGAGTGGACCATTAAATATAATCTTGGCACCATTGGGATAAATAAAAAAAAAACTTTTTTTTTGTAATGTTGAACAACATTTGAAAACACATGTAGTCTTCAAAAATAATCAATTACTTTTGATTGTTTGTCGAAACGCATTGAAAAAAATCTGCATAAAAAATGTTTGAAAAGCCATTAAATAATTATCAGATTGCGAAACAGTGGTAACAAGATGCATCTCAATGATACAAATGATGCACTTGAGCATAAATCAAAACCCAAAATTGCAACCACTTATTAATCAATTTATTTATGATGCGCTATCATGATACTGTCAAGTACTCCACTTTTTCACGAAAATTTGACAGAAATTTGGTCGAATACTGTAGATACGTTATTCCGTTTGTTTAATTTCGTCTCGATTCCTGATTTTTTTCAGTTCACAAAAAGAAAACTTGGTTTCGAGACATCAAACTTTCTGAAAATTTTGTTGGTTACGAATATTGGAGACACCGTTGCATGTATTCGATCAATTGTAATATCGAAAGTTTACACGTCATTCTCAAGTAATGTAATGGACGAGAAAAGAATTCAGGTGATTCTTTTGACAGAGAGAATCTTGAATAATTGTACCTCAGTTGTCAAACTTTCAATTATATTAATTAATAACTTCTCGAAAATAATTAATTTTAGAAAACGTAAAATATCAGCAATATTTTCATGATTTCATAATCATCTGCAGCTGTTGAATATACTCAAAATCAATCAGAATAAAAATACCTCGATACTGCAGCTTCATCCTTCAGAGATGCCATTTCATTTTAATTTACCCACTGTGCGGTTCGTATATACTATATCTTGACCTCGATATATCGAATTCCTCCCGAGGGCAAAGTGCGGAAAATATGGACTGATATGGTCAGTGGCTGTCGTAAGTCCTGGATGGTAATGCGAGTAAAGTAACCGCGAGAGGGTGTTTTGGGAATCAGGTTTTCACAGTGATTTCGTACATGGTTTACAGTATGGTTAGGCGATCATCATTCAAAGGACGGGGACCCCTTGGGAAATGTATCCAAGATTGCGTACCGATTGTCCAAATCTCGGTGAAAGATCTTCGATTCATGCTGGGAAGAAATCATTTCGAGACATTTCGGTATAAATTTCGGAAAACTGGGATCATATCGGCACATAGTATTAAATATAAAAAGAAAATTATTCTTGAGAATTTATAATAGATGGCTTCGCTGGAAAAACTGTGATTTTTATACGCGTGTGCTTTTTGAAACCAAAAAAAAAAACATAAATAAATGACGAAATAATCAAAAAGAAGAATCGCTCAGAAAATGTTAACACGAGGTCGTTAAAGACGACTCAACTTGGAAAACTGTACGAAGTGGACAGGACTTTAATTGGTGGGGTACCTATATCGATTAATTATTTTCGTGTGCGTAAGATAAACATCATCTGATCGTTGCTGCTGATAGCAAAAAAAAAAGCATAATGACTTTCATTTTGTAATCTTCATGTAGGGATAGCAAGGGTAAAAAAATAAATGGAAATTCGTAGCAGATTTGCGCGCTAAAGATTGATCGATCAGCTTGTTAATTGGACGTAGATCATCACTCTCTCGTGCTGGTCTCTCTCTTTCTCTCTCCCTCTCTCTCTCTCTCTCGGATACTCTTATGTTACTATCGCTCTATTCATCAATCACGAATCCCGATTAATTTCAGATGGATGCCATGTCAGTTGACAATCGAGCCGAACATTTGCAGTTGCGAGTACGATGGGATAATCCTGGTGTCAGGAGATTCTCCTGGTTCCAATGAGCCCGAACCCTTCAGGAGTGTACTCTATGCGGCAGCTCAGATCGATTTTGCTCTAGGAACAATTGGTGGACTTATACCCATTAATCTACCGGCGAAGAGACTTATATACAGTCCGACTGGTCCTCTCAACATGGATTTTGATGACGTGCGAAGTTTCGCGGAGGCAGCGTCACGAGGCGTTGATAGGTTGGCATATATTTGCACAGAGCATATATCCATTCTCCACAATCACTACCTTTTTAATTGAACTTTTGAGATTGGATAATGAAAAAACTCAGCAATAACAGTGGAGTGACTTTAAAACTGAAACTTTTCAGATTGGATAATAAAAATACTCAATATTTGCAGTGTACGTATATCAATAACGAATGGTTTTATAATCTGTATAAAATCGATGATTAAAGAAGTGTACAGCTAGCCTATTACAGGGTAATTCAGTTTGAACGAGAGTGATAAAAGAAAAAAGTCGTGTTCTACCTTTACAATAATTTCCGATCGGATCGTACCCCTAGATTTTACGGGCTGCTCAGCGAGCCCATGAAAAAAATACCACTCCGTATTGCTATACCCTTTTTCGTCGTCTCGTTTATTTTTTATCGGAAAAGTGTGGAATAAAAGTTTCAAGGTGGTAATTGTTATTGACCGAGACTAGCGAGCTAAAAAAAAAAAAACTAGAAACGCTAGAGCATACTTTTTTTCCTTAGTGTCGGTTCGTCTCTCTCGCTCTTTCTCCTCTTTTCTTTTATTTTCCTTCGGTACTTTGCGAAGAATTTCTTGGTTTTCTCTTGTAATCACACGCGACCTATTTCTTTGAAACAGTGAGACAGTAGTCTATCCTTCGTCGACAGTGTTGATCGTACGGTCTTAACACGAGAAAAAAAAATGAATGCATGTCATGAAAAAAAGCTCATTTCATATAACGTGTATAGAGAGTGCATACCATTAGCGATCAGAAATGAAATATTTTATTCTTGGTGAAATTCGCAAGCCTCTAAATCGTTCAACATTTTTTAGCCCAAAAATCTTTTATCAATTGCCGAGATATTTTAGTTTCACCAATTATTTACTCACTGAACTGCCATGCACAACTGATTGGCCTAACTTCAACATAGAATGTTGGAACAGGGATTAATTCGATCGAAGAATGTGCAATAACTCGACTCTTCGTGATCAACTTTCAGTCGAAAGACTCTCTGGTTATATAACGGATGTGCCTATGTACTTTGGTTCGGAGGAATATTTACGAGGGCACAAAACATTTTTCTTCATCTCTTTCTTTCCATGAAGTTTTAAGCAATAGCAGTGCAGTGTGTAGGTAAAGGTGTGTGCAGCTGCCTAACAGTAAGTACTGAAAGCTCTTCGCTTGACGACTAAAGTGTGATTTTCCAAAAAGCACACCGAACGAGAGCAGGAGGATGAAAAATAGTTGAAAAAAAACTTCAGCACCGAGGCTGAGAAAAAAAAAAGAGCCGCACGACAGAAAGTCAGAGAATTTTAAGCCGGGAGAATTTTCAACTGCTCTTCGATTCCATTAGCGAGTCCGTTGTGCACGCTAAATTCCACTTATATACTTTGCCACACAGTTATTTTCACTGACGTAGTATGCACCTTAGGAAAAACTCCAATGTTTTAGAAGTGATTTCACGAAGAGTGGAAAAAAGAACGAGTAGTAGAGTTTGGGGAGGAGAGAGGGATCAGTATGAAACATGCGAAAGGAACGAGATAAAAAAGGTTCTGAGCATTGTGCAATTTTTGTCTCTTGAGTAATTACAGAAAATGTTTTGCAGCTCACAGGACAATGCAATGATTGATTCAACCTTAAGAAAAGATTTGAGAGACCCTCACTTGCTATCTGGATCTGTCCTACAACTGCACTGTTGTACACATTCACGGAATCCAATTTTCATTATTTTTTGTACAAATAGGATAAGAATGAAAGAACGGAAGGAAAAAGAACAGGATTGGAGGGAAACGACTAAAAAAAACGGAGAAAACAGTGTCTTGTAGCCACGCCACGGTAGAGGGTTTTACAGCTTTTTCAAATTACCGTTCGAATAATCGAGTGAGGGAAATCTGTTCAAAAGACTCCAGTTTGGTCAGCTTCTCCTTGCCGTAGAGCTAAATTTAATTTACTAAAATATATTGTGAAAAGAAAATACTATCGACGTTGATGAAAATTCACGTTTATTTTCTCGTTCATCCCAACTCTCCCACCATCTTAATTTCAGACTTCCTCTCCAATTTTCCCTTCCATTCATCCAATTCGTTCTTGTTACAGAGCCTTGAAGGCAGGTGTTCAACGTCCATTGATCGCTCTTATACCTGATATAAGATTCGAAAACGTTGAGCTTGTTACGTTGCTCGGTGCACTGGACGCCCTTTACGTCGTAAGCGATTTTTCTTATATTGACATTTATTCTCTGATACGTGAAGAATTTTTATTTTTATTTACTTCGTAACGATTAACCACAATCGAATGAAGTGATTATGCTAAGAAACAAAATAAATTAGTCATCATCGTGGAATGCTTCCTAATATTGTATGCCATAATTGAATGATATTTGTTTAGATAGACTCGCATCACTAATACCATTGCTATTCAAAGAGTAAACAGCATAATTGAATTATAATTACTGGAAAACGTTCAGAACGTTGCAATTCAATTGAAGTAGGAAACTCCAAAGTAACGAGGATTTATCAGAATGTTCGTTACAATTGGCAACCTGTTACAAACTGCACTCAACTTCTCTCCAGTTTTCTCTTTTGTCTCTGGAAATTCTTGACTCTTCACTTATTCTAAGCATCACGTACATTTTCCATTACGGTGTAGTGCTTCTTTATCTAACACATTATGGAATTACTCACTTGCCAAGAGTATTTCATGGCTCGAGGGATCGTAGCTGTGCGTCGTCGAAGTGAGAGGCTAAATACGCCCACGTACATATTCCCTCACTCTCTCTGTCTATATGTTCCTCTGCTTCCCATTCCCTTTTACTTTCTATATACCTATCGCTTTCTCAGGAGTTAAACTTTGCTGCCGGAGAACTCTGGACCCCGAGGCTAAGCCTCTGGACTAGAAGTCCAAGTATGAAGGTATAACTATAACGGAGAAAGAGGGGGGAAAGGGGTAGCGGCCGAAATCTCGTTCCTCCGCCTGACGAAAGCTCTTTCCTCTTGCACTGTTACTCTTCGAAGCTCGCTTTCTAGTGTTCCAAGATAAATCCATATACATATGTATATGCAGGATGAGAGCAACGCAAGAATGAGAGCGAGGAAGAGAGGGAGAGAATGGGAGGATGTAAGACAGTCGAAGAGAAGGGAACGTGCAAGAGTTCCTACACATACATGTACGCCAAGATCGGCTTGGTGGCGTCGTTGGGACGGGGCTATATAACGGAGGGAGAAGAAACGGGAAACAAATCGAGGGGGAGAATAAAGGAGAGAAAGAGAGAGAGAGAGAGAGAGAGAACAAGGGAGAAAGATCGAAGACATACAGGGAAGAAGACAGGAAGGATAAAGAGGGCATTACATGCCTGTGGGGGATGCGAAGGGTTCATAGCATCAGCAGCACTCCCCACTTCTCTCTTTCCTTCCCAGGAGTAACAAATGCCTTGAATTCCTGAATCCTGGTGGCTCCGAGCGACCTAATTAGCAAAATACTCGAGAACCCTCTCACTCTGAACATCCCTGCATCTCTGCAGTATCCTCCATTCTCGCATCATCTCCATCGCATCTTTCGGCTTTCATCCTCTCTTTCCCCTCCTTTTGCTTCTCCTCTGAGGAGCCTGCACCACCCTCACTCACTTCTTTCCGTGAACTGAAAGCCTCGCGGTCCAACGCGCGCGCGAATGCGGCGCGTCGTTTTCCAGAATACCGGAAGCCGCCCGTGGAATTTCTGGTCCCGTAATCGGAACCCATGCCAGTATTCGAGACCGTGGAAAAGAGAGAGAGAGAGAGTAAGTAAGAGGGTCACAGGATGTACCCAAAGCAGGACTGCAAGGCGTCGTCGTGGCGTCGCCAACCACCGTCATCGGCACAAGCATCTATATTCCGTTCTACTTCATCTTCCTTGCACCCTTAATCTCCATCCTTCTTCCCCTTTCTCCTTGTATGTGTGTCTATGCGTTGTATACATGTAACCTTTCTTTTTCTTTCTTTCTTCTTCTTCCGCACATTATCTTAACTGCACTTTGTCACCCCCGATGCCGTTTTGTGATGTAGCGAAAAAAAAAAGAAAAAAAAAAAAATTACGACCAAACGCGAGGAACTTTTCAACAACCGCTCAAACTTTTGCTTGAAAAACCTGGACTAACGAGCGCTTTCAAGTTATCCAAAAAAAGGGGCCACCGAACAATGAGAAAACAGGGATTACTAATTGTTCTATGCTCGAATGCTTATTCTTCATTGTTAAAATGATCTTGTACTATAGTCAGCCTTTCGAGTCAGCCATTATCGCTGAGTTAGTTATCGTCTGACGTGAAATACATAAAATCATTTTATATAAGAAGAGAACCATTATCAATGAATAAGTACCAGTAATAGTGGTATTTTATAGCCATTTATAGATTCATATAAGAGTCTTATGAACTAGTTCTTTTCGAACGCTGATGTCAATCGAAATTCCGACTCCCCATCCATTTGGTGAACTCGATTTTTCAAGGCTGTATATAAATATATTTGAATAAAAGGATCGAAGATATGTGTGACAGGTTTCAGCGATGAACATGTTAACATTGTGGAGGGAACAATAAAAGAATGAAAAATGCAAAAGTCAATTCGCTGTCGGTTTGACAGGATACAACCCAAAATTTGAATGCTCAGCACCAGAATTTGTCAGTCGACTGCCTCCTTTTCGTGAAAACATGATCCTCATTGGGTATAGACCCACGTCAGCTGTCATGTCGTTGTTTTTTTTTTCGTTACTGACAATATTTATCATTCTTTGCCTCAATGTAGTCTGAAAATTTATCATCAAATAACCATATTCAACTCATTTCGAGAATCTTCGACAGCTCAATATTCGTTTATAATTGCCGTAATCATCTGCTACCGATTACTTCGAGATTCAGTTTGCAGCTAATTGCTTTCTTCTTTGATTCTTACAGTCATGATAATCGCGCTTATGAATATTAATCGATTTTTGTACTTTCAGCCTCTTGGTGTTCGCGAAATTGGCCCTGATCGATGTTACAAGACCTGCCGACTAGGTGTATGGAGTTCAGGATGTCCTAAAAAGCTCCAGGGCATTGTGAAATTAGCTTCAGCCCTAGAAAGTGGACGGTACGTTGCTCGAGACATTGGTGAGTAAAAATTTGTGCATGGCTTGCGGTCAATGACTTATTTACGATATCTCCGTGATCGATCTTATATTCGAAAGTCTATCGAGAGAGTCGTTTTTGTTTGTATTTGTTGGCCCTTAATTTTTTGTAACGCAAGAGGGTCATAACGCTTTTCCTTTAACTTTCGATTTCCCCCCAAAACACTCTTCGACTTTTTCTCTTTTCCTTCTTTCGTTCTCCGTCGAGCAGACTCTTGTCTTCTATCTTAGTGAACTTGTACCCCAAGCTGCTACGATCGCTCTCAGCACGAGCTTGCCTGGTGTTTTCTCAACAAAGTTTTCCACTGCCTCGCTTCGCTATTGCGTCGAGAACGGTAAAAAAAAAGCTGCTTGATGGGCAGGGGATTAAGAAGGGGGAGGGTGCAAGAGGAATAAAAAGGGAGAAAATGGAAGCCCCGAAGAGAAGAGAGAATTCTGAACGAACGGACTTTCTTCATCGAGGACTTCGTGTCATGAAAGACGAGAAATCGCCTGAAGCCTTCGCGAATACGTTCCTTTCCTCCCTTCTTCACTCATTTCATCCTGCCTATCCCGTCACGTTGAAACATCCGACGATTTTCAAGAAAAGAAATGTCTCTTATTTTCCTTCTTTTCAGATTTTGTTCTGATTAAGAAGAAAACTATGTCAGTACAGCTTCGCATTGACCCTATCTGATTTTTTAACGGACAATTTTTCTTCCATCGTTGATTCCACTCAGCTTAGCGTTTCTAGCCGTCAATTTATCTCGAGAGGGTTTTGCTCAGGATCCAATACCGCATATTTTCCTGATTTTATTGTTTTTTCCTCATCCATTAATCTCTGCCGTTCTTCGTGCTGCTTCAGTTCGACTCATTATTGAGCTTGAAGGATATTTTAAATCATTGTTCTCGAGCTTAAATTTATTGACCTTATAAGATAATCTCTTTCACGACTCATTGGATTTGTAAAGGTGGTGCAGATCCTGAGCGGATGGCACCTTCTAGAGTCGAAGAGTACGTGGCAGAATTGTTTTGCGGCTCAAGTGTGAGTGTTCAAGTTGTCTGCGATCCTGATACTCTGCACCAAGAATATCCTTTATTCGCATCAGTGAATCGGGCCGCCTCGGTTATTCCACGTCATGCAGGAAGAATTATCTTTTTGACTTATGAGCCTCCCAATACAGCGTGCGTACTCGAGACACTGATGTTGGTTGGAAAAGGTGTTACCTACGATACCGGCGGTGTTGACATCAAATACGGTGGTACCATGGTCGGAATGTCAAGAGACAAGTCTGGTGCTGCTGCTTGTGCTGGATTCATGCAGGTATTAAAAACACATTTTAATCTCGTACCGAAAAAAAGGGGAAAAAAAAATACAATTCAACGCACAGCTCAAATCTCTTGGGTTTTTAAACCTAATTGAATTCCCGACGATTTCCAGGCACTGAAAATAAATATTTTAAATGCTCCGAGCCATGCTTTAAACGCGTGAAAAAATAATGGCGATAAAATTCGTGCTACGTGAATTCAGGCTTGCAATGAATAAATATACTACACTGAAGAAATTAAACATGCAGCTCTGGGAGAAATTAATTATTCAACCAGTCAATTGTGTAGCTTTTATGAAAAATTCATATTCTCGATAAAACTGTAGATTCATTGATATAGTGAATCACAAAACGTATTTTTTCATCGTTTCTCTGAAAACTATTTCTTTTTTTCTTTATGATGAAAGGAAACATAAAAAACACGATCACGGTCTGTGCGTTTTTTATAGGAATGACCCGAAGGAATAAGATACTGAATATTAACACTTCAGACCTGTTGACGCAGCACGCACAAAGAGAGTTGGAAAAACAGCTTTTGTTTAATATTTTAACACTGGCGGACCTACATTTCCAGATCGAATAATAATAAAATTCAATTGTAAATAACGTTTCGATCGAAAATAGATTTTTAAATGTTGACTTGCTGTTAACATCTCACAACGTTTTTCATACAATGCAAGTTTTGTTCGATTAATCAAATTTTTAATTACGAAGGTATTCCAGATTCTGATGACCGTTATTCTGTAACATTTTAAATGTATATCAAAATGAAAATAACATAAATATTTGTTTACAATTATATATCAGATCGTTAACCTTCTTCGACCTGAGACCGTTAAGGTTGTGGCTGCACTTTGCGTTGTGAGGAATAGCGTTGGAGCAAATTCTTATGTCTCCGATGAAGTTATAACCGCGAAATCAGGTAAAAGGATTCGCATAGTAAATACCGATGCCGAGGGCCGATTGGCAATGGCCGATGCACTTTTTCACATGAAGGAGATGGCTCTGCGTTCTGTGAATCCACACATATTTACCATCGCAACACTCACTGAATCCGCAATTAAGACCGCAGGATATGGATATTCGGTCAGTACTTATCATATTTTACAATTCCATATGCTGAGAATGTATAAATGGAATTCGTCTCCACATTTTAAGGAAATTCATCTGGTACCGAGCATGTCGAAACAAAAAACTGTCACGACTAGCGTAGTCGGCTCGGTATGTTTAGTGTGTTCAACCTCCAAATTTAAACCTCCTCCATCGAGACAAATTAATTTATTCCGAACCTCATAAGTATCAAATGGATTTTACGAAGTCTTAAAAAATTTTTTTGGATATTTTTTAGCATTTATAAAAGTTTCGTACGAAACTGTTGATCAATGCTTGCGAATTTCATGTTTTCAGAAGGGAAAACCACAGAAAGGGGTAAGGAACCGTATGAAATTTGAAAATCTGTTTTTATTGATTTCTCTTGAACAAAATATCCTGAGGGTTTGACATTTTGACTGGTGATTTAGTTGATATTGATAACTGTATTGAAATTTAAAAATCAATATCTGTTTGTTAATTCGATTACCAGATGAATCTCCTTAATGTCTTTTCACGAGTCTCTTGAGAATCTAAGAACATTATGATGATAAAATAGAATCGCATCATAAGAAAGGACGTGGCGCGTTATAGACTTTTATAAGAAACTAATTTAAATCTTATATTTGGCATGTTTCTATGTCTTGACGACTGTAAAATAGATTCAACAGAATAAATAGAAAATCTTGGTAAATTTTTGACAGCTGTGATGAAGGAGAAAATATTTCATAAATAAAAAACGACGAGAGTTTGTGCACGGCACTTTTTTACATCCTACTTTGCCGCATCGCAAAGAGTCAACACTTACATTTTTCTTAACCGCATATGCAAAGTTCACCGTAGATATTCAAATCACTTTTCCGTGCCACTCTACTTTTTTTTTTCTCTCCCTCCCGCTCTTTCTACTTCACTCGCTTGTTCTACCTCGCTAACGTTTCGCGTATATATTTGCATCGCAAGCTCATTTTTCTCTCCATCGCTAATTCGAAGTCCATCTATATTTAAATTTTTTACATCGTATAATCTCCTGCGTGTACCAAATACTAGCAGCGAAAAATTTGCACGCATTACCGCTTGCATCACATTGTTTATGCAGATCGTAGGAAGCGTAAATGATTAATGCGTGTGAAAAGCGAAATACCGTCGTACTTTTTGGACTTGTAAATTTTTTTGAAATTCAACAGCATATTATTCAACGGAATTGTTTGATAAACAATTTTTATTTGAATAAAAATATTTTCAACGGAAGTACTTTATTCAATCGTGAAAAATAACGTACCCATGAATTCCCGTTTGCTGAAAAATTATTTGATCAAATCAATTATACTATCCTCTGCTCTTAATTGTAATTTTTTTTTCTTCGTTACACTGAGAGGAACACTAAAAATGTTTTATTCAGTGTGCTCTTGGGCAAACTTGTTAGAGTTATCCAACGGATAAAGCCGTTACATTTTCCGTAATTTTTCTCTCGTCTCACCGGAACAAAAAGCTGTGCGCTACGCCCAACTCAGAGTAATAGGTTGTCGGTAGGATTTCTTTTTGTTTTCTTTTTTTTTTCTCCAACTCTCTATCTTATCTTCGCTGGTTAGACGCATAGAATTCATTACCAACGCGATATAAAAGACGCCTCAATCTCCCACAGCAAGACTTGCAAACCACGCAAACTGCTAGGTTTTCTAGCATCAACTTGAATGGACGAGAGAATCTTCGAGACTCGCCCCCTTCTAACTCACTACTTCGTTCGTCAGTAGGGAGGCAAACGATAATTTATCAAGTCCTCCTCACTTCGCTCTGCTTTTTCAGAGTTTCGGAGACTTTATATAATTACATTCAAGCTTCGCGATCCCTTTCAATTCTCCCGCGTTTTATACCATCGACTAGCACTCTCGTTTTATTCGCATATTATATAACGCGTGTAAGACATTCCATGTGGAAGTTTCATTCTCAAACTCCGATTATTTTTTATTAGAACAAGATTGTTATATAATTTTTCATAAGGAAAAACGATAAATACTCTTTTTGATACTTTTCTTCGACTTCAGCAGTTAGAGGAGTTTTCCGAGTTCACGCCTGTACTTCTGTGAGTTCACACTTCGATAACTCGAAAAAGCTACAAGTTTTATAACCAGAGGGACTGATAGCTTTTTTTCTGCATATCAGATGTCCCTCCATTTAAATGCTAAACAATGGAAGTGCAAGTTGAAAACCACATTTAGAGAGAAATGTGGTTTTTTATGTACCACACTTTCGTCACGAGTTAAACTTCGCAAAAGGAAGGAAGCAATGAGAAAAAAACGTTCAAGTGTCGTGAAACAAAAGTGCAGTTTGCCTTCTGACGAACATTGATATTTTTTCGTTGTTATCAGGACCTCTCTGTGTCTTTTTTGAATTTCTGGAATTTTTTTATTTGCATTTCTGTCTTCTTCTCTTTGCAAAGTCTGTCAAGTCGAGTCCTCGGATTTGGAATTTCTCAAGACATTAATGTTTGAAGTGATTTTACATAAAAAATTTTATTTCAGTGATATACATTTATGCATGATAACACTAATCTTTCGGAATCTCGTAGAATTTCTTAGTGTTCTCTCCAATTGTGCTCAATAGTGAAGACTGTAGTTTAAATAGTAATTTTTCGAGTGTAATTATTTCCATGCGTTTATGATTCAGGCATCAGTCTTAGTTAGTTCATTCTAATCCATTTTTCTACCAATTGGTCTTATAGATCGTCATGGATAACGCCGTAGCAAGACTTTCGAGTAACGCCGAAAAGCTTCGAGCATCTGGGGGAACCATGGGCGATCCCTTCGAGATATCGACACTTCGACGAGAGGATTTCAAGTCACATGAGGGCAAGGCCGAGGGTGACGATGTCGTACAAGCACCCAACGAGGTCAGTACGAAAATCAACCGGGGACATCAAGGACCAGCTGCCTTTCTCATCAAAGCATCCGGCCTTGACAAGGTACACGGAAAATTGGACTCAATATATTTTCTTTTCAACATCTCTTTCGATGTATCTCACCGATGAAATAAATTCGCCATGGCATCGATTACTGAATCGATTGCTATCGGACGTAACAAGGTTGCTGAAAGTGTCAATGGACTGTTATTTTCAACAAGGATAGTCGATCCGGTGAAAAAGCAAAGTAAAGACAGTTGGATTCTGCATAAGCAACTATAAAAAGTCTGAAATAACAGTTCTATCTTGATTCCGTCAGCAGTTTCCGGATAAATCATTCCACTTGCCAGCATTCTTCTAGTCTTCTGTATTCACCAGATGTTCAAAGAACTCACATAAATAAGCTTTTTATAATGCTTCCCAACACCACGTCCAGCTCTTTTTACCGAACAGCTGTCCAGAACTTTTGATCGAACCCAAATAATGGAACCCATTACTGTTTTTTCAACTAATATTTTCCAACTCTTTCATAACTGAGGGTTTCGAAACTACTAAACGAAGCAAATTATTGATTTTCCCATGAACGTTTACCAATTATATTTACGATAAATGATACATAATGTCATACCTCAACAGCACGGTGCATGCAGTTGTCTACCCCTCAAATACACCAACATCGACATCGCTGGTCATTTGCCTCATTGTGACGAGATACGTTACAGTGGAAATCCTGTTCTCGCTTTGGCCTACTGCTATCTAATACAAGGCAAATGTTTGACCATTCGTAATGAAATGCCTTGCGAGATGCAATACGTTAGTGAACTCGACTGCAAACCCGTCAACATGCCACCGAGTCAACCTGCAGCTTCTGCATGTCGTGCGACTTCTGCTCCGGTAGCATGTCCAGATTCTAATTGTCAAGCAACCGGTGGATCGGGCGCCTGCCAAGAACAGGTGATGATAGTCGAACCAGCGTGTCAACCGAATGCTATCAACAAAAGGAACGGCTTGAACACCGCTGCGTAATTTACGTTATAAGATAAGTGTTACCACTGTATTTCCATTTCGTTGGAAGATATTGTCAAGTTGTTCGGAACGCTGGTCAATAAAAGGAAATTTGAAGAAATTAAGAATAAAGCTCGGTATCGTCATTCCTGCACCGATGATAAAGCAAATTCTACAGTGGGTAAAGGTCTGGGTTTTCACTTGGATACTCATCTCTGCTTTTATGTAACGTCGGAAGTGGAGATAATATAGATTTTTAAATCCTGCTACGTATCTTCTTTACCATTATCCTTAGGACGTTTCTTCCATATCAAAAATCGGTAAAATAGAACTCTCCATTCGTCGTAACACTCCATGTAACGAAACAAAAAAGAAAATTAAGTTGATTCATATTCCAACAAGAATCGAAACCTTTTCCCTTTATCATGAAGAATATAACAAGGTGCTCAACAGGGTTTTCATTAGTATTGACTTTATTGTTTAACCTAATCGTCGGTTTCTTTTGTAACATCTACTATCAACGGTCCAATTTTTCAAATTCTTTAATTTTGACCGTTCACTGAATCAATTTCCATTCTCATTATTCGTTTATAGTTCGTTTCAATTTATCAAGACTCTTATAAATTCAATAATTATTCTTCCATTCGTGTTAGTTTTGTACTTTTTACTAGCAATCTTTTATCTTCGTTGGCGGTATAAGGAAGAGTGATAAATACCGCGATCGTTATAGACGCGTACGATTGAGAAATGGAAGTGCCTGAAAATTTGTCGATAGTTTTACATCATAAATTGCATCAATTCCAATTTAATTTGATTATAACAACTTATTAGAGTGCTGCTGGAAGGCTGCACTAACAATGATAATTCTCAAAGTGTATTCAGATTCGCTCCGCACTGTTTCTTCCGATGGTAATAAGAGTCAAGATCAGAGGTAGCGAGTAATTTTACTGACTGGTGATGATGTTCAGTCCTGTACGACCTTCTACAAGAAACGTAGATATCTACTAACATACTTACCAACCATCGGTAAGAGGATGGAAAAAAAAATTTTATGATCCCCTATACTTGCAGTCTTGAATATCAATGAGGTCGTTAAAAATAAAATCAAACAGTAAAATCATAGTTTGTTGCCAATGCTCATTACTAAACTACTAATAGTTTTTTACTAGTAATATTATTCAAAATTAGTCGATGACACGATCAATTGATTGAGTGATTATGCAGTCATGATCACTCAATCGCAACGGTCTGTTAATCATTTTGACTCTTTGTGATGAATCGGTTGAGAGTAGTTAAAGTTAAAACTAACAGGGTGTTTGGAACATAATATTCCCTAATCATTCCGATTTACTACACAGCAATCACAAACAGGATATGCCATTGTATAGTAATAACGTTAAGGCAGAAACGAGCGAGACTTAAAGGGGTGAAGAGAAGGCGTAATGACTATGACCGACTAGCATACAGACAACACACAGCTTCTTTGATGAACTTCGACATATATATATATATTATATATATACAAATATGTGTACACAAGTACTCCGTAGACATCTAAATATAGATTTCAGCGATCTTTTCGCAACTTGCATCTCTCTTTGCAATCTTCTCTCGTCCACGTTAATAAATCATTTGCTCTCAGTTGCACCAAAGCACAATTTTACTGTTCATATAGTACACAATGTACGCAATTTTATTATTTTTTGGATCGGAGATGAATATCGCTCCATAGCATTGTGAAGATTGGCACTTATTGCAAAATAATATATCGAACGTTTCGAATGAACAAGTAACTAATTGAATTTAAAAAAATCTTGTTAATTCGAGATTCTCCGAAAAAAAAGTTAAAAACGAAAGAAGGAAGGTCGAGTATTCAAATTTCTTGGAAGCTTTGGTCGTAGCCTGGTAACACTTGTGTTACAGCATTTTACGAATACATTTCTTTGGTGTTGGGTGTTTTCTCATTTGTGCTGAGTTGACGCACTCGGGAAGTCTTTACAACTCGATTCTCTTTGTTTTTCGCTATTTTCTGAGGTACTACTGATTGCAACAAGCGCAAACACTTGTTTTTTACATTTGCGACAGAAGACTTCGTCTTCGAAATCACTTCTGCATGCACTTTCCGAGCTTATTTTTATCACGGACAAACAGATAATGGTGCAGTGCTTTCCACATGATTTCCGTGGACATACTTTGAAAAATGAATATGTAAAAAACTGAAAAACAGACATAAGAAGGATCGAAGAAAGAAGAGAATATCTTGAAGGCACCTCGCTGTCTAACGAAACGGACGTAAAATGTGGTGAAAGGATGAGTGCAAAAATAGTGCAAAAAGGAACATTCTTATGATACTAAATATATATTAAAGTGATGCCTTTAATAATCGACAATCCAATTTCGCTCTTGTTTTCTCGTGAGTTGAGAACCGCCAAAAGACAATGAAGCACAAGCAGCGACGATGAAACGATTTAAAGTCTAGGAATGAAAGGCTTTCTCAAAAAAAACTTCCTCAACCTGATATTAAACCGTCTCGGTAATGTGGATAGATTGTGAGGAAGAAAAGCCAGAAAAGCAGGTAGAAGCCAGTGAAGAAAAAAGATAAACTCGAGTAGGCAAATGTGGCCTCGAGGGATGTGTGAAGAAGAGTTAACAACGAGAGATGGAGTCAAAGCAATAATCGCAAGATGAATATACAAAGAAGGAAGTATAGCCTAGAACGAGCTGAATAAGAGAAGGATGAAGAAAAGGGAGAGGTCGAAGGAGTCGAGGGGCACCTCGCTGTCTCGCACGGGGCCCTCGTTCTTAGAAAAATGCTCTTGTAATATATCCTATGGATATAGGAGCGAGGTAAAGAGAGAGGGAGATTAAAGAAAATGAGCGAATAGCGCGCGTGATGACTTGAAAGAAAATAGAGAATGTAAAAAGAGGTCTGCAGAGTGATAAGAAGGAGAGGCAACGAAAGAGTCATACGAACCAGTAGCCAAGAAGAATAAGAAGAAGTGGAAGCGAGAGAAGCAAGAAGCTGTGAAGGAATCGTCGGTCAGGGTGCGGGCGCCGGGGGACCCTTACAAGAAGAAGAAGAAGAAGAAGGAGTAGAAAAGAAGAGATGGAGGAGGTAGGTAGGGGACAGTGTGGCGGGTTCGACGGCCGGCTGGTGGCCCAGTGACCGGGACCGGTTCCCTCCGCGGTTCCTCCTTCCGCCTTCCTTGCAAACGCACAACTGCATCATCTCTCGCACTTCTCTCTTTCTCTCTCTCCCTCTCTCTCCCCCTCTCTTTCTCTCTCTACTTCTCTACTCCCTCTCTGGCCACACAAGCTCTTAGCCTCACTCCCTCTTTCGTACGTTTCTCGACTCGTTTTGCCCTTCTCGCTCTCTGTCTCTCTCTCTCTCTCTCTCTCATCCCGTCTCTTTCTTTCTTTCTCGCACTACAGACATCCTTCATCAGCCTTTTCCTCACTCCTCTGTTTCTCTCTCTTTATCTCCATCCCTCTCTTCCTCTCTTTCTCTCTCCCTCTCTTTCTCTCTCCGTCGTTTCAGCGCACAGGAAACCCGGCAGAGATTCAACTGCATCACAGAAAAATATATATGTATATATATATGGGCACGATGAGACTCGGACACAAATATATCCTTACAAGTACATGGACGAATAAATAAACACACCCACGGAATTTAACGCCGGTGTAACACCGCACGTAAGACCGTCACGCGATTATGAATTTATACGCGAAGTAGATGCACTGGGATGAAAAGCAGTAGCAGCAACCTCGAAGAAGAGCGAGAGAGAGAGAGAGAGAGAGAGAAAGAGAAAAAATAAAACACAAGACACGAAGAAAAGAACACTCCAATTATCGTCGCTCAATTACTTTTACTGTCATGCACCTTTTATCTTTATAACTTCTTCTGCATTCTTAATCTCATTTCTTCCCGTCCCAATCGTACATTTTTTTGTCGAATAGTTTATCGAATTTCTTCTCTTGCTTTGGAATACGAGTGTACAAAACATATTTCGTGCTCCTCGGGTATCACTATTAATTGCGTTACCACGACGATTTCTGTTTATCTTTCATTGGGATTTATTTTATTTCCTAAATTATTATCTCTAGTTGAACTTTTCTCGTTTTCTTGATCATCTGTCTTTCTTCCACCGTAAGAGTTATCTTCCGCGAGACTCCTCCGAGAGGTCACGCCGTAGTGGATCCCCCCTCGCTCCGCTTCCAAGACTCACGTATTTCTTCTGGTCTCTTGTGGTTCAGCATCTTTCTTCTTCAAGCTCTTTGCTACCATCTTCATCTTTCTCTTCTCCCTCCCTCGCGTGCTTGTGACGTCTTTTGCAGCAAGCTTAGCGATCGAGCAGGACTGGAATACCGGAAGAATCATTCAGACATCTGATAAAAATCATGCACGTAAACGAACCATTCTTCACTTTGTTAACACTGAGAAAATGATGATCCGTAAAAATGTCGTTTGTACATCGATCCTAAAAGCAATAAATGTACTTTTCCAATAATTTTTTTGGCTTGTAGATCAGTACCGTTCTTTCTACCATTTGTACATACAAAAGACAGCTAATTTTACCCCTAATGTTCTAGAATCGTAGTCAGTCCATCTCGGACAAATTTAATTCGAATTTAATTCCCAATATACATTCTCGTTTGCTCACGTGCAAAAAAAAACATCCTAATTGAGCTGGTCGACCAGCCTAATACGGAATCAGCCTTTTGATTCCATAGCGATCTAAAAATCAACAAAAATGACAAATTCATAAATACGTCTAATCGAAGATGCAAAATTTGCGTCAATGAATGAATGTACAGTGGTGGCGTATGCACACGAAACCCGAGGGAAGATCATGAGTGAGGATGGTATAGATGAAGAGGCAAAGGCAAGAGAGTCAAGGGCCTGAAAGGAAAAGTAGTCTCTCTATGCGACCGGAGTGGCATGAGGGGGTTAGTGGGGGAGAGGAAAGGAAGTGAAAGTCCAAGGCGGTTGCGTCTCGAGCTGCATCCGAGATTTCGTGCCTTCTTCTTCCGTTCCTTCTATCGCTATATCCTTCGTTTGAGCTCATCGTCTTTATACACGGAATACACATACACGTATAAATATATAGATACTTTTACATGTATATATACACACAGGTTGAGTAAACGAGAGCTTAACGCAATCTCCTCTCACAACCGATTACGAAACAAACGCACGTGCGTTCAGTCGTTTAATTTTTTTTTGTTCATACAATGCTTCGCTTCTATTCACAAGCTCAAGTCCACATATGCAATGATCAAAGTGACATTTGAGTTCTAATCTTCTGCGTTCTATTCAATTGAATAGGTAGAAATTTATTAATTTGATCGAAATTTATCGATGAATCATTGCAAATTTGATGGATCGTGTCGACCATGCAAAGTTACATATTATATCGAGAATGCTGCCGCGTCTCTAGATAACCGCGGTATAATCGAGGAGGGGTGAGAAAGTTTTGATCAAAAATGTCCATATTTATTTGTCGACTGTTTGGAATATATTTGGCACTCTGGCACAAAGATCTTTGGAAAAAAAAAAAAAAAATAGTTTAAACCAGAATTTCTTCTCCAAGAAAAGTCACAGAAGAATACGTTCTGTAGAAATAAAAGTCAATGACTCTTCTATGCGAGCCACGAAACTTAGAGGCCACAAATAGAAACGAGGTTTCATGTAGAAGAGTGATAGAACAAAAAGTATGTATGTACCTGATGATTGAGCGCGCGAGACCGCTAACTGGTCCATAAGGATTCAAGATCCGTTAGATCAGCGGGACATCCTGCGGTGATGTTGAGAAGGGAGAGATGGTGAATGAGAAAGAAATTGGTGGAAAAAAAAAAGAAGAAAAGGAGAAAGAGATCGCTGGACGTGGGAGAGTCGTGATGAATAAAATTTAAAAAAATGGGCTGCTTTTCGAAGCAGGGTTGCTGATTCTTTTGGTGCAAATCAAGGAGAAAAAAAAGGGGAAGAAAAAGATGATGATGATGATGATGATGATGATGATGAGGGAAGAAGATAGAGAGAGAGAGAGAGAGAGAGAGAGGCATCGTGTGGCAAACACACCGCGAGAGAACGCAAAGGATATAACGGTTCCGAAGCATCGGCTGAGTCGCGGTATAATTTCGGTCGAACAGCCCCCTGGTTCTCCTCGAACCCCGCCACCCGCGCATACATACACCACGGCAAAGCTCTTTTCCTCTTTCTTTCTCACTCTCCCCAATGCTCTTGGGTCCTTTCTCCTTCTTTTTCTCTTTCTTCTCTCTTCCCCTCTCTCTCTCTCTCTCTCTCTCTCTTTCGCTCTTTCTCTTCCACACAACTTTTCTTTTTCTTCGCATCTTCTCATCGCGGCTCCTATAACGCACCAATGCAACCAGTCAAAGTGTATGTGTGTGTATGTGAAAGAGAGAGAAAGAAAGAGACAGAGCTTCTTATGGAGTCTTCGCAAACGCCATGGAACGCGCTGCTTCACCGCGAATCCGATCTCTCTCACTTCTCTTTATCATATTCTTATTATTCCATCGTCCACATTTATATATGTTTATACTCTTTTCGTGTTCTCTTTCTTCACCATCTCCGTTTACCTTATCTCTCTTTCCCGTGAGAGATATGATCCCTTCCGGTTATGCTTATCCCCAAATCCTCGAGATCAGAGATCACCATTTTTTATCTGATTTATTATTTACATACTTATTCACATACTCGATTCACGTGATTATTCGCATACTTATAATTATGAATAATTATTATCGCAAACCATGGAGTTTTCCGGAGTTTTTTTGATGATCTATAAATCGACAAATTTTCGTTTTTTCATTTGATATTAAATTGCAGGGTCGATGTCATGGGATTCTTTAATTGTTGCTATTAATGAGCTCTTAGCAATGATTAAATGCACGGGTGAATTGAAAAAAAAAAAAATTTGATGCATACACGAAAAACGGTTTCTAGACGCGGTTCGGTCGATCTATAAAATATTCATTAATTGATTGTTGTTGATCAAACTAGAATGGAGTTCAATTGAAAATCTTTCATAAACAATTGAATCGATGACACTTGAGAAAATCAATGAACCCGAAATAATTCTGAGATATAATTGACAGGTTGAGTGATAACGAATTTAAGACAGGGGCGTACTATTAGCAAATTGTCGGAGCGCAACAAAATGGCCATAAACATATACATGCGATATAGTGAAGTGAGTTAACGCGAGCAGGACGATACATATCTCAGTTTCCTTCTCTCTCGATCACGTTGAAAAGAGTAGTGAACAGAATGTAAAAAAAGAGAGAGAGAAAAAATATGCGAGTGGCTCGCCTGGAGTCGGACGCGCGATCTCTCGTTCACTCGCTCGCATTCGCATTAGCTCGAAGTTTTCTCTGTGGGCCCGAGCATACTCCAGGAGAGCCCCCAAGACTTCTGTCTTTTATCTCTCCCTCTCCCTCTCCCTCTCTCTCTCTCTCTCTCTCTCTCTCCGGCTCTTTTTCGCAAAGAGGCCCTCAGTATATATAGTACATATAGATACAAGAATCGTCGACAACGACGACGAAGACGACGACGAAGAGTAAGAGAGCTCGCGCGAGTTCTCTGTGCAAAGTAAAGAGGAGCTCTCCGTCGGGTCGTTGGCCGCAACTCGCCGTGACCCAGTGCGAGCGCTTAGGACATTGACTCTGCCATCGCCATCGCTATCCGCGATACCAACTTCCCTCCCCCTCCCACCGACTAACTTTTTCTCTCTTTCTCTTCATTCTCAATTCTTCTCTTCTCTTTCTTTTATCACGACTACCGCCCTCTTTCTCTCTCGCTCCATCTTTCCTTTTTCTCACTCTCTTCTTGCTCGCTATCTTCTTTTCTCACTCTCTATCTCTCTTCTTCTCCTTCTCTCTCTCTCTCTCTATCTCTGCTTCTCTCTCGCTCTCACTCTTCAGGCTTTCCTGAACTCGCGCTCCTCGCTGATACTTCTGCTATACTCACTATATAATCGAGAACTCCGCGCTCTCTTCCTTCCCCCTCCCGCCCTTTTTTTTTAACTCTCCGGAGTGTTTGGCTGTTTTCTTCGTTTTCTTTTGCACTTTATTTTTTGTTTTCGTTTACTTCTTTTTTGGTTTTTGGGTAACTTTTAGCCTCGAATTCGAGAGAACAGTCTTTAGCTGTATTGTATATTAGGTATTCTCTTTCGGTCGTGAGGAATCTCTTCGTTTTTTTTTTCTTCCTTTTGCTGCCTCATCCCTGCAGGGGCTCTGCGAACTCGGAGCTGCGAATTTAGGTGCCTTGGATCGGGTTTCTCTGAGTTGCTAACAAGATCGGTGGATCGGGGTCTTGCCTAAAATTAGACTCGCCACGTCACTCGATCGCCAGATTTTATTTTTATATTCAATCGCCCGAGAGATCGAATTTTGGTACTATAATATTCGTAAATTATGAGGTTTTTGCACTACCACCGTATAGCGATTATTCCATTTATTCTGTAGCAGCAACTTTCGTTCGTTAGTGTTTTTACTACGTGAAGTTTACTCGAGTAACGCCTCATGTCTCATGGAGCGCAATGAAAAAAGAAATTTGCTGATTCAACAAAATGTTTGTTGATTCAACGATATATTTTCGTCGTAATAAGAAATATTTATTCAAGCCAACAAATGAAGTGTTTGAGCCAATCAAATTCTTGTTTGGGTTAACGAATTTTATGTTGTTCGCCACGATTTTTTAATGTTACAAAAATTTTGTTGAATCAACAATTTTTTTTACTCAGAGTTTGGAGCATTTAATGTTTAATCATCCAGCGAATAACTCTTCGAGTTATGAAAATATTGCATCAACTGCCATCCTAACAATGTTACGCGTATTAACAAGTAAACTTCAATTGATAATCGTAGAATGCATGTTCGAATCATTGAACCTTGTCGAAATTATTCTGACGCTGATATGAAAGTGTATGCTTCATATTAATTTGCACAAAGTTTGCACCGAAATCAGTATTTTTTTTTCCTGATATCGGTTAATGTAGGGAATAACGTATTCAACTGTTTCTATTCCATTCAACTTATCGAGCAGAGTCTTAATTCTCAATTACCAATGCGATGCACTTTTTCGATGGCTCATTAGTAAGATTAAAAACAGTGCATTGAACGTGACTACAACTGACTGCGAATAAACGGCTTTCATGGTATTTCTCGCCTACTCAATTTGTCAGTAGCATCTCAAAGCATCTAAATAATTTTTCCGCTATGAAATTTATGAGAACAAATATTTTTTACGAGGAGTTTTTTTTTTCTATTTTTCATTTCAGCGTGTCATTTATTCGAAGAAAAATACCGCGAGTACGAGATCACCGGATGCCTCGGTTCTCGCGGTACGAATTGGAAACGCGCGTTTTTCCATTATCTTGTAAGAAGCAAAAGATCAGAGGCAAGACCTCCGAGCATCGTTGTCGATCTCGTATATACAGCGACGAGTGAGATAGAAGTAAGAGAAAAAAGAGAGAGAAAGAGTCAGCTTGGTTTGATGGTCATGAGCACGTATAAGAGAGGTGTAATAGTCGTAGAACGAGAAAGAGAGTAAAAAGGTAAGAAGAAACAGAGAGAGAGAGAGAGAGAGAGAGATAGAGAAAGACCTCAACTATACTTCGGAGGCTGGACAGGTAAGGAGCAAGGAGTGGGAGGGAGAGAATTGACCCCCGCGGCGAATAAGAAGCGCCGTCAGCTGACTTGAACGAGTCTCTTCGTCAGCTGAGACCATAGTGCTATTTTTTTCCCTCTATCGCTTATCGAACTTTATCGTCCATTCGTCGTTAAGCACCCGACCCCCCTCCTTGAAGAAAAAACAAAATCATAAAATATTTTTTTCTTAACCACTTTTTGTATCAATCCCTTACAAAAATATCTATCATTAACGGTTTATAGTTTTCAATAATTCAAATCTAACATTTAGCGTAATTCTCCCTCTCTTAACATTATAATTCGATTCTAAAGTGACGAAGTTCCAAAAAAAAAAATAGCATTTTCTCAAAACATTTTCCCATAGCCAAACAGTACTGGGTCTGAAGTAGCGTTGATTGTATAACTCACGATCAATCATCGACGGATCAATGATTATAAAAAAACAAAAGAGAAACAACGGTATCCGGTGATTTCAGAAAAAAAAAAAAAACAATGTTGCGCAGTAATTTATTTAATTCAACGAGAAACGATTGCAAATTTTACGCGTATACGCATACATACTCGTAGTCGTTTCGTGCCAACTTTCACAGATATCCTCTGAATAAGGAAAATAGATAATTGTTTTTTTTCTTCTTCCGTATTTCCACGAAGATTGCTCGAATGGATGAATGTACCAGGGAGTATCATGAAGCCACATCAGATTAGTCATAATTTAATATATTGCATGAGTTCCATCGAGGAGAATGAGAGAATAAGAGTCAGAAAGCTGTTGAGACACGAAAACCCGGAAGTCCATCACCGAATCCTTTTCCCCTTTGGGAAAAAAATGCATCTTTTTTAAATGGACAGCGCGGAGAATAAAATATCCAAAATGTTTAAAAGAACCGAATGCAGGGGAGAGAGATAAAGCATCGTAAAAAATATTCGAGCGTGAGACCAAAAGGAAGGAGAGAACGAGAGCCATATTCCGAACGAAAACGAAAGAGAGAAAGAGAAAATTGACGATGACTTTGTATCGAGGTCTATGCACGCGAAAGCGTAGATACTATATACAGTCACACTCGAGGTTGCGATTTAATGAGATGCGCCTTAGAGGGGGCGTTTCTCTTGTGATTATTGAGCTTTCCCGTCACGTACAATGGCGCAAGGGGCACTGAAGAGCCGAACCGCGTCGCGCATCGTCTCCGAATCTACGAGAAAATACAAAATAACGAAAAAAAAAAAAAAAAAAACAGAAGAAGACATTACGCATACCGCGCTTTGTGTTTTCAGGTGGAAAATGAGGACGAAAAAGAAAGAAAAAAAGATATATATGTATACGAAGCCTTATGCGGTGACAAATTTTCACGGCGAATGAAGATCGAATCACTTTAGACTTTTCTTCACTCTCTTCCTTTCTTTTCTCTTACACAGAGACGCTGTTCAACCCTCGTAATTCACCGTTTATCCTTGACTCTGCGTATTTCATGGAAAATCGACTGCGGCCAAAAGATGTTTCAATTTTTCCGGACATTTTTCGTAGAATTCTAACCAAGATGGAACCATCGAATTGCACGCGTATTGTATATATATATATATATATATTTTTTTTTTCAAGAGCCAAGAGAACCTTCGAGAATTCGGCGCACGTTCGCTGGCCGAACTTACATTCATATATACATATACCACCCTCCCTTCTTCCTCTGAATACATACCGTCCGATGTGCATTGCGACTGCGATTCACCGATTTTCACCGATCGTCCATTGCTCGGGCGCGATACCGTTACGCATTTTTCGTAAAGCAAACGTTTAGGAACTACGGGTAAGGGTCCTTCATGATAGAATTGAAGAAATAGTGCAGGAACAATGAAAAAGAACGGTAATTCATTTCTGTCGGTAGTTTTTTTTTTTTTTTGTTTTTTTTTTTTTCCATCAAGATGCGTAGGACATTTAGCAAAAAAAAAAAATTGAATATCCTGCAGGATATAAATCTATGTAAAAGAGCATGAGCCCGGAGGACCGGACGCTTAATGCTGCAATGGCTTATGCACTCGATCGACATAAGAGACAAAAGGTCGTTGCCTATATTATTGGTATCCCCATAGCGATGGCTTTCGAGCCCTTTTATATATCAGGATTCAATACATTTATATTTGTACTATGTTCGGGGTGCACACCCTCCGTTGTCCAGCACCGGTCTTCCTGAATTTCGGTATATCTACACACTCCTGGCATGTCTGGAGCAGAAAAAAAAAACTTCTGAGTTCATAGCATCCACCCTCACCGCATTTCTCCAAGTTTTTTTTTCTACCCTCCCTTCGTGCTTCGTAGATCTATCGATATTTTTCTCCCGATCTCATCGCCCTTTCGATTTTCCATGCTTTTGCGTTTTCCCTTTTTTTTTTTTGTGTGTGTTATTTCTGATGCTTTTTTTCACCAGCCAGCGTCCATGGAATGGTATACGCAACGTGCGTGTATTTGCCGTATGCTACACATGGGATATTCGATTACATGCATCGTGTTACTGGAGTAGGGAGGATTCCTTCGAGAAGCCTGCGGGGGTGGAGGGTTATCTGCTCCAAAGAGATTTATACACGGAAGAGAATGATTTTATGAGTCGATATAAAGGTATATATATATAGAAGCACGATAACGCCGCAAAGATCGAATCGTTGATTATGTAGTTATCATTAAATTTGCCCGTATGAACATTGATGATGTTGTGATTTTTACCAGTAATATCATGCTAGTACTATAATTATCCCACAACTAATATCAACTGGAATAGCCACAATTTTTCACAAAAAAATGTCCGATGTTTTGAAATTGTTCCTTCGATTGTTGATAACTTTTTATTATTATTGATTGATACTCTTGACATTAACGAAAGTAATGTCTGCGCATTCGGTGTTTCGCTTCAACGACCTCTCGAGTTAAACAGCCTGGGGTAGGGTCAGCACTTGGCTGGATGACTGCTGAGCCATGTAATTTATTGTATGTCTTGATAACGAATGACATTAACTGTTAAAATGATCGTTATGCAAAGATTCGTGGCACAGTACTTAAAACGTTGTGAGAATTTTGATAATGACAGGTGGAAAAGATATGAAACCAGCACGTCATTTCAGTCACTCGCACTATAAATTTAACTTGTTTTCGATAAATATGGGTGAGCGAAGTGCAAGTTTTTTTTGTATATTTATTTTTTTTTTTTTTTTTACTTTAAACGATATACGTTTCTGGTTTTACTGAAATCGTGGCGTATAAATATTCGTATTTCTACCCACGTTAGAGGATTCCATTGATTTTTCAAAAAGATTGTCGCCTCTATTCTTAAGGACGTTCTCGTTAATGGAATTCGCACATGGGTCCTGAAATATATCTAACGATGCGAAGAGTTCGTATTTTTTTAAATTCTTTTTCATTTTTTTTTTTTTTTTTAAATCTTTTCTTCATTCTGATATGTGAAAATTAGTTAAATATTCATGAAACAGGCTATTCCCAATCGTATCATAAGTGTTACGAGAGTTCCGCGATCGGATATATAGCATTCGTCCAAGGATTCATGACTCTTCTTCTACTTCTTCTTCTGTTTCTCTTCTTTTCATTCTCTCTCGTTGTCTCATGCGGCGTTCCTCAATTTTAAGTTTAACTGCTGGCCAAACGAGTTTGCCGTGCGGGGGACCATGTACATAAGGACACTAATCTTTCTTTCTACATTTTTTTTCTTTTTCTCTTCCTTTTCTTCTTTTATTTTCTCGTCTTTTCTTTCTCTCTGCTTCCTGGGAGTGTTATATGCGTGTAGAGAGTCGCTAATAATTCAGCGAGCTGATCCGGTGATTCTCTTCACTGTTCGAGAGAGGACATCAGCGAGCCAGTAAAAACTCCTTCGTGCCCCGATGTGTTCGCGACTTTCCGGTGATCGCGAGAGAACCACGGTCAAGGCCTCGGGCGTGATCGCGAGTCCATCTCCCTCCCCCCCTCTCTCTCTCTCTCTCTCTCTTTCTCTTTTCACTTCGTCCCTCCCTCTAATATCTTTTGCCTTTCTTCTTTCCCTTCCTCTTTCTTCCTCTTTCTATGGCTGCTGTCGTTATGCCACGGCAACCATGAGCGAGAAGGAGCACCTCCAGCTCTCCCTCTACTCGCCGGGAGCGTCGTCCAAGTATTTAGGTCAAAAAGTCACCGCTTGTATAAGTGCGTGCGTGCGATAACCGTTCTCCATTTGTCTCGCGAAACGAGAATGCGTAAGACACGAAGAAGATCAAATTAAAGAGGTGACGGTTAACAGTTCACTAAATTATATGAATAAAGAAACGCATTCGAGTGACTCGTAAAAATTTTTACACATGTATGTGGCATAACCGCATAACCGATATATCACCATTGAGAACTTACGAATCTTTACAACTTCTTAATAACCCGTTTATCATATGAAAAATGATTCTTTGTCATCCTTCATATGTTCATCCTCGTATTGTCTCAGCATTCTATGATTTCATGCTTCAGACGAATTATCTCTTGTGATATCTATTTCATGATCGATCAATCGACTCCATTAGTTTCAACAATGAAGAGACATTATCCCACTTATTTTAATAAGCTCGAGTCGATTCAGATCAGATTAATTGATATAGTTGATTGGCGAATTTCACTGAGGTAGGCCTATGAGCGTGGTAAACAGCGGTGGCAATCATGCAGGCTAACCATATAGAATGATCAGATCTACTTTCCTCAATTTCCAATTTTTGTTTTCTTGACTCATCGAATACAAATTAATAACTATATCGACAAGGTTACATGAAATAAAAAATGAATAAAAGAATAAAGAAATGCTGCAGTGATCTTGACTGCTAACTCTTGGATGGGTTTTTCAGGACACCCTGTGTATGGTAACATACATATATGTGAGGTAATGCAGAAAAGTTCAATTCGAGAAGCGTGTAAACTGTTCACGCAAACACTACCTAATTATTTGAATTGCAAATTCGCGTTCTCTGCAGGAGCGAGAGCTACAATATTTCAGACAAAGAAGGTGAAAATACATATGAGTAAGAATATATGCACAAAATGCGTGTGTTATATATAGAAATTTGAGAAAAAGTTTACCCAGTTATTGGGGCATTGGGCTCACGTCACGGACATTTATTTTTTCTTGATATTTCATTTATCATGCCTGTATTTACCGAGTGTTCATCGAGTACATTGGTATTGCGGCCCAGTAATTACACGTGAGGGTTTCTGCCACAGACCTTTTCAGAGTTACCGAACCAACGAAAATGCCAATTCTCAGAACTCGACGATGAACTCATCGGTGATAATTCATCGTTGACTCTCATGTAACCTGGTTTCATTTTTTGACTCTCTTTATTATCACGAAACAAAGAATTCTTTGTCAGCGATAGTGATTCATCCCTCGCTGTGTTTATCTCCCTGAAAAAAGTTTTTTAATTAGAGTTTATAATCAGTCAGTTTTATTTGAAAGGTGATTTATTTAAGATTTAAGATTAAGATAAATATCAAAGTTTGAAAATATCTGTATCCCATGTTACAAGAACACGTAGAAATTGCTTAATCAAGTTTTGTTTTTTTTCATCAGTCGATTTGCATCCATTTTTCCTCGAAATACCAATTCGGTTATGTAATTAAGTGGCCGAACATTTTTGCTATTCGATCTAAATTAATGGCAGTACTAACAGAAAAAAAAAGTCACAGCCTATTTATCGTCATCGAGAAATATTCGTCTTGTGTTGAGCAAAACTGCAAGAAATCTTCACTATGTTAATCACGAGGTCGAAACAAACTGTCTGGACTTTGGAACCCAATGGAAGATCACGACCACTCCGAAACAACTTTTTAATCGACCTAGAAGACGAAGATTGCAATCTCGATCGCATTTTATTAGAGCTCGAAAAGATGGGTCAAGTAATCTGTGAGGAGAATTAATTGTAGCTGACTTTTTGACATTTCGTTTGCACAAAAGCAAGAAGATGATACGAATAAATGTTCAATTCAAATAGCCATTTTTGTATGAAGATAATTATTATGAAAATATCACATGACTAGTTCGTGGATCATCCATTTGATTTTGTTTTTTTTTTTTTTATCTACACGGTAAAGGATATTTAGAGTGGAAAAAATGAAGGTGCAATTTGCGTGCTGGTCGTCTCGATAGAGACCAGCATTGGAATACGTGACGTGACGGGAAAGGGATGTTAGGACGTTAATTATTCTAGCGGCGACTCTCTCGCTATCGTTTCTTGGCCAATGGGACTGTGGTTCTATGGGACATTGAAGTCGTCGAGCTGTGGGGTACCTTCATGTCCATCGTACATTAGAAACACGTTGAAGCCACGCCTCGTGACCCAGACTTCCACATAACTGTTCTCGAAACATCGACGACATCGCGATATACACGCTGTACATATTATAAATGTACACACATGCGCAAGGGAATGAATCTCTTTGGCACGATCACAGCCGAGGAGAAAGAACGAGGTGAAGGTGCGACGAAAGAAAGCAATAGCATAGAAAGAACTATCAACTTAAACACGTAACTAAGTGAATGAAATAGAAATGAAGTTTATTCAATCTGTGTTATCACGAATGCAATGGAGAGAAAGAGCAAAAAAATGTGCACCACACTTAGCTCCGATTGGCTTCATATTTATATGATATTATTTAAGATCAGAACAGACAAATTTTATGAAGGTTATCATTAGGTTTTTTTTACTGCAGATTCTATATAGCTCTAACGAGCATGAGATTCATATCCAAGTGCTCCATATCCAGTCCAAAAAAAAAAAAATGCTTCACCATTTTTTTTGTTTTCAGATTCTTTGATTAAACGGACACGACCAGGACATTGACAACGTATCAATGACATCTGCATATGTGAAGCCGCAAATCCTTACTATTTTCAAATAAAAAGTTAAGCCAAAATAGAATAATATTGTTGTCCGTGCACTCGATTTCGTGAATGAAGTCCACCATTCTATCCTGAATTTGGTTTTATAGAAGTGAAGAGTAAAAGATGTTTGTATGAAAAGCGGATGCTGATGTTCGTGGTCAGCTTTTGGCACGTAGTCAAGCTGTGCGGGGAGGTATATATTTTTCATTAAAGTGCTGTTAGTCCGTAAAATCTGTCAGAGAGCACTTGGCGGATTGCCCTTGTAGAAAACCGAGCGAGAATATATGTGAACGCGAGCTCGTGCGCATCGGTCATCCGTCAAATTATCGGTTTGAAAAATGTACTGCATGAAAGACTTTTTCGCTTTCGAGCTTTCTTTTTTCTCACTCCCTTAACGTCATTCATTGCGAGATGGACGCCATTTTTCTGGACACGATCATCCTTCATAGTTTTCTATTGTATCAAAAATCTACGAACAGTCCTTCGACCCATATCCGCATATGTATTTAAATGTGTATATCCTTTACAAATGGACACGCCGAATATTGACCGTAGAGTGGACAACCCGACTGAATGTATATTTGTATCTATAAATTCATATATACATATGCCCACGTTGTACGGTGTCCACTCCACTAAAGGACGGATTATGGTGGACCAAAGAATGCCCTCGGACACAGCAGAAGCAGCCTTTTTACGTTTCCCCAACTCTTTCTCTATTTACTCCACACTCCATTTCCTATATCCTGTCCATTTTTGCTACCGCCTCTCTCTCTCCTTTCTTCCTCTTTTCTCTTTTTCATCTGAGAGAAGCCCGTGCAAAAGCGAGCCTCCTCACTCCGGGGCTATTGTGACAAAAAGAAGCGTTCATCTCTCGACGATTCTTGGCGATTAAATAGCGCGCGCACACCGAACCGTATCGACAGCTGAAAACTTTTCGCATCCCTCTTCGATCTGACGCGACTAATTGCCAATTAAAAAGACGTTTCTCCTCGCTGCTTTTCAGCCGTTCAACACGATTCCTTCTCACCTTTTGGTCCTCTCTTTTTCGCTCATTCGGAAAGGCATTGTTGAGCCTGATGTACTTTCTTTCCCGCGTCGAACGATGCACTTTTGGTCAGCTAGGCGATTATGAATTCATGCTGTGAATTTTTTTTTCTTCGACAAAAATACACACGCGTGTATTTTGTCCAGATAAATGGAGCCTACATGAACGATTTCTTCTGATTCAATGCCGAATGTCGTCAAATGTCCGTGCTTTTTCTTTGACGCCATCAATGTCCGATTTCTCGGACATCTGCATTTTTCTCTGGACTTCACCCATATACTCGCATTCTGTCAGAGAATCAACGAGATAAAACCAGGTTTTAGTAAACGGCAGAGACTGAAAAGGATTGAATTTTTACAGCCTATAGCTCGTGGCACGCGTCTGCTGTCTCCGCCCTCAATAGTTTTTTTTTCCTTCTCCTTTTTTTATGGTTACTTCTGTCTCGCATCTCATCCTTTTCATCTTTCCGCGGAGGCATAAGGTTACGTGGTTATAGATTTTTCCAAAGCCATATGGACGAGACACGTGCCCGGCTTATGCAAGCCTCGCATGACGTTTTATACCCATCGATCGATGAACTTCCGGGTAAAAGACGAAGAAAAACGATAGATTAGAGACAGAAAAATCGGTATAGATCCTCCGTCCTTTTTCCCGGAAGAAATCGATCCTTGATGTAATGGGATAAAAAAAAAAAAAAAAAAAAAAAAAAAACGGCATAAAAAAAAGTGCGTCAGAAAATACCCCGCTGTTTGCCGCAATGAATATATAGCAAAGGTGTACCAGGGATAGCCGGGAGGGGGCGAGGTTGCTCGACTTCCTCATCGTCGTCCTCGCATCCTCCTCTCATCGTTGACGTCCTTCTACATGCAGTCTCTCTCATGAGGGCGTGGCGGAATCTCTGTGCTGGTTCTTCTTGTAGGATGACACAAAGGGAGCATACCAACGCGATGCCATTGCTTTATGTTTTCATGTAATCAATACATGTACGTATGGATATGTGTTGTGTGTGCATGTGTGCGAGTGTGTATCCGTTTGTATAGGATTTCTACAAAAATATTGATACGAGTGTTAGAAGGAACTGAAAAATTTTTTATTCATTATTTCATCAATTCAAATCGTACTTTACCTGTTTTTTTTTCTTCTCAACTCCATAACCTTACGTACACCAATTACGATAAGAACATAATTATCCGTTGTGGAGTTGTAATCTTCTTTTTATCCGAGGATCGAAACTTTCTGTCAAAATTCATCAATATAGTATGCAGCATCCTGCATAATGTTCTTATAAAGAAAAAAAAGAAGCTCATCTGCTCTGAAGTCTTTGCCAGATGTCGCAACAACGAGTGTACACAAGTTCATTTTGCGTCATCCTATTTTGTTTTTTTTTTTTACTCTTTTTTTTTGCGTGCGTTGCACTGTTTTCGGGGAGCCTTGAATTTTGTTTCCGGGAACGAGAGATGCGAATGAGAGCACGCGATCGAGGATGAACGACAAGCGCAATTTTTTTTTTTTTCTCTTTCCAGACACGAGATATCCCGGAAGTGGTATAATCGAGGGTGCACAGGGAGCGAAAAGAGACGAAAGTATAGAGGGCGGAGAAAGGTGAAGGCAAAGAGAAAACGGAGACCAAGAGAGAGCTCAGAGAAAGCAAAGGGTTGATGATGTCTTGCAAGTGGCAGCTGCTCCACGCTGTTCGACAAAGTAAGAGTCTTTTGCTAGAAAGATATCGTGCTTCTCTCGAGTAAGGTCTACCGGCGACGAGACGAACACAGGAAGACGACTCTCTCTCTCTCTCTCTCTCTCTTTCTCTGCTCTTTCTCTCGATATATTTCAATGAAAGACTCGAAATGGGTAGTTTTCGAGCTCAAACCCTTTTTCTATGGTTTTTTTGACATGGCCAATAGATTCTTTTCTTCCGATAACAAAGGGGCGTTTACGTAGCTTCAAGACGTCATAGTACCTCGTGATGCAAAAGTGTCCCGTGTGTCGCGTGCCAAACACCGGCGCACGTGTCTCATTGCCATGGGGTCGTTTCCAATCATTACTAAACGTATTTATGCTGCTCTGTCTTTTTGATCGTCATCGTGTCGTTGAATCGTTGCACAAGTTTTCGTTCGATCATATCGAATTAGACTGATGGATTAGCAGGAAAAGTACAGTTGAAAACTGTTGCAACAAATCTATCGCGGGAACACAGTTACGTTGAAAAATAACCAGCTTCACATTCGGGTGTCTTGAAACTTTTGTACAGTATATGACAGAAAAATATATGCAAGCTCCCATAAATTCGCATTTTCTCAAATTTATTAGCAAAAAATACATGAGCGTTAGACTATAAACTAATTATCCGATAATCTAACAGCGTTGTTTTAATCGTGTATTTTGAAATTATTTTGAGAGTGTAGAAAAACAGCGAGTCGTGATATCTTGCATCTTGAATTTCCACAATATCCAATTATCAAATTTCTCATTGCCAATATCGTTAAGTGCATTATAATTAATGCAAACACAAATAAGCCGAGCGACGAACTATGCTCGACAAAAGTACAGTTATTCTCGGGCTCGATGTAAATCAGGATATGAATAAAGAATAGTACATGAGAAGGTTCGTCTTATCACACAATAACACATTTTAACAAAACTAAGAACCGATAAAATGAATAGAGAAAGAAAATTCTCGAGCAAAAGGCAAGAAAAAACAAAACAAAAAAAAACAAAATACGTGAACGAGCAAAGAAGTGAATAGAAAGGAAGTTGAAGAGGTACAATGCAAAAATTATAAGAAAAATGCAAAGAAAGAGGAGTGAAGAGGAAAGAGGAAGGAAAGAAGGAGGAGAGGACAGAGTGAAGAAGTTGGAGGGAGAAAGGTGCAGGCACTCGTGACTCTCTTCGGGCGTCTAGCGCTCGGGCTTGGAGAACGCGGAAGAAGAACGCGAGAGACGTTGAGATGCTGGAAGTTATATAGTTGCATGAATACATATACATACATCCACCTCTTCATACACACACACACACACATATACGTGTATATTTATATAACTATATACATAGAGCGTATAGTGGAAAGACGAAGAGTAAAGAGAGGTCAGAAAAAGAAGAGGAAGAGATATATATACAAAGAAGTCGGAGATAGCGTGTGTCATGATCCAGCAGAGAGAGCACGTGAGGAAGGGAGTCCCTTTCAGAGTAAGAGTGGGTTAAGGCCCAAGGTCCTACCATCGGTAATCCCGGGAGAGGTATACCAGGAGACGCGAGAAATGCCCCCGGATGTAAGAAAGATGTGCGCGAAGAAACAACTACAGAACTGTAGCTCCGCGAAGAAAGATAGATACGGAAAAAGGTTGAAAGAAAGAAAGAGAGAAAGGACGCGAGAAGGAAAGAAAAACGAAGAACGAGTAGCATTGGCGAATAAACAGCAGCAAAGTACAAGCCTCCTTTGCCTCTTGTGTACCCCGCGTACGAGCGACCTACAGACTCTCTTGTAAGAGTTCCACACGGTGTGCCGCTGAACACCATAACCTAACAGTATCTACACTTCATGGGCTCTTTGTAGTAGTGTTAAACCGACGAGTCGATGAGAAGCAGCACTGCTTCTCGTTGCATTGCCGTGGAAGAGGCCTTGTTGGACGAACCAACGGACACGATCGGACATAAAACACTAATTCATATATATATATATATATGACATATGTGTGTTTCCATGCGCTTGGAAATGTATATGTGTACGTACGTTAACCGCTATAACTTTGGTTCCACGTGTGTGACCCTATAAAGTATAAAGGCTCTGTGGTCTCTGCCTTCGAGCTCTATACGTACCTTATATAGGCCACCACTTCTTTCGTACTTTGAGCAAAATATACACGCCTAAATAGCTGACATAACAGTTAACTTCCCTCCTGGCCAAGAGGCCAAGAAGTGTATTGGATTTGTGGTAAGAGCTGTCTAAAATGGTGAAGGATCTCCAAAGCATTACTGGATTTCGTATACGACGACGACAGCAAATTAAATATCTTACCACATAGCTTTCATTTTAATGTATTTATTTGAGTTTTGAAAATTTCATTTGTACTTTGATCAAACCGAGATTTTGATGCCTCCATTTTTAAAACAATTCTTTCATCAACCCAAATTTACGATTCAAGTGGAATTATTGGATCTAATTCGATTGGACAGAAAAAAAAAAATATTACAACGGCATAGTACAGACAATGCAAAAAACCCAGTTGAAAAACAAAAAAAAATTGCATTCGAAAAGGTCGTCAATGACCTACGATCCAAAAATGAACCGTTTCAAAAAATTTTAACACGAATTACGTGGCGTCGAGTCATTCGCAGACAAAAATAGGCTGCCTAAAAAAGAAACGAAACAAAGTATCCGAAACCGTATGTAGGCCAATTGAGTCGATTAGTTCCTTTTGCTACCTGTGGCTCACAACGTCACTCATACACACGCCCACACACAATCCCAAAAAGCTGCAAGTATGTCCAAAGAGGA
This sequence comes from Campoplex capitator, assembly GCA_037576405.1. Taxonomy (NCBI): domain Eukaryota; kingdom Metazoa; phylum Arthropoda; class Insecta; order Hymenoptera; family Ichneumonidae; genus Campoplex; species Campoplex capitator. The sequence continues at coordinate 7,242,854 of JARBWI010000008.1, read as the reverse complement.
CGAGATAGGCTTCTTCTTTAGCCGCAAGAACAGATGCCTCATATATTTGCTTGTGTGTAGAATTGTACATGTATATTTACATGTAAATAAGTACATATACATAGATACGAGTATCAGTTGGTACATATGCGTGTGAGTGGAGGATCGGAGTGCTCTTTGCTCGCCTCCCTCGAGATGGGCCCGTTAGTCAGGGTGTCGCGGAGCCAGTTACCGTGTTACCGCAATTCAGGCCACAAAGTCAAAATACAGTTAGCCAGCGCAGCGAGAAACGGCTCTCGTTCGCCGGTGGCGAGAGAACATACCGCCTGTATATTGCTTCAACGATGAAAATAAATAAAAAAAAGAAAGAAATCCTGAGAGTGCCAATGCATCGGTATATACCCACGGAGAGCAACGAGGAAGAGTACAGAGCAGGAGAGACAAGGAGAGAGCTCGAAGAGAGATGAGACGATCGGATTCGATGAGAGAAAGGTAAGGAAGATGAGAAGATCTGATACAAGGAGAGACGGAGATACAAAAGGGAGATGAGAACATCGGATGCAAGCAGGAAATAAAAGAGTGATGAGAAGGTCAAATGCAAAGAGGGAGGAAGAAGGAGAGGGATGCGATGCAGAGAAAAAGATAAGCTCCATATATATTACCGAGCATTGGTCGGGTATAAAACCGTGCCTCCCCCCCCCCCCCCCCCTTCTCGGTCAGCCCTTGTAACTCCTCTCAGAATATGTGTCCCATTGCACTGGACGTTTTCAAAAACCAATTACAAAACAAATAAATTTATCTTAAAGTGTTAGGCATTAAATTTTGAGTTTTGTCAAAAGTGACTATACAAATTGTAGCAGTAATTGGACATCTTGATCTTTTGTACGCGGTGTATAGATTGTGAATTTCGTTGCTAGTTCCGTTATAATGCTTAAAAAGCTTCAACATCTGTTGTTACAACGATAATGGGATGATTGTTTCTCGAAATCGTGTAACCGGCATATTTTGTTTCATCATTTTCAGGCATGATTCATACGTGCAGTGGAACTTTATGATCTAATTTAGGATTGAAAAATGATAGGATATTTTTTCCCAAAGGCTTTCTGCACACAATAAAATAATTGAAAAGAGCTATGAAAATCTGGTTCGAAAGTAAATCATAAAATAGTGTCCAATATTTTCTTCGTATTGAATGATTGTTTTCAATTTGATTTAAATGTCTTTGTTGTAAGCAGAAAACTCAATCATGTGTTAATAATTTAGTAAGATTTTTATTGCAGGTAAAATTTCGATGCAGAGGGTGAAGATGGACAGGGTGGGGACCATTCTTTCGAAGAATCCACGTCATTCTTTTGACTCAGCGCTCTGAGATGAAAAAGTCTCATGCATTGGGAATTTCAGCTCGATTCACAAGAACATATAGATGGGACTCCATTAATTTCTTCCTTTATTCATATCTTCATTTTTTATTCCACGAACCTCTAATAATCTGAACTATTTTCTCTCCAAAGAATAATAAATTTACTGCGATTATTATCCTGTGAGCATCAGAATGGGAAAACCATCAATTTTTAGCGACGATGTGATCGGTCATTTATATTGTACATTATCACTTCCCTTTTAGGACTCTTTCGTAAGTGTGATTCATAAATGATGGAACGAAAGAATCCACAGAGAAGAAAACCGAAGAGCAGAGAAGAAAAAAATTGAATGTCTCTCATCACCTGGGCACGAGTTCCCTTCAAATCCCCTCCCGGCCATTCGGTACGTGATTCGTTCACGAGTCCGTCAAGATTGCAACACTATGTACATTCGTTTCCTGCATCAATACTTCAAAGGTCTATGCTACATTGCTATGTACTAATCACGGTATCTATGTACAAAGTACACGAAGGTGGCGAGCTTGCCTTCTCTAGGGCATTCACGTGGATCCCAAAATGTTGATAGCTGCGCACCGCAACAGAGGCGGAGTCTCTAAGCGTTAATCGTGGCCATCTCTTTCGTCACTTCTTCCTACTTTTATATTTCACAGCCGTCCATCTTTTCTTCCTTTTTTCGAGACCACAAAATCTATACATAATCAACAAACTACGAAATATTATCAATCCACAGCAAAATTATATGTTGAAAGCCATTCTAAAAAAAAAAAAAAAAATCAGACGGAAATGCATATTGTGATAACTTATGTCGATCGAAGAGTAGTCATCTATGTTACTACAAATGTTAAAGCGATTTGTTATTGAATCGTTGTATACGGAATCATCAATCGAATTTATCGATGGCACTGTTCAACGAAAACTCAGAAAAAGTTGCCTCTCGCTAAGCGATTGATGGTCTTATCTGCGTACATCCAAGCGGTGGCCCAACCAAGTATTAGTCTCGCACGAGGCTGCTTAACTTGGGAGATCGCACCGACCCATCACAGTCGTTTAACTGTATCTTTCATATAATGCATCAATTCAAATCAATTTTGTAATTAATTTGAATGGATTGTAACGTTTATTTATAATAACGCTTTTGATTTTGAAATGTTACACGTATTCGCGGGAATCGATAAGTTTCTTCTCCTTATACTTACACTCTTTTTTCCTATAAATTTTTATCTTCCCGGCTCTGAAGAGTTCAAAAAAAGTGACTTCACTGCTGGTTGTAATAAATAGAAAAGACAGCTACATAGTGCTCAATAAAACGATTGAAAAAGACAGATAAGTAATCCAGTAAGCAAATAGTTGAATAAAAAGTTCGCAAACACACAATTTGTACCCCACACGTTTCACATTCCAATCTCAGTCGTCACACTACAAGTACTTTTCGTAAGAAACGCCTCGTGACTTTCTTATGCATTTTCTATCTTCTTCTTTTTCTTTCTGTGCTTCTTCTTCCGATTGTCCGCCATGCGGAAATCATCGCCCAATACACAGCCCACTGCACGAAGTAGACAATACATATTCCGTATCCTCAATCAAGCTGATAAGTTTTTAATGACAAAAAAACTTTCAACAAATTCATAAAGCTTTAATCTTCTGTGTCTATCGATGATGTTTTATTTAAAGATAAATAATCTTCCATCTTTAGTTTTGTGTAAGGATTTTATTTAATCGCTCAGCATCAATATACTGTATTTGCCCAGCAGTCAACCGGCATTAGATGCCATTGACCTCTGATTGAAATTCCAGTAGATACATCCGAATTATACGCTTCGTAGATATGTATATACATTTCGGCTTAGTTCAAACCAACTGTTCACGGTGTTTGAATTTCATTTTTACCCACTAAAATTCATTTCGCGAGCCAAGATTTTACCAGTGAAGAGCTCAATTCAGACGATATCAAAATATTAATTAGATTTACTCTTTATTTTAACAGAAATTTTCTAAATATCACATTTTTTTGCTCTCTTGTCTTCTCATTGCACAAAAACCAGCAACATTTTTAGCCTAGAATATACAATTGATTTCTATCGTACAAAACGAGGGCCCACCTCTGCACTTACTATATATATATATATGTATATGTATACATTCGTTCGTATACGTTCGCGAGAGGTTAACGACACTTTGTCGACTGTCGAAATAACGTATGGCCACACACACATACACACACACAAATATATATACGAGTGTATATAGATTCTGGTCGCGTTGAACGTTATTTCGGTGCTGTGCTGTAATAGGTGTTAGTCTTACCCGCGTTTGCTAATGGTGACTGTGCTACCCGACGAATATAACATAGGTGGAAAAAAAAAACACTGTTAGAAATGGATTTCGAACATATTCTCACGTTCACATTGCGGTGAATACGCGGAATGATCTAGCTTGGATGATCGTTACACGTTTTTTTTTTTTTATAAATTCCGATTAGATTTCTCAATAATCATATCGATTTATGATCATTACTTTTGCTCAAAGTCAGTTAATGGTGGTCATTCGAAAAATGATTTATCCGGGATGTTGATGAATACTTGCTGGTATACGTGTTAATCACAATATTCACTAATTTTGACGGTTTAGTTTTCTTTCAGTATCCTCTTTCTGGCTTCAAAGTACTCACGTGTCTCGAAACGTACAGATATCGATTGGCCAGGTTCACCATTTATTTTAGTGTATGCATGTTAGTGTACTGGATATTTATACTCTGACTACATGATATCGGGTATATACACTGTTGTATAGAAGGTGAGGGCACCTGCAAGCCTCCCGTAAAGATAACGAGGCGTTAAACCCATCGGCTATGACTATTCTTGAAGTACAAAAGGGTCTACTTGAGGTGAAAAAAAATCACCTGTGTGGCAAATGAATGAATAAATTCTAGTCGATTTATGCTGTCAACTTGTTTTTATGGAATTTTTTAGGGATTTCGAATAATTTGGAATCGACTCTCCATTGCGTGAAAATCGTTTAATCGAGAGACAGCGATAGTTCTCTATAAAATTCTTCAAATACAAATGCACGAATGATTTGTTCGAGAGTCATTCGAACACTTACGAAAATACTTTTACATTCATTTATGTACATTACCATGAAAGATCGGTTTGAAATGACTGAAAAACGAGGAAAATCTATGTCAAATTTCTGATACAAACACTTCATCGATTTGGCACAACTTTCTCTCCGGATATCCCGATGCCAACGACCCTCTTGTTGACATGTAGCTAGTGTTAAAAACTCTATGATCGTGTTCTTCTCTAGCCAATTCACATTGGCTTACACATTCGAATTTAATCGAGTTTGATCGCAGCGTCTTCAACGTGGTATCATCGCCCTTGCTCGATTCAAAAATTCAAAAAAGTAGAACATTTTTTTCTTAACTTTTACACTGTTATGAGTTCCAAAAACCATATCAACCATTTTGTAATTCCATGAGCGCTTGGACACAGCGTTCTCCTGCAGTTGCAAACATTAAAAAAAAATCTGTTAAGATTTTTGGTTTACATTTTTCTTTTTTTTTTTTTGGTGCTACATTGATTCACCTCTACATTCACCTTCCACATCCTGAGGCTCGTTCGATATCCGCTATTTAAAATAAATTGATACGCAAAACTTAATCTCAAGCCTTTCTCTCAGAATCGTGTACTCTAATGGGTTAAAAAAATGGAACAACTTAAAATAAAAAAAAAAAAAGCAAAACACATCCTACACACGTTTCTTCGTCATTGCCACGTCAACCACTGACGGTGCTTTCTCGGCGGATCTCTGGTGAACGTGGCATGAAGTCGGTCGTCATATATAATAGAAATGTACCGGAGAATCATTCGACAGCACACTTTCCTCTGGCGTAAGACCACAAAACGCAACGTAAATAGGTGTAGACATGAAGAAAGCAAGAGAAATACTTCCACGTGAAAGTATCTCCGGTTTTGCACTTGTATACACGAGTGCAAATATACATGTGTTGAGTCAACTGAGAAGACAGCTACAATAGTTCGATCAATTTTAGAGAAAGTCAAAAATACTTCCAACAATTTTTTTTTCTCAATATTATAACGATTGGAAAATTATCATTCATTGTATTCGGAAATATGAATTCCCTAGACGTTGCGAATTACACACTAAAATTTAAAGTGGAAGTTAACGTGAAACAATCTCAATTTTTTTTTTTTTATCGCAGTTTAAAAAAATATTCCTCCACTTGAAAATTCCCAAATTTATATATAGCATGATTGAACAAAAAGTTCAGAGGAATGATTTTACAAAAAAAAGTCTCGATTGTAGAACATTTTCTGTACTAAACAAAATACTATTTTGGTTTCTTCGATTGAAATTCCATTTTGATTCAAATTTATTTCCAACGATGTTTACGCTGATTTAAATAAAATACATCATTGATTCGGTGTGTGAATTGGATTCCAAACAGAAGTTTACGATGCATTTTATCTATTTTTTCAAGGTAATCATAATGAAGAGCTGACGAGATTTGAAGATGAAAATATGAAAATTTGGCGATTCAGGGTTTCGTTTACGTAAGAGCCCAGTAACATGTATGGTATAAAAGTAAAGTACGATGGGTCGTACTCGCAGGCCGCTGCCGGTAAACACAGCCGATTGCAAGGAATCGTAGAAACGTATACCTTGACACTGTGCCAGTTTCGCGAGGCCTCGAAAAACTCTCGATGGTCGATCGTGGAATGGAGGCTCCTGGCACAAGCGAGCGAAAAACGTCGATCTCATTCTTTCTAATCGAGAATGCGAGCACTGACGTTCTTCCACCCGCGTCCATTCCTCCGACTAGTCACCAAGCACATAGATGCAACACGTGATTGAGACTTTCCTCTTTCACGCTCGCCAAAGAGAGTGCTCAATATATGGCAAAGTCGGCCGAAAGTAAATGCAAGTGAAAAGAGATCGTCTACGTAGACATTTTCATGATCGAAAGTCTTGAGAAACCTTGGGATTGAAGAGGTGATCGAGAGTAGCGAATTGAAATAATTGAACACTGTCACGTCGACTTTGTTAGTCTGTGCGGCGAACGCTTGATGTTTCGGGAGGTTTTATGAATGAAAAACATTATCATTATTCCTGATGAAACGAGAACCGGTTTAATTCGAAAAGAAAAATTTGTCGAGTGCCGAAATCAAGAAGATCAATTGATCCTTTGAAAAATTAAAATTTCACGCAATTAGAATGTTTATAATTTTCATCAAATCACAAGTTTTTCGTAAAATGAATATTACGTTAATGGAACTAATTTTTGCTGCTATATGCGATGATGAAAAATAAATTCATGCAAGAGATCATGGGAGAAAGTAGACACGTCATTAAAAAAGTACAGATTCGTTTACTTGGAAATAATCTCGCAGAGTGAACCAACTGCGTTTACTGCAAAATAACTGAATAAAGTTACATCAATTTTTTTCAAAGGTCAAGTCGATAAATTTCCAGCTAATCGGTAAATGCCGAAATGACAAAGGCTCATGTCGGAGATGTAAGGACTTAGAAATTTTTGAACTCAAATATTTGGTCGATATGAATGGACGAGAAAAAGGAAGAGGAAGAAAAGGGTGGAGCTATGACCACACGTGGTACACGGTACCGATTTCACTTTCCCCGAGTGCGCTTGGTGCAGCAGTGAACCCACGTTGCACTTCGTCGTTTCTCCCCCATTTTGGATACACATACAGGCGTGACCCCACACACACACACACACACACACACACACATGCACATGTATTTACAAGCAACGTAAGACCACTAAAAGTCTTGATGTGGCTTCACAGTCCTTTTTCACCCATTTTTCTTCCCACTTCACCTTCTCCTTTCGACAATGAATAACCGCCTGCTAGTCTCGCAAGAAAGGAAAGTGAAACTATCACGACCGGAGAGATCTTCGGTAGAGTCATCTTCTGTTTCAATAAAAAATTAGGCAGGGATTTAAATTTACATATTTCTCAAAAAGTCGTGGATCGTTCGATAAAGCTCTTTCTCTTCAGTGGATAATTTGCAAGCAAAAAACCCAGAGACACAATGTATTTTTTCTACATCTAGGAGAGTGAGAGTCTCAGATCGTTCTGTGATTCTCGAGCTCGTCATGACAAGAATTTCTCCATAAATTAAGCCGGATGCAATATAAGTATTTTCCGCAAAAGAGCGAAAAATAAAAAGCGTTGATTCGATAGAAAATACACGAGAATGAAAAATGATTAATGACTAGAAAGTTTAATCTTTCCTCTCGAAAGTATCGGATAAAGACAAAACTTGTTATCTTTTATAAAAATTCTCACGATCGTCAATTTACTACAGGGTTTACCTAAAGCAACCGATTAAATCACGAGTTGAAGATTCATTCGTTTTTCAACATAGGGTTGATGAAATTTGTGGGTGTAAGGATCATTTAACCTCATTTAATATGTCTTCGAATCCTCGGGTCACGAAATGATGGAGCCAAACTTAACATTGAATAACTATTAGAAATTAACGAAAAATTATCACCACGAAAAATCAAGAACCGCGCAATTCACTTAACAAAACTCTTTCATTAACATAAATTTCTATTGAATCAATCATTTTTATTTCCCAGTGTGCCAATGAAAGTGCATTAAATCACATAATGGGAGAATTGAATCGTTAAATCTACGAACTTGAGCAGAAATTCTCAAGTTTTAATTTCATTGAGACTTCTGGGTCATCTATGAAGGACCGTCCAACTGAAGTTTTGCTGTTGAACCGCGGAGGTAGATTTTCTGTGCTTATCGAGAGAATCGTTTCCGGTTTGGAAGCCACGAATATACATGAGGTACAAACAGAGAATTGTCGTCCGCGTCTTTGCGGTGGTGTGGACGGTCAACTTACGATAGGACCGCGGGCTTGATGTCTCTCTTTCTTCCAACTTCCTCTCTTGCAAAGCTGTTGTACAAATATATCTGTGTATTTATATTTATTATATATATACTTGTACATAGATATATATAGAGCCCGAAGAGAGACCGTGGGCTCGAAGTGAGCAGCGACCCAGGCCTGGTGCGCACGCTGGTGGCTCGCGAACGCGAGCCCGTGCTCGAAGAGCCCCGGGGTCAACGCACCTAACCTAACGAGGAGAGCACAGCCGCGAGACGCGAACGCGCGAGCCACATAGGCTCCTATCTATCCAAGAAAGATTTCTCTCGCTCGCACCTCTTGCCACACCGATTCCTCGCTCGGGTCTTTTCTTCCTTTTAACTCTCGGCTAAATCCTCTCTCATACTCTCTTTCTCTCTTCTTCTTTCTATCTTTTTCTCACTCTTCTGGCTTCTTCTGTCTACCTACCTACCTACCCACCTACCTACTTATCGTCACTTATTCAAAGCGCTATGTACCTATCAAGGTGGTACCTTCAATATACTTTTCCCTGCTCCCTTTGTAATTTATATAGTTTCAGCTCTTCACCAATGTGTGAACAGTGACAAGCTTCAATTTTGTTCGGAGCCTACCTACCCCCAACGTTTATTTGGGATCATTTGCAATCATAGGGAAAAAATCGTGCGATGAAAAAAATATCTATTGATTTGTCCTCCGATAGGCAAAGCCATCTTGGTTGGATGTCATCCGTATAGGTTGAGATTTAGTTGTTGCTCATGCTACTGCTTCGAGTGCGCAGGGAATGACCATCATTTTTTTGCATTCATGAATGCATTCAGATGCGTCCAATTTAGGAAAATCAATTCATGCATTTTCCAGCATATTGATTTACCGTTCTGGAATTCAAACAACTGGTATATCATCATGGCCAATGACCCCAATTCGTAACACTCACCACAGGCGGTTTTACGTACTTCAATTATTGCACGGTGAGTGCGAAGGTGGCGAAACGAAAGACCTCGACATTATCGACTCATAATTTCAGTATTCTCTTTGGACTGCGAAAGACTGCAAAGGTTACTGACAAGCCAGGCCACGAACGAGAGACCCATAAATTACGTTCGAGTTCACGAAAGATCGGACGGATGACGTTTTGTATACAGGCACATAAACTGATGACCTGACACCATGCATTCCGTCGTTGTAACGGTTTTGTGTGTGTTCTCGCTAAGAGATGCCAAAGTCGGGGTATAAGTAACCGAGTTTAAGAGCCATCATGAAAGCGAAGTATGCAAATTAGATTTTCGTATACACACCGTATCCGAAATGTCATGGTCCACATTCACGTAACAAGTAGAACGGAGAATCCCCAAGAAGGAAGTCCTCATCAATGTTTCTCGTCTCCGATATCCGTCAGAACGGTTTCAAAACGTTATGACGTCATAAAACCGGCATATTCGTGTATATAAGAGTGCGGCAGGACTCGCGCTGGCTTTTTTTTTCTTTTAATACTTAGCGTCAAACCGCTACCGCATTTCTTGATATCGATTACGAGATATTACTTAATTGGTGACAGCCAATCAACTGTTGGTTGAAGAGATAACGCGAATAGTATCTCGAGGCACAAGATCTCGTTTGCCACGCCTACATCCACGCTCCAGCACACCGGATTGGCTAACTCCAATTTATTGCTACAAGAGCAACGGTACATCGTGTAGAGAAAAATGCATAATGACTTTTTGGTTCAGAACTCTGGTATCGAAGTATTGTAACAAAAAAAACTTAAGAATCATTTTCACAATATTTCTTATTCAGCACGGTGTATTCCTATCTTAACAGAACATTTCCCATTTCTGTGTTTATCGTATGAAAACAGATTATGGCAAATCGAACCCTTCTAACTTATTAATCTCATGATGATCATCATTCCAATCATAGCCTTTTCCACTCGTTCGTCACATCTCGTTCGTGAATGATAAAAGTGGTAACAGAAAATATGCTTGACTAAAACATCCAGTGTAGCACACTGATTCTCGAATCACTTACGTAACTCTGCCTTGTCAAATGAAAAACCGGCTATCTTTTATACTTTTAGAAGAATTATGGTACACCAGTGGAATTTGGTGATAATAATAATACTAATGCGCGCATATGGTATCAAAGATATATAACTTAATAAGAGATATTGGGTTTCGAACTAGCCCGGGGCCAATCATGACGTGGACAAGCATTGATGTTGTGTTTCCGATGGATCGTTCACTTTTTCTGAGCTGTGTGAGTGAATGAGTAAAAATGATTGTCACAAGCGTCAGCTCCACCCGGCGTCATGCCACACGTACATCTTCATATCTATATATACGTACGTAGCGTGTATATATACGTATCAATGGGTTCGTTGTACGGAGGAGTCGAAAATTCGTCGACCAAGTCGGCTGGTCTCTCGGTGCGGGTTTCAGCGAAGCAAACTCTGTGCATTCGTGTGTGTATGTGTTTGTTAATATGTTTCTTCTCTGTTTATAGCGTAGCTCAGATGATCATGGTGTGCGAGTCTTTCCTTCCCTCCTCTTTCCCAAGTGCTGTTGCTGCTGCTGATGCTGCTGTTGCTTCGTCAGTATGGAATTGATGACGACGACGACGACGACGACGACGACGACGACAGCGAAGACGACGATGAAGACTACGACGACGACCAAGTCGTCGCGGAGAGAGAACTCACAGAGGAGTAACATCAGCAGCGGCAGGGTGAACGTCCGACCTAGAGGCTCTCAGCAGTATGCTCTCGTTGCTTGCGTCCGTCTACTCGCAAGTCAGAGCCCGCCACGCCGAGAGCAATACCGCACTAACACCCACACTTTGTCCATCTCTCCTATGTACAAACTTATATTTATATGTATACAATCTATATATCGAGGTATAAGTTTGTTCGCTATACAAGTATCATGTATGTATGGGCATTATTTGTTTCTCGCTTTTATCTATTGCTCTCCGTCTTTCTTTCTCATTCTCTTCACCATAGTTTCGAGTCTTCTCTGGCGGCGCAAATCTCGCGCTCCATCTCCCAGCTATTATATCACCATTGTTGTATCACCGGTATTCTCAACGTCGTCCCCCGCAAACTGCGCTATAAGGCGAGCCTTTCGGCTTGCGTAATCGCAATGTACTAACTCATTGAATTGAATTTCCTTAAGGGAAGATTCATTAATTTTATATACCTTGAATTTTTCCTTGATATATTTAAGACTAAGACGTCGGCGTAAAACTTTATTGTCGGCGTAATACCAATAAAATATAAGATCGATGCGCATATTTCGGATGCTTTTGATGAAGCAAGTTTTGATTTTCAATTTGTGTGAACGATTACATCAACGAATAGCTAGTCAGGGTTTGGAAGAAAAATATTGGGTGATTTTGAAAAGAATTCGACACAGATGCGAAGAAAATAAAAATATGATTAGTTACAGTTACTTTTTCGGAATTCCGCATCGTCCTTTATACCGTTTGCAGAAAGGTCGAAAAATTGGATAAAATGTGAAAGTAATGAATGATAATAAATATTGTTTGATATACGCCCGAAGGAGGATTTGTTTAAATAATCCTACGCCATCGTCAGGAAATTTTTAATTCGCGTCAAGAACTGCTTTATGTACCAGAAGCAAACACGATCATTTTATTTATTCGATCGTAACGTTATTATCAAAAATCTTTGATATCAAAGTGAAAAATGCAATTCTTGATTCAACGATAGATTGTGGGGAACAGGAAAAATTCAATTCATTCGAAAAAAAAAAGGTTAGAAAACGTACATTTTTATTCGCGCATGAGCTATTATCCCGAGTGTGTACTAGCCTGTCGTGAGAGTCCTTGAATAATAATTATGAATATAGCGGATAATTCCTTGCAATATATCGCGCTCTCGTATGATTAGTAATTGATTCAGGAGTGCTTAACATTTGTTCCTGATCATTTAACTCGTGCGCATAAGAGTGATACAGAGAAAGAGAGAAAGAAAGTAGAATTGATACAGCGAGATCGAGCGAGAGAAAAACTATAATAATTACCCTCCTCGAGTAAAGTGAGAAAGAAAGATGTCGAACAAGACATACATGACAGTAAATTAGCAGCCCAAGAGAAATACCAATCTACAGCACGTATTCGATCTGTATACCCGAGCAATAGCTTTTCAAAGCAACAAAACTACAGAGATTAAGGGGAAAAGATTCAATTAGAATAATTGAATCGTACATAAAGTTCACACTGCAAAAAGAAAATATTATACAATGTATTGGCACGAATAGAATATGAGATTATTGAAAAAATTTCATGCATGTATTCAAACACCGAAGGCCACTTCTATCTCTACTTATTCCTGTATAATAATAGTTTGTAGAATTGCAATAGTCGTCAATTAACTTACAATTTACACACGCTTGTACTTTGTTTGGTAATACTCTCGAGATTCAAACCGCACTAAGAACATCGATTGAGCACTCGGATCAGCCTGTTGAATTCCAGAATTTCGAATAGATTTTTTTCCATAGCCGAAAATTCATGCTTCTCTGAGCAAGGAGTTAATTGTATCAGTTAGTAGTATGTGCCACAAGACTCTGAAATTTATTGTTCTGTTATCACAACAGGAAGTGCAATGCAGAGTTTTTCAAAATTTGTGGCCAAAGTTACCAGGCGAATGAATTATATGATTTCGAAAAGATAGATATGTATTTATGATGTTATTTAAAGCAGAGAAAGTCACGATATGCATTTGGAACCAAACGATTTATTTATTATTTCTCAATGTTCATAAACAGATATCTTTTTTCTTTATTTTGACGTTGCTTTATCAACTCCTGTTCAAAGACTCCCTTTCTTTCCCTCGATCTTCTTTTTTTTTCCTCATTCAACTATCTTCGAGATTGTACCAACACTTTTCCCACAGATATTCATTTGTTATTCCGAATATTCATCCCTCTCTCTACACTATAGTGTAACGGTAGACTGGAGCGTCATTATTGGGCATTATTAGATGACATCGACTTCTTTATTCCAGCTCACCTGATGGCCCTGATAGAATCAACCGATGTTTCGAAAAAGTACTGTTCCGAAATAATCATTTTGATTACGTCGTCTCAGTTTCACAAAGACTGAGTCGTGATTTTCAGATCAGCTGATAAAACGAGTTCTCATCCTTCACGAGTTAGGCTTTGGAGAAATTTATTTGAAATAATTTATCAACAATAATAAAACGTTTCCAACGTCATAAGGTCTTGTGCCAGGATACTAATTGTTGAAAAAAATGACAATACATCATTCCTCATTAGTAGCAATTCTACCATGTTTTCGTATTTAAGAAAACACAGATTCCTGATAGAACATAGTAATAAGTGTGTAGTATGTAGTATGGTTAGGTCAGGGAACGCGAGTGAGAGACAAGATCGACTGGTAAAAGTTTGTGCCACGCACATTTGCACAATCGGCCTCGACGACGACGACGACGACGACGACGACGACGACGACGAAGACGACGACTTGTACAGTCGAGCCCCCTAGCTCCCCGAGCCACAATGTTGCCCACCTCACTTCTCCTCTGCTCCTCCTCCTACTACTCTTATTCTTCCTCTTCCTCATCGCATATCCTGGCATCCTTCATCCTTTTTACTTTATTCTCTGTCTCTCCCCCTTCACGAACTACATTTCTTTTACCTCCTCTGCTTTATACCTCCTTTTTCGTCCTTCTACTTCGTTCCTTTTTATGCTTATTCACTCTTCGATCCTTGTATTATGCATCTAGTGTGTCTGGTTCAATAATATATAAGCACATGTACCTATGTGCTTTAAAAGGCTAGCGTATATACTATGTACGTTCTCTTTCATTCTTCTTCCTTCCTCTTATTCCGATACGTACTTGTTGTTTTTTTTTTCTTCTTATTTCTTGAGAAGCATAATGCACTTCCTTCTTCCTGAACTATCAATCGCTACATTCTCGCGAACGTCACTCACTCAATATCAATGGAATTAAAATCACGTCAATTTAAAACATATCATTCACTTGTTATCTATCATTAAAGTCATTTCTCTTCTCAACACGTCACTCGCGACCTCGCCTGTGACGTCTATACGGTGAGTAAACTTGCACCGATATTTCTCGTCTGTTAACCAAATTGTCTGCCTCTTTTAGTGGTACAATCTTGAAGCAAAACATTGAAAAATTAATCAAATTAGCATTTTCGTCGCGTTTCGTTGTTATTCTTTGCTGAAAATTATACTTGGATACACCGTTTTTTTGAGACAGACAAATCGTTCAAAAGATTCTTGTTTTCTTTTTTATTCTTTCAATTTTTGACGAATCGACTACCGGCTCAATTTATGCACGTGTATGTGGTCGAATGATTCGATAAAATGGTCCCATATGGCGTTGATCAATCGTAAAAATATTTATGCTTTCGTTTATTCGAGTTACGGAGAGGTTCGTAAGTCGCGTTACTATGCTGTGCTATTATGCAACAACTCGAATGCAAGTTTTTATTATGTTTTTATTACATTCGAGTTGGTACTTAGGTATTCGTCGAGCAAGGTTGATCGTGGGATTTACATCCGGAATTGCTGGTTCTTCGATTCTACTGCTGCGTGGATATTTTATTTCAACAACTAACAACATTGTGCTCGTTTAATGTAATTGTCTCATTACGTAATTATGGATAATTGTTCTAAAAAAGATATTGACATTCGTTGAGTAGCCGTTGGTAAAACGTTTCATTGATTCGAAAATGTAGACTGCGTCTCCTCTCAGTACGAGTGTGATCTTAAATCTTGAGGAAAAATTTCTTTCCATAGGCAAACATCTCATCGTATATATCATCCATTCAGAGATTCCATAAAACCGATGTTTTATTTTCAAAAAAATACACGCCAATAAATCTCCGACCCGTTGACATAAAAAATGTAAGCAATCAATTCTTTTTTCGCATATATTTTTTCTTGCATACGAAAAGTATTCGAGTCTTGATGGATATTTTTTTTATCTGTACAATAATTCGTTGAAAGAAATCATTTATTTATGTTCATAACCTGATGCGTCTGCTCGAAATACGTGACAAATTATGTCAGAAAATGAAAAGTAGGCAATTTTTTTAATCCTCGATATGATTTTTTTTTTTTTTTTTCGTTCGTCAGAATATAAATTTACAATAACGAGTTTCAATAACTGTGATAAAGTTTTCTCATAGATACATGGTCGATTGATCCATATGCGTACTAAAGAATTCAACAGAACCGACAGTATAAAGACGAAGGTACAAACACGCGGGTGGCCCCGTACGATGGCTATATGTGAATCGTCTGTTGCGCAAACCTTCTTCTTCATCTTCGTGTATAACTTGTTCGTCGTGTTTAGGTTGCACAATCGAGAGTCTCACGTTTGGTTGTAACCGCCTCCTCATCTCCTTCTTTCCTGGTGCAACATCCACGAAACCGGCGTGTTTAGAGACTCTCTGTGTATATTCCATGCTAAGCGAGAACGAGAGAGAAGAATAAAAGGTATTTAGGAGGATTTCGTTCAAATTTAGAAAAGACACGACTTGAAGAATTCGAATGAGTGTATGGATACGATGCTTCAACTCTTTTTGTTTTTTTTTTTCATCATCTACCTGCTTGTAGTACATGTATTTGGACCATCCATTAGATACATTTCAAGTCCTGAACGTTCTTCATAGTACACGATAAGGTGGAGCGATGACAGGCAACTTTTATAGATGCAATTAATATTTCCATTCGCAACAATGCAGATATTGCATTGGTACTTTGTTAACCCTTCTGCTGCAAACTTATTTTCATCCTTCATCTTTATCGATCATCGATTTAAATTCATCACGGATGTTATTCAAACCTCAAAATGTTTTTAAATCATTTCTTTATTGTTAAAGAACGAACTTGATATTGTGTTTTAAACAAAATATAAAACAATGCATAATTTCTGGTGCAGAATCGCACCGGAGTGCGGCCGGAGGTTCAGCTTTGAATTGGCTAGAAAATACAGAAATGATAATGCAAAAATCAACCAGAAGTTCTGTAACATTAAATAAAACGAAAAATTCAAACCAGAGCTTGGTGAATAATTCCTTTCTCCGGGCAATCCGTGAATGATTGCTTGCAATCAATCAACTGTACCTTGCCACTGCTACCACCTGCCACTCTCCAATGATCCTATAATCATAAGCACACGTGTAAATGCATCGGTCATTCTCTGTCAAGTAGAGATAAAAAATAATCTCTGAAAATTATTGAAATTCGAAGAGAAAAAGGCGTCAACTGACGATTTTTTTCTATCCAACTGCTGAAAACAATTTCGAACTCAGAAAAAAAAAAAATTCAAAATAATTTCGCGTCATTCGGTTTGCTCTTTAAATCGAATTTCATAGTATTATTTTCTGGCAAACTTTTGTCATAGTTAACGATATTTTGGTGTTCTGGCCCACTTTAGCCCTTTCTGCGAGTAATTCTCCGAGTATTTTATTTGAAGTACTTCACTGAAAGTAAGCATCTCATTCTTGTCCTCCTGATTCAATTTCTTTCTTCTGATCACGATTCATGGACAACCTTCAATGAATCAAATACCTCAAAATATTTTACTTCTCTTGCCTACGTGATGACGGATCCAAATTACATGGATTCGAAGCTCAAAATGTAGGGAATCTTCAAATCCGAGGAAGCTTATCGAGGCGCTTGATGACCTTCGTCTTTCGTCGCTGCTTGCGCGGGAGGGGAGCGCGAGCTCGCGATCGCGGCATCCCTCCAATCGACGTGGGATACTGCTGGCCGGACACGAGAGCAACCGACGAGTACATTCACCTTTTATCCCAGTAACACCGCGTCGCGGACGCGAACGTGAGCTCGCGCGCGCACGCACCCAAGCTCGCAGATAAGCACTATATTTGTACGAATAGATATACATACGCGTGTACATATAAAGAGAGGGAAAGAGAGCGAGAGAGGGGGAGGGGAGAGAGAAAAGACGAGCAAACATATGCTCTCGATATATATAAGAGCGATCAACACAAGCTTAGTATACGAACTGCATGTGCTTTCAAAACGAACTGAGATACATATCTTGTATGTACACATAATGTGTGTATGCACGTATAAAAATGTGTGCATGAGTATATATAGGTATCTTGGTTCGCAAGAACCAGCGAGTTCTGACTCCAACGTCTCTCTTATTTTTTTCTTCCTCCTTCATCTCCGGTTATCTGTGTGGTCCACGACTCTTGTCCTCTCCAGCGACAGAACTGATGCTGCTTTATTTGTGGCTCATTCCTAGACGTCGGTATGTTGCTCTCTCATTTCTTCATCAATCTGGCATCTCTCATTCGTACAACAATGAATTATTAGCGGATTCTAAAAATACCGTCTTAATTTTGAACAAATTTGAAATTAGCTACCTGTCGCTAGGGAATATTAGACTTTGGCAAAGTAATTGATTTCATTTGATTGTTAAAATTTTGAAAATCGATTTGCATCATCTTTTCTCAGACAAGAATTATGTATTACTGAAATATATATAATCGAATCTACGTGCTTTACGGTGCCGTCACACTAGCAGTTTTCGTGTCGATAACCAATTTTATGTACTCAGGGTTCATGCTTTTGACCGATAAGATCCATTCGGCGATGTGATAATATTTTTTAGTTTCGTTTCCCGCCAAGTCGAAGTTAGGATTATATCGAGCGTCGCTATATACCTTCGGCGGATCCCCACGAGACACTGATTCGAGATCCCTATATACAAATTTCTTTTGAAATACGGATTTTAGTCAGCCAAAAATTATACTCGTATACTCGGATATTTAAGGATATAGTAAGTGCCTACTTAAAAATTTGGTACAATACGCGGGTCGTGTTTACCGGGATCGTCGTCATCGTTTCGGTACCTGACGACATTTTACCACGAGCTCTGGCCTAACTCGCTCACCCGAAAGCGAGGGCATATTTGTTTCAATCTCTCTGCTCTCTCTCTCTCTCTTTACTTATTCCGTCACTATAACGATGAGACTTAATCCTTGCCGTCCCAATATATCCAATGCCACTTTTCGTCGAGCGTATGTTTCAGATCCTGGAATCACAAATCCTTTGAAAATCCGACCGAGATTGGGTGAGAGTTAAAATTATAACATCGAAAAGATAGCTAAATACGACTAAAAGTCGTTAAGGTCTTTCGTTGGAAATAATCTGATGAGAAAAATTAATCAAGTCTGGTAAATATAGTCTACAAAATCAAATTCAACAAAGAAAGAGGTTTATCTTAATTTTAACTGAATAATAACGTTTTTTATTTATGTTGAATTGTTCCAATGTAAACACAATAAATAAATAATGAATTTTGACAAGAAAATAACCGCACAGCACTCGCTTTTTTTATTCCTTGACACGTTGGTTCATATATCGTATAAAAACTGAAAAATTTTCGTAATGATTCTTCATCTGACACTTCTCAGTGGTCATTGACAGCAGAAGGACTGAGCTCTGCTGCTTCCTTAGAATCCAGCAATTGCACAAAACCCGATACTGGCAACCACTGAGACGAGACGCGGTGGGACGATTAGTTAATGAGTTTTCTTATCGGTGAACGAGTAAAACCGTCGCCACTGAGATATATCGCCGTTCACCTAGCTCACGTTACAT
The DNA here is from genome assembly GCA_037576405.1 of Campoplex capitator. Taxonomy (NCBI): domain Eukaryota; kingdom Metazoa; phylum Arthropoda; class Insecta; order Hymenoptera; family Ichneumonidae; genus Campoplex; species Campoplex capitator. The sequence goes on along the minus strand of JARBWI010000008.1, from coordinate 7,223,934 downwards.
ACACTATTCTCTGTCCCCGGCCGAAGGAAGTAACGTATATATTCCGTGGATATTCCGACGAAGAGGGATGAACTCGTATGGCAATTGAGACTAATTACCTCGCAGTCAAGCCGTAATCCAAACTATGAAGTTTCAAGCTCGATAGTTTGAAATTTCCTAAAATTATGCATGTGCCCTCTGCGAGTGATTTCGTCCAAACTCGAATGATTTTAAAGTGAATCCCACCACATGCAAAATCGTTAACCGATAGAAATTTATGAATTGTCAAGATGTAATTAATTGGGGTGAGAATTTTTTATGAATCACTAATACACGATTCGCGTGATTGTTTTAAAAATTCCGAAAAACGCAATACGTTAGAAGTCACGTGTCAGATCGATAATTCAATTCTGTCAGGAGAGCCGACGCATTTATAATTTGAATTAAATTTGAATATAGTTCGAACCAAAATCTAATCGAAGCATCGCAAAATTTTGATTAAGTATAATTTTGAAGAAATTCCTATCGAAGAAAAACCTGCGTTTGAAAAAATTTGATACGTAAATTAGATGTCTTTGAGGTTGAGGTTACTACAAGTTTCAATTAATTTGAGGATTTCGGGACCGGGAGAGCAGAAACTATGAAATTTCTCAAAACTTCTGTGGCTCTCTGTTCGTGTGGAATGCCTTAAAATATATATACGCATGTTTATATGTGGTAAATATACGTTACACAGTAACTACATATGGTGCTCCGTGTCACGAGAATTCCGACGCAAACGAGGCATATACATATATTTATGTAAGCGCGAAATTTATTCGTCATTAATCGATTGACGTCGTAACAAAATGCGCGGTATAATTTTGTTCTTTATTTTTTTCTTATTTGCCTTATAATTCTTTTTCTGTTTCGCGCACAGATATAGGTTTAGATATATTTATATATCAAATACAAATTCGTGTGACGAAGAAATGAAGTTGAATTAACATACATAGATACAGCGGCTTTGGACGAGACTCATTGAGATTAGTTTAAGAAAAAAAAAGTGGAAGAACCAGAAAAACGAGAAGTGCTGGCGCGTGGGTCATAAAAATTTTGTTAGGAGAAATGCTTTCGCTGCTCAAGCAGTAATAGTTTGGGACCGAATGAAATAATGAAAAAAAAAAAATACATAAATAGGAGAAGAACAAGAGATGAAGGGGGGGGGGGGAGAAGTTAAAAATCCCCGGATATAATAGGTTTTCCGGGGAGCAGTAAAGTGACCTCTTGCTCCTGGGTTTTATTGGACCGTTCAATATTTCCAGCTGATGCGACAGTTTCAGTATTTTACCGAGGGCCTCGTTGGACGAAAAAAGAAAAAAATGAGTCAACAGACAGAAAAAATTGAGATGCAGAATAGTGTCAAAAAAGGTTTGTGGATTTTTTGGCTGGATGGTTCGTTCGCGAGTGCCTGCGCACGACAAAATCTCTTATAAAATGTCAGGTAACGCAGCGATTCGCCCTTCGGATATTTCTATTTCTCATTTTCCGGAATGTTCCTAAAGTTCAATTTTTCAAATTTAATTTCCACGACATTGTTTCTCAATATAAAATTTTCGTATAACGATCGGAAGCTTCCAAATATTTTAACATTTTCAAGAATGCTAATTCCTCTGACGTACAATAATCCGCCATGGCAGGCAATTAAATCGCTAGAAAGGTGCTCAATCCTCATTAATATCTCGTCGTCCTGCTGCGTAGATACTTTCGAGGAAGTGAATGGCAGCCGGCTGATTATCGTGCAAAAAAATTCAATTCGTCGCTATGTAGTACGTACTACGTGGGTAATATTATTTTATATTGACATATAGGACTAGGGATGAAAGTGTGCACACAGAACTTTCTCATTAATAAATAGTTATTTGTCCGGATGCAAGTCACGTTACAGAGAGCTTCTTTTTTTTTTCTCTCGTCAAGAAACTATGCTCCATTATCCATCCTGATGAACCATTATCCAGTGCAATAAAAGATATTTAAAAAACCATTTACTCTGCTCTCAAATAATTCAACTGAAATTGAACGACAAAAATGAATTCGTTCTTCCAACGAAAAAATCAAATCGAAGCTTTTTTCATCGAATAACAATAAATCCAATTTCAATCACATTTTGGAGCCCTGAATAATGTTTCGATATACATTTATTTGAGGCAAAATAAATTTTTTCATAATCAAAAAAGTTGGACCTAATGAATAGCATATAATTCGATCAAACCGTATAAGAAAATGAATTTGCTCAATTCTCTTCTTTCTCATTCTCAATGGTTCAATTATCATAATTCGATTAATATGCTCATCGTAAAATGTCGTCACGAAATATATCTATATTTAATATTGATATGCCTATATACACGCTCGTGATATCACCTGGATAGTAGGTTTCGCGTTTGTATGCCGATCTCAGCGTGTAACACGTTGTGGGTTTACTGTGCGGGTGGAGGGGCGGATAAATGCAAGTGGGGTGGTTGTGCTCGCGTGAATAGTTTGCGCGAGATCGTCTCTCGGGCTCATAGGATCATATATACAACATATACACGTTCGGGTCGGTCGCGTGGCCGGGGAAATTTTCCGAAAGCTCCTTCCGCGCGATTCCGATGTAGCCGTCTCAGGCATCCAATCGGGTGAGACCCCGGTCGAATAGGTGGGGGCCGACCAAGACTTAAGCGAGGCCACTCGCCGTGAGCTGTCAGAGCTCTGTGGGGCACGGTCACGCGCACAGCAGCTAGATAGTTTCCGGTATTGCATACATATTTATATATATAAATGTATTTATATATATATTCAAATATATATATATGTATACATCCGCGTGTAAACATAATAGATCGCATTCGTAGCTCGGAGTTGAGAGATCGCGAAATTCGTTGAAAACATTATCACGACGTTTCAATTCGTTTTCTTTTTCATATTCGAAAATCAAGAGAATAAGGGAAGATAAATTGTTCGGTCGGTCGTTCGAGTATAGAAACGAGTGTCAAGGAAACGATACTCAATTAAGGACTCGCAGGAATCAACGAGAAGAGGACGATTGCGCTGCTTTACTGGATTTGAATAAAGAGGTACTTTGCAGAGATATATTTTTATCTACTCGAAGACTCTTGACAAAATCTACAAAAAAAAAAACAAACAAACAAACAAACAGACTAACAAACAGCTCAAAAACAATACACACAAACACCACACAAGATGGCAGTAAAACTGGATCCGACTGGACTCTACTGAGTAATTGGTATTTCTTCAGATCATTGCTGACAGGTCTTGGCTCTTACGAACCAGCAGGACAAGCAGATCGATCGAGAGATTTTGACACCTTCATCCAAAGGGGACGAAAACAGTGTTATTTCAAATCCATATCTCTGGGATCATCATGGTGGACGGAGATCTCGATCCAACTGGTCTCTACTAAAGTGTCCTGTGAAATAATCTCGAGTTACGTTTGAATCCGTGTATACAGTTCGTTTTGCCTCGTTAGTGGCACGCGTGAGGACGTCGAAAAAATTGCCTTGATATGGCTATTCTCGATCCAACCGGACAGTATTGAAGGAGAAAGGCAAGGAAGATCTTCCTGCGCCGTAGTAAAAAAAAAAAAGTACATAAACAAGGGAAATTTCAAATTGATCGAGGCAAAGAAGAAGAAGAAGAGATAAACGAGTCAATAGACATCGTTTACGTGATTGAAGGAACAGTAAACCGGAAATCAAGAGTTTCCAAGTTCTCTCCAAGGTCGCGACATGGCTGGAGTTCTCGATCCAACTGGGCAGTACTGAAGGGTCCGCCAAAGGGACCGAAGGGAAGGAGGAAGAAGAACGAAGGAGAAGAAGACGAAGAAGAAGAAGAAGAAGTCGAAGAGCTGGCGAACCAAGAGTGGTTGAGGTGCCGGCGAGGGCGGAGGGGCAGCCGTTGCAGTAAGCTTTACCGAGGTGATATTGCTGGTGCCGTTGGTGGTTGTGGCGGTTTTCGTGTCGGAGCCAGTACTACTACCTCTGGCAGGTGCAGCGACGAGCTTCTCTTTGTCGATCATCCTCATCATCATCATCAACAACATCAGCCCGGAAGTACGATGGAGATGACTCCAAACGTGAGAGGCAAAGAAGAGACATCATCTTCCAATCTTCGAAGATCACCGTGGAGTATTCACATTCGTAAAGGCAGACATTCACCTTTACCAAATATCACGACTAAACGTAAAACATTGCGTCACCATCGTCGTCCTTTTCTTCAATTTCAATGAAGGATGCCTCACGTGTACTGCCTTCTTGCACTGCCTATGAAAGAGGTAAGAATTATTATTTTTTTTTCGCTTTCGTACCACTTCAATTGACATACTACCAAAAATGTATACATCAACGGATATTTAAAAATCTGTCGTTAGCGAACAAAATTCAAATGATTTCGTACTCTCTTCGCAAACGAATAGTTGAAATTATTTGCCGCGCTGTTAATTCCTATTTCTGCTGAAATTCACTCTACACATTAATGTATGTGCTGTAAAATATGAACACACAGATTGTTTTTCTAGTTTAGTCATTATACCTGACTGAGACCAAACGGAACGAACTGTTATCGAATGAAAACAAACTTCGATCAGTACGATTCGTATAAATAAACGTCACGGTAATAAATGTTGATCATCCAAATGTATATTCTTAAATAGTATCAGCAGCGCTACAACGATAATAGTCATTGCGAAAAAAAAATTTTTTTTTTTTTTTTGCAAATTCATACTTTTATTTGGGCATAGGAATTATTATGACGTAATACAAAGCTAATGACTTACAAACAATGTCTGTCGTTCTCTCGGTCGGAATAATATCGTAAAATTTGACGATGAGTAAGTTACCTTGGTCTCTACATCTGCACGTCTCGAGAAATGCTTGGATAGAAAATTTGTGTATACATTATTATATATGGTACGTAGTGTATGGGAATGTAGCAATCAAAAACTCAGCAGCATCAATCGCGCGGACGCGAAGATTCGCTTGACCCCAACAAGCGCGAATTACGAGAAGCTGAGCACTCTCTCGCGGTCAACGTCCCCCTCCCTTAGAATTCATCGCGAGTGAGTAAGAAAGAGAGCCATAAAAGAGAGGAAGGGGGATGAGGGACTAAAGTGAGAACCACGGAAGTCGAAGACCGATTTCGCAAAGTTACGTCACGCCGAGTTAATTCCTCGTCAGTTAGGAAACAAAAGGCCTCAATTCACTCAATTTAGCATACGAATCAATGTGACTTAGGCCCTTCCGTTATCTCGCGATCTCAGAATTCAATCCTAAGTTTTTCAGACTTGTTCTCATCTATTCTGAGCTCTCCGTTACTAACGCCTTTGAATCTCCACCTATTATTGTGTCTCGTTTCTTTTTGCCGAAAGTTTTCTCGAAAATTTTTTAGCAACCTCCTAATTACTTTTGACGAATAAAAAAATATGAAAAAAAAGCAATTATTCTGGTTGCCCAGACTAAATGAAATAGGTCAGATGGAACCTTGCGCCCAGTTGCTCCCGAGTCATTTCAACGTCGTACTAAACGACTTCTTCACAAACAGTTTTGTCCTCGGGACGCTGAATGATATCACTCAACTATCTTTGAATTCGTAAAACGAATCATGTTAAAATTATTATCAAATGAACACAGTTGTGTGTTCAGTTGATAATAATTGATTTGCAAATGTTTTTTTTTTTTTTTTTTTTTTTTTTTTTTTAATAGAAAGGGTACAGTCACAAATGGCGATATTCGCAAATAATAGATATGTTAATATCTTAGATAAATGAATATTATTCATCCGAACATCGGAAGAGGTGGAATACTCGATAAATCGAAATACAGCGTGCGTAAAGTGGTCGTGTATGCTGTTATAGTTAGAGTACCGAGTCTGTGTGCAAGCGTAAAGAGAGGCGCTCTCGTAAAGGCGCACGGAATTAGTCTCGGTTCCATGGGAAAGACAAGACCCCGATATGTACTATAGAGTGGTGATGGTGTGCTCTCTTCGCGCTACCCGCCACCACCACCACCATCAGCACACCACCATATCGCCATCAGAAGGAACACAAGAAGGCAAGGAGAAGTGTAAGCAGCAGCAAGAGCAGCAGCAAAAGCGGCAGTAAGAGAGCAAGAGCCCATGCCTCTCCACGGAGTCTCTCCTCACATGGCCGGGTTCATTGACACCAACCTCAGAGTTTTGGGCATTGGTATTATCTCTCTCATACTTGGCGCCGCTCACCTTTCTTTCTCTCTTTCCTTCCTCTCTCGTATTCCCCTCTCGTTTTTCCTTCCTTCTTCAGCACCTCCTCCTGCCACTTTACCTCCTCCTCCTCCTCTTCAGATTATTTCTCTGCCTCTGTTACTCCGAAGAGGACGTCGTCGACGTCGACGTCGAAGTCGAAGTCGACGAAACCGACGACGAAGACGATCGGAAGCTCCTTCATCGGGCCACGATCTCACGTGCGTGTGCTTGCTTATGTTTGCCTCTTGGTCACTCCAAAACCTCTGCCTTCTTATATCAGTGACCACATCGCTTCTTTCACGAGCCTCGTTCATTATATGCCCCGCGAAATTTTACTTCCGCTTCCTTGTCTTTCGCCGACACGAAAATCTCTTAAAAACCCAATAAATTTTCGTTACTTTCCTCTCTTTTCACCACTTTGTCGTACAAGTTACAAAATTTAAATGCAAATTTACGCCTGATCTATGGAGATCATTTTTGATAGACATATCAATTTGATGACATTGACCGTCGAATTCACTGATAAGCTGATGATTGCTGAATATTTCAATAAGCAAAATTTTATTTCATATCTAAGGAATAACAGACCCTCTCGCCCTACAATCCAATCGTCTATATTTTTTTCGCAACAAATTATTTTCAATCACGTCACTATTCATAACCACATCGAGACGTCGTCAGACATATTTGCAATGGTTCTTGCTCGATCCTAGCTCGATTCTTCAGCTTGAAGAATCTCCGGTTGCATCACTCGAGAATAGTGTGCGTCAAGTAGCTAATCTCTCGTGTGTTCTTACCTGATGCTAGTACGTTTGTATTGCTCCTGTGAAACAAGCCGTTGAGAGAGTAAATCCAGATGAGAAAAAGAGAGAGGAAGATAGAGAGACAGAAAGATTGCAGCATGACCTAGGACAACATACCACGCGACCTGCATGCCAATCGTTTTACTCGCTTTTCTCTTTATTCTCTCTTCATCTTTCTATTTCAAGATTTCTCTCTATCTTGATACTTCTTTATCTCCCTCTCTCTCTCTCTCTCTTCTTCCACATAGAGGCAACGATCTCGCCTAATTAAACTCACACAAAATTCTTTGTTTCTTGACTATTATTCGGTTCCGTGTCTCGCGACTGTTAATATATTCCTGCTCAGCCGTTTATTCTCGCATTATTCATTTCGCGTTCGATCTCAATACATTGCGAAAAAAAATAATTTCGATACAAGCAGACACACATGTGGAAGAAAGTAATATCCAAATTCGTCGATTTTCAAATGTCGCTAACCGGAGGACTTTTATTTCTTGATGCATCGTGATTCGCTTCGTCGATCGTATGGATTTTGATCATAAAAAAATATAGCGATCACGTTGTGGGCGTACAGTTTTATATATAAATTTATAAATGAATATATGCATATATTTATTGGTGAGTGGAGGTGCATACATATATTCGCGTGCATGTATATGTAGATGGATCACATTGTTGAATATATATACTCGAAAAGCTATCGACCCGAGTATACGCCAAGCATTCACCCATGTAGTATGTATGACGTGTATATAGCAGCGGGCAGGTTTTCGCCGAATGTATTGACCGAAACGCCTCTCTCGTACTCCGCATACCAATCGTGAATTACAAATTTGAATTCGTTATTGGGTATGCTCGATGAATTGGACATGACGATAAAACAATCTATGTAACTCACAATCGCGACTCGTTAAATGCTGTAGATCCATCTTCAAGAGTTCACCACAATAGACTTAACTAGAATGACCCTCTGTCTTCCGGTAAGATTTTCTCCATTGACGCTACTGCAGATTCCAGACTTCATTCGTTCCTCCGGACTATTTTGTGCTCGTTTTTTTGGATTAATTAATTTCTCGTACGTTGGTCAATCTCCGCATGATTCCCTTACTCGATTCATTTGATATTTATTTTCATGTTTCAATTGTTTTTTTTTTTTTTTCATTCCAAGCTCAAATCGTGGAGTTTTTCTTTAAAAAAAAAAACGACGAAAACGAGTTTCATAGACGCGTTTGAGCTGCAATTTTACTTTCCGCTTTATTTCTGCTCGGAAAATAGTGACCTTTTGAATTTATTGATTCAACCAATTTTTTTTATCCTCGGTAAATCTGATTATTTAAAAGTGGACTCGAGTAAAAACGGATATTACGAAGTCAGTTCTTCCGATGTATGGGTATGCGCATGGATCTATATGCACGTATGTGCAGAGGGGTCTCAGATCAAATACCTTAGACGTCATTCTACCGCGTGCTCTCGGAACACCTGTGTATATTACACGGTGTGGCAGAAGAGGAAGAGGAATAAGAGAGAAAGGGAGAGAGTGAGTACGGTATGTTTGTATATGTGTGTGGACATTCAGGGCTCTCTCGTAGCGCCACCGAGACGATGGCTTTTCTCTCCTTGTTCTCTTCTCTCGAAGGGACAAGACTCACGTGCCGAGGTACACAGAATCTATAGATATATATATATATATATATGTACACATATATATGTATGTATTTCAGATAGCATAAGCGGTGAAAGTGTTTGAAATTCTACGCTTTGACCCAACGATTTGTGAGATAATCGAGACACAGATAACACTCCGAACGAAAGTAAAACTTACACGTGAATTCGGGTTTTCTGATCGAATTGCTAATTTTTCAATTAATTCATTCGTGATGAAGGAAACCACTGAATTAATGAGGCGTCAGAAAAAAAAAAAAAAAAAATCATCGGAACAATATTACCATATTTTATGTGAGAATAATCTCACTCATTTTGGTGGTTAAATTTAAACGGTTACTTAATGTTATGGTTTCGTGTCTGGCTAAGGATATCTTAAGGACTCGGTATATATGCGTCAAAAAATGTAGTTTTCGATCTCGCGACTTCTCGTCCTTCTAGATATTTTTCTCGCAACCACGCAACGTATACTCTTTTAGACCACTTTTTTTGGCGCTTCTCTGTTTTTTTTTTCTCTCTTTTCGTCGGCGCGCACATACACGCACATAAATTCAGAGAGACCCGGCTTAGATCCCTCTAGAATCCCTCACGTTGAGACTGAAGCTCACTCGGGAGGTTCGAGGTTCGTTCACCTCGTTCGTCTAGCAGAGCTCACCGACTCTCGCGGTCCTGTATATAGTCAAGAGCCACCGCACAGTGTCTCACTTTGTCTTGTTCCTCTTCTTCTTTTTCTTCTGCTTCTCCTCCTTCTTATTTCTCTTCTTCTTCTTCTTCTTCCTCTTCTTCTTCTATGTCTGCGCATCCACCATACCGGGGATTGAAGTGTAGAAGTCAGAGCGCTGGAACGAGGGAAAAAAGAGGGAGAGAGAGAGAGAGAGATAAAGAAAGGAAAAGGAAAGAATAAGAGAGACACGAAATGAGAGCTCACGGCACTCCGTGAGAGAGCAACTCCCATTCATTTACCGCCCCGCTGATGTCCTATCCAAGATCACGCTCTAAGGCACTCCCGCCACCGGATCGACCACAATTTAATTTGACATTCTTCGGATTCTCAGATTTCCGCCTCCCAAAGGTTTACCAATGTTAATCTATGTGTATATACATCGAGAGCGAGCACCTTTTATAATTTACCTGGAGGGACTATGGGCCAGATTTGACTCGTAATCCTTTATCCCAAACCCTTCATCCACCCTTGACTAAAAGTTAGGGTCGAAGGGACGATTCAAGGTGAGAATTCACAAAGGACTCGTAGGCACGTGGATATCACGAAACTCGGCTTGTGCTCTATCCTCTATTGACAAAAATGAGATTTCAATCGGTCTGATTCACTGCTACCTCAGAAGCATATTTTTCATTTCATTTTTCATTAGCCTTTTTTTTTACTGAAAATTTACTGAACAATACTCGTCTTGATTTTAACTAATTCAATTAATTGATGTCTTATATGTAATCGAGTCATCGGGTTTTTTGAAAAATCGCTTGAGTCCTTCAAAACGTTCGGCTGAGAGTTTAATGACTCGCTGTCAAAATAAAACTATAATCGAGAGTAGAATTATTCTGTAACTATAAGTTCCAAGTCGAAATAGAATCCTTTGCATAAACTCATTTTTAATACAACCTGAATATTTTTAACTATTCGATAATTTAAATAAAATTAGGGAATAATCGAACATGTTTTCATGCCACCAATCATTCGACTTCGTTCGAGCATATACCGAAACACGAACGTCAACGTATTTTCAGTCATTTCTTATATATTCTTATACTCATTATCTGCATACTTCCATCATGAAAATCAATTAGCCAGCACACGAATAGATTTTTTATCTGCCTCGAAAGGTGTCTCAACGATATTATCACGATTACAAATCGATTGAGTCGTCGAATAAAATCGTGTCACAGGTCAAAGTTTCCCGTTAGACATTACAATAAAGCCGGAGGGATAATGTTTGTACTTGGATTCGTGGCACTATAGTTACATCGCAGGATAGCCAGCACTTATATATATATATATATATATAGCATAGACACTTAGTGTATAGGAGATTCAGTATACTTGAATGTAACGATACGAGAAGCTGTGTTGGGATCTTTATGCAGCTCAGGGAGAGGCAAGAGGACGGACGAGTGCAGTTAGTATCTAGTTTCTAGCTGGCGCATTAGACCCAAGTCAGAATATCTCTCGTACATCGACGTGTATGTATATGCGGGCAGTTCGATGTGCAGCATATCGAAGGTCCCGTGCGAGCACAGCCGGTACGATGTATAATGCCAACCAGTGGCATTTACCAACGACCATACTATACGCCGAGGACTCTCCGTTCTACGACGACCGACCCGCGAGGGCTTCTTTCGTTGCGTCGTCTATAACAAACCAGGAGAAAAACTACCTTGTCTTATGGATTATTTCCCTTGCGATAGGACTAAGAAATACGATGCGCCAACCAACATGCAGATATAAGAGAAGTCACGCGCTTCGATCGTTCATAATGTTTCATCGACGACATTATTTTTCTTCGCCTTTTTATTCTCTTCTGTTGGGGTAGATGCCCCTCATTTTTCTTTATCCCTATGGCACTAGTCCCTTCTTCTATTGTTCTACTATCGTTAATCAAACGATTTTCATGGGTCTTTAAATACTCGACCCAGAATCGAATGTACTCCGGACACTCGGAACCAAATTGCTTTGAAAAAGTGTTTATACGATTGACCATTTTTTCCCATATGCACCTGTCATCCAAAACCTTTCTCCTGATGATAATTGACATCATCAAACATTTCTCTCTTTCAAGGGAATGAAACATGGCGTTTCTCAAAGAAACATCTTTCCACGAGTGTAATCAAATCACCGTTTTTTTTTTTTTCATGATTATGAGCGTTTTTAATGCTAACAATGATAGGTTAGAAGAGAGCGAAAATGAGCAATCAGAAACCTTTTATTCTGGAAAGGTTCTAGCGTTGATCTTTTATTATGTAGTAGTCGTGCGAATTGTACATAAAATGTATGTGTACAAACACACGACGACCTCCGCTGCCTCATAAAATATCCACAGAATCAACTTTCGCATGATCTGCAGAAACACTTTCATTGTTCGCGTCTAGAATTGAAAAAAAAAAAATGAAACGAAAAATACCTCTTTGATAAAAAAAAAAAAAGCATCACATCAAAGCGACACGATCGAGGGTCTCGACGCCAGAGAAAAGCTACGTAATAAGAGTCACTCGAGGTCTCGCAATCTTCGTGATTGGTCGATTTAGCGAAATCTTCGTAGTAGCAGCGACGAAATCGTGCATCGGCTAATGTCTTATTGGCGCGCGAGCGGGAATGAGCCTTAAAGGCTGCAAGAAAATCCGTGTCATCCTTCAAGGACATCAAGAAGTTCTATGAAACTTCTACATTTACATATATACATACAAATATAAAAACAAGTATCAATTTAATCATCTCTTTATAATAATATTCAACACTGTTGCTCAAATATTCGTTTTTATTTATCATAGTCACTTGATTTTTTTTCCATTATCTTTTAACCCTTGAGACTTGGCTCAAAGGCCCGATTTCCCATGATTTTTTTCTTGAGTTGAAAGAATTGGGAAATTTTTATTGTTATCTACAATAAATCCCAAGCACCAGATAACTGAATCGATCGTTTCTCATGGTAGTTGTAGTTGAGAAAAAAATTAATTTCCAACTTTTCACGAAACAGCACAGTTGCTTATGTGAAATATACGAAAAAAGGGATAGCGTAATAAAACGCCAGGAGGGAGGACGATCAGGTGTCATAATCTTTCACTGTGTCCAATGACGCCGACGCAGACTCCGTCGACGACGTCGTCTGTCGTCGTCGGTGGTGAGCGGATCGCCTTGACTAGAAAATCACGTGGTCCTCATGTACTCGCGGGAAATGACTCGTTATATAAACTAATGATTAGTCCCGAGTACAGTTTATAATACCACACTCTGATAGCGGTATATAAAGCTGCTTGTTATATGCGGCGTCAAACTAATAGCCTGCGCAACATGTCTAATTTAATGAATTAATCGCTATCGTTTCTGAGTGCAGACAGTGCTCTCCAGTACGATCGATTGGGTAAGCGGTTGGAGGCAGTACATTGGATCAACCGAGCGATCTCTTTGCCTTGAAAAAAAAAAAAAAAAAAAAAAAAAAAAACGTTGAATTATTCATGTTTCGGTTTTTTTGGGCGAAAATACAGCATATATTCGTATTTAATGGACTTTGAATACAAAAATAAGAATACTTCTATTCTTAAATTGAATGATATTTGACTTTTGACGATAGAAAAATATCGTTAAATTTTTCTCTGTCAAGGAAGCCAGATTTTCTGAAAAGTATAAAAACAAACTTTTACAGACGTTACTACAAGTACATAGACAGTTACCGCGACATTCCTCGTATAAAAAAAAAATAAGCCAGGTCGTATACTGGATATTGGAGCAGACGTAGGTAAAGCCACGCCGGTAGCGCATGAATGCTCATAAACGCGACTTCAAGTACGAATACAAAAGCAAAATAGCGGCAGACAGAGACCCCCCGAGGATTTCCTTAACTGTCGTGATCTGTCAAGCTCAACAGAGAGCACGTTCACTTGTTGCATACTGAGGCGCCTATACCGGCGTGGTTATCGGTATTGCTAACGGCTCGATTTAAATGAGAAGCTGAGTAATGAACGCAATTTGAGAAAGAAAAGAGCGGAGAGGTGAAATAAAAAAAGTCATTTAAATAAAAACCAGCACAATAGCGAGTAGGATAATGAGGAAGAAAAAGAGAGAGATCGGTGCTTCGATGAATTTTCTTAGTTGCGCATGATAGATTTAACTTCGTGTTGTGACAACGACGTTAATCGACGAGACGGATGATGCGATAAATTTAATGAACTTTGCGTCCATATACCGCGTACCATGTATATATATCTATATATATATATATAATCGTAGTCCATGAACCGTAGCTACGAGTTCTGTTATATTAGCTTGTCTATCTTCCTGATGAATGAAATTCAATAACGGTTTACTGTTACGAGAACTCTGAGGATGAACCGCGGTCAGTACACTATTAATACGTCTATATGTGTACACACATGTGTATCGTAGAAAAATTACGCATGTGTCAGACTCAACGCGGATTCTGTTGCTCGATCTGTACATATATATGTATACACATATGTATATTTATATATATGTGCGCATACATACGTACTATCGTTTATAATGGAAACAAGAGACAAGGATGAAGAAAGCCCGCGGTGAAGCGTACCAGGTGAAAGAGTACAAGATGTGTTGTAGGTACGTATAGTATACGTATGTATATACATCGGGTAGGTCTGCATGAAAGTAGGTCAGAGCCGAGAGCAACCTGCGAGAAAGAGAGAAAAAAAAGGAAAGAGAATGCGAGAGGAAGAGAGTGAGAAGCGAGTTGAGGTAGTACTGTACACGGATATATATGTGTATATTTATATATAGATATATACTATATATACGTTTATGTTGTATACTGCTGTTTGTGTGTAGAGGGAACACCAAGTTCAGGGGCAATATACCTCTATAACACACAACGGGGCTTATGGTGGGTCTCGAGATGAGAGATGAGAGACTTTGCTCCAGCACACTCTCTTTCTTTCTACGTCACGATTTGCCTTCTCTCCCTCTTTTCGTGCCTCATCCTCCTCGTCTTCGTCTATACGTCGACGTTGTCGAGTGTAAAACGGAGAAGAAGAAAAAAAAAAAAAAAAAGAGGAAAAGGATTTAACGGATGATCGTCGTTGGCTTTTGCTTGGGTAAGGTCCACGATTTGGGAGAATAACTGAGGTCAAGCACGTCAAACTAACAGAACACGGTCTAACGGTTCGGTTATACACCTGGACTTTATTTCACGGCCAGTGCCACCGGACTAAGCGTGTATGTATTGATACATATATATATATGCTTATATACGAATATATTTATGTAAGTGTGGCCACACCGATCGAAGAATGGAGAGGGTACGATACGAGGGGGGCGAACACACCTCCCCGACACACTTGTCTCGCCTACTTCACATCTCATTCACACCTTGACTTTGTGCACATCAGTCATAGTCGTCGTTTTCTGTTAATGCAATTATGGCCCCAGATCAAATTGTAGCGTAATCGTCCTGGATATAGATCGATCGTGATGAAGCAGAGAAATACCGCTGACTTCATCTACCAAATTCTGGTCTTTCAGGTTTTTTTTTTAATGTCTTATTTTTTTTTTTTTTTTTTTTTTTGTTAACTTGTTTGATTTATCGCGTTTGTAAATGGACACACGTGGCTCGAATTCATGCCAATAACGTTATTTTTAATCCTCTCATTTTGCGTCATGTATCTTGCTATCTCTTTCTTATTATCGAAATCTGCTCCTAAAGAAAGAAAGAGAGAGATCGAGACGAATGAAATTTTGGGCCAACAGGCATAAAAATCTTGAATGTGGGTTTATATGCATATTTTGAATTCATCTCAAGATATTGGGTTTTTCAAAATATTGGGACTTTGTGCAAAAAAATTTCAAGCAAGCTAGACACTTTTTCGAATTTCATGACGAGTGTACTATCAGGGAACGTGGAAGAGGAATAGAGGGAGAGGGAGAGAGAAAGCGAAGGAACAAAACCTGGATTAGATGCCTTCACGGTGCTCAGTGTGTATCCGTCGATCTTGATTAGGAAGTCTCGAGATGAAAGTGGAAATTTTCCTGCCCACGACCCATTTCGAATTTCAAGCTCATTTTAAATCGAATACTCTTACTTTCCTTGATTCTAACAAAAACAAGTCCGAAACAACCGGAAAATCTTCCATTTTCCGGTTGTAATAACCGATTTCTGAATGTTTATTTCATGGTTTTTGAGAACGAAAATCTTCCTAGTGAGAAGTATTGCAATCCTGTCCCTGACGAACTCGTCCTCCGTAGCACATAGCATTTTTTTGAGAATTTGGCTTTGCAGGATTTAAATTAGTAGTAAAAATATCCGACCGTTTCTTCCTTCTCGTTTTGCATCTCTCGATACACGCTAATAATAATAATAATAGTAATAATGGAGGTGTCTGTGTATGCAAGTATATATGGTGGACAGTCCTGCGCGATCGTCTCTCGATCGATAATGTGAGCGAGCAGCTCCGCGACCTCTCTAAAAACCGGGAAAGGAGAAACAAAAATTATCATTCGGCCTCGCGGGCATCGCAGTATTTCCAAGGACGTCAGGCCTATCGATAATCGCACGAGGCTATTTATTATAATATTACGTCGATCTTCGATAATTAAACGAAGAGAGCGAGAGAGAGAGAAAGAGAGAGAGATTGAGAATCGTTTCTGTATAACTCTCGAGGCTCTTTGGGTAGATGATTCGTCGTATATGTTTTATTCTCTATGTATTTCAAGATGTCGAGACCATCTACTATGCATATGAGCAATAATATACAGAACTCTTGATACATTGTATACCTCGATAACTATAAAGACGATAATCTGCATTGAGCAACCTCGTAGAAATTGCCAGGGATTCATTGAATTTTATCGTCGAATATCAATGACTCCCCCGAACACTTCAGACGCCTGACGATTACGAGAGGATTATAATGCTATTTTCTTTTTATTTATTTATTTATTTTTTTTTTTTTGAAGTAGATCTCGGTACGTATCTATGCAGCTTTAATTAATAGCGCAGGTTTGAGCGAAGGCGGATTTGTTAATGATTGGTTCGAACGCGAGAATTTTTTGCTAGGCATCGGGTAAAGCTTACAGTACTTGTTTGAGGTCGTTTAAGATATACGACTGGTTGCCTTCGGGATATCCCAACATAATATCGCTATCGTTTCGATGATCGGAGAGAGGATCTTTATGAATATGATTCGCAAAGAAAAATATGTCGAGATTTGAGGATAAGCTGTGTCACAATTGAAAAATTCTCAGTATTCATTAGTTTCAACTTAATTCTGCCCGAAAGTTGTAGAATTCATCACCATCGATGGGATAAGTGGAATAATTATTCAAAACATTTTTAGCATTGACGTAAATTGTTGACGCCAAAGCTAGGTGTCCTGTGACACGTTAAAAAATTCAAAATATTACTTACATTTAAGAATTTTTAATTTTCTAATCTGAACTTGTCGATCCGAATCCTCAATCCTTCATCTCCAACGTGAACGCAGCATAAACAAATCATGAGAAAACGATAGAAAAAAAAAGGTTAAAGTTCGAAGAATCATTATTTTGTCACGGGAGCTGAATAATGAATTTTCCATTAGCTAACAAATGTCTATAATACGAAACTATATTACAGCAATCTCGAGAGTTAAACGGACGGTGAAATGTCCCCGAGGACACCAAGAGCTAGGCGAGAAAGAGCTACAGTTGTAGAGTCAGGGCGTGGTTTCCTAGTCGGAGTTTTTGCACGGCTAGAATGCACCAGGCGGCCTTCACCAAGATCAGGATACTTCGATTCTAGAGCTGTACCACAACCATCAAACGAATAACCACTTCCTCCCCTTCGTCCCTTGCTCCTTGGTTCTAACATTTTCATTCGCCGTGCATTCTCTCCTTTGCTTTGCTCTACTGATCTGTGTTCGGCATCTTCCTGGGCTCTGGTGGCCAAAATAGGGCAACGATAAACGAAAGTTGGATGTGCGAATGCAATTTTGTTTGTGAAGAACTGATTCAGATTCGTTTCTTGGTAGGCCCTCGAAAGGGAGAAAGAGAGAGAGAGAGAGAGAGAGACAGAAAAAAAGTTCTCAACATGAGTCATGGAGTCATTTCGGGTTACTTGTAGCGAACGAATCTCTGACATTCCACAACTCTGCCTCAATAGCCAAATCGGCATCCGAATATAAAGGGCGTCATTTTCATTTTTCAAATGATCCCACAGTCTCACTCAACCAATAATCCAGTTATACGTAATACTTTGTTATCGATAATCACAGTTCATTTATGTTTAGTGTTACTCTCGACGCGGAGACTCGACTGCCAAGGTCTCCTCACGTTTTTAACGGTCTTTCTTATATATTTTTTCTGCTTTTCTCTCGTTACAGATGCTGACCACCAGAAACGTCACTGCCGACGCACGGAGAGCGTGGACCTTCGTATGCAATTTTTTGTCTCTCTCTCTCTTTATCTCTCCTTCAACTTTCGTCCCGCTCCTCGTTGTTCGTCGTTTAAAAACGGATGGAGAAAGGGGAGATTAACGAAGATGACGCAGATCCAGCGCCTGTCGTATTTTAATGAATTTATCAACATTTCATTGTACTGACGATGGTCTGAAAATACCGAAGAGAATAAATGAAAAAGAAGGCAGAGGAAGGGAAAGAAAGAAGCTTTTCTTCACTGCCATGGAAGTCAGGCCGCACCATCCTAGTCGCAAAATCCTCTTTGAGCCGTCTCTCCACCATCATTCATGAAGCAATGAAAAACAAAAAAAAAGTACTTTCAATCATTTGGAGATACTGATACGGTTCGGAACGAAAGGTGAAGATTGAGCTCGAAAGTGGAAGGAATCAGCACACAGAACGACAGCAAACATCTGTCTCCCTTCTACCGAATTTCGAAGGCGCCACGATGTCGTTCAACGTCACTGTTTTTACTTTTTATTAGTTTTCTCCCATTTATTATTATTATTAATATTATTATTTTATTATTATTTTTTTTCCTGAATAATATTATTGATATTGATCCTATCATAACTTCATCACCCCTCTGCGTTTTTTTTGCTAATAATATTACATGATTCAAAGTAAACATTTTTCAAGCTGGCACCCTTTAAGTTTTCATTCCCAATAGCCTCTGCGATATCAGCTTTTCCACCGGAATTCAAGTGTAAAACGTTCTCGCTCTGAGGAGTGTCGACAGCAAAAGATCATAGTAGCTTTTCCCTTAATATTTTAACACTCTTCTATTTTTTTTTTTTTTTTTATTGTTTTTTGTTTCTTTAAATTATAAGTATTCATCACGAATATTGTCTTAACGACGTAATTAAATCTCGTTAATTTTTCCCTCCTCGCGATTGCGAACACGAGGAACAATCCACGTGATTGCGAGACGCGTGTTTATTTGAACGCAGAGATGAAAAATATTGATAAAAAAAACGTTTGTAAGAGAAATTGATGTATCGATGCGAGACCGTAACGATTATTCGTGATTTTTTAGTTCGGCATACAACATTAACGGCTCTTGTTCTAAGTTTGATGTTGAATTGAAATAATAATAAAAAATCGTACTCTCAATAAAAAAAATTGACTTGAATAATAATTGAAGGATAATTCGTGTTCGCGAGTGTGAGCGTTTTGAAAAATGATGTGTGTAAGTGTACAAGTTACCAGAATCATCTGTTTTTTCTCATCTTCCCCGACTCGCATTCCCAGTCAACTGATTATTGTTTTTATTTTTTCATTCATCGGATCCTCGTTTGTCATCCTTCACTCCCTTCTCGTTTTCATTCCTCGGTTCCCCAAGCGCGCATGAATACTCTCCAGCGTTTTTCAAAATTATGCTCATCGTACGGATATAGAAATAATTAAAAATTTTGCGTACGCGTTTTACAATGTCCGAGTGCATAGGTGTGAATGCGATTATGTACATGTTCACCTGAGAATGAGAACGAACACGATTAAATAAAGAATTGAATATTTAAATATATATATATATACACACATATATAAAAGCATATTAAATATGAAATATATTTTTGTACTTTTCACATTACGGGAAATCAGATTGTATTTTTGTTTCTCATTGGAATTCATTTTCATTGAACACATCGGAGAGGATCATCGTGTCAAACCGGAGGCGCACGGCAACAGAATCACAATCAACTTCTCCGCAGTTTCAACTCTTCTATCTCGAGATCAGGAATTCGGAAAAATTCAAACTCTTTTCTCTTGTTCGATTATCGCATCGAGATTATGAAATAAAAAATTTTCATTATTCGAAGTAACGTAAAAAAATACGTTACACGTAGTTTTTGGATTACTATTATTTGCTATTACGTTCGAAAATGTCACGAGCATTTCTCAAGCGTAGTTTTTCAAGATTCAAGTAATTAATCGGTTAAATCATTATTACGATTTGTTGTTCAAAAGTCCTGGTTACGCTGTAGATTTTCATTTTGTAGGATAAGGACTATCAAGTACAAGAAACCAGAGGCGAATTGACGAATTATTTGAAGTAATTACTGTGCTGCATGCTAATCAAATGAGAGCTAAATTTTCATAGTATTTTTATACACAGTTTAGTCCACTAATTGAACATGGCGAAAATAAATTGGTAAAATAACATGTCTTCTTAGCCTAGAAAAATATTAATAACGATAAATTTGCGAAATCAGTTCACCAGTGGATGGAGATTTCCATGATGGCACATTTTGACTGCAATTTGTCGAAAGTAATCCGTAATGTTCGACACATTGTAATGCACAACGTTTCATTTTATTTTTCACATGATCCTATACAAATCCACCTCGTAAATTATTGCTAAGTTAATTTATTTGGAAATTATGGCAATTCATTTATGGAACTTTTTTCTCAAAAAATAAAATAATGAGCTGCAACAGCAAAACGATCAAGCTTAGAAGACATGTGGTGAATTCGTGGAGAATATCCTGAGGAACAAATTAAGACTGATGCACTACAATGTGTCAAAAATTACCGATTATTCTTTGACAAATCCCAGTCAAAATGTGTCATCATGGAAATCTGCATTTATCAGTTGATGGTTTCGAGAATCTACCACTTTCAATAGTATTCTACGTTAATAGGGTACGTTTAATTGGAGCATTAGATTTGGCCTAAAACAATCGTGAAAATTTAGTTCTCATTTGACAAGTATGTAGTTCATTATCTATCTTATACGTCTCTAGAATCCTTTCGTCACGCTGCTTTAGGGATAATCGCGAAATATGAATCTCAATAGGTGAGTGTATATCTTACTTTAAACATCAATTTTTAAGATTCGAGATTAAAAATCGAATCGAAATCAGCGTCAAAGAGAAAAATACCAGAAATGAACCGACACAGACATTTTGTTTTATAACGAAGAAAAGATTTTCATAAGCTTTGAACCGATCATTTTCTATCTTCTATCAGCCCTTCATTTTCTGGATTAGCCATGGCTTTGCCCTACGAGATTATAGTACTTAGATCCTGGACGAAGGTGTATATGGTGGCGCGTGCCATGCGTTTCTCTTTTGTTTTTGCAGACTGGTGAGCAACTCTCGGGACTGGGTTACTGAGGTTCTCCCGTGTTTTCTCCTCCCTCTTTCCCTCCGTCCTCGTCGCTGCTCTACTCGTCGCCAGCATCCCCACCAAGGGACTCCGCAGTCCACTGTCTCATTCTTTCTTATCTTTTCTCGCTCTTCCCCTCTCTCACTCTTTCTATTTCGCTCACTCTTTCTTCCTCGATCACATGGAGGACGTACCACTAAGGTACAATTTTCGAATGCAGGATACAGTTGTGCTCCATTCGATCGAATGTTCAATGCTTATCAAAAAATTACTTTTTCCTCCGCCATATCGTCATCCGTTCTTCTACATGCCCGGAAATTACCAGAGAAATTATTCACGGATCGTTAATACTGGCAATTAAAACTCGAAGGATTTTCCCGGTTTTATCCTTGATGTTACTAGTCCTTGCTCTTCTTATGGACGTACATTTCTCGTATTATCTCCAACTTCGCGATCATTGACAGATCGAACGACGGATATTCTTAATTGCTTTAACCGTAGATACGTATGAAAAAATAAAATAAAATAAAATATTACTCTGGCGCAACGGTACTTGATTGTACAATCTAATTTTATCGAGAATCTGACAGATTTTCTAGCGGAGTAAAAACACGTTCGTTATTTATTGCAAAGGTGATCTTGCGAGAAAAAAAAATCACCGAGTCATTGAAACTCCATTGAAATCGATGACATTGATTACGGGATCAAATTCTCGTTGAAATTCTCATAATTAACATTTTAATAGCGGAAAACGTTGTTGATTTTGTTGCTACAATTTAAAGCTCGTTACTTAGAGTTTCTCCCAAATTACACATTTTCTTAGATGCCCGTACTTGGTCTTGCGCATACTTTCCTCGATCAGTATGAGAAAAATGGCAAATACGAGGATGAACTGTACAGAAAATTGTAATATTTAAAAGACCTGAACTTCGGCTGTGACGTAAAGTCGTAAAATCGTAAATACACGTTCGAAACTTTTGTTCCCCACGATATGTGGAAAAAACGCTCATACAAAATTTGCGTACCCTGGAAATTACGGTATGCAAGCTTGTCTTCATTTTTTTTTCCTAGCTTCTGTTACTCCAAGAGAAAGATCGTGTGGAATCTTAGAATGGGAAAGTTGAATATGCAACGGGCGTAACATCACTCATACCACTGTTCTTACGATTTTTTACATCGCTGTTCCACACATCATCTGAATTCATTTGTATTGACAAAATTTGGGAAAATTATATCACTTATGATTACAATTCATTTGAAATGATTTCTTCGAGCAAAAATAGGTTCATATAAAAAGTTTCATACAATTTTGCCACTTATCTCATTCGGAGTATTTACTTGTGGTTTGGTGCAATGCACAAGTAATATGAATGACACATTGACGTTCTTTTAAATCTTACGACGATCAAATACATAGCTATCTCCTCATTCATCATAAATTATGAAAAACAACGAATTTCCTCAATAGATTTGCAATAAAAATAGAATCTCTCCTTTGATCATTATTATTAACCTTGAGTTATTGTAAATTGTACAGTTATTACAAATTTTACGGCCAGGTATGTTTACAGCAAAATAATCAGTAGTAAAGATTTGAGCAAGCTCTTCGTATCTCGGTGGCTTGGATGTATATGCACAGCAGCAAAAGAATGACCATAAAATGTCCCGACGATTTTTATTGGTCTACATTACAATAGTTTTTCTGGAGCCAGCATAAAAATAGATCGAATAATAAAACAACAAAAAAAAAACATTATCATCTTCCGCATATACTGTATATATTCATGATTTTTTCGCCGAGTAATGATTCTACGTAGTATTCATAATTCAAGAACATTGTATTTAATTCCTGATTTTCTTCCGTATCTGTAATCGTTGCGAAAGTGATGAACAGAAGTTTTCCGCATCTCTCCTCTTCTCACTCATTTTCTTATTTTCTATCTTTGTATATAGCCTCAGAGCGTCCTCGATGAATCTTCCTTACTCGTATTTTTTCGTTGTGATATCAACGCGTAAATGAAGAGGATGGAAGATGCGGAGAAGTGAGAAAGTACGGAAAACATGAATACAAGCGAGCGAGGAAGCAAACGTTCATCGTTAAATCCCCGCGAGTTCTCCGCTCCCGCGACAGATGTGACTCGCTGCTTTTTTTTTTTTTTTTTTTCCACCGAACAGCCATTATAACCAGCAACATAATATGCAGGCATAATAGCAGCATAATATGATCACATGGAGGAACGAAGACGCGAGTATTGCAATGTAAAGGTGTGCGTTAGTATATTTTATACGGTAGCTGCGCTGAGGGTTTGCTTCTCGTTCGTGCGATTTTTCTCTCCCTTTCTTACCTTATGCAACCGTTATATAACATAACCATCCTTTTTTCATCTCCGTTAAAGGACGTCAAGGAGTGATTTCGGGTTCCTTTGGAAATCACGCGAGGAGAAGGAGGAGGAGGAGGACAAGGACTATTAAACCGGGACATATTCCGAAACACGGAAGTCTTGGTTGGTTTTACTAAGTGGAAAAAAAATGGCAAAGGCTCAGGTCTTCTGGAAAGTGAAGAAAGAGGGAAGATGATCGAGAGAAAGAAAAAAATGTAAGACCGCAAGATTGGGCTATGAGCTGAATCGAGTGAAGGGCAGCTTGCGGAAACGTGAAAGGTTCCATTGACCTAACGGGACCACTGTAGCCACCGCGGGGGTTGAGGCAGTTGAGACAAATCGTACGTGTGTATAAATAAATGAAAAAGAAGAACAAAAAACGGTCCACCCAGAATTTTGAAAGGAATTCAAAATGAGGAGAAATTTTCAGATTCTATACGTTCGTCCTCTTCAACCCTTCCAGCCTGTCCAAGGTCTCTTTCCCTTTGAGAAAGCACCTTTCTCCCTCATTCTATTTACTTCCTCTATTTTATCCCCTTGTTTCTTACAAACTCTCTCCTACGCCGTATAATCTGCGAACCCTTGAATTACGTCGGCCACCCTCAGCCAACCGACTACCGATTATTCTTTCTCGTATTTCATACATTCATCGTCTTTTCTCGGACCATCAGATTAGCTATGATCGTTTTGCCTTACAATGAGGACTCAGCCCGTAATATCTCATTCACGGAAACGGCCTTTTTGTTCTTTTTCTTCGTCAACGTCATGGCATTCCCTTGATGTTCCTTTCTCCTTCTGAACTTTTCTCCTACCTTCTGTCTTATTTCCCTATTTATACTACAAGCACGTTTTTCTACATCGCGCATCGCGCGAGATGAACTTCGGGCACGCAACTGCCCTTCAGTGCTGCTGTTGCTGTTGCGTTGCCTGTTACTTCATCCAGATCGACCAGGTGCTGCAGAAGATTCGCCGGCTGTTCAAGAGGACTATCGGAACGTTTCCTGTACTGCTCCTGTGATTCAACCTTTTAGCTTATATGTGGAATTCTCAAGTTCGTTAGAAATTGGAAGGAGAACAGAGCCGTGATTCAATCTTAATGGGCTAGTTAAGAGGCGCCCATCGTCTTGCACCATCTCTTGATTATTTTCAACTTCCATTTCCTCTCGCGACGAGTGAAATTGGGCAAAAAGTGATGTGGATTTCCACTTTTTAGGAATCTCCACTTGGCAGTGGTTGATGGGGAGGTAGATAATCGCAAAGTCAAGAAAGGAGAGGAGCGAGGGGACACAACATCACGTTAAATCCATGACGGCATTGCGGAGGAATCTTCTCCTTTCGAATCCTCGTGGCACGCGAGGACGACGATGGTTTGGCTCGGCGTTTGCGCTGTTCGTAGGCTCAAAGGTTGCTGCACGCTTCTCTTGCGGCTCCACACAGATTGCTCTCCGGCTCCTTATATTCGCGCGGGTTCTTCGTTGCTGTTTGTTCTCTTCCTCACTCGATCGCTCGCTCCTCGGGATGATAAGGAACGATAACGGCTGGAGAGAGCACGCCGAAGGCGACCATGCACTCGCAGGACGATCAAGCCTTTCTGCTGGCCACGGGGTGCATTCCATCGAGGACCTTCCTTTACGTATCCTGCAGCTAGTATATCTGTATGTTGTACATATCGGTAGGATATGCTACATTTTTCTTCTGCTCATCTTATTGTTTATACAAAGAGTGTAGGGCATAAAATATTTGTCGAGCTCGCACTAGCTTGATGCATATACAAAGGGTCCAAACAGCCATAACCGATGGCAAAGGGTTTTTTTTTTAAAGTGAAACCCCTTTACTATATCTCTTTTTGGTTCAACGTATGTAATACATAAATTAATCAGTGTCAGCCAATCCGGCAAGTTGCGCTGAACACTGTAGAGTGAGCAAGTTGTGCTCTTTCCATTTTTGTTCAGTGGACCTCCGTGTTATGATGTTACGTTCCATACTTGCTCTACACCAGCACATCAGGTTGGTTATCTTAAATTAATTAGTATCTCATGAACCGTCTATTCAAGGGAAAGATGAATGGGAAGTTTTCTTTCTAGAATGCCATGAGCTATAATTCTCTCATGCTGCTCAAGCATGGCTTCTGGGACAGCCAGTATATGTAGGATTTGTAATACAGGAGTGCACTGAGGTCTACGAGAATCAAGATCGCAGATTGAGAGATTCGACTCGTATATTCGTGATGCTGAATAAATTTCGATGCTATTATTATATAATTTTTGTTTGCAGAAGAATTTACAATTTTTAAGAATTCATGAATATCGTTCGCAATTCTCATTACAAATTGCTTACTTTTGTTTTTTTTTTCATGTCGATCAGCACTGGAAGCAAGTCATTAGTCTTGATGGAAAAATATAAAACTTTCTTTCAAAGAAATAAATTATTCATCGCAATTATTTTCGTGGTCGGTAACGGTCGTTAAACATTTTCATTCGCTGAATAAAAATATCCTTGTCACAAAGATAACGAGATTATAAATCGATCACTCAAATATATTGATTCTTCTGTATCGATCGCATGCTGAGTTCATTCAAAGAGGAATCGACCACTCGAACGTGCATCCATCGCGAAATGTTTGCAAATATTCATCACTTGGTACGAAGCCTGATTGAATGAACAGAGGCCACACGGTGGAGGTCACTGCCGATCAAAGACCTCGATATTATTCCAAGCGTTATTGGTGGTCCACCCTTTTTCCTTCTGCCGAAGAAGACATTTGCCAGACGGGGACGAAGAAGTTTATTCGCGCAAACACGCTACCCATTGATCGTTTAAAGAAAAGGGATGATCGGTATGCTAGTGTACTAATCGAGCGTGTCTCAGCTCGTCTAGACATTTGCGATTAGCAAGACCGATCGATGCTCTCGTATGCGAAACTCTTGCATACTTTGAATATTTTTCCATTACGAGACGAACACCCCATTCAATGGCAATTGAAAACAAAGTAAAAAGAAGAATAGAGAGAGAGATTATTGGGTTCTCTTCTTTGTAGCAGGTCGTGGGCTTAGTCCCTTTTGACCGCTTTAACGATGGAGGCCTGAGTAAAACCAAGGCCTAGTAAAGCTATATATATACATATCTATTGATCGTTAGAGCGATTTATGTCGTTTAGTTGGCGACAATATACGTCGATGCCGATCGTGAGCCAGATGAAGAGCGGCTCTCACTTGTTACCTCGGAAGCAATGTCTAACACAGTTGTCGTAACGAATTCACAGCTTGGCAACGAGATTGTTATCGACTATGACATGCTCAAGATATTCCAGAGAAATGGGCTCTTTTATATATTTGGGTATACCCGGAGAAGAAAGTGAAGGAAAAGGAACGTAAAATACAATGAAAGAAAATTCTTTGGAAAAAAGTACAGGGGGACTTTTGAACTTGGCAACTTTTACTTTACGAGCAACCCTTCGCCGAAAAAAGAGCAAACGACCGAAGTGAAAGAAAGTTATGAGAAAGATCATTCTACGGTACGACGCTTTGAGACAGATTTTTTGGTTTATTATATGGAATGCTTCTCCATGGAATAATTGGAGGTCTTTTATCAATAGATAAAAAAAATTTCCATAATACACCCAATGAGTTGATTTTTCTACCCACACTTTTTTTTGCCTGTCAAACCTGCAAGAAAGTAGCAAAATTCTTAGTAGCCGGTCTCAGAGGTTCTTGTTATTTAGTAATTTGCCACTTCTTTGCCATTTCGAAAACACCTTCGCTACTATACAACTTTTTTTTTTCACCTGCAACTTCATTTTATTAACTGGTTTGGCACGATACAAGTTTCAATCTCAAGCTGTTCAGGAAGTGGAGCCACCGGCTGTAACAACTCGGAGCGCAGAGCCAAGTATGAAAATGTGTGTAGAGTGCAGATAAAAATTGGATGGTTTCGAAGCGAATTGAAACATTTACATCCAGCGTATAAAAAAATTAACAAATTTTTTCAGATATAATCGATTTTTGTGTATGAATGAAGTTAAATGAACGATGCTTTTGACATTAATTTGGAACCTGATTGAAAATAGCACTATTTCGATTTCGTGAGGAATAATTGAAAAATGTGACGATCGCTTGTTCCCTCAGCTGTGGTAATCAACGATGATCATCTTTCGCATAGCTGTCAATTTTGATCAGCTGCAACGAAAAGTTTGCCAAGGACACCTACAAATGTTTCTTTACAGATATAAGAATTAAAAAAGTACAGACGTGCTTTCAAACGTTTCCATACATAAATAAGAATGAAAAAGTGCTGAAGTAGCCCACGTAACCGGAAGACAGGTAAGTAATAGGTGATCCTGGTATATGGAGGGTTTAAAAAAAGTTGGACTGCCAGGATTGCAATAGCAGAATCCTAGAATCTTTTGAGGCCCGGTGGATCGACTTCCGGTTGTGCAACGAATACTCGCCGCTGTATACACGCATAGACACCCCGGACGTGTACATTTTTTTTCAGAGTTTTTTTTGTCTCCCTCTCACCCGTTTTCTCTTTTACATTCAAAAAGGAACGATCTCGCGATCGACCACGAGGGGCCCAAAGGTGCCTCCAGTTTTCCGTGAAGATTTTTTAATGGACCGTTCAAGTTTTTATGAGCACGATGTCCGGATGTATTTGCTGCATTGGGGAGGGGTTACAAATGATGCGAGGGTTGAACGGGAGGGAAAAAAAAAGTAGCGCAGCTTGCCAGCGGGTCCGAGTTAACCGAGTTTTGGACTTTTGGCTTTTTTCCTGAATTCCTCTCTATCATTCTTCATTTTGATTTCACTCCTCCCACATTTAGGACTTGCAATTATAGTCAATGTTCAAGCTGGTAGCGATGCGGTTTCATCGACTGATTCTAGAAACATTGAAATTTGAAAAGCTACGGTTGATCTTCTCTCTCTCTTCCTCTCTCTCGCGTTGTTGATTCATCGATAGAAGGCTGAAGACATACAGTCGACGGAATTATTATACATATGTACGAACACATATGGTATATGTGTAATGAACATCGATGGATCTGCATTCAAATGGTTTAATCGAGAAATTTTTCTCGGCCTTGCATCTCCATGATCGTGTGTGAAGAGTGCGTAGTGATCTTTTTTTTCTATACCTTTTTTTCTTATCCCCGGTGGACACGAGCGCGCATCAGTGCCTCGTTGCATCCATGCGAATCCCAGAACATCGGGTAAGAGTGCAAGAGAGAAAGAGACTGGCTGTGCAGTACATCTCGCGTCGATTTCCGGGTTCGACTTCTGCTCTGACTGTTCGCTTCGAGACGATCCTGTTGATGCGCGAGTACACACGTGACGAGAGAACGAGCGCAGGTGGAAAGGGTTGTACGGTCAAGCGAGAGACAGAAAGAGAGAGGGGGAGGGAGGAAGCGAGAACATGCGACAACGAAAAGGTGGAATGAAAAATACCGACGATTAATGTAGAAGGAAAATGAAAAAAAAAAAAATAGGAAAACGCGGCTAGTTCTTGGAGGATAATAGAGCCACGAAAGGTAAATAAAAACGAACTTTGAGGAATCATTTCAGAAAAAAAACCACTCATCTTGAGAAAAAAAATAAGAACTAGTAAATTAGAACATAATTCTGTTTTTTTTTTTTCAACAGCCGTCGGACTCGTTCGGTGTATTATTAGTATTGGAAAATAAAAAAAGGGGTTGCGGCGAGAGAAAACCTCTCCCTTTCATTTCGAATCATCGAATTAATATTATAGATTCTTTTCCCACACCTGTAGTAGATTTTTTCAAAACATCCATTCGTTACACTGATCACTGAGTCGATACAAAAAAAAGGTATATTCTCTTCCTTTTTTTTTTCTTTTAATCTTAAATCATACCGTAGAGTTTCAAGGCCTCGACACACTGTTTGCGGAAGTACAAAGAGCACGTGATTCCTCAGATCTTACGATAGCGCGACAGATGAACGAGGCTGTTTTTCAAAAATTCCCTCACGACGTTATTATCGGAGCAACCGTGCCGAAGATGACCTTATATCGGATCCTCACTATTTATACTCTCTGTCATTTTCCAACGCATCGTACGCACTCTCACGATAAATCTGCCGTCATTGTGTATACGAGATGTTTTAGAACAAATTAACGAGACGCTGAAACACTGACATTTCACGATTAGATTAAAACTTATGCCGACGTAAAAAATCGCAATTTACACCTGAGAGGATTGTCAATTGAATAAGAAGACGATCTGAGTGAAAAAATCGACTATTTCATTCTATTATCTAGCGCTTTTTTTATTTCAGAAAACGTCTTCTTGTTCACCGGATATTATGTTGTGTTTAAAACATTCGGAATTTTTATTTTTGATTTATAAATTATCGTTATTAAATATCATTGGCACTGATCAGTAATAATAATGATTTTTTCATACTCATTCTTTCGAAGCATGCAATATATTGCAAACATAATTGCAGAGAGTTAATTTTCCACGGGGCCCTTTTAACGTACAAAGTCTCGTACAATTATACTGCTTCGTTTATCGCGGTATTGATCACGTTGATTAGCGTCTGACAATCTTTATTACACTTTATAATGTAATCGACAAAGAAGTATAAACGGCGATGAACTGCTGGTTAAGGCGCGACACATCGACGATGAGCTTTGATCCTGGTACAATGATGTATGCTCGACATGCGTTTACGTGAATCGTCTTTATCCACGTCCCGACTTCATCCGACAACATTAACTTCTACCAAGCTTATACTAATCTTACGCATGTATTCAAATGAATGCATGTAAGCATTAGGTATTCGATCTATTAACAATGTTACGTGTGTCACTCGAGAGACTCACCACGACAGGATTAATCATCGTTCAGTCCGAGCTATGATAGCCATTTATAATATTTATGAATGGAAAAACTATACGTTTGGCGTCACGTACTAGTAGAATAGATTAAGGTTAATAATTCTGGCACTTCATTTGTTTTGATCAGAAGACATAAGCGATACATGCTCTGACATATTAGAGTCCACAGAATAAAGGCTATTTTTGACCGGAATACAAAATACTAATACGGGAAAGCTCTCGAATGGCTAAGTGAAACATAATCTTTGGCAGTGCTCTAATAATAAGCATTTTTTTGCTGTTTGGGATGTAAATTATCGTGTCGAAGGAAGAAATAATTTATATCAATTCGTCCGGTAACCGGACGACTAGACACAGCCTTTTTTTAAACTTCCCACAATGATTGTCTGTTTTTTTTTCCAAATGTACTAAAAACTGTTCGTAGGTGATAAAAACCTTGAAGGTTGATTGGCTGCTTTATTCGGAAAGTTATGTTCACGATTGCTTATCTTGTCGCTGCTTATATCGTTGTGGTTGAGTACTGAACAAGGATTGAAATGAGCAAAGGTTCGGTATTGCGAAAAGCCTGTGGTCAATTGGTGGAAAGCACCACCCAGTAAGGTCTAAGCGGATTACACGAAACTCATTGTCGGAAATGTATACGAAGCCAAAACGAGAGGAAGGAACACCACCACTTGAGTGTATAGGCTCTCAGGCCCGAGGAAATAATATAGTATCGTCTTGAAAAATCTTTTTGGTTTTCGCAGCAACGAAGGTGGCCCCGCGCCAGGACTCGGAGCCGAGAGATTACCGGGTCCTGAGCCTGGACTCGCGCCATAAAACTTTACAACGCTTGGTTTGGTCAGTGTGGTTTTTTTTCACCTCAACTCTCTTTCACAAGTATTCCCATTTCGTTCCTGTCAAGAAAGAGAGGTGAAAAGGTTGTGTCGTTCGTTGCCATGGCCTACGGGGACACTTTTTGGGTAACCAACTAAGCATATAATGCATGTACGTGGTCCATTCCATTTTATACTTGAATTGAACTGCACCTATCAAAATTTCGAAGCCAAATGTTTATATTTTGTTCGAAATCATCAAGCTGTGCGATGATATTGATAGGTTCAGTTACAATGAGAGTTCAGTTGAGATGATTTGAAATTGAATTTGAAATTGTTTTTACAATCAGCGCCATCGAGAAATACGTATAAAAGGAATTTAATTTTTTCTGGTGTATCTACGAAAGATAAAGGTTTTAAAGGTCGTCATTGGCAACAAAGGATCCTACACTATCCACAGTTCACTTGGCTTTACCCTGGGGAAAGCATGCAAGTTACCAAAATTATCTTCAGAGCTGTTCTTCATTATCGACTGAGGCTAATTGAGGTATATACGTTGCGGTAACTGTGACTAGCCATTTCCTATTGTACCAACGTTTACATGAGCGCCAAAAAAAAAATTAGAAAAGAATTAGAAACTAGTATGGATATTTATTAAGAATGTGCTTTTATTAACAACTTCAATGGGGTAATATAAATATCAGGGTCACGCAAACAACAATAAATAATCATACATTTATAATCGAGGCCATTGATAATTTTTTTCAACGATCCTTTGCAATAAATTCTCGCCATATTAGCATGCGAATTACGATACCAATTATTACAATCAACGGTGGATGTAATTGCACTGTATCGTCAGTCTCGGTTCCATGTGACTCTCGGGGCGTGGCTGGTTCTCCGATAAAGATTATCTCCTCGATAACCAAAAGAACAATCACGCCTTTACACCGAGAAAGTCATAGATGGAAACTTTTAATTTACAATTTGGAATAATCTATTTGGCGTGGTTATCTTCGGACGCGAGCCCGTGAAGTCTTTGAGTACGTTGCTCGATTGATGAGGGCTGTTCTTGTGGTAATTGAATTGGATCGTCGATTATCAACGATTTTATATCGGTCTCGTTACATCTTAGTCCCGATCAATCGCAAATTTTTTTTCTCTACAAGGTAATCTTCGACAAGAACTGTAAGATTAATAGTTCGTCGAGCTACCGGAGCTTCCGGATGATGATGCCGATGATGAAGACGAGGACGGGCTGTATGAACTGCTGGAGCTACTCGATGCTGGATAATAGTTGTAGGCTAAATTTTGGGCTTCAGCGCCATTTGTTGGTGTCCATACCCGAGAATAAGGTCCATTTCCATCCCACGTGTTGACCGGCTCGTAACCGGAAGTCGTCGATGGTACCGGTGGAGCTCCGTAGGCGGTTGCCGGATCCATCGTCATTCCTGCGATGCAACGAACAATGGAAGTATAAAACAGAGAGGACAAAAAGAAGATGAGGAGAACAATAGTCGATGTGAACTGAAGGATAAATTTCTACGTACCCATGGGTGCTGCCATGCCACCTTTTTTGAAGAATTGCACTGCGATAAATCCAACGACAAGAAGAATTGCGAGTTTCGAGAGTACAAGAGCTTTGAGTGCCTTGAGGCCAATGATAGCGACGAATATTGGCATGAGGGCTTTAAGTTTCAATTTGAGCAAGAGCAAGAAAGGTAAAAGGAGTTTTTTCTTGAGGATACCGCGGGCTTGATTGGTAGCAATATCGTTGTCCTTGAACTCAACATCTAAATCGGCGAGACTGCGACTCGGTCTGTACTTGAGACTTGCATCAACGAATGGAAGGTCGATTCCGTAATCAAAGCTCTTAAGGTATTTAACGGTCCTGGCAACGAGTGCCTCGTCCACGGTATCCAAAGATCTGGCTTCGGTGGTCGTTCCCAGTTTATCGTCCAAATATCCAAGTACTTCTTGTTTAAGGCACGATGACCAGGATTCAGCGGAGATACACTCGTTCAGTGACTTTGTCAGAAAGTCCTGGCGAGATGAAGCCGACGCACCAGCCACTAAGGCCGTAAGGCCAATCACAAAGAACAGGCGCATATTTACTGTCAATTTAATTAATATCTTTCGATTTCGTCTCAAGCTATTTCGTCGAACTTTGGAGTTCTTTGTCTATTTAACACCTCAAGAAACCCGAACGATTATTCTTAACGAACGTTTTTTAATGTACTATACGATGATCGATCGGCTCGATCGGTTTTTATCGTGCTCCGGGGACCGGGGTGTCGGCACGGAAACGGCGATCGAACTGCGACTGACGGAGGAGTGGCCCTCCCCTTTTATTTAATTTCAACTGCGAATCTATGTTATTCGGTCGCACATGCTTCGAATTGTCGATCGGAAGGAAAATTATTCAAATTTCACTCGCATAGTGCAGGCTAAAGAGTTTACCGTCCTTCATACCGCATGGGGCGCGTGCCTCCTTACTAATACTACCATGTTTCTCTTTACGCAGTACCTTATTTCGCCTCTTCGTTGGTCGGACTGTGAAAACGACACTGACACCGACATTTAACGACTCTCCGGGCGACAAGTTCGGCGCGGTGTATCCACTCACATTGTTGTATTTACGGCGTGGTGGCATGCGCGCTCACGGGAAACGGAACTCGTTCATGTCGGTATGTACGCACATTGCTATGGTTTTATGCTAAGCGGGATTAAGAAGAGAGGGAGATAGAAAGAGGCACGTGAGCCAAACCGAAGAGAATCCCCGTACGAAGACCCGAGTTTCCTTCTGCGTATTTATCTACGAAATATCGTACTTGGCATGTGCTCCCATTGACTTTCATTCCTCGATTCATCAACGGACCCTCGTTTCATTATACCACCATATAAAACAACACACCAAAATTTTGACTCGTTCATCGTTATAAAAACGTCAACAGGATTTCAATTTTTTTCTTTCCCAAATTGTAGTTTTGTGATCTTTTTTCCAGATAAACTTTACCAAATTACGTCCAATTTTCAAAGAAACGTGCAGTGTGTAAGGATGTAGAATTTTTTTTTCATTCTTCACGTTTCCTGGCCCGGATCATAAACTTTCAAAGACCCATCACTGTACAGATACCATCTTTATGTCCAAAATACTTTTTCACGAAAGTTGAACAATAATAACGGTACATTTTTGACTTGCATATAAACTGTTTCATTGAAAAGTCAAGGAAACGTGAACAAAGTTTGGGAAAGATTTATCTCCTGCATGGATAAAACATGGAAATAAGTCGAAACACAAAATTGTTGAACCGGAAACATCAGAAGTGTCATTGACAGATGAATATATTTATTCATTTATGACATTTTTTGAAATTATTAAGGAGTAACTGCAATGTTATTAAAGTAATTCGAGACGGCCATTCAGTGAGGCCCAGCTCCTGTGTTTCTTGTCATTTTGGTTTTGACTATGTAGTTAATGCCGGAAATCGATTCCGGAGATCATTGGACTTCATATTTCTTCAGTCGTCTGTTTATTTAGTGCTTCTTCATTTAGAAGTACTGGTGCCATTTGGTTTGGGTGGTTGGTCATTCTCAACTCATATTTTTCACTGTTGTGTTATATTTTTTTTTTATACTGTGTTGATTTAGATCCTTGTACGAGTTTTTGATCAAGACGTACATTTTTAAAATTATTTCAATTTTCTATTTTTGGGGGCTCATCCGAGATGAAAACCAGAAAAAATCATCGAATGTGAGAAATTATGTCGAGTTATCTTCCAGCTGGTGATGATACACATCATCGCGTAAAAAAGCTTAAAGTTGAAAAGTTTAAAGTTTTTTTTTGCTGATTAATCTTGATCGAAAGTTGTTTATAAATGTGTATAATCTAATCGGACCGCATACAAGAATGAAAACAATCAATCAGTGAAGAAACGGATCATTCGAATGAACTGTTCAGCTGTCAAAGTGCATGTCGAGAACTAATGCGCAATTTAAAAAATATAAAAGTTACGAATTAAGAATTGATGTCGAAGAGAACGTAGTAATCCACGTTTACGATGCTAGTGAGTGTATTGTTACTACCAAACAAAATGAAACAGAACGGGCAACAATAAGATTTTTGAAAATTCAGGTACTAAAAGAAATTGCTTTGTCAGTTACTATCTCTTCCTGTCTTGAACAGTTTTCTAAATGAAAAAATCTGAAATGTTTGAGATAGTAGAATAAAAGCCTCCATTAGAACTATCGATTTGTTTTTTTGTTGTTAAACTTTATTTTTACAAGTTGAAGTCTAAAAAGTTAGCCAACTGGCTTTAGTGTCCCGACATACGTATTTGGCGAAGAAATACAAAGAGTAAAGGTATTTTAAGGTTGTTACTAAGTTTCGCAATCAAAAGGCCTTTGCAGGATTTCGAGGTAGTTTTTGGAGGTTATGCCATCGGAAGATGAAAATGTTGTTGTGAAAAGTTCGAACTCATTCGCACCAAAAATTCAACTTATTTATTAATAATAAACACTTGCTGAAGTTGATAAAAGGAAAAAGTGACGTGCACGATGATACATTCCATTAGAAGTGGTATTTTTACGTAATATCTCGTTTTTTGAGTGCTTTTTTTTTAAATCTGGGCAATATATGCAAAAAGTACGAAAATCAGTGCTGCGCTATACAGCCAGAACAATGGAGCGACAATTATTTTTCCAAACTTTGATATTCAATTTCTTCAAGATTAATGTGCTGCTAATGATCGTTTCACTTTCACTAGTGCATTCAGAAAATATATAGAGAAGTCCAGAGCAAAAGTTTGAGAAGCTTCGTCTGTTTCCTACTCTTAACAAACAAGAAATGTGTGATTTTTGAGGGGTACCCCTCAAAAATTTGTGAAATTTTTTTTATATCACAGTTTTAATTCATTCACAAAATATTGTTGATTATCTTATAATATCGTTTTCAAATGATTCAGGGTCAAAACGGGGTACCTAACAAAATATTATGTTCAATCAAAGTTAAGCGCATTTTCTTTTCTTCTTTTCATTTGTAATCGAAAAATGCATCGCGTTTTTTCACAATTTTGAGAAAAATATAAAAAATGGAAAAAATCTAAATTTTTTAAGTACCCCGTTTTGCCCCGGTGTGTCCCCTGATAACGAATGGTACCTATATTAAAAAGATCTCTTTACCCAAAGAATTTTAAGCAACAGCTTAATGGACTTCTAAAGCCAATGCAGTTCCATAATGTTATTATAATTTATTGCGACGATACTATTGTCATAATGATTCTATTATGTCACTTTTTCTCAACCCATTTGATCGTGGCAAAAAAAATTTATGAAATGTTTCGAAAACGATTATGGGCAGCGTTGATGAAATTTTACCGCTGGTGTTAGCACATCTCAGAGAAAGATTTTGTTTAAAAACATATAGCGCTCTAATATTTATGATATGGACTTCAGATCATCGGGGCAAAATAGTATCAACTAAAACACAACATGCTTTATTGTAAAAAGATTGAAAATCATATTTTTGTGAAAACACCATTAACATAAACTGGGAGATAGTTCATTCATTGTCAGAATCTTATCATGAGAGAAAATACTGATTATCGTTATAAAATAAAACAGACTACTGAAGATATCAAAGATGTATTCTCTACTGTCTTTTCGTGAAGTAAAAATATCGTCTTTCCTATGATTCATTAGGGGATTCCGTGGAATTCACAACTACTTCTGAAACATGCACGAAGTTTTTTGTTATCTCTACAGCCGCACATGGTGACATCGGTTATAGAACAACGTTTTCAGATTGACGAGGCAGGACGAATCAAGTGTTTTCGACGCTCATGATTTAGATTGCAATAATAATTTATTAAATAACACGCATCAAGCGTACCGAAGAAGTATTTTACAAAAGTATACTATTCCTATACAGAGTCGAGCACAGATGATAGAGTTTACCGGTAGGATAATGACTTGACAAAGAAAAGTTAATCTCTGGCGTATCCAGCGTAAGCAAGATCCTGAGCAGATGCAACAGGACTAGGTTGATCCTGGAAGGATCTGTACTGAGCAGCCTGATATTCCCATGGTCCATGAGCAGCAAGGGGCGCTGAATGGCTGTCAGCGGCGATTTTCTTGCACAGTTGGAAGATGGCGAGTCCGACGGACACGACGAAGCTGAAGAAGGAAAGCTGAAGAGCGTTCCAGGCCTTGAGACCGAGGACACCGATGGCCAAGGGAATGAGGGTCATCGCCTTCAGCAGAACGAATACAAGGATGGGGATGATGACTTTCTTCAGCTTAGATTTGCGGGCTTCCTCAACGGCGCGACCTTGACCGAATTTGACATCAAAAGTGAGTTGATCGTCCTCGATGTTTCTAGCGCTAACTTTGACGGCAGAGTCGAGTGGTAATTTGAAGGTCACGTCGTGAGAAACCAGATAGTTTTGCATGGTGTCCAGGAAGGATGCGTCACTTCGTGCAGATGCCTCGTCGACGGTCTCGGTATTACGAGTCACTTCGACACTTTCGGAGACCTAAAAGCACGATCGAATGGAAAATAATTATTAAGTGAAGAATTTCATGAAATTGATAGTGATCGTGGTAAGTCGTTACAGCCGATAGAACGTGAAGTGGGACGAACCTTGAAGTTATCCTTGCGGAAAATTTGATCGAGAAGATTAAGAACCTTGAACTTCATGCAAGCCACTTCGTCGTTCTTCTGGGCACACTCGACCTTACTCTGATCTACCATCGCGTCCATACTCGCACTCTTCCACACCTCAGGTTTAGCTGGTTGAGCCACAGCAAGGGCCACAATTGAGCACAGAACGAGGAACTTCATATTGAACTTTGTGTTGTTTTATTATTGTTGATCTTTTGATTTCGAGTATCTCGATCGATCTTCGTTGCTGCTGAAGGCGACGTTAATTGACGACGGTAGTACTGCGACTGATGATCGTTCATCGTCCATCTGTCTATTTATACGACGGGCATCAGCAAGCCCCGATAGTCCTCCATAGAATTCGTACCCCGCACGGTTTAGACCCCTACCACACGCAAAACGGGACGAATTTTCTTTTCGTTCAGTATGGTATTCGATTATCGAGGCCTCACGATGCGCGTGGCTCGAATGGATAACGAGACACAATGAACCTCTTCATGTGGCTCTCTATTAGCCCTCTTTCTCGCCTCTTGTACACGACAACCAGGAAGCCGCGCTACGAATTGACAAGCAATGCCCAACATTTTATTAACAAGAAACTAGAACTCCGATCATATGTCGAGTCTACTGCTCATACCTCCATCAAGATATCGTTGAAAGTTGGCTCATAGTAGGTTTGACTATTTAAATTTACAAAATAATTCAAAATACTATTATTTTCGTAGAGGATCCTAACATGAAATTCTTTATTTCATCTATTCCGTGATATTTTAGTAATAAAATTGGACGTTATCGATTTAGTTCGACGGACAATACACTTTTGTCAGTTATGATGTTCAGGAATAATATTTCGTAGATTCTACACATTGGAAAAAACTTCTCCAGTTGAATTCATAAACTATTATTCCTAGCCCTTCCGTTTATTATTCTACTTTTAATCCTTGTATGTAAAATTCCTTCGTCAGTGTACACCCAGTAGTTATTGTTAATGTTATTTGCTAAACTGCTAAAATTTTGCTTGAAAAACGTTGAAAAATGGATTTTCTATTAAATGATGATAGCCAAAGACGTTGAATTATTTTGATCTCGAGATCCAAGAGATTCGTTATGTCAAAAATACTAATCGTTGTGGAACTAAAACCCGTTGAACGGATAGTCTCCTGGAATAATCGCAGCGATTTTTCAAATAGAAATTAAATCGATTGTCAATGAGAAACGTTCAGAAGTATTTACTCCATCGGCTGCTTAGCCAAGTAATTGGAAACAATATTAATTTATGTCTCAATGATTTCCAATGCAGATCCATAGCGGGCTCATCCCCAAAACTGTGTTTCAAATTATACGGATCTAAATGAAAGTAGATCGAAAAGTCCCGGTATATCGCTTCTGAATTCAAACGGCACGGGCGCACGTGACGGTGCTTTAAAAACCGGAAGTTGTCACGGGGTCGTGTATTTTATACGGTGTAAGTCTGAAAGTATCGATACCGCAATTATCCAGGTGTGTTGAACAGGCATTCCTTAAGATTGGTGGAACATATTTTGGTTTATGTAGACTATTCGAAACGCGAGGCAAGTCACGAGACTCCACGAACTTTCGACTTGGTCAAAACACGTATAGCACGTGAGGATTCGTTAATGCTTGTTTCTGGGTTAATTTCACCCTCCTCCTTGCCCTTCCTTCTCTCATGCATATAATTAATGTAGTAGTCGCTTTATCGTTCTCGATCGAAACCAATTTGCCATTCGAGGTGCGTTTCATGAATCACGTGTGAGAAAATGCGACAAAAATCACGCTACAACGCTCAAGACGTGTTACTCGACTTTTTCTACTTTTAATTCTTCATCAATCTCCACGACGCTTTTCTCTTACTCTCCAAATAGTAAATTCCTTCCTTACGGTGTCATACGTGATCAACAATAGTAATCCAATTTTCGGGTTCGAATATTCCTTGTGGACTCACATGCTTACTCGAGTAAAATAGTATTTCAAGCGTAAGAAACTAGGTTTACGATTCGTGTCATTTTGAATGAAATTTACGAAGGTTGTCGATTATTCGATAACAGATTTCGTTGTATAGGTTCCAATGAAATATTACTAAAGCAGAATTCACTTGCAAACAGCGATTTCACTAAGATACACGAAAAATTTTGGATACGATTTCTCCATTCAGAGTAGACTATTGTTCCTTTAGGAAAATTGATTTCATTTGTCACGAAAGTAATTGACGATTTTCAGAAATTTGGCAAAAAAATGAAAGTGAATTTGTAGCTTGCCAGAATTCGATTAACCAGCGAAAAAAAGACATTCGAAATGCAGAACGAAGAAAGTCTTTGAGATGTTCAGAATTGAGGATGATCTCGCTTTCGTTTTCATACTAAACATTTTGACATTTTCTGGAATAGCGATTGAGACATAGTCCGTTTACCGAGATCATTCGATAAACCAATTTTTTCTTATCGATCGTTATGCAGTCTCGCAAGAAAGTGCAGGTTTTGGGAAACGCAAGAAACAGATGGTTTTTATGAAATATAATTGATGTATTTTTTATTTAAAACGAATAAGAAGAGAGCATTCAATAAATATTAAATATTATGACAATTTGAAAGTGGACGGTATTTCAATTAAATTTCTATTTTCTGTACGCGCTGTAAGGTCCGTTGGGTCCAGCAGAGTCCCAATGAGGTGGAGCAGCGTGTTCCACGGGCGGATGTCCATAATGAACGACTTCGTATGCAACTTTGGGTTTGGTGAGCTTGAAAATAAGCATCGCACCACTGAGTACCATGGACAGAAGACCGAGGGTGAGAGCCTTCCATGTCTTCAAAGCTATGAGAGCAAGCGCAAGAGGTACCAAAGCGGTGGCTTTGAACTTGAGACCAAGAAGGAAGGGAATCATAACTTTCTTAACGAATCCACGACCTGGAATAGAGTAGAAAAACTTTGTTATGAATGTTCATTTTCACGGATTGAATAATATAGTTTCGTGGAATAAGGTTTCCAATGAAAAAGGATGAATTTCCGATCCATTGTTGCTTGCAAAAGATCAAAAGTGATTATTAGCTACATCCAACTTTTATAGTTATTACTAAATAAAAATTATGTGTAAACAATTTTTTTTCTACATTTTAATGTACGTTTTACTACGACACTGACCTTGACCGTTCGAAGAGTCCGAAAGTGGAATGGTGAGGCTCTTGGGAACGGAATCGACGAGCGATCTCGGAACAATGTTCGAGCCAACAATGGCTTCAGGTAATTTAGCCTCCAGACGATGGGTAGACAAGTAAGAGTCCAATTTCTCGAGCATGAGAGAACGAAGAAGTTCTTTCCTGGCAGGATCTACTCCTTTGTATTCAGCAAAATCGTCTTCTGCGACTCCATCCTCGTGCAATTCACGCGATCGAATGATCGTAAGATCCTGCGTTATTGGAACTCTTTCCTCTTTGACGACATCACTCAGATAAGCCAGAACTTTAGGCTTGACGCAGGATAACATCGATTGGCTATCCGCGCATCTGTTGAATAATTTTTCAAATTTTACAATCGATATTTCGAGGTAATGAATTAATATTGCAACAGTTCCAATAATAACTCATTCCATTACGGAAGTTATTCAATTATCATCAATCACTCACGAAACGTTATATTTTATTCATCCAAATGATTATCCTGTAAAATTTATCGATCTCAATAACAGCAAAATAATATTCACCTATAGTAGATATTTTGCAGAACTTCGGACGTCGTTCCAATGTTTTGGGCCCCGGCAATACCGACCAAAAGGGCCAACGAAGCTACTACGAAAAATCTCATGACGAATAAGATATTGTTCGATCGATTTGCGAGGCCAAACACCGAATGCCCCGTGGTACGACGACAACGCCGTTTTATAGAGCTGGCTGGGCCTCACTTCAAGTACGACATCTGAATTTTTATTAGGGGTACGTGTTGGACAAAGCAAAGGAGAGAAGAAAGCACACATTATCTAGGGTGACGACGCTATGAACGAGGCGACATTTTCATCGACAAAATATCGACAACAACTCTCTAGCAACACTAGAATTTCCATTTTTGGACAGTAACATCCTGATGAATTGGAGCCAAAAAGTATATCGATTAATCCTTGAAAACCATTATAATGAGAAAAAAAAACCATGCAAACGGAATAAGCAAAATCTTGGAGACGGAATAAGATCTAAACATTGATGTTTTTACTTTCTTCTGTACAGTTTTCACTGGTGTAACCGCCATTCCAATATTACGTGATGATATTACCGGTTTGTTTTTCACCAAGATTCGATCTTCTCGTAAATCATCTCAATAATATGTTCGAAACTGACTGTTGCTTATAGAAAGATGCAAATTACGAGACGGACGTCACATCAATGTGTCACGACGTCTATTATTTATAACAAATAAGAAAAATAGCTTGATAATTTATTGCAACGCGCTTAGTATCACGTTGATATATATTTTTTTAATATTCTCTCCAAAGCTTTTAAAATTCCACAGAAGAGATAAAAATGACACGGGAATTTTCGGGTTGTAGAAATGTAATAACGAAGAGGATAAATATTTTTCAAATTATTTTTATTGCACATCAATCATCATCAATAACGCCCACATTTCCAATACAATTCTCCCAGAACGGCACATTTTTTGTCGTACACTTAAGCCTGATAAATACTTAAAAATAGTTGGGTATGGCACCCGAATGATTATCGATAAATAAATAAATAAATAAATAATTTCATTAAAATCTGTTAGTTTTAATGCAAAGTACTAGAAAACAACAGTTACCATATTTTCGTACTCGTGTAATTAGGTGAGTTAAATTAAATTCGTATGCACATTTTGTTACGATGAATTATAAGTATTTTTTCATATGAGCGGGCACAGTTATCTGTTTTTGATCCGTCGTTGATTC
Source organism: Campoplex capitator (assembly GCA_037576405.1). Taxonomy (NCBI): domain Eukaryota; kingdom Metazoa; phylum Arthropoda; class Insecta; order Hymenoptera; family Ichneumonidae; genus Campoplex; species Campoplex capitator. The sequence continues at coordinate 7,181,356 of JARBWI010000008.1, read as the reverse complement.
CGTTACGCTATGGCTACTATGTTAAAAATTAGTTGATCATCGTTAAATCGCAAATTTTCGAATGGTCACAAACGTTCACGACATTATCACGTAAATTGTTTATTTTTAACAGAGCCTCGTCGTCGTAACGAAATTTGTTATTTATAGCTATTAACAAGTCGGTGCCTTCGGCACCAACAATCTGTTGAAAACGCAAATTATCAATACAATGCCATTTGTATCAAAAACGGTAATAAATATGGCAGTCGCAAAAAGCTAACGTGTTGACGTGATACAAAATTGTATGCTTTGATTATCGATATCTATTTGTGACGACCATCTGCTCATACGGTGAGAGACATTGACGAATTTTTATGAAAGGAAAAACTTATGTGCTACTATTGAGTGACTTGCTCACTACTCTCATACCATGAGGAAAAATGATCAAAATATTCGGTGCTTGTAGTTGTTGAACTAGATGCATTTAAGAAATATTTTTCTACAACACAGGAATTCAGTTATTTTTTAGGTCAACTTTTGAGGCCTGAAGAAATAATTGTCGAGTGCATGGACAGAAGTCTCGTGCTTGGAAAATGTTGGATTTATATTTAAATTCGATATGTCGAGTATTTCATGAATTTTAATTCGTTATCTTTGAATAATTTAAGACTGTGCACTGTTAAAAGTAGCAAATAAGTTCGTACAATCACAAAATTTCTGAATGTCTGTCTTGAACAAAGTTGGCGTTGGTAATTCGCGCTTTCAATCATAGATAATTGTACAGAAAATACAGAACGCTGACGGGACTCAGGAGAGGTAGTTCTCACGTTACTCGGGTCAAGTATTTTCTATTGTTTCGATGCTCGGGCCAGCAACAGATTCCGTAGATTTTCCATCCCGGAAAATTTATTCCGTATTTATTTGACAGGGGTATGTGCGAAGACAGTCGCCACCATCCTGGCCGAGTCTCGCAGCGTTGACATATCGATGAAATCTTTGACTCGAGTTACTTCCAGTTCCACCGTGCTTAAGTTCTTGAGGATCCCTGGAATAAGAAGAAAAATGAAGATAAAACATCGTTATACTGCATGAACATAATTTTAACGATGAACACAATAGAGTGACAGAAATATGACAGGAAGTGGATAAAGACAATTGAAATTGACCTGCATAGTTGACAAGATTAAACAGACTCGCGGAAATGAAATGCTGACGAAGCATGTGAGTGAAAGGAGAATGTGATGCACACGAGGATGTGGAGTGAAAATATTCGAACTGGAACATAATTAGTGGTTCATCGCTATTTTTCGTGTAAGTAAAGTAGACTTGTTGATTTTTCAAAACAATTACGAAATTATTCTTTCGATGAATAATAAAATTGGATAATAATTATTTCTGTGAAAGCCATTGGAAAATTTGAAGGACAATTCAAAAGAAAGAATAAAGAGGTTCGTTGATGAAATTCGGCAAGTGTAATTCGAGGTTGTTGATATAAAAAATGTTCAATTTGTAACCATGCTTGTTAGACATGTTTTTGATTGTTTTAGAACATTTACAGGGCATTGGAGATGATAACTGGAAAGAAAAATCTCACTGTAGCAAACTGTTACCGATAAAAAATTATATGGGGATTCAAATACGATGAGGAATGAAAAAAAGATCACGAAGTTGAAGAACGCGACCCTAAAAGAAGAACGGAAATCGACGACGTACAGCAATGACCTCATTGGCGCGATTCGGAGCGTTGGCGATGGCTACCTTTCTCCTTATGATCCAGAACACATTCAAACACTGCCGTGGGCAAACTTACTGATAATCTACGCTCATTAAATTGCGCACACTTTGTGCCAATGAGATAATTACAACAACAAACAAAAAAATAATAGACACCTGTAATATCGCGTGGACGATGGAATTTACTTGGGCTCGAAAAGAATTGCAGACGTCACAAGAATTAATAATAAACGATTAAGTCAGCATGCCTTCCTACAGGCATTTACCTCGAGAGTTCGTTGGACACAAGATTGCTGTGCGGTGAATACTGCGTTGGGTTTTTGTACATGCTACAGAGCAGCCTTTCTCTGCAATTCTCCTCGGCGAATCTAAGCTGGGCGAAGATGTCATCGAGTCTCTCTAAAATGGGTCCATAAAAAGGATCGTCATAGGCAGCAGCGTTGTTTGATTGATGTACGACAGGAGATGAAATACTTGGAGGATTGTTGCCACCAGTTTGAATTTGTGATCCGACTCTTTGCTTATGTGATTGCTGAATCGGCCTGGTAACGTGTTGCGCCGACACTTGTTGAGGAACGTTCGATTTTTGTGACTGAGGATAAACGGGATAAGGTGTCTTAGGGATCGTCTTGACAGTTGCAGTTGGCAGATTCGAAGCCACCACATTGACAGAGCTCGTAGCCGGTAGTTGAATATTTATAGGCCCAGGAGGAATCTGCGAAACTTGTGCTACCGTTGTTCCGGTAAGTGGAAACTGCGGGGCAACCCTGCGATTAAATTTTGGATACTCGTCAATGTATCCATTGTAAGCCAAGCTTTGAGCATGAGATTGAATTGGGCCTGGATATTTGTCCTGATAGGGAAAACCAGCAGGTGGTCTTGAGGCTGGGCCATGTGGAGGTGCGGTAAAAGAATTTCCTGGATAAACTGGAGACAATGCTGCATGATCATCTTCAAAATCATCGAAAGACTCGTCCATCGGTTTGATACCCCATTCCTTCAACTCTTCTATGTCTTTGCGCAGTTGAATATGGGGATGTGGATATTCGTAACCCTCGTGTTCTTCCCCATGATGGGGATGATGATGATTAGGGGCATAATAAGTCGGCACAGGTACAGGGACTGGTACATGATGATGATGATGAGCAATCTGGAATGAAGATATTTCGATAAGAATCGCTTTCAGATGAACGTCAAAGTTGTTATTCTGTTATAACTATTGGTATCGTTGGTCCTATGAGCATGGTACTATTATTGTTAAGCCATTACTCTTTACCTGGTGATGATGATGATGATGCCGATTGGATTTACTAGAATAATAACTCGAGCAGAGCTTGAACACATGAGCAAAAGCTGGCACTAAGAAGAGCAAGAGTTTCAAGAAGAGTTTCTTCGCTGCTCCAATCCCGAATAAGAATGGTATGATGAACAAGAATTTAACCTTTATCAATTTAATGATGAGGATAAGAGCGAAAAAAGCCATGAGCAATTTGTTCTGGATAAATTTTCCTGTAAATAGAACAGATAATTATATCAGAAAAACTTTTCGTCATCAATGATAAGTGCAAAACTAGCCATCTAATAAATGTTATAATTCGCACTTATTTTTTTGAAGAGCCTTCCTTCAGATTCAATTCCTCGTTGACCGAAATCTACACGAAGGAGTGCCCCCTTGTCATCTATCTCACGTGGACTTATTTTTATGGTTGAACCCTCGAAGATGAAATCGGGCAACTGAAGTTCGTAGTCACGTGTCGAGAGGAATTTTACTGTTTTGTCATGTAGGGCACTCGTTATTTCTTCCAGGGGAGTTTTGTACTCTTCCGATTCAGGTATATCCTCTTCAAGTTCAATTCTAGCCTCCGGTCGATCATCATCTTGCTTTGATGATTTAGATTGTTTTTGATCACCGGAAGCCTCGATCAAATTTTCAGTTAGGTCAGTGCTGATTGTTGATTTCTTGGACATCGAATCATAGTCAAGGTTGTTTTTTGTCAACACGAAACCGTCGAAAACCGTAATGTTATCGAGTTCAACAAAAGTATTATCCAAGTAAGTGTAAGCATTCTTTTGAATGCAAGAGAACGACATTTTTCGACTGCAATCTCTGATCAAGCCATTCCATAATTCATTCTCCGATGAATTGCCGGAAGTATTCCAATCAAAATATTTTGCATAAGAACGAAGCTTATTCAAGGAGTAGAGTTCAGCACTCGAGATTGTTAAATATGAAAGGCACAGATAAACAATTGTCCTCCGCAAAATCATGGTGAATCGCATTATTGCACGACTTAGGTAAAAGCTAGAACTTGATATTCTGTTGTAAAAAAATCTGACCGGAGAGTCGGATGAACTTGAAAAATTTCAGTGTTTCATCAAACCGAAGACGTTCGACGACCTCGTTCGACTAAAATGTCGTATTCCTTGGAACCCAGAGCAATGGGTACAAATTTTTGGAGAATCACGTTCTCTTCGTGGCCTCCACCTCTTTTTCCATACACTGGATTTATCCCCACCTTTTTCTTTCGCTCTCTCTCTCTCTCTCTCTCTCTCTCTCTCTCTCTCTCTCTCTTTTCCTCCTTCTCTTCTTCCTTACGTCCCTCTTTTCCTGATACACCAGAAACGTGCTCGTACCCACGATCCAAGTGATTTTTGGTGGGAATTCACTTGTATTCAGTCCATTCTTTACTAGCTCAATAACACTACGTTCCAGTGATTATTGACGCGCACTCTCCTATACTACTATTAAATATACTTTAATAACTGGTGGTTCGGGGTCTATCGTGTCCGGCAGAGGCTCCTTCGCCTATCCCACTTACGCAGGTCGTGCCCGAGTCTCATGTCCGACCTGCGACCACCACTTGAATTTTTTTGACCTCGTCTCGGTACGTTTCGACGCGTGCACAACACTCCGGTAGATCGAGCTGCACGTGAGACCACATGTATGAATGCAAGGCACACATGCACGAGGGTTGAGCTCGCACTCGCACTTATAAGAAAATCGTATTGGCTGTAGCGGTTTTTAAATTTGATGGAACGTCTATGAATTCATGGTACTCGACGGACCGGTATTACACTCGCCTCACCTCAATCGCCGGCCGGCACTTAGTGTCGTCTTTTCTCTCTTCCTAATCTTTTTTCTTCTCCTCCTTTTACAATAACTTTTTAGCTGTTTTCTCTGCAACGGCAACGGGAAGAGATGCGCTTCTCTCGATCTCTCGTTTAAAACTAACCGACTGAGCAGTTCTCCGGTCTCCGCGGTTACGATTCGAACGCCGGGCCCCGGCAAGTATGTCAGAGATACTCCTACTCTCCACCACGCGGGACCGATCCATGGAAGGTCATTATCTTCAGCTCGCGCCAATGTTTTCTCGCTTGCTCGCTCGCTTTTCCACACCAGATCGTTTTTCCTCTCTTTACTATCTGCGATTATTGGACAATCTACGGCAGTTGAGACCAATGGAGACAGAATTGGCGAGGCTGACGATTACGCGTGCCATCGAACTCATTGATCTTCGATTCATTGATCTCCGATAATCTAAGGTGTTCTATGATTTGTAGCACATTGGAAAATTATTGCCGATATATACGATCAGATTTTGGATCAATCCATGTTATCAGAATTTTTAAATCTCAATATCAACCTTATAATCTCTTCATTTAATTACGTTATTCTGTAATGAACGAAATTGTATCGTTTTGGCACCATCCATCATCAGTCTTGAAGATTGAAGTCATTTTTTTCGAACCAATTCACTCGATGTACTTCAGAAAGCGAGTAGTTTTATTTGATAAAAGAAAGCAATTTGTATGTATAACAGAGTAAGTAAATCTGAACAGATGCGGGTGAATAAAAATGGTTGACGCCTACTAGAGGTCCCATTTTCGGCATCTACTAGATTTTCGATGATTTCCTTACGTGCACAAAATCTCTGAAATTTCGAACCTCTCTCGAGCACGGGATTCTTCGAACATGATTTATATTTTCGTAAGGATATCCTCACATTTTAACGTTCGACGTAATGTGTTTTAGTCGTTGGAGTGATTCGAAAAATTTACTTTTCTAACTACACTGGATCGGGAGTTTCTTGTGGTGCAAAAAATAAAGATAACTTGCGTGAGAAACAGCATAATTAAGTATCAACACCGGACAATCAGCACGAATGGGCTGGTAACGTTCAAATGGAATAAACCTCCTGTAACCGCAAAGGTTCCGAGAAACGATTAGGATTTGGATGAGAATCAAACAGAACATGAAAGAAAATCTAAACTTCAATACTGCGGTACCCAAGGTCGTTGGTTCTCAACGGCCACGCTCCGCTTCCTGGACCAAGAACTACCTGCTCCTCCAGAGCGTTGCAATGCTTCCGTGGCTGCTTTTCCTGTACCGACCAGTGCATTGTGGTTTACCAACAGAATTATTTTCACTCCTCTTCGTTACAAGTAGCTTTATTATAAATCGTAATAAACGTAGTTGAATGTAATTTTCACTGGAATATTTACGAAATAAATATTGAGACACAGCTGCTTCTGAAATATCGTTCAGCTCAGATTTTAAGTTCTATAAAATTATTCGAAAAATGGACAGTACCAATTGAGTAATTATATTCGAATGTAGATGAAAATTTTGGAAATTTATTAATCATCTCAAAAAATTTTCGCCTGATTTTATTCAAGTTGGTTTCATTCGAAAATGTGGGTATTGAGGCATGCAGGCAAAAGGAATATACAAATATATCTTGATCAATGTATTAAGCTCTACACATCATATGATTTTTTTGTACAAATATTGTTCACAAAATGGCAGCTGAGTGGAATCGACATTTATTAACAAATCAAAATGTTCGATTTTCTTGAATATTATCCAGATTAATGGACTAGATGCAATAATAACGATTGAAGACTGTGACACGTTTGTCGCATCAGAGTAGCACTTTCCCTAAACATTCAAATATTCAGAAAAACATCGATCAGTTTTTCGATTCATTCTGTCCTAGAATCATCTACGAAAACAGGATGTTATACAGCGACACAGCCTAAATTTGTTGTTCCCCCTTTTGATTCCTATATTATTGGCAAACATGACCAGAATGTGGAAATTTCCAACTGTATATTCCAGGCAAGCGGGCGTTTATTTTTAGCGTGCAATAGACCAGTGATTTCATGAAGAATCTGCGTAAAGCAAATCTTTAGAGCAAGCGCACAAACGAGTTATTGATTTTTATGGTGGAAACATCGAATCATATGTTTATGGGACCATAAACGAATTCATTAAAACTTCGAAATATTCATAGAACTTGACAATTTGGATCTTTTAATAGAAATAGAATGAACTTACAGAATCTTCAAAACGAAGATAATTTTACAATAAAACGGAATTCGAACTGTGATTGTGGTGATCGTTTATTAGTTATTCCATCATTTATATTATATTTTGATAAATATGTGCAGTCTGAAATCTAAAGTATAATTTCATATGATTCCGTTATAAAGAACAGGTAATGCTGATTGTCAATAATCATCGTTACCACGACTCTGGCAATCGCTGAGCAAACAGAATAGTTTGGCAAATGAGAGAATCGTGTCATTAGCTACGAATATAAAAAGTGGGAAAAAAGAGAATAGAATAGAAATTGTCAGTCGTCGTGACAGGAAATGATCGGTCTTATTTTTTTGTGATGTTTTAAAACCATCATATTTTCTTTGAGTTGTACAACGACGGTGTTGGAGTGGAACAGGTCTCGGTCTCGCACGGTGGGCCAACCGGTCGAAGACCACGAATCCTCGCGGACCAATGGAGAGACCAACATCTGAATTTCATTGACCCACTCTTCGGACGCTGTACGTCTTTTCAGTTAGGTGATTAGGCCATTCCCCGTTTTATATGTACAAATTCAAAAATCATACTAATATATTCGTTGTTTATAAATATTTCAGTTATGATACTGTAATAACATATTAGACCGAAAGATTGGACTGTTGAACGATTGCTGCCACCACTCAATTGCCAACTTCCTCAATCAATTTGTCGTAGATGGTTTTTTCTTTCTTTTTTGTCTATGAAACCTGAGCCCTCTAGGATTCTGTGAAGAGACTGAAATCTATGTGTGGCATTACAAATAATCACTGTTGACGTGTGCGAGCATAACGTTCTTCAAATCACTGAGTAGACTCATCATAATTTTGGTTGCGAGCGAACCCGTATAATATGTAATTTACGAACGAAAACGATGTATGAAAAAACATTTGACAAATTAGTTTTTTAAGTGGGTCACTCCAAAAGTCTTGTGAATAACGATTTACGACTTGATACCTTGATGGATCCAAATAGCATCACATTTTTGATAATTCACAGTCTTCTAACTCGTTAGGCTAGATACATCATTCTACAAGACTATTCTGAAGGATCTCGGGATGTATAGGATTCTTATTTCCGATGTCAGCCGGGTCAGAAAGTTATTTATGCCCGCTGAGATCAATTGATTCATACCTACGACCAGAGTTTCTTCATATCGATGAATATTTGATCAAGCGTTTTCTAATGCGTTCCAAATTATAGCTGAAACATCAAACAAAAATTCATGAATAGATTTTCCCATAGTGAATTAAACTTCAAGAACAACTCTATTTGAACCGAAGTACAATGAGGGGTTCCAGCTTGATAAATAGCTTTTTCAGAAGAGTAAAGTATCGCAGGAATTAGACAAGCGTTCATCCATGTAGTCGGTGTCATACCGCATCTTTACTTCCGGTTCGAGAAGATAAAGCGAGAGGAGAGTGCATAACTGGCTCGGCACGGACTGGCGAAGAAAGTGAATCGGCGTGTCTTCTCCATCGGGACAGGTACCTATTTCTGTAACCTTGAGAAACGAACGAGCCACGAGACGTACAAGTGCCACGGAAAGTGTACTCATTTTGTTCGAATGTACGTTGTACACGTAAGTACGTATATCTTATCTGGTATTCGTGCTTTTTTTTGTCGGTCGAGAGCTTTCACCTATTAGACCAAGATTGGAATAAACGTGCGTCCGAGCGGGTCTCATTCGAAAGGCAAACGATGCGTGTATCCATGAACGAGGTTTTATTGTCGTTGTTGCGTGCCATAGCTATGATACGGCACCGCCAAGAAGTCAATGTAAAGAAGGAATGATCGCCAAAGAGCCTCGTTTCGAGACGCTCGATACGGGGTTGCTCGATCACTGGGTTGACTAACGGTTGATGACCGAACGAAAACGCACGCGCTAACGCAACTTCTTCGTGTGCTCCATACCTCTGTTCTCTGACATAGTCGCAAGCTCCTGAGCACAAGTGAGCACACCTTATTGAAAAGGTGCCACAGTCGCGATATAGCCAATGTGCCAGAAAGACGAAACTGGAAAATGTCTGACCGTACAATATAGCCGGGCATACGCGACCTCCTTAAAAACAGTCAATACTTTTGTTTACGTACTTTGCTCTTGTTTCCTGTACAGTAGGTGAACAGTCATACGAAAATAACATGCATACTCCTATCATTAACTCGTGACCTGTGTCCAGGAAATTTTGGTTGAAGCTAACGAGCCGTATAATTCTTGATCATCCAATAGATGAACGAATACGTAGGATTTTGAGATCGCTCTTAAAAAATTAGTTTCACAACGTAATAACTGTTTTATTCAAATTTTATACTTAATGCTTTCACTGGAAACACTGAATTGTTGTTCTACAAAGTTGAACGATTACACGGATGTAAACGATTCATTGATGAACAGTAATCCACCAGCTGCTCGATGGTGGTTGATTCAGCGCCGTAGTATTTTCTGTGTGGCCTCAACAGCTCGTTAATGGGGCAGTATTGTTGCAATTACTCGCCCAACAAAAGCGTTTACAACACATTATAAAACCAGATTTGAATAGCTAGAAGAGCACTATTACTTCATCTCCGTGATAAATTATCATGAAGACAGAGTGACAATGATCATTCAGGTTTATTTTTGTCGGCCTGTTCATAAGAACAATAAATTTCGCATGCTCATAATGAGACACTTGAGCAAATCAAATATTTAGCTGATCACTTTTTTTTTTAGTTAATAAATTAGTTAATAAAAAAATGATCTTAGCATTTGTCTGAATAACTGCAATGATGATTGTACTTCAACGTTTTATTCTATAAATTTGTCCATTATTTGACATTGTTCAAATATTTCCCAGATTAGATTCGCCACCATTCGCTTCAGTTACTCGAAACTTTGGCAACTTTTCAAGGCAATTGTGCGTGTACAGAATTTATTCAAGTCTCGATACTTGGACTAACATGACCTCCACTATTAGCCTTTGAACACGGCAGTTTCGTCTTCTCTCCAGCTTGATTTTCTCCAACAACGTTCGAACATTTTGTGGTTACATTTGTCGAGAATTTCTTGTGCTCCCGAGACAAGAAAGACACATGAAAAAAATGTAAACCAAAACACAGGAACCAGCAGAGATCAACTCAAAGCATGCATGGATATAAAACAAGATGTAATTTTTACTTGTACGTGACATGATCATTAATCAGCGTAACAAGATGAAAAATAATGAGTATTTTTTTCTTGCACGCTTAAAAAATTATTCAGTTATAATATTTCGTAACTTTCAGTCACCGGTGACGATCCTTCCGCTAAGGCCATCGATCGTTTGAACTCATAGTGACCGAAAGCCAAACGGTCTTGCTTCACTAATGCAATACATTTATTCATACATGTAACCATTTTCGTGTATATATAAAAAAAAAATAAAAAATAAACATAACTATGTCGGCATGTAAATTATGTGGGTCGTGGCTTTGCTTTGGCCGGTTTCTCTCGCGGGCGCCTCTGCCGATTTTAGTACAACGACGATACACGGTAAAAAAAAAAAAAAAAAAAAAAAACAAAGGAGAACGAATAAAAAAGAATGTGGTGTTAAGAAAGGTGACGATTTGTTCTGTGTTTTAATGGTCCGACACGAAGGATCAAAGACCATAGCAGGTGGGAAAAGATCGGTCGCACACAAGTGAAAAATAAAATAAGAAGCTAATGAAAACGGCTGTAGCTGTACTCGGTTCTTGAGGTGCGAGAGACGTATATATAGCATGGACCGTTAGCTCTTCTACTGTATGTACGAGCAAATTCGTTCCGTACTCACGGCGTCCTCCTGAAACGCCTTCGTAGTATTATATCTCCTCAATTTCTTTTCTCTTATTTTTTATTGGCCCTCTCTCCGTCACGCGTATTCTGGAACAAAACTCGTTCGACGAGACTCAACTCAAGTGTAAAAATCGTTTGGCTGCTTCCCTACTGTGTGGAGACAACTACGGTTCTTCTTAAAGTGTCGGAATCATGAAACTTCTCGATCTCTGCCTCGAAAAGTAAAACGAGATTGGTAAAACAAAATTACCGATGACCGGTATATCTGCAGCTTCACTTTTGTTCTCTCCTACCCTGCGTATACGATGTTGTTACGGTTATGTTATCGTGGAAAAGAAGTCGAGCTACGAAAAACTACCGATGATCGGTAACTCGAAAATATTACCGATCAAATTATTTTCTGCTGGTAAAACACCAGTCGGTGGTCACGTCGTCCGTGTAAGATTTATCACCGATGGTAGAGTTCCATCCTTGCGCTCGGAAGTTTCCAGCACTTGAAACTGGTGCGCTGAATCATCGTTCTAAGAAATCGGTCATTTTTTTGTGTCGTTATACGAAAGATGAAGGATTGTGACGCTAGAGGATTATCATCGAAGGAATATCTTGGATTTAAAAAAAGAAAACATTTTTAAACTCGATTTGTTTTTGTTTGAAAATAAATAAATAAAATTATATATTTCTTCAATAAATACATCGATTTTATATAACGAAAAAAATTATGCTTCGATTGGCGTCAGCTTTGAATTTCGCCCAGTTCTTGACGTTCTTTTGAGAGCGATGATACGAGTTCCTGGTACCAAGATGCGATCGGCCACTTGGTAGTTTTGCCATTTTTTGGCATAGTTCGAACGAACAGTGGTAAAGCTACCGGTGTCGGTGCTCTTCTCGGGGTTAGCTTTTTTCTCCGTCACATTTTCGAACTCGTAGTGATTAACATCATGAAAACTTGGATCATTTCTTGAATATAATTCAGGGAATCGTGCGATGTCGTTGCCAGTAGAATTCCAAGGTTTCCAGTCATTCAATGTCATTTCAGTTTTGAGATTTGCTGTGTCATTTCCGCTCAGTGAATTATTGAAAAATGGAATCGGCGTAGCAACGTCGAGGCTCTTATAAAAATTGGACAAATCGGTCGAGGGATATATAATTTGCGGGTGATCGTTCGTGCTTGACATTTCAATACGATCGCTGAAACTTCGGCCCCATCCTCCACCACCGCCACCTCCACCGCCTCCAGAATAATCATAACCACCACCTCCTCCCGATGGGGGTCCGTAACTGCTCGGTGGGGGTGCACCGTAACTATCGCTTGGTGCTCCTCCATGTCCTCCTCCTCCTCCACCACTACTTCCCGTGGCTTTAGTTAGTAGAACGATCTCCTTCAGTTGTCCTTTGAAAAAATACAATTTTTTTTTTTTCAAGTTATTATTCCTCACTGTTTGCTCTGATGAGAAACTCTTTTTCAAAAAGTCCGAATTGAAAACTGTTGGGTCATGACCAACATTTGGGGTAACGGTTTTATTCTAGCTATTTTGATGTTTGTTTTATGAGTCCATTAAATGCAGGTTTCTTATACGATTGAATTCGGGAACTTACCACCTCCACCACCTCCGCCACCGCCACCGCCACCACCTCCTTTGCCCATCTTCAAACTCATCAGTTTCATTATCAGCATCGCCTTGGATATCATCAAAGACATTCCAGCCATCATCATTCCTTTCATAGTCATCATACCGGCCCACGCTGTAGCAAAAATGAGATTTTTTATATTTCATGGTCAATAACATTCATTGATCTTCACAGACAAATTGTTTCATGATAGTGAACGGGTGAATCTTCCGTTGAATTGGAATCTCTTCAAACATGATGAAAATTTTGATCGAGTGATAATAAATTGAAGTACTTTTTTTAAAGGGATAAAAAGTCATGAATCAGGTAAACAAAAGCAATTGAAAAGTAAAGTAATCTTTCGATGTGAATTGGTAGCGTGCAGAAAAAATGTATTCACGCAAATCATGGATGATTTTCGCATAATATCAAGTACCCATAAGTTTCATTTTGCCCATCATCATCATCATCATCATCATCTTCTTGCACTTTCCGCCTCCTTTTCCGCCACCGCCACCACCACCTTTTT